>JAWZYU010000019.1:31775800-33025800 GCA_038380435.1 Ryuthela nishihirai | reverse complement strand
AATTGGTCGGGCAAGTTGTGATTCAGTTCATCTGAATGTTGCAATCTTGAACATGTGTCACAGTTTAATTATCTTGGGAGCTATGTAACAGATACTGATGATATGCGGCATGAGATTAACAGACTATAGGGATTGCTGCCGGGACTTTTAAGAATCTATGGAGAGTGTGGAGAAATAGACGTATACACCTAAAGACTAAAATTAGACTGTATAATAGTTTGGATCTTTCTATGGTTAGTTATGGTAGTGAAACTTGGACGCTTTGCAAACAAGATAACGGGAAACTAGATGCTTTTGATTCTAGATGCTTACGCAGTATCTTGGGCATTAGGTGGTTCAACTTTGTAACTAATGATGAGGTTAGGCAAAGGAGTTTGCAACCTCCTTTAAGCAGCATATTGTGCAGAGAGAGACTCCGCTGGTTTGGCCATGTTGCCCGTATGAATAATTATAGATTGGCGAATAGGGTTATGAACAGTGGTGAAAGTAGGCCGGTACGCACTGGTACGTTGTACCGACAAGAAATTATATGCCGGTACGGCGTACCAGTAAGACATTTTTCGGTAGTGGCGCAGTTAACGATTTCCTTTACAGCTTAATGCTCTTTCAACCGAGAAGTTGATTTGATCTTTATTATCTCAATCAATTTCATGTATAAAAAGGTACGTTAAAAAAAGTGTAAGATAAAAAAAAAGGTTTCTTTTTCCTTTTTATTCGAAAAATTAAATTTTTCATCTGTGTTTTTCGATTTCAGGGCACTATTTACTGTGGGACCTGGACGATTGACACCGTTTTAATTTTCTTTCTGAATGGCCTATAGTAGTGGAGCAGTAATGAGAATTCCTTCTAAAGCAAGAAATATTTATATGAATTTCAAATATTAAGTTGTTCTCCCTGTCATTTAAAAAAGGCTAGTTACATTTTTTGCCACCTCCAAAACTTCTTAGGTTCTAAACAGACGCGTATTCAAAGAGAACGCACACTACCAAATTCTACAGTGTAACGGAAAAATATTTGAACAGTTAATATTTCAGAAACTAGTTTTGGTGTATATTAATTTCTTTCTAACAATAACTTTTAAGAATTTTTACTTACATATAATTATTAACTTTAATGAAAGTTAGTAAATTTATTTATTTTTTTATACTTTAATAAGAAACGCATCTTTGGGTGGATTTTTGTTTTTTCAATGAGGCCTAAATCTGTGAATACAACGGAATCAGAAGTATTCAGGAATAGTAATATTTATTTCAAATAAAAAAATGCCTAAATTATTCGCTATTCATGCAATGCATAAGAAGAAATGGAAAATATTCTGGGGCACTGTACTTTCTTCACTATTACCCCTGTAAGACGACTTCAGGGGAATGACCTCCTGTATGTGATTTTCCACATATAGCTATGTTTTGAAGCGTGCATACTGGTAAAAAATAAAATGTTCTTTCACCCTAGTTATGAAGAGTGTGCCTAAAGGCCTCAGAAAGAGGAGGAGACCTAGGATGCGGTGGGCACACAATGTTAAACAGGACCTTGTTAGAATTGGTGTGCAGTGGAGAGATGCAGCAGATATAGCTCAGGACAGATATGCTTGGAGAACTAAATTGCGCGGTCTGGTTGGACCTCCGTAGCCCATGGCTGCTTGAGGATGATGATGATGATTCTTCATAATGCTGAGGTAAAACAATTACATTATTCAATATTCGCACTTACTCTTCTAGTTATCGTGCAAAGCTCTCAAGCAGAGTGTAAGTATATATTATTATTATATTTAGGATTAGTTTCTGTTCTATATTAATTCTTTGCTTACCTTAGAAGTGAAAAGAAATCATTGAATTTACAGGAAAATAACGAAAAATAAAAATAATAAAAAAAAATCAAGAAATTTTTTTCGTATTGATTAAAACGAATCGCTAATATAAGAAATAAATCGAAAATAAATATAAAGGGACAGAAATACTAATCAATGTAAAGGTAAAACACAGAAAATAAGGAAAATATAAATAATCCAGAAAAAGAAGATAAAAACGATAAAAAAGTTAATTAGAAATTAAAAAAATAACTAAATTAAATTAATATTTGAAAAATAATTAAAATTAAAAGTTAAAATTTAGAGAGAAAAAAATAAAAAATAATAACAATAAAATTTTAATTAAAATAAATAAAGAAAGAAAGAAAGAAATGTTTCTAATTATAATTCTTCTTCTACAATATTAGTGAGAAAGCCTGTAAAAGGAATTCTCATAAAGCTGTAACGTATCAACAACAACAACGATACCAACGAATATTAATAGTCTGAATATTGCAGAACTGGTGGGGGCGGGAATGGCTCGTAATCTGCAATTCCCAGATTTCAGCCCCACCTATTCCAGCGTTGAAATTGACCCCACACTGCCTTGCCCTCGGTCAGTAGGGACACCAATGAACTTGGAAAGGCCGTCATCCGTTGTATGGGACGAAAAGCCAGGGTCCGTGTGCGGGGTTCGAGTCCCAGCTGGGTCAGCGTTGAGATTTATCTCCGCAAAATTCCCCGCCCTGCCCACGGTCAGTAGGGGACACCGATGGGCTTGGAAAGGCCGCCGTCCGTCGGATGGGACGTTAAGCCGTGGCTCCGTGTGCTAGAGAGACACACCCTGTGCACGTTAAAGAACATGCTGGATGGCCTTGACGGGAGGCTACCATCTGTCTCCCAACAGCTGTCCCAGTGAGTCCCCTCCCCCAACCTTTTCTGAGCCTTCAGGGTCCATGTGACCTGGCCATTTAGCCCATGGTGTGCAAAAAAGTGCCGCTCAGAGGTAAAACAACCCAACCCAACCCGTGTGCGGGACACTATTATTACCCTGTGCACGTTAAATAACACACTGGATTGCTTTGACGGGAGACTAGTCATCTGTCTCCCAACAGCTGTCCAGCGGGTCCCCTACCCGCAATCCTCTCTTAGCCTTCGGGGTCCTTGCCACCTGGCTATTTAGCCCATTGTGTGCAATAAAGGGCTATCAGAGAAGTAAAACAACCCAGCTGAACTGCTATACTTAAAAACAAAAACGGGTTGGGTTCGGTTGTTTTACTTCTGAGCGACACTTTTTTACACACAAGGGCTAAATGACCAGGTCACAAGGACCCCGAAGGCTCAGAGAAGGTTGGGGGTGGGTACCCACTGAACAGCTGTTAGGAGACAGATGGTAGTCTCCCGTCAAGGCCATCCAATGTGTTCTTTACCGTGCACAGTGTATGGCTCTCCCGCACAAGGGGGCCACGGCTTAACGTCCCATCCGACGGACGGCCACCTTTTCAAACCCATTGGTGTCCCCTACTGACCATGGACAGGGCAGGGAGTTTTTCGGAGATAAGTCTCGATGCTCCATGTCTCGATTGTCTCGATCCAATATCTCGATTCCCAGCTGGGACTCGAACCTGGGAACTGCAGATTACGAGCCTGGCGCGCTATCGACTGAGCCACACCCGCCCCCCAAAAAAACGCTAAACAATACTAAAGATTAACTTTTTTTGGCAAAACTGACAGAAATTGTAACACTTCCAAAAGAAATTCTCCGCAAAACTCCCCGTCCTGCTCACAGTCAGTCGTGAACACCGATAGGCTTGGAAAGGCCGCCGTCTGTCGGATGGGACGTTAAGTCACGGTCCCGTGTGCGGAGAGCCATACCCTGTGCACGTCAAAGAACACGCCGGATGGCCTTTAAGGGAGGCTACCATCTGTCACCTAACAGCTGTTCCAGTGGGTCACCTCCCCCAATTTCTCTAAACCCTCGTGGTCCTTGTGACTTGGCCATTTAGCCCATTGTGTGCAAAAAAGTGCCGCTCAGAGGTAAAACAACCCAAATCCAAAAGTAACCGCAAAGGAAAAAAAAATAACTCAACACAAAGATCAAGACGGAAAGCGCAGCTAAACTCGGAAAAATCCAAAACGAAGCTATGCTTTACCCAGGTTCGAACCCATCTGCAGTGAAACACCTTAACCAAGTGATTGTCAAACTTTTTGACAGTGCGATCCCTAGAATTGTAATAAATTTAGGCACCCCTACAATCGTAGATAAAATTACGTTACTTCTTCCCTCTTCCCTGCAATGTAAGAGCAAAGTATTTACGCAAAACATTTCGCTAAAAATAGTAGCAAGTATAATACTATCGGAGCTTTGCGACCTTCTTCCAAGCTTGTTACGACGCCCCTGAAGCGACCATTTTTTTTTTCCTGAAGCGACCATTTTTTTTGGAAACCCCCTCGAGGGTCGCATCCCACAATTTAAAATACTCGGCCACAGGAGCGATACTTTCAGTTTAGTTGGGTTGGGTTGTTTTACCTCTGAGCGGCACTTTTTTGCACACCATGGGCTAAATGGCCAGGTCACAAGGACCCCGAAGGCTCAGAGAAGGTTAGGGGAGGGGACCCACTGGAACAGCTGTTGGGAGACAGATGGTAGCCTCCCGTCAAGGTCATCCAGCGTGTTCTTTAACGTGCACAGGGTATGGCTCTCCCGCACACGGGCCACGGCTTAACGTCCCATCCGACGGACGGCGGCCTTTCCAAGCCCATCGGTGTCCCCTACTGACCGTGGGCAGGGCGGGGAATTTTGCGGAGATAAATCTCAACGCTGACCCAGCTGGGACTCGAACCTGGGAACTACAGATTACGAGCCTGGCGCGCTACCGACTGAGCCACCCCCGCCCCCCTGACCCATTCAGTTTAGTAATTTGATAGTTGTCTATAGTGGATGGATAAGTTTCTTATCTGAACTTTGCTCTAGAAAGGGAAAAACGAACACTATTATGTTATTCGTGGCAAAATACATTCTGTCTTAATCGCGAAAAGAAAATTTAAGAGAACTCGTTCACAAAACCACAGACAGAAATGAGTACATCATTTTTAGAGAGTAAAAATGATATTTTTGAAAGATTATATTCTCATTTTGTGCTAGGAAACATTTCCAAGAGGGAATTTTCCTAAATAACCTATCATTCGCATTTTAGATTTTGAATTCACTAATTTGGTAAATTGTTAAATATCTGCACTTACTAATCACACTGGGACTCTGATAAGCATGTTTCGTTTATTTTTCTTTCAATAAAGAATAATTATTATCCCGAAATCTTTTAAACTATTTAGTAACATCTCCTAGACATTCTGTCGTTAATTACTTTACAATAAAGGACATCGATGATTGAGGGATATCATTCATTACTTTTCCATCATTTCGTGTCATTATCAAAAAATTTAACCTCTACATAGGCACATCAAAAAACTCAAAATACACTGCCCTACCAAAATATTAGAGTTGGGTTGGGTTGTTATACCTCTGAGAGGTACTTTTTGCCACACCAATGACCAGGTCACATGGACTCCGAAGGCTCAGAGAAGGTTGGAGGAGAGGACCCACTGGAACAGCTGTTGGGTTCCAGTCTCCCGTCAAGACCATCCAGCGTGTTCTTTAACGTGCACAGGTAATGTCTCTCCCGCACACGGAGCCACGGCTTAACGTCCCATCCGACGGACGGCGGCCTTTCCTAGCCCATCGGTGTTCCCTACTGACCGTGGGAAGGGCGGGAAATTTTGTGGAGATAAATCTAAATGCTGTCCCAGCTGGGACTCGAACCTGGGAACTACATATTGCGAGCCTGGCGCAAATATTAGAGAATTTCCATGTTATGCCAATGTGAATCTAACTTCGAAGCTCTATAACTTCTAAAACAGGCATTTAATGGAAAAGTGTGACTGACGATATATTAAAGAACATATTTAAATGTATTTAAATCTCAATTTTCGACAATATCTGTTGAGCATTTTAAGAGGTACGGCAGCTAGAATATTTTACAACAGTAATGCGCCAAAACATATTTCTCTCAGAAATTAAAAATTGAATAATAGTAGGTTTTGTTTCAAATTATCGAATAAAATAAGTATACATTTTTACAAATTTGCGTAATTATTATTTCAAAGTTAGACAATTATGAATTATATTTTATAAAACAAGATAATCTTTTGTTAAATATTCTAGTCTCCATAACTCTTTAAATACTGTACACAGGGGCGTAGCCATGGGGTAATAAAATAACCCCCCCAAAAAAGTAACTCTGAGTTGGCAAAATTCGAAGCGATTTCGTAAAATCTAGGTCAGTTGTGAAAATTTGTAATTTTTTTTTGGAAAATTAAGTGGAGTTGTCAAAATCGGGGCAACTTGGCAAATCTAAGGCAGTTTGGAAAATGGAGAGACGGCAAAATCTAGAGCAGTTGGCAAAATTCGGAGTGACTTGGTAAAATCTTGGGAAGTTGGCAAAATTCGGAGTGACTTGGCAAAATCGTGGGGAGTTGGCAAAATTCAGGTGAGATGAAAAAATTAAGATTTTTTCTGTAACGTTATGCCGAGTTGGCAAAATTTAGGGAGTTGGCAAAATTTAGGGAGTTGGCAAAATTTAGGGAGTTGGCAAAATCTAGGGACAGTTGGAATAATTCGGAGTGACTTGGCAAAGTCGTGCGGAATTTGCAAAATTAAGGTGAGATGTGAAAATTTTGACTTTTTTCTGTAAAATTATGGCGAGTTGACAAAATCTAGGAGAGTTGGCAAATCTATGAGTTGACAAATCTTGGGGAGCTGGCAAAACCTAGGAGAGTTAGCAAATCTTGGAGATTTGGGAAAATTCTGAGTGACTTTGCAAAAATCAGGTGATATGTAAAAAAAAAAACTGTACAATTATGGCGAGTTGGCGAAATTGGGAAAACTTGGCAAAATTCGGAGTGACGTGGTAAAATCTTGGGCAGTTGGCAAAATTCGGAGTGACTTGGCAAGATCGTGGGGAGTTGGCAAAATTCGAAGGACTTGCGAAAATCGTGGAGAGTTGTAAAAATTCAGGTGAGATGTAAAAATTGAATCTTTCTTCTGTAAAATTATGACGGGTTGGCAAAATCGAGGCAACTTCACAAAATCTAGGAGAGTTGGCAAATCTTGGAGAGTTGGCAAAATTCAGTGACTTTGCAAAAATCAGGTGAGATCAATTTCAGAAAGAAATTGGAATTTTTTTCTTTAAAATTGTGGCAAGTTGGCAAAATCTTGGGCAGTTTGGAAAATTCGAATCCGCTTGGTAAAATACGGGCAAATTCTGAAATTTGGGATTATTTTTATGAAATTAAGGAGACTTGACAAAATCGAGAAAACTTGGCAAAATTTTGGGAAGTTTGAAAGATTTAAAAAGTGCCTTGGCCAATTTAGGAGAGATGTAAAGATTGGAATTTGTTTTGTGCAATTAAGGAAAGTTGGCCAAATTAAGGGGAGTTGGAAAAATTCACACTGGCTTGCTGCAATTCATGCGAGAAGTAAATTTTGGGATTATTTCTGTGAAAATATGGCTATTTGGCAAAATTTGAAGTTACATGGCAAAATGCAGGTTATTTGTGCAAATTGCCTAGAAAAAAAAAACCTAGGTACGAACTTGACAGAGATATCGTCAGTTTTGTTAGTTTTCGTTGAATGGCAACTACTTCCCCGTCACAGTAAACAAGTTTGTATGTTACTTTCTAATCGTTCTGTTTTGGAAACGTTTCGTGCAACATTGGAAATTTTGCAGCATGGTACTGATGACTATTCAACTTCAGTGCATCGAACGATCGAATGAGTGAATTACAATTATATACATACGAAAGTGTTCTGTGAAATATTTGTCTAGAAATTATTTTACTAGATTATAAGAAGATTAGTTTTCATTGAATGGCAACTGCACCGTCACAGTTATAATGGTTCTAATCGAGTGAATTATAATAGTGTGCTGTGAAACATATTCAGGAATAGCTGTATTTTGAAATAAATTGTTTTGTGTTAGATTGTAAACTTTATTTCCTGCGATGGAAAAGTAGATTAACTTTTAATAATGTTCTGTGCAATATTCGAAATTTAAAGCATTGTTTTACTCACTCCGCTAGAAACGGGAAGACTTTTCTCTCACTTTTCTTGAAGGAGAGAGTAAAGTGACCCAGAAACGGGAATTTCAGGGGTACAGAGGCCCCTCCTTGGCGTGTTTGGCTGTCTAGTCTGCTGGGTAGGAGTGCCAGAAAGAAAGAAGATGAAGAACCAAGGAGTTCGTTTATCTCGTCAAAAGATAACGTGGCTCTTACTTGCACCGTAAAGGAAAAAAATGTTTCGGTTCTGAAATATCGGATGTAAGCATGGTTAGGATATCCTCTCGCTGAGTTCTGAGGTTATTCAAGTAATCTCTGTGTGAAAAAGGGCAGATTTCCACTTTGTTAAATGAAATGTGCGAAAATAAAATAGCATTCGCTCTATATTAAACTGATAGGGTGAAGACTCCAAGTGCTTTAATTAAGCCATTAAATAATAGTCATTTCATTCAATGAAGTGTTGAGCAAGCTAGAGGCATTTTTTCGTAGAGGTTGGCCATCTCAAAATCGGACTCTATGTTTTGTCATAGCAGCGATTGTTTGGCATGCGAAGCTAAATGGTATTACACGGTACTTATGGATTCCGGAAAAGGATAGGGTAATATTTGATATAGATTTCAGTGTTCATGATTGGAAGCACTTTAAAAAACGGCTAAAGAAAAGGAAAAGTTAATTTTAGCACTTTTTTAAAAAAAAGATATAATTTAGTTTCTTGTCTGTCCTTCTGCAGACATCGAACTTTTTTGTTCATATAGAAATATAAAAAATTATTTTTGTGTTAAATAGGTATTAACGATATATTACGATTTGCATTTTTCGAATCTCCCAAAAGTTATAACTGTAAACTCTAAAGGTGGAAAATTTTTGAAAATTCCAAACGATTCAGTTATGTTAGAAGTTTGAAATTTTGGTGTTGAATTGTGAAGGTTGTCAACAATCATTTGACCTTTTAGACCCTGGGGGGGGGAGTTAATGCAATTTTTTTTCGTTTTAACAGAAAAGTGTATGTTTATAGAGAAAAAATTAAAAATTATTTTTGGGTTGAACAGGTATTGATGAAATATTACAATTTGCATTTTGAGAATTTCCCAAAAGCTATAATTGCACCCTATAACGGTAGAAAAAATATCGAAAAATCCCAAAATTTAAAACGAATATTGCAAAAGATGTAGTTATGCTAGAAATTTGAAATTTTGGTGGTGGAATGTGAGAGTTTTAAATATTCCCTTAGCAACAATGAGTTGAGCCCAAGGTAGGTAAGAAACGGAACGGTTTTGTTTTAGGAAATAAATGGAAATCTCTTTTATAGTTGGTTACTAATGAAATGTAATTCGCATTTTCAAAGGTAGATTTAATTTATATCATTAGAGATCAGTAAATATCAAAACTGCAAAACTTTTAACGAATGTTTCAAGTGATCTGTTTGTGGTAGAAATTTCGGGGTGTAGAATTCTGTTATGGTAGAAATTTCACTGACAGCAATGATCTGCCTACTATTTTCAGAGGAGTGAGAGAAAAGCAACTTTTTATGTTTAAGAACTAAAAGACTGATTCTTTTTATGTTTTATAAAAAATAAATAAATAAATACCCCCTCAAGCAGCTGCTTGCCACAGAGGTCTGACAGGAGCCTGTCAGTTTATATGCCACAGTAGAAGATCTGAGAGGATGGCAGGACCTCAGCAGAAAACAACACGAACATCTATGCCTTAACCCGGGGATCGAACCCAGGTCCCGTAGATCAGTAGCCAAGCGCGCTAACCACTCGGCCACGGGACGGCTAGATGTTTTATAATTACTAATAAAATACTACTATGTGCATTTACCCCATCATACATTAAAAAAAAAAAAAAAAAAAAAACCCTCAAGCAGCTGCTTCTACAGAGGTCTGACAGGAGCCTTCATTTTATATGCCATAGTAGAAGGTCCATGAGGATGGCAGGACCTCACCAGAAAAACAACACGAACATCCATAATTAAAACTTTTAAAGAGTGAAAAAGTAGAAAAAGGAAGAACTTCATTCTCTTTGAAAATGAGATTCCCATATGCGACAGAGTAGATATGCGTTCTTCTAGTTATTTTACACTTTCAGTTTCCCTCTGACAGTGGAAATTCGAACTATTGTATAATTGAGAAAATAAACTATTAATATTTTATTAGTACCTCTAATGTGCAAAAAGAATTTTTCATTTATCTCTTAAAGCAGAAAAGTTGCATTTTACCAAAGGGACAAAATCATTACTATTAAGGTAAACCACTTGACCAATTACACTCTATGACCAAAAATTTAAGTCGAATCCACTTGGAAAATACGGGCGAGTTGTGATAATTGGGATTGGGTTTGTGAAATTTAGGATAGTTGACTAAAATCGAGAAAAATTGGCAAAATCTTTGGGAGATTGAAAAGTTGGGATTAGTTGATTAGTCGGCCAACGAAGGGAAAATTCACACTGACATGCTACAATTCAGACGAGATGTAAATACTGGAATAATATTGGAATTATATCTGTGAATGACCCCCCCACCCCCCCCCCCCACACACACTGAGCGAAAATCTAATTGCTCATTTGGTATTTGGTTTGAATTCAAATTTGACTTCTTATTTTTTTTACTTCTCCCCCCTCCCCGAATCATAGTCCTTCGCTACGCCCTTGACTGAACATATATTGTTGAAAATAAATTGAGATTTAAATTGCCCTGACTGTGATCTTTAATTCATCTTCTTTAAATTACCCTCAGATATATTTTTCCATTAAATACATACTTTAGAAGTTATTAATCTTCTAATTTAGATTCCCATTAACACAACACAAAAATTCTCTTACATTTTAGTAGGTAATATATTTCTTCTTATTATTGAAACCTTTACAGAACCATGTATTTCTTTATCTAAGTGATATTAATTTTTACTGACATCATCATTAATACTGTTGCTAAGATTAATAATAAAGAAGCATTATTCTTTGTAACCACTGTGCCTCAAGTTCTCAGAGGAACCAGAATGGATTCAATACGTCAGCCCACTGATTTCTCATCAAAATGAATGGTATCCCGTGGGAGAGTCCATATATTAAATTGAAAAGTGACTGCTATTACACTCAGTCAAGCTTGTGCTCGTTTCGCAGAATTATCCAATTTCAGACCGCACACCTTGAACAATCAACGTGCAAGGATGAGCACAAGGTGCACGGAATATGAGATACGTGTGCAGTTGCTTGTAGTGGCTTGTGCAGAAAGCGTGAAGGAAAATTCTTACGATTTGTACAGTTCATTTATTTGATAGAAGTGAATTCTGCAAGTCTGAAGATTGTTTCAGTTCTTCGTTTCTTCCTGGTTATCGTTTCATTATAATCACCGGAAATATTTTTTTAACAAATTGCTTTAAATAACTTGAATATTTTATAAGGAATTTAAAGCTAATATGCACAGAAAAATGAAATATTTTGAGAAACACCATCTAATTACGCTATGAAAACTATGGATAAAACAGTGTTGTTCTATGGGATTAATTCGCCTTGTCTACATTCATTATAAATATCTTAATAAACTTGTCTTCTACGGTTTTGTAGACATGTACACATTATGCAAATTCGTGTCTTTTGAAGACATCCTACTTCAATATTTACCGCATAAAGGTTTACTTTTAAATCGGGAACTTTTATTCTTCGTGAACTACATTTCAGTTCCTTAGCCTAACAAGAGTGCTTAATATTTAAAATACCCCCAAAGAGTACGTAATAGCTGCCAAAGGATACTAAGCGAACTCTTTGCTGTCAAATGATGAATTATTCGTAATTAAAGTTTGTCATTGAATATAGTATATCGTTAGAAGTGTATTTATCTACAATGTAGAAAGTGTTCTCACGAATAAAATTTGTCATTCATAAATAAATAAAAAATAAATACCCCCTCAAGCAGCTGCTTGCCACAGAGGTCTGACAGGAGCCTGTCAGTTTATATGCCAAAGTAGAATATCTGAGAGGATGGCAGGACCTCAGCAGAAAAACAACACATACAACCATGCCTTATCTGGGGCTCGAACCCAGGTCCCTTAGATCAGTAGCCAAGCGCGCTAACCATAAATTCTAATAATCACTGCCTTAATATTTAAAAATATCTCGTTAGAGCAGGGCTCTTAAACACCCCGGCCCACGGGCTGCTCGAGGCTCTCAGAGTCATTTTGTTCGGCCCGCAAGAAATTATATTTATGGTTTTATTTATAAACTTGGTGGCTTTTATAAACTTGGTGGGTTTACTTCTTGACTCGATTGTGATGATTTCACGCTAGTATGGAGAATATGATCGCATTCAGAAGATGATGAAGACATTATAAAATGAAATTACGGTTTATGTTTTGATATTAAAAGTGTGTAATATTTAAATAATGAAACAAGAATATAACTAATTATATTCAATATTAAAATTTTCCCCCATATATTAAAAAGTAACTGATTCCCCAACTCCCCCTCATATTTTTTCCGTTTGAAATCCCTGCGTTAGAGAGTGCAAATACGACAAATGAAAAAACGTCATTCTCTTTGAAAACGATCATTTCATATTCTCCAGAGGAGACATTATTCTTATTACACAATTTGGCTTGTCACTGGGAAGATATGACCTTTAAATCCCCTTACCAATATTTCAAAGTAATAGTTGAATTGTCTCTGAGGGGAGCTTTCGTGAACCTAATGGGTAAAATGGCTAGGTCACAAGGTTCTCAAAGACTCAGATAGGATTACGTAACGGAATTCACTGTCTAGTAGTTAGGATAGTAACCTTCCGTCAGCTATCCAGCAAGATCTTTAACGAGCGCAGGTTGGATTGTTTTACCTCTGAGCAGCACTTTTTTGTACACAATGGGCTAAATGGTCAGGTCACAAGGACCTGAAGGCTTAGAGAAAGTTAGGGGAGGGGACCCATTGGATCGCTGCCGGAAGACAGATGGTCGCTTCCCGTAAAGGTTATCCAACGTGTTTTTCACGTGCATAGGGTATGGTTCTCCCGCAAACGGGACCACGGCTCAACGTCCTATCAAACAGGCGACGGCCTTTCCAAGTCCACCGGTGTCCCCTACTAACCGTGGGCAGGTTGGAGAGTTTTGAGGACATAAATCTCAATACTGGCCCAGCTGGGACGAACCTGGGAACTGCAAATTACGAGCCTGGCGCGCTACCGACTGAGCCATCCCCGCCCCAAAGTGCACAGAAAATGGCTCTACCTGCACACGTTTTATAACTGAACATCCGGCCAACGGCGGTCCTTTTAATCCCATTGGTGTCATCTTTCTCACCGATGACGGAGCGGCTGTTAGCGAAGAATATCGAAACCTAGGCATAGTGGAGATTTCGAACTAGGAACATCTGGTAAGGAGCCTGGCGTATGAAGGAAGACAACCCTCGTCTCTCAAAAGAGAGAAACAATAATTTAAAATATCATCTAGTAATTAAAAAATATATTTTTCTGAACTTTACCCATTCCAGATGGGAGTTATTTTATATTAGGGTGAATAGTGTACTATATTTTATGATTAGCATGACTTTTTTTCTTTTCTTATTCAAAAGAAATTTATCCGGGAAATCAGTCGTGATCTTTCGACCCTCTCGTCCGGAAATTATATTCAGAAAGGTCAGTGAATTATGTGTAATAGTTTTCTAAAAAGAGTCCGAAAAGGAGAAATTAAAAAAAAAAACGGTTGACATTGCCAGTCATCTTAGATTGACTGTCAAAAAGAACATACTAGAATTTCCAGAAGGAAACTTTGCTAATGCAAAAGCATCACAGTAGAATTTGGGCAGTAAATCAAATTATCTCAATTGATCTCATTTCCTTTAACAAAACTGTAGACCTCTGTGGCAAGCAGCTACTTGAGATTTTTTTAATTAATTAATAGGCATATTTCCTTTTTTCCTAAGTCCGATGTCCTAGTAGGTCTTTGTGCGTAAATTCTTTAATTCTTTAATTTGTTTCCCTTGAAATTGTCCAATTTCCCCCATACAAATAGGTGGGTACAGTATCTCAAAAAAATATCCGAACACTATGGTTAATTACAGAATCCAGAAAAAATATCTGGCAACGTCCGTGTACAGTACACAAAGGTTGCCAGATCACTAATTTCTAAAAAAATCGTTGCCAGATATTATTTTTGAATTCTGTAATCAACCATAATGTTCGGATATTTTTTTGAGCGACTGTACCTTCTGACTCTTAAATTTCCTGATTAAAATGAATTCATTCCTAAAACTATCAGTTCTCCTCTATACAAATAGACTGATAATTTCTGACTTTTACACCTTATTGTTTGGCTTTGGAATATAAAATAAAACCTATACTATAAATTACAGTTTAAAAAAAAACTAAATCAAATTCACTTTAAATTTCGTGCGAATAATCATTCCAAAGTACTTATTTTTTTTCCTCTTCCCATTTGTTCATAACCAATTTACCTCACACAGTTTCAGACCTTTTCTCTCGAAAACTGCTTTGCGTGTGCCGCCGATATTAAAGTCCGAATTGACTTGTTCGTATGGGACGTGGCGATTCTCTGTAACATGCTCTATAGCACCACCAAGGGACAGCGTTCATGCACACATTCGCAAAAAACAAAGTTTAATTAAGAGGACCGCTTACCACAGCCTCAATCAGAATCATTGCATCTCGTGCCGACCGAAGAGCGTTGTTTCGGATGACCCCAGTTTTCTTTCCCTGCGTGCGATTGGATCGTTACCTATCCACAACATGTGAATTTGTACCCTGCTCTGTTTTTGAAGGCATAGCGACTTCGCTAACAACTCTTCTCTACTCCGTGTGGTGTAGCGCACACTAATCAAGCACCACACGCTACGCATGAACACACATCACGAGTGCCACCAACTATCGCAGTTTAATTATTTGGCAACATCCTTCCAAGCGTTAAATTGGTCAACAAAAGTGAAATTACTTCTACATCAATTCGTATACACACAGACTTTCCTGTATTTATGCAAATCTATCGGTGTCATTCGTGTTTCCTATGTGCACACACACTCACATATTCACATTCATGCAAAGCTTGCCAAAAAAAATTGCGATCCGTTATTGACATAATTTCTCTCATCAAGGAATGATTTGTTACCGTGTTTTCCTCGTTCTCTATTTCATTCGCCGCTGGAGCAATCTTTTTATGAGTTTTTTTGGGATTAGAATTGTAGGACTATTAATACTCCAGCAAATAACTGAATTTTATCTTTGAATGTTATTAATCTTGAGTTTACTTCTATTGGGTTGTTTTTACCAAAGGATGAATTTTAATACATCTCTTAAGTAAATAGATAATTGCAAATGAAAAAAAAAGTTATCCTGAACACAGGTCTGTTACTGCAATATTCCAAAAATGTTAATTACAGGCAAAACGGTGCTTTGTACGTATTGTTGACGGAGCGGTGGCTTGTTCCAATATTCCCTACACGTTATTTAGATATTAAATGTGGACAAGGAAAACTGTATATCTTTTGATGGAAAGAGGTGTAAACATAGAGCAATAGGTGAAAACCAAATACAAAGTAGATACTGGTTTACGTTTAGTCCGAAGCAGAGTCGTATCGTGGGGGGGGGGAGAATGTCCTCACCCTCTCAGAATAAGTAAGGGTAATACAGGCAAAAAATTATTCACTTATTCATATTTCATGCATTTTTTTTCAAACAAATTTTTAAAGACCTAGCCCCGGGTAAGGCATGGATGTATGTGTCGTTTTTCTGCTGAGGTCCTGCCATCCTCTCAGATCTTCTACTATGGCATATAAATTGACAGGCTCCTGTCAGACCTCTGTGGCAAGCAGCTGCTTGAGGGGGTATTTATTTATTTTATTTATAAAACGGAGGGGGAAATGTTATACTGCATTGGAAATTCACTCTCTTCACTCTATCGTTTTCCGGCTAGTTGTGTTTCTTCTCCCCCCCTCAGGGGGAAGGGAACCCACTGAAAAGCTGTTAGTAGAGAGGTGGTAACCTCTCGCCATGGACATTGAGTGTGTTTTTAAAGTACACAGGGTATACTTGTTATTTAATGTACACAGAGGAGGTACCGCAGGAGGGAGAAACAGCTTAACGTTCCATCCGATGGACGGCGGCTTTTCAAAGCCCATGAGTTTCCCCTATTGACCGAGGATAGGGCGGGGAGTTTTGCGGAGATAAATCTCAACGCTGGGCCAGATGGGACTCGAACCTGGGAACTACAGATTACAAGCATAGCGCGCTATCGACTGGGTCTGGTCCGAAGTAAGGTTACCAAATACCAGTGTCCTAAAAGAAGGACAATAAATCTAGAAACAGAGAACAACGGATAACATGTTTTCAACTTTTGGAACAAAATAGTTTCTTTTTAATTAAATTTTTTTTCAAATACCGACTAATAAATAGTTCAGTCAGAAAAAGGCATAATACTCAATACACGTTAAGTACATTACGTACCTATTTTTATTCATACTTGAAAAGCAATCAAGACTTAGTTGATATTAACTAGTGTAGTGGTTATAGCAGGTATGGCAGTTTTCTATATAATATAATGGTAGTTTCTTTTCAATAGCAATATAATAACGGTAAGTAGTTTCTTTTTAATAGCAATATAATAAGGGTAACCGTCCCAAGGCCGAGTGGTTAGCGCGCCTGGCTACTGATCTAAGGGACCTGGGTTCGAGCCCCGGGTAAGACATGGCTGTTTGTGTCGTTTTTCTGCTGAGGGCCTGTCATCCTCACAGACCTTCTACTGTGGCATATAAACTGACAGGCTCCTGTCAGACCTCTGTGGCAAGCAACTGCTTGAGGGGGTATTTATTTTTTTTTATAATAAGGGTAAGTAGTTTCTTAATTTATGAAAACTAGTGTAGCATAAGGAAAATGACTAGCGGCTTAGGTAGGTTGGGGGAAGAGTTGATGAAAAGATAAGAAAATTTAAATTTTTGAAATAGAACCTATCCTTCCGTTAAAACCTCATTGAAAGTGATGCAGATGTACAGATTTTCAAAGTTGTTGGATAATAATAGTTACAAGAGTGTTCTTTCCATAAACAAAACACAGCAATGTAAGCAAAGGCAATCGAGCCCATAAATGGGCGTCGCTGATTCTTTGACTTAACGAGCTCTCCACTTATAAGAGCTCTCTGATTGGCCGAAACTGGCGAATGCTTGACTTCGTAAGCAATTCGTTATATGAGTCGATGGGAGCTTTGCTATTACAAAGAAAATTACTTTAGGACAAACAACTGATTTATTTGCTGAAAACCTAAAAATTATGCAAAATGTAAAATTCACAAATAAAAAAAAAATTAATTAAAAACATTAATCATAAAATTAAAAATCTTAAACAATCTTATATAGTGCTCACAAAAATTAGGATATATTTCAAAATGAATATGAAGCAATGAACTATCTCCTAATTTTTGTGAACAGTATACAATATTGGATCAACCGTTTACAATAAATGGATTTAATTTTGCTTTTAAAAAATTAATTTAAAATCTGCACCAGGAGCAGATTGAATTTCAAACAAATTTTTAAACAACCTTCCCCAAAATTGATAAAAATAAACTTTTAGATATTTTTAATTTTATTTGGAAAACTCATGAACTTCCACTTTCATGGAAATATGTTTTAATCATATTTAGTCATAAACCTGGAAAAGATGCCATTAACCTAAATTCTTACAGATCAATTTCATTGCTGTCAAATCCTTTTAAATTATTTGAGAGAATCCTATTTAAACGTGTTAATTGGTTTCTGGAATCCGGAGAATTTTTTCCATCAACATTCTTTGGATTTCGCAAAAACTGTTCAGCAAAAGAAAATATTTCTCTTTTTCTTAATGATATTAATATTGCTAATAATTCTAAGCTAATTTTACTGGCTGTTTCAATAGACTTTTCACAAGCCTTTGATTCAATTTGGATCCATGGAATTTATTAAAATTATTAAATATCAATCTAAGTCAAAATTGGAGATTTATTATCAAAAACATATACTATTACGCAAGGTTTATTTTTAATTTTTACATTCGTGATATTAAAAACATATTTTTAAACGATATTATATTTACAGGGTTTGTTGACGACCTTAGTTTTTGGTCAACAAATAAAAATGAAAAACTTTTACAAAGAATTTACAAACACAAATAAATTTACTACAAAAATATTGCCAAAAATGACACTTGGAAATTAATGTTAAAAAATCATTTTGTATCCCCTTCTTTAAAAGACGAAAATTTATTCCTACTTTTACTTTACAAATTAATAAAGAAAAACTTCTTTTACTCTATCAGGGAAAAATTCTAGGAATCAACCTTGACTCCAGATTGAACTGGAACTCTCATTTGGAAAAAAAATTATAATTCTGGTCTTAAATTGATTAATTTTTTAAAATTCTTTACCTTTAAAAATGGAGGAACAAATCAATTCTATCTAATTACACTTTATAAAAATTTAATACGTTCTAAAATCGAATATGGACTTGAATTTATTCAAGGTGCTTTAAACACAAAATTTTAAAAATTAAACTCAATTCAAAACCAGTGCATTAAAATTGCACTTGGAGTACCGAAATTTAATCCAACAATTTCTATTATAGCAGAAAGGGCAATTCCACCCTTTGAAATTCGACAAAAAATTCTACTTCTAAAATATATTCTTAGATTACATTTTAAACTTCCTAACCATCCCTTTTACAAAAACTTTAATAATAATCCCTTAATTAAAAATCTACAAAATGATACATGAATATTTCAATGTAAATTTAGGAACTAATTAAAAGGAGACTTGCCAGATCTAATACTTGATTAGTGTTATGAAAAACCCGAAAAGTTTAGTGAAATTCCTCTAATAACATCTAAAAAGAATATTCCACCTGAAGCAGCATTAAGAATTTTTAAAAATTTTCAATCAGAAAAATATAAAAAGCACCTCAACATTTTTACAGATGGATCTGTACTACCAGATAGTGGATCCTCTACAGCTGCAATTTTTGTTCCTCAAGATAAATTTTCTACAGTTTTTAAATTAGGTACCTCAACATACTTCAATAATACATGCAGAATTAATAGCAATAATTATTCCAATCAGACTATAATATATACATTTACAAACTATTAACACTTAATACATTTAATAAACAATTCAAAAATAATCAAATTACAATTCAATGGATCCCTAGTCATATAGGGATCATTGAAAATGAATTTGTTGATGGATTAGCAAAAAATGCTCATAAACGTAACAAAATTAGCAACTGCTTCAATTTTTATAACACTATAAAAAAAATTATAAAATAGAATTTAAATTGACCGAACAATTCTTTCAAATTGAAGCATTATTAAAAAATAACAACTTTAGATACGTTCTTTCAAAAAATATTAATTATATTCGAAATCTACCGTTTACAAGAAGACAATTAAGTATCCTCTGTAGACTTAGAACAAATGCAGCAATGCTAAATCAAACAAAATTTTATCTTAAACTTTCAAACTCTCCAAACTGCAAAAACTGTAACGTACCCGAAACAATTCATCATATTTTACTTAACTGTATAAACAACACAACTCAAAGGGAAAAATTCTTTAAATCACTAGAGGAACATGGGTTTCAGGAGATTAGAACTGATTTAATTTTGAACCAGAAAGATTTTGATTCTAAAATTAAAATTTATAAAATTTTATTTGAATTTCTAATCTCGGCAGATTTATGGAACATAATCTAAAAATAAATAAATAAATAAGTAAATAAACAAAAACAAAAATAGCAAAATAAAAATTAACTAAAAAAGTATTATAGTTAATTATTTTTAAAAAAAATGTATGATGAGAATGCCTGTATAAGGACCTCTCAAATATCTGTAACGTTGAATAAATAAATAAATTGTAGGAGGAAATTCGTTATGCGGAATCCACTAAATTTAAAACTTATTTACATATATTTTTAAAAACGGAAATGATTCAAACTGAAGGGTTTAAATAAAAAATTGCAGACTTCCCAAGAACGGTACATTTAAATATAGCAACTGTAAAAAGCAGTTTTTTTCGTAATCATTATGTACGTCTGACTACGAAAATATTTAATAGCCTACCTAATAACTTAAAAAAATGAAAGTAATGTAAATATTTTTAAATGGAACCAAACGATGCCTAAAATCTATGACAGAACTTATGCTTTCGTAGATCGTAGATCGTCTATGGATATGCGATGCTGCAGGTAAAACATTACCCATTGCCATCTCCATCTGAGAATAAACCTAGTTGGTATAAGTAAAAATATAAAACGTAAGCCACTCGTGAGTGGGCCCCTAGAGGCTAACATAAAACACAAGCTAAAAATAGCATATATCATGCCCAAGAGATCTAAAACGAGTAGCTTTCCTCAGAGAAAGCTGTCATTTTAGACCTCTTGTACTTATTAAGAACATTATGATCATAATTAAGCGAAGAAGAAATAATCTCATTTGGAGTATTTTAAACAGCCTCAAAAAAACCTTGTTTGAGATGCATTTAATATGAGTATATAATGTGGTCGATGCGCAAGTCTTTATGAAGTTAATAAATTTAATTACACGATAAAGCTGTATTGACAATAGTATATTAGCATGCACTATCAAGGCAGCTGTAGGCAGCAAGAAAAAAGGCTACTAAGCCACAATTTAGCCCTATTGGCAAATATATGACATAAATAATAAAAAAAAACCACAGAAGCAGCTGCTTGCCACAGAGGTCTGACAGGAGCCTGTCAGTTTATATGCCACATTAGAAGGTCTGAGAGGATGGCAGGACCTCAGCAGAAAAACGAAACATACATCCATGTCTTACCCGGGGCTCGAACCCAGGTCCCTTAGATCAGTACCCAAGCGCGCTAACCACTCGGCCACGGGACGGAGATTCCTTTTATAAATGAACATATATCAATTCTATCTAATTACACCTTTGACAGTATCCAAAGGAAATAGAGTTAATTAAAGATATTTACCATATAAACTTTTGCTGGTACAACGGCTGTAGGGATATGCTACATGTTTTAAAGTTCGTATTACATGACGGTTGCAGTAGATTCCTTACGCATTACCAGTCTTGCCATGATTGGCAAATCTTTTGATGTTATCTTTGTCACAAAACTGGAATGTTCATCAATGTTGAATGACGAAATAGCACTGTTGTTACGCTATCTTCTGATGACACTATCGAAGTATACAGGAACCAGATGACTTAGGTACCTTTCAAAAACTGGTGGAAATTATGTCCGATACTTCAAGAACATATGTTGAAACATTCGTTATCTTGTGAGTCGTTGAAACTTTTTATTAAGATTTTAAGGTTTAATGGTATATTTTAAAGTTTGTAGTGCAGTTAAGTTATTATGGATATTTGCATCACGATGCAAGGTGTAATATGGGCAGTATTTGAACATTTCATCTATGGACTCACAAGATAACGAATGTTTCAACGTATGTTCTTGAAGTATCGGACATAATTTTAACCAGTTTTTGAAAGATACCTAAGTCATCTGGTTCCTGTATACTTCGATAGTGTCATCAGAAGATAGCGTAACAACAGTGCTATTTCGTCATTCAACATTGATGAACATTCCAGTTTTGTGACAAATATAACATCAAAAGATTTGACAATCATGGCAGGACTGGCAATGCGTAAGGAATCTACTGCAACCGTCATGTAATACGAACTTTAACAACATGTAGCATATCCCTACAGACGTTGTACCAGCAAAAGCTTATATGGTAAATATCTTTAATTAACTCTATTTCCTTTTGATACTGTCAAAGGTGTTATAACATGAGTTATGTTGGTATATGTTCATTTATAAGAGGAATCTATGTCATATATTTGCCAATAGGGCTAAATTGTGGCTTAGTAGCCTTTTTTCTTGCCTCCTACAGCTGCCTTGATAGTGCATGCTAATATACTATTGTCAATACAGCTTTATCGTGTAATTAAATTTATGATCTTTTAGCTGTGAAGAGAATTATTTATTACTTTATGAAATTGTTACTTATGCTTTGTATAAATATACTGTTTTACTATGTAATTAATAATGTTAACACTGATTATGTAATTTTGTTGTAAACAAGTTAACGTGATAGTTTTAATAGAGTTTATATTTTCTAAGTCTAAGATATCCACAAACGAGTTTGGACTGATGGAGTTTTTAATTTTGCGCATTCGAAACAATTTATTAACTTTGCAGAAAAATATGCCATTTATTGATTTTTGTATTAATATAAATTTTAAATTACGATATGTATGAAATGTGCTGAAAGTGCAAATAAAGTAAACTGAAACTGATACAAGAAATATGAAATTCAATAAATATAATTATATAGCCAGTTTTAAAATGTAATTGCTTTGAGAAGCCCTTTCTAAATAAATATAGAAATGGGGTGAAGTATTTCACTTCTTAATCAATGATTTCTTTACTTCCTCCAAAGATATGCAATAAATTTTGAGATCTCTACACTAAATGACACAATATATAGTTCATCAATATTATATTAATGTTATTGCTTTTCAAGTATTGATGAATATAATCTATAAAATGAAGTATAATTTTGAAAACTAAATTTGCAGAGGAATGTAAGGTGCGTACGTTTTAGGTCATCTCGAAATGTCTATCATAAACACTACTCCATTTCTGTGATATGATCAAATGACGAACGAACTAATTGAGGATGTGTGGTTGTTGGGGAATAACCGTAGTTTGCTACCGATTATTCTCTTTTTAGTGTAGAGTTTGCATGCTTTGTTTTTAGGGCAGTTTTAGACAAATTTGTAAGAATCGATTCAGAAGGTAAAACCAAAATTTTCACGGCCTATATATGAGATGTAGGAGTGATTCAATAACTTGTTTTATTTTTGTTTAAACAAATTAGAACCTATAAGATACATTCTGACTGAAAAAAGGCCGAGAGCATGCCTAAAAATGTCCAAAAAGAGCATAAGGAACTCGGTTACAGCTCAAAAATCATCTACTTCAAAAACATATTTCCCCCACGTTGCACTTTATCCGCACCCCCACATTGACGCCACCACATAATCAGCACCAGCAAGAATAGTGCTGTTCCTACTAATGTTATTCTGGCAATCTTTACTGCTCCAGCCACTCATTCAGGCATCCTGACGCCTACAACATCCAATTTCGCCAGCTGCGATATGGCGCCCTATAATCATGCAATTTGGTTCCCCAGCCGTAATCACGGCAGAATAAACACATGAATCGGCTTCCATAAATTTTCCTCCCCTATCCCCCCCACAACATATGCACTTGCTCTCCATTCCAACCCCCACGTTTCTGCTTCACCTTACCTAGCTATCAAACTGGCACTTTAGAATCAGGGTGAGGGTGGGCAGGTTAGCAACCATGTAGTCCAAGATAAATACGAATTGGGAGGGAAAATGTTTTCATGTTTCGTAGCTGTCCCTGACCCTTGTGATCTGCTCTTTCCTCTTCATAGTTCGACAACGTCGTCTCGAGGAGAATACTAGCTGCTTGTTATTTTCTTTCGTTTTTATGTATTCTTCAATGATGAGATGATTTGATGAAAGCAGCCAAGTGACTTTTCGTTAAATTGACAACACTTTTATTCCTCTCAATGCATTTTTTTTCTTTATTCGTAATGATTCGTTATTGAGGTTGTTAGAAGGTAGACAGAAAAACGTTTTTCTTTATTATATATAGAGTTTTCACCGGTTCAGCAGATAACAAGAAAGTTTTTACTGCGCTGTGTAAGAAGATTGCGGCAAGTAATCAAATAGAATGATTAAAATTCACTTTCTTTAGAAATCGAAACACACTCCCGTCCTAATTTCAAGGGCCACTCCTGAACAATACTGTAATTGTTATTGCAAGTTATCGGTATTCGGATTAATTGCAGTATTTTGAGAAACCCAACTTTGATACATTTGATGAACCGAATGAACTCTTCTTGCTTATTTATTTATTTAACATTACACGACTCTGGGGTGTTTAGTTGAACACATCTACCCCAAAGCAATTAAAAAAAAACTGATGTACTTAGAAAATGTTAACGCAATAATAACATTACAAATGCACTTAGAAAAATACACAATGTAAAAATATTTTTTACTATATGACACAAATATACCAAGGAAGAAAATTCTTATATATACATATATGATAGAAGTTAGAAAATGTTCTTTGGCTGAATCAGATATTTATATCCTTTAGACATAAAAGTGAAATCGAAATCCAAATTTATACTTATACTCTATTATATAGCATTGATTCCCGAAGAAAACCAATTAATAATTGAATGATAACAAATATAGAAGAATTATCGGGATTCAAAATATTATATAGTGTATATTCAGTTAGATTGCATATGTAACGAAGTGCTTCAAAAGCGTTTTTTCTGGCTTAATCATACTTTTCACAATTTAGCAACAAATGGGAAACAGTCTCTTTAACTTACAGATGTTTCACATATCGGACTGACTCTTCTTGATTTTAATAAGGTAGTTATGCAAGAAAATGTTACAACAAACACCATTTTAGGTAAATAGGAAACTAACTTCGAAATTTTGTAGCTTCTAAAAGAAGCCTATTTATGGTAAAATGTGCGAAGATAAATTAACTAACTCACTCAAACTATTAATATTGAATTTCAGCAAAATTAGTTAGGCTTTTTTGGAAACTAGCAGTTCTCTTTTAGGAAAAAAGGAGCAGAGGAGACAGAATTATTTGAGTGATAAGGCACTTGAGCTTATTTCAGAAAGAAGGAACTGCAGGAATGTCCTTAATCAATACCCTACTAGTCCTAATAGAAAGCATTACAGAGAACTTAATAAACGTGTAAAAGATCAGTTAGCTGCTGATAAGAATCTTTCGCTTGATGGTTTGGCTGACAAAGCCGAGGAAGCAGTTAGAAAGCACAACAGCATAGAGCTGTACCAGATAGTTAATGTTTTGTGCGGTAGAAAACGTACAAGTATGCAGGGATTGAAGGATAAACAAGGTAAGGTTATAGAAGGTGAAGATTCTGTCATGGCTAGGTGGGTTGAGCATTTCAGTGATGTTCTAAACAATGTGGTTAGTTCTACTCCCATTGTTTGCAATGATGATAGATGCATTGGTGGCTTTAATGTTGGCCCTATAACACAATCTGAAGTTATTTTGGCTATTTCTAAACTTAAACTTCATAAATTCCCAGGGGTAGATGAAATTACTAGAGAAATGCTTAGAGCTGGGAATGTTTCGGTTACCACTTGGATGACTGAAATTTTGAATACCTTTTATGATAAAGGCATGGTTCCTAAAGATTTTACCAGATCTATTATTATCCCTATTTTCAAAAACAGTGAGTGATCTTAGTTCTTGTAACAACTATAGGAGTATCAGCCTACTCTCTGTTCCAGGCAAAGTTTTTCCATGTTGTGCTTAATAGAATTAAGAATCTGGTTGACAGTCAACTGCGTGATGAGCAATGTGGATTCAGAAGTGGTAGGGGATATGTGGATCAGATATTTTCACTTAGGCAGATTCTTGAGAAATGTTTAGAGTTTCAGAAACCTTTGATTGCTAGCTTTGTTGATTTCAAAAAGGCTTTCGACTCTGTTGATCGTCATAATTTGTGGTTGATTGTGAGATCATATGGTATACCAGACAAGTTAGTTAACATAATAAAAGCTCTCTATAATAACACTGAGTCGTGTGTGAGAGTTGTAAGGTTTGTAACAATTGGTTTAGCATTACTTCTGGTGTTCGACAAGGGTGCATTTTGTCTCCTTTTCTCTTTAGTTTGGTTGTTGATTATGTTATGCAAAATTCACTTCAAGGGAAAGCTTTTGGCCTTAAATGGTCTGGAGATGCTAAAATTTCTGATTTAGATTATGCTGATGATTTAGTCCTTTTGGCAAATAATGTTGATGAGATGAACTCTTTCATTCGAGCTGTTGATGAGACTGGTAGTAGAGTAGGTTTGGTTATAAATAGAAAACTAAAGTGATGAAAATTGGTCAGGCAAGTTGGGATTCAGTTCATCTGAATGGTTGCAATCTTGAACAGCTGTCACAGTTTAATTATCTTGGGAGCTATGTAACAGATACTGGTGATATGCGGCATGAGAGTAATAGACGAATAGGGATTGCTGCCGGGACTTTTAAGAATCAATGGAGATTGTGGAGAAATAGGCGTATACACCTAAAGACTAAAATTAGACTGTATAATAGTTTGGTTCTTTCTAGGGTTAGTTATGGTAGTGAAACTTGGAAGATGTGTAAACAAGATAACAGGAAACTAGATGCTTTTGATTGTAGATGCTTACGTAGTATCTTGGGTATTAGGTGGCTTCTTTGTAACTAATGATGAAGTTAGGCAAAGGAGTCTGCAACCTCCTTTAAGCAGCATATTGTGCAGAGAGAGACTCCGCTGGTTTGGCCTGTATGTGTAATTATAGATTGGCAAATAGGGTTATGAACAATGTGCCTAGAGGCTTCACAAGGAAGGGGAGACCTAGGATGCGGTGTGCAGACAATGTCAAACAGGACCTTGTTAGAATTGGTGCGCAGTGGCCGGAAGCAGCAGATGTAGCTCAGAACAGATACGCTTGGAGAATTAAACTGCACAGTCTGGTTGAACCTCCGTAGCCCACGGCTTGCTTGAGGATGATGATGATGATTTAAAGAGTTATGGAAATCTAGATTATAACGATAGCAGTCATAAGATTTCACCTCAAAAGTTAATTAAAACATAAATAATAAGTACTGTTTCGGGTCATTTAATAAAATAAGTTACGTTTTAGATGTTTGTGCCAGTAATTCTTTCAATATTCATCAATATTTTTTGAGTTTCATAACAGTACGTTATTGATGGTAAGTATTCCAGCTTCCATAACTATTTGAATACAAGATATTATTGCTTAAAAACGAGATTTATAGAGATTTGATTGAGGTCTTTAATTTATCTTCAGTCACATTTTTACCATAAAAAGCTTATTTTAGATGTTACAGAGTTTCGAAACTAGTTTTCATATTGACGCAAAACGGGGTTGTAACCTAACTTTTGCGAACCAACGTATATAGTGAACAGGATCACGGGTCACAAGCAATAAAACGCAACGTGGGGGAGATAAGTTTCTGAAGTAGCTGCAAATCAACCCAGATTAGTGACCATTTCCTATCTTCAAACATTATAAACAACAAATAGCGTTATTCCTGATGCAGGGAACTTTCTTCGAATGAGGAGACTCATTTCAGTTTCATCTCCGAAAAATTCTGATGTTATTAACCGATGACGAAATTATAGTAGCCAAAGAATAACATATTGTCAAAAATAAAATTCACTTCACTATTTCCGATTCCTCTTAAATTGCTGCTTCTAAGATTCGAAATTCCATCATGTGAAGTGTAGTAGCATGAGTCGTCGAAGGGGGAAGGCAATTTCTAACAGCAAAGCTGATACTGGACCTATTAGTTATCAAGCTACCTTGATTTTTAAGTCAACGGTTTATATTTTATTATTAATATATTTAATATATTTCTATAATGATAAGCATTATAAAGGAAGGGTTGCTTCCGTGAAAGTTTCGCCACTCGTTTAAGTAGCGTCTGTTTTACTTTAAGTGTGATGAATTCCCAATTTGAAGAATTACGTATATCCTCTGGCGAATATGGAATGCTCGTTTCCAGGTTGAACGAAGTTCAGCCTTTTGCGCCCCCTAACTGTGTAAATTTGAATTAATAGACAATTTGAAAAATGCAAGTGTAGACAGTTCATTAATATCTAACAGAAAGAAATTTTTTCTATATAGAGCTGAAAAGATGCGCTTTCTAACCCCATTCAGGGGAATCCGTCCATGTAAACTATCTGGCCACCACTCTACTACCCAAATTTCATATTTCTAGCGTGAATAGATCGTTTACAATAGTCGTTCGAAGTTTGGCCATTTTTACCAACTTTAGCGCCTTTTAGTAGTGGAAATCAAAACTATTGAGAGATTCGGAAAAAGAAACAACAACAACAGCAAAAAAATTTGTCTTCAGAGAGAGAGAGAGGTGGACGAACGATAAAGTGGAAACAACCTTTTCTTAGCTGAAGAAAAGGTTAGCTGCTGATGTTGTAGTGGTCAGCACGTATGACATGTAATTCGGAAGCGTGGGTTCGATTCTTACTCACGATGAAACTAAAGTTTTTCAGATAAATATTTCATGAGCCCCATGTCTACAGGACATCTCCTGTAATACTTTACTGTTGAGTAATAGACAAAGTTTAAGTTAATGCTTATATCAGTGGTTCTCAAAGAATGTGCCGCAACCTACTAATGTGCCGCAAGATTCGGCAGGTGTGACGCGAAATATATGATGATATTGCAGATAAAAGGAAATTTATAAACCATTTTGTTGCTAATTTCTGCCACTGATTCTTCATTTAACTTTTTCCGTTTAATCAAAACTTATTCATAATGAATAATAATAATAATGAGTGAATTTTTATTTTCTAATAATAATGTTATAGAACGATTTAGAGTAGTCTCACAAAGCTACATAGCTTG
This sequence comes from Ryuthela nishihirai, assembly GCA_038380435.1. NCBI lineage: Eukaryota > Metazoa > Arthropoda > Arachnida > Araneae > Heptathelidae > Ryuthela > Ryuthela nishihirai. The sequence continues at coordinate 32,997,376 of JAWZYU010000019.1, read as the reverse complement.
TCTGCAGGATTGGTTGGTTGTTTTAGCTCTGAGCTGCACTTTTTTGCACACAATGAGCTAAATGGTCAGGTCACAAGGACCCCGAAGGACCAAGAGAAGGTTGGGTAGGGGACTCGCTGGAATAACTGTTGGGAGACAGATGGTAAGCTTCCGTCAAGGCCACTTAGCGCAATCTTTAACGTGCACAGGGTATGGCTCTCTCCAGCACACTGGGGCACGTCTTAACGTTCCATCCGACGGACGGCAGCCATTCCAAGGTGTCCACTACTGACCGTGGGAAGGGCGGAGAGTTTTGCGGAGATAAATCTCAACGCTGACCCTGCTGGGACTCGAATCTGGGAACTGCAGATTACGAGCATGGTGCGCTACCGACTGAGCCACCCCCGCCCCCTGTCTGCAGGAAAGGTAACAGTTACAGTATTCATTTAGATTAAATAATTTGAGGGGGGAAAAGACATTAAAATCAACAACAAATAAACGTAAAATTGAACAAAAGGATAGTAAAATCGTTTGGTTACATAAGTCACAAAGCCAGAAAGCAAATGAATGTATATGATATTAAACTTTTATGACACATATCTATAAGCAAAAATAAAAATATCAATTGACAGGCTATAAAAATAAAAATAATTCGAAAGCGATTTAAAAACAGGACTATATATAATGTCTTTCATAAAAAACAGTATTAATTATCTTTTCAAAGTAGAAATTTTCCAGATGTAAAGTATATCTCTAGGTAACGAATTATGGACAAAAAATGCATTTTATAGTTACTTACGGATTTTCAGTAATCCTAATGTTCAAACCGAAATTAACACAAAACATGCACCTAATACGTACTGCGTATGCTCAAACCTCAATACACGTCAGAACTTGAAAATAGCTCCGCTTTTACAAACGACTTTGCCTTTAACAACAGCCATTCCTCAGAAATGGCTATTATTAAAGGGTTATGGGTTATTTTACCTCTGAGCGGCACTTTTTTGCACACCATGGGCTAAATGGCCAGGTCACATGGACCCCGAAGGCTCAAAGAAGGTTGGGGGAGGGGACCCACTGGAACAGCTGTTGGGAGACAGATGGTAGCCTCCCGTCAAGGCCATCCAGCGTGTTCTTTAACGTGCACAGGGTATGGCTCTCCCACACACGGGGCCACGGCTTAACGTCCCATCCGACGGACGGCGGCCTTTCCAAGCCCATCGGTGTCCCCTACTGACCGTGGGCAGGGCGGGGAATTTTGCGAAGATAAATCTTAACGCTGACGCAGCTGGGACTCGAACCTGGGAACTACAGATTACGAGTCTGGCGCGCTACCGACTGAGCCACCCCCGCCCCTATTATTAAAGGTAAAGTGCCGATGTGCGTAGTGGTGACAATTTAAAATTTTTAATGTGCCTCTAATGTTCACTGAGAAAAGCAATGAGCCTTGAGCAAAATAAGTTTGAGAATCGCTGGCTTATTAAATACTCATGCGGAAAAAAATTATTGCCGACGCGGCTGGATTTGAAGCCGCAACTTTCCAGATATATATGCCAAAGCGCTTTACCATTAAACCACATATGGACGATAATATTGGAAAACAACAATTTAAAAAAAAGTTGCCTCTCCTGAAGTATAGATGGCGCAAGGTTTTCCGCATTCAGTGAAAAATTTGTAGATCACATCTGGAAGCAAATCGTCCAATGCGTGGTTTAACGGTAGAGCGCTTTGGCAAGTATTTGGAGGGTTCGATTCGAGCTCCCTCGCCAAATAATTTTTTTTTTCATATGAGTATTTAATGAATTCTATATCTACAGGTAATCCGTATATTCACTATGGATGGATTTTTTAACTGGCATATATTATATTTTCAAAGTGTATAATTCAGTTTCTTACCTCAGAATAAGATTTTTATATTTGACAATCACTTTGATACAACTAAAAAAAAGCAAAATTTAACTTAATATTTGAACTTTTTATTGCTTTAATGTTCTATGCGAGTCTCTAAAAGCCAGCTTTTCTGCATTATTGTTTGAACCCTCAAGTGAAATTTGCCATAGGTGAGCGCTCTTTACGGTTTTGCTCGCTTTTCCTTCTTGTTCTTTGCACTAACAGCTCAGAGAAGGTTGGGGATGGGAACCCAGGGGACAGCTGTTATCAGAAGGAAGTCTCCCGGGAAGGACATCCAGTATCTTCTTTAACGTGCACAGGGTTATGGTTTCCCTGCACATGACAAATGGCTTTACGTCTCATCCGACGAAAGATGACCTTTCCAAGTCCATCGCTGTCCCCTTTCTGACCTAATGTAGGGTAGGGTGTTGAGGAGATAAATCTCAACACTACCCTAGGTGAGATCCGAACCTGCAAACTACAGATTACGAGCCTGGCGTGCTACCGACTGAGCTAACTCCCGCCCTTACTTAAGTAAAATGGTATCGCCTTAGCTCAACTCCTAGAGCAACTGGATCGTAATCAGAAACATCCATTTGTTGTTGCTTTTTTTACACTTAGCTAATTATTGTAAACAGAATCGAAATTTTCCGGTTGTCATTGGTGTCACAAGAGACATAAAAAGAGAAGTAAAACCAATAATAAAACGAAACAAACTGTTGACTAAATTCTTCTGTCACATTATTTCAGAATCCTTGACGTGTTTAAGTTAAAAACGAGCGAAGCAACACGCAGATAAATAGAGACAGATAAATGTTGTAGCATGCGCGAGACATGGCTCGCTTTCTAAATCATTCAATGTATCGTGACCCTGATTAGCATATCAGGCCATCTGCAGCATACCACGAGCAACAGCCAACACTGATGAGGCATTCCACGGACAGGAAACGAAACCCGTTCCTTGAACATCCAGGTGTCTAGAGTACCACCGGAAGTGGGCTGTCACTTGGCTGTCCTCCGCGCTGGAGCTGCTCCCGAAGCACATCGCTGCTCCCCGCCACCGGCACACGCGCCTTGGCACGCTCGGGGTCGTAGGGTCAGGCGGGCGGAGGCGACGACAGCACCGTCCCGTCCTGGCCCTTTCCTGCCGTCCCGGGTCCAGCCCATACTCGCCCACTTCAATGATCTCGACTTAGCCTGATGACCTGGAGGCCGCCTGCTGAACGATGTCAACTCTTACCCTGCAGGGGGTAAGTGTGATGCCAGTGCAATCTATATACTGAGTAGTCTAGTGTGGTATGTAGTACACGTCAGGGTAGGGTGTGTGGAAAATAGTCCTACTAGTATTCTGTGGTGTTTCTTTAGCTTTAGGAGGTTTTTGCAGTTTAAGTAGGCATTGGTGAAAGTCCTAATTTCAATCGTATTTGCATATGGTGTTTTTTTTTTGGGGGGGGCGAAGGAATGGTGTAAGAAAATGTTATCTTAATCGTTTTAAAATGATTCATTGGAAAATATAGGAATCTAATTTTTCTTTGCAGGTTGTTTTGTGCGAAAGAATATTCATGGCTACTGATCTAAAGGACCTGGGTTCGAGCCCCGGGTAAGGCATGGCTGTATGTATCATTTTTCTGCTGAGGACCAGCCATCCTTTCGGACCTTCTACTATGGCATATAAACTGACAAGCTCCTGTCAGACCTCTGTGGCAAGCAGCTGCTTGAGGGGGTATTTATATTTATTAATTTTTTAGTCGATACAACACAGAAGAAACCTTCGGTTGTATAAGTCATCCATCTGATGAAACATTAAACGGTGGCTTCGGGTTATGGGTTGCTTTGCCTTTGAGCGACACTTTATTTTGCGCAGTGGACTAAATGGCCATGTCAGAGAGAAGGGTGGGGGGACAGGATCCACTGTACAGCTGTTAGGAGACGGATGAAAGCCTCCCGTCAAAATCATTCAGCGTTTTCTTTAACGTGTATAGGGTATGTTTCTCCTTCACACGAAACCATGGTTTTATGTACTATCCGACTGCCTGTGCCTGTGATCTTTTCAAGTCCATTGGTGTCTCTCTTCTGACCGAGGGCAGGGTGTGGGCTTAGCGGATTTGGTTAGGGGTTGTTTCACCTCTGAATAGCACTTTTTTGCACACCATGGGCTAAATGGCCAGGTCACAAGGGCCCCGAAGGCTCAGAAGGTTGAGAGAGGGGATCCACTGGAAAAGCTGTTGGGAGACAGATGGTAACTTCCAGTCAATATCATCCAGCGTGTTCTTTAACGTGCACATGGTATGGCTATCTACACATAGCACCACGGCTTAACGTCCCATCCGACAGGAGGCGGTCTTTCCAAGTCCATTGGTGTCTCCTACTGGCCTTGGGCAGGGCGAGGAATTTTAGGGAGATCAATCTCAACGCTGACCCAGGTGGGACTCGAACCTGGTAACTACATAATACTAACCTGGCGCGCTACCAACTGAGCCAACTCTCGTCCCCATTAAGTGGTGGCGCCATGTACAGAAGAGCCATAACCTGTGCAATGTAAAGAACACACTGACTGGTCTAGACCAGAGATTACATTAACATTTTTGACCCCAAAGCTCCCTTTTACCTAGAACTATTTTCTAATGCTCCCCTCCCACCACTTCATGGAAAGAAAACAATTTTTTCTGCATAAAATTATATGGAAATTTTATGGCAGTAGCACCTTCGTTATCGGTTTGACAATTCTGCCCCTCCCCGTACAAATTTCTGAAACGTACTCGTTGGAAACTACTGTAAAGACGTAAGGCTTCCATGTGCTCTCTGGTCATGGATCTCCATCCCTAAAATTTTCCGAGCCTTGGATTCGTTGCGACTTGGCCATTAACCCATTGGATGCAAAATAATGACATTCTGAAGCAAAAAACCCGACTTCGTTGTATGCAAAAATATGTCCTTAAAAAGCATAGCTTAAGGATAAAACTTTGCAATTTTTTACGTCATAAAAGCGCAAAACGATTAAACAGTTTCCTAGCCTCGAGACTAGCAATGAGCACAAACACCACAGAAGTAATTAATGCTCAAGTTGACTAGTAGATATTTTATATGACTAGTAGACAATAGATATCATGGGAGCTGAATACTCCTTTTTCGCTTTTCCATTGCGAAAAAGAAGTCGTCAATCCATCCCAGTTTTGAAAATGATTCTCTTCAGATACACTTCCTGGACAATTATGAATATCGTGAGCGATATTTATAATCTGCATCATGAGCGAAGTATGAAACTTGCCAATGTATGGAAAATTTTTTTCTGACGCAAGTACTCTGCGTTGCTACGAAGTTTTAAAAAAATTCGTAAAGACATGGGGAAGGCAGTGTCAAGTGCGGCATGGGTGAAAAGTCTAATCTGACTGACTTCGAAAAGGGGCTGGTCGTTGGAGCACAATGGACAGAAGCATCCGTAACGGAGGTGATGGAACTCCGAAGAAAATAACGGGGCACAATATCCCGAGTGTACGGAGAATGGGTTGGGTTGTTTTACCTCTGAGCGGCACTTTTTTGCACACCATGGGCTAAATGGCCAGGTCACATGGACCCCGAAGGCTCAGAGAAGGTTGGGGGAGGGGACCCACTGGAACAGCTGTTAGGAAACAGATGGTAGCCTCCCGTCAAGGCCATCCAGCGTGTTCTTTAATGTGCACAGGGTATGGCTCTCCCGCACACGGGTCATGGCTTAACGTCCCATCCGACGGACGGCGGCCTTTCCAAGCCCATCGGTGTCCCCTACTGATCGTGGGCAGGGCGGGGAATTTTGCGGAGATAAATCTCAACGCTGACCCAGCTGGGACTCGAACCTGTGAACTACAGATTACGAGCCTGGCGCGCTACCGACTGAGCCACCCCCGCCCCGACGGAGAATGGTAACGGTCTCAGAAAACCTCCTCCAATCGTTACAAATGCTGGATGAAAATGGCGCTGAAAAACAACAGGGGCAGTCGTTTGTTGGCACAAATTTACGTCAAAACAACGCTGCTTCATTTCATCAGCTGAGAGATGACCCCTAGCAGTTAAGTTCAAAACCCATTGGAACGATAACTATACTCAGAGAATAGAAAACTTTGAAATTGGGCAAACTGCACCATGACACCATACGACGAAGTATTATCTAGGTGTGCATATTAATTTGGCCAGACATTTTATATCATGGTGAAATTTGGTACTTCAGTAAAAACGTTACTTAGCCTTCGCCATGCTAAATAATTCTTTATCTCGCATATTCACAGCTGTTTTCGTAAGAAGCACATTTTTTTTAACACAATTACTTAAAAAATTCGAAATTTCAATTTTTACTGAACCAGAGGCTGCTCGAGCCCGGGAGAGAAATCATATTTTACTACATACCTTATATAAACAAAAAATACACTGCAAGACATTGAAATTGCCCCACCCTTAGGAGTGAGGGGATAGGGGTGAAATGTAGCACACACATAGCAATACATATTGGCATACCATGATTTAAATTGCAGCCACTTACAGCGGTTAGAAGATGAGATATGCAGCACAATGTGACTGCCTCAGTAGGTGGTTGCACCACCGTGAATGGCAATACAGGCAGGTTGGGTTGGGTTGTTTTACCTCTGAGCGGCACTTTTTTGCACACTATGAGCTAAATGGTCAGGTCACATGGACCCCTAAGGCTCAGAGAAGGTTGGGGGAGGGGACCCACTGGAACAGCTGTTGGGAGACAGATGGTAGCCTCCCGTCAAGGCCATCCAGTGTGTTCTTTAACGTGCACAGGGTATGGCTCTCCCGCACACGGGGCCACGGCTTAACGTCCCATCCGACGGACGGCGGCCTTTCCAAGCCCATCGGTGTCCCCTACTGACCGTGGGCAGGGCGGGGAATTTTGCGGAGATAAATCTCAACGCTGACCCAGCTGGGACTCGAACCTGTGAACTACAGATTACGAGCCTGGCGCGCTACCGACTGAGCCACCCCCGCCCCACAATACAGGCAGCAATACGGCGTGGCATGGAGTCATACAGTTGACGGATATAGTCCTGAGGAATTGCACACCAAGCAGCGTTGACTTGCTCCCATAGTTCGTCGAGATTCCACGCTGGCTGGTGACAGGATTGTACACGTCGTCCAATATAGTTCCACAGATTTTCTATTGGGAATAAATCTGGAGATCATGATGGCTATAGCAATACTTCAACATGTTATAAACATTGTCTGGAAACCCCAGCAGTGGTGTGTACACAGGCGTTGTCATGCTGGAAAATGGGCTGCTGCATGCCTCCCAGGAACGGTAAGAAAACAGGCTGCAGAACCGCACTAACGTATCATGCAGATGTCAAGTGTTCCCGTGATGCAGACAAGAGGTGACCTGCTGTCATATCCAATAGCACCCCATACCATTATGCCTGGCTGATGGGCAGTGTGCCAGTCATGAAAAAGTTGGATCCATCCTCTCGCCAGGTTGTCACCATACAGAACCCAGACAGAAATGGGATTCATCACTAAACATTACAGTGTTCCATTCATGACTTCAGTTCACATGACTTCAGCACCAAGCCAGATGACCGATGCGATGGTTTGCAGTCAATGGCAGTCGACATAACGGTTGCCTAGAGCGCAGGTGTGACTCATGCAAACTTCAGTTTACTGTTTGGGTTGTTATGGGGACGTCCATGGCTGCTGACATAGCCCGTCCAATATCGCCTGCAATGCTCTGTGGTGACGAACGACCATGTCTAACAATGCGCCTATCAAGCCATGCTAACATCTGTTAGATGGCACCACTCTGTCTGCGACACATGCTAGAACCTTCATTTCGCCACTGTTGCCAGCAATGTCCAACAGTTCATGCATCCCAATGAACATGGGCAACAACATTACATGTAGTCCATCCAGCTTCACATACGCCTGTAGTTCTTCCTCTCTCAAAAGCATCCAAATGGCGATAAACCTGCCAACGGTGTGTACCAGACATTTTTGGCCTTTGCTGAACAATTTCCAAGTGGAACCACCTAATCTCAACCGTTTGCATGACTTTCACCTGTATACACACAATACCATCCCTGTTCCTTCTTGCACCTTTTATCTCTTGAGCCACACATGTCATGGCTCCGGATTATCATCATTTGCATATCTCAACTGCGTACACCCACCCTTCTATTTGCATGTTTGTACGATATGTCCTTCTGGGTGGGGCACTTTCAATGTTAAGCAGTGTGCTTTTCACATCCAAGATCAGCGCAGGATAAAAGACTAGAGATAAGGACCACTCAATGAGGGGGGGTGGGGGGTTGATTACCGACTACGCCCATAAGGCCAGGGTCTAGACCCCTTCTTACTAGAGCCCTCCGAACTCCTATTGATCACTTTCACTTCATTTTTTTCAGCATTTTTTGCCTTGTTTTTTCCAACTACAAGCGTAACTAAATTCTAAAACCTGTTCAGACTGATTTAGTCTGAACAGGTTTTAGAATTATCTCGAACATTTGCTATAGTGTGAAACTGTAGAGAACACAGGACAAAAAGAGACAACTATATTGGGAAGTCAGAATAATAGTATAGAACAACGGACCTACTGGGAGCCCCATAAGCACGATTTGCCTAAGCCCCTCCCCCTGAAACATTAAGCTAGCCCTTGGTAGGGGGGCATATTTCCTCTACATTGAGAATGCTATTCCATTTATCAATAGGTTGCAGCAATGACATGATCACTACTATATAACACAGTCAGCAATTGGCTAATAACCACTGTACATCTATAGTCCCTAAAATAAAATTTTCTCGCGATCAATTATATACATATATTTCAGCAATAATGTGTAAAGAAGTTAAGAATCTCTATTGTGTTCAACATAAACTGGAAATTTGAAAAGTAATCGTTGTAAATTAGAAAAAATTTTCTGTGCATGCGTCTATTATCAAATCAAAACGGCAGCAGAGAGAAATGTAGCTGATATTTAACTTTCTGTCGTGATTAGGTACGAGAATTTGGAAATCCAAATGGCATTTGACGTCCTCTAAAAGTTAGCAAGACCAAGAGCAACTTTTAAATTCTGATTCTGAAGCTTCTGCTGAAATTTATTAGAATGATTTTTCCATGATCCATTTATTACAATGAGTTTATTACAATGATTTTTCCCCAAGGAGAAATAATATATGTAATTGCTCATTAATTTTAAGGACAACTTATATTTAATTAAACATAAAACGAAATAGAATTTCCTAAGGATATTATTGGGTTGATGAAAAGTAATGGCAAAACACATAAATCACTCATTTGAAGTTGCCAGAAAATGTGCAGCCGTCTTGTAAACAACGTAAAAGACAGCGCATTCGTAGCTCCAATATCTAATGACGTTCTGGACTAATATTTAGCCTGTACATTTGGCAACAGGCATTTCACAATGGCTACGCAAGATGTATGTATTCGTTTTATGATGCTGTACGAATTCAGAAATTGTGTCGGTGCCCAAGAGTGCGTAGATGTGCACAGCTTATGGGGGGGGGGGGCAAAGTCATCTCTAACAGCACCTGTTACTAATGGTAAGAGAAGTTCCAGTCAGGTGACTTTCAGTTCGGAAACCAACCTCGAAGTTACCAGTTGCAGTCGAACGATGACTATTTAAAGGCACTTACTGAATGAAAATTCATGCTGGACATTCAGAGAATTGACACAGCTATTGAATACCAATCAGTCCTCTGTCTTTCGATATCTGCAAAAGCTGGGTTATGTGTCAAAATTGGATGTCTGTATCCCACATCAGTTGTCACAGCAGATCATGGTGGCTAGCTATACTGCATGTGCTTCATTGTTTGTTCGGTAGCAATGAAGCACATGCAGAGGTAAAACAACCCTACCCGAAATAACCGCATGTCATCAAAATTTAGCTCTCTTTTAGCAGTAAATAAAAAATTCACCTTTCAACTCAAATTTCACAACGTTTCTGAGATCTAAGACCGGAAATATTCCCAGGAACTAATTTTTAACTCTCTAGAACTGGTAGATCAAAATTTGACTTTATGACCTCAAAAGACCTTCTGGATACCAAATTTCGTACCGTTTCCCAGATCTATAATCCAAAACACCTCCAGACACCAATTTTAACTTTTTTCAGCATTTGCAGAACAAGGTTTAACCTAGAAGGACATATCGGAGGTCAAATTTCGGAGTTTTCCCGATGTCTACGATCCGAATTAACCTTAGGTGAGGGGCGGGGGTGGCTCAGTCGGTAGCGCGCCAGGCTCGTAATCTGTAGTTCCCAGGTTCGAGTCCCAGCTGGGTCTGCGTTGAGATTTATCTCCGCAAAATTTCTCCGCCCTGCCCACGGTCAGTAGGGGACACCGATGGGCTTGGAAAGGCCGCCGTCCGTCGGATGGGACGTTAAGCCGTGGCCCCGTGTGCGGGAGAGACATATCCTGTGCACGTTAAAGAACACGCTGGATGGCCTTGACGGGAGGCTACCATCTGTCTCCCAACAGCTGTTAGAGTGGGTCCCCTCCCCCAACCTTCTCTGAGCATTCGGAGTCCTTGTGGCCTGGCCATTTAGCCCATGGTGTGCAAAAAAGTGCCGCTCAGAGGTAAAACAACCCAAACCTTAGGTGAAAATTTTCATAACTCTACCATATCTGCATCGTAGTTGGAATTAGAGTGTCACCCACATTCTATATATATATATACTAGGTATGGTGTTATTTCGTGTCAATAGAATATATTTTTTTCATTCTCTTTATTGAAAAACATATTTCTAGTTTTGCCTCGAAAGCATTGTAAAATTCTGTGGGCTTAGCTGTGCTCAACACTTCATTGAATGAAATGACTACTATTTAATGGCTTAATTAAAGCACTTGGAGTCTTCACCCTATCAGTTTAATATAGACCGAATGCAATTTATTTTCGCACATTTCACTTAATGAAGTGGAAATCTGCCCTTTTCCACACAGAGATTACTTGAATAACCTCAGAACTCAGCGAGAGGATATCCTAACCATGCTTACATCCGATTATTCAGATCCAGGTTCGAGTCCCAGCTGAGTCAGCGTTGAGATTTATCTCCGCAAAATTCCCCGCCCTGCCCGCGGTCAGTAGGGGACACCGATGGGCTTGAAAAGGCCACCGTCCGTCGGATGGGACGTTAAGCCGTGGCCCCGTGTGCGGGAGAGCCATACCCTGTGCACGTTAAAGAACACGCTGGATGGCCTTGATGTGAGGCTACCATCTGTCTCCCAACAGCTGTTCCAGTGGGTCCCCTCCCCCAACCTTCTCTGAGCCTTCGGGGTCCTTGTGACCTGGCCATTTAGCCCATGGTGTGCAAAAAAGTGCCGCTAAGAGGTTAAACAACCCAAAATCCGATTATTCAGAACCGAAACATTTTTTCCTTTACGGTTTGCAAGTAAGAGCCACGTTATCTTTTGACGAGATAAACGAACTCCTTGGTTCTTCATCTTTCTTTCTGGCACTCCGACCCAGCAGACTAGACAGCCAAACACGCCAAGGAGGGGCCTCTATACCCCTGAAATTCCCGTTTCTGGGTCACTTTACTCTCTCCTTCAAGAAAAGTGAGAGAAAAGTCTTCCCGTTTCTAGCGGAGTGAGTAAATAACAATGCTTTAAATTTCGAATGTTGCACAGAACATTATTAAAAGTTAATCCTCTTTTCCATCGCAGGAAATAAAGTTTACAATCTAACACAAAACAATTTATTTCAAAATACAGCTATTCCTGAATATGTTTCACAGCACACTATTATAATTCACTCGATTAGAACCATTATAACTGTGTCGGTGCAGTTGCCATTCAATGAAAACTAATCTTATATTCTAGTAAAATAATTTCTAGACAAATATTTCACAGAACACTTTCGTATATATAATTGTAATTCACTCATTCGATCGTTCGATGCACTGAAGTTGATGAAAAGTCATCAGTACCATGCTGCAAAATTTCCAATGTTGCACGAAACGTTTCCAAAACAGAACGATTAGAAAGTAACATACAAACTGTTTACTGTGACGGGGAAGTAGTTGCCATTCAACGAAAACTAACAAAACTGACAATGTCTCTGTCAAGAGGGGCGGGGGTGGCTCAGTCGGTAGCGCGCCAGGTTCGTAATCTGTAGTTCCCAGGTTCGAGTCCCAGCTGGGTCAGCGTTGAGATTTATCTCCGCAAAATTCCCCCCACCCCTGCCCACGGTAAACAGGGGACACCGCTGGGCTTGGAAAAGCCGCCGTCCGTCGGATAGGACGTTAAGCCGTGGCACCGTGTGCGGGAGAGCCATACCCTGTGCACGTTAAAGAACACGCTGGATGACCTTGACGGTAGGCTACCATCTGTCTCCCAACAGCTGTTCCAGTAGGTCCCCTCCCCCAACCTTCTCTGAGCCTTCGGGGTCCATGTGACCTGGCCATTTAGCCATGGTGTGCAAAAAAGCGCTGCTCAAGTTCGTACCTAGGTTTTTTTTTAGGCAATTTGCACAAATATCCTGCATTTTGCCATGTAACTTCAAATTTTGCCAACTAGCCATATTTTCACAGAAATAATCCCAAAATTTACATCTCACATGAATTGTAGCAAGCCAGTGTGAATTTTTCCAACTCCCCTTAATTTGGTCAACTTTCCTTAATTTCATAAAAACAATCCCAATTTTCAGATTTGTCCGTATTTTACCAAGTGGATTCGAATTTTTCAAACTGCCCAAGATTTTGCCTAGTTTTCTCGATTTTGCCAACTCGCCACAATTTTACAGAAAAAAATTCCAATTTTTACATCTCACCTGATTTTTGCAAAGTCACTCTGAATTTTGCCAACTCCCCAAGATTTGCCAACTCTCCTAGATTTTGCGAAGTTGCCTCGATTTCGCCAACACGCCATAATTTTACAGAAAAAAGATTCCAATTATTACATCTCACCTGAATTTTTACAACTCTCCACGATTTTCGCAAATCCTTCGAATTTTGCCAACTCCCCACGATCTTGCCAAGTCACTCCGAATTTTGCCAACTCCCCAAGATATTACCACGTCACTCCGAATTTTTCCAACTGCCCCTAGATTTTCCAAGTTTTCCCAATTTCGCCAACTCGCCATAATTATACAGAAAAAAAAAATTTTCGTATCACCTGAGTCACTCAGAATTTTGCCAACTCCCCAAGATTTGCTAACTCGCCTAAATTTTGCCAGCTCCCCAAGATTTGCCAATTCTCCTAGATTTTGCCAACTCGCCATAATTTTACAGAAAAAAAATCCCAATTTTTACATCTCACCTGAATTTTGTCAACTCCCCACAATATTGTCAAGTCACTCCGAATTTTACTAACTTCCCCAAGATTTTACCAAGTGACTCCGAATTTTGCCAACTCCCCCAAGATTTTGCCAAGTGACTCCGAATTTTCCAACTCCCCCAAGATTTTGCCAACTTCCCTAGATTTTACCATGTCACTCCGAATTTTGTTAACTCCCCCAAGATTTTACCAAGTCACTCCGAATTTTGTCAACTCCCCCAAGATTTTGCCAAGTTGACCCGGTTTTGCCAACTCATCTGTATATTAACTAAGTGGCTTCGAATTTTGCCAACTGCTCTAGATTTTGCCGTCCCGATTTTCCCAACTGCCCTAGATTTGCCAAGTTGCCTCGATTTTGACAACTACCTTAGATTTTGCCAAGTTGTCTAAATTTTGCTAACTCCTTAATTTTACAAAAAAAAAATTACAAATTTTCACAATTCACCTAGATTTCACAGTCGCTTAGAATTTTGCCAACTCCGAGTTATTTTGGGGCGGAGCCTCCCTCCCATACCCCCATAGCTATGCCCCTGGTGACAAGGGAAATGTATATGCCCAACAAATTGATGGTGAATAAATTCAGAAAGGCGACAAGCCATATACATTGGATCTGGATCAACAATGACAGGCAGATTTAATATTTCTGATGATTAGCAGTCAATAATTAAATTGCGAGTAATATATGTTTATTTACTTCATTAGCTAAGCATAATATTTTCAACCATTAGAATTCAGCAAGTAATATACAGTATTTCCCAAATAACTGTCACACCAGACGTATATTGTGTATGCAACAAAATAATGCTGCTGTTGTTGTTGTTTTACCTCTGAGCGGCACCTTTTTGCACACCATGGACTAAATGGACAGGTCACACGGACCCCGAAGGTTCAGAGAAGGTTGGGAACCCACTGGAACATCTGTTTGGAGACAGATGGTAGCATCACGTCAAGGCTATCCAGCGTGTTCTTTAACGTTCACAGGGTATGGCTCTCCCGCACACGGGGCCACGGCTTAACGTCCCATCCGACGGACGGCGGCCTTTCCGAGCCCATCGGTGTCCCCTACTGACCGTGGGCAGGGCGGGGGATTTTGCGGAGATAAATCTCAACGCTGACCCAGCTGGGACTCGAACCTGGGAACTACAGATTACGAGCCTGGTGCGTTACCGACTGAGCCACCCCGCCCCACAAAATAATGCAATGTTCCTTTCCCCTCTTTCATGTATATTCGCATTTCATATTTTATCTATGTTTAAAAATATTCGTACTGTATTTCATGAATGTTAATATTATTTGCCGGCCAAAAACCAAATAGGTAGGGCGGAGTCTGTAGCACTCACTGCTCGTAACCACTTAGATTCATGTCCCAACTGTGTTAAGGTTGAGAGTTATCTCCGCCAATCTTGCCTTCAGTCAGAAAGGGGACACAGATGGGCAAGGGTTGACTGGCACTTTTTTTTTTCAGGGATGCAGCTGTAATATGGGAGCCCGGCTGTGATAAAAAATTCGGTTTCTTTTTCAAGATTTTAATGCTTATTCTTTTGGAGTTCGTAGTGAAAGCTTAAAATAGGTTTACCCATAATTCTGTGCAATTTCGGTAAAATAACTATTATTATTATTCTGCTCCTGTGAGGTCCCAGGGTCCCGCCACACTAAGGGGCCGGAACGCTACAGCATTCAGCGCCCCTTACCAGTCCATGCCTGCCGATGGGTTTGGAAAGGTTTGTTGGATAAGACGTTAAACCGTGGCACCATATGCAGAATAGCTATACCCTGTGAAGGAACACTCTGGATAGCTTTGATGAGAGGCTCCTAAGAGCTATACGTTGGATCCCCTTCCCCATTCTTCTCTGAGCCTTTGGGATCCTTGTGACCTGGCCATTTTAGCCCATTGTGTGCAAAAAAAGTTACCTCTCAGAGGTAAAATAACCCAAACCAACTAAATGGATATTTCGCATGCAACATAGAATTATTCTTTTACAATGTAGTTTAAACATTCTTTCACAAATAAATCTGGTGGTGGGAGTGGCTTAGTCGATAGCCCGCCAAGATCATAATCTGTAGTTTTATGGTTCGTTTTGAGTACCAGTGTTGCGATTTATCTCCGTTAAACCCCCGCCCTGACCTCGGACAATGGGTGACACCGATGGACTTGGAAAGGCCGTCGTCCGTCCGTCCGTCACATGGGACGTTACGCTGTGGGGAGAGAGCCATCTGTGACATTAAAGAACACTCTGGATAGCTTTCACGGGAGGCTGCCATCTGTCTACTAACAGCTGTCCAGTGGGTTGTCTTTCCCCAAACTTCTCTGAGCGCTTGGAATCCTTGTAACCTGGCAAAAATGTTCTGATCAGAAGTAAATCAACACAACCTAATAAGTAAACCTTAATTTTGAGATAATGATAAGCAAACGTTTAAAAATGACTATTAATTTTTTTTTAACTTGACATTGAATGGGACTGTGAAAGTTGTAGGAGGACCTCTCACAATCAAATCCGGAAATAGTTTGGTGGTCCTCTATGTTTCATATTTTCGTGCAAATCTTTTGAGGGGTAATGATTTCTCCACTAGATAATTCAAAGATGCATATTTGGGTGCAGTAGAAACATTTATGTTGGTGGAGACGGAAGAACCTCACTAATCCTGCATTTCGTCTTTAAACTCTGACATACACGAGGCATACTAGTAAAAATGTAGACTTCAGAGTGACCCGAGAAAGATTTGAACTTCACTGGGGGGTCCGCAGAAAGCGTTAAACTTCACAATGAGTCTACAGAAAGAGTTAGACTTCACAGGGGGTCTATGGTCCGATTAGGTTAGGAACCACTAATCTAAACGTATCCATAGGGGAAATCTTCGAAAAATATGAATCTGTGTCAGCATAAATTATGTGCTGTTTTAATTCATTGAATTTATTCATTAAAATTCGGAAAGCATGTCATACAGTATCAAACGTGTTTGCATTGTGACGAAAGAAGTTGGGTCATCATTCCAAAACATGGATGATTTGTTCAATTTGTTGGAATAAGCTTTTTATAAGGAATTTTTAAAACTGTTGTTTACAGTTGTAATCACTCCCTATATTACCCCTCCAGAAGCTGTTTCCCACAGATCTTTCACAGCAGCTTCTTAGTATAATAGCTCCTTAGAGAAAGTCTTGAGGAAGGCGAATCTTGAGCAAAATATTACTCGGAAAAAAGGGGACCGCCATGCTTTACGTGGAGTTTCTTTGATTTATGCCACGTACATTAACCACTCGGCTTCCGGTATAGAATAATTAATAGAGAAGTTTATTAAACCAATAAAAAGTATAGGAACGAAATAATATAAAATAATATTATATGCTTGTTAAATAGGAAAATATAATAAGTTATAGCTTTGATAAAAACGTTTAAATAAAGTTAATAGAATAATGAAACCTAATAATTTAATTATTAATTGGTTCCGAAAGGAAAGGCTATATCTAGAAAAAAAATACTTTAAATTAGAATTAATTTTCACTTGCTCTTCTGTCATTACTACCGCTGAGATCATAGACTTTTGAATTATAAATATTAAACAGTTATAAACTATATAGAGGTCTGACAAGAACTTGTATATATTGTGGGAACGTAATAAAGTTCTAGTATGTATCGAACTGATACATTTTCTAGCTTAAAAAGAATTAGAATTTTTTATTAAAAAAAACATTTAGTACCCAAGTGTTCAGCGTCCTTCGCTCCGAGAGGAACAAGCTGGAAACCCATATTAACGTATGTTTTTCGTTCTGTTGTCTTTCCGCTGAGGTTCCTTACGCATTTTTTTTATATGGTTATAGGTTGGATGTTTGGGTTTTATGGTACAGCAGAAACGCATACTATTATTCGCCAAACAAGTATTTTTTTTTATGGTGTCGCTTGGCTACTGATCAAAGGGACTTGGGTTCGAGTCCCTGTTAAGGCAAGGTTGTTTTCTTTGTTGTGTTGTCTTTCTTCTGAGTTCTCGCTTTCCTTACAGATCATCTCATTGTCATATTACCAATAGGTTCCCGTCACACCTCTATGGCAAGCAGCTGCTTGAGGGATAAATCTTTTTATTGTATTGACACTCTTATTAAATCTTATGATAAACAGCTGTTTCAGGGATAATAATTAATAGTAATATGCAAAAATATTTTAATTGGAGTTTTATATAAACGTTAAAAGATTAAGATATGACTTCGAAATTATTAACGATTCTTTCGATCCCTTTGCATTTGAAATCCAGGCCCATCATTGCACACAGAATGTAGACTAGGATAGACTTTTTTATGCAAAAAAAAGTCAATCATTATTCGGGCTATTTGTTTTCGTGATTCAAAATAATATATCGATCTTGAATACAGGATGGTAGAGATGTTAATCACTTCTTGTATAGTAGCGAAGCTGGTCAAAATATTACGGAATGATCCATGAGGAAAGGACTACTTCGTGTTCTATATAAGAAGTGACTAACATATCTACCATCCTGTATTCACCGATCGATATGCTGTTTTGAAACACTAAAATGGTAATGAAAACCTCGGATAGTGATTAACGTTTTAATTTAATTCACCTGTTTTAAATCTGTTATAGGAGATGTTTACTTAACATACGTGTTAAAGGGGTTTTATATAATAAGTTATATTTTTGATAAAATGTTTCGTTAAACATCTAAATAAATCCCCTGAATGCACATTTTAAAACTTTAATCATTTACTGATTTTAAAAAATCACTATATACAAGAATAAATATCTCAAATTAAATTTCAATTTTCAGTTACCGTTTTGCGTTTCTTTACTTTTGAATTTATAATTTATAGAGTTAAAAATATAAAAAAAAGTACTTTTCGATAAATAGAAATTCGTGTGTCATCAAAAGCATTATGGTACGTATTTTTAATTATTACTGATACATTTGTTCTCTAATTGTTTTTTTTAAGAATATTGATTTTTATTCATGGAAGTAAAGAATACAGTACATTTGCCGTTTGGCCCGCAAAGCTAAATATTATCTGCAGGAAAATGAATAAATGAAATTAAACATAGGTTATTCAGCCACGAAAATGGTATATAATTCATCAAATATTATTGACGAAACACAGCATTGACTGAACTGTTAGTCGGTACTTGAAATAACTGCGTAAAAATGCATTTTATTTCACTAAATTGAAGCCATGTCCATCTCTGTTTCAATTTCCAACCTTTTGTCCTTCTTATATACTATTGGAATGTGACAAATCGGGACCTATAAATAAGAGGGTGCAGGCAAGAATTCTCTAATCAACCATAGTGTTCGGATACTTATTTGAGACACTGTACATGTCTCAACTCTACCAGCATCGAGGGAATTGAATTTCAATGAACTGTTAAATTCATATGATCAACCATAATTCATTCAAATTTCTGGGTCCTCGTATGTTTAATAAAAATAAATTTGTTTGTCGTTTTCGTTGGGGACCGGGGTGGCTCAGTCGGCAGTGCGCCAGGCTCGTAATCTGTAGTTCCCAGGTTCGAATCCCAGCTGGGTCAGCGTTGAAATTTTATCTCCGCAAAATTCCCCGCCCTTCCCACGGTCAGTAGGGGACACCGATGGGTTTGAAAAGGCCGCCGTCCGTCGGATGGGACGTTAAGCCGTGGCCCCGTGTGCGGGAGAGCCATACCCTGTGCACGTTAAAGAACACGCTGGATGGCCTTGACGGGAGGCTACCATCTGTCTCCCAACAGCTGTTCCAGTGGGTCCCCTCCCCCAACCTTCTCTGAGCCTTTGAGGTCCATGTGACCTGGCCATTTAGCCCATGGTGTACAAAAAAATGTCGTTCAGGGGTAAACCAACCCGTTTTCGTTGACTTTATTCAACTATATCGTTATAATACCCATTCAGTTTATTATTATAACTCGCTAGCTTAAACATAATAATAATCTAGTCACTAGACTGATTTAAAGTCTCAATGCTTAGCCCTAAAGCATTGAGACTTTAAGTTGATCATCTGTGCTTTAATCATTGTTGCATTTTTTCCATGGTTATAATAAAAAAATAATAAATACCCCCTCAAGCAGCTGCTTGCCACAGAGGTCTGACAGGAGCCTGTCAGTTTATATGCCACAGTAGAAGATCTGAGAGGATGGCAGGACCTCAGCAGAAAACAACACGAATATCCATGCCTTACCCGGGGCTCGAACCCAGGTCCCGTAGATCAGTAGCCAAGCGCACTAACCACTCGGCCACGGGACGGCACTTCCATGGTTACGTTTGAAGAAAATCTGATCTTCGCGTAGCTCTTTCGGTGACCGCCAGAGGTCGCCAATATACCAAATCTCCTTTGCAAGACACGTAAGAAACCGATAAGGGAAGTTTCTGTTTCGAACTGATTTATTGCATTCGACTCCAGTTCTTCAACTGTGTTTTTTGTTATCATTAACTATTAAATTACTAACTTACTCTGTGTGTCGTTCTGAAGACATTCAAATATTTTGCTTCTTAGAAAAAAAAAATTAAAATTCTTTTTACTTGGATACTCATTGATGAAATATTACGATTCGTATTTTCTTAATCTTCCAATATCTTGTGCAACGCCCTCTAGAGGTGGAAAAAAATGTTGGAAAATGTCGAAATTTGAAACGAATATTGCAAACGATCTATTTATGATAGAAATTTCAACTTTGGTTACCTATGTGGCAAGCAGCTACTTGAGGGGGTATTTATTTTTTATTTAGATGATGAAGGTTATTAGAAGGTTTAGTTTCTCATGAAAGATTTGTCTCCTTATTCCCAGAGGTGGGCGAGAAAGAGAAACATTTTTATTTTAATTTTTCATGCTTATAGGTCTAACGAATATTACTATAAACCGTGTATCTTATATTCGCCTGAGGCTATGTCTTATTCTTCTCGATGTATTATTTTGATGATGTTACATTTATCTCATTTAATTTACTCTTCCTTCGCACTTGCCTACGTAAACTTAAACCTTGCGATCAATTTAGCTAAGTCTGCAGAACCACAGTTAGGTCACGACCCATTTGGCAATGGTCTGACACCCGATATTAGGTCTCGAACTTTTGCCAAATGGGCTAAACCCATTCTCCAACTAAACGCACTTAACTAAGTGATTTGCATTGAGTAAACTTCTACAATTGATTTCAAGTTGGTTTCCTGAAAAATGTTTCAATCAGTTTGATTTTCTCGATCATTTTTTAACAAAAATACATAACATTTTTATTGTATCGAAGTACCATTCGCTAGAATTTTTTTCTCATCAAAGTCAACAACAAAAAGCATTGAAAGAGAATATGTGGCTGTAAGCGAACTTTCTTTAGATGGCTCCTTGAGGAAACGGGCGTAGAGTTCATGACCACTTCATTTTTTTTCCTCGGTTGCTTGACCTGAATTTTATTGAGACGGTTCCTTGTGACTCATACATTTTGAACATGCAACACCCTTCCTGTTTATAGAAATAAATAGGAGATACAACGCACAATGAATCATCCAATTTTAGTGAAAAAATTGCTTTCGTTGTTGTGAAGGGTGTGTGTGATAAACATGTGCAAAAACAAACACTATTTTTTTTTTGATAAACTTATTTGGAAATGTTCGGGATTGATGGCGAATTTTATCGCTTTAAGTCATTACGCAACCATTAATTTTGTGCGAGAAAGAGTATAGTTTAATTTTAGATTATTCTATCCCAAGAGATGCGGGGGGGGGGGGGGGGAACTCAGTTGGTCAGCGCCAGACTCTTAATCTGTTAGTTCCCAGATTCGAGTGCCAGCTGGATTAGCGTTGAGGTTTATCTCCGCAAAACTCCCCGCCCTACCCACGGTCAGTAAGGGACACCAATGGGCTCGGAAAGGCCACCGTACGTTCAATGGGACATTAAGCCGTGTCTCCGTGTGCGGGAGAGCCATGACCTGTGCGCGTTAAATAACACGCAGGAATGGCCATGATGGGAGGCTACCATTTATCTCCCAACATCTGTTCCAGTGGATCTCCTCCCTAAACCTTCTCTGAGCCTTCGGGGTCCATGTGACGTGACCATTTAGCCCATTGTGTGCAAAAAGCGCCTCTCAGAGATAAAATAACCCAAGGGATGGAGAGTAAAATGGATAGTATTAAACAATGGCTTAAAGTAATTGCTAAGGCTTGTACGAATTACACTGGAAAAAATAGATGTGAACATGTTTTAAATTCATTTGCTTTCGTGGGAACTAGTTTTCTGTTGATATTCCATCATCTTTGTGTAACAATGTAAGATATGTAGTTTCGATTTACGAAACGGACAAGTAACTGTGAGCCGTACACGCAAAAATAACTATCATTTAAGAACCCAATCAACTTTTCTTTTATAGAATGAATGAAATTCATTTTTAGCTAGTAATAATAATGATAACTGTTGAAATATTTAGATAAATTCAATATTTAATATTAGAAGTAAAATCCGCAGCAGAACATAGCTTTGTTTCATTTATTTATTTATTTATTTTTTGAAACTGTAAAGCTAATTTTAAATAAAATAAAAAAAATGACGTTTTTCTTGGGTTTGTTAAACAATTTGTAAAGAAAATGAAAAAAAAGGTGTAATAAAAGATTTAAAGAGCGGAGAGAGGTAACAATACAGTTTTTCAGAAAACCCAAAAAAAATTTTTTTTTCAGTATTATAAAAAGATAATCATCTCTAAATGGAAGCGTAGTTGCCGAAATTTCCAGAGGGGCAGATGTTGGCTGCACACACATGCCAAGGACAAACTTGTCTAATGATGGGAAAACAAAAATTTAACAAGCATGTAAGGAGGGGAACATTATGTGAAATATTATAATATAATGAGAATATTACATATATGTATAATGACAATGCAAGTTTCAAGGAGTGTCAGGTACTCCATAAAACAGAGAGCAAATACATGCCCTCTCTTGCTCACAGGGTCAAGTCTAGAGAGGTGAGGAAACTAGAGAATAGCAGTCTGGACAGGAATCTCCTTAAAAATTACCGTGATGTCTTGGCGAAAGGTTAAAAGTGGTAGCTCCAATTCCCCATAACTTAGGTCCTGTCTTTCTTGATCATATAAGCAACGAAAAACAACTCGACGAATAATCGAAGATAAATTTATTTCTCTGATTTTCTATTAATATCACATTTGGCCATTAATTTATTTTACCTTACAATTTCAACACAATGAAATATATACGATACCCTGTGCACTTTAAAGAACGATATTTACAGGAGGCTACCGTCTCTCTCCTAACAGCTGTTCAGTGAGTCCCTTCCGCCAAATTTTTCTGAGTTCGGGGTCTTTGAGACCTGGTCAGTTAGCCCATCGTCGGCAAAAATGTGCCGCTCAGAGGTAAAACAACACAAAAAACCCATCGTTGAATACCACTGGCTGGAAGATTGATCCGCAAAATACATAGATTCTTTACTCACACTTTTCTGAAACCATGGGGGATGCAATGGGGGGGGGATGATTGTTAATCCTCAGAGAAGCGACTAATCCAGTGTAGGTGTAAAAAAAAAAGAAACAAAATATTTCTTCGCTCTTGTTCATCAGTTTCTTTTAAATCCTATTTCTCCAATTTATCCATCCGAGGAAGAAGGATAAACATTTCCCCTGTTTTTGTAAAAAAATTAACGAAAATGAAAAAGAAAATGGGGAAGAAAAAAAGAGAACGAATGAAGAAGACGATATTTTAGTGTCTAATAAACCTCACGTTAAATTTAAAAAGCAAATATAAAAAGGAGAGAGGGGAAAGAAAGAAAGCAAAAGTTGGGGGAGCGCAATGAAAGTAAAACAATAATGAAATGCCTCCCTAAAAACCACAATGAAATGTAATGAAAGCTGGTGTGTTGCATACAATTACCTAGCGAGAATGTTCCTATGGTTTCTCCGCCTACGTTAATAGCGTTGCATTACCCAAACAAACAGTAATTGCGGGTTTATGGGAGAGGCAGGGAACGTACTATAAATCCCTTGTCTCCTTTTTGTAAATCCCTCTGTTCTTTCCAACCCCTCCTATACTTTCTAGCCCCATCTCACCCACCCTTCCTGTTAAGTGTGGCCCCATCCTTTTCCGTTTGCTCGCCGTCCACCGACTGTGAAGGGGCGGCCGAGACGATTTTTCATGGCTTACAACTGCTGGAGAACATCCACCTACAAACGGAAGCCCCGACAGAATATTAACAACCCCGGGAAGGTCGCTGAGTGACCCTTGACCTCAGTTATTAGGTACGCCAACCCAGCATCATGCAGACACCACGTCGTCGTTTCGCGGATCTGAAACAAGTGGTCCAAGTGAGTGCCTGTGTGTGAATGTCTGTGTGTCAGGTCAAGAAGGAAAACTACGTGGGCAGGCAAATAAGGGTCGGAACGAAAGAATATTGGAAGTGACCTGGTCATACAACCCCTATCATCGGAAGCCGACGGAGTGGGACTCGACTTTCGGCTGTTTTCTACAACTCCACCCCCTCAATGCAAGGGATGGGAAGTCATCGAACAATGTTGCAAGTAAAATGCACCTTCGACAAGGCCACACCCATTTACTCATCAAGGGTCTAAAAGCCACGGACGTGGGACTGACTAATAGGTGTCAATTTATCAGGATGAATCATTAGTTATGCGAATTCAAACAGAACAAATCGAGACAAACTCAAGAGATTGTTTCTATTTACTAGTCATTTATTCAAGAGGGTATTTTGCAACACTTGAATGAAAAGATGTAAACGAAAGAGGAGAGGCATGAATTGCTGTGAAGAAGAGGTGATATGCAGGATACAAAGAAAGGATATAACTCGTGGAAAAATGTTAAGGTGAAATTTAAGAACGGAACTCACTAACAGTTAAGACTTAAATGTAAAGGAAAGGAAACGATATCCAGGTCGGGTCTGAGTCGAATTTACTTCTAACGCTGTCCTAGGGACAAGAAGCGGTAGTCGCACTTATGTAGAGTTGTTGTTTTTTTTTTTTCATTTCCAAAACAATTTTTATATATATATATATTTATTTTCTTTCACATCCGTGAAGAAACGAAATAATACATTCGAAATTGATGTCGGGGTTTTAATGACAAGTAATACAGCTTTGTTACCTAGTACTGTAAAAATTTATTTAAAAAATTAACGTTATAAAATAGCATATAATTTATAGTATACAGAAGGAAGTGGCTTTTAAAATTCGAATTATTCGTTTTCAAATTTAAACGTTTTTGTTCTTCACTCTTTTTTACCTCTGGGAGAGTTGGGTTGTTTTACCTCTGAGCGGCACTTTTTTTGCATTCAATGAGTTAAATGGCAAGGTCACAAGGACTCCGAGGGCTCAGGGAAGGTTGGGGGAGGGGACCCACTGAAATAGCTGTTGAGAGACAGATGGTAGACTCCCGTCACAGCCACCCAGCGTGTTCCTTAACGTGCACAGGGTATTGCTCTCTCGTACACGGTACCACGGCTTAACGTCCCATTCGACGGACGACGACTTTTCCAATCCCATGGGTGTCTCCTAGCGCGGACAGGGCGGGGAGTTTGGCGGAGATAAATCTCTACGCTGACCCAGCTGGGACTCCAATCTTGGAACTGCAGATTACGAGCCTGACACCTCTGGGAAAGAAAAAATTACATACTCTAAAGAATTAAAGAATTGAAACCTTTCGATATTGTGTCAGTGGAAAATTTTAGTCAAAATTTACCATTTTTCCACGAGTTTCATCCCTTCTTTGTATCCTACATATCACCTCCTCTTCATCCCTTCTGGCAGGGGCGGGGGTGGCTCATCTCAGTCAGTAGCGCTCCAGGCTCGTAATTTGCAGTTCCCAGGTTCGAGTCCCAGCTGGGTCAGCGTTGAGACTTATCTCCGCAAAACTCCCCGCCATGCCCACGGTCAGTATGGGACACCGATGGGTTTGGAAAGATCACCGTCCTTCGGATGGGGCGTTAAATCCTGGCCCCGTGTGCGGGAGAGCCATACCCTGTGCACGTTAAAGAACACGCTGGATGGCCTTGACGGGAGGCTATCATCTGTCTCCTAACAGCTGTTCCAGTGGATCCCCTCCCCCCAACCTTCTCTGAGCCTTCGAGGTCCCTGTGACCTGGCCATTTAGCCCATGGTGTGCAAAAAAGTGCCGCTCAGAGGTAAAATAACCCATCCCTTCTGCGTCAACAGCAATCTTTTATCCGCAGAGAATATTTAAATGCGTATATCCACGAATAAACCACCGATATCCGCATCTGTGCAAGGTTCTATAGATAACTTATTTCGGAAAAATATAACTGTACATTCGAATCAAATTTATGAAACTCTAGACTTTGAACAATGTTCCTGTAATATTTAAAGAGTTATGGACGCTCAAATATTCAACTCCAGCGTTGAAAGTCATAATCATTGACTTCAAAAAAAGTTAATCAAAAATAAGAATTACGCAACAAATCGTTTACTAAAGCAAATGCAATTTTTGTGGTTTGTGTAATGATTCAGTTTCTTTCGACTTTCAAGAAGAGTATTTAAGATGTGACTAGGAAGAGTTCAGCTTCAATAACACTATGAATATTAAATATCATTGAAAGTCGAGATCTTCAATTTATTTTCAAGTGACGTTTTCCCGTAAAAAACTTAATTTTTTTTTATGTCTTTACATTGCATGAGTTGTGTGTTGGTATATCTCTGAGCGGCACTTTTTTGCACACAATGGGTTAAATGGCCAGGTCACAAGACTCCGAAGGCACAGAGAAAGTTCGGGGAAGGAGACCCACTGGACAGCTGTTAGGAGACAGATGTCAGCCTTACATGAAGGCCAACCAGAATGTTCTTTAATGTGCACAGGACACTAGGAACTACGGCTTCACCTTCCATCCGACGGACGGCTGACTTTCCAAGCTATCTGTGTTCCTTACTGACCAAGGTCAGGGTAGAGTTTCCATACATGGAAGTGTCGCAAGTGGAAAAAAGATAGTACACTGATATATAATTTTTTCCAACAACTGATAAATACTCCTCCAATAAAAAAATTATATTACAGCAAAAGCTACCCTCTTATTTCTCAAATGAATTTAATCCAGCTGAGTGTGGGGCGGGGTTGTTCAGTCGGTAGCGCGCCAGGCTTGTAATCTAACAGCTCCTATCTGGGTTCGAGTCCCAGCTGGACCAGAGTTGAGATTTATCTTCTCAAAGCATCCGCTCTCGGTAAGTAGAGGACAACGATGGCTTCGAAAAGTCGCATCACTTAAGCGGTGGCCACGTGTGCGGGAGAGCTACACCCTGTGCACGTTAAGGAACGTGCGGGAGAGCTACACCCTGTGCACGTTAAGGAACATGCTGGATGGCACTGACGGGAGGCTACCATCTGTCTCCCAACAGTGTCCAGTGGGTTCCTAACCTTCTCTGACCCTTTGCGGCCCTTTTAGGTGGTTTAACTTTGTAACTAATGATGAGGTTAGGCAAAGGAGTCTGCAACCTCCTTTAAGCAGCATATTGTGCAGAGAGAGACTCCGCTGGTTTGGCCATGTTGCCCGTATGGATAATTATAGATTGGCGAATAGGGTTATGAACAGTGTGCCTAGAGGCCTCAGAAGGAGGGGGAGACCTAGGATGCGATGGGCAGACAATATCAAACAGGACCTTGTTAGAATTGGTGTACAGTGGCTGGATGCAGCAGATGTAGCTCAGGACAGATATGCTTGGAGAATTAAACTGCGCGGTCTGGTTGGACCTCCGTAGCCCATGGCTGCTTGATGATGATGATGATGATTTAGCCCCACTCTGTGCATAAAAAAAATTACGCTCAGAGTAAAACGACCCAATCCAACTGAGAAGATTTAACTCTCCTTAAGTTCTATTAAGAATATTAATGTCCTGTAAACAACTCAGAACATATTTGCTACTTTCATTAGTTTCTTTTTTATTTTTAATTCCAAGAATTGGTGAGTGCTCATTTTTTCGATTGAGACATCCATGTAGATTTGTACCAATAGCACATGATATTGAAACATGCAGAATGCAGTTTAAAAAAATTTTATAAGTATTTTTTTATAACGAACCTATATTTTAAAGTGCTTATTTCATCTAACATTAAGTAATAAAAGTAATTTGGCGCACAGAATGCGAAGGAAATTTTTTCTTTTTCTTCCTTTTGCGTTCAACAGACTGCTATGTGGGAGCCAATCCACGTGATATTTAACTTCTGTTCGTACTAAACTGAGCATGTCTGATATAACACTTTAGGCAACTGCGTGATTTTTTTTCCTTTCAGTGATGTAAATTACAAATTTTACGGATTGAGTTGTTTTACCACTGAGCGACAATTATTTTGCGCACAATGGGCCATATGTCCAGGTCACAAGAATCCCGAGGACTCAGAGAAGGGCACCCACTGTTGGGAGACATGGTAGACTCCTGTCAGGACCATCCAGCCTGTTCTTTAACGGGCACAAAGTATAGCTCTCCCGTACACGGAGCCACGGCTTAACATCCCACGGAATGGACGGTGGCCATTTCAAGTCCACCGGTGTCCCATACTGCCCGTGCGCACGGCGGGTAGTTTTGCGGATATAAATCTCAACGTTGAACCAACTGGGACTCGACCTGGGAATTGCAAATTACGAGCCTGGCGCGCTACCGACTGAGCCTCCCCGCCCCTGAATTTTATCGGAATAAACTGTACAACTTCTAACATTACTTTTGCAAACACAAAAATCGTTTAGAATTATAACTATTCATCCCATCAAAGCATCATATCGCCTCTGGCGATATGATGATTTTTATAACGAACCTATTCATATCCCCTCTGGTGAATATTGGATGCTCGTTTCTAAAGAGAATGAAATGTCTCATTTTTTCGATGAAAATAATATGTTTTAGCAATAAATAATGTATCATTTATCTCTTAATACTAAAAAGTTGCATTTTCCTAACCCCTTCCAAGGAGGAGAGGGGATTAGAGGGCTTGGGTGATTTTACCTCTGAGTTGGGTTGTTTTACCTCTGAGCGGCACTTTTTTGCACACCATGGTCTAAAAGGCCAGGTCACAAAGACCCCGAAGGCTCAGAGAAGGTTGGGGGAGGGGACCCACTGGAACAGCTGTTGGGAGACAGATGGTAGCCTCCCGTCAAGGTCATCCAGTGTGTTCTTTAACATGCACAGGGTATGGCTCTCCCGCACAGGGGCCACAGCTTAACGTCCCATCCGACGGACGGCGGCCTTTCTAAGCCCATCGGTGTTCCCTACTGACCGTGGGCAGGGCGGGGAATTTTGCGAAGATAAATCTCAACACTGACCCAGCTGGGATTTACCTCTGAGTGGTACTTTTTTGTACACAATAGGCGAAATGGCCAAGTCACAAGCATCCAAAGGCTCAGAGAAGGTCGGAGAAACGGCAGCTCATAAGAGGCAAGTGGTAATAATTTGATTAAATTGATTTGAATCTACAAATGTTTTACCAAGCTGTAATTGCGTTTGTTGACTGTTATGTATAGGTGTATTTAGTTTTGTTAAGTAATATCCACATGCGAGTAATAGTTACTATTGTGGATAAGAAAATTGGACTCGATAAATGTATGCATATAGTAATTACTACTAAAAATTTAGTGTTGAAAAAGTTACGTCTATGTTAGTACTATAAGTAACATCTTAGTAAGTGTACTTTCGTTGTAACATGTACAATGAAATGTTGCTGCGTGTGTAACGGCTGTCTTTGATAAGATAATGTAAAATTTAATTTCAAGTTCTAGTTTTGTTAATAAATAAATAATAGAACATTTAGTTCCCTTCAAGACCATTCCCCTTATTCTTTAACGTGCGCAGGGTATGTCTTTCTCGCACACGGCGCCATGGCTTTACGACACCTCCGACAACCTATCCATGTCCATTGGGGGCGGGGGTGGCTCAGTCGGTAGCGCGCCAGGCTCGTAATCTGTAGTTCTCAGGTTCGAGTCCCAGCTGGGTCAGCGTTGAGGTTTATCTCCGCAAAATTCCCCGCCCTGCCCACGGTCAGTAGAGGACACCGATGGGCTTGAAAAGGCCGCCGTCCGTCGGATGGGACGTTAAGCCGTGGCCCCATGTGCGGGAGAGCCATACGCTGTGCACGTTAAAGAACACGCTGGATGGCCTTGACAGGAGGCTACCATCTGTCTCCCAACAGCTGTTCCAGTGGGTCCCCTCCCCCAACCTTCTCTGAGCCTTCGGGGTCCATGTGACCTGGCCATTTCGCCCATGGTGTGCAAAAAATTGCCGCTCAGAGGTAAAGCAACCCAAATCCAAGTCCATAGGTATCCCTTACTGACCAAGGATGGAGGGGAGATAAGTTAATGGAGATAAATAATAATAGGATAATATCACAGGCGGGGCTCGAATCTGGGAACTGCAAATTACGAGTCTGGTGCGATACCAACTGAGCCATTATCCCCTGCCCCGCACAACAGAACAAATCCGTTATCGGTGTAAGCCTTCAGATAGCAATTCTCAATTTAGGGCCAACTAAGAATGAAAATTAATACCCTTAGAATAATCGAAAAATGTCTCTTCTAACATATCATTAGCACCTATCTCATCGAAGGAAAATTTCCCATTTATCTCCAAAAATTAAAAAAAGGTGAATGACTACTGACAAAAAGACGGCAGAGCGAAAACAACAGTTTTTTTTTTTACAAAAAAGAGTTAAGAAATCTGCTTAAACGCGAAAAATTCCGCTCTATTCATACAGTATATTTTTCACAACAGTTTTCTGAAAAGCAGTTAAAAAGGAGAAAAATTGATTGCAGAAGTGCTACTACTAGTAAACAGGCCTGGATACAATATATATGGATATAAAAATATATTTATATATTGGGGTGGCATGAAAAAATTAAAGGGGGGCGGTAGTAAGAGAGTTGGTTTTAATCATAGTATAACATTTCCCCTTCTGTTTTAGGGTTTTTTTAATTTTTCTTTGAAAAATGCAAGTAAAGCTCGTAAATCTAATATTTTTTGCTTCTATTACCCTTACCAGAATTCTCAAAAGGAAGTGATGGTGGGTGTGGTGGGGGGAGTATGACTCTCTTGCCTCCCCCCTCCCTATTAGATCCAGCCCTGCTAGAATACATATGGACATTACTATATCGTTACTTGGAAAAAGATACTACATAACCTTTTACCTCATTTTAGGCGAAGGTCAACCCACTCTATCCTAAATCAGCAGCTCATCTACGTTTCCGAATGATAACTTAAGCAAATCGAAAACTTGTTACCTCCAAGACTTCATTTGAAGTCATTAAAACCCTTTGATATTACCCGAGCATCGCGCAAATCCAAGACTTTTTCGATGAAGACAGCACTCAGTCAGTCAGTAGTCCCCATCCTACACAATTTATTCATTCAGGGCGGTGGACTTGTGATCCTTCACATGATCCGTACTCCCATGCCTCCGCAAACTCACTTATAAACGTCACTCACGTCCCGAGCTGTACGGTTGCGTTTTGGTCTTGATAGTAGTTTATGGGTGTAGCTGGTGGGCCCTTCTATCACAATACAATATGGCTCTGTAATTCCAGACTTCCTGCTGAATCGAAAAAAAAGACGGTGTAATTATTTCAAGTCCTTTCCAATTCCTCCCTCACTCCCTCTTTTACTCTTCTCTGCGTGTTCTTCATTTAGCCGGAAATGCCAGGAGGAGTTCATTCAAAGGATGAATATATATACCGCCCATTTCTGAATTTATTTCTTTTTTTTTTGGTAAAAACTGGTAACTCAATGAACTATGGTCCCATTCAAATTTTCTACGCTTGTCCTGCACTTGTTGAAGAAAGATTCAACAATAGGCTGACGCTTAGAGGTCATCGTACAGTACTATAGTTGCTTCTAAGCGGCTTGGGGGAAATTTCGCTACTGTGGCATCAGCAAAATCCGATCAAGTAAAATGATGATAACAGATGAAAAGTCGAGCAATGATGATTTTTCAGCCACGAAAACACCGAATTGTTTGCAAAGGAACTCTCTCGGTTTGAATTCTGATTAATTATCTTATTCCATTTTGTCCTAATAGACTGACTCATCAAATCTGTCTCTCTGGGTTATGCATCCAAAAATAACTGACCCTGGTGTTACAAAACTGTTCTAAATGATGCACTAAATAATCCAACTAAAACTTAAAAAGAATCCTTGCATGCAATATCAACTAATGCAAATAAAATAGGTTTTAGTTACATGATGTCATGATATGACCCTATTATATCGCTGCATTATGTGATTCCCTGATATTTATCTGTCAGATGATCTAGTGGTAAGCGCGCTTGGCTAATGATCAAAGGGACCTGGGTTCGGCCCCAGGTATGATTTTCTGTTTATGGATTCAGGGTCCCAGGTATTGTATGGATGTTGTCTTTCTGCTGAGGTCTCTCCTTCCTCACATATCTTTTCTATGGCGTATCAAACTGACAGGCTCCTGTCAGACCTCTGAGGGTCAAATAGCTGCTTCAGAGGTAATTTTTTTATAAAAAATAATGTCATAAAATCATTGTTTTAATAATAATTGTATTCATGGCTGTCTTAGAATAAGTAGATTATTATCAATGGAATCACTTACTTGAGAGTAAATGATTCTATTTGGCTTAAGTTCCAACCGATCTATGTTATCTATGTATCTATGTTTTAAAATAAAACCATATTATGTTTCAAAATAATTTCATTGATTGAAGATAAGAAAAGTCTGTTTTCTTTATCTCTGAGCGGCATCTTTATTTCAAACACTGAGCTAAATGATCAGGTCACAAGGATCCCATTGACTCAGATAAAGTTAAGGAAGAGGATCTTCTAGATAGCTGTTAGGAGACAGATGGAAATGAAAGTCGTCCACCCTGTAATATAATATGCACACGGTAATCCATCCTGCACACGGAGCTACGATTTAACATCCAGTCCAAAGGACGCGGATTTTTCAAGCCTATCGATGGCCTCTTTCAAATTGTGGGCAGAACGGGACAATATGGAGTAT
Organism: Ryuthela nishihirai; assembly: GCA_038380435.1. Classification (NCBI taxonomy): domain Eukaryota; kingdom Metazoa; phylum Arthropoda; class Arachnida; order Araneae; family Heptathelidae; genus Ryuthela; species Ryuthela nishihirai. The sequence continues at coordinate 32,965,297 of JAWZYU010000019.1, read as the reverse complement.
AATCCTCTCTGAGGGCTAAACGGGCCTGACAGTGTCGACCAATGCTTAATCGATGTATATTGTTATCCTGAAGCAATAAATTTCATTCTTACACATATAAATAAATAAATAAATATTAAGATAGATATCATTCTTCAATTTAACCTTCATCAAGTTTTCGTCTAAAATTCATCGATGTGAAATTCAGAGTGATATTTTCCTTAATACCAGTTGAACAAATAATCGAAAAAAAAATCTCTTCAATGTAATAAAATGAATAAATAAATAAAAAAAATTGTGTTAAAGCATCTGCTTGCCACAAAGGCCTGACAGGAGCCTGCCAGTTTAATACACCATAGTAGAAGCGCTGTGAGGATGGCTGGACCTCAACAGAAAAACGATACAAACATCCATGTCTTACCCTGGGCTCGAACCACAAGACTAAGTTTTCCTCGCACGGTCACCGAGGAGGTGGCTGACAATTTGCTGTGCATCTCCCTAAGGTATCCCATGGATTTAGGTCTGACGACCTTGCTGGCCAGGCCATGCGTTGAATATCTTCCATTTCTAAGTACTCGAGCACTAGATTAGCTCTATGTGGACGGGAAACTGTTGTTCATGAACAGGAAATCAACACCGATCACATGCATAAAAAATCGCCTGTGTTTCTCTATACCTCCGAGCAGTTACAGAAACTCCATCGAACACACGAAGAGAAAGAAGTGCGTACTTTTAGGACTGTGTCACCCCAGACCAGCACACCATTCCATCATAAGTATCTCTCTTTCTCTAATACTGAAGGGATGATATCACATTCCTCATTCTTTCCAGATTAAACGTTTAGAATCTGGTTGTAGAATAAATCAAGGCTCCTCAGAAAACAGAACATTAATCCATTCTTCAGAACTCCAAGGGACATGTTGGCGGCACCAGTATAGAAGACCTTTTTGGTGGTTATGAATTAGGGCCTCTGGCCTCCTGGCATAGCATTAAGCTGTCGTGACACTGTTCCGCAGGAAAACCTTTCGTATATGGCAGCAGAAACGGCGAGAGACAGTTGACGCGAAGTCATCGTACTATTCCGTTTTGTCATTAAAGCCAGATAACGGTCAGTTCAGTGTCGCGGACCTTGGTCACCGAGGAGGTGGCTGACAAGGAGGTCACCGAGGAGGTGGCTGACAAGGAGGTCACCGAGGAGGTGGCTGACTCCTGGTAATGGTTACCATCTCTTGGAACTGTTTCCAAAGTGTCGATACCATCTTTGTTGAAACATTGAGCCATCGTGCTATCTTCGCCTGCGATTGTTCTTCAAGTTTTTCAACAGCTCGCCATTATAGGGAATCATCTAATGGCGGGCTGTTGGAAAACTTGAAGATGATGACTTCTGTCTTCAGTAGAAATAATAAGATTAACTCTCCATGCAAGGAATCGGGTAAACGATGATGGCTTGCCCTCTTCAATAGAAATAATTAGATTAGCCCACCTTGTTGGGCGGGGGTGGCTCAGTCGGTAGCGCGTCAGGCTCGTAATCTGTAGTTCACAGGTTCGAGTACCAGCTGGGTCAGCGTTGAGATTTATCTCCGCAAAATTCCTCGCCCTGCCCACGGTCAGTAGGGGACACCGATGGGCTTGGAAAGATCTCCGTCCGTCGGATGGGACGTTAAGCCGTGGCCCCGTGTGCGGGAGAGCCATACCCTGTGCTCGTTAAAGAACACGCTGGATGGCCTTGACGGGAGGCTACCATCTGTCTCCCAATAGCTGTTCCAGTGGGTCTCCTCCCCCAACCTTCTCTGAGCCTTCGGGGTTCATGTGACCTGGCCATTTAGCCCATGGTGTGCAAAAAAGTGCCGCTCAGAGGTAAAACAACCCAACTAGCCCACCTTGCAAGCAACAGTTTTGAAATGGAGTGATCTGGTAGCAACTCACTTTTATTGCCATTAGTAATCTGCATGTTGCAAAGAAATTTGATGTCATAGGTCAATTTTGATTGGATATGCAAAATTCGTCTGTAATATGCCTATAACAGTACATTTTTACCTTCAGGAATGTTGTTAAAGTTAAAATACAGATCAAAGACTCTGTGTTACCTTAATTTTGTCAACTAGAGTATATACAAATATAAGAAAAACGTCATATCAAATGCGACCAGAAACAAAAGAAACGAAGTTGAATCGCTCGCAATTTGATAAAATTTTTATCCAATGTCAATATTTAGATAGTGAAATGTTTTTTTTTATGACAGGGTAGTTGCTTCTATCTTATCTACTCGCCAGTTGTAATGTTTCTATCAGTTCTTATCTTATAGACTGTCGTATGATTTTATATCTGTGATATCAATCTATTAGCGGAGGCTGAATGAGAACTGAACACTTTATTTTTAATATCGATAGAGTTTAAAATATTGGACTGTCTGGCAATCTAGGGCGAAGATTAATAACTAATCACACTATGCTGTACTGTCATGTAGACGATGCAATAAACCCGTAAATGTATGCTTCCCCCTTTAGTTTCGAAGGGAAGAAATCCTTGGTGAGCTAACTTCGTACTCCTACTAGCCTTGGTCGCAGCACTCAACGCATGGACTATTTTACAACTCACTGCCTCGGAGATCCACTCATTATCCCCCATCTCACTTTCTCCCTTTTCCTAACTAGCACCGTTCAATCCGCCTGGCCTCAAACACATTAGTCTAGCACTTTGAATCAGAAGTTTAATCCACCCTGATTGCTCCAAACAGCCCCCACACATTACGCTGCCCATCCCACAAAACCACAATATCCAGAATACATCCATTAGGTATATAAGATGGCCATTTAATATCCAGTGGTCATTCTAGATATCTTGTGGGTGTTTTCTGGAGATTGTGGCTGTATTATTGACCCCATCTTAGCGACGTTGATCCACCAGTAGCGATAGACCATTAGCGACCGATTATATCTGATTCCAGGTCGGGACGCCTGGTTGTTTAGTCAAAAAATTGTGGGAGGATCTCCATTCACATCGTAAGGAAACATATTAAATATCAATACATATATATGAGTTGATGAGAGGGACTGAAGTGCCGAATTTGACAGATAGATTTTTGCACTAAGTAGCATGATAATTTTTTCCCTACTCAAATTCCCATATTCAGTTCTGGTCGTTTTGCATTTAGTTTCACCAGAATTACACGCGAAGCTGCTAATTTACTTCTGTCATACATATACAAAAATATTTCTCTTCTACGCATTTTCCAACTTTACTCCTGATGACAGCTGGATAACGAAGAACTCTTACCAAGGTTATACTTATCAGCAAACATAGTAAAGGACTTGAGGCAAGATTTCAGACCGCAGTGTCATATCTGTTTCTCTCTCCCTAACATCTTCTTAATCTCATCAGTCACATCCCAGGAGAGATGCGAACTCATGTTCGACAAATAAACTTAATATTTCGTCATTATTTCAACTACCCAATTAACTACAAATTAAGTCTCTGACTCCAGTTTCCTGTCCTGAAGGAAGGTAAAAAAACAGGAGAAGTAAGACAAAAAAAATATCATCTCTTAACTGTAGACATTCTTGATCGTCAGCACACCTATCACACATTCCAGTCCATCCCCAGGATATCAGCTTTCAAGTCACAAAAGCCCGGAGCGATCTTAAGAAGCTCTAATTCCGCGAATACCAGATTGCTTGGGCCTGGCTAGAAGTCCCTCTATGATAATAATTAACGCCCTAATCTGTGGGGTCGATCAGCAATTACTCTATTGCCTTCCTATAGGCCATTTGTTGAGTAATGGGTGTCAAACATGGTGCCTGCCGTTGTCATGGAAACGGTCGGAACCGTCCTGCCAGGTGCGCCATCTAGGAGATTACTCCATTTATAATGATGGAAACTGTGGCGAGATTGCTATCGGCTTTTCACAGCACACGTGGTTCAGAATTGTCCCTGTATACCACGAAGCTTTTTCGGCATTGGGAGCCAGGTGATTGAGAGGGGAAGGGATAAGGGGGAATGGCATTTGGAGGTAAAGCTTGCTAGGTTTGATCAGATTCTGTTATTCTTCGATTCAAGAGTCCGATTCGTTTGGCGATGTTTTTGGTTTGCAATTGAGGAAACCGATCAATAGTGTAATTGATTTAGAAATGTTCCTTTTTCTATCTCAGACTAACATTTTTTTCTTCTTTTACTGAGAAAACTATTAAATATCCGATGTTAAAAACTTTTACTGCTTCTCAGGTCTCCAAAACTAGAAAAAGAACTGGAACAATGCAACTCTGAATTTGAAAGTGAACATTCAACTTAATACTTAACACTATTAGAAGTAAACAATTCTTAAACCAAAATTGAATTCAACATTAAATTCAAAACCTTATTCTAATATATAAGGAAGAAGGTTTGTTTATTTGTATGTGTGTTTGTGTGTCTGTCCACTTAGGCAACTCGGACACCAGAAGTGCTCGAGGCACCAAACTTTGCATGAACGTTCCCTTTACACAGGGGAAGAATATAGACTATGTGAGAACCCACTGGGGATCTACCAAGATTGGAGTCAGCAGGATTGAATTTCTAAAAATTCCCATAGATTTAACATTAACGGTTGAAAGTTATTCAAAATAACTGTTTCCAGCAATAAATTTGAAAGAAGGAATGCTCCAATTAATCTTTTTTCGATTTTGCATGATAAAGTCATTGTACAAACTGTACAGTCGCTCAAAAAAAAATTAGAAATTAGTGATCTGGATCACTAATTTCTAAAAAAAATCGTTGCCAGATATTTTTTCGGAATTCTATAATCAACCATAGTGTTCGGATATTTTTTTGAACGACTGTACAATGTTGGGTAAAAAATACGAGCATTTCTGTAGAAATTGAAGTCATTCCAAGTAAACACTAACGGAACACGAGATTCTTTGTTGAAATGAAAGCTTCTAAAACTAAGAATACATATCGGATGTTAAAACCATTAATTTAATTCGAAAAATACGTAAAAGTTATTAATCGTATATCTCGCATATGTAAATTAATAAATATTTTAAATATTATTTTTAAACTATAACTATTTTGTGCAACTCAGACCATATTTAATTTTCTTTTGCTATAAAGTTACATCTGCCTGGCAAACCGTATCCGTTGAACTCTGGTAGGGTTGAGTTGTTTTACCTCTGAGCGGCACTTTTTTGCACACCATGGGCTAAATAGCCAGGTCACAAGGACCCCGAAGGCTCAGAGAAGGTTGGAGGAGGGGACCCACTGGAACAGCTGTTGAGAGACAGATGGTAGCCTCCCGTCAAGGCCATCAAGCGTGTTCTTTAACGTGCACAGGGTATGGCTCTCCCGCACACGGGGCCACGGCTTAACGTCCCATCCGATGGACGGCGGCCTCTCCAAGCCCATCGGTGTCCCCTACTGACCGTGGGCAGGGCGGGGAATTTTGCGGAGATAAATCTCAACGCTGACCCAGCTGGTACTCGAACCTGGGAACTACAGATTACGAGCCTGGCGCGCTACCGACTGAGCCACCCCCGCCCAACTCTGGTATGTATCAAATGATTTGAAAAGTTCGATTATCTGAGCGAGGCTATACCGTTTTCTATTTAGAAACTTCTGACGAGTAGAGGATCCTACGGTACATCGAAATATGTCCATTTCTTTCCTCCCCTAAAAGAAAGGAAGAAAAATTTAACCGGAGGGGGGAGGAGATCGATCGTAACGATTTTTATCCGAAATTAAAGCTCGCGACGTGGGGAGTGCCATCTATTCTATATTCTGAAGAGTTTCACACCAGAGAACCCCGGGTAAATCTGCTAGTTAAAATTTTGAAACAACTAAAATGGTATGTGTATATTTGTTTCTTTTCTAATTACAAGAGGGAAATAATGTCCATTTCTTTCCTCCCCTAAAAGAAAGGAAGAAATAACCCTAAATAAACCGAAAAGGAGCAAAAAGATTTGGAACAGAGAATGTAATATAGGATATAGTGTACTTACTTGTCTAGAAAAGTCATACACATCTGTTGAATAGATGCATCGCAGTTGATTGCACAAGCGAAAAGTACGTTTATTTCTTTTCGATTATTTTTTCCAATATACTTTATCAATTATTCGGCAATAACTGTCATAACTAAATTAATGTAAAAATAGCAAAATTCGTAAATATTCCTTTATTGCTTTGGTGCCGACCTAGGTCGTTTTGTTATACAGCCAAACACGTTGACCACTGAGCCAGGTCGTCTTATACGAAATCTCAAACCAGTTTACTTGCTTTGAAATCCAATAGAGTTTGTGTTTCTATAATTTTGTTTTATCGCCATGGTATATATCCGAGTTAAAAATAGATTTTGAAAAAAAACTATGAAATTTAATTCCATACAGAATATTATTTTAACCTTTCCTGTTCTGTGGAATATTTCAGTAATTGGGAAACCCTACTGAAGTCTCTTCCGAAACTAGAAATTAAATACTGGGTACGTGCCTATTCGGAGCGATAAGAAATTGGGAAGATGGAAATTTTGACAGTTTTTTGAATATGCGGAATAGAGAGCAGAGAAATCCAAAAGATATTCAAAGCTTATTAAAGTTTTGGCATAAGCACATATTCCTAGATTCAAAAAAAAAAGTTCCCAGACATTATAGATAAATGCCAAAAAAATTAGTTTTACCCACTGGAAGAGTAACTAGCTCATTAAACACAATCTCAGTTAAAGCTAAATAATCAAAGTTCAGGTCAAAATTTCAGCATGGACACGAACCACTTCGATAATTATCGAGCCAGAGACCATCGACAAGAAAGAAATCTGATACATCTTAAAAGTTATACATAGAAATGCATGCCGCTTAAAAAGTTTTCGTATTATATGTTATTGAGGATATTCAAACAATTATTTGTTGACGAAATGAAAATCTTTATGTTATTGGGAACAAAAAAATCCTTTAAAAAATCCAAAAAATATCCTTGTATAATATATAATAAAATTCATAGAAATCGAAATTTTTTTATTATAATCATTATAAAAACTAAAACGCTTCATTAATAAAAAGGGAGTTGGATTGTTTAACATCTGAGCGGTAACTTTTTCCCCACAATTTGTTATATGACTATGTCACAAGGACTGAACGGCTCAGTGAAGGTAGAAGAAGACCCACCGGGCAATTGTTACGAAGGTGACAGATTGAAGCCTCCCGTCAAGTCCAACATGTTCTTTAATATGCATACCTCTCCTGCACATGCACCACGGTTTAGCGTCCCATCCAACGGACGGTGGCCTCATCAAGCTTATTGGACCCATTTTCTCGCACAGGATAGGATGAGGGAATAGGGAGATAAATCTCAATGCTGGCTGGCACAGTTGGAACTCGAACGTTTTAGCTGCGGATTACTGCCAATCCCGTCCCCACAAACATTTATGTATCTCATTTAATATATATATTTAATACAGAAAGTGGAGGAGTCGAAAATCACCAAACGTACTTTTCTCTTGTGCAATCAACTGCGATGCATCTATTCAACAAATGTGTATGAATTTTCTAGACTAGCAAGTACACCACATCCTTTATTACATTCTCTGTTCCAAATCTTTTTCCTCCTTTTCGGTTTATTCTTTCAAAAAAATTTAATGCCATTGGTAAGCTATTAGTACAAGATGAAATAGACAGAGGCTGGAGACCTTACCAATTTTGTTTTGAAGACATCATATCAAAGATTTTCTGACGTAGCCTATTTGTATCAAGAATAATAAACATTCACTTCATAAAATACGGATTATAAGAATAACATATCACCTAAGAAGTATGAAATGCTAATTTTCCAAACAAACTGCCATTTTATAGCTTTTTGTAACCTGTATAATTCGAACTTATGAATGATTAGGAAAATACAAACAGTTATATTTCATTAGTATCTATCCAACAGTAAAAAATTGTTTTTTCATTTATCTTTTAAAACGAAAAAGTTGCATCCCCCTCCCTCCCTCCATCTCCCTGCGGGTAATGGTTTCGATTTAGAAATAACGCTGGAGATGGAAGCACTGGATTGAGCTGGAGAAAATAAAATGAGAGGGGATAAATAACTGGAGAGCCGTTGCGTTTATATAAAATTTAAATCATTATTATTAAATAAACAAATAGATAGCCTATAACAGGAGATAGCCTATAACAGGGATGGGCAACCTTTTTAAGTGTGCGTGCCAAAAACGCCAAATCTTTGATGCAAAATTTTCTCACGTGCCAGCCGAAATTTTGGGAACATATACGCATTCCATCTAATCACGTGCAGATAATACTTCGTAATCCTGAATATTGATAATACATTTCACATTGCTTTAACAATAACTTATGTTTATGCCAATATAAAGAAATTTTGCATTTGTATCTAATAAATGAAACATATTAATTGACAATAAATACTTCCAATCCATATTTTAATGACTTTTCCATATTTATAATTCACATATATACACACTTTAGATAACCGATAAATTCTTTACGAAATGATGGTAAATGATGGTAAAGGAGTCATGCCAAGTCTGGCTGCCTGGTGAATGATACAACAACTGAACGGGACAAAACTTATACATCAATATATCGCGGAGATAGATGGCTTGGAAATAGGATGTTTGCTTCATTTTCTTCTTACTTATTATTAAACAGTTGATAGTGTTTGTTTCTTTATTGCATTTTTATTTGGTATTGCTCTACTTAATAAAATTGTATTCTATTAAGTTAAAATATTCAACTCAGCGAAGATGCTGGATATTTATTTATTTAATTATTTTTTAAGGTGAGTCCTGGGTTGGGTGCCGGAGAAAAGTCGTTGGCGTGCCACGTTGGGCACGCGTGCCAAAGGTTCTCCATCCCTGGCCTATAAGCTTTATCTAGATCACGGTTCCCCAAACTTCTGAGTCCATCGATCCCTTGATGAACATATAAACTAGCTATCGATTCCCAACCCTTACGATTATAGAATGGATATTTGTGTTATCTTTCTGTTGACGTCTCACGTTCCTCACCAGCAGGTGTAATCTGCAGTCAGACTCGACCAGGCTAGTAATCTGCAGTTGCTCGTCTCGAGCCACAGCTGGGCAAGCGTTCAGATTTATCTCCTCAAACTCTCTGCCCACGTCAATAAGGGACACCGATGGGCTTGGAAAGGCCGCCATCCATCGGATGGGACGTTAAACGGTGGTTCCATGTGGGGGAGAGCCATACCCTGTGGACGTTAAAGAACACTCTAGATGGCCTTGACGGGAGGCTACCATTGTCTTCCAACAGCTGTTCAAGTGGGTCCCCTCACCCAACCTTCTCTGAGCCATTGGGGGCCTGACCATTGTGAGCAAAAAAGTGCCACTCAGAGGTAAAATTACCCATCTTCCACACAGATTTCCTATATGACATACTAAACTTACAGGCTACTATCACACCTGTGTCAAGCAGCTGTTTGAGGGGTAAATTTGTATTTTTATGAATAAAAAAATCAAGGTACATCAGTATACATAATGAACATTTATTCCTTTTATTATTCATCAATCACGTTCGTTTGGATTCCGTAAGAGACGAAATCTCTCATGGGTAACAGGGTATATTTTAAATGAATGAAATGCCACATAAATATATATGGAAAAAAAAATAATAATATTTACATATTAGCCTTTAACTCTAGAAATACACAAGATATTTAAAGGAAACTTTCAGCAATTTTTAAAAATGCACATTTTGCAGGAGCAACGTCGGGACTTGTGGCTTACCCAACTAAACCTCCGTTTTATATTCCCCTTAACTTTTCCTCACTAAATTCCCCCTTAACTTTCCCCACTAACCTTCGTTTTACTTTCCCCCACTAAACCTATATTCCCCACCCTTAACTTTTCCCCACCAAACCTCTGTTTTCCTTCCCCCCCCCCTTAACTTTTCCTCACCACACCTCCGTTTTACTTTCTCCCTTATCTTTTCCATACTAAACCTCCGTTTTACATTCCCCCTTTACTTTTTTCCACTAAACCTCCATTTTCCTTTCCCCCTAAGATTTTCCCTACTAAACCTCCGTTTTATTTTCCCACTTATCTTTTCCGCACTAAACCTCCGTTTTCTTTTCCCCCTTATCTTTTCCCCACTAAACCTCCGTTTTACTTTCTCTTTTATTTTTTCCCCACTAAATATCCGCTTTACTTTCGCTTTTATCTTTTCCCCACTAAACCTCCGTTTTACTTTCCCCCACTAAACCTCCGTTTTACTTTTCACACCTGTGTCAAGCAGCTGTTTCCCCCTTATCTTTTCCCCACTAAACCTCCGTTTTACATTCCCCCTTAACTTTTCCCCACTAAACCTCCGTTTTACTTTCCCCCTTTACTTTTTTCCACTAAACCTCCATTTTACTTTCCCCCTTAGATTTTCCCTACTAAACCTCCGTTTTATTCTCCCCCTTATCTTTTCCGCACTAAACCTCTGTTTTCCTTTCCCCCTTATCTTTTCCCCACTAAACCTCCGTTTTACTTTCTCTTTTATTTTTTCCCCACTAAATATCCGTTTTACTTTCGCTTTTATCTTTTCCCCACTAAACCTCCGTTTTACATTCCCCCTTAACTTTTCCCCACTAAACCTCCGTTTTACTTTCCCCCTTTACTTTTTTCCACTAAACCTCCATTTTACTTTCCCCCTTAGATTTTCCCTACTAAACCTCCGTTTTATTTTCCCCCTTATCTTTTCCGCACTAAACCTCCATTTTCCTTTCCCCCTTATCTTTTCCCCACTAAACCTCCGTTTTACTTTCTCTTTTATTTTTTCCCCACTAAATATCCGTTTTACTTGCGCTTTTATCTTTTCCCCACTAAACCTCCGTTTTACTTTCCCCCACTAAACCTCCGGTTTACTTTCCCCCTTATCTTTTCCCCACTCAACCTCCGTTTTACATTCCCCCTTAACTTTTCCCCACTAAACCTCCGTTTTACTTTCCCCCTTAACTTTTCCTCACTTAACCTCCATTTTACTTTTCCCCTTAACTTTTCCTCACTAAATATCCGTTTTACTTTCCCCCTTAACTTTCCTCACTAAACCTCCGTTTTACTTTCCCCCCACTAAACCTCCGTTTTACTTTCCCCCCACTAAACCTCCGTTTTACTTTCCCCCCACTAAACCTCCGTTTTACTTTCCCCCCACTAAACCTCCGTTTTACTTTCCCCCCACTAAACCTCCATTTTACTTTCCTCTAACTTTTGCCCACTAAACCTCCGTTTTACATTCCCCCTTAACTTTTTTCCACTAAACCTCCATACTTACTTTCCCACTAAACCTCCGTTTTACTTTTCGCCACTAAACTTTCGTGTTACATTCCCCCTTAACTTTTTAAAGTAAAACGGAGGTTTAGTGGAGAGAAGTTAAGGGAGAAAGTAAAACGGAGGTTTTCGCCACTAAACTTTCGTGTTACATTCCCCCTTAACTTTTTAAAGTAAAACGGAGGTTTTCGCCATTAAACTTTCGTTCTTATCTTTTCCACACTAAACCTCCGTTTTACTTTCCCTCTTAACTTTTCCTTACCAAACCTCCGTTTTACTTTCCTTATTAACTTTTCCCCACTAAACCTCCGTTTTATTTTCCACCTTAACTTTTTTTGCAATAAACCTCCGTTTTACTTTCCCTCTTAACTATTTCCCACTAAACCTCTGTTTTACTTTCATCCTCAAATTTTTTTCCACTAAATCTCCGTTTTACTTTCGCCCACATCTTTTCCCCACTAAACGTCGGTTTTACTTTCCCCCTTATCTTTTCCCCCGACAAAACCTCCATTTTCCTTTCCCCCTTATCTTTTCCCCCCGACAAAACCTCCATTTTCCTTTCCCCCTTAACTTTTCACCACTAAACCTCTGTTTTACTTTTCCCCAATAAACCTTCGTTTTACATTCCCTATTAACTTTTTCCCACTAAACCCCCTTTTACTTTCCCTCTTATCTTTCCCCCCACTAAACCTCCATTATACTTTCTCCCTTAACGTTTCCCCCTAAACCTCCATTTTACTATCCCCCTTAACTTTTTCCCACTAAACCTCTGTTTTACTTTCCCTTTTATCTTTTTGCCCACTAAACCTCCGTTTTACTTTCCCTTTTATATTTTTATATTTTCCACATTAAACCTCCGTTTTATATTCCCTGTTAACATTTTTCCACTAAACCTGCATTTTACTTTCCACCTTAACTTTTCCCCACTAAACCTCCGTTTTATTTTCTCCCTTAACTTTTCCCCACTAAACATCCGTTTTATTTTCTCCCTTACCTTTTCCCCACTAAACCTCCGTTTTACTTTCTCCCTTATCTTTTCCCCACTAAACCTCCGTTTTATTTTCCCCCTTATCCTTTCCCTACTAAACCTCCGTTTTACTTCCTCCTTATCTTTTCATTCACTAAACCTCCATTTTACTTTCCTCATTGTCTTTTCCCCACTAAACCTCCGTTTCACTTTCACTTTTACCTGTTCCCCACAAAACCTCCGTTTTACTTTCCCCCTTATCCTTTCCCCACTAAACCTCCTTTTTACTTACCTCCTTATCTTTTCCTCCCACTAAACCTCCATTTTCCTTTCCCCTCTTAACTTTTCCCCACTAAACCTCCGTTTTACTTTCCCTCTTAACTTTTCTCCACTAAGCCTCCGTTTTACTTTCCCCCTTAACTTTTCCCCACTAAACCTCAATTTTACTTTCCTCCATAACTTTTTTCCACTAAACCTCCGTTTTAATTTACCCCTTAACTTTTCCCCACTAAATCTCCGTTTTATACGCAGGCCCTTTTCACTCCCTGCATGGTCACATCGACCACTTTGGCAACCCTTGATCTAGCTTGTTCTTGTTTCTCATAAAACTCTCATGAGTAATCATCAGATGCGTTAAACCACTATACCAGGTAAATTTTTTCCCCTCTGATTTCAGTGTTTTTTTTTTATATCTTAAAAACTGTCTGTATTTTATATATTTAATATTGTTGTGAATTTTAATAAATTTTAACTGAGCGTGAGTTCAAAAGTATGCTTACCAAACATAAATATAAGTGAAGTAATTTATTACAAAGTTATAAAACCATGCAAATAAAGCAATCTTTTCTAAATACAAGTTTTTTGCCTAAAAAAGATTTGTTACGCTTAACTTATTTTCTAATGTTTACACTACAATGTTTTTTATATTTATTCTAAAAGTATAAAATAGAACCCTGTGATGTTGCTTCTTCGTTTGTTTGTCTATTGGGACCACTTAGGAATGTCCCCTCGGTTCGATCGCAATACGCGACGGGTGAAAGAGTTTTTCAGATAAAAAATCAAATATTTTATCACAATTGAAGGGACTCGATACTGAGGCTCCTTCCCAATAAATTGGTTAAACTTAGTCCTTGGTAAAACAATAACTATCCTTTATTGATATAAACTACATTGACTGATGAGGAAAAACACACTCGTCACTCATTTACTATGAATTACAAAACCAGCTTACTATCCCCGTTCAGCTGTTTCCCCGAGAGCCTACGTACCGCTAATACCAGTCGGCACTCGCCAGCTTTTCAATTTTAGGTCTGCACGCTTTCGAAACTCGACCGGCTCTGTTCCTCGCTGTTGCCAACCCTTTCTCTTTCTCTCTCCGCCTGACCATCTGGGGCGTCCGCGAGCAGTGGGGTGACCTCCGTCCCCTCTGGGCACTATTACTTCAATTAACTTTCCAGATGCCGGGACAGAGGGCCTCCCACGTAGCAAATGCCTATTTTGGTGAAATCCAAAATAATGTACAAATCATGAACAAAAAGAATATCTAAAAAGGCCTCTAGCCTGACAAACCCTTTGTTTCATAACATTTAACGAACACTTTTCTTGCTCGATGAGCATATTGCTCCTTCTGCCTGATTGCCTGTCTCTCGAATAACATTCATTTTTTATCAATAAATAAGCAATCTTCTCGTTTAAATTACTAAAACACTACTCAATGACATCAACACAATACGTCCTCTTTACTACCAACAAAACTTTCCCGTTCTTCTCCTCAATTCTTATTATTCAAAGTCTCTCTCTGTTTTAATAAGTTGATGACGTAATTGTCACGCTGAAGCATACGCGAGCGTCAATGACAAGTCTATCATGGTTTCATTGTACGATGTTCATCTGTCGTAAAATATTTTTTTGTTTCCATTCCGGTTACTAGCATTTTCAAAGAGGTGGACCATGACCGTTTTGTCCCCCACCCTCTTCCAGATCCGGTCCTGGTTGCTGACAATGTGAACTCTCTGACCACGACACACTGCCAATCAAGTTTCGAGTTTCTAGCATGAAACGGTCGTTTACTACAATTGTTGAAATTATTATTTCAACTTTATTGGAACGCACCATCAATGTACTGAAACCTTTTTTTTTTTTCCTGAAGGTTTTGAAACTGTAATCGGTAGTTTACGTAAACATCACATTACATAAACATCACTTGTACAAAGCACTGTAGCGCTCCAGGCTCTTAAATTTGGCTCTAACCTGGGAAGAGCCTGAAGCGGTACTTATTGAGCCTCTGTAAAGCTGGGAATCAGTGCTTTGTCAACATGTGATGTTTACGCTAACTGCCGATTACAGTTTCAAAACCTTCAGGGAAAAAAAAAGGTTTCAGTATATTGATGGTACATTCCAATAAAGATTTCAACAATTGTAGGGCGCTTTCACTTAGGCTTAGGAGAGATAAATCTCCCCAGGTTTAGGGCCAAATTTTAGTTTTATCTCCCCTAAGCGAGAGTGCCCCCTCGGTAAGAAAAGGGACATTGATGATGATGATGACACAATGAGTGCCAAACCCTGTGCACAGCGCCAGCCCCAGTTATTTTGTTGCCTCTTTAAGACATTATTGTTGGAATTCTTTCCTAGATTTTTTCTCCATTGTCGGGGATCTTCTGGGTAATGAATACGGCCAAGTAGGAAAGGAAGTCATGGAAAATATATTTGAAATTAGTATAAAATAGAATTTTTTTGTTTATTAGAGATTAAAAACAAAACATAATATATTTGCATTTACTATTAATAATTCCAACTAAACAAATAATAATATTCATCTGTGTTCTGCTTAAAAATGTACATTTTTATTTTATTCATTGATTTTTTTTTTATTCATATAGAGAAACTTAAAAATTGTAAAATAACAAGGATATTTTTGGTCATATTTTCTTATATTTGTATTTATTTATTTTTACACTCCTTTGCCTTCCCTAAAAGTTTTCCAATCGAGGCCATTGCCTCATCTGCTCGCCCCATGAGCCTGTGTCAATGAGCACGCTAAAAAATCGCTGGATAAGCTTCCATCTGTCTCCTAACAGCTGTCCAATTGGTTCCTTTCACCCAATCTTATCTGAGCCCTTGGGGTCGTTGTGACTTGGTCATTTAGCCCATTGCGTGCAAACTTAAAAGTGCCGCTCAGAAGTAAATCAATACTAAACGAGATGCCCTGCAAATGACGATCCACTTAAACTTCTTCTATATGTGAGATTTTTTCTAACCTCAAAAAATTCGTTTTCTGATACTGAATTATCTAAGATAAAACGATATAGTTTTAAACACATTTATTTTAATAAATATTCCCACATAACAATGCAGAAAACTAAGGTAATTCTTCTTAAAAAAATATTTTTAATGAAACCTTCAGCTCTACAACTGGCAACACTTCAACCACAAACGGTAGAAAAGAAAATGGCTAAAAGAGGTGCGTATTGACTGTTAATTTTTTTTTTTTTCAGAAGAATAATTTTGTTTGCGTACAGTTGAAATATCGCAACAAATTTTGGTATAGAAACGCGCCTAATAATGCATAAGGAATGGGTAAGTTAAGACGTTCTAAAACTGTTTTGATGTTATTTATAAGAAATGGGAATTATCCTCTTTTGTATTCACAATGATCATTAGGTTTATATGAAACCGTGATGAGGCGGGTGGATCCGAAACCATGATGGAGAGATTTTAAAAATATATAAAAAAATATTGTTTGGGTCGCCTAAGTGACATGTTATCAGGAAGAAATGGGTTCGGATTACACATGGCTCAAGACAATTTTTCCCCTATACCCAGTATTAACCCTTTCACGACTAAGGGAAACATTTTTCCCATTTTAAAATTGGTGATTGTCGTATTTAATTATAACCTTATCTGCATTTTTTATACAGAATGTCAAAATAGAACGTATGCCGAACGCAATTACGTAAACGGGAACGTTTAGAAAACAAAAACAGAACTGTCAGAACGCATAATATATGTACTATGTGCAATGTCCATCTTTGCCTCACTACCAAAAGAAATTGCTTCGCAGAATATCATAATTAGCACATCATTTTGTATAGTAATTTTATTTTATAATTTTGTATTATTTTAGTCAACATTTTGTTCTAATAAACCAATAAATAAAAGACATTGCATAATAAGCCTAACTATAATTTGTGTTACCTTTATAGTCCATTGGGAAAAATATTTTCCATAAAATTCCAAAAAAACTACACATTGTTATATATTTTTCTTATGATTTTTATTTATTTTACGTCTAAACAAACTAAAATAAACAGATACATACTAATATTTACTCTTAGAAACCTTATGGTCCTGAAAGGGTTAATAGAATGCAATAGTTATGATATTGGGTTCGAATGAAAATAATAAGTAATTAACAGAAATAGAAGTGCGTAGATGGAGTTTTTCAAGGATCTGGATTATTTTCCATAAACGTGGATGTTCGCGATACAGTTCATTTTAATTTTTTCGTCCCTTGGCCGAGTGGATAGCACGCTTGGCTACTGATCTAATGGATCTGGGTTCGAGCCCCCGGTAAGGCATGGATGTGTGTGTGTTGTTTTTCTGCTGAGGTCCTGCCATCCTCTCACACCTTCTACTATGGCATATAAACTGACATGGTCCTGTCAGACGTCTATGGCAAGCAGCTGCTTGAAAGGATATTTATTTGTTTATTTTATTAAATGATAGTCAAGCATTATTTGTTATATTCCACTTGTATGTTATCGAATTATTAATTATTGAAATAGTGGCCATAATTTGTTCTTATCTCCTCTTAGGGAACTGGAGGGAAAGATCAATGTCCGAAATACAGATAACATTGCAAAAGGTAATCAGCAGTCTGAAGAAATTTGCTTTGTGTCTTTGAGTTGAAACCGACTTGTACGCATACCAATCCATCAACCCTTGCTTATACTGGTATAAGATCAAATTTCTGCCGTTCTCAGTAAAAGGCTCGACTTCTGCAAATATTTTTTTTTTCTTTCTTGGAGATAATCTTACTAGAGTGGAACAAATGCGGTATATATACAAAAGATGAGTATCCCTAATCCGAAATGATTGGTACCGAGAATGTTTCGGATTTTGGATTTTTCCGGACTTTGGAATACATATGGTGGAGTTGAAGAAAAGTGAAAAAAAAAAATTCAGACTTTCAGAAAATTCCTTCTTTTTTGACATAAAAACATGAATATAAATGCAACAAACAAAGAATGTAAATGCATTTATTTACCATCTTCGGAAGGAACATCGAAGGAAGTTGATGGACTAGGAACTGGATCCTCCACGGATGAAGAAGAGACATCGTGTTGGATGGCCTTTCTTAATATTTTCTGTAGTGTCATTTTCGCTTCATTATCAAAGTTTTTTGTTTTAAAAGTCTTTTATCTTATATTGACATTATTTCTTGTTCTGTAATAAATTCACACTGCTCCAGTCCTCCAATGAGTTCATCACATTTTTTTACCATGTTGTTCATAAGCATTTTTACTGCAGTTTTAACAGTTTCATATTAATCATCACTATCTCCACGATCTTATTGATATAAAACCATTTCAGCTATTTCGTCATCAGTCATTGAATGAATAACTGGAGCATCATTATCGATGTTAGACTTCTTCGATATCCACCTTTTCTAGCTTATTGACAATCTCTGAAGGAACCGCTTTTGCGTGTGAGAGATCACACATCATGTTATTTTTTAAAATCATCAGATTCTCCATCATCATCACATCTTTCTTATTAACTTTCTGCTCGCAACTTCTTTGTTTAACAGGATATAACCGGATTTCTCCTCAACAATGGGAAGCTAGACCAATCAGATTTCAGTTTCTATGGTTACAGTTGTTAAATTCAATATTTCTACTCTAACGTTCTGTAACTGAAATTTGTTTCTTCACAGCCTGACTTTGGTAGTGAATACGTGTAATAAGTATGCACATTTAAAATATATCATTATTGCTCAAACTTTAAATTATTATTTATTTATTTTACTATTAAGCATAAAACTATTAAATTTTATAACTATGACACTTCCTTGAATAATGACAACTAATACGTTTGATATGTATAATATTCAAAATATTTAAAATATTCTTTTGTTTTTCTTTATATTTTTGTATTGTTTTTAACTGAATCTGGTGTAGATGGGCCTGGCCCTAACGTCACCATGGTTGTTAGTTGTATAAATAAATAAACTGAGTTTAATCCCAGGCTAGAGGTTGTACCATGCATGCACAACTGTGTCTTCAGTCACTGAGTTCCAAGGTTGCAAGAGCATAAACGTCATTCTTCAAGTTAAACTCCTTCTAGAAACTTTTCAATCCACACTCTGTTGACTGCCTCCAGCATGCTTTTCAAGAAGGAGTTTTTATATTTACACTTCATAGATCTAAGAATGCCTTGGTCACAAGTGGAATTAATGAAGTCACATTCAGAGGAAAGTACAGGACATAAACATTATTTTTGATGAGTAATTCAGGGCGGAGGTGGCTCAGTCGGTAGCGCGCCAGGCTCGTAATCTGTAGTTCCCAGGTTCGAGTCCCAGCTGGGTCAGCTTTGAGATTTATCTCCGCAAAAATTCCCCGCCCTGCCCGGGTCAGTAGGGGACACCGATGGGCTTGGAAGGCCGCCGTCCGTCGGATGGGACGTTAAGCCATGGCCCCGTATGCGGGAGAGCCATACGCTGTGCACGTTAAAGAATACGCTGGATGGCCTTGACGGGAGGCTACCATCTGTCTCCCAACAGCTGTTCCAGTGGGTCCCCTCCCCCAACCACCTCTGAGCCTTCGGGGTTCATGTGACCTGGCCATTTAGCCCATGGTGTGCAAAAAAGTGCCGCTCAGAGGTAAAACAATAACCCAAATGATGAACAATTCAGCTGGAGGATGAGCAGAATAGTTGTCAAGAAATAATAAAATTTTGCAGTCGTCATCCAATTCCGCTTTCTTGCAGTGAACAAGCTGCTGGTACAAAATGTTTGTGAAACCAAGCAGAAAAATGTCTCTGGTGATCCAGGGCTTTTTGTTAGCATAATCATGAACTGGTAAAAGTTCCACTCCTTTAAAACAGCGAGGATGCAAACTCTTGCCTACCAAAGTATGTTTACACTTATGTGTGCATGTATTATAACACAATGTGTGTCACTTATTATAACACAGTTAATCTGTCCTTAGCTCCAACAGGAGTTAAGGATGCCATCTCATCAGCCAGTATCTTCCGGGAGCAATAACGCCAAAACAATGATGTTTCATCAGCATTATATACTTGTTCAGTCGTCAAATTGCCTTCAGCAATGATTTTTGTAAACTCCTCAATGAATTTCTCCGGTGCTTCATGATTGAGCTTTGCCTTATCACCAAAAATCTTTTAAAATTTAACGCATGTCTCTTCTTAAATTTCTGAAACCAGCCTGTTGAATATTCAGTCTCCTTCAATTTTTAGTTCCTTCTGATATACTTTTGCTTCTTTCATAATCATTTGACCGGTAAAGGGCACATGTTCATTGCGACGCTAACGGATCCACTCTTTCAAAACACAATCGAGATCTTCGTTTTTAGCTTGATGCAATGTTTTTCTATTTTTCATTAACTTCTGTTCATCACTTAGAGCATAAAATTTGAACAGTTTGTCTTTTTGTTTCTTCAAGTTGTAGAGGTGGTAGTTCTAATTCCAAACTCTTTTGCAAGAAGTTTCGCGTTTCACGCTGTCCAGTTTCTTTAAGGGATTTATTTTCTGTTCAATTGATAGCGTTAAATGTTTCTCTTCGTATTACTCTTACTCATAGGGTTATCCCTATTAGGGCTTTTTTGTCATTTTTAACGATATACACTAGTTTCCATAAATTAAGGAAAATCCCTAAGTTAAGTCAATGGAATGCTAACGTCAGAGCTCTGTAACTTCTAAAATTCACCACTGCCCAATTTCTTTAAGGGATTTATTTTCTGTTCAATTGCGAGCGTTAAATGTTTCTCTTCGTATTACTCTTACTCATAGGGTTATCCCTATTAGGGCTTTTTTGTCATTTTTAACGATATACACTAGTTTCCATAAATTAAGGAAAATCCCTAAGTTAAGTCAATGGAATGCTAATGTCAAAGCTCTGTAACTTCTAAAATTCACCGCTGTCCAATTTCTTTAAGGGATTTATTTTCTGTTCAATTGAGAGCGTTAAATGTTTCTCTTCGTATTACTCTTACTCATAGGGTTATCCCTATTAGGGCTTTTTTGTCATTTTTAACGATATACACTAGTTTCCATAAATTAAGGAAAATCCCTAAGTTAAGTCAATGGAATGCTAACGTCAGAGCTCTGTAACTTCTAAAATTCACCACTGCCCAATTTCTTTAAGGGATTTATTTTCTGTTCAATTGCGAGCGTTAAATGTTTCTCTTCGTATTACTCTTACTCATAGGGTTATCCCTATTAGGGCTTTTTTGTCATTTTTAACGATATACACTAGTTTCCATAAATTAAGGAAAATCCCTAAGTTAAGTCAATGGAATGCTAACGTCAGAGCTCTGTAACTTCTAAAATTCACCACTGCCCAATTTCTTTAAGGGATTTATTTTCTGTTTAATTGATAGCGTTAAATGTTTCTCTTCGTATTGCTCTTACTCATAGGGTTATCCCTATTAGGGCTTTTTTGTCATTTTTAACGATATACACTAGTTTCCATAAATTAAGGAAAATCCCTAAGTTAAGTCAATGGAATGCTAATGTCAAAGCTCTGTAACTTCTAAAATTCACCGCTGTCCAATTTCTTTAAGGGATTTATTTTCTGTTCAATTGAGAGCGTTAAATGTTTCTCTTCGTATTACTCTTACTCATAGGGTTATCCCTATTAGGGCTTTTTTGTCATTTTTAACGATATACACTAGTTTCCATAAATTAAGGAAAATCCCTAAGTTAAGTCAATGGGAAGCTAACGTCAAAGCTCTGTAACTTCTAAAATAAGTTTTTTTTAAAAATGTGATTGCAGATAAAGATGTCAATAAAATAAACCAATATCTCGATTTTCAACAATATTCGTTCAGTATTTAATGAGTAATGGAAGTTTGAATATTAATAACAGCAATGCCAGTCTTAAGAAACTTATACAAAACTGAAGAATAGTGAAAGAATTCTTTACACAAAGTTCTAAAATACAAATTTATTTTATTAAACACTTTGATACAATACTAATTACTAAGTTTTAATTAACTTCTGAAGTCAATTTTTGTGGCTGACATTGTTATCGCTAAATATTCAAAATTTCGTAACTCATTAAATACTGAACGAATATTGTTGAAAATCGAGATATTGATTTATTTGATTGAGATCTTTATCTGCAATCACGTTTTAAAACAAAACAAAAAAAATATTTTATAAGTTATAGAGCTTTGACGTTAGCTTCCCATTGACTTAACATAGGAATTTTTCTTAATTTATGGAAACCGGTGTATAAACAACACAGAAAATAAAATAAGTAGTCACAGACACCTCATACTAACAATGTTTGACGGTTTACTGAATCACGACAGTGCGCCACAGCTGAGCGTGCACTATTACGCAAGATCACGGACCAGCAACTCTTGATGTTTGTCGAGTGATCTAACATAACCTCCCCTCGAGGCTTATCAGTTGAAAGCTCCTCACCAAGTATACGCCGCGCTCTGAGATCTAGACTTAACGTTTAAATCTTCGGAATTTTAAAATGAGCGATAACATATCTACATGAAATTTTCCAGAGATGTAGCTGAGAAGTGCTTTTGAAATATACATTTTTCTGGTAAGTTTTGTCTACCTTTGGTAAAAAAAAAACAACATTTTTTCTGCTTTTACTATATGGCCACCCTATCTATTACCTAATTTTTATGATGACTCAATACACAGTAGATTCGATTTTCCAAATGAAGGGAAAAAAACAATCCTGGATAATCGAATTCACAGTTAATCTGACATCCGTATAAAACGTACAAAAACTTCATAATTTTTAGAAATATTATAGCATGGATTTATTTTATTCATTTAAAGTAGGATAGCAATAAAGTTTGAATTTTCCTTAATTCATCTTTCGGCGAATTGGGCTGGAAACATTGTGCTATGTGAAACCTTTTGCTGTTGCATGCATTTTAGCGACCACTTTCTAATATCCCATATTATTTTCGGGCACAATTTTTTCAGCACCCCGGAAATTCGAGAGTACACTGTATATAAATATCCTCACTTAAAGTCTGCATATATTTCTTAGAATACTGTTATGAACAAGGTGCCCGAAAGAGCAAGAGATGCGGCCAAAACCCTCACAATCCCTAAGTGATGTGCAGAAAGTACGGCGCCAGAAACGGACCGAGAACCGGCCAATCGGTGAAGCCAGACGGCCAGTGGCGGGAACAGCAACAGCTCGAGCGCGAGACCGCCACCTGCGCGTGCTGCTGAGTGTGAAATTGACATAGCCGTCAGAAGCTGCAGCATCTCAGTGCAGCTTCATCTGATAAACTCGGTCCTCGACCACAGAGTGTGCGTATGTGGATGGGTCTGACCGAGAAGCACGTACCAGTTGGTTCAGATAATTCGTTTGTGGCTCCGGGCAGTTGGGTTTGAAGGATGAGGGCGATGATAAATAACAGAGGGTGAGATGAACGAGCGCAATGTTTTTTTTTTCACCGCTGAATATCTCCAGAGTTTAATAACGGAGACGAGTCGGACCTTGACTTGCAGATGATCCAATCGGAACGATATTTCTTCTAGAGAAGAAACTGAAACTTTTTTTTTATTTATGAAATGAAAAGTTTTTTTTTTAATGTAACAATAAAAACAGCTTTTTACATTCACGTAGCATGAAAATGTGGCTAATTTTCGTAATATAGGATATATTGAAGATCAGATTTTGGTTTAAACACCCACTCAAGCAGCGGCTTGACACAGTGATCTGAAACGAAAAGTTAGAGTACACACAAAGGTCTGGCAGGAGCCCGTCAGTTTAATACACCATAGAGAAGGTCTGTGAGAAAGACCAGACCTCAGCAGAAAGGCAACACAAACCTCCCTACCTTACCTGGGCTCGAACCCATGTCCTTTTAATCAGTAGCCAAGCGCGCTAACCACTCGGTTATTTTGGCTTAATGTAGTGTAAAATTGGAAAAAAAATAATATTTTTTATGAGATGAAGAAATTTTCGATATAGTAAATATCGCGATCTTCATTTTAAAATGTATAAACATGAAATTTTAAATTAGACTGTACACAATTCCATATGGGCATAATGAAAGCATTTTCATTATTTAATTGTTAGATGTTCAATATTTCCGTTTTCGAAGATAACAAGTGTGTAAGAATTAACCAAAACGGGATATGAGACTTAAAATGAATCACTTGATTAGTTTGTATTAATTTTTTTCTGGTATTGAACTTTTAAAGGAGCATTTGCCCTTTAAAACCGTATGAATTAGGTTTTAAATATTTTATATGCAAAACGCCAAATTGAGTAAAAAAGTTACGTTTGTACCTTATAATGATTTAATTAACTCCATAAATCCATTAATAAAAGCGAAAATGAAAGTCTCACATTGATGCAAGAGGTTATTTGTTCCTGACATACTGCATAATACGGAAGTGTCGAAAAAAATTAAAGAACATTTTATTTATATTTAAAAAATTGCCGATAAGTAAAAACTTCATTTAGAGATAAATGTTGTGAATTTAAAAGAATTAGACAGAATAGTTAGTATAGAAGTAATCTCGCTAAAGAAACATAATAATGCATATACAGTATTATTGTAGGTAAATAATAAAATTATTACCTAATACCTGATAATTTGGATTATTTTATAGATTACTATAAAAGGTTAGCCGTCCCATGGCCGAGTGGTAAGCGCGCTTACTGCAATCAAAGGGATATGGGTTCGAGCCCCGGATAAGGCATGGATGTTTGTGTTGTTTTTCTGTTGAGGTCCCGTCATCCTCTCAGATTTTCTACTTTGGCGAATTAAACTGACAGCTCCTGTCAGACATCTATGGCAAGCAGCTGCTTGAAGAAATATTTATTTTTATTTTTTAAAAGATTACCATACTCTAAAGTGGTAATTTTTTAAATATTTAAGTAACAAAAAAAAAGTTGCGTGTAAAAAGTGTCAAAGTTTCGTTTTTAAAAGACTTCAATATGGACGCATTTGAATGCAACGTATTCAACTTCCATCCATACTCGGACCAACTTCTCTGTTATAGCAATGTTATAGTTGCACTGATTCTTTTCTTTAAATGCTATGAATTACGAATTTTTTCCGAATTTTTTCAGAACAAATGGTGCTTTTAACATACCACCCCCCACCCCAAAAAAAGGACTCCAATAATGTCAAATGGGAGAGCGGTCCACCTCTGCCAATCCAGAGATTTTGGAATTTAGCATTTAAGACATTACAAGTGATACCAGTTAGCCATCATGTGCTCCTAACGCCACGCCGTCATAACAAGAAAACTTTAAGAGTTTAAAATTTTGGACACACATGTCATAAACAGGATATGACTCGGGGTAAAAAAAAAATCTCCATTCCGGGATAATCGGTAATTTTTCTTTTTATTCAAATTCGGGTCGAAATTTGGTCGTAAAAATAATAATTCAATATTCGTCTTCAAATTTGGATTGAAATAAAAAATAATCCAAATTATCAGGTATTAAGTTATAATTTTATTATTTGCCTACAACAATATATGCTTTGTCAACGTTTCTTCAGCGAAATTAATCTACATAATCTTCCGTCTTTTAAATTCACAACAGATATTCATCTATAAATGATGTTTTTTAACGTACCCGAAACGTTTTTAATGCACCTAAAATGATTTTAATATTAATAAATATGCTTTTTTTATACTGTTATTATCTCGTGGCCGAGTGGTTAGCGCTCTTGGCTACTGATCTAAGGGACCTGGGTTCGAGCCCCGGGTAAGGCATGGATGTA
Source organism: Ryuthela nishihirai (assembly GCA_038380435.1). NCBI lineage: Eukaryota > Metazoa > Arthropoda > Arachnida > Araneae > Heptathelidae > Ryuthela > Ryuthela nishihirai. Next base: position 32,940,132 of record JAWZYU010000019.1, on the reverse strand, counting down.
TGTGTCGTTTTTCTGCTGAGGTCATGCCATCCTCCCAGACTTCTACTTTGGCATATAAACTGGCAGGCTCCTGTCAGATCTCTGTGGCAAGCAGCTGCTTGAGGGGGTATTTTATTTATTTATTTTTTTTTATTATTTCTGTAATCAATTGAATCGTTACACCGAGTAGTTCCCGAAGTATTCTATTAAATCTAATACGACGTGGCGTCCCGCATCTTGCATCAGTAGTACGCAAGCACTGTCACGAAATACAAAATAATAATAATTCGTTCTCTTATTTTTGTCTATGCCTATGTGGTGTTGGCAAAATGACAAACTCAAACAAATCGACAGTATACTAATTTAACATTTTCTTTTTATATGCAAAAGTAACAAACTATTATGAAATGCATTTTTTTTTCGGGTTTTCTTGGGTTTAATCCGAATATTCTTGTTCAGAGGATTTAAATCGGAAGAAATCTGGTAAAACCAGAAAAAAAGTCATACCGTATTAAATAAAAAAGGATGAACGTTTTAAAATATGATTATTCTTTCATAAAGCCCCTGCATTTTTACATGAGTGGCCAGCGAAAGACACAAATTATTTTTTAAATATCTTTGGCACGGAAGCTTAAAAATTCGCCATCCCTGCACCGGCGTAAAGCTTTTCTTTTTTACAAAATATCTCTTCTAAAAAACAAAACAAGAAATGTTTTTTAGCACCCTTCGTCAAGTGGATAAGCGTGCTTGGATATTGATCACAGGGTGCTTTGATGTGAGTTCGAGCCCCACATTAGGCCTTTGATGTCTTTCGAGCCCCACATTAGGCCAGTTAGTTCCATGTCAAACTCCAACACTGCCTAATGTGGGTTCGAGCCCCACATTAGGCAGGAATGTTTCTTTTCTTCTGTTGTATTTCTGTTGAGGTCTTTCCTTCCTTGCAGATATTCTCTGTGGAGTATTATACTCATAGGACGTCTGTGACAGGCTGCCGCTTGAGGGATGATATATTATTTTTGTCTCCGTGAACACTTAGCATGCATATCCATTTAGTTTTATTTTCTTTATATGGTCCAAATTATACTAGTTTTATCCTTGTAAAATATCTTTAAAACTGTTCTTTTTTTTATATTAAAATGTCTTTAAAACTGTGCTTTTTTATATTAAAATGCCTTAATATCATAGCAGACTCTTTATTATTTATTATTTATTATGTGTTTTTTTTATAAACTCAAACATTGTAACAGCAAAATTAAGATGCATACATACGTTGGCCATCTCATCTGCTTGACTGTTTGTATTTTTATTCCTAGAACAATGACTTTAGCTCCCTCTAACAGTGAAATTTCGAACTAAAGGACGATTGGGGAAACACGAAAAATATGTTTTTCTAGTTTTTCTTCCATTTCTTTTTATAATAAAAAGATTTTTCCACTCCTTGGAGCCTTCATGCAAATCCCTTTTTAACACCTTGTTGCCCTTAGTGTAAACCCCTTTACAAACATCACATTGTATCGCCTTAATTTCATATATCTAGCGTGAATAGATCATTTGCAACTTCAAGTTTTGCAATTTTCGAAATTTAGCCCTCTTCTAACTGTAAAAAGTAAAATTATTTGGAGATTCCGAAAACACAAATTACAGTTATTCACTAGCACTTATACAATCAAAAATAAATTTTTCGTTTTTGTTAAAAAAAAAGAGATTAAAAGTGAATGTGTACAATCGGACAGAAGGATGGGCGACAAAATAAAATGATTAGCTCGTTTGTTTTTTTTTTGAAAACGTGCTAAAAACGTAATTATAATGTCCGAAAAAAAAAGTGCACTACTCAAGATATGCTCTGTTTCCATTATTTTAAATAAACTAAATACTTCAATCTTTCCGATTACAATTTTTAGGTGTAGGGAATTTTCATAACAATCAACGCCGTCCAGTGGCCGAGTGGTTAGCGCGCTTGGCTACTGATCTAAGAGACCTGGGTTCGAGTCCCGGTATTTGTGTTATTTTGGGGCGGGGGTGGCTTATTCGGTAGCGCGCCAGGCTCGTAATCTGTAATTCCCAGGTTCGAGTCCCAGCTGGGTCAGCGTTGAGATTTATCTCACAAAATTCCCCGCCCTGCCCACTGTCAGTAGGGGACACCGATGGGCTTGGAAAGGCCGCCGTCCGTCGGATGGGACGTTAAGCCGTGGCCCCGTGTGCGGGAGAGTCATACCCTGTGCACGTTAAAGAACACGCTGGATAGCCTTGACGGGAGTCTACCATCTGTCTCCCAGCAGCTGTTCCAGTGGGTCCTCTACCCCAACCTTCTCTGAGCTTTCGGGGTCCATGTGACCTGGCCATTTAGCCCATGGTATGCAAAAAAGTGCCGCTCAGAGGTAAAACAACCCAACTCATAACAATCAGACACATGCCAATATTCAAACTTTAGATAATTCGTCTATCTGTATTATCAGCGCTATTTTCATTCCTTGAAAAAGTGGATCGGCAGTCTGCTGTATTACATCATGAGTAGAACAAAAATTAATTAAACATAGGTTGAGGGTTGGTGGGCTGCAAATGGGTTTCCTCCGTAATTCTGTTACCATATTCTTTGAACAGTATGAACAGGGTAAGTTTAGACAACAGCGTGCCAACGTCTTAGGCTGTTATTCTAAGAATGAGTTACTCTGGTGTTTGCATTGTGCAAATTTTTGCATTGTGTGTTTTAGAAATGCTGCCGTCCTTCGAACGTGACATTAAGTCATGGTACGTATATACGAAAGCCAGGCTGCACCTGGAATGTGTAGCATGGCTTTCCTGCGCATAGGGCTACGGCTTCTTTAAGATGCACTGGCTCTTTTGCACATACGTTCCCCTTAAAGAATAAGATGCACTGGCTTTTTTGAACACACGCTCACTTTAAAGAATAAAATTCATTGGCTCTTCTGCACACCTGTTCACCTTAAAGAATAAGATTCACTGATTCTTCTGCACATCCGTTCACCTTAAAAATAAGATTCACTGGCTCTTCTGTACACATTTGCACCTTAAAGAATAAGATTCACTGGCTCTTCTATACACATATGCACCTTAAAGAGCTCGTTGGATGGCCTTGACAGGGGGGGGGTAGGCTTCTATTCTCTCCTAAAAGCTTTCCAGTGATTCTCCTTTGCGAAGTACTCAGCCTTTCGATTTTTTGTGACCTTACCATTTAGTCCATTGTGTGTGCAAAAGTGTGCCGCTCAAAAGTAAAACAATCTAGCCCTTTTCTCAACAAGCCATTGGAAAAATTAAGCCTACCATACAAAAATCACAGATTTACAAATGCCTTCTCCAACATTTGGCTCTGTTTTCAAAATAAATCATCTTGAATACTGTTAATTTTTGTCAGCACTCATTCTTCCATGTTCAATAACCTGACCTTACAGTTCAAGGCTTTCGATAAGAACAAAAAAAAAACCTAACGAAATTTAAAATGAGTGGCGATAAAAGTCTGTGAAGAACAAATATCAAGCTGCTGCCATCAAAGCATTTATTAGAGGACAGTTAACCGACAACGAACAGATGATGTTATTAATCAGGGAAGGTAAAGAGAAGGGCGGGACCAGTGGAAAGATCAGTCGGAAACTGGTGAAGAAGTGGGGGGCTGAGTGAGTAGATGAGTCAGGGGAGAAGTATAATCAAAAGGCTGCTTGTTTTGCCGCTTCACCCCCAAGGCAGAGAGAAGTGCAGGCAGCTATTAAAATTTCCGTTGCCCGGAAGACGAAATTGTTAGGTATCATTACTGACTTATCAATATTGAGTCCAATCCCAGAGGCTATCGTGGTGTATTTCATGTTTGTTAAAGGTTGGTATTAATTAGAGAGGTGGGGGGGGGGAGTTAATGGGGGTATGGATGTTTGTTTCGTTTTTACTTGAAGAAATATTTCTTTATTGCAGAAGCTTGAGACGTGTTTTAACTTAGTAAACGTAATTAGAATTACAAGTCTGTAGGTTTGGACTTTGAATATTTTCCGAATCATTGGAACTGTAACCTTTGTAAACACTGAGGGTATAGGTTTACGTAGGGAGGAGGAGGAGGCTACGTGGGTTTGAACCCCCTCCTTCTTAAAATACGGTGTATGTTTTTATTGGGATAAGCTTAAAAATTCTTCAAAATATAAAAGATTAATGCTTTCGATTATTTATATTAATCAAATTTTATAGTCTGATATATTTTCCATTTGCATTATTGATTTTAAATTTCTGATACTCTCTAAAGTTTCCCCTCCCCCATGGTGGGGCGGGGATGGCTCAGTAGGTAGCGCTCCAGGCTCGTTATCTGAGGTTCCCAGGTTCCAGTCCCAGCTGGTCAAGCGTTGAGATTTATCTCCGCAAAATTTCCCGCCCTGCCCACGGTCAGCAGGGGACACCGATGAGCTTGGAAAGGCCGCCGTCCATCGGGTGGGACATTAAACCGTGATCCTGTGTGCGTGAGAGTCATGCCCTGTGCACGTTAAAGAACACGCTGTATGGTCTTAACGGGAGGTTACCATCTGTCTCCCAACAGCTGTTCCAGTGGATCCTCTCCCCCAACCTTCTCTCAGCCCACGAGGTCCTTGTGACCTGGCCATTTAGCCCATAGTGTACAAAAAGTGCCGTTCAGAGGTTAAACCAACCCAAATCTTTCGATTCAAATGAGAAGGATATATCAGAATATTTCAACATTCCAACGATTTCTAGCATAAATAGATCGTTGGCAATGTTCCCTTAAAGTTTTTCCATTTTCAAACTTTATACTGCTAGAGGGCGCTATTAAAGCTATTGGGAGATTCAGTAAATGCGAATCGTAATGTCAGTCAACTCTCATTTATCTTCCAACCGTGGAAAAAATAATAATAGACGCATATAGGTTGGCCGTTTTTCAAACAAAAAATACATATGGTATTTTATGTTTATAAAAGATTGTATTAGTTTTACACTTTTGGATGACGTTTACAGAACGGTAAAATATATAAAAAAGTATATATATATATATAATAAAATACCCCCTCTAGCAGTTGCTGGCACAGAGGTCTGACAGGAGCCCGTCAGTTTGTACGCCATAGTAAAAGGTCTGTGAGGATGGCGGGACATCTGCAGAAAGACAACCCAGGTGCCTTTGATCAGTAAGTAAGCATACTGACTACTCGGCCACAGGACGGCTGAACGGTAAATGTGTTCCTAAATACTAGATGTAATTTTAAATAAATAAGTTTGCATCAAAGCCATTCTAAAGAAAAATACTTAAGGATGAATGAGTTATGGAATTATTTGCAATAAATATACAATTTTGTCTATATTTCAAATTATTATTATTATGTTCGGAACATCCAGTTATTAACATAAGAAGGTTTGTAGGTTTTTAACCTACTTTTATAATATTTTTTTATAAATTTTAATGAGGATATAAAATCCAGATAAGGGAAAGCTCTCTTAATAACCGTTTTAATTTCTTGATAAACACTCTAAATTGGAACTCGATAGTTAAAATTCAAAAATTATGCATTCACTTTAACACTTACTCAACTTTTTTTTTAGGAAGTTTGAATTTGACAAATGAATCCGTCCTTCGAGATTCCTCTTAGAGCTGTGGGTTCAGATCCCACTCAGCTTAAGACAAATTTCCCTGTACATCAATCTTCATCCTGCTACTTAAACAGCCTAATGGCGATTAAATACTTAGTGATTCTGAATTTCCTTATTCACATTGAGGACCTCTAAGGCAGTGGTTCTCAAACTGGGTGGGTCGCGACCCTAAAGGAAGGGGGGAGGCTTGGAAGCAGCAGCTTGGAAAGGGGTCTCAAAGATCTACTAGTTTTATATTTGCTAGTATTTTCAGTGAAAGATTTTTGCGAATACGTAGGTCCCACATAGTAGGAAAATGGAATCATCATCATTATTATCCTCATCCTCAAACAGCTACGGGCTACGGAGGTCTAACCAGATTGGGCAATTTAGTTCTCCAAACACATCTGTTTTGAGTTACATTTACTGCACCTGGCCACTGTAACCCAATTCTAACAAGGTCCTGTTTGACATTGTCTGCCCACCGCATCCTAGAATTTCCCTTTTTCTGCGGCCTTTAGGCACACTGTTCAAAACCCTATTCGCTAATCTACAGTTATGCATACGGGCAACATGGCCAAACCAACGAAGTCTCTCTTTGCACAATATGCTGCTCAAAGGAGGTTCCGACTCCTTTCCGTAATCTCATCATTACTTACAAAGTCACACCACCTAATGCCCAAGATATTGCATAAGCATCTAGAATCAAAAGCATCAAAATTCCTGTTACAACACCTAATGCCCAAGATATTGCATAAGCATCTAGAATCAAAAGCATCAAAATTCCTGTTATCTTGTTTACAAAGGGTCCACGTTTCATTACCGTACCTAAATATAGAAATAACTAAACTATTATAGAGTCAAATTTTAGTCCTTAGGTGTATACGCCTATTTCTCCACACTCTGCATAGATTCTTAAAAGTCCCAACAGCAATCCATATTCTTTTGCTTATCTCATGCCGCACATCATCAATATCTATTACATAACTCTCAAGATGATTAAACTGAGATACCTGCTCAAGACAGAAAATAGTCAATTTAACTGAACCACAGCCTGCCTGACCTATTTTCATTACTTTAGTTTTCTCTCTGTTTATAACAAACCTATTCTACTATCAGTCTCTTCAAAAGATCTAAATAAAATAATTTGTCTCATGAACATCATTTGCCAAAAGTGCCAAATCATCAGCATAATCTGAATCAGAAATTTTCAGAACTCTGGACCATTTAATCGTAAACCTTTCCCATGCAAAGAATTTTGCATAACATAATCAATAACCAAACTAAAGAGGAAAGGAACACCAGAAGCAATGCTACACCAATTTTACACCAATTTCTACAAGCTTTACGAACTCTCTCACATGACTCGGTGTTGCTATAAAGAGTTTTCATTATATTAAATAACTCGTCTGGTATGCCGTAAGATCTCACGATCAACCACAAATTGTGATGGTCAAAAGAGACAAAAGACTTTTTGAAATCTACAAAGCTAATAACAAAAAGTTTCTGGAACTCTAAACAATATGACTTAATGAGACTCGAGTCCATATTTCTTTGTTCTGTTGCCAAACACACAAATTACTCTGCCAGTATGGTTAGGGTTGTTTTTCATCTTCGCGGCACTTTTTTGCACATCGAGGTTAAATGACCAGGTCACAAGAACGCTAAGATCTCTACTTCTTTCTCCTAAGAACTGTTCAGTGGATTTCCTACTCCAATTTTATCTGAGACCTTAGCGTCCTTGTGCCCTGGTCATTTAGCCTTGATGTGTTGGATAAGGAAAACCACTGAACACTTGTTAGGAGAAAGAAGTAAACCTCCGGTCAAGGTCAACTAGCTTGTTCTTTAACGTACACAGGATAAGAATATCCTGAGCCACTGCTTAACGTCCATCCATTAGCTTTCTCAAGCCCGTCGGAGTACCTTTTCCAACCGAGAGTGCCATGAGTATTAGGGGAGTTCAAAACTGACACAATTTTGAACTCCAAACTGAAAACTGAAGATTAGGAGCTTGGCGTGTTACCCAGTGATCCAATCTTACCTCATTCTGTCAGTGGGCAACTTTCCATTTTAGAATAAAAGACACTTCTTTCTTTTAGGCAAATCAATTAGTTTAATTCGTGAGAGGCCTGAACTCTAAGCATCAATCTCTGAAACGTATGACTTTCTCAATAATACACTCATTTCCATAAATTCATTTAAATTTAAAAATACTTAAACCAATCTAAATGCTATACGGCTATTCACGTAAGAAGGATTAATAAGATCAAAGAACACTCCTAGACTTAAGTACCATTTCATTTAGTTATCTAGGACTTGAACAAACGTGTCATTTCATTACAGCGCTCTGTAATCACCATTCCCTCTCCAATGAGCTGATATATTTATACATATATCCTCGATAAAGAATAAAGACTTTTGCCTAAAGCCGCACGATAAGTTCCCTTAATGTCTCAATGGCAAGGCAAGCAGGTATGAATAAGTTAGAGGAGCAATTGCCGTAGACGCCCAGAGAAGCAGGTAGTCTCGGTTCTGCACACGAAATGAAATCAGCAGAAAAGAGCGTAATGCTTTCTCTATTTCTTCGCTTCGGGTTTGTCTAATGCCCTTTGACAGAAAATCAACTCGACCTTGCTGTTTTGCTAATGCTGTCCTGGGGGGAGCGCCGTTGCACGTGGGCTTTGTAATTTTGGAGTGGCGGCCGAAATTAGGGGCTCGGCGTCGACAAGCACGAGTCTAGACCCCTATTCTCCTCGGCCTTCTCCTCTTCTGTCCTCCCCTAGTATTTTTTTTTATGCTTCTATCTGTTCTTACTATGCTGGCTTCTTTCTTTCGGTCGTGTTGAGTGTTACTGTATTATTATTATTAGCTCGTAGCCATCAGTCATTGAGGCAACAGTATGGTTTGGTGATGAAAACTTGATAGAGCCGAGATACAGCAATTAGAAAGAGAAAATAGCGAGCGGGAGAGGTGGGGAATTAGATAAGGACTCAATCTTCTAGAGGTGTTAAGTGGGTGTTTCACACTTCTGCCTAAGTGGTTTTCAAGGTGGGATAAAACCTTTCTGTTATCACCAACCACTGTTTATCGTGAGCGCTCTCTCTCTGTGTAACCGTCTCAGAGTCCAACAATTGTAAATATTTCATTATTCAGTCAGTGTTAGCATGCAGTGTTTGAAGCGACGACACAAGAAGAGCTGACGCAGCTGTTACAAAAGGATGCTTCAAGTGATGGGGTGGGACGGCTGCGCTGGGTGCTCACTTTTTCTTATGGCTGCTGCCTCAAGACGATAGGGAGGGGGGAATTAATGGCGCTCTTATATGACGTATCTCGGACGAGGTCTAAGGTTATCTCACATGGGAATATGGGATGATTGGTGGGTGGAGATTCTCTGTGAATGAACTGTTTCTGCTTTCTCTCTGTACTACAGAGCACATACAAGCGTTTAACATTAACAATAAAAGAAAGTGAGAACTGTGGAAGCTTGGTTCAGGAACTTCTTTCTGTGAAGGTGTTGATCATAAGAACTGTTTTAAAGTTGTGTATGATGATATGTCATCGTGCAAGAATCTAAATTGATGGTCAGTTGGTTGATTTACAGGCAATTTATTGGAAAAGCAAACTGAAAGTAAAGAAGGGAATACAAAGGAGGAATCAGTGTAAGAAAAACTAAAACATGGACAACAACGGTTTTAACTGATTTGTGCTTCAAAGTTTCTTACCTTTTTACACTTTAAAGGAAATCAAAGGGAAGATTGAAAGTGCTCAGATATGTAGATGAAAGTTTTAGTCGTAAAAATACAAATTGTTGGTGGCAATCGTTAAGAAATGCTCCTTATAGCTGATAATAATAGTTTCACTGTGCAGTTAATAATTTGGTTGGGTTGTTTTACCTCTGAGGGGTACTTTTTTGCACACAATAAGTTAAATGGCCAGGTCATAAAGATCCCCTAGACTCAGAGAAGGCCAGGGGGAGAGGACTCCTGGACAGCTGTTAGGAGGCAGATGGAGGCCTCCTGTCTAGACCATCCATCGTGTTCTTTAACACAGTGGCTTTCCCGCACACGGATCCATGGCTTTACCTCCTATACTACGGACATCGGCCTTTTACAGTCCATTTGTGTTCCCTACCGACCGAAGGTAGAGCTGTTTAACGATTAGTGATAATTACGATCGCTTCTTCCCCCCGGTAAAAGTTTTATCCCCCTTTTCTAGAGGAGATTTGATATTCTCTGAAGTATATAGTAGATGGCACTCCCCACGTCGCAAGCTGTCATTTGGAATAAAACTTATTACGATCGTTTCCCTTCCCCATTCCTCCCCTTCGGAATAATTTTTCTCTTCCTCTTTAGGGGAAGTCTGAAACACTTTAAATTTGTAATGACAGTCAATACGAGATTTTGAATAACTAGCAATGTTAAATCTACGAGAAACACCGATTTAAGCGTTAATATCAAGTCTCTAGGGATTTAGAGAAATTTAAAACCGCCCACCCCAGTTTCGATTGACCCCGGAGGGTTGACACGTAGCCTATACTCTTCTCCAAGGTGAAGGGAACGTTCATGCAAAGTTTGGTGCTTTTAGCTCTTCTGCGGACCGACTGCATAAACGGACAAACGTATAACCTTTGAATTGAATTATTTATTGCAATCATTTTAAAGATATCCAATTATTTTTTTTACTACCAAACCTTTTTCTATTAGATTTAAAACATTACCATTAATTTACTCTATCAGTTTGACACTATTGGCAGCTCAACAAGAAATTTATTGATATAAACTTCAGTCCTCATCTATAACAGAATCCGATTTCGAAACTTAGAACCATTTTTCCCCCTCCAATTCTCTTTACCTCGTCATTTTGAATTTTAAGCTTTCTTCCATTGAATATCAACTGGTTTTCTATTCGTATTTAATGAATTTATGTAAAAACGGAGTTCTTCTCCCTATCAATGCAGCTGCAGGGAAATCAGAAACCATTTTTATTTTATACTAAGAGGGTGATTTGAGAAAACAAGGATAATAATGATAATGGAACCAACAAGACTTAGGTCAAGAATTAGAATTAGATCGGTACTTTTTTTTTTTGCACGTATTGGGTTAAATAGCCAGGTCACAAGGATCCTACGAGCTCAGAAAAGGTTGGGGAGAGGATATTCATAGGAAAATTGTTAGGAGACAGACGGAATCCTTCCGTCAAAGCCATCCAGCGTGTGCTTTAACTTGTACAATATGTTTTCACTTGTAGCATCCGACGGACTGTGCTTTTCCAAGCCCATCGGTGTACCCTTTCTGACTGAGGGGAGAATGGTGGTTTATCGGAAATAAATGTATAACGTTGGCGCAGGGGATTCAAACGAGGGTTTGATCATTTTTCCTCTGAGAGACACTTTTTTTTGCACCCAATGGACTAAATGGACAGGTCAGAAGGACTTGGAGTCTTCTGCTGCACTCAGTGACATGGTTTTTACATCCCATCGGACGGACTTTCCAAGCCCATTGGTATGCCCTTTCTGACCGAGGGCAGAGACCTCAACTGTGGCACAGTAGGGAGTCGAACCTGAAAAATACAGATCAGGAGCCTGCCGCGCTATCGACTGATCTCTGTTAAAAACAAATAGATTTTTTAGAAGTTAGTTCTCTTTTTTTTTCGAGCCTTATAGAGCTTGTTAAAAAACACAGATTAGAAACCTTTACATAAATTTCCTCCCTTAGACTTACTCTGCAACAGGGGTCAAGGTGTGATTCATCATTGTTTTACATTATGGTCGTCACGATCACATGTTAGAAACAAACAGAGACGAACAAGGACAGAGAGATCTGCAGATCCCATAAACAAAACGAAACGAGTAGGACTTAACAACTCGGAGATCAACGAAAACATCTCTATATCCGGGTGGTAAAGCACCAGGAATTACAAGATGAGGCAACAAAGGGAGAAAAAAGTGACTTTAAGATGACACGTAAGAGGAAGAGATCGAGGCACCAGACTGCGTCGGGATGAAGATGCAAGAGCAGGGAACAGAGGAGCAAGTGTGGGAACGGAGAGCAAACCTTGACCGCCTTCCCCAGCGTGGGTTCCCGCATGCAAGCTCGAAGGTGAGCTCTCCTACACAGGAGTGAGTGTATGCCAGAGTGCCGATCCACACGGGGATGGCCTTGCCTCGCACCTCTGTGGGCACAGGCAGAGATGTGCATACTAAATTTTTCTTTTTAGATTGTTCGTGCTTGTATTAAGAAGGTTTTTAATTATGTTTGGAATGGTAGATGTAAGTTAGAAGCGATAAAAATTCACGCAGTATTTTTATTCTTAGACGAGTGACTTTCCAAATTATACGTTTTTACCATTATGCATTTGGAGACATTTTAAGATGTCATTACCAAATTTTGCATGATGGTTCCTGATATCAAGGAGTGTTCTGTATTTGACGTAGAGCTCGCCCCCCAATTTTCTTTTTCTCCTCCCAAAAAATATTATAAGGAAATATGTGTCAAATAACAGCTTGCGACATGGTGTATATCATCTACTATATATTTTATTAAATTCAATTAAGTTTTAAATACTATACAAGGTCGGATAAATCTTCTAGTTTCTGATATCAGTAGAGATGAACAATAGCATTTGTGAAAAGTCAAATTTCGGAACCAAAATCAGCAGCTAAACTTATTGGTACTGAAATAAAAGAATAGAAATATACACATGGAAACAAATGTAACAAAAATTCTTTATTAAAAAAATTATGTTTTGAAAAGTCTATGTAGATCTGAAAATCATAAATATGTCATTTATACAAGAAGAGCAAAAGTGCAATATATTTTGCACAAACCCTCTAATACACGTAGATTGTTAATCCAGACTACTGAATCATTACCAATTCTTTTTTAAAAGAATACAATCTAATAGGTCAATCTTATAACTAACTATTCTTAGTAGAAGACTTACCTGGGTTAGCGTTGAGATTTATCTCCGCTAAAACTCCACCCTAACCCTCGATCAGAAAGGATTCACCAATTGATTTGTCCCTTAGACTCAGGGAAGGCCAGGGGGAGAGGACTCCTGGACAGCTGGTTAAGGGAATCTAGTGATTTATCTGGATGATCATATCAGCTCATTATAAAGGCCATCGTCCATCGGTTGGGAGTTAAGCCGTTTCCATAAGCCGTACCCTGTGAACTTAAGAACCCACTGGATAACCTTGTGGATGGACTGCCATCTGTTTTCCCAGTAGGCTCTCTTCCCCCCAACCTTCTCTGAGCCTTTGGGGTCCTTGTGACCTGGCCATTTAGCACATTGGGTGGAAAAGTGCTGCCGAGAGGAAAAACAACTCAATCGAAATAGAAGATTTCTAAATGTTTCAATGCAAAGTGAGGTCCCCTAAAGTGCAAGTTCGTCAAATAGGTAAATTTCATCTTGGGGAGAGTGCATAGTTCCTATTGATGCTGCTAGGCAATACGGCTTATGAGTAGTAACGATTAAGGACCGCTGTGGTACGGAAGGTAATTGAAGAGTTAAGGTTTTATGTGTGCCCCCTCACACGGAATGGATATGAAAAAATATAGAGATGTGCCTAAATATAAATTTCAACTCAGTTTCTTCCAACTAGAAGTTTCAGAGAAAGGTAAGAGAGATGGTACTGCACACAACCCCCCCCCCCCCTTCCGATTTCCCTCCCTTTTACTCCGAGCAGGAGTTGGTTCAGTTGTTATAACCACCCCTTGGTGTATACTTAGGGCGGTACAAACACTTAGGCCATGATGCGTTACTTGCTGCCAAAACCAAGGCAAATTACCGGACCCACAACCAAATTAACAGACATTTGCAATAATGAGAACTGAGATAATTTTTACAGTTAACAAAACACAGCATTTATTAACAAAATTTAGTTTTAGACATTTTACTTATAACTAGTTCCCACTTTTGGGACAAATTCAACAGCGCCTCTGGCGCAGCCCTTTTCAATCAAGGGAAACTTTGTACGTGGTGGAGAACAGTCCATAAAACAATAAAGTCTGTGATGAACGAGCTACTTGCTCGTGACTCTAATAGTCCTTAACAGTTAAGAAGATCCCACTCGGGACAACGTGACGGCAGTTTACAATTGTACTATTTGTTGCCAGATGTTCAGAAACCACGGCAATCCCCGGTTCCGTCTCACGACACTACTAAGTTAACGGAAAGCTGTGACTATCCAGAGTCGGGGGCAAGAATACACCATATAGATGCATCTCATCCCCAACCTCACATGGCAGCAGTCTACAGAAGAAAAGCTAACCACCGGTAGAAACCTGAAATTTAATCTGTTCCCCGGTTAGCCATGAACAAGGATATGTAAATCCAAGTTCGCTCGGCACCTGGGGTGGAGACTCTTAGTGGGGCCCAGACTTTGAAAAGGGCTCGTGCCTACTAGGTGATCAAATCCGTTCAGCTGTGCCCTTGAACTGCTCCACGGAGCACCAGATGTTGAGTTCTTGACACCGTCCAACCGGCCACTAAACCGGTCAGCGATGTCTTCGACCTCGGTTGGTCTTGGCTCTGTCCAACTGGGGACCTAATCCGGTCAGCAAAGACTTCGACCAATTGCTGGGCCCGAAGCCCCACCATGACAAGGTGGTCCCCTATTGGGGAGGGGGGGACGGCAGTTTACAGTAAAAATTTCAGGTGGAAAAGTGAAACCAATTTCAAGTAATGTCCCCCTTCCTTATCAAGTCCGACGTCTCTAGGGAAGAAATCGCTGGGCCGTTGGCCGCTAGCAGGCTGAAGGCATGGGCTGCCTAACGCTGTCGCCGCACACTCATTGTTTCCACATCGGAAGCTCCGCTCACTGGAGAGGCTCGTTTGCTGTCACGGACGAGAAGAGACACAGCTCAGACGAGAAGAGACCGAACTTTTTAAAATATGTTTTTCTTCTGCTTTTCGCTGGCCCCCTCGTGGAGGTCACTTTTCTGACCCAGCGTGGACGATGCCCATTGGTCGGGCTGGTCGAAGTGCGAACAAACACCCATCTGGTATTTTTCTGTTTTCCACACCAGTCATATAGCTCCAGTAATATATCCAGTAATGTAGCCTAATACCTGAGGGGACCAACGGATCCATCGAATGCTCTATGCCAGCGGCAAGCTTTCCTCAGCAAGAGCTGAACGCAGAAAAATGTCACAATATGGAGGTCTGTCGAAAATGTCACTATTAAAATGGAAGGAGATGTTTGCTGACATTTCTCCCTTAATAAAGTCTTATCCATGTGATAAAATCACTTGGGCATGACACAATCGGCAGCGCATTAGATTCGAAAACTGAATTCCTAGGTTCTAGTTCCCACTGTGCCTACCTCCGGATTTTTTCCGATAACCCCCGTCCTACCTTCAATATGAAGTAGGGTATTGATGGGCTTCAAAGGGATGCCCTCCGTCGGATCGGAAGTTAAACTGATGCACAGAATTTGGGTTGATTTGCCACTGAGAAGTACAAGACAGAGGAAGTCTTCCTCCAAAGCCATCCAGCGTGTTCTTTAACTCGCATAGGGTATGTTCTATTGGTGGCCTTTTCGAAGGCCATCGGTGTCCCTTTCCTCACCGAAGATAGGGTAGAGGTTAGACGAGAGAAACCTCAACGCTGACGCAGATGGGACTCGAACCTGGAAAGATAAACGAAATATATATATATGGTTTGGATAAATACTATATATTCAGTATTGGTATTTGAGGTTTCTGAAAATTTCTCTAGTCTGAATTATCATTGTGAAAGGGCGCTAAATTTGGGAAACTGAAAAAAAATTCTTCTTTTTGAAAAACGAGCATTTTACATTCACTAGACATAGGGGGCTTGTCACCTTCCTTCTCTCCGACAATGATAATCATGTAATAAGCGGAATGGAAGAGAAAAAATATTAAATGTCTTTATATTGCACGCATTTTTTGAGAAATCTATTAAAACCCATTAAAATAGTTAGAAATTTTTTATACTGTAACGGTAATCTAGTGATTTCTTTTGTTCCTCCCCCTCCCCTGTGCTGAAGATACATTTTCATTTATTTACATTTCACTGCAGAATGAACTTAAGACAAAAAGTCTCTTAATTGTCATTTGAAACTGGTAATACTTCAGTCATTCATTGGCATCATTTTCAAATAATACAGTTCCCACAAGACTGTACCCTTTGATCCCAGGGAAAGATCTAAATATTAGGGGTTTGTAATCAAAATGAAGGTGTTAAGCTTATTCTACAATAAAAATAAAGATAAATATCCATTCTAAGACAGCCATGAATTAATTTAACTAAGCCTTAACTGGCATAGTGGTTAGGCAGCTAGCGACTGTTACAGCAAGGCAACTTAGTGTGTTGTGTTAGCTCTAAGGTAGTGGGCAGCAGTGACTTCGGTCTTAGTAGGGCATGTCCTTGTATGAGAAGGCCTGTATTAAGCTAGGAGTAGCTTCTAGGATTCTTCTCTGTCCTATATGTCGCAAATCAAAAAAAAAATTTCAGTGTCGTCAGATGTTTAATAAGAACAATCTGATTTGTGGTTATGTTGACGACAGTCTTCTTATTTGTCCAGATGTTTTACTTTTGAGCATCACGTTTTTGTATACAATGGGTTAAAGAGCCAATTCACAAAGGTCGGGCCCACCGAAGGTTGAGGGAAGGCGCCCTACTGGACAGTTGTTAGGAGACTGATGACGTCTCCCGTCAAGTTCTTAAACGTGCACACGTTATGGTGCTATGGTGGAGTCACAACGGTTCCTATCAGAGGGACGGCGGAGTTTCCAAGCCCATCAGTGTCCCCTTTCTACGCGAGAGCAGTCTGAGGGTTTCGAGGGGGAAAATCTCAACGCTGGCAGAGGGGGATTTTAACATGAGAACTCCAGATTACGAGTCTGACGTACTACCGACTTCGATAACCCCCCCACCCTACATTAACTTCTCCAGCCATTAATTAGGTGCTACATTGCGAAAACAAACTTATTATCTTCAATCTGTTCTTCAGTCAGTTAATGATTAGCAGTACTGATTAGCAATTTGAGAACCTATCTACAGCTCTTTGTTTTATAATGAAATTTAATCGTAATTAACAACCACCCCGTTCTTGTTTTATTTGTTTTATTTTCAACAAAATACTAGCAAAACACTGAAAAAAAAATTCTGATATCAGTATGTTTGAAGCCGAAGGAAAACGAAAACTGTGTTCCATTTATTTAGAATCATGAATTCCTGTTGTACCTCACTTCCCCCCCACCCCTCTAGTTTGAAAACTAACATATAAATCTTGTCCTCTCCGGGAAAAATACTTTTCAAGACTTTTATCTAAGTGTAAAGAAGAAATTACATGGTAACAAGATAGAATTTCCTTTCTCCAGAGTGACTTCGTATCTAAATCTTTCTCTTTCATCTTGTGACCCAAAAGGAAGGAAATTATATTGTTTTGAAGTAAGTGCAACCCGATCCGGTTCCTTCATTGTAGGCTCCAGAAAATACAAGTCCCCTTGCGGAACATTTTATTTATTTGAACCATCCTGTCCCCTCTTCCTTCCTCCCAACTCTCTTCTTGCCTTCGTGACTAGTTCAAGAACGTGACTGCTTGTGAAACTTGTAGTGATTGAAGGGTTGAGAGCAGCATTTTGTGGGAGGACAGGTGATGAGCTCCCGTCTCCTCTCGCGCAGTAGTCTTGACCCACTGAGGTCAAGGGTCATTTTAGCATTGTATTCTTGCGTTCCGAGTGTCAACGGTAAGTCAGACCTGTCGACCTATTTTTTTCTTCTTTCTAGTTTCTCTACATTTTTCAGTTTTTATGTGCAAAAGGTTTCTTTCAAAATAAGTTCAGAGGGTAAAATGGTTTTGAAAAACACAAAGGTGCTGTGGGTAAAAGCAAGATGAAAATAAAAGTAAGAACAGGAAATATATTATACGGAATGGTTCAAACTTTTTTTTTTATTTGGCGAAATTCAATTAAAAATGCCTGAGAGGGAATAAGTATCGGTTTTCGTTTATTTTAAAGTGGGTTTAGTTAATACCCTATCGTAGCAAAATATTGGTATCTTTTCCTTCCCGAAGAAAAATTTTTTTTTTT
The DNA here is from genome assembly GCA_038380435.1 of Ryuthela nishihirai. Lineage (NCBI taxonomy): Eukaryota > Metazoa > Arthropoda > Arachnida > Araneae > Heptathelidae > Ryuthela > Ryuthela nishihirai. The sequence goes on along the minus strand of JAWZYU010000019.1, from coordinate 32,922,526 downwards.
CTCAAAATTAGATGCACATTATTTCATATATGCATACGCAATTCTGAAATATCATATATCATCAATTTGCATACTAATAACAAGTCCTGCAAGAGGAATTGAAATAGCTCGTCAAACTACAATTGATTCCTAGTGATTTCCTATTACTTCAAAACTACAACTGATTCCTAATGATTTCCTGTTATTTCAAAACTACCACTGATTCCTAGTGATTTCAAAACTACAACTGATTCCTAGTGAAATCCTGTTTTTTCAAAACAACAACTAGTCTTTAGAATTATGCATCGCTTATGTGAATGGGAATCTAACTTCGAAGTTCTATTACTTCTAAAATATGCATTTACTAGAAAAAGAAGCTAAATTAAAGATCATAATTAAATCTATTTTATTGTTGACTTTTAACAATATTTTTCAGTATTTAAATACTTATGGGAGCTAGAATATTTCGCAAGAGTGGTGAGATGAGTCATAAGAGTTTACCACAGAAATTAATTAAAAGTTAAATAATAGCATTGTTTTAAAACATTTAATAAATTATACATTTTAGAATTTGTGTTTAATTATTTTATTGGTAGACAATAATGAATGATTTTTTATTAAACAAAGTATTGTTAAATATTTCAACTTTCACAATTCTTTAAACGGTAAACGAATAGTTTAAAATGGAAATTAAAATTGATTTTGATCTTTACCTTCAGTCACCTATTATCATTAAATGCATGATTTAGGAGTTATAAGAGCTTCGAAGTTAGATTCCCATTGATATATCTTGGAAATTCTGAATAATTTGGTAGGATAATAATAAATAATAAAATAAATACCTCCTCAAGCAGCTGCTTGCTACAGAGGTCTGACAGGAGCCTGTCAGTTTATATGCCAAAGTAAATCTGAGAGGATGGCAGGACCTCAGCAGAAAACAACACGAACATCCATGCCTTACCCGGGGCTCGAACCCAGGCCCCGTAGATCAGTAGCCAAGCGCGCTAACCACTCGGCCACGGGACGGCTACGGTAGGGTAATACATTTATTAAATTTGATTTTTCCCAATAATATTTTCTCTCATCATGGTAGGAATCTGGATCATGTCCAGTACTCGTACGCGGAAAACAGCTGCGTGTTGTTGAAATAATTTGGAGATGTTTAACAATTAGATCTGATTGATGTATTGATTCAAACAATGGTTTCAGTCGCTACTCCATAACAAATAGAAGATTTTTTTCATTTAAATCAAACGAATCATCATGATGAATAACCACAAGGAAAAAACCTATATTCTTCAAGAGCAGCAGGAAAAATTCTGTACTTGGAAACGAAAGCGTATATTTCTAATGAGTAGCAATGGATTGGGGGGAAAAAAAACCTATAATTTTTAGGAATCAAAATAAAATATTTATTATGGAAAAATAAATATTTTTAATGAGTACTATGAATTGGTAAAATCTTTTGGTTATGCACCTGAAAATGTGCAATAAAAATATGAAGAAATAGAAGTAAATAAATAAACATGAAACAAATTAGTCTCAATTAGAATTCAATACATTGATTATTTGTTATATGAGTCTCAATTAATATATAATCTAAGACACGGTTAGGAAGAGTAGAAGAAAGCAAAGTAATGTAAGTCATCATAATGATCACTGCTTATCTTTAACAAGACAAAAAGAAGAATCAAATGAACCATCTGCAGTCTATTAGTAAGCATGAGAGAATAAATACAATTAATCTTTTCATAAACAGAAGCAATACATATTAACTATTACTTCTGATTTCTCCGTGTAACCTCTGAGATGCGACTTAGCTCAATTGGTAATGCACTTGATTCGTAACCTGTTGTTCACAGAGTCGAGATACCACTGTGCTTGTATTTTGTATTTGGTGCAATGCAAGAAACATATGCAATAATGAAATAATGTTTGTCAAGCACGCAATTCATTTTCTCGCAACTTTATAAGTAGCATTCAATTTCCAAAGTGGCGTGGTGTGAACAGAAAAAAGGATATTGCTCCGCCCAAAAGTGGGCTAAATGACTTAAAGAGTCTGCCTATACTGTGGGCCCCCTTTCCCCTTTGGGCCTCATGCTCTTGCGTGTTTTGCGAACCGCTTAATCGAATCTCCTCCGAAGTAAACCAGCTCAACTGACTTCTTGGAGTGCTTGTGACCTTGACATTTAATCCTTTGTGTGGCAGAAAATAAAAGTTCTGCCTAAGTTTTACAAGTTAATTGCAAGTTTATTTTATAGTTCATTACAAGCACCGATAATTTTTACAGTTAAATTTGCAACAACGCAATAAATTTATGTCTTACTTTTATTTTTTCCAGAGTCTATGTGAGCCATACTTATTCTGCATTGAAATTTTTGCCTTTATCCTCCAAAAGGACTTGCTATGGGGCTATGGGTAAAAATATTATATGTTTTACCCATAGCAAATCCTCGTAGAAGGATAAAGGTTAATATAATTAAAAAATAAATAATATGTTACCAAGTTACCCTAAATATTATGTTGTCAAGCGAAACAGTTAAAACCGAATGACAAAAATATATGGTTACTTGAAATTTTTATATGGTCATCTTTGTGTAAATTTCTGAAGTCGAAGTCTTTTGATACTGTTTTTCAAGAATTGTGGGTTTCCATGCAGTGGCAGAACCGGGCCAAATCTTTGTTTTAAAATGGTGCTCTTAGTATATTTCGTCAAAGAGAGTTTTTTAAATGCCTTTATTCAGCTGGAATAAAGTACAGAAAAATGCATAAAAACAATCACCAAGGAATGAAATGCAATTATCGTCAGTACAGTTGGAATTAAGGGTTCACCGTCCAGGTTTCCTGTAAATAAGTATAAGAGTCGTAACTTTACCTCTTTGTAATTAAATCAATGATTCCCAACTATGTGTAGGGGCGGGGTGGCTCAGTCGGTAGCGCGCCTGGCTCGTAATCTGCAGTTGCCAGGTTCAAGTCCCAGCTGCGCTAGCGATGAGATTTATCTCCGCAAACTCTGTCTGTCCACGGTCCGTAGGGGGAACCGATGGTCTTGGATAGGCCGCCGTTCTTCGGATGGGACGTTAAGCCGTTGTTCCGTGTGCGGGAGATCCATACCCTGTGCACGTTAAAGAACATGCTGGATTGCTTTGACGGAAGGCTACCATCTGTCTCCCAACAGCTGTCCAGTGGGTTACCTCCCCCAACCTTCTCTGAGCCTTCGGGATCCTTATGACCTTGCCATTTAGCCTATTGTATGCAAAAAAAAGTGCCTCTCAGAGGTTAAATAATCCAACTGTGTGTCGCAAAAATTTGCAAAAAAACAATAATACTCTATGAAAATTACAATTCGGTGCTTTTTAAATTTTTATATCATGATTTTTTAAATCAAATATTGAGTTTAATACGTTTGAATAAACTGAAATTGTTATAATCAATCATAAATAGTTGACTTTTTATTATAGGTGTGGTGCGGTAAACGAATTATTTCAGAGATGTGTCGCAGTAAATGAAATATTTTCAGAAATGTGCCGACAAGATAAAATGGTTGGCAAATAGTGACACAAATCAACGAAGTTGTGTGCCATTAACATAAACATATCGAAATAGAAACTATATTTAAATCTTCTTTTGTTATAATACAATGAAGCAACTGAAAATTACAGAGTGACAACTGATATTAAATTGGAGGAAAAATGAATGATGTTAATTAAATGTGACAAAGGAATCAATGTCAAAATCACTCAACAAGAATAATTTAAATTTTCGTTAAAATTTTGCTTCATTTTTTAGATTTACATCTAAAGAATTATTTAATCTAGGAGTTGCATGAAAAGAAAATCCTGTTAATACTTCAGCAATAATTTCCCCTAATTATATTTAATCAATATTTGATAAGTATATTTCATTGCTTATTATTGTGGCGTGTCTATACAATCCTGTTTTATTACGTTGTTATTTTTATACTGATGATTCTTTGTTTTACGTGTTGTTAAAGCGTGATCTTCAAAACGTAATAACAGACGTGCTGACATGACAAGAACGATATTTTTTCGCAGTTGAATTTACGAAACTAAGGTGTAAGATACTCCAGTTGTTTTTTGCGAAATAAATCTGCTAATTTTTTTTTAAAGACTTAATATTATTCTCATATCTCTTGACATTACTCTTACTCAGAAATAAATTACGATACTCATGAAACTCTAAATGCGTACGTCAAATAAGAGCTATATTTCATTCCACCGTTTATTTTTTTTTTCTTCTTTTCATCGTCAGAAATCTTCCCATTACGACAGCTTATATAATAACCTAACAAATTTATTGCCAAAAATAATGCCGCTATTGAGCTTTAGGCACTCAATGCTTCTCACATGTTAGATATGATCACAACCACTCCACTTTAGGTGATTGTTCTACCCATGCCATTCACAGAGTGCTTCTTAATTTGCAACGTTATTTCCTCAAGCTTTGAAGGTCAGCAGGGTCGGCCATGAAGACGGCAATACATATGCTACTACAAACACCTAATAAGCCAAAGTAACCTCCTGTATCATTAACGCTATCACTTCAATCACAGCTGGAAAGGAACGGGCCTTGTAATTAGACTATCGGAACCGTTTAGGTTTTAATAAACAGCCAGGTTCAGAACCGGTTTCATGCGAATGCAGTTGAACTGGACTCAATTCTCTCATCGTAAGGCAATTCTCCGATTGTGGGATGCAACACCCGATGCTGTGTTACAACTCTAATACGACGACACGACGACCAACATGCACTGCGTAGGCCTAATGGCGGGCATTTAGACGAATGATAAAGGAGCGTGTCCAGAAACAGACTTTTAAATGTTATTATGATGAGTTTCACGGAAGATACTTTGAAAACAAAAAGCATTTTTAGTGCGGTTCTAATGTGAAGTTCGTGTGTCGGTTCTTCTTCATCTGTTTCAATGACAGATTGTAATAAGGGTTGTCTCTCTGGGGCGTGTCACGTTCGCAATCTGATGTTCCCAGGTTCGAGTCTCAGTTGTTCCTGCGCTGATATTTTCTCTTCTAACTCCCGTTCTGCCGTCAGTGATAAAAGGGACATCGATGGGCTTGGAGAAATCCCCATCCATTGGATCGGTTGTTAAGCCATGGCTCCATGTTCGCGTTAAAGATCAGGCTGGATGGCCTTGAAAGCAGGCTTCCATCTGTCTCGTGACAGATGTCCAGTGGGTCCCCTTTTTGAATATTCTCTCAGTCAATGAAAGCTTTGTAACCTGGTCATTTAGTTCACTGTAAAACAAAACATACAATGTAAAATATATAGTCTTTTTTAATATACCATAATAGTGTCCTTAACATTCGTTGTGTGGCAATGTTGCACATGCAAGAGTCGCAGAAGAAAAAGTGTGTTCATTTATTTGAATGGAGTTGTTTATCGAATAAAAGCTTTTACCTGTTTTGACGGGAAGTGTTATCAAATGTGTAGAAATGTCCATGCATTTAATAAGTTGGGTTGTTGGGTTGTTTTACCTCTGAGCGGCACTTTTTTTGCACACCATGGGCTAAATGGCCAGGTCACATGGACCCCGAAGGCTCAGAAAAGATTGGGTGAGGGGACCCGCTGGAACAGCTGTTGGGAGACAGCTGTTCCAGCGGGCAGATGGTAGCCTCCCGTCAAGGCCATCCAGCGTGTTCTTTAACGTGCACAGGGTATGGCTCTCCCGCACACGGGGCCACGGCTTAACGTCCCATCCGACGGACGGCGGCCTTTTCAAGCCCAGCAGTGTCCCCTACTGACCGTGGGCAGGGCGGGGAGTTTTGCGGAGATAAATCTCAACGCTGACCCAGCTGGGACTTGAACCTGGGAACTGCAGATTACGAGCCTGGCGCGCTACCGACTGAGCCACCCCCGCCCCGCATTTAATAGGAGTTTATCGATTAAGCAGAAGTGGTCAAATATTTGATAGGAGATGTTGTTGAATGTGTAGAAGTGTTCATAATTCGCTGAAAGTATTAGGATTGACTACAGGCTCATCATGTTTGATGACAGGTGTTATCGTTTGAGAAGAAGTGTTTATGCATTTGATGGGAAGTGTTATTAAAGGTGTAAATTAAAAAAAGGGGTCAATGCCAGATTTAACATCATACGTCCCTAGGCAGACTAAGCGGTAGTGCGCCCTGACGTAATTAATTTTTCAATTTCGTCAAAAAAAAAACACTGCAGTTATTTATTTTTACAACCGTGAAAAAAGAAAATAACGCAATCGAAATGGATGAGGGAATTTTTATCATGAGTAATGTAATTTTACCAAATATGTGAAAATTAATATTATAGATGACATATAATTTGTAAATATTCAGTATGCAACCACCTTTAAATACCAAATTATTTATTTTATATTTAATGTTTGTCCTAAACTTTTTTTTTACTCTGGGAGTGAATACACCACACTAAATTATCAAATATATTGAAACATTTCCATATCGAGTGAATAAAAGGCTATATGCAAAGTTCACCAACTTCCAAATAAGCGTTTCTAACAAAATGCCACAAGAAATTGAAAATCGGAAGAAGAAAAAACTCAATTTTGAACAGAGTTCTGGATGCTGAAACATTCAACAGCAGTGTTACTACTCTTAGAAATTAACATCAAAAGTTAGACCAAATCGTTTAAGAAAATAAATATAATTTTAAACGTTTAGATAACGGTAATTTAGTTTCCACTAAATTTGAAACGGTGTTTAGGCTAGCATAGCTGCAGCATCCGCTGTAATATCGTTCAGCTTCAGCTACTGTTTAATGTTAAACAAATAATATTTAAAATCGAGATTTAAAATAAAACAAATTTCCCTCAAGCAGCTGCTTGCCTTAAGTGGACTGGCAGGAACCTGTCAGTTTACTACTCCATAGAGAAGATCTGTGATTAAAACGAGACCTCAGCAGAAAGTTTCCAATATTTGGAATTGTATTAGTAAAAAACACAAACAGCCATGCCTTACGCGGGACTCGAAACCAGGCCCTTTGATCAGTTGAATAAATTTAATTGAGATTCAGTATGTAGTTTATCTCCTGAAACATTTTTCTGTAGAAAATCTTATTTTCAAAGTTAGGGCTTTGAATGTAGTTTTACACTGATATAACACGAAAGTATCCCAATATAATTGTTAATATAGTGTATATCCTCCCAATCGATATTATTTTAAAGTTCACTTTCAGTTGTCAGGAGGGAGAGAGTGCTTTGAAAAGAGAACAATCTTCTTTTGTACCGAATATACTTGGAAATAAATTTGCATTACTAAAAATTAAAAAGGACGTAATTTGTTATTATTTGAATAAAAAATTCTAACAGTTAAATGCTGGCACCCTTATTAAGTTGGCGCCTTTGGAAAAGTGTCCAACTTTCCTTGTGGGAAATCTGTCCCTGGTAGAACTGTTCATACTATTTGATACGAGAAGTAATGGATTGAGTAGTACTCTTCATCTATTTGATGGGAGAAGTAATCGATTGAGTAGTACTCTTCATCTATTTGATGGGAGAAGTAATCGATTGAGTAGTACTCTTCATCTATTTGATGGGAGAAGTAATCCATTGAGTAGTACTCTTCATCTATTTGATGGGAGAAGTAATCGATTGAGTAGTACTCTTCATCTATTTGATGGGAGAAGTAATCCATTGAGTAGTACTCTTCATCTATTTGATGGGAGAAGTAAACGATTGAGTAGTACTCTTCATCTATTTGATGGGAGAAGTAATCGATTGAGTAGTACTCTTCATCTATTTGATGGGAGAAGTAATCGATTGAGTAGTACGCTTCATCTATTTGATGGGAGAAGTAATCGATTGAGTAGTACTATTAATCGAATGTTTCGTAGTGTTCATGCATATGGTAAAATGATTACTAATTGAGCAGTAGTGCTCTGGTATTTGATAGTAAGTGCTATCGATTGAGCAGAATCATGTGTTTGATGGGACATATTATCAAATATGTAGTGTTCATGTATCTGATAGAAACTGTTATCGGTTGAGGAGAAGCGTTCATGTATTTCATGGAAAATGTTGAAGAAAGTGTGGACATTTACGTGACATGTTATAGAGTAAGGAGTAGTGTTCATTTATTTGATGGGAAATGTTATCGAATGAAGAGATGTATCGAAACTTTTGATTAGCAGTTTTAATTAATGCTGTGAAAATAAATGGATTCATATATTTCAAATCATGGAAATGTTATCAATCGTTAAATATTGTTGCGTAGCGCTAGTGGAAAAAGAATGCCCGGTTTTCGAGTGGTTAGAGGCTTTTCTGAGTAGTAAAAGGCCTTAAGTTTAAATCCCTGAGGAGGTATGATTATATATTTTCTAATGTTGTCTTCCTGCTGAGCTCTGGCAGATCTTTTATATGGTTACTACACTGTCAACCCTCTGTGATAAATGTCTGCCTAGAAGATGATTTATTTATTTGTTTTAAAAATATATATAAATTTTATGGAAAATGTTATGGAAAGTAAAGCGTGTGGAATGGACATCTTTGAGAAGAACAAGTTGGATTCAGAAAGGGTAAAGGTTACAAATAATCAAATTTTTTCAGTCAGGTAGATTTGTGAGAAATATTTAGTTTAAAAAACATAATAACTGACTTTGTAGATTGTAAGATGCCTTTTGACCCTGTTGATCGACTAATTTGTGGTGATCGTGAGGTGCGTGGAATGCCTAAAAACCTACGTAGCCTAAGGATGGCTCTCTATAATCAGAGCGAGTAGTGTATGAGAGTTGGTAAACTCTGTAATGATTGGTTCACTATTGCTACTGGGGTTAGACAAGACTGAATTTTTATCACCTTCTGTGTAATTTAGTGATTGATTATATACGAGGAATTCTTTTAAAGGGAGTGACTAGAGTATTAGATGGTGAAGAGATATGAAAACATCTGACTTAGATTATGCTGATGATTTGGCCTTGTTGACAAATGATCTTCATGAGATGAACTTTTTCATTCGAGTTGCTGATGAGGCTGGTAATAGGCTAGGTAATAAATAAAGTCTTGGTGATAAATTCAGAGAATATTACAGCGGTGAAGTCTGGTAAGGTGGGATATGCTTTAGTTATTTTGAACAATTCCCATTTTAATATTTTTGGCAGCTGTGTCAGAAATACAGCATATGTAACATAACACGCCAAATGTTTAACAGAGATGCCAAACAGATATAAATCTTTATAATGCGTACTGCAGAAATTTGAATTTTAACAATTGTAATTTTTCATAAGTTTTGTTTTTACATAGAATTCTAAAAATTGTTATCGTCCTTAATCAGTTGTTCATATATCTTCTGAACATTAAAAATAAAAAAAATATAAATACCCTCTCAAGCAGCTTGCCACAGAGGTCTGACAGGAGCCTGTCAGTTTATATGCCACAGTAGAAGATCTGAGAGGATGGCAGGACCTCAGCAGAAAACAATACGAACATCCATGCCTTATCCGGGGCTCGAACCCAGGTCCCTTAGATCAGTAGCCAAGCGCGCTAACCACTCGGCCACGGGACGGCTATTGATTTAACAGATCACACTCGTTGAATCAAATGTTATTCTACAATTAACAAAAAAAACATAAGACATATCAAAAATCTTCTAGCATATAAAAAAGTAAACCAATCTCTAAGAAATTTAGTAAAAATATCAAGAATGGAATTCATACAGTGATGGAAATGCAGAAATGTTAAAACTTATTCTTTATGTATTCTTCTTCTTCAGTAGCAACTTTTAATTTAAATTATAGTTATGAATATTATAATGTTAAAATAAAAAAATCTTAGTTTCACATAAAGAACGGAACGGCAAAGAATCTCTCTTGTCCAATCGTCGCTTAAAATACTCTTATTAATCACGAGAACCAATGAAAAAGCAAGATCTGATGCCTGAAAATCTATCAATTTCGCAACTTCTTAGCGAGCTTCTGTAACAAGTATTTTTTTTGCATTCCGAATGTATGGTACAAAAGGAAAATTATGTTTCATCGTATACTTTGCTATATTTCAAAATTAAAAACAGCATTTTCTGTTGCTCACTTCGGTAAAATACACATAATAATAATAATTTTCGTTAGAAAAAGCATTAATTGCTTGCATAAAACATGATATTGTTTGCTTGGTACAGTATTATATCTGCAAGATGTTTTTGCTAGAACTCATGTAGGTAGGTATAGTTAGCGTACCTGACTACCAAATCATGAGCCATGTCCCAGTTTATGTGTTATTGTATTGTATGAGAAATCAGGACAAGCTAAATAGAGCTTCTTGGCTATCTCCGTCCTTCGTGTAGAGGAGTACCTTCTTTCCTTAAAAAAATAGGGTTCATATTAAAGATCTATATTCGGGTTTAGAACAGAGTAGGGAATTAAGTAGGACAATAGCAGAGTTAATAAAATTTCTAGTTTTTCTAATAATGAACCCTAAATTCTGAGAGGCTTTATTTGTAATACCTTGAATACTCCTATGAAACCTAATTTAGAACAAAGTCGATTAGCATATTGCTAATCGACTTTGTTCTAAATTTTGGGTATTAAATAATTGTGGTATTAAATTTTATTTCGTAAACCTTTTACCAGCCAGAGGTTTTTGCCACTCGGCACAAGCCAGAGTAAAGGCATATATCATAGGGGCCACATCAGAAAATCACTCCCCAGCTGAAATGTTCAGTAGCGAATGGCGAGGGAATATTTCAGCTTGCGAGGTGCCATGCCCCTCAAGTGCCACGATTTTCTTTAAGAATGCTAATAAGGGAAATGGAAGCAAAAAATTATACTTTTGCATATTTCACGCATTTTTCAAAAGTTCTTTAAATACTTCTGAAATAGAGGGGAAAATGTTATATTGCAATGAAAATCTAGTACCCCCCCCCCCCCCTGTTTTTACTTTCTTCCTGCTTGATTATGTCATATCGGCCCATCGACCTTTTTATGAGCTTATGAACTTTCATGAACCCCCACCACCAATGATTCAGAAATATCAGGTACTTTTGTATTGGATTGGATTGTTTTACCTCTGAGCGGCACTATTTTGCACACCATGGGCTAAATGGCCAGGCCACAAGGACCCCGAAGGCTCAGAGAAGGTTGGGGGAGGGGACCCACTGGGACAGCTGTTGGGAGACAGATGGTAGCCTCCCGTCAAGGCCATCCAGCGTGTTCTTTAACGTGCACAGGGTATGGCTCTCCCGCACACGGAGCCACGGCTTAACGTCCCATCCGACGGACGGCGGCCTTTTCAAGCCCATCGGTGTCCCCTACTGACCGTGGGCAGGGCGGGGAAATTTTGTGGAGATAAATCTCAACGGTGACCCAGCTGGGACTCGAACCTGGGAACTACAGATTACGAGCCTGGCGCGCTACCGACTGAGCCACCCCCGCCCCAATATCAGGTACGGAACGGCATTCCTTTCATTGATATTTTTTTTCATAAACTGATTTTAATTCATAAAAGTAAAAAATACAGTGCATTTATCATTTGACCCGCAAAGCTAAATCAGCAGGAAAGTTAATAAATTAAATTAAACGTTGCGGTCATTCAGCTATGAAAATGGCATACATCAAATGTAATTCACGAAACACCACATATAATATTCAGCTAGTTTGATATTCACAAATATTTCTTCAATTCACTTTTGAGGCTGCTAAATGAATTTATATTTAGTATTTCTACTGGGATAGCATTAAATATAAGTGGTACTGATATCCGGAGGTACATTTTCCGTAATTATTACGAAAAATAGGCACCTTGATTACCCTTGATTGGTAGTACTCTTGATTTTGAACTTTTGTATTTTTTATTGTGTTAAATTTTTATTTTGCAAGTATTGTCAAAAACATTTAATCGTTAAGTTATTTAAATTACTGTAGGATAAAGAATGTAAAAAATTTAATCAATCCGTTGTTGTTTTACAATTTTTTTCGAAAAAATATTTTTCGCTATTATAGATTGGAGTTTTCTATTTTATTTGCGTTAGTTTGTTCTTGCGTGTACAATTATTCAATTATTTAAAATCGATTCGCATATTGCTTTACAAAATAATACACAGATTTCCATATTTAGAACGTATTTTAAATTTTGAATTTTTATCGCAGATATTCTCAAACTTTTACAAATAGGCATACATATGCATATTCATATAAGTATGCATTACATATGCATATGATTATACATTACATAAGAGCATTCCATCTAAAGTATTAATAAAAAATAATGCCTAGGTGTTTTATTTGATTTACTTGCTCAATAAGTGAACAACACTTCACAATTAAAAACATTCTGTTTTGTTTTTTTGCAATTTATCTTATGGGTTTTGATAACGATGTTTCGATGAATATTAAATCCTGTTGAGTGTATAATCACTAATTTCTTTATTTAAGTAGATTTTATTATGATTTAACCATCTATTTATATATTGTAATCTGTTTGAATCTCTGAAATGCTATCTTTTAAATATGCGTTATTGTTTATTAAAAAACAATGTGAGTATATAGATTGAACAAATTATTTATGTATATTAGGAATAATAAAGGACCTAAAATTGGGGAATTTCATATGTTGTAATTACTTTTCAACTGTAACAGCTTTTTATTTCAGTAATTGTGTATCTATCTGATAAATAATTCCGAAACCAATTCTAACATTATACCGCGAAATACCATATTTTTCCAATTTATTCAATAAAATGTTGTGGTCTATTGTAATTCAGAAAAGAAGTATGAGAACGGCCTTCCAGTTCATTGATTTATAAGTAGAAATATCAGAACGGCGTTGCGATTTTATTTTAGCACTACTTTTAGAAATTGCTTCCCATAGCAATTTCTAAAAGTCACGCTTCGCCACTGATACTCAAAATACCACCCGATATTTCATGAAAAAGTGCATTTTTGAAATAAAGGTACAAATAAACTGAAATTTGAAAATGAAGAGAAATCCAAAAGCTGAAAGACTTGCACGTGGAATTGAATTTACTCACTTCGTTTACGTTAATTCATATTTCTTATTGACAATAAAAGTAAAATTTCAAGTCAATTCAGTATCAGTTAGGTATTATCTAATGTTCATATCAAATTTCTTATAAAATTCAGATAAAAATAGTTTCATTAAGTAAAACAAAAGTATATAGACAAGAATTATATATATATAGAAAAGTAATTTCATACAACCTATTTAACAATTGATCAATATATAGTGGAGCCTCATCATACGGGAATTCAACTAAACGCGCCTGACAAAAAAAAAACTATTTAAATAGTGCGGGAGATTTCGCCCGCCATTTCCACTCAACGAGCGTTCCCCAAAATGAGGGTGAGATGGTAGACGTGAATCTGCTGTTCCATCAGCCGGTCTCCGTGCCTCGTGCTTTTTCTCATGAACGCAAGCCAACTTGCTCTCATGAGGACATCCTCCATATGCTGCTCAACCAAAGAAATCGAGAAAGCTGTGTTGGACTTATTGAGAGACGGCCATCATGATTCGAGAGAGAGAAATTCGTCAAGTGCTCCAATAACTACTGACCATCTTTAGTCATAATTCCTCATAAAACGCTCATTTTAGAAGTTATAGAGTTTCGAATTTTTCTATCCATTGACATTACATGGTGGGAGGTAGCTATAATGACCACTGAGTCGTCAGAGGCGATTTTTTATTCTTCCAATTCCTTTGTTTCTTTAAAGCTAAGCTTTTCGCATGCTAAAGTAACGAGCCTAGTGCGTGATAAAACTCTAATGAGGACTGAAAAGGCATTAAGCATATGGCTGGAAGTCATGGGTCGTAAACGTGTGCCTATCGATGTCAACACGTTGCAAAGAAAAAGACTCTTAATCTCTATACTCTTGAAATCTACCTCCGTAGTTCAAACCTCCCGCTGAAGAGGGACAGCCTACCGATGAGAAGGAATTCAAAGTTTGTTGGCTTAACAATTTTAGGAAACTCTTCAACCTCAAAAACTTCCGTATTTATTCTTTCTTTTTTTTCTTTCTATTTCGCTGTTATGCAAATAAAAATGCAGTGAAATTATATTTTGCATATGTACTCTTTATTATATACTATACATTTCTGTATACATTATTTATTTATAAATATTACTGTATATTGTAAGCACAAAACTATGTATACTGTACTTCATGGGTGATTTGCAGAATTTTTCAGAGTAATTTTCACTATACGCGATTTTTCACCTTTCGCGCTGACTTTGGAACCTAACCCCCAAGTATGCGACTCCACTCTACTGCAATATCGATGCACTCGAGAATATTTTAAGTTTAATGGTTCCTAAAATGAGTATTTCCGCATAAAAATCGAGCTGTTAGCTGCAAAATGTATTATTAATATTAGGCTGTATGCTCGTTAGTCACTCACGTTAGTTTTGAATCCGTCAGAGATGAGATCTCTCTTAGACAAACAAGATATATCTTAAATGAATCAAATGCATAATGATACAAAAATATGGATGATCTATAAGGAAGCTTGCGTGTCTATGCATGTTAGCTTATAACTCTGTAAATAGAGATGCTATTGAAAGCAAACTTCCAACATTATTTTAAAATGCACCCTTTTTTCCCCCAAGATACTTTAAAATATAAAAATAAGCGTTTGTGTCCTAAATCTCGTAAGATTCTGAGACAGATATAGACCCTTTCCGACTCCTTATCGATCTTTATCTCTTTATTCACCCTGTACACAGCCACATCAAATCCAAGTGATATACAGGGTGATTCAAAACTTATCGTTCAAATTTCGTGGGGAGGTAGGGAATACGTCAGGAAACCGATTTCACATAGGAAAGAATGTCCGCAAATGTACGCATGCATATGTAGAGGGCGCTGTGTGTACCCAACCAGTGTACCCACCCGCTGTGTATACAACCAGTGTACCCAACCAGTACCAACCAGTCCCAGCTAGTGCACACGTTCCTCGTGCAGTATCCGCCACACTGCTGACTGAGAGACCACAAGCTGCTGAGCTCGTGTGATGTTATTCGGATTATTTTCGATGGACTGTAGGACTTGTTCTGTGACGTTGACAGTCCGCGTCAGTCGTCTTCTCCCCGTATCCTGCATGTTGCTGCGCAGTGAACCACGTTCACGCAGATTGCGATGCACACGGGCAAACATTTGATGCTGCGGTATTCTTCTGCTGGGGTATCGGTCTTCGTAAACTTGCCTAGCTCGGCGGCCGCTTTCGCCAGCTGCCCCATATGCGAGATGCATATCCGCTAGCTCTTGATGCGTAAAACGATTCATCTTATCACTAGTAAGTCAGCTCGTACACTGATGACAGCGGGAGTGGTCGGGCGAGCTGTATATTGGTTGGGTACACACAGCGCCCACTACATACGCATGCGTACATTTGCGGACATTCTTTCCTATGTGAAATCGGTTTCCTGACGTATTCCCTACCTCCCCACGAAATTTGAACGATAAGTTTTGAATCATCCTGTAGATCACTTAAGAAATTCTCTTCTAGAATCTGTGCTTTTCATTCAAACCATTCAGCATGACTGAAAAGAAATAAGCATGCGAGATCTGTTATTAATTTGATGTGGTTTTGCATTCATGTGTGATTTCTTACACTCAATTGTTTTAATGTTTCGGTCTTCTTTGGTTCTACCGCAACAAAAACAACTCGTTTGGAATTATCCAATCAGTCCTTAAACTTCAATTGTTTTGAAACATTAGCTCAGTCGGCAATGCAACGAGCTCGTAATCTGTAGTTCGCAAATTCGAGTCTCACCTGTGGAAGAGTTGAGATATATCTCCCCAAAATCCCCACTCTGCCCTTGTCCAGAAAAGGGACATCGATAGGCTTGGAAGGGCGTCGTCCGTCGGATGGGACTTAAAGCCGTAGCCCCGATGCAGGAAAATGATACCATGTACACATTAAAGAACACACACACTGGATGACCTAGACGGAAGGTTTCCATCTGTCTCCTAACAGCTGCCCCCTCAAAACTCCCTGCCCTCGGTCAGTAGGGGACACCGATGAGTTAGAAATTTCTCCGTCCGTCGGATGGGATATTAAGCAGTGGCCCCGTGTGCAGGAGAGCCATACCCTGTGCACGTTAAAGAATACGCTGTATGGCCTTGACGGGATGCTACCATCTGTCTCCCGACAGCTGTCCAGTGGGTCCCCTCCCCCATCATTCTCTGAGCCTTCGGGGTCCTTGTGACCTGGTCATTTAGCCCATTGTGTACAAAAAAGTTCCCGTTATAGGTTCAGTGGGTCCCCTACCCCTCAACGTTCTCTGGGCCCTTGGGATCCTTATGACCTGGCTATTTAGCCTAGGGTGAGAAAAATAAGTACCACTCAGATATAAAACAACCCAACCCATTGTTTTAAATTCCTTAAAAACAAAACAAAACATCGTTCCATTTTTATTTTACATTCTTACAACTGTTATTTTTTTCATCGGCTTTTACTTTTTTTTTTCAAACTCACCCTTGACGCGGTTTCACAATAAACGCGTTTTGCTTACCCACCGAAAGCACGTTTCGCTATCCCATCATTTCTCGCGGCGATAGCAGCCAATCAGCTGCCGAAATCAGACGACGATGCTTACGTTCGGCCCATATTAATAGCTTGGGAGCCCGTTAATGGTACGGTCCGGACCCGAGACAGTATCTGATAACCAGGCCTTTCCCTGTGGTACCTGCCATATACGTCAACGCGTCTGATTCCAAGCTATTAGACACGTTTAAGAGGGGTCTAATTAAGGTCACTTGAACTGCCATGTGCGCCGCCAAACTGCGCTACAAACGCGTTATTACCGCCAGTGACACATGGCAGCCGTTAAACTGCTGCTTCCGACTAGCGATGCCCTTCTTCAGGCTCTTTTTTTACTTCCCCTCCCGCCTTAAGGGGTTTGCGGACAGCTCGAGCCTCCAAAAGAAGCAGCACTCACGGAGGAGAGAAAAATGAAAATAGGTCTCGATGTCAATCTATCTTCTCTTTGAATCCGCTGCTTTGTGCTATCGTTCTCTCCATCTCTCACTCTTGTTGACAGTGGTATGTTTGTTACGGGGGTCCCGTGATTCAGCACTGCCAGAAAGAATGGAAGTGAGACGGGCAGAGGCGGATTATAAATCTACTTGTTCATTCGTAGAAAATTGCTTTGTGCATTTTAAACCTTACGTGTAAGCCAATCACAAACTGAACTAATATTTCTTGCTCTAAAAGAAAAGATCAAGATTAGTTTTATAGTTTCCTTTCTCTCGTTTTAAATAAATTTTTCTGACGTCATTGGTAAAAATCCAAGAAATATTCATTGAAATCCTTTAAGAAACGAAAAAAAATTATTCCCATTAACTGCTTGTCACAGATATCTGAAAGGTTGGGTTGTTTTACCTCTGAGCGGCATATTTTTTGCACGCAATGGGCTAAATGGCCAGGTCATAAAGACCCCAAATGCTCAGAGAAGGTTGGGGGAAGGAAATGGGGGAAGGAAACTCATCGAACAGCTGTTATTTTACTAACTGCTGCCATGTTGTTAAAAAGTTATTTGTTTGTCAAATTTTAAGAAAAACTCTTGAGACGGAAATAAATAATTTAATTTTTTTAATAATGTGGCAGATGTTTTTTTTTTAAGAAATCTAATTTAATATTGTTTTAACTATTGAACAATATTCACTGGAAATGTAAAATCTTTAGTAATTTGGAAAAAAAAAAATCTTGAAACACTAAATTATAATGATCGCTATTCATTGAACAGCAATTCACTTGTTGCATCATAAAAACACCAGAAGTAAGTAAACTATTTAGTGTGTATTTAAAAAAATAAAATGTGGTAAGCAGTTTCTTCAAAACTAGGACTATTTATTATCTCTCCAAGGCTATCAAAATTCGATAAAGCATGGCAAAAATTTACACTCCATAATGGGTATTTTGGTGATGTGAGTGCTCTCCGCTTTATGCTTGGTTCGAATCAGCCCGTCTCAAACCTCATGAACTGCTCCAATGAAATATCCTTAGTCATGCCAATAACTTTCATGGAATTAAATGCAGATGCAGGTTTTTTATAACAAATATAACTTTACAACTAACGAAGACAATACGACACTAAATATTCTTATATACTTAATATCATTCCCCGCCCTGCCCACGGTCAGTAGGGGACACCGATGGGCCGACACCGATGTACCGTCGGATGGGACGTTAAGCCGTGGTCCCGTGTGCGGGAGAGCCATACCCTGTGCACGTTAAAGAACACGCTGGATGGCCTTGACGGGAGGCTTACCATCTGTCTCCCAACAGCTGTTCCAGTGGGTCCCCTCCCCCAACCTTCTCTGAGCCTTCGGGGTCCATGTAACCTGGCCATTTAGCCCATGGTGTGCAAAAAAGTGCTGCTCAGAGGTAAAACAACCCAACCTATACTAAATATCACTTTCCAATACGAGAGGCAAATGCTCGACAGCAAATCGCAGAGTCCAAACCAAGTGCTCATTGCTAATGACAATCTGAATCAAGACTGAACGAATACTAAGTGAATACCGAATACTCACTGCTGATCAAAGATCGAGAATGACTTTCACAGTACCGGGCCATAGACTCATACCTGCTTCACCTGAACTGTTAGTAATAATGATATATTTCAGAGTTAATTGGGAAAGCCGAGGTGGGGATCACCTTGATCAATTATGAAGACCAAAGGCCCACAATAGGGGGGAAACACGGATAAATGTGGGAGGTGACGGACGGCCACAGACTTTGGTTTGAGAAGGGGAAAAAGACAGATGAATCTGTGAGCGGGCGGACTCCCAATCTGTGAGAGAACTTGGGAAAGTGGAGAGGGGAGTCGAAATGGGGGTTTATTTAAGAGGGAAAGATTTAGAGAAAAAGGAAGGAGGAAGCTGCTAGCTGATCCGAGTCTTACACCTCTTGAACCTATGCTCTCGGATGACCTCATATTGCATAGCATGCCTAATCAGTTGGATCACAGCATGCCTAATCATTTGGATGCTGTTCTGTAAAATTTAAATTTCGTTTTCGCCCTCGCTGCTGAATTCGGTGCTTTTCCTTACATATTGCCTTGTATGTATAGTGGTGTCAGCTCACACATTCTGTGTGAGAGCCTTGTTATGTCACCACCTTACTCTCTTGAAGTATATGTATCTAAGGGTATGATAATCTCTTAATCGGTTCCGTGCCTTCCGAATTGTCAGGTATTTCGCTGTCTGCTCGGAGGACAAGGATTCCGACCCGACCACGAGAACCTGGGTGTGATCCTGACAGCTGCTATAACCTGTCATTGCTTCTCTTTAACTGCTAACGCAATATCGTATTTGGTTTGTATTCAATCATAGAAAGAGCAAATTAAAAACTACTAATCTTACTCTGAGTAATAATTTCCCATGAAAATATTCGCTATTTTTCAGTACTTTGTGCTTGTTAATAAAATTTTCAGTATATCTATTAAAATAAAAAATGCCTTTTACTACCCCCCTCTGGTGGTAAGGGGGTTAAACTGCTGCTAGTAATTTAAATCTCTTCACCATCACATTATACAAATTCTTAAGCAAAATTTCGAATTTCTATCATAAACAGATTATTTTCAATATTCGTTTAAAGCTTTCAAATTTTTAATTCAACTTTTCTGCCTTTAGAGGACGCAAACTGACGCATCAATTTTCCGCCTTTAGCGCCTCCTAAAAGTGAAAATTTGAACTAATGGATTATTAGGAAATTGCACATAGTAGTATTTTATTAGTACCCATACAACGCAAAAGGAATATTTCCTTTATATCTTAACCCCTCCCCTCCACACACCACCTCCCCCAGACACACCTCCTGTGTTTAAGGCAGTGAGTGCTTCGCAATTTTTTGAGATAGCGGCACACCAGGAAAAAAAAACATACATAGCTATTTAAAAGAAATAATTTATTTTCTCTGTATAATCGCCATTTTATTTTGCAATCAACGAATTTTTTTCATATTTTATATTTACTGAAAAATCCCATCAGTTTAAACATATATGGATAATTCAATAATATAAAAATTAAACATATATATATATATTTCGTGCATTTTTTGTTGGAATTTCAATGCAATTTGCAACGGAATTAAATATTTCTAACAAATCTTCATCATGAAATTAAAAAAAGATTCCAAATTATTTTGTAAAAGCTTGATTATGTTTCAATGAAAAATGGAGAAAAAGTTCTGAAATTCCGAAATATCAAAAATATAATTTGCAATGAAGAGAATAGGGGATAAAAATTTTGCATAAACATTTCGCATCACTCCCTCTTGACCCTCAGAAACATTCCACTACCAAAATTTTAAATTTCTAACATGAATAGATCGTTTGCAATATTCGTTTAAATTTCGATCATTTTTAACTTTTTCTATTGATAGAGGGAACAATTAAAGCTATTGCGAGATTTGGAAAGTGCTAATCGTACGAATAATATTTCATCGATACCTATCCAGACCTAAATCACTTTTTTTATTTTTCTATAAAAAAAAATACCCCCTCAAGCAGCTGCTTGCCACAGAGGTCTGACAGGAGCCTTTCAGTTTATATGCCATAGTAGGAGAACTGAGAGGATGGCAGGACCTCAGCAGAAAAACGACACACACATCCATGCCTAATCCGGGGCTCGAACCCAGGTCCCTTAGATCAGTAGCCAAGCGTGCTAACCATTTGGCCAGGACCTGGGTTCGAGCCCCGGCTAAGGCATGGATGTATGTGTCGTTTTTCTGCTGAGGGCCTGCCATCCTCTCAGACCTTCTACTATGGCATATAAACTGACAGGCTCCTGTCAGACCTCTGTGGCAAGCAGCTGCTTGATGGGGTATTTATTTATTTTTATTTATAAAAACAACAAAAACGTTGAATGTTTACAAACGGAGGGACAACAGAGCGAAAACATTAATTCGTTTTTTCAAAAGCAGATTCAAGGAACCTCTTGCTGACGCTACCACAAAATGTTTCTACAAAGCAAAATATCGCCATGGACATAAATCGCTAAGAAAGTAAGTAAACTAACAACCCACCTTTGGTATAAATTTGCCTTTTTTTTAAGCTTTTTTTCTGAAACATTCGATCACTTTCTGGAGTTTCATAACATTCAATAATGTCGCTAGCATCTCTGGAACCAACCCCACCAAACAGATGTAAAATTTTTGTTTAATCAGCCAGGAATGGCCTAGTCGCAGCAATATAAGAGTTACAAGTATCGGGATAATATTAATAACAGTTAATGTAACTTATATAATTACTAATATAGCATGTTAGGTTAGTGCTAATTACATCGGCTTATCCTCAGTGTTCGTTCCTCCTCTCAATATTCATAATTCACTTAACACCTCCCTTGTAAAGAATTGGTCAAATGACACATTTTTTATAACAATCTTCTTATAATATGGATTTAGGTTGTTCACCTTCAAACAGCAGTTTTTGGCACACAATGAGCTAAACAGCCAGGTCAGAAGAATCCCAAGGAGTCAAAAAAGATTGGGAGAACTCCCACCATGGCCATCCGGCGTGTTCTTTATCGTGTACAAGTTGTGGCTCTCTCCTGAACGCGGAGACACGGCTTAATGTCCCATCCGACGGACGTCGGCTATTCTAGGCCCATCTGTGTTTCCAACGGATTAGCGGAGATAAATCTATTATCTGACACAGTCGGGACTCTAATCTGAGAATTGCAGATTGCTAGTCTGACGCGCTACCACCTGAAACGACAAAAGGTACTAAATTGGGAAGCATAAATGAGTGTTGAAAACATTTATTTAAAATCTGACTCGACTACGATGGAGGGAAGTGAAACTCAATAATAAATCAGATGGGACCAGGGTTACATGGGAACAAACAGTAGATCTCTTTGGAATGAAGTACAGAGTCCATAAATAATTCCATTTAAATATTAAATTTTCAACGAGGCGAAAAAAATATTTATAAACAACTCAACACATAAAAAAATGCACACATATACAAATCCTTTTAGACAGCTGCTGCATTTATAAACGTGTAAATAAACCGAAAAGCAATGCCTAGTTCCACTCCAAAAAGTATAGGTAATACTTTCCATTTATTCTCAATGCCAATTACACGCCTCATTCTAGCCTTCTCGAAGCCGTCGTCAAGGCAGTTAGAGGTGTGACTTGTGTGATACTCGGGAACGATCCTCCCCTTTTTACTACCCCCCCACACGTCATTCCCTTCCAGCCAGCTCGTCCATCACCGTAGCACCTGGATGCAGGAAGGCCATTCGACGGCCACGGACCGACTCCGGGTACGCTGGGACACATATTCGCGTTCTCCCGCTCTTTCCGACTATTCTCTCGCCGTTCTGATCGCGCCCTTTCGCTCATGCGGCTTTTAATTCTGCTAATAGTTCTAATTTAAGCTTTTAATGAAGTGAATTAATGAAGTACATGTTTGTTTCGAAATCACTCTATGATAATAGCTGGTAAACTTAGCTCTTGAACTCAATTTATCAGTTCTGTTTCATGGAGGGTTTTTTTTCACGTTAATCGAAACGAGAAGACTTAAATGGCTAGCACGTGGCACAGTTGTCTATCCTAACGTAAGAAGTTCCATTTAAAAAAAAATTATGTTCTTAAAGAAAAACGCAGGAAAAAAATTATCTACTTGATAGCGTATATTTTTAATGAATTAAAATAGACTTTTAAGGAATCAAGAAAATATTTTGATTAAAAATAAAAAATATACATCTTTAATGAATGCTATGGATTTGAAAAAACTATTTGTTATACACCGAAAATTTTTTTGGCCAAAACAATTGGAAGAACTGAATCAGATTCATTATAAAATGGTTAGTTGGAAAAAAATGGTTTTTGCCGCGAGTTGAATTCGAACCCACGTCTCCCAGTAACATGCCAGGACATCTCCTGTCATACTTTACTACTGAATTATTGATCAAACAATATGAGCGTGAGTGTAAAATATTAAATTCCATAATATGTGGCAACTTGGTTGTCCGTTTCTCCAGCGAATCAAATATGCACAGGAGATGTCTGCAGTATATCTCCAGCGAATCAAATATGCACAGGAGATGTCTGCAGTATATCTCCAGCGAATCAAATATGCACAGGAGATGTCTGCAGTATATCTCCTGTATACTCCTGTATGTCTGCAGTACATCTCCAGCGAATCAAATATGCACAGGAGATGTCTGCAGTATATCTCCTGTATACTCCTGTATGTCTGCAGTGCATCTCCAGCGAATCAAATATGCACAGGAGATGTCTGCAGTATATCTCCTGTATACTCCTGTATGTCTGCAGTACATCTCCAGCGAATCAAATATGCACAGGAGATGTCTGCAGTATATCTCCTGTATACTCCTGTATGTCTGCAGTGCATCTCCAGCGAATCAAATATGCACAGGAGATGTCTGAAGTACATCTCCTGTGACACTTTACTACTAAATTGTGCAGATTCATTATGATGATTGTTTTATATACCGCGGGTTCGAATTGGCCTGCCTTAAACGATACTAATTTTCGAACCAGACAATTGTATTATTAAGAAAGAAAAATTTAGGTTTTTTAAATGACAACAATAACGTCAATGGATAGTAATGTGATATCCAGCTTTTCTATTTGACAATTAAGTATCTTCAAAAGTTAAAAAAAATGCAGTTTTCTGATCATGAAAGAAATTGCCATACTTTTGAGTCTTCAGAGTAATTATTTACGTTTAAAAAAAAAAATGACAGAGAATAAAAACATTGCAGATATCCCGTAGTATTTCCTCGTGGCTTAATTGCAAAAGTCAACCAATTTTTGAATTCTTTTAGAATCAATGGTGAAAATGGGGTAAGACGAGATAGGACGGCGTTCGGAAGACCTTAAAAAAAGAAAAACTCTAAAGATTGAAGAAATATCTATCTAAAGATAGATAGAAAAGAACTCTAAAGATTTGAAACCTAAAGATAGGGGTTAAAAAAGGCAGACCTATTACCCTCCACTTTGTTTGCTATTTAAGGTAAATCTTTTTCTTTATTATTTTTTTTTTTTGGAGGGGAGTGTCATAGAATCGGTGTACTTTTCCGTACCCCTAGTTTAAAATTCCCATTTCCAGCGCTATTTAGAATTCATGCGAATTTATTTGTTCAATAATAAATACGTACATTCCTGTTTCATTCTACTAGTGAAAAGGTGGGAAAATTTAAAGTCACATTTAGCTGAAGAATGAGTTAGTTCATCGGTAGTATTGTGATGAGAATGCCCACATGGGCAATTTGCGGACTAAGCGTTAGCTTAGGGACTTATCTAGATGAGGGGAGCCCTCAAATCGTTCCAACTCCTGATAATAGATGGCACTACTGGTGAATTAAACATGAAGGCTTATATATGTCACTTAGAGAATTGGTCAGCTCCTCAGTGGTCTAGCGGTTAAGACGCCTGGCATGCTTCTGGAGACCTGGATTCGAATCCCAGTCAGCTAATTTTTTTCTAGTATATATAACAATTTGTTTTTTAAATATCCTCATTTCCCTTAAATGTTCTGCTTAGGGGCTATCTAAATCCGCTTCTGTAACTGCGAACATGGGTCCGAGTCCCACTCAGCAGCAACTTCATTTTTTTCAGTTAAATTATTTATTGATTTCATTTAAATTATTTTTTCTTTTTCTTTTCAAATCTATTAAGCAGTGTAAAATCTGATACATTCTTATGTAACAAAATTGCATATAAACTCTGTCGTTTTTAACTCAGAGATCAAGATTTAAATTTCTAGAACGTATTGATCACAATTACTTGAAATACGAATCTGTTTTTATTTCTCAGATCAAAATATTAATCATCCTCTGTCAGCAAGTCTGAGATTCCTAGCGCATTTCATTTATAATAAATATGAAAAAGAATTTAAATATTATAGAAACTTCTTTACTTTTTCCGAGATCTACGTTATAAATCGTCGCTAGACACCAATATTCCCATTTTTATCTTCTTTAAATCACAGTTAGATTTAAATCTCACCTCTGTTTGGTGTTGAACGCCATATTGATCTCGAATTTCCACTAGGTGCAAACTATCGGATCTCTGCTATTTCTACATCACAGGTTTAACGTTATCTTTCATCATTACTCAGTTATTCATAATCATTCTTATACTATTATCTGAATGGCAGCCACAGCTGCCTGGGTCTCACTTTTATTCTGTATATTCTGATTTTCACTACACTGCAGGTGGGTCCATGTGACCTGGCCATTTAGCCCATGGTGTGCTAAAAAGTGCCGCTCAGAGGTTAAACAACCAACTACGCTGCAGGTTAGTTTGTGAGCAGTGTCCTCCCCCTCTGCGAACCTCCAGCACAGATTTAACACGAATAATTTCCCGGCGTCTTTCAGCTCTTTGCTTACATCAGCGCGCGCGCTCATAGAACTTGGCGTCATTTTCTACAGAAACCAACTAGATTTTTTCCCCCGTTTCGACAGATTTTGGTACCCTGTGGTACCCAAGATACTCGACCGAACAGTCTGAAATGCCCTCCTTGTGACCCGTGTTAGGCTAAAATATCATGTTCATACCTGTAATGGGACTCTCAATATAATAATGCCTCTGGAAATGTGAACAATCTGGCAACGGCAGCATTTTCAAATGTTGTTATGACTCTTATGCCCAAATTTAGGTAGCAGCAAATGTCAACAGTCGATTGGGCACCGACTTCGGTTTTCTGAAGAAAGAGCAGGTAAACATTAAATTTTTTATATGTAACAAGCCCCCACCCTCTTTTGGAATATCGACTTGAAATTGGTCACTGCAACTCGGACGAGAACCAAAAACACTCCGTGAAATTTTGAAGCCTTTTCCACGATTACTTGATGAGTTATACTGCCACAGACACACAGATAGATGTTATTATAAATATACTGTAGTAAACAATCGCCTCCTAGGTTGTCTTTAATTTCTCGACCTTCAATTTGACCTCTATTTGACCTAACGTGATAAGTCGGATTTCAAATTTCGTATATTTTTATTAAATGTACCACCCGAATTACACCTATTTGCAAATTTTCAGAGCTCTATCATTTCTGCATCGTAATTATTGGGGATTATATCTAGCCCGAATATGCAGGGGCTAAGATTAATATAATCCTCATCTCTTCTCTTGCTTACTACCTACCACAATCTGTCACAATCAACTATGTACACTGGTTCCATAAATTAAGAAAATCCCTATGTTAAGTCAATGGGAATCTAACATCAAAGCTCTATAACTTCTAAAATAAATAAGTTTTTTCGTTTTGAGAAATGTGATTGCAGATAAAGATCTCAATCAAATAAATCAATATCTTGATTTTCAACAATGTTTGTTCAGTATTTAATGAGTTATAGAAATTTGAATATTTATTGCCAGCAATGCCAGTCTTAAGAAACTCATACAAAACTGAAGAATAATGAAAGAATTCTTTACACAAAATTCTAAAATAAAAACTTACTTTATTAAACACATTGATACAATACTTATTACTAAATTTTAATTAACTTCTGAAGTCAATTTTTGTGGATGACATTGTTATCGCTTAATATTCAAACTTCCATAACTCATTAAATAATGAACGAATATTGTTGAAAATCGAGATATTGATTTAGTTGATTGAAATCTTTATCTGCAATCACATTTTTCAAAACAAAAAAATTATTTTAGAAGTTATAGAACTTTGACGTTAGCTTCCCCATTGACTTAACATAGCGATTTTCCTTAATTTTTGAAAACCAGTATATATATATAGTAAAAACTCGGTTATCCTGATTAATTAGAAATGTAGTTAGTTCGGATAATCTCTTTCAAATAAAGCAGGTGTATACATATACAATGTGCATAAAAAAATTATTCTACGTTAAAGAAAGTATTATAACAAAAACATATAACACTGCCAAAGCATCACCAAAAAAGCCAACTGTGTCGCTTTTATGATTTTGTGCTGCTATAAGAAGTGCAACAAGGCCACAGTCCCGTCTAGTCTTCCAACACGA
Source organism: Ryuthela nishihirai (assembly GCA_038380435.1). NCBI lineage: Eukaryota > Metazoa > Arthropoda > Arachnida > Araneae > Heptathelidae > Ryuthela > Ryuthela nishihirai. The sequence goes on along the minus strand of JAWZYU010000019.1, from coordinate 32,895,597 downwards.
TCTCTGACATCAGTCTAGTTGAACATCCTCTCAGATGGTTTAGTAAGAGAATACCTGGACTTTCCAACTCAAGCTACAAAAACGATTGAATGTTCTCAATATTCACTCCTTTGAATGGAGAACGTTGTTCACGATCTAAAACATCTGTTATAAAGTCATTAACAACCTTCTCATTGATTCATGTCTTGGACTCTAGCAGAACAAGAAGGCATCTCTTTTTTTTGTATATTCACATTCCTCATGCTAGAACAAACCGTAAAAATCGTTCCTTCATATGCCAAGTTAGTCGTGTTTGGAATTCTTTACCTCCTGATTTTGTGTTGTCCCCAACTTTGCTCATTTTCAAAGATCGACTTAATCAAGTCGTCTTAGCAACAATAATTTTCTAAAATGTGTTAAGTTTTAACCTTCTTTATGTATGTAATTATATGTTCTCAAAGTCTTAAGTATTAACCATATTATAACCCACAACAAGTGTACAACAAGTGTAATCCACATCATAAATATTTCGCTGTTTTTTATGTCTTTAGCGTTATTAGCGTATATTTCCGTACTTTCCTCTCAATGAATAAATATAATACATATTCAGTATATTGTGAGTAATTATACCAATAAAGTAAAAATTTACCTAAAAAATTAACAACAATATTTAAATGGGAAAATATTGACAGATTAAATTACCACTCATTGAGTGCTAATGCTGGTGCGACCTTTAAACCGATTTGAATTGTCTGCAACACCGTCGGCCCATTGTCTTTATATTAAATTCAAGGTATGAGTTTTCAAAACGTGCCATGCATTACGGATAATCGGGGTTCGGATAATCCAATTTCCACTGTATATTAGATATGATAACAGAGTCTGCTTGTTTCCCATTTATACGCAAAATTTTTGTTTTCTAGGTCGTCATCATAAATATGATATTCAATAACTTTACCAGAATTCGCTAAAGAAATTTTTTATCTACATGCATTTTTGAATTTCATCAAAAATAAAAAAGTATTTCATATTCATTGATAGAACTTGTTCATGGTAACAATCCCAGATGAATATTTGAACAATATGAATTTTGCATGTGCTTTTATGTACAGTCGCTCAAAAAATATCCAAATTCTATGGTTGATTACAGAATTCAGAAAAAATATCAGACAACGATTTTTTTAGATATTAGGGATCTGGCAACCTGACGATCGTGACCGTGATCTGGTCACGTGACACAAAGGTTGTCAGATCTCTAATTTCTAAAAAAAAGTCGTTGCCAGATATTTTTTCTGAATTCTGTAATCAACCATAATGTTCGGATATTTTTTTTGAGCGACTGTAACACTTCTCTTCCAATTTCATGTTTGCGATTTTTAACTCCGTGACAAATTGGGTGTCTGAGAATTTAATATCTATGATTTTAATAAAGTTTCTATGACCAATAACTGCTTACAACAAGCTAATATAATTTCGTGTAGAATAAATATTTCTAAATCAACTCTTGCTTATTTTATAACCCCGTTTTTAAATATCGAGATGTATAAAAGAACTTCTCAAACTCTTTAATCTTAACTATCATCTTATGGTTTCTGTTAAAAAAACCTATATATAATGAAACCTGTAATCTTCCTTGTTCAATCCTTTTATGTCTTGTTCATGTTTGATCGCAGACGGTATTGTAATTAAAACCTCCCGTCTGCTTCACTTCGTAAGCCATCTATAATTCATCTGCTCATTTCGGTAATGGCTGCCATTTATTTCACTTTGGTCTCTGACTGGACACCTGCCGCTGGTGGATCTCTCGCGCACGAGCTTCACCCTCCCCCCTCTTTCTCTTCCTGCTCTTCCTCCATAGCTGGGATTAGTAGAGGAGAAAGGGGGTTATATACACATTGACGAAAAATAAGCACAACTGCGTTCTAACTCGACGGATGAACATAAAGGTAAACAGTTCCCAAAAGTAATAATGCAAAAGCTAATCTCTCATTAACAAAGTGTATCCACAGAAAACATTTGATGTGAATAGGGGCACCAAGAACCTCTCAAATGAAGTTTATATTTTAAGGAATGGGCCTCACACTTTAATCATATAATTACAAGTTTTGTGTCCATAGAGATCCATTGGATAATATGTAAACTATATACTCATCCTCATCCTCCTCAAGCAGCCATGGGCTACGGAGGTCCAACCAGACCGTGCACTTTAGTTCTCCAAGCAAGTCTATCCTGAGCTATATCTACTGCATCTGGCCACTGCACACCAATTCTAACAAGGTCCTGTTTGACATTGTCTGCCTACCGCATCCTAGGCCTCCACTTCTTTCTGAGACCTTTAGGCACACTGTTCATAACCCTATTGGCCAATCTATAATCATTCATACGGGCAACATGGCCAAACCAACGGAGTCTCTCTCTGCACAATATTCTGCTTAAAGGAGGTTGCAAACTCCTTTGCCTAACCTCATCATTAGTTACAAAGTTGAACCACCTAAGGCCCAAGATACTGCGTAAGCATCTGGAATCAAAAGCATCAGGTTTCTGTTATCTTGTTTACAAAGTGTCCAAGTTTCACTACCATAACTAACCCTAGAAAGAACCAAACTATTATACAGTCTAATTTTAGTCTTTAGGTGTATACGCCTATTTCTCCACACTCCCCCTAGATTCTTAAAAGTCCCAGCAGCAATCCCTATTCATCTGTTAATCTCATGCCGCACATCACCATTATCTGTTACACAGCTCCCAAGATAATTAAACTGTTACACCTGATCAAGACTGCAACCATTCAGATCATTGATCATTGAATCACAGCCTGCCTGATCAATTTTCATCACTTTAGTTTTCTCTCTGTTTATAACCAAACCTACTCTACTACCAGTCTCATCAACAGCTCGAATGAAAGAGTTCATCTCATCAACATCATTTGCCAAAAGGGCTAAATCATCAGCATAATCTAAATCAGAAATTTTCGTATCTCCAGTCCATTTAAGGCCAAAATCTTTCCCTTGAAGTGAATTTCGTATGACATAATCAATAACCAAGCTAAAGAGAAAAGGAGACAAAATGCACCCTTGTCGATCACCAGAAGTAATGCTAAACCAATTGCTACAAGCCTTACCAACTTTCACACACGACTCAGTGTTATTATAGAGAGCTTTCATTATGTTAACTAACTTGTCTGGTATACCATATGATCTCACAATCAACCACAAATTATGACGATCAACAGAGTCGAAAGCCTTTTGAAATCAACAAAGCTAGCAACCAAAGGTTTCTGAAACTCTAAACATTTCTCAAGAATCTGCCTAAGTGAAAATATCTGATCCACACATCCCCTACTACTTCTGAATCCACATTGCTCATCACGCAATTGACTGTCAACCAGATTCTTAATTCTATTAAACACAATCATGGAAAGAACTTTACCTGGAACAGAGAGTAGGCTGATACCCCTATAGTTATCACAAGAACTGCGATCACCTTTTTTGAAAATAGGGATAACAATAGCTCTGGTAAAATACTTAGGAACCATGATTTTATCATAAAAGATATTCAGAATTTCAGTCATCCAAGTGGTAACCGAAACATTCCCAGCTCTAAGCATTTCTGTAGTAATTTCATTTACCCCTGGGGATTTATGAAGTTTAAGTTTAGAAACAGCCAAAATAACTTCAGATTGTGTTATAGGGTCAACATTAAAGCCACCAATGCATCTATCATAATTACAAACAATGGGAGTAGAACTAACGACATTGTTTTGAACATCACTGAAATGCTCAGTCCACCTAGCCATGACAGAATCTTCACCTTCTATAACCTTACCTTGTTTATCCTTCAATCCCTGCATACTTGTACGTTTTCTACCGCACAAAACATTAACTATCTGGTACAGCTCTATGCTGTTGTGCTGCCTAACTGCTTCCTCAGCTTTGTCAGCCAAGCCATCAAAGCCAAAGATTCTTATCAGCAGCTAACTGATCTTTTACATGTTTATTAAGTTCTCTGTAATGCTTTCTATTAGGACTACTAGGGACCCTAGCACAACACTTTTTAAGTTTAAGTTGCAAGACACTTTTAACAAGGTAATGGTCAGATCCAATTTCAGCTCCCCTATATGATCTGGTATTCCTAACAGTACTATCCCATTTGCTGTTAATTAATATATAATCAATCATATTCTTATGCAGCCCATCTGGTTAAACCCATGTGTACTTATGTATGTCGCGGTGTTTGTAATAAGTGTTAGTTATTCTGAATCCATTGAGTTTACTTACCTGAAGCAGTCGCTGCCCATTGCCATTGCAGCTACCAATAACAAAAGGGCCTATTACTTCTCCCCAAAATTCAGAGTCAGTACCAACTTTGGCATTGAAGTCACCTAGAAAGAGGGTAATATATCATTTCCTGATAGAATTCAAAATATCCTGAAGTTGTCCGTAAAACCTATCCTTCTCATCCTCACCGGCATCCTCAGTGGGGCCTTAACAGCAGATAACATTCAAGTCTTTAACGCTTCTCTGAAATTTTGCTGTAAGACACCTTTCATTAATGCACTCATATCCAAGAAGAGCATCACTAGCGTGTCTGCTGAGAAGCAGACCCACACCTTGGTGATGCTTATTGTCGTCCCTCGCTGAAAAGAGAAATTTAAGATTATTTTTAAGAATCTGACATTTATCTGTCCATCTGGTCTCTTGCAAGCCGAGAATATTTAAATTATAATGGTGGAATTCTTGTATGAGGACATCAAGAGAAAAAGCTCTGTGCAGAGTCCTCACATTCCAACTACCTATGGAGAGAAAATGGTTAGTGGGATCTTTAAAGAAACTATGTTTATTGAGAGAGGGAATGCCGACAATATCAAACAGCCCCCTAATCGCAGACATGGGGCAAAGACCCGTTCCCCCACCACTAAAGGCTGAAGCCATCTACACTGGAAGACTTCCGCCAATGTAGAATTTGACGATGCCAATAGAAGCAAAGAGTTCAGGTGCCTGCGATGACCTCTGCTCAGGATTATCCACCAGCTGATAAACATATCCTGTGAATCTATTCACTTGGGGCTATCAACCCACAAACAAACAGAAATCTTGTACTAATATTGGGTATAGGAGAAAAATTGTTGTGTGTTCAGATCTGACCGATTTCAAAGTAATGTTTCCCCTACACCCAGTATTATCAGAATGCAGCGAAGATAGTGGCTTTAATATTAGGCTTAATGCTATATATACTTAGGTCCATATTATTGGGTGCAGTTATTACATGTCATGTTCAATAATAACTCATATGTAGAATTCGGTATCTTCTTAAGTAACCTTTGTATGAAGAAATATGAGTGAAGAAAATTTAAACATCTCAAATCTTCCCAAACCCAACGGTGACCCCATTATTACCGAAGGAAGAAAATGGGCTAGCGAAGACCATTCTCAACGCTGGTCCAGTTGGGACTCGAACTTGGGAACATCAGATTACGACCCTGGCATTCTACCAGTTAATATCTTATGATAAGGAATCTAACTGTTAATCTTATGATATGTTTCTCATTTTAGACGTTGCCACAGTCAACCGACTGAAGCAACGTCTTAACAGTGAGAAAAGATGCCTTATTCTCACTATGGCAAAACTCACTTGTAGAAAGCATGCTGTAAAAACCGGATTCATTTTGAAGTTTCAAGATATAATCTCGATGCTGTAAAATCGAATAAATTTTCGTTTACCTCATGATTACTATTAGGGAACAATATTTGATTGCTGATAACACGAACCTAAAGCCTCGTACCTCACATGCTTGAGGCTCCAATTTTCCAAGACTGTGTAAGATAGTATAGTATTCTTCAATCGTAGGTTTTAAACTTTGAGAAGATGTATATATTTAATAATAAATTTTAGATGTGAATCAAATACATAGAAATGTAGCCAAACATATCACGTTTTGTCAGATGTATCAGAGAGTGTCATTTCGATTGTAAGTTCCAGTGTAACACGACAAATAACCCACCTATAACGAATTTCTTTCCAGGTGTGACGTAGCATGTCTGTCGTGACTTCTGCAACTGGACCTGTAATATTTTCCGTAGAGCATCAACTTTTGCAGGTAAAGATAGAAAAATACACTTTATACTTAACAAATATGTATAACAAAAAAGTCTAGTGGAGTTAAATAGGAGGATTGAGGTGAATGTGACATCGGTCCTCTCCGGCTACCCATCGATTTAGGAAACGTGTGTTGAGATACCTAAACACTTCTCCATGGAAATGATGAGACATTGTGGGATGTTCACCATTTTAGTCTCGACTGTACGGGAGAGCTAGTAGTGGCGGTATGCGGTACTAGAATTGTGAAGTAACAACTTCAAGCCTTGCACTTTTCCATTCCTATGTCACATACCTGCATACTTCTCTTCAAAATCCAGCTGGGTCAGCGTTGAGATTTATCTCCGCAAAATTCCCTGCCCTTCCCACAGTCAGTAGGGGACACCGATGTGCTTGAAAAAGCCGCCGTCCGTCGGATGGGAGTTAAGCCGTGCCCGTGTGCGGGAGAGCCATACCCTGTACACGTTAAAGAACACGCTGAATGGCCTTGACGGGAGCTGTTCCAGTGGGTCCCCTCCTCCAACCTTCTCTGAGCCTTCGGGGTCATTGTGACCTGGCCATTTAGCCCATGATGTACAAAAAAGTGCCGCTCAGAGGTAAAACAACCCAACCCAATCTCTTCAAGATAATTGTACAACCTTTCAAATTTGTAAAGCTACTTTTGAAACACACTGTATGTAATGTCCAATTCTTCAAAGAGGTTGTATTCCTACCCCTTCTTAATACTCCACTAGATGCCCGAATGTGTCAATATTTCAGCAGTACACAAAGTGAGCAATGCTTTAGATAACAAGTTACCAGGAATGACGAGAGCGTTATAAAACACAATGATGGGTATTTAGAAGATTTATTGAAGTATCTTGACCTCCCTAATACAAAAAGCAATCCCATGACATACTCTGGCTCCCCATAGAAGCATCTTAACTTCCTCTATGCATAAATAAACTTAATCTATTTATACCTTTTTTTTGTATCCTGTGAGTGACTGACACTTATTTGGTTGGCCAGAAATTGCTCTTATGGTGAGCTTCGAGAAACGTGGTATTACGATCCATTTATCATTGCGCTCCGTAAAGGAGCCAAGCGTAGCATATGGGGGAGCACAGAGCGTTCGCATGGTTAACCTGGAACGGGAAGATAGACCAAACCACGATTAGATCAACCGCCTCGGCAGGTGGTACCTTATATATCGGTTAGTATAGAGGGCGAGGATGATTTGAAGACCCTAACCTTCTGGTCGATGATAATCATCAAAATACATTGCATTTAAAACGTTGAAATTCGCAAATTTATGGGAATATTTTTGACAGTTCATTAGTCAATGATAGTTTGTTTTTTACTGTTGCGTCTCTGTAAAGATGGGGAGGTGGGTGGGGGGGATCAGAAAGAAATGCTCAATTGGTAAGAGGACATATGTACTAGGAACATCTGCTTGATCCTCTTAATGATTAATTGTTATTTTGAAAACTTTTTTATTTTAAAATGCTTTCCTTCCACTCTAATTGTTTGTTGTTACTCATCAGGTTCTTATGGTGTCGTTTCCGTCCAAGGTCATATCTACTGGTGAGAAGGCAAAGAAGTTTTGGGGAGCAGACCCACCGGACAGGAGATAGATGGTAGCCTCCCGTCAAGTACATCTAGCATGTTCTTTAACGTGCACACGAGGCTTTTTTTCTTCGTCACACGAGGCCATGGTTGAACGTTCCATCCGACGGACGGCGGCTTTCGAAACCCATCGGTGTTCTCAACTGACAGAGGGCAGGGTGAGGCGTATAGATATCAACTCTGGCCCGGGAAGTACTCGAACCTGGGAATTGCAGATTACTAGCCTTGTGCGCTGCCGACTGAATTATACCCGCCCTAGATTTGTTTTGAACACTCGGTATATTAATTTAAAAATTTCTTGAAAAATACGTGTTATATATATATAAGCCCCATTTTTAACGAAATTTTTTAAAGGCCTTCAATCAGCTGCGTGGCACAGAAGTCTGTCAGTATAATACACCAAAGAAGATCTGTAAGAGTACCAGAAAACACCCATGCCTTATCAGGGGCTCGAACAGCGCCCATTTGATCAGTAGCCAAGCACGCTAACCAGTTTAGCGATGCAAAAAAAGAAACAGGTACATGGGTTGGGTTGTTTTACCTCTGAGCGGCACTTTTTTGCACACAATGGGCTAAATGGCCAGGTCACATGGACCCCGAAGGCTCAGAGAAGGTTGGGGGAGGGGACCCACTGGAACAGCTGTTGGGAGACAGATGGTAGCCTCCCGTCAAGGCCATCCAGCGTGTTCTTTAACGTGCACAGGGTATGGCTCTCCCGCACACGGGGCCACGGCTTAACGTCCCATCCGACGGACGGCGGCCTTTCCAAACCCATCGGTGTCCCCTACTGACCGTGGGCAGGGCGGGGAATTTTGCGGAGATAAATATCAACGCTGACCCAGCTGGGACTCGAACCTGGGAACTACAGATTACGAGCCTGGCGCGCTAAAGACTGAGCCACCCCGGCCCCACAGGTACATGGAATCAAACTGAAGAAACAATGGCAACTAGTAGATTCAAACAGTAAAATACAAGACGAGATTGCCTATCATCCTTTGTTACTGTTTTAGACCCAACGGCAAACTTTCGACCAAGCAAGATAATAAAACTCAAACAGTGTTTTTTTTTTCTGAAGTTGCTTGCAATTACCAGTAGAGGGATATTCTTAATGAAATATCAATAAAATGCATTTGGGTTATATCCGCTCTGTCTCAACAACCCTTGCTCTCATTAGGTGAGAAGGAAAGCACGTGGAAGATTTCGTTGACTGAGAGAGACAGTGATCACTTTTATCTCGTGATCAAATCGATATTTGGGGAGGACTCTCTCTCTCTCCTCAGCAATTAAGCCGTTGCTTTCCTTTCTCCCTTTAACCCCTCCCTCCCCGTCCCTACCTCAATTCATGCTCTTCGACATTTGCATTTAAAACCATCCACAGACTCTTCCAATTCCGAAAACTTGGCCTTTTCTCCGGATTAATTAGCCCTCTGGCTAACAATTAGTGAGTCTTTTATTGGGGGCTATTACCTTAATGTTATCATCGTCGTACTGAGGTCTCTCTGACAGGTTAAGCCTGAGTAATGAGTGGATAATTAAAAATGCTATCAGCATCATTTGGGACATGGCGGTAATAGATAGATACGTGGATAATTAGAGTTTTTCCTTTCTTCTGAATCACCAGAAGATATTTCTAAACTTAAGGAAAAAAATATCGGAGACTTTTTTTTTTTAAAGTGGGAAAAAAGGCTTTATTATGAATGAACTTCAAGAATAATAGGAGAAGATAGCTTTCTCTGATATTAAAGCAATTAAAAGATTATTGTTTGAGAAATGATAGCAAAATATCATTATCACTAAGGCTGAGTTGGAGGCTTTTCTAAATGCCTTCAAAAACAGGACAGGAATGACATTAATAATGCGTGTCGAGGTAGTTTCGGCTCATTTGACATAGTTAAGTCATTGTCAACAAGATCTTTATATGTTTTTTTCTCCTCTAAGAAGGCTTTTCTCCCTTGGTTCGTCTAATGTTAAAATCAGGTTTTAGAAGTAGATAAAAAAAAGTTCATTCAAGTTTTTTTTTCTGCCGTTTTAATATTCGTGTCATTCACGTGCATCACGCGCTTATTTAGTGACGCTATTAAAAGGCATAATTCATGTGAAGGTAGAAACACCTCGACCTAATGGTTATCGTTACAAGATATTAAATTCTATAGACCCTCCACAGAGACCACCCTTGGTTGACAATATCTCTTTTTTTTTTAATTCTTCACTATTTAAGCAATTTTTCAATCTATACTTTTTTCCGCATTTTTATTTATAAAAAATATTGAATGTGGATATATGTTTTGGCCGAGTGTTTCTATACTTTAGTGGTATCTTTTTCTTGCTTGGACAGTGGTCAGTTCCAGGAGAGTAAAAGTCACATTGTAAAACGTCGAGATCAATAAAAAGGTCTGTATATTTCAAAAATCTAGAAGGATCGTCACAAAGACTAGAATGAGACATCTACATGAAGTTGAAGTTTCAGAAGTTTGAAGTTATCAAGCAATAAGGGCTATGGAGGTTCGTCCAGACTATTGAATTTAATTCTCCATAATCGTCTATCCTGAGCTATTGATGTTGCATTTGGCCACCGCAGGCCAATTGTCAAAATAGCTTTTTGACTTTGTCCCTCATCGCATTTTAGGTCTCCCTCTTTTTCTGAGGCTTTTAGGGATTTTGTTCATAACCAGACCCAGAGATGAAAACAAAGGGGGAAGGGGCAAGTGACGCAGTCGAGCACAATTAATGTAAAAGGAGGGAGGGAGGAAAGAGAATGTACAGTCGCTCAAAAAAGTATCCGAACACTATGGTTGATCACAGAATTCAGAAAAAAATATCTGGCAACAATTTTTTTTTAGAAATTAGTGATCTGGCAACTTCGTGTCACGTGACACGAAGTTGCCACTAATTTCTAAAAAAAATTGTTGCCAGATATTTTTTTCTGAATTCTGTGATCAACCATAGCGTTCGGATACTTTTTTGAACGACTGTATTTCAGTTGAAGTGTAAATTTTTTCCCAGACGTTTAAAGGTTTAGGAGATTTTTAAAAATATTCATGAAAAGATGCGCGAAATATGTACAAATTTAATAATAATATTTTGGCCTTCTGCATGAGGATAACGTCAAACCAATGGAATCTCTCTCTCTACACAAGTTTCTGTAAGGGATGCCCAAAACTGAAATAACAAAGTGGTGGTAGGAAAAGAAACTCCTTATGAGTGAAATATTTTTCATATTACTTTTGATAAAATAACAAATCAAATGTAATTTAATAATTCATTTCTTAAATTTATTATAAATTTCTATACCGTTTTATAGTTTCTGAAGAATAGGAAGGCTGACTCCAAGTGCCGTTCCTTGGATATATTGAGTAGTTTTACCTCTGAGAGGCACTTTTTTTTCCACACAATATGGTAAATGGCCAAGTTACATGGATCTTAAGGCTCAGAGAAGGTTAGGAAAAGGGGGAGTGGATGCCTCCCGTCAAAGGCCATCTAGAGTATTCTTTGATGTGCATAGGATATGGCTCTCCTGCACATGTGGCCATGGCTTTATGTTCCATACGACGGACGGGGGCCTTTCAAAACCATCTGTGTCTCCTTTCTTGCCGATGAAAAATAGGATTTAGCGGAGATAAATCTCAATGCTCGTAACGCTATAGTTCGGACTCGAACCTGGGAATACAGACTACGAGCACTGGATAAGTTAAGACTAGAATCTTAATCTGTTCATAGGTGGAAATATTCTGCAACGATCACAAATCATGATTTTTCTATTAGAGCAGCTGTTTTCCAAAATTATTTTCTAAACACCCACTTCGCGAAGATAAAATTAATTTTTTCTGTATAAAAGCTGTTGAAAAATAAATGTCAATAGCGTCCGAGTTATCTTTTTGATAAACCAAATCCCACCGTTGTCAGCCACTACATAAGAGCGACTCGTGTAATTTGTATCACAGAAGCAGTCCCATGTGAAACGTTTGTTTTCATAACTCCTACGTGAAGTAACAAGCCTCCACAGCAATGCCGTGTGCATCTCGACTCCACCTCGACCTCAAGAATGCGAACCATTATCTCCAAATATCCGATAGTTTTCCTCTCTGTGCTCAACTTAGTAGTTTAGGGTTTTGTTTCAACTGCTACAGGAAGTATACGCCCGATGAAACGATGTTCTCAAAGACCTTCCTCGTGTAGGGATAACCTCGCCTCCTCCATTATTCCAGCCTCTGAAATCTCGAGCACCCAAGTGCATGTCAGCGTACGTCGCTGACGTCATGCCGAGAACTCGCGTGCATCAGTCAACGTTTGCTGGCTTCACCTATCGCCGCCCAGGAAGTGGTACGCTATGAATGGAGCGAACCTAGGTCAGGTGCCATTGAGATCCTAATAAGGTGTTTGAAGTTGTGCGTCGGCGGGATTTGTGGTTTTAATGAACAGGCATGCGTCTTCATTCTGATGCTCTTCTGAATGAGATTAAAGCTGAAGGGAGAAAGAAGAATTAAAGGAATATTGGTTGTCATAATTCATGTCGCAATTTGTATTAATCTTTGATACGGGGTAACAGGTTGAAAATATTAAGTTTAAAGCTATATACATTCAACGACCACTTTATTAGCTACAGTTCTCTGTTATGTCAATAGTAACTCAGATACAGTATTCCTGGGGGTGGGGGGGAGTTGACTCAGCCAGTAGCGCGCCAGGATAGTAATCTGCAGTTCCCAGTTTGGAGTCCCGCCTGTACTAAAGTTGAGATTTTTCTCCTCTAAAACCTCCTCCCCCACCCCCACAGTCAGAAAGGGGACACCGGTGGGTTTGAAACAGCCGCCATCCATTGGATGGGGCGTAAAGCCATGGTTCCGTGTGCAGGACAGACATAAGCATGTGTATACTAAAGTTAGGTGGTTGTTTTACCTCTGAGCTGCACTTTTTGGCACACAACGGGCTAAATGGCCAGGTCAAAGGACCCCGAAAGATCAGAGAAGGTTGAGGGAGGGGGCCCACTGGAACAGCTAGTGGAAAACAGATGGTAGCCTCCCGTCAAGGCTATCCAGCGTGTTCTGTAATGTACACAGGGTATGGTTCTCCCGTACACGGGGCCAGGGCTTAATGTTAAGCCGTGGCTCTGTGACGGCCTTTCCAAGCCCATCGGTGTCGCCTACCGACCGTCAGCAGGGAGTTTTGCGGAGATTAATCTCAACGCTGACCCAGCTAGGACTCGAATCTGGAATGAGTCGAAATGGAATCACTTCTGACTGAGACACCTCTGGTCCCACGTGTACACTAAAGAATGTGATGGATGTCCTTGATAGAATACATCCATCTTACTCCGAACAGCTGTACATTTCCTTCTCCAACCTTCTCGGGGTCCTTGTGACGTGACCATTTAAGCCACTGTTCACGAAAAAGCGCCATTCATACGTAAAACTACAAGCTCTGCGATAAGTAACTCTTTGAAGGGTGTTTGCTTTTTATTATTACAAAGGCTTCCGTTTTTGTAGCAGAATGGTTTAATGAAGGCTCGTAAACAGTTTTTAGAAATGGATGGAAGTTTCTCCATCAAAGTTATCTAACGAACTGGAAGGTACTGGCAGAATATTACTTTCTAACACTCTTAACTCACACTTAAACTTATGCTGAGAGAACTATGGCCTAACCCCCATCCAATGAACTACATCCTAACCAAACGTCGATATCGTTTTCCGACTGAGAGCGGGACTCTCATAATATAAGAAGAAATACTCTAGTGATAGTGAATGATCAGAATTAAAATATGCCATAATAATAATAAAATGATGTAAATATCCACTCTTTCTCTTAACTGGTTATTTCGCGTGAATAAATCAAACTGAAGAACGCAGTTTCATTAAAGGGTTTAATAATATGAAGCAATGGTTAAAAAAATATACCTTTCCCAAAGCCTATCAGTCGCTCGGAGATATCTCAATTTATCAATATTCGTAGGTGTAAAAGCATGTATAGATTTTCGAGCAGAGTAGATGTAGTGCAGGTTTGTGTGTGCTTATGTGTGTGTGTGCGTGTGTTGATGGCAGGCGGTCTGTCTGGCGCCTTTTCATATTTAACGTTTTAATTAGTTTTTCCCCCTCCTAATTACCAACTGCGGGGTCTAATTAATGGCAGCTGACACAAAGACTCAAGCTCTCTCTCTCTTTCCTTCCTGAAACTACTGCCACGTGACGTACATCATAATGCGAAGAACGGGCTTTCTTTCGACTTCCACCGACAATATCGGACAGGAATGGCTCAGGTCCTCTTCTTAATAAGCGTTCTCAATAAGCTAAGAGATAGTCTGATGTTGGCTATTAGTGCATGCCCGAGGGTGATATTCGTTAAGTATGTCCAAAAGAAAACTGATGCTTATCTATGATCAAATGGAAAGTTATCCATGAGCATAAAGTGGGGGTTGTCGTACCTGAAATCTTATCGCTCGTGTAGGACAGTGATCAGATTAGTATAAAGCGTAGTGTTCTTTTTGTCATATCAGTTGGATGCTAAAACTGAAGAAAAGATAGTATTTTTGAGGTTTGTTTTGTTCTTCCACACCTGTATCTTCCTTTGCATCAAAATACAGGCAGACAGAAGTCCAGACTAATATTAAGTTTCCTCCAATGACCAAGGATCTCCATTTTATGAAGAAAATTACACAAACAGATGCATAAACGTCGCCAAATGCATCCTTAACTATACAGAATATAAATGTTCTGCGCAGGTTAAATGAGTAAAATAATCATGTTCTGTACTGCTTTTATTTGCATATTCTGTACAACAGAGGTAAGTTAAATATACAGAAGGTCCTTGCTCAAAGAAAATTAAGTAATACAAACGAGACAAATGAGACTTTTTTTGATGCAGTTCATTTTATGAACGTTAATGTACTGAAGAGCCATCCTTTGTGAACGTTAAAGGTACTGAACCGGAGAACTATGCAAACGTTAAAGTACGGAAGAACATATACCGAAGAGCCAAAACATATGACCCATTATGACCTGCCTAATATGATGTTGGTCCTCCACATACCGACAAAACAGCTCTGACCCGACGAGCATGGACGCTACAAGATTTTTAAAGGTGTTGTGGTATCTGGTACGAACACATTACCAGCAGATCCTTTAACTCTTGTAAGTTACGTGGTTGAGCCGCCGCAGATCGGATATACTGTTACAAAACAAACCACAGATGCTCGATTGGATTGATGTCTGGGTAATTTGTAGACCAGGGCAATATCTGGAAGTCTTTCTCGTGTTCCTCGAACCATTCTCAAACAATCCATGCAGTGTGGCATGGCACATTATCCTGCTGAAAGAAGGCGCTACTAGAAGGTTATGCCGTTGCCATGAACGGGTGTACCTGGTCTGCAATGATGTTTAAGTAGGTGGTAGACATCATAGTTTCCTGCACATGAATGACTGGACCCAGGGTTCCCCAGCAGAACTTTGCCCAAAGCATTACACTTCCACCACTGTCTTGTTTTCCTCCCACGGTGTATCCTGGTGCCAACACTTCCCCAGGTAAACGATGCACATGTACCCGACCATCCACATGGTGCAACAGGAAGCGAGATTCATGGGACTAGACGATCTTCTTACAATCATTCAAGGTCTAGCTTTGATGCTCACGTGCTCATTGTAGGCGTTTTCGACGGTCAACCGAGGTTAGCATGGGCACTCGGTGCAGCCCCATTTTCAGCAGAGTTCGAGATAATTACTCCCATCACCAGCATTCAAATTACGGGACAGTTATGCCAGAGTATCCCTTAGCATCGATGTGCCTTGCCGGCGATTCATGGTTTTTCCCTCCTCGGACAACTTTTTGAAGATAGAACCACGACTGACCGTGAGCACCCCACAAGCCTTTCCGTCTAGCAAACGCTCTGACCCAGTCGTCTGGCCATTACAATTTGGATTTGTCAAACTCACTTAAGTCCGTTACCTTACCCATCCGAAGATCAAAAATAACACTGATTAACAGAGCTCAGTATCAGGTGTTATTTATACCGTTTCATGACATTTACACGAGCCATCGTTTTTCTTCAGTTGCTTCGATTTTAATAAAGACGCGCTGCTCATAAAGTTTTGGCTCTTCGGCGTACTATGTGAAGGTTAAAGGTAATGCAGTGGAGTACTCTGTGAATGTTCCGAGGAGCCAAACTCTGGTAACGTTCTGAAAAGCCATATTCTGTGAACCTAAATGTACCGATGAGTTAAACACTGTGAGCATTAATGTAGGGAAGAATCGTACACTGTGAACATTAAAGGTACTGAAAACGAGTAATCTGTGAAAATTAAATGTATCAATGAGTCATATGCTGCGTACGTTAATATATGGAAGACTCATACTCTGTGAACGTTAAAGGTACTGAAGTGGAGTACTCTGTGAAAGTTCTTAGGAGCTAAACTCTGTTAACGTGTTCTGAAAAACCATACTATGTGAATGTTAAATGTATCGATGAGTCATATGCTGTAAACGTTAAATGTATCGATGAGTCATATACTGTGAACGTTAAATGTATAGATGAATCATATACTGCGAACGTTAATGTACGGAAGAATCATACTCTGTGAACGTTAAAGATCCTGAAGTGGATTACTCTGTGAACGTTAAAGATCCTGAAGTGTATTACTCTGCGAACGTTAAAGATCCTGAAGAGGAGTACTCTGCGAACGTTAAAGATCCTGAAGTGGAGTACTCTGCGAACGTTAAAGATCCTGAAGTGGAGTACTCTGCGAACGTTAAAGATCCTGAAGTGGAGTACTCTGCGAACGTTAAAGATCCTGAAGTGGAGTACTCTGCGAACGTTAAAGATCCTGAAGTGGAGTACTCTGCGAACGTTCTGAGGAGCCATATTATGTGAACGTTCTGATGCACCATATTGTGTGAACCTTAAATATACCGATGAATCATACGCTGCAAACGTTATTGTACAGAAGAATCATACTCTGTGAACGTCAAAGGTACTAAAGTGGAATACTCTGTGAACTTTGTGAAACGACAAACTCTGTAAACGTTCTGAAGAGCCATACTCTGTAAACGTTAAAGGTAACGATGAGTCATACGCTGCGAACGTTAATGTACCGAAGAATCATACACTATGTTGAAAGAAATGTCCGGACACTTCCTTGTTATGTGAATGGAAAGCCACTTTCAAAGCTCCCTAACATTGAAAATAAATCTTTTTCTCAAAAACTGTTATTGGCGATAAATTGTAGATGTCACTCAAATCTCACTAAATATATTTCCCGTAATATTCGTTTAATATTTAAAGAATGAATGGAAGCTGAAGCATTTATCTTCAACTTTTGACACTTGTGAAAAAATACTTCAATATATAAAACACAACTCTTATAACAATTTGTTCACCAACATAAATTAAACATCTGAAGTTTGTACGACGATTTTTTAAGATTTCATCAATTTGGAGGCAATGTGACAGTGTCAGTTTTCAACAATCTTCGATTAATATTTAAAGAGTCATTGAAGCGGGATCATTTAACAGCAGACGACACTGTCACATTGCCTCCAAATCGATGAAATCGTAAAAAAATCGTTGTACAAATTTCAGATATTTAATTTATGTTAGTGAACAAATTGTTACAAGAGTTGTGTTTTATCTATTGAAGCATTTTTTCACAAGTATCAAAAGTTGAAGATAAATGCTTTAGCTTCCATTCATTCTTTAAATTTTAAACGAATATTATGGGAAATATATTTAGAGAGATTTGAGTGACATCTACAATTTATCGCCAATAACAGTTTTTGCGAAAAAGGTTTATTTTCAATGGTTAGGGAGCTTTGAAAGTGGCTTTCCATTCACATAACAAGAAGTGTCCGGACACTTTTTTCAACTTAGTGTATATTATCCACTTTTTTTGCTCCTTTTCATTTTCTGATGGTAAAAATCGTTATTCGAATATTGTAGTGACCACATTTTCAAAACGAAATAATTTGCGATATCCTCTTCAATAAAGTTAGATCATTTGCAAAATAAACATTTTTCTTTTTTGAATTTAGGTTGTTTCACCTTTGAGCGGTACTTTTGTGAACACAATAGGCTAAATGGCCTGATCACAAGGACACAAAAGGCTCAGGGATGGTTGAAGGAAGAGCTTTTTCATAGGAGACAAATGGTAACCTCCTGTCAAGATCATCTAAATTGTGATTTAACATGAACAAGGTATTGCTCTCCTGAACACTGGGCCGCAGACTAACATTCCATCCGACGGACAACGGCTATCCCAAGCCCACGGTGCCCTCTTTCTCATCAAGGGCAGGTGGTGGTGGTGGTGGGGGGGGGGGGGGGTTAGCAGAGATAAAATCTCTACGCTGGTACAGGTGTGACTCAGACGAAAGAAATTTAAGTGTATTAATTTTTTCATATGTATGAATTATGAGCAATTCATGTATTAAAATGATTCTTGTCAGTGTTCTTTTACTCATTTTTCTTAAATTAACTCTTCAACTAATTTTAAGAATTTTTGTGCAATATGTATGTTTTAAAATTAGAAGTTCGGTTTCAAAATTTGATTATAATGAAATTCTGTTCTGTGTTATTAATTGATATGGAAACATACGCATGATTTAAAATGGAAAACAAATTCAAAATCAGCAAATGTGAATAAAAATCAGTGAATATTTTATTGTTAATTTATTATATCTACTTTTACATTTTTTTTATCGATCTTCCTATTGTTTTTCTCTGGTCATTTGTCGATTTGCCAGGTTGTGTGTTATTCAAAACAATTGGTCCATCCACATCTTTCGAAAGCAACGGAAAAACTTAATGACTTACGTTTCAAATGAAACTTTGTGATGGGGGGGGGGGGGTGTCATGGGTTATTAAAATTTACTCCCACGCTTTCTTTTGCCCTAAAATAGAATAATGGAATGAAGAATAATGAGCAAATATGAAAGAGGTTGCTCCTCTATATCTCCAGAATGCGAAAGTAAGCTATGTGTCAAATGAAAGCTTGTGACATAGGAGGGTGTCACAGGTTATAAAAATTCCCCTCATGCTTTTTTTCTCCTCAAAAGGGAAAATATACGAAGAATTGTTGTTCTATATCTTTTCAAAGAAAGTGTCGAACGTAACATGTTGTATGTCAAATATTAAGTTGTGACATGGGTAGTATTGTGGGCAATAAAAGTGTGTTCCATTGGTATTCACCGTCCAAACAAACACAAAGGGTTGGGTTGTTTTACCTTTGAGCGGCACTTTTTTGCACATCATGGGCTAAATGGCCAGGTCACATGGACCCCAAAGGCTCAGAGAAGATTGGGGGAGGGGACCCACTAGAACAGCTGTTGGGAGACAGATGGTAGCCTCCCGTCAAGGCCATCCAGCGTGTTCTTTAACGTGCACAGCGTATGGCCCTCCCACACACAGGGCCACTGCTTAACGTCCCCTCCGACGGACGACGGCCTTTTCAAGCCCATCGGTGTCTCCTACTGACCGTGGGCAGGAATTTTGCGGAGATAAATCTCAACGCTGACTCAGGTGGGACTCGAACCTGGGAACTACAGATTACGAACCCGGCGCGCCACCGACTGAGCCACCCCCGCCCCACACACACACAAAAAAGAAAAGAGGGATATTAGAAAGTCTTTCTTTCATTATATATTCGGAACGCGACAAGTTAGGTGTCAAATGAAAGCTCATATGAGGACCATAGTAGACTACTCCGAAATATATTCCCACCCCACCATTATATTCCCTCTTCGCAAAAGCGGACGGGAATTTCGAGGGGGCGACCTCAACGAGTTTTATCTCAAATTAAAGCTCGTGATGTCTCAAATGTAATGTGTTACCTCAAAAACGACTCAAAAAAAAAGCAAGACGAAAAATATGGTCGATGTTTATGAGTCATATATCAAACGAAAATTTCTGAAGATATGTTTTCAGTGACAAAATAAAAATAAAAATAAAACTTTTTTAAAAAAAAACCTATCTTTCTGTATGTAAGCAACCAAAATGTTATTAGGTCATTGCTCATTTGCCTAACTAAATTTCGTAATACATCAATATCTCTAATTAATAGAGTTATGAAAGAATATTTTTCGTAAAAATACTTTGTCTTTGGGTAAATGAAAACTTCTACATAAATGTTATACTAGACTGATAAAAGGAGAAGATAGTTGTTATATAGTATTATGAATATATTTTTCCAAGGCAGGGCACGTCCATACGATGAGACATTAGTCTAAGGCCCATGTACAGTCGCTCAAAAAAGTATCCGAACACTATGGTTGAAAGCAGAATTCAGAAAAAATATCTAGCAACGATTTTTTTAGAAATTAGTGATCTGGCAACCTTCGCGACATGAAGGTTCGTGACACGAAGTGACACGAAGGTTGCCAGATCACTAATTTCTAAAAATAGCGTTGCCAGATATTTTTTCTGAATTCTGTTTTCAACCATAGTGTTCGGATACTTTTTTGAGCGACTGTACGACATCCAATAACCTGTGTAGGTTATATAACACGCTGGATGGCCTTTACTAAAGGCGTCCATCAGATTTCTAACAGTTTTTCAGTATATCCTCTTCCTCTAACCAGTTCTCAGTGCTTAGAATCCTTGTGAGATGGATATTTAGACCACTGGACGCACAAAAATGCTACTTGGGGGTAAAAACAATTCCACAGAATGGGCAGAAGTTGGCTCAGTTGGTAGCACCCCAGGGTCATAACCTTCAGTTCCCAGGTTGTTCCTAACTTGTTCCAGCGTTGAGATATATTTCCGCTAAAATCTTATCTGCTCAAGGTCAGAAAGGGGATACCGATGGGCTTGGAAAGGTCGCCGTCCGTCGGATAGAACGTAAAGCCGTGACCCCGTGCACTCAAAAAGCCATACCATGTGCATGCTAAAGAACACGCTGTATGGCGCTGGATTTATTAGAACTCACAAATAGCTCTGGTAAAAGCAACAGTTCTTCATTAATTTTTCTAGGATATGCCTGCATTAATGAAAAAAGTTTCAGGTCTGAATTTGAAACTCAGATTAAAGACTTGAATGTTATCTGCTATTATTTCCCCCACAAAGGACTCATGAGAACGAGAAAGATGAATTTTACAGACAACTTCAGAATATTTTGAATTTTGTCAAGAAATGAGATATTATCCTTGTTCTAGGTGACTAAGCCCTTGGGATCCTTGGAAACAGAATCATTTAGACCAGTGCTGTCAAATTTCTCTAAGACCGCGGGCAATTTTTTCTTTCCCCAATATTTCGCGGGCCAAAAAAAAGAATAGGATAGGATAGGTAATTGAAAAGTCAGTTCATGTCACCTCAAAAAATTATTTTATTTATTCGAAAAATAATAAGTAATAATAAACCAATATAAATTTTCTAAACCTTATCAAATATTTAATAAATTTAATGGGAGTATTGTGGCCTTAGCTGTTGGGCAATAAGAATAGAATGGGTAAGTTGAAAATTGTATATCAAGTAAAGTAATATAAGTTGACAAAAAATTATAAGGTGGATTATAGATATTTATTTAAAATTTCAAGTAAAAACTTGATTTTGTTCGCGGGCCACAAAAATCCAGCGGGCCGCTAATTGGACAGCGCTGATTTAGACCATTGTGTGCAAAAAACGAGCCTTTCAGAGCTACAACAACCGACTGTTGCTCAACCAGCTCTAAGCCCTGAGAATTCTTGTGACTCGGCCATTTATATCACTGGAGGCACAAAAGCGCTTCTCAGAGGTAAAAACAACACAATTTCCAGACTTCGCATGTAGGACATTTTCGTCAAAATGTCTGGCTGTTCCTTCTGCTCGTCTATTACTTGTACTCATAGAGGGTCCTTCTTTTCCTGCCTCCAGCTATCTAAGTAGTCATCAGGTCGTTCAGTTCTTCTACCAAACTAATCCCCCTTCTCGAACTCACCGGTGTGTTGAAAGAAAAAAAAAATGAACGATGGCCTTTGACCTCATCAGACGTATAAAGCATTTACTGCAGCCTAGTCAAATCTGCGATGGCTTGCTCTTGAGGTTTCAGAAAACCAATCAAAGCGTGTGATTTAATTGTGTGGCGAAGAGTGGTGCGGTCAGCGAGAAATATTTCCTCCACACTTTTCCCTTCTTTCGTTTCGCCTTTGTTCATCTGTCTTCGGCTACCGGCGGTGATTAGTTCAACTGTCGAAACGGTTTCAAGGACTCCCAGCTCAATGCCTTTCCTTCGTGTGTCCGTGTCTGTGTATGTGTCATTGATAGAACTAATGATCCTCTTGAAGGTTGGACATTTCTCACCTCCTGTTTTAATTGCTCCGTTTGTACAGGCCTCATTAATAACTGGAAAAAAAAATCGTAGATCAAACGACACTACACTTCTCTTGTTTTTTTTTTTCAATTCGCGTTCTTCCAGATTTATCATTGCTTTCTCTTTCATCATCTCACGGTGACGTGACAGAAGTGGCGATGGCCAACGTCCATTTACGTGATTGATAACGCAAGAAAGTTACCGCTTTTTACCCTCAACGTGTAACTTTAATCCTTTTTTTCTCTCTCTTTGATTTAGGGTTCCTGAGTGATTTAATCAATAACCAATGGATGAAAGCATTCGGAAGCCTACGTTAACGATGTAAAAAAATATGTATAACGATACATTAATTACGTGACAACAACAATGGGACTTCAGATTTTCAGTTATCAATACCAAATGGAAGAAAAATGCGGTGACAGCTGTGGTGATTGATCTGATGAAAGTGACGATAATGGAACGATTGTTGCAGTATTGATGATGATAATGTTGATAATGATATAGTGACTGTAATAATAATGAAAATATCGATGGAGTTTCAACTTTTTTATTAGTACCTTTTATATATTAGCAATATTCTGTATTCGTTATTATTAGCGTATGATTCCCGTGGTCGAGTAGTTAGCGCTCGACTACTGATCTACGGGATCTGGGTTCGAGCCCTGGATAAGGTATGGATGTTCGTGTTGTTTTCTGCTGAGGTCCTGCCATCCTCTCAAATCTTCTACTGTGGCATATAAACTGACAGACTCCTGTCAGACCTCTGTGGCAAGCAGCTGCTTGAGGGGGTATTTATTTATTTTATTTTTATACTAAATTATATCTAGTAAGTGTGTTATTCATAGGGTTTGTACGTTTGATATCTGCAAGGTATCTGGAGGTGCCTCCAGTGGTCTAAATATCCTGGTCACAAGGATTCTAAGCACTGAGAGCTGATTAGAGGAAGAGGATACACTGGACAACTCTTAGAAACAGATGAATGAAACAGTGAATAGTAATAATTAATATTTAATGAAGGCCGCATCTAGGGGGGAGGTGTTCATGCCCCTCTTCCCCCTTGAGAATGCTGGCAAAGATAATTGCGGCAAAAAATGGTAAAACGTGTACATATTTCACTCATTTTTGAAGAAAACTTTTAAAGAGTACTCAAACAGAAGGCAAAATATACTGCAATGAAATGTAGTCTCTCCCACTTTTTAATATTCTCCTGCTCGATTGCTTCATCACCATTTCGTTTATACTTTTTCTATATCCGAGCCTGTATTAAATCGTAGTACATGCGAAACTCAACTTACGTGGCATTCCAGCTGCGAACAGTTCGTACTTACGAGCATCCAAGTTGCGAACAGTTCGTACTTACGAAAGCATTCAGGTTGCGAACAATTCATACTTACGAGCATTCAAGTTGCGAACAGTTCGTATTTTTGAACGCCAGGCAAGCTAAAGAATTATGATTCCCTATACAATTAGCGAAATCAACTGCTGCACTTACGAATGACTGAAGCTGTTCAAACGTGGAATACTAAATATGCATTTTTACCTCTCCTGTACAATTGTCATGACTAGAGTTGCCAAACTGTAGGAAGATTTTAGTTTATATATAGGGATTGTCTCGTAAATTCCATTGTTTTAGGATAAATACTGAGATCTTAATTATTAACGGCTATTTATTTATATTTTTGATTACTTTGTTCAGTTTTTAAGAAAGAGGAAACAATAAAATATGTGTAAGAAAACATTCGATTCAGAGTAGAAAGTTATAATTTGAATTTATTTGCTCTATTTTATTAGAACTCGCGAATAGCTCTGGTAAAAGCAAAGATTATTCGCTAATTTTCGAGCCCCGGGTAAGACATGGATGTACGTGTCGTTTTTCTGATGAGGTCCTGCCACCCTCTCAGACTTTCTACCTGTCGGCATATAAACTGACAGGCTCTTGTCAGATCTCTGTGGCAAGCAGCTGCTTGAGGGGATATTTCTTATATATTTATTCTTCTAGGATATCCCTGCAATTATGAAAGATTTCGTAGGTCTAAATTTAAAACTAAGATTAAAAACTTCAATATTATATGTTGTTATGCCCCCACAAAGGACTGATGAGGGCGAGAAAGATAGGTTTTACAGACAACTTCAGAATATTTAGAATTCTGTCAAGAAAAGAGATATTAATTACCCTTGTTCTAGGTGACTTCAATGCTGAAGTTGGTACTGACTCTGACCTTTGGTCAGGGATGTAAGGTCCCTTTGTTATTGGTATTTCCAATCCAATGGCAATGGAGGAATGTCTCCTACAGGTAAATAAACTTAATGGTTTGAGAATAACACTTGGCAGAGTGGTTAGCGCGCTTGGCTAGTGTTCTAAGGGACCTGGGTTCGAGCCCCGGGTAAGGCGTGGATGTATGTGTCGTTTTTCTGCTGAGGTCCTGCCATCCTCTCAGACCTTCTACTCTGGCATATAAACTGACAGGCTCCTGTCAGACCTCTGTGGCAAGCAGCTGCTTGAGGGGGTATTTATTTTTTTTATTTTATAAAAAAACCAGATCATTTATAAATATATACCTATGGGTTGCATAGGAATATGATCGATTATATATTAATTAACAACAAATGTGTTAGTTATATCTGATGAAAGTTTAGGCAGCGGCTCCTTGTGAGGGAGAACAGACTTTGTGCACATTAAAGAACAACTTGGATGGCTTTGACGACAGACTACCACCTGTCTCCTAACAGCTGTCCAGTGGGTTCTCTTCCCCAACTCCCGACCTTCTCTGAGTTTTTAGGGTCCTTGTGACCTGGCCATTTAGCTCACTGTGTACAAAAACGGCGCCGCTCAGAGGTATAGTAACCATCCCTAAAGCACTGTGTACTTCAAAGGACAATCATCATGTGTCACTAATTTATATTCATTGAAACAATAACAGCTTATTCTAAGTGCGCTAAATATTCTGTAAGAGCCTGGCCCGCTACTGACTGAGCCAAGACTCGCTCCCATTATTTTAGGCATATAAAAACTTGGCAGAGGTCATCCACAGCTATTGCCCACGAGTTATCACTGATTTCTAATTATTTATGGGACAAGTGATGAAACAACTAAACCAAGTTAATGATAGCTTTTGTACATCTGATATAAAGGACACCTCGTAGATAAGTGGATGACAGACAACGTACGGCATTGCGTGAATGTCGGAGTCGTGTCAGGAATGAAACGGAACGTGATGCAAAGTAAGAGCCGTTGCCTAGCAAGGGAACGGACGAACGCAGGTTGCACGTGATGCAAAGGATGAGCCGTTGCCTAAGCGAGGGAACAGAGGAACGAAGGAACACGTACTGCTGCTAAAGGAACTAATGGAAAAAAGTTGTCTGATGAGAGAGATGAATGTGGTAATGGCCGTTTGCTTTTTTTTTCTTTCACTGCTGTAGAGTGAATAATGGTCACAAAGAAATCATTTGCGTTTTTTGCTTCTTTCTAATCTCCCAATGTTGCATGTTAGCAGATAGCTGCAGTAACCGTATTAAAAAAGAAAAACTATTCACAGATTTGTCGTGCTATAGGCAAATAGTTATGCTTTAACTGCAATTCAATGTGCCTTTGTCTAAATCCTTGCTAAAATGGATTTATGTGTTGATGTTTTTCCCCCTTAAGATAGTGCCGTCCACACTGGTGATAAGGAAAGTTTCTGTTAAGATATATTCATTTTAAGTAAATGCCTTAAAATACATCTTCTGCAGGATTTAACTTTTTTGAAACTCTTGAGGTTACCATTTTTTTATATCACTCTTCTTTTGAATTTTGGTATTCACATGAGTTGGGTAGTTTCATGTCTAAGCAACACTCTTCTGCACATAGTGGGCTAAGGTGACAAGGACCCCAAATGCTCAGAGAAGGTTGGGGGAAGGGGAGCCACTGGATAGCTATTAGGTGACAGATGGTAGTCTCCCGTCAAGGCCATTCAGTGTGTTCTTTAACGTGCACAGGGTATGGCTCTCCCACACACGGGACATTTAGTTCGCTTAACGTTCCATCCGACGGATGGCCCCCTTTCCAAGCCCATCGCTGTCCCCTTCTGACTGTCTTGGCTGCTATTCTAAACACGAGTTCGGACCCATTTTTTCGAGCCCGGCGTTATTCAGCCCTAGTCCTCCGAGCCCGAATTACTTGGGCAGTTATTGAACCCGAGCCAATTTGATTAAAAAAATTCTCTGATGCATCATAAGACATATATACAGAAATTAATGTCTCTAATCGCTTACATTATTCTTACATTATTAATTTTAATTATTTTATGATAAAATTAAACTAGTAATGCTATTTCGTACGAAAAATATTAAAAAATACTGTTAGAAACTGAAATTTCGTTGATAACATCATCATATACTCAAAGAGCCATTCATTTAGTAAAGATAGAGAATACGTAAAAAAATAATCAAAAACCTTATGGCTTTTTTTAATTACTAGAGACTATTAAAAAGTTCAAATCATAATATAAAAATATTTGATATTTTTGCTTAATTTTTTTCACAATTATACGAAATGTTTTAAATTTAAATTATTCTGAGCCTGTTCTCGTACTCATCTCTATACTGTACCATTAGAGCTGGGGCGGTGGTGGCTCAGTCGGTAGCGAGCCAGGCTCGTAATCTGCTAATACCCAGGCTCGAATCCCAGCTAGGCCAGAGTTGAAATTTATCTCCGCAAAACTCCCCACGGTCACCGATGGGCTTGAAAAGGCCGCCGTTCGTCGGTTGAGACATCAAGCCAACTAAATTCCCCGTGTGTGCAGCTAATTAATGGTCCCGTGTGTGGGAGAGCCATACCTGTGCACGTTAAAGAACACACTGAATGGCCTTGACGGGAGGCTCCCATCTGTCACCCAATAGCTATCCAGTGTCTCCCCTTCCCTCAACCTTCTCTGAGCTTTTGGGGTCCTTGTCACCTGGTCATTTAGCCCATTGCGTGTAAAAAAAGTGCCGCTCAGAGATAAAACAACCCAATCATTAGAGATAATAATAAAAATAATAAATACCCCCTCAAGCAGCTGCTTGCCACAGAGGTCTGACAGGAGCCTGTCAGTGTATATGCCACAGTAGAAGATCTGAGAGGATGGCAGGACCTCAGCAGAAAAACGACACATACATCCATGCCTTACCCGGGGCGAACCCAGGTCCCTTAGGTCAGTAGCCAAAGCGCGCTAACCACTCCGCCATGGGACGGCGCTAACGAACAGAAAAATAAAATAAATATCCCTCAAGCAGCTGCTTGCCACAGAGGTCTGACAGGAGCCTGTCAGTTTATATGCCATAGTAGAAGATCTGAGAGGATGGCAGGACCTCAGCAGAAAGACATCCATGCCTTACCCGGAGCTCGAACCCAGGTCCCTTAGATCAGTAGCCAAGCGCGCTAACCACTCCGCCACCGATGGAGAGTAACTATGATCTAGGTCACTGTATGTATGAGTTACCTGCGCAAAACTTTATGCTTTTGCAAGAGTAACTATGTTCTCTGGCAGCTGCATCATTCAGAACGTGTAAACAACGCAAACGATATGACCATTGGAATATAAAGTTCAATAATGAACACAAAGAAATCATTTGCATTTTTTACTTCTTCCTGATCTCCCAATGTTACATGTTAGATAGCTTCAGTAACCGAATTAAAAAAGAGAAATTATTCACAGACTTAACGTGCTATAGGCAAGTACCGTATTTCCCTGTAAATAAGATCTAACCGGAAAATAAGCCCTAGCACGATTTTTCAGAATGCTCGTAATATAAGACCTACCCCAAAAATAAGCCCCAGTTAAGATCGTTAGCCAGATGGACGCATTTAGTACGTCCGTTGCAACACAAGACGGACGTATTGAATTATAAAATAATAATATTAATATATAATTAAATATAAATAAATAATATTATTGACATTAATACTTAAAATAAATGATAATATAAATTATAATTAAGTATTTGTAAATACCCAAGCGGGCGCCTTTGGAGAGGTAAAATAAGACATCCTCTGAAAATAAGTCCTAATGCGTCTTTTGGAGCAAAAATTAATATAAAACCCGGTCTTATTTTCGGGGAAACACGGTAGTTGTGCTTTAACTGCATTTCGATAGGACTGTATTTAAATCTTTACCAAAATAGGTCTATCTGTAACCAAGAAATCTGACTGTTGGATATGTATTCTACATGCAAGATGGAGAAAAATCAGTGAAATTTATAAAGGTTCTATCAGGTAAAGAAATGCTCCTAAAGCAATAATCAGGTTCGCTGTATCAATTGAAATTAACATCCAAGTACAGGGTCATTATAAAAGACTATCCATATTTCAAAGGGCTATATTTTATTAAATAATTGAGTTAAAAAAAGTAATTTTACCAAATGTCACGAAATTCGAAATAAGAAGTTTGAAGCTACCACTCTGACCTCGATCAGAAAAGGGACACTACTGGGTTTGGAAAGGCCGCCGTCCGTCGTATGGGACGGCTCCAAGGACCCTTTCCAATGGGTCTCCTTCTTCCTATCTTCTCTGAGCCCTCGGGGTTCTTATGACTTGTCTATTTAGCCGTTGTATGCATAAGGTAAGAGGGAAAACATATTGATAAATATACGATCCTGTTATTTTTTTTTCATTGACCACTTTTCATATGAAATATATAAGGAAAAAGGCCAGTTTTGTATTGCTGCTAATCACAAGTTGTCTTTTAATCCCTTCTGAGAACAGACCATTCGATACAATTGTCCAGAGTTAGGAGACAATCAATTTCTGACTCCTGTAGTCAAATCACATCGTTGATGATCTCTCTCCTGATTGCTTCCTGATCTCATGAAAACTCTCCGTCTTCTGGGAGATAAAAGAGTGACTATTTCCTAATTTAGGAAGATTGGGAGGAAATGGAGATAGAGCCCAGGAAGAAGAGAGAGAGAACGAGATGGAACTGGGAAACATCATCAGTTACGTGTGCGAACACAAACCCTTGTCAGCGAGCGAGCAAAGGAGTTTTGGGATGTTGTCATCAATCATGTCGACCACACGAAGGGCCACCTTCTGATTGTGTCCGCACGCGGCCAATGGTCACGTGGAGCGTGCTAAATACCCCACGGGAGGAAGTCTTGTAAACAAGCCAACAAATCACTTTGCGTGGCACATGCTCAAATGCCTGTCAGCTCGTCTGCAGACACAACAGGTTGGAGGTCGGAAATGCGCCTTTGATATTAATCGAGTGTCACTGGGGATGCTGGATTAACCCAACAGTGGATCATTTGAAAACGCTTATTTTTGTGGACTTGAGTTCGGGCTGTAAAACAGTAGTAAATGGAAATTTTACCTTCATTTAAAAAAAAATGTTTATAGTGTATATATTTATAGAAGCTACTTTATTTTTTTAATATTTTTTCTAATTTTTTTATGATATGAATAATAATTTATTCCTAGTACTGTCTTTTGTTCTTCAGTGATATTTTTATTATATTATTTATCAGTTCTGTAATCTATTTCTATTTGCATTTTCTAATTCTGTAGGGAGGTGGTTGACTTAGTTGGTACGGTGCTAGGTTCGATATCTGCTGTTCCCAGTTCGAGTCCCCACTAACTCCCGTTTTGTCCTCTGCGGGAAAAGGGATAGTGGCGTCATGAAGGGAGTGCGGACCTATCAGAGGGGGTGACGCCAAAATGACCGTCTATAACACGGATTTCAGCAGAAATTTATTATTTAAAAAACAAATCCCTGTAGTTAGTTATAACCACAAAGCATTTTTCGTAAGCCCAGCTTACGTGTACTCTATCCAAATACCTACAAGGCTAAAACTCTATGCTAATTTACCTTTTGAACTATCTAATGCGCATGCGTACCACATGAAAATATGTAAATGTAAATACATTTAGGCTGTGCGTATGATATTATAATTTAAAGGTGTATTTTAATTTTGTTAGTCGTTTCATGTTACTACTATTGCCATTACATTTAGTGATATACGGGAATTACGATTTACGAGTAACATTAGTACACAAAAAAAAAAAAATTACTAAGGATCCTGTATGGTCTGGTACGGGAAGAGTACATGGGGTTATCGCACTGGGTGAAACCAACCCTAATGACGACACTGAAAAGGGATACCATTGGACTTGGAAAAGCGCTGTCCTTCAGATGGACGTTGAAGCAGTTTTTCCGTGTACAGAAGAGCCATACCTAATGTATCTTAAAATGCAAGCTGGATGGATTTGACGGGGAGACTTCCATCTGTTTCTTAACAGCTGTTCAGTGAATCCTCTTCCTGAACTTTATCTGAGCCTTGAGGTCCTTGAGATCAGCAATTTGATCAGAAGTTAAACAATCAAACTTATTCTGTAATACATTTTTATCGTCACAGTGACCGAGTGATTAGCCTGCTTGTCTACTGATCAAAGAGACTCAGTTTCTGGCCCCAGATAAAGTTTGGTTATTTGGGGTTTTATGGTGTAAGAGCCAAACAATGTTAAATAAAAAGATGAAAGACGTCTAACCCCCAACCAAGTTAAAATTAACATTTAAAGAACAGGAAAGCAACGGAATAGTATAGGACATAGTAATAAAGAAAAGTTTATTAAAAGATAGATATAAAAACCCGGGTTTAGAAAGAACTAAAAATCGTATATGGCAAAAATTAACAATGGATGTATATGGCTCATGTAAAAATCATCAACAAGTGTAAAATTCAAAATTAATATTTTATGGACTTTGCCCTGGATAAAGCATAGAGTTTCTATTTGTACTATGATGTTATCTTCCTTATGAAGTCTATATTTCCTCACAGAACTCTACGTCGTGTTTTGCCGAAAAGCTCATATGAGACTTCTGTGGCAAGCACCTGCTTGAGAATTAATTTATTTTTAGCATATTTCTATTGATGTTTGCTACATCAATAATCTAAGTCTATTCATAACAGAGCATAAGAAGCATAATTTGATAGACTTAGAATTTCTTATAATTTGTTTATCCCTTTTTACGCTTGTTTCATGCATATCCTCTTTAATGTTCTCCATCCATTTCTTCTGTGTTCTTCCTCTCAATATAGAATTTTCATATCTATTTCTTGTGCGATCATCCTTTCAATCTCGAAATTTTCCTGTCTATTTCTTCTGCGATCATCCTTTAGATCTTACCTGTTTATATCTTTTGTGCGCTTCCTCCTGGATGTGAAATTTTCTTCGTCTATTTCTTGTGTGATCATCCTGTCAATCTACACCTTTCCTGTCTATTTCTTTTGTGATCATCCTCTCGGTCTAGTACAGGTTTAGGTAAACATTTTAACTGAAGAGCCGCATAGAAAACTGAAATGGAATGCCGGGGTGCCAAACAATTATAATCAACAACATATAATGAAAAACAAAAAAAAAAAAGAAAAAGAAAAGTGAAACATAAAGAATATAATTTTATTAAAGTTAATTATTTTAATGAGAATACGCTTCTCCGAAGTTGAACTTTTTATCCTCCATACGTTCTTTAGCCGTCCCATGGCCGAATGGTTAGCGCGCTTGCCTACTGGTCTAAGGGACCTGGGTTCGAGCCCCGGATAAGGCATGGATGTATGTGTCGTTTTTCTGCTGAGGTCCTGCCATCCTCACAGAACTTCTACTATGGCATATAAACTGACAGGCTCCTGTCAGATCTCTGTGGCAAGCAGCTGATTGAGTGGGTATTTATTTTTATTTTATTTTTATACGTTTTTTTCTCATTTTATAAATTTAACTTTCACTGACGTCTAAAAGAAAGCATAGCTTACAAAATGGATAAAATGAAAAATACGAGACGATAGAATCAATAACATGAGCGATATAGTGCAGATGAAATGTTGAAGGAAGAAACAAATGCCCGATATAACTGACAAAAAAATACAGGATAAACTGGAGAAATGCACTGTAGTTCAATAGAGTGTCAATTGGAAACGTTGCCTGGAGACACATTCTCTCATGCACGAGAGTTCAGTAAGTTGTCTGATGACCACTGACAGCGATATAAGTGTGACATCGACGTTACATGCTTTTGACGAGCGTAGTAAGAAGGTCCTGCAGAATTAAATCCCACTCCTGTACAAGGGCAGATCAGAACGCAAAGAGAGTTCCGGAAGGAAGTTGATGAGCTGAAATGCAGTCTCCTATTGCATCCCACACATGTCACAAGTCCGGCGAATATGCTGGCCATGGCATAAGTTGGATGTCTTCATTTTCAAGGAAATTATTCACTAGAGCAGTCCGATGTCCCGTCAATTCATCGCAGCGTGAATTCATCACGACGTCATCTCAGCGTCAATTCATTACGGCATCAATTCATCTCAGCGTCAATTCATTATGACATCAGTTCATCGCAGCGTCAGTTGATCGAAGCATCAGTTCATCGTAGTGATAGAGATAGGATTTTATTCACTTTCTACATCTGTCCTCAACTTATAGACATTTAATTTTATCTTTGAGGGGTAAAACATGCGTCAAAAGAATTTCCTTCGGAAAATAATTAAAACTTAAATAACAAGTATTGTTTCAAAACATTTAATAAAATATGCGTGTGAAAAGTTTGTGCAATGATTATTTCAACAGCAGGCAATTTTGAATGACTTTTGTGAAAGATAGTTTATTATTAAATATTTCTGCTTTCGTAACTCTTTAAATATTCAACGAATATTATTAAAAATTGAGTTTTAAATAGAATCAATTATGATCTTTAATTTATCTTCAGTCACATTTTTTCATTAAATGCATATTTTTAAAGTTATAGAGCTCTTGATTTTAGATTCCAATTGATTGAGCTGACATAGAAATTTTCCGTTTTGGTAGATTTTAAGTAAATGGTTCTAAAATTCATGTTATCTCAACATGAAAGCTTTTTAGCTTTTAATTTATGCATTTAAGAGGAAAATGGGATTGAAAATATATTAAAAATCATAATCAAATCTACTTCAATATCGATTTTCAACATTATTCGTTCAGTATTTAAAGAGTTACGGAAGCTGGAATATTTAACTATCTTTCCCAAAAGTAATTCATAATTGCCTAATATTGAAATATTTATTACGCAAACTTCTAAATTTAACTTTTTAAATTAACTTGTCATTTAAGTTTTAATTAATTTCTTAAAGACAGAATTAAATAATTATCAAAAGACAGTTCATTTGAGTACAGATGTAGAAGTAAATAAAATCTAGCTCTATCACTGCAATGAACTATATGCCTTGATAAACTAACGTTGCGATGAATTTAGGTAGCGATAAATTGATGTCACTGCGATGATAATTGACGCTGCGATGAATTGACATAGTTTTCCCAGGCTAGGTTTTTCCCAGGTCTAGTACATTCCTATTTCTTTCTTGTGTTTTTTTTCCTCCTTGATCTGAAATATCCTAGTCAATTACTTGTGTGATCATCGTATAAATCTAGAAAGTTCTCTTTCTTGTGTGATCATCCTATCAATCCATTATGTTTTCTTTCTTATGTGAATCATTATCTCCTGATTTAAAACTTTCTTGCCTATTTCCTGTGTGATCATCCCCGTTTTAAAACTTTCTTGCCTATTTCCTTGGTGATCATCCCCGTTTTAAAACTTTCTTGCCTATTTCCTTGGTGATCATCCTCCCGATTTAAAACTTTCTTGCTTGTTTCTTGTGCGATCATTCCCCGATTTCAAACTTTCTTGCCTATTTCCTATGTTATCATCTTCGCAATATGAAACTTTCTTTCATGACTTTATACTATACAGATCATGGATTCCCCGCCCTGCCCACGGTCAGTAGGGAACATCGATGGGTTTGGAAATACCACCGTCCGTCGGATGGGACGTTAAGCCTTGACCCCGTGTGCGGGAGAGCAATACCATGTGCACGTTAAAGAACAAGGTGGATGGCCTTGACAGGAGGCTACCATCTGTCTCCCAACAGCTGTTCCAGTGGGTCCCCTCCTCAAAACTTATCTGAGCTTTCGGGGTCCATGTGACCTGGCCATTTAGCCCATGGTGTGCAAAAAAGTGCCGCTCAGAGGTAAAACTACCCAACCAAACTCATGGATTCCTATTCCACTGAGATAATGGCAATATTTTGGCTAATCTTATTTTTCTTAATTTTTGTGTTACCATGTTTCTTTTTCGCAAAATTTGTTAATTTTTTGTGCTCAGTTTCATTATCGAACACCTGAATTGTTTTATTTCGATGTAGGAGATACTGTCATAATATTCTATGTATATACTACTGTAGTAACACTTTTTGTATGAAAATAATGCTCATCTATATTTCCTGTGGATAAGCTATTATCTTTGTGGTCAAAGGTCATCTCTCAGTATTATTTGAGATGATGATAAATAAAAATATATCTAAAAAATGGTCCTACTGCTGTCTTTTACTTTTACCATTGTCTTATATGCTTCATTTATTCCACTTGTGTCAATATTCCCCCCTCCCTCTCTCTCACAAATACACATGAAAGTTCCAACATTTTTCCGTCTGTCTTTCACACATACATCTCTTCCACATCATCAGGTCCTCAAGGTTTCTCTCTCACACTCTCAGGTCCATTGCACTCTGGTGTCTTTTCTGCCACATACATACACAGTCGTAACAGAATAATATGACCACCCACGGAGTCACAGTGTACCCGCCCGGTGCATCACAGAGTGCACATGACAAGGTCGACCACACGGAGATAGTGCATAACGGGAGCACAATGGGTAGAGGTATTGATTTGACCGAGTTCAAAAAGGAATGATCATCGACTACCACGCCAAGGGTGGAAGCATCTCGGAAACAGCAGACTTCCTGGGCTATTCGCGAGGTGCTTTAGTAAGAGTGTACCAAGAATGAACAGCTGGCACACTGAGTAGCTCTAGATGTCATAACTGTGGAGCCCAAAAGGCCGTCGACCCCAGAGGAGAATGTTGCCTCCATCGACTGGTAAAGAGCAATCGACACGCAACTGTGCAGCAATTGGCCACTCAAATGAACGCTGGGGCATCCAGGTACATGTCCTCGATAACAGTAGAGCGAACCCTGTTACGCATGGGTCTCCGGAGTCGACGGTGTGTAAAGGCACCCATGTTCCAAGGTCCATCGGCAACGACGCCTGCAGTTCGCACGGGACTACCATCATTGGATTGTGGAAGAATGAAAAAAGGTTGCCTTCTCCGATGAATCGAGGTTTCTACTCCACAAAAGTGATTGGCGGTGGCGGATACGGCGTCAGACACATGAGAACCAACACCTGGACACGGTTTTCGGTCAAATACATGCCGGCGATCGCAGTGTGCATGTCTGGGGGATGTTTTCCTAGTATGACTGGGACAGCTGGTACCACTTGATGGGTTTCTGAACGACAATCCATCCTCTCTGAACTACCTGTCCATCCTCTCTGATCACATGCATTCCTTCATGTTGGACGTTTACCCTGGTGGTGGTGGTGTCTACTAACAGGACATTGCACCCTGCCATGTTGCTAAGGTGGTGTGTGACTGGTTCCAGGAACATGACAACGATGTCTCCTTTCTCCCATGGCCAGCGAAATAGTGCGACCTCAATCCCATAGAGCATTTGTGGGACCATTTGGATCGACAGGTTCGGCGTGTGACCCACAACCACGTCATCTCCGAGGCCTCCGTGCTCTGCTGGAGTCCGAATGGGCACGTGTGTCTCTGGCAACCTTCCAGGGCCTCATTGCATCCATGCCGCGCCGTCTCGCCACTGTCATCAGGCCAAGGGTGGTTGTTCCCATTATTAGGTAGGTGATCATATTATTCTGATACGACTATGTATATCCTCCACACATTTAGGTTTTCTCTCTCTCTCACCACAAACATGCAAGTAGAACCTCACCATCGTCATATCTGTAGATTTTTCCCTCTCACACGCATAGAGATTTCCTCCACATTCCAGGTCCTCAGATTTCCTCCACATTCCAGGTCCTCAGATTTCCTCTCTCGCACATTTTATTCTCATTCTCAAGTCCTCTCTTTCTCAAACATACTTCTTTTCCACACTCTCTAATAATTAAGTTCTCTATCACACATTTCTCCCACATCCCAAATTTCCATTTTTTTAAAATACATACCGAGTGGTTAGCACACTTGGCTACTGATCTAAGGGACCTGGGTTCGATCCCCGGATAAGGCATGGTTGTGCGTGTTGTTTTTCTGCTGAGGTCTTGCCATCCTCTCAGACTTGCTACTCTGGCATATAAACTAACAGGCTCCTGTCAGACCTCTGTGGCAAGCAGCTGCTTGAGGGGGTATTTATTATTTTTTACACATTTTTTATACTTCTTCGTACTTTTAGGTTTTCTGTCACAAACATACATATTCTTCACTCCCTCAGGTCAAACACAACATTTTCTTCCCAACCTCAAATCTTCATATTGTATTACTCTTTTTCTCCAAAACGTGAACCCTTTCTCTCACATATACCTCCTGCAAAACTCTACCTGAAACAACTTCTGCTTTCTCACAGACACGTTCCAAAACGTGAACTCTCTCACACTTTATTTTTCCTACATCAAGGCCTAGTAAATATTACTGTACAAAATTCGTTGAATTTCATTAATTTTATTTTAACAATATATTCCTTTCAACCACTGTTTTCATAACATCATTCTCTGAATTCGAAAAATTATTAAGTATTTTACATAGAGCAAAAGATGGTACACCTACATTGTACAAGAAATAACAATAAAAATCTGTCCAATCAAATATCAAATCTGCAATCTGTCCAAGAGAGTTCAGGTATCTTCTCACAGACATTTCAAAACTTGAATCTCTCTCACAGACATCTCCACACCCTCTGTTTCTCTTTAATACATATAATTCCCCTATGCATCTTCGGATTATGACACAAAAATTACACAAAACTCATCTCCTCAGGTTCTCTCACACGTAAACATCTCCTCGACATTTACGATCGTTTCCCTATATAGATCCTAGATATTCAGATTTCTCTATTATCTCGTTTATCTACCAACGATTCGACTCCGTTTGCAAGATATTAATTCCGTGGTCACATTAATGAACACACTGGATGGCTTTGATAGGTGATTCCCATATGTGTTTAATCACTGTGAACGAATTCCAAGTATCCTTTACTCAGCTTTAGTACTCTTGTGACCTATAAAGCAATGCAAATGGAGGAGTTTCCCACAGATATATAGTAAAAGTAACAAGATACAATCTGAAATCATGAAAAAATATAAGTAAAAAAATTTCGATAGTGCATATCGATAGATGGCACTATCGAAATTTTGGAATTTGGAAATTGGGATTGGAAAATTGGAATTTGGAAATTGGAAACTAAGAGTTTCTTTTTACATAAATTATGAAAAAAATATTGTTTTAAATACTACACTGAATATGTTATTTGTACAATATATTTTAAAACGGATGTTTTTTTTTGTTGTAACACAAACATTATATTAATATTTTCTTCAGCTTTATATCATATATTTCACTGCCATGAGTAGCCATTGAATATTCAAGGTCAAGTTTTGATTCAGCAGGATACTAGAGGGGAATACCGTTGCCATGAAAGGATGCATCTGGTCTGCAATGATGTTTAGGTAGGTGGTAGACGTCATAATTTCCTGCATATGAATGACTGGACCCAGGGTTTCCCAGCATAACATTGCTCAAAGCATTACACTTCCTCCATCAGTTTGTTTTTGTTCCACGTGCTGGTGTCAAACTTCCCCAGATAAACGACGCACACGTACGCGGCCGTCCACATGGTGCAACAGGAAACGAGATTTATTGGACCAGACGATCTTCTTCCAATCATTCAAGGTCAAGTTTTGATGTTCGAGTGCCCATTGTAAGCGCTTTAGACTGTTATCATAGGCACTCGGAGTTGCCTGCGGTTACTACGTAGCCCATTTTCAGCAGGGTTCGATGTACTATGTGTTGCGACACATTACACCTGTCACCAGCACTCAAATTATAGGCGATTGCGCCACAGTATCCCTTCTGTTGGCTCATACCATACGGGATAGCTTTCACTCACCTCTAGCAACGATGAGCCGTTGTCGGCCCACACTTTGCCGGCGGTTCGTGGTTTTTCTCTCTTTGGATCACTTTTTGAAGGTACTTACCACGGCTGACCGTAAGCATCCAACAATCCTTGCCGTCTCGGAAATGCTCTGGACATTACAATTTGGTCTTTGTCAAACTCACTTAAGTCCACTGCCTTCCCCACCTGAAGAACAAGAATAACACCGATTAACAGAGCTCAAGATGTTGTTTATACCGTTTCATGACCTTACACACGCCGTCGTTTACCTGCAGTTGCTTCGATTTGCATAAAGACCCGCTGCTCATAATGTTTTGGCTATTCAGTGTAAATTGGCGAAAATCCGTATGAAAGAATAAAATATTTTTTGCTTTTGAGTTTGTTAAAAACTCATATTTTCATATCTAAGTTCCAGGAAGCTTAATTATTGGAAACTAAGAGTTTCTTTTTACATAAATTATGAAAAAAAATATTGTTTTAAATACTACACTGGATATGTTATTTGTACAATATATTTTAAAACGGATGTTTTTTTTTGTTGTAACACAAACATTATATTAATATTTTCTTCAGCTTTATATCATATATTTCACTGCCATGAGTAGCCACCAATGCACGTAATGTATGCAGACAAAACTTTTAGCTACTTTATTAATGTTCCACATCAAAATTATTTAAAGATAGAAAACCTTGAATATGGAATTGTAGATGATAGAGAATCTCAAAATCGATCCTGTAATCTTAGCAACAAATACACTAACGAATTTAACCCTTTAGTTTTTATGATCTTCCTCATAGGAAAATATAGTTGAAAAAAATGCTAACTAACTTTTGAGTGTAATTGTATTGATCTTCTTTACAGAGAAGTGTAAATAAAATGCAATACCTAATCCTACATCTAGTTGCATGATAATCCTTGCAGAAAAATATACTTGGAACCACCTAGAGCTATTTTTTGTGATCTTCCGCACAGAAAAATATTGTTAAAAACACATTAGAGGTAGACCCGAACACAAACTATACATCTAATTTTTGTAAGTCTTCTTGACAGAGAGAGTCTCTCGTTTATAATGAAACAAGATTTTTCACTGACGTCCCTAGCAACAGCAAACCTGAACAGGAGACTGACCCCTGAGTAGAGCGAAAAACATTTCTCCTAGATTTACGTGTCTAGCACTCACTCACACACTAACGTATATTTGGCTAGTGACCACACGTGACGAAGACTCTTTCCTTCTCGTTTCTAGCCTCCTCTGAACTCTCCTCCCCCCCCCCTCAACTCTCACACCACCTCCCTCTCACAGAAGCGCACCAAAGTTCCACGCGGTCTCCTGAATCCTCAGGTTTCGTACAGCAGGTGTCTGATTGGGTCCTTTCTACATCGCGCAAAGGTCTCAGCGTGTAAATTGTTGTATGAACTCCAGCATGGCTGACGGCGACGTAAGGAGTATCCAGGAAGCGAAAGAAAGCCGTAAGTGATGTTCTTATTTAAATACAGCTGATAACGCTGAGGTAGGCCGTGAATTCTCCCCTCCCCTCAACTCTCCCCCTTCTGATCTTCACATTTTCATCCTCTCCCTCCTCCCCCATCGTTTTTGACAGTGCAGAGACATTTTGTAAAGCTTTCAGGCTGCCAAGCGTTGTATACAGGAAACGAAACTCTGTTGGACAGATTGCATTCCTAGTTTCACGCTGAGAACTTCAAGATCTTCTATTGGACCAAAGTGGAATGATAGGTCTAGGATCTTTTTTTTTGTTTCTCTTACAGTGTAGATGCATTTTTTGTACTCCATATGAAACACTTAAGAATTTTTCGAATTCAGAGAATGATGTTATGAAACAGTTGTTGAGAGTAATATATTAAAATTTAAATAAATGAAATTCAACTTTTTTTACTAAAACATTTACCAGACCGTGATATAAAAATAAATAAATAAATAAATAAATATAGTGTGTGGAGGCGGAGTGAGGGAGTTTTAGCCTGAATCCCGTTCTGCTGTAAAACTGAATTGTTTCCTCCGTTTTAGTGGTTTTAAAGTTTTTTTTAATATATGTTATGCTGTGTATGCTTAATATTTTCTTCCCCCGTTCCAGTTACTAGCTTTCTCAAAGGGGGTTGGAAGTCAAGTGTTAGCCAGAAAGCCGTTTTAATGTAAAACTGTTCTCCCGTTTTACCGGGGGATCGGGGGGGGGGGGGGGGGGGAGCTCAATCGCTAGCACGCCTGGCTTGCAAAATGCAGTTCCTAGGTTCGAGTGCCAGCTGGGTCAGCGTTGAGACTAATCTCCGCAAAAAACTCTTCCCTGCCCACGGTCAGTAGGGGAGACGACATCATTTGGATGGGACATTAAGACGTCATGTTCTGTGTGCGGGAGAGCCTACCTTAGGCACGTTAAAGAACACACTGGATGGTTTTGACGGGAGGCTACCATCTGTCTCCCAACATCTCTGAGCCTTCGGGGTCTTTGTGACTTAGCAATTTAGCCTATTGTGTGCAAAAAAGGCGCTCAGAAGTAAAACAACCTAACCCAATTTAGTGGTATTTAAAGAAAGTTTTAAAAAGTACTTGTAATTAATTTTTTCCACCTCTGTTCACATTACTAACCTTTTCAAAGTGGTAGACCCCCCCCGACCAGATCTGTATTTTCCATTTACTGTTTTTACTGGTAAAGCTTCAAAAATTATTTAATTTTCGCAACTGAAGCGAAATAAATGAAGTAGATGAACAATGAAATTAATTAGGAATGCGCCAAAGAGTATGAAATGTTGTAACCAAAAATATTGTTCACTTTTAGTTTGCAAGCAACGTCACTGCCAGTTGTTTTACCATCTTAGTCGTACAGTCGCTCAAAAAAGTATCCGAACACTACGGTTGATACGTGTCACGTGACACGAAGGTTGCCAGATCACTAATTTCTAAAAAAAATTGTTTCCAGATATTTTTTCTGAATTCTGTAATCAACCGTAGTGTTCGGATACTTTTTTGAGCCACTGTACTCTTTTTCTGCCAAAGGCCAGGCTACAAGAGAAATGGCTCCCATCGCCAGGTATACAGTGAAAGAGAATCGACCAAAAGTTTCAAATAGACATGAGAAAGTTTCTTTTCAAGGCCATTCAATGGCTGGGAAGGGGAAGGGGGAAGTGTCATATGCTATAAAATTATCTGTCTGTCCCAAAAGATAAAACAAAATTCAATGATAAAATGATTCAATCCATATTAATTTAAAAGCAAAATAGGGAGATCAAAATTGGCTTCATTTGCTAATTAAAAAAATGGCGTCTTTATCTTCATTCAAGTTAAACCTTTGGGTTGGGATGTTTTACCTCTGAGCGGCACTTTTTTGCACACCATGGGTTAAATGGCCAGGTCACATGGACCCCGAAGGCTCAGAGAAAGTTGGAGGAGGGGACCCACTGGAACAGCTGTTGGGAGACAGATGGTAGCCTCCCGTCAAGGCCATCCAGCGTGTTCTTTAACGTGCACAGGGTATGGCTCTCCCACACACGAGGCCACAGCTTAACGTCCCATCCGACGGACGGCGGC
Source organism: Ryuthela nishihirai (assembly GCA_038380435.1). Lineage (NCBI taxonomy): Eukaryota > Metazoa > Arthropoda > Arachnida > Araneae > Heptathelidae > Ryuthela > Ryuthela nishihirai. The sequence goes on along the minus strand of JAWZYU010000019.1, from coordinate 32,854,121 downwards.
CTTTCCAAGCCCATCGGTGTCCCCTACTGACCGTGGGCAAGGCGGGGAATTTTGCGGAGATAAATCTCAACGCTGACCCAGCTGGGACTCGAACCTGGGAACTACAGATTACGAGCCTGACGCGCTACCGACTAAGCCACCCCCGCCCCTCAAGTTAAAGCAAAGTGAGAAACTAGTTTTATTATTTGGCTATATTTATTTACTTTTTTTTTAACTTTTAAGGATATATAAGATTTTGGATTGTTTAATCTCTGAGAAGCACTTTTTTTTGCACTCAGTGGGATAAATGGGCAGGTCATGGGGAGCCACAAAGACTTAGAGAAGGTTGAGGAAAGAGGACCCACTGAACAACTTTAAGGAGATACATAGGCCTCCCTTCAAAGTCATCACGGGACCATGACTTTAATCCCTATCCGACGGACGACGGCCTTTCCACACTGATCGGTGTCTCCTTTCTCACCAAGGACAGGGTGAGGGTTTAACGCGAATAAATCTCAACTCCAGAACAGGTGGGATTAAAACCTGGGAGCTGCAGATTACGATTCTTTAGATTGCAGAGGGGACACATAAAGATAACAGATGTTTTATTTATTGTTTTAATTTTTATTCTAACGATAGCACGCTTGGCTACTAATCTAAGGTACCTAGGTTCGAGCCCCGGGTAAGGCATGGATGTGTGTGTCGTTTTTCTGCTGAGGTTCTGCCATCCTCTCAGATCTTCTAGTATGGCATATAAACTGACAGGCTCCTGTCAGACTTCTGTGGCAAGCAGCTGCTTGAGTTTTTTTTTATTTTCTTAAAGTAAGTTTACTAACTAATAATTTGCTAAAAATTAAATTTTTCCCTAGGTGGTTATTCCCGTTATTATTAGTATTCTGTTAAAGTGGAAGTTTGAAAAAAGACACTCCATATATGTGCTCTTAATCAAGCAAATTGAAGCAACCAGAATTTAAAAGAAGCCTTCATCCAAGAGGTCGACATGGGGAAGCTCCAGCAACGTAGTTGCCATAGCTACTGGAAAGCCACACCCCCACGCCTGTCATTCAAGCCAACCAACACACGGCAGATCATTTTCATTTGTTCGGAAAGTAGGAAACGGACCGAGCATTTCTTACAACAGCACGGTCAATATATCGACTTTCTCACCCATCAACCACTGCGAACTCGAAACGTACCCGTAGTGCGCTGGGGAGTATTAGAAGCTCGTGTGAAGCATCTGCACCACTGACGAATCATCATGAAGTCCATTCTGCTGAGACCGATTTTGACAGAGCGAAAGAGAGAACTCTCTTCTGACTGGACTTTCGCGATTCGTGTTTATTTTCCAATAACATTCGAAAGATTACAAATGTCAGTATCAGAATTTTTCTAAAAATAAAACTAGTATCTTGTTTTCACTTTTCCATCTATCCGTATGTAGAAATTCGTTTTTTTTTTTTTGTTTTAAGAGAGAGATTTAAAAATGCTTTTTGTCAGAAAGGGTTTTTGTTTTACCTCTGAGCTATAGGAGACGGAAGGCTGCCGTCAAGGCACCCAGTGCGTTCTTTAATGTGCATTAGCTACATCTGTCCTGCACACGATGCTACGGCTAAACGTATGAAGAACAGCCATATGTAATCCCCTTTCTTATCGTGGGCAGAAAGGAAGTTAGGGGAGAAAATTCTCAACATAGGCACAGTTGGAACTCGAACTTTGTAAGTTTCAGATCACAAGCCTGACATATTACAGAATGATACAACTCCCATCCCTCGAAAAGGAACTAATAAAATATTACTATTTGCATTTCCATTAGTCTAAATTTCCTAAAAAAAGCTAAAGTTGCAAAATGACAAAATTTTAGTCTAATGTTGTAAACAGTATATTAATCATAAAAGTTTCATATATTGCTGCAGTTGGGTTGTTTTACCTCTGAACGTCTCCTTGTTTTCCATACAATGGGCTAAATGGTCAGGTCACAAGGACCCCAAGGATTCAGAGAAGGTAGAGACCCACTAGATAGCTGTTAGGAGACAGATGGTAGTTTCTAGGTCAAGATCATCCCATACGTTCTCTAATTGCATAGGGTAAGGCTCTCCCGCACACGCGGCCATTACTTTACGTCCCATCCGACGGTGGGCCTTTTTTCACCCAGCGCTGGGTGGGGGTTTAGAGGAGATTAAATTTTAATGCCGATACATGTGGGACTCTAACCTGGGAAATGTGGATTACGAGCCTGGTCATAATCTGCAGTTCGCAGGTAATATGGGCGCGACTGAGCTCATCCGCGCTCCATATTGCTAGAGAGTGAAAATTAAAATATTTACATTGACAGCAGCGAATTGCTCTTTCCTGTCTTGTCGGAGAGGAAATTCTATTTTTCCTGAGTGCTCCAAAGTTAGGAAATTACAGTTCTTTAAACCAATTTTGTATCAATCTATGCCTGAAATTTTATACACCGCGTGTTTAATGTTAGAGGATAATGGCGAAAAGTGTACGAAAATAAAAATGGTTTTCACCAAATGCTATTAAATGTCCTATGGAAAGGTGTTGTGACATGACTTAATAACAGCAAGTGGGATAATGAGGAAATCGTGTAATATGCATAAGTGCTGCATATGAAAGAATGAATTTATATAATGCAGGTGCTGGAATTAGGAAAGAGGAGATGTTAATAAGGCATATGATCTCTCTCTGACAGCCGGGCAACTCACGCAATGAGTTTTCACACTGTTGACGAGAGTGTTCAGGTTGTTAGTAGCAGTAGTAGTAAAGCCCTCTCCACCACAGGAAAAATTTAAGCTTTTGGAGGGGACTGGTAGCGTTAAGGGCTGCGGCAATTCACCTCCCCAGCACATTCCACCCACTTTCAATTGAATTCATATTTTGGCCTTCAATGTGGTTGGCCATTTCATCCTATGAATATCTAACTTTCCAGGAAATCGTCGAGCACATAGCTCTATAGAGACGGACAACCGACCCTACCACGATAATGAAAATTAGGGTCTAAAGACAATATCGTCCATAAAGTTGAAATCAGGATCAGAGCACACTTAAAAAAGACTCACATAGGAAGCCAAAATCTTGTCTTTGTATCTCTGAGCATTCAGAGTACCTCCTTGAGAAATGTAATATGTGCAGCAATTCATCATGATTCCAACTAAACAATCACACTATAGCCACCGAGATATTCCTTTTCCTTAACGTTAAGGGCTGCGGCTGTGGTGATTTCTTTGCTCTCTCCCGATGAACACACGTCGAAAATCAGTGATCAAATTGAATATAGGTTTATCAGGGAAGAAAGTTCTTGCCTACGGATTTGGGCTCCAAAGGTGCTATCTTCACAATATTAGACGAGCTCCTCTGCTGAAGGCATTGAAGGGGAAAATAAGATATGGATCTTCGTGCATAGAGACCTCATACAATGTGCACATGGGAAAACAACTGTCTCATGCATAGGGTCTGACTGCTCGAGAAATAGTCGTCTAATTGTCATTTGCTTATTCCATCCTGCTGTAAAAGGAAGATGCTGTCGTTCTGAGCGTTATGGACCTGAGAATTGTCTTCAAAGTGTTCAGAGGATATTTTATAATGCAGATAAGGCCCTGGATAACTCGGTTTGGGATTGACCAATCTCCATTCTACCAATCATTTTGCACCTTATACAATATTCATAAGTTGTAAAAATTAAATTTAAAATATATTTACAGCAGCGATCAAATATATTTATATTTTTTTTCCATTCTATTACATTTAATTACATTTAATTAATTACATTCATTATAATACATTTAATTAAAAAACTACAGACAAACTTTAATAACATTTAAAAAATATGAATAATGAACTTTCAGTTAACAAGATAAAAACTTACTGTGTGTGAGTTACTTTTTCGCCTCACCCCTTTGCAACTCACCTGCGATGCAAAAGTGACTGATAATCTATTTGAAAATGGTAAGTTCAAATGTAAACGGACTGATGATCTATTGCTAAAGGAATAGACGAGTCAATTGCTAATGTGATTAGTTGTCCTATTCGAAAAGGGATAGGCGGCCAATTGCTAAAAGGATTGGTGAGCCTATTTCTAAAGAGATTGGCGAGCCTACTTTAAAGAGATGGCGATCCTGTTGTTAAATGATTCACAGCAAATCACTAAGAGCAAGAGTATATTAAAAATAATAAAATTTCTAACTGAAACTCAAGGCCTTATTCAGAATTCAGTGTTACCTTTCTTAATGACGACAGGTTCTGGTGGAGGCCATCCGAAGTCCATCAGTATTCCCTTTCTCACCGAGATCAGAGCGGCGGCTAGCAGAGAAAAATCTCATTGCAAGGATTATGAGGATTCGAACTTGACAACGTTGATTCACGTGACTGTCGGGCGCTACTAAGTCAGTTCCCTCCTCCATTGAGAGCAATAGTTTGACAGCAATATTGAACAAGTAGACAGTAATTCAGAAACGAATTTTATTAATGTAGAATAGCAAGTGTTTAAAGAATTAATTATAGAATTTTCTGGACATTAGTAAAGAATATTTCATATCAGCGGTATCAATTTGTTATTATTATTTTTCTACACAGGTGACATGACAAATTTTCATGTATGGAAAATAAATTTAACTATAAAAAAGAATCTTTTTAATAATTTTTCCACGATTTTGCGAAAAATTTCCAGAAAAACTTTTTGTCGCGTTGTTGTACAAAGGTATATAATTCATTGCGTTTAAACGTATTTAATTATCATGGGCACTGGCAAACAGCAACAAAGGAATCTGATACTCAGCTCCGGAAATAAATAAAATGATCTTTTGCGCATCTAATTATCGTGGCATTTGACAGAGGGAGTCTGACCCACAACCCTGGAAAATATTCTAGAAAATATTTTTTATCGAATTGTTGCACGAGAACATGTAATTCATTGTATTTAAACGAATATAATCATCATGGACAACGGTAGAAAGCTAGAAAAGAATCTGATCCCCCCCCCCACCCTTAAACTTTCCTCTAGAAACAGGAAAAAATATTAAAATGTATCCCTTCACATATGCGATGCATACTTTCAACCATTACACACATATGAGTTTTATATAACTATTCAATAATGGGGCGGGGGTGGCTCAGTCGGTAGCGCGCCAGGCTCGCAATCTGTAGTTCACAGGTTCGAGTCCCAGCTGGGTCAGCGTTGAGATTTATCTCCGCAAAATTCCCCGCCCTGCCCACGATCAGTAGGGGACACCGATGGCCTTGGAATAGGCCGCCGTCCGTCGGATGGGACGTTAAGCAGCGGCCCCGTGTGCGGGAGAGCCATACCCTGTACCCGTTAAAGAACACGCTGGATGGCCTTGACGGGAGGCTACCATCTGTCTCCCAACAGCTGTTCCAGTGTGTCCCCTCCCCCAACCTTCTCTGAGCCTTCCGGGTCCATGTGACCTGGCCATTTAGCCCATGGTGTGCAAAAAAGTGCCGCTCAGAGGTAAAACAACCCAACTATTCAATACATAGTGAACACGCTCAGGGTGGATCTAGGGAGGGAGGCAAAGGGGGTCATGTCTCCTCCCTTTCAGAATGCTAATAAGGGTAACAGAGACAAAAAAAAAATTATAAAACTTATGCATATTTCGTGCGTTTATCAAGAAATATTTTAAATAAATACTTGTAAAAATTTGGGGGAAAATGTTATATTGCAGTGAAAATCCAGTCTCTCCCCCCCCCCTCCTCCATTTACGTTTTTCCGACTCGATTGTATTTCTTCTCCCTCCCGTCGATTATTTTCTAGATACGAGCAGAAGCACACCCCTTTGTAAAAAAAACAAACCTATTGAAACCCCTTACTATATCCCATGCATATTATTCACGTTCGAAGCACGTTTGCAAAACCGAATAATAATTCACCTTCAACACTTCTATCTTATCCATAAACGAAGCTTTTTTTCCCTCTTTGAGATCATTTTTCATTTTCTCTCTTCAACAGTCATCCACTCTTCATCATTTCTGCTCCAAAGCTTCATTTTTGCCATATAAGGAAACGAATGAAATCATCCTCTTCCTCTTATCGGGTATCATTTCTAGTTATCCTCCATAGAATCCACGCATTTATTGCTCCCTTCAATTGCAAGACGTGCCCTTGGGCGACACTTAGAAGAGCCATGACAGTCTACTCATCCCCGCCACCTCAGCTGAACTGACCCCTGACCTGGCGGTTTCGGCTGCGGTCTGACTGATGTCCACATTGTACTTGCTGGTGGGGGGTGGTGCAGTCCAGTCCGTCTTCCAGAGGCCGGTAGCCGAGTCAGCTGTAGGGGGCATCGGGCCACTGGAACGGCTGGGCACAAACACGTTCCTTATCATTCATTTCTCTACCTTCTGATATCTCGAAGTCAGATCCTGGGAGCTTTGCCAACTTCAAGACATCTCTGCATTTGTTTTCTTTTTGAATTTGCGACTGTCAGCCTTGGTTTGATGCTTTAGGTCAGAGTCCATTCTGAAACCTTTTCGCTGAAGTTCAAATTATAAAAAAATTTCTGTAAAAGATTACAGACTCAGCTGCTTAAAAAAAATCCCCCAAATCCATTCTGTCGGTTTCATTATTTTAAAATAAAACTTATACCTCAAGTCTTCACTTACAGTAGACATGTAATAAGAGCTTATCAATATAATACACCATAGAAGAGATCTTTGAGGTAGTCGAGACCTCATCAGAAAGACAACACAGAAAAAGAAACATCTATGCCTTATTCGTGGTAGAATCCAGTTATTTTCTTTAATAACCAAGAACGTAAGTAATTCAGCAATGAAGCCAATGATAGTTCCGAAAAAAATAAGAAAAATATTGGAGTTGAATAAACTATTTTTTTTTTCATGTATTGACGATGAATCAGATGTCAATATCAAAAATAAAGACTGAAGACTTCTTCAAGAAAAAAGGCTTTTTCAAACAATCCACATTTTATTGCAAATCTCCTGAGTGGTTAACATTCTTCGCTGTAGAGTTTGATCAGTTAATATTATGTACCACTATATCCCATTTAGTCTTGTTCATCAACACATTCAGAATACTAAATATCCATAGCAGTAAAGTTATCGAGCAGCTGACCATAAGTTAAAGGGGTGATATAAAAGACCAATCAAATCTAAAAATTTTTTTTTTCTAGTGGACAAACGATTGCTGTCTAGGGCGCGAAGTGAAAAAAGAATCACTTCGATTCCTGAGTACGGGAATCAGAAAGTAAGTATAAGCCTTTTATCTCGTTTTCTTAATAAAGGGAAAAAGATATAAGGTTTTCATTTTTGTCGTCTATAACATTCAAACTCGACTTCTTTGTGTTTATAAAGAAATCGAAAATATCTTTTGTGTTTTCAGAAAGTACAATTCGAAAACTACGAGTTGAAAATTTATTTTGTGTTGCATAGGTGTTGATGAAACATTACGATTCGATTCGTACTTTCCGAATCACCCAATAGCTTTAATAGCGCCTTCTAATGGTGGAAATTTTTTGCAGAATTTAAACGAATGTTCCAAGCTATTATTTATGCTAGAAATTTGAAATTTGGTTGGTATGTTGTAGAGACGAAAGAGTTTACATTGGCAGTAGCGCTTTCCCCCTTACACACCAGGGGGAAACACCACAACTTTTTTTTTTTGTTTTAAGAAACAATTATTTTTGTTTTTATTTTTTGAGTTTAATAAAATATTTTTTTTATTTTTTTCGCCTTATCTGCTGAGGACCCGCCATCCTCACAGATCCCTCTACTATGGTGTATTAAAATGACAGGCTCCTGTCAGACTTCTGTGGCAAGCAGCTGCTTGAGGAGATATTTATTTTTTTTATTATTATTTTTTCTCAATCATCCATCTTAGTTCGAATTTCTTTTGTTTACCCATATTTGCCAGAGAGGATAGGGTTGGGTTGGGTTGTTTTACCTCTGAGCGGTACTTTTTTGCACACCATGGGCTAAATGGCCAGGTCACACGGACCCCGAAGGCTCAGAGAAGGTTGGGGGAGCGGACCCACTGGAACAGCTGTTGGGAGACAGATGGTAACCTCCCGTCAAGGCCATCCAGCGTGTTCTTTAACGTGCACAGGGTATGGCTCTCCCGCACACGGGGTCACGGCTTAACGTCCCATCCGACGGACGGCGGCCTTTCCAAGCCCATCGGTGTCCCCTACTGACCGTGGGCAGGACGGGGAATTTTGCGGAGATAAATACCAGAGAGGATAAGTTATTCATCTAGATCAGTGTTTTTCAAACTGCTGGTTGGGACCCAATAGTGGGTCAGGTAATCAATTTTAGTGGGTCGCGACTAGCATTTTTTTAAAGGAATAGAATAGAAAATATCAGAGTAGATCTCACACTGGGTCGCGGTTAAAAAAGTTTGAAAAAAGTTAGATGTTTGAAAACTTGCTTTTTATCTCATTTCCCAAGAAACGAGAGACAGGTAAATCCCGTTGTAACGCGGTGCGCGGGGTTCAAAGAATTGCATCGCGATATAAGAGGGATCGCAAAAATTCAAGCCATTTTTCGTCATTCAAACTTCGTACAGCGGCCAGCTATATCAATTTTGCCGCTTTTTTTGCACGCTACAAATTGCAATAGAAGGATTCACGGAAAACCAGAAAAATCAAGTAAACAATGTTATTACGTGGAAAATTAAATTAATTAATATGATATATTGCATTGTTAATCATGTCTTGACGCACGATAAAGTATTTAAAACCAGTAAAAAAGTGTGTACGATAAACACACACATTAAGTTACCATTTTTAGCTTACCACGTGGTTGTATTCGTAGTTAAGTTCGTGTTTTTAAATTAACAAACTGGTGAACAAAAAATAATTAATAGCCAATTGTGTATGAGTGTCTTCAGTAACAAAACAGTTTGTCGATTTGTTCATTTGAAATACAAATCAAACGGATGTTGCCAACTAAAGGTTACAAGTAAATGAATCAACTGCCAGTATTCTTTGGGATGCCAAACGACAACAAGTATCACGGATTCGCACTGGAGTAAAAATATCGCCACATGTGCACAGAAACCACACAAGGAATCCAATGTATAGTTATTGAGTGAAAAATTACATTTCATATGACAAAAAAAAGCGAGCCACGTGTTTTAATTGGATTTACCTGTAATATATAGTTTCAGTTTTCGTTTATCCGTCTGTAGATATCAAACATTTTTTGTTTACAAAGATAAATTAAAAATTATTTTTGTGTTGGATAGATATTGATGAAATGTTATGATATGCACTTTCCGAATCTCTTTAAAGCTATAATTATGCCCTCTAGAGGTGCAAAAATTTGAAAATTCCAAAATTTCAAAAGATTATTACGACCGATTTAGCCGTCCTATAGCCGAATTATTAGCGCGCTTGACTAGTGATCTAAGGGGCCTGGGTTCGAGCCACGGGTAAGGCATGGATGAATGTGTCGTTTTTTCTGCTGAGGTCCAGTCATCCTCACAGACCTTCTGCTATGACATATAAACTGACAGGCTCCTGTCAGACCTCTATGACAAGCAGCTGCTTGAGGTTTTTTTTTTTGTTTTTTTTTTGTTTTTACGACCGATATATTTATACTAGAAATTTAAAATTTTTGTGGTGGAATGTGAAGATCACGGAATTTTCATTGCCAACAATAAGCTGGCGCCTTAGACCCAGAGGGTCTAGGCGCCAGCTTATTGTTGAATAGAGGAATTGTTTGAATAGAGAATTTTCCACACCAGAGGGGTGGGAAAGCACTTTTTTTTTATTTAGCAGATTATTATTGTATTTATAGATAAATGGAAAAATATTTTTTTTTGCGGTAAGATATATATTGACAAAACCTTATGATTCGCACTTTCGGAATCTTTCGAACACTATAATTGCACCCTCTAATGGTGAAAAATACTGAAAATTCCAAAATTTCAAACGAATATTGCAACCATGTATTAATGATAGAAATACGTGATTTTTGTGGTGGAATGTGAACGTCATGAAGTTTCCATTGCAAACAGTAAAAATGACAATTAGAAAACTTTTTTTTAGTTTGATTGGAACTAATGAAATATTATATAATTCGCATTTGTCAGATATTTAGTAGTTTTAATACGTGTATATCTTTACAGATGATTGAATGTTAAACTGCAGAGTTGTTAACTAGGTTTACAATTTTTATATATAGAACAGAAATTTGAAATATTACTGGTAGCTTTTAAGAGCTAATCCACTGATAGCAATAATCCATTTATTTGTCTGAGAAAGGTGTGGGAAATGCAATTTTTTAAATTTAAGAATAAAAAGACGAATACTTTTATGTTTATAATTACTAATGAAATACTATTTGCATCTTTCCCATCATCCGCTAACTCAAATTAAAACTTTTAAAGAGTGAAAGATTAGGTAACGGGAAAACTTATTTCTCTTTGAAAACGAGATTCTCTTATGTGCCAGAGGTGATATGCGTTCTTCTAGTTCAATATATGGTTACTCTTTAACGTCTAAATTGGTGTTGTTTATGATATCTATCAACTATTACTCTTGCTTTTATGTGTATTTAAAGTTAAAGTATAGTGAATATAAAATTATGAATATAGATTGTTAATTGTTGTTCTTTAGTAATTGTAAAACAAATTATTTCAACATAACACAAAACAGCTTTTGTCATTGAATTGATATGTAGATTTAATGAAAATTGTGATATTTAGTTACATTGCTAGATGCTAATTATTTTTTACTGTTTAGGCTTTGCTAATGTTGCCTTGCATTTATTGTTAATATATATGAAATAATAACCAGTATTTCTTTCACCATTGCCTATAAAACTTTCCTAGTTTTCTTAGTTTTTGTTTTTCTTAGTTTTTCTTTTCCTTAGTTTTTCTTTCCTTTTTCCTTAGTCTTCTTAGCTTTTCTTTCTCTTCTGGGGCGGGGGTGGCTCAGTTGGTAGCGCGCCAGGCTCGTAATCTGTAGTTCCCAGGTTGGAGTCCCAGCTGGGTCAGCGTTGAGATTTATCTCCGCAAAATTCCCCGCCTTGCCGACGGTCAGTAGGGGACACCGATGGGCTTGGAAAGGCCGCCGTCCGTCGGATGGGACGTTAAGCCGTGGCCCCGTGTGTGAGAGAGAGCCATACCCTGTGCACGTTAAAGAACACGCTGGATGGCCTTGACGGGAGGCTACCATCTGTCTCCCAACAGCTGTTCCAGTGGGTCCCCTCCCCCAACTTTCTCTGAGCCTTCGGGGTCCATGTGACCTGGCCATTTAGCCCATGGTGTGCAAAAAAGTGCCGCTCAGAGGTAAAACAACCCAACCTGGCCATTTAGCCCATGGTGTGCAAAAAAAGTGCCGCTCAGAGGTAAAACAACCCAACCCTTTCTCTTCTTTTGCTTAGTTTTTTTTATTCTTACTTCTTCCTCAAATTTTTGTTATCCTCTTTTATTTTTTTAGTTTTTTTCCTCTTTTTTTCGTTTTATTTTCCATGAGCTTTCACTTCAGGCGTTATGTACAAAATATTACTATGATATAAAAAGACCTTATGCATATATGTACAAATTTTTACAAATGATTTATGATAAATACAGCTCATGGCACATTAAAAAAGGAGCTTTGGTTTGGTGAGTTTCTTAAATATGTTTCAGATTCGTTGTTTGTTGCTTAGGTAGTATTATAAATTGCAGGTTATGGAGTTTTGAATGATTGTTAAAACTGAACGTGACTAATGTGATTCGTTGAGATAAATAATAAACAAAGCGCCAATAATTTCACTTGTACAAACAAAAAAATTTTTTAACACGAAGCCTAATAATAAATCCTTGTTACCGAGCATGCATAGAGAGCAAACGAAAACAAAACTTTCTATGTTAAGATACAGTTTTCTCCTTACACTCCTTCTGACTTCTACATGAAATATCTCACCTTTACCTTCCACCTTTTTCTTTTTCATTTTGACTACGAAAGCAGCGCCCTTGTCTGCTGCAATGTGGTCACGTAGTTGTTCGTTTAGTCCTTTAATGGGGTACGAACATCACTGTCAATGAGATCTTCGAAATTCGAGAAGACCGATCGTAAATCTTGTTCAACTGATCGTTTCATCGAGACCTAAGGTGCAGCCAGAAGGTAGCTCGGCGTCGGATGCTGGTATGCTGTTGCCACCCGGGGTATCTGGAATCATCAGTCCAGGCGTTTATAGCTTACACAGGGGCCGTTAAATAGACTTTATGAAGGGATCGCGTAGTAACTCAAGAGGAATTGAGCAACCCTACCCTCGTTCTGTGAACGCACCCCTGCGACGACGCAATGAGACTGGGCAATAGATGGTTTCTACAGAATGCCGACCACTTTTCTGCAAGTAACGGTGGTGCGATGTATGCACACTTTTGCACTAGGTACACCGCAGTAGCAGCTATAACGCAGCAGCGGCTGAAGATCCAGCAGAGGCTGAAGAAGCATTTTTTTTTCTCCGCTTTAGAAACGAATCAGATCTAAGGAACTATTTCTTTTCTATCTTTAAAAGACATAAAACTGCGCACCTTATCAATTACTAGACGCAGGATGCAAGATAATAAAATGCCAAGCGTTCTATATCGAAATAATGTTTTATGTTCCTGCAGGACAAAACACGGATTTTAACACCCGGATGGGTGCTTGTTTGAATGGGAAAATAACTATCTTTTTGTGGTGCTAAAGTCATGCCAGAGATTGCGGAAGTTTAAATGTTAAATGAAAGCTCTGTTCAGCTTGTTTTTTTGTCACATATTGGGACGGGAGTACGCTCAGTTGGTAGCGCGACAGGATCATTATCTGTGGTTCCCAGGTTAGAGTCCCACATATGACAACACTCAGATTTTATCTGCGCTAAATCCCCATTCTGCTCTCGGTGATTAACAGAGACACCGGAGGCTTCGGAAAGGCTACCGTCGGTAGGATGGGATGTAACCATACTCTGTGCACGATAAAGAACGGGCTGGATGGCCTTGACAGATGGATTCCATATCTCCTAACAGTGGTCTAATGGATCATCTTTCGAGACTTCTCTGAGCCTGGTCATTTAGCCCATTTTCTATAAAAAAAAGTACAGCTCAGAAGTAAAGCAACCCAATTTAATGCAGAAATCATTCTCACAGTGACACTATCAGTAGCATTAAAAATACACTTCTGTCGGCGAAAACTCAGCATGAACGTTCTGGTTGCAGATAATAAATACCAGACGTCCTACGTATATCGTAGCGAAGTTGGATATGGAGAGAAAACAAGATACTAGAACACACACCAGGAGGGGGGGAGGGTGACTAAACTGTATTTTTGTGTGTGAGTGGGTGTGAAGAAAACAATGCTGTACAAACATCGTGATTCACAAGGTATAAGAACTTGAATTTTTCTGGGGCGGGGGTGGCTCAGTCGATAGCTTGCCAGGCTCGTAATCTGTAGTTCCCAGGTTCGAGTCCTAGCTGGGTCAGCGTTGAGATTTATCTCTGAAAAATTCCTGTCCACGGTCAGTAGGGAACACCGATGGGCTTGGAAAAGCCGCCGTCGATCGGATGGGACGTTAAGCCGTGGCCCCATGTGTGGGTGAGCCATACCCTGTGCACTTTAAAGAACACGCTGGATGGCCTTGACGGGAGGCTACCATCTGTCTCCCATCTTTTTTCAGTGGGTCCCTTCCCCCAACCTTCTCTGAGCCTTCGGGGTCCATGTGACCTGCCCATTTAGCCCATGGTGTGCAAAAAAAGTGCTGCTCAGAGGTAAAACAACTCAACCCTTGAATTTTTCAATTGTGCAGTTAATAACGATTCTCACAAGGACACTGTATCTATCCATTTGAAGCGGGTTTGAAACAAGGACTCCCAAGTGTCAAAAGGTGGGGAAAGGAGGAGATCCACTGTATATCTATTAGTCAATAGATGGAATCCTCCCATCTAGGACATTAGTGTGATGTTTAATGTATGCAGTACTCCAGAAGAAGAGGCTTAGCTTAACATTCTATCCGAGGGACCACGGCTTTTCAAAATTCATCGGTGTCCTGTGTCTCATCGAGAGCAACGTTAGGAGTAGCAGAGACAATCAAAAAGTAATCACAATTGGGAGTCGAACTGATTAACGGCAGATTACGAGCCTAGCTTGCTATCGACTGAGTCCAACTCCCTTCATTCATTTACGATAGCAGCGGATAAGGCATTTGCCAATTAATAGATATTGTAGAGAAGATTGTGTTTCTGTTAAGGGAAATTATGGCTGTCATCAACAGTGGCGTAACTTCAAACGTTCATATCTCACTCGCGACGAAAATATTTTTTTTCAGCAAACAATTCATGAATTCTGTGTTTGCAAGACATTTTATGTGTCTTCTCTCTTATTTGAAATTTTACATCAAATTTGCCGATTAATGTAACCAAACTCTTCGACATATTATGTACTCTCCTTTAGAAAACTACGATCAAGTGCAATAATTAATCTTTTACAACATAAATATCATATACAGTGCAAAAAATGGTTAACACGAACCTCAGGGGACCTTTGTGAATATTTCTTGTTAACAGAATTTCGCTTTAACAGTATATTGTTGACGCCTAACGCTATTCATAAAGGCTAATCCTAACGCTATTCATAAGCCTACTTCGCATTTTGAGAGTGAAGATGATGACAAAGATCGAACAAGACCTTTATTGGTTAAATATTTAGGTTCTGAGCCCATCGAGCCTTCATTATGAATTTTATTCCCAATCAATTTTTGCTGCGTTCCAATCTGAATGGAGCACAGGAAAATACAGTCAAAATCGGTTGACAAAAGTATTAGCCTGCTTCCCAGCTATCGAGTCAAATACACTAGTGTATTTATAGCAGCTGATAAATAATTAATTAGCAAGAAATTTCAAACTGTTCAAAATTTAATCAAACAGTGGTTGTGATTATATCTGCTGATCTTCTTTAAATTTCGCATATATAAAGAAGTATGAAATATGATTTTATTTCTCGGACAGTTGAAAATTTTCGTGTTGAGTTTTTTTGTGTATTTTGTTTTTTGCGTTAAAACATATTTATGCTGTAAAAAGTATTGTCTTCGAAATGGACCAAATTTTAGTTTTGTGTTAACCAATATTTGTCTTTTTTGGTGTTAAATGCTTTCGACTGTAACAGAAACTTTTGCTGCTTTTTTTAGTTGAAAGTCACATTCAAAATACATTTTGGCGTTTCTGACATCTATCTTTTAAACATATATTCTGAAAGTTCCAGCAATTTTGTAAAATGATGCGGTGCTAAAACAGCGAAAATTTATGATGCTGATCTCAAGAAAATGATCCTGGTTCGTTGTACCACCTCTGAGCCCAATGTTGTTCAAAATCAGCAGTTTGGGTTGTAAGAATCGCATCCAACAAGTCAAATTTCGTCAAAGAAAAAGATGAAAAAAATCAATGCAAAGATGCATTGTCAGTGAAAAAAAAAAATGCAATGTCAACGAAAAAGGTGCAAAAATCAAATCTATGCAAAGATGCAAATTAGTTGTTATTCAACAACGAACAGTAAAAACGATATTATTATTTATCGTAATCACGGGAACATATTTATATACATGCGATATATTAATTCTGTATGTGCTGCCAACACTCTTTATTTAATGCATGCCTATGAACTAAATCCCTATTCAATAAGATGCAATGCTTTGGAATTTCTAAAATGTCATTCTTTATTTATGTGTCTCTTACTACATATAAAAACATTTCAAGCACTTGATGAATATTCAGATAACCCGTAGCCCAACTCTTGGCTCAGAGAGTTGAAACCACCCTCTGGGCTCTCTTACTACGTCTCAGTGGGAAGTCCTTAAGCTAAATGCCTTCCTATCTCGTATTTTTTTTATATGTTTTATCCAGTAGATGCCATTGTACCTCTAACATCACAATGATGATAATACTGCTTTTAAATTTTTTGTTTAATACATTTTAAACCCAATTCTTTTCAATGTGTACTTTTTATGTTAGATGTGATACTTTCGATATGTAGTCCTTATATAAATGTAACACTTTATGCGTTAATGTTTTTAGTTGCGTAATTTTCTGATTAAATTTGATATTAATATCTTTTTTATTTCATATTAAATGCAATTCTTCTCAAAATCTGCTTCACATCAGGTGCGAATCTGGGGTGTATATGGGGCCTATCACCCCCATTTTTTCTTGTAGGAGAACAGATGTTGGGTTGTTTTACCTCTGAGCGGCACTTTTGTGCACACCATGGGCTAAATGGTCAGGTCACATGGACCACGAAGGCTCGGAGAAGGATGGGGAGGGAAACCACTGGAACAACTGTTGGGAGACTGTAGCCTCCCGTCAAGGCAACGTACAACGTGTTCTTTAACGTGCACAGGATATGGCTGACCCACACATGGGACCACTACTTAATGTCCCATCCGACGAACGGCGGCCTTTCCAAGCCCATCGGTGTCTTCTACTGATCTATAGCAGGGAGGGAAGTTTTCTGGAGAGAAAGCTGAACGTTAGCCCAGCTGGGACTGGAATCTGGGAACTATAGATTACGAGCCTAGCGCGCTGCCCACAGAGCCATCCCACCTTCAAAGACTTGGGAGGTCAATTTATACATTGCTTTAAATCATGATAATAAATGCTGATATTGAATTCGAGGATCCTGCTCTTACCGGTTAGGAGAAATTCTTCCGCTGTTTTCATGCTGAGAGCCTTTCTTTGGGTTGTCTTTACATCTGAGCGGCACCTTTTTGTCGACATTGGGGCTAAATAGCCAAGTCAAGGGCCCCAACGGCCCAGAGAAAAGTTTATCAAGGGGATCTACTGGACAGCTGTTAGGAGAATCCATTGGTGTCCCTTTTTTCTCCGATGGCATGCTGGTAGTTAGCGGAGATAAATCTCAATGTTGACACAATTGGGACTCGAACCTGGGAACTGTAGTTTTCCCGCCTGACCTAATACCGACTGAACCTTTTTTTTTCTTGAGGTGTGGGGGCGGGGGGTGGCACGTTAGGGCTGAAAGCCTTGTATTTCTTTAACTCACAATAAGTGAAAAGTGCATACCGAATTCAGTAATTGTTACTCTTACCGTTTAATAGATATCATTTATCCGTTTTTTTCTAGTGGGGGGAGGGGAAGAAAGAAAGACTAAAAGTCAATAACTTTACGTTCCTTTGAATTTCGGTCAGAAGAAGCTGTACATCGAATTTGGTGGTTCTAGCTCTCACCATTTAGGATCAATTGTTGATGAAAAAAGAGAGACAAACCCTCTCCCAGGGCCGGCGTAAACTTTTGTGTAGCCAAAAAAAAAAACTGATATATATGTACTTCTAAATTTTATAATAATAAATTATTTATTATAAGTACAAAGTGTGGTACATATCTACATACAACTTAGAGGAACACCGAGTATATTATAAATAGTACATAATTTTTCTCGACGCAAAATCTTTAATTACGTCATGAAAATTGACCGATTTCGCTATTTCGGTCAATTTTGACCGAAATTTCGTTTTTTACGATGAGCTTTTCGTTGACCGAGGGGCTTTTTAAAGCGCGGAGCCGGGTTTCGAGGAACACGCTGAACCCGCCTCGCGCTGGCCTTGCCCTCTCCAATACATAATATCTTTAATTGAGCATCCATTGACAGTTGTTAAATCGCCACAAAGTCGAAACTCAGTTAATCACGTTATAAATTATATATGTGATCTATTTAAAGAAGAAACTATTAGTATTTAAATACCCCATAACAAATTGAGAGAAAGAACAACCAAAAAACACTTGCACGTTATTTAAAAAGAGCATCAAGCACCACTGGACAATATTTATTCTGTTCCATAAGAAAATACAAAACATCTGATGCGGCACTGACGAATGGGATAACAAGCAAGACACCACAATCATTTGCCAAGCTTTTTGGCACATGCTGGTTGAAAGTCAACGGTAAAACTTATATATAATATATATGTAAAGAGAACTGGCCAATCATGTTAGTTCGTTAAGAGGGGAGGAAACGACTGAATTCCCCTGAGGTAGTCACATAAACGGAAGTATCCAATCTTCAATGGATTGCCAACATGATATCAACTGCAAAATGTACAGGATCTACCAAATTAAAAGTATTCTTCGTTAACAAATTCATTCTCGTCCCCAGTTGATACTTCTTCACTGTTCACTGTACACAGAAATATTACACACGAGAAGAGGAATGATGCTTATTCACAATGTCCAGAATGTGTGGGGATTTCTGACCCCTTACATGGAAATGTCTCTTGGATACAGTACTTACTGGAGACGTCGGAAGCCCATTCTCGTAATGCTGCAAGTCACAAGTGGGTGATCATTTGTGGTATAGTCATATCGTAACTATTCTTCTTGTCAAGGAATGGGGTCAAGGAGAATTTTTGTTTTCTGATCCACAGGAACCTAGGCAAAAATAAGATGGCATTAAATTAGTATTTTCGTAAGTTTAGCATAGAGAAAGTTGTGCATTTAAAACCGAATTTTCTGTCACTAGCTCCATAACTACTCAACCTTTTCAGAATTCAAATCTACTTTAACCTTTCGTATTATTAGGATTTTTTTATTACTAAATACTGATTTAAACGTTCATATATAATAAAAAAAGGATTATTCACTTAACACTGTTTACTTATTTATTTAACATTACTGTCAAAATTTCTTTTTACTATTACAAGCACTATTTTGCACTTTTTTTTATTGGGAAATGGCTGGTGTTGGCTAAGTCGGTAGCGTGACGTGGCTCATAATCTGAAGTTTTAAGTTTCCCCGTTCGAATCCCAACTGTTCCAGCTTTGATATTTATCTCCGTTAATCCCCATTCTGCCCTCGATCAGAAAGCGGCCACCGATGGTCTTGGAAAGACCGCCGTCCATCGGATGGAACATAAAGTCGTGCCCCGTGCGCTAGAGAGCCATATCCTGTGCACGCTAAAGAATACGCTGGACGCCTTGATGAGAGGTTACCATCAGCCTACTGTTTGTAGCTGTCCATTGGGTCCCCTCCCCCAATCTTCTCTGATCGCTCGGGATCCTTGCGACCTGGCCATTTAGCCCATTTTGTGCAAAAAAATGATGCTCTGGGTAACACATCCAACCATTTCATTAGTACTATTTTGCACTCACTTTATCTATTGACCAATATCTAAAAAAATTTATCAGTTATCTAAATTAAAGGAACAATAACTTACTTTTATGCGTTAAAAAAAACTAATCGTATACATAAGATAACAATTTTTCACATTTGAAAATCAGTTAAAATAAGATAAAAATATCAATAATTACAATATATAAAAAACTTCAAAACAATCCGAGAGATGGCACCAAAACAAAAATCTAGTTGTTAATTAAAACTCAGCAGTATGCAGGAATTAAAACAGAAATGACTGCAAATTTTTTCATAAAATTGATGAAACTTAAAATTTTACCCATTTTAATGTACTGGAGTTAAGTGCCAAAGAAAATATCTTCGGCGACTGAAATTCTTTCTTCGTCATACCATTTAATAGAAAATAGTTTCTGGAGATATCAATTTCTTTCGACGCACATTTAACGGTAGAGAAAGGGAGGAGGCAGACATCAATTTCTTTCGACGCATCATTTAATCGATAGCGAAAGTGAAGGGGCAGACATCAGTTTCTTTCGTCTCATTATTTAATCGATAGAAAAAGTGAGAGGCAGACATCAGTTTCTTTCGAAGCACCATTTAATTGCTGGAGAAAGGGAGAAGCAGATATTTGCTTCCGTATACTATTTTGCATTGTTACATAGGTATAAAAAGTTCTAAGACATCCCCTAAAGCAGTGTTTTGCGACCTTTATCCCTTGTCGACACACTTATGAAATAGTTCATTCACCGCGACACACCTATGGTAAAATGCCAATTTTTTTCAATTCAAATTAAACAAAAACCCATATTATACTCAACATTTAAAAAAAACTCAACAAAATCGTAAAGAAATATTCTAAACTGTACTAAAGTACAAATTGTTATGAAGCATTATCCCATTTCTTAAATTTTTGTTACACACCTGAACCTTGGACGCGACACAGCGGTTGGGAACCACTGCCTTAAAGTGTGACAAATGCCTGTCAGTGTGAATGACCAGTAAGAAGATCTCCATAGAAACATAGCACCAATACCCATGCCTTGTCAGGTGTTATTTATTCTCAACTCTGTTGGGATGAAGTGTTAGCTCAATCGGTAGCGCCAAGCTCGCAATCTATAGTTTCCCGGTTCGAGCCCCAGCATTCAGCTTTATCTCCGCTAAACCTCTACCCTTTTCCCCGGAGACAAAAGAGGCACCAATAGACTTGAAAAGGCCGCCGTCCATCGGATGGAACGTAAAGCATAGTCCCGTATGCATGAGAGCCATACTCTACGCATGTTAAAGAACACGCTGAATGGCCTTGACGGAGAATTCCAGCTGTCTCCTAACTGCTGCCCAGTGGGTCGCCTTCCCCCAACCTTCTCTGAGTTCTTTTGACCTGACTATTAAGCCCAGTATGTGCAAAAAAGTGTCGCTCAGTGGTAAAACATCCCAACCTTAATTCTGCCGGAGTGTCTCAGTTCTTTTGATATTTCTAATAAGCACATCCACTGGGCTATTAAAAAGGCCCCAGAAAATACAAAGACGGTCCTGATAATGGGAACTGGAAATTTAGGTGTCGTAAACTTTAAAAAGTTGAGGGGCGGGGGTGGCTCAGTCGGTAGCGCGCCAGGCTCGTAATCTGTAGTTCCCAGGTTCGAGTCCCAGCTGGGTCAGCGTTGAGATTTATCTCCGCAAAATTCCCCGCCCTGCCCACAGTCAGTAGGGGACACCGATGGGCTTGGAAAGGCCGCCGTCTGTCGGATGGGACGTTAAGCCGTGGCCCCGTGTGCGGGAGAGCCATACCCTGTGCACGTTAAAGAACACGCTGGATGGCCTTGACGGGGGCTACCATCTGTCTCCTAACAGCTGTTCCAGTGGGTCCCCTCACCCACCTTCTCTGAGCCTTCGGGGTCCATGTGACCTGGCCATTTAGCCCATGGTGTGCAAAAAAGTGCCGCTCAGAGGTAAAACAACCCAACTTTAAAAAGTTGCTGATTCTTTACATGATAAGTGGCCATTGAATTACGACCACTGCACCCCATATTATATCAATGGGAAATTAATTTCGGGAGATCTGTAACTTTTACAATAAGCGTTTTATGCGAAAATGGGGTTGAGGATAATTTAAATATCGCAATCAAACATATCTAAATTAGTTTTTCGACAATATTCTTTCAGTATTTCAACAGGTATGAAATTTTAAACATTTCAGAGCAGCAATGAAGCAAAGTAATTTATCAAGAAAACGAGTGTTAAAGGAATTTTTTATGCACACTTTTAAAACATGTAGCTACCAGCAGAATTACCCAGTGTTTCTCGGGTTTGAAACTATCTAAAACGTAGAGTATACTCCCCACGTCGCAAGTTTTTTTATTACATAAAATTCATCATGCCACTATAACAGAGGATTGCAGGGGGGGGGGGTTGCAATCCTCTGTTAGAAATTCCTGTTGGGGAATTCCTTTGGGGAAGTCTGAAACTCTCTAAGGTAGAAGACTGCCCATGCCAGAAGCTTTCATTTGGTATAAAAATCATCACTCTTCTTCCTCCCCCGCTAAATTCCCCTTCCCCCCCTCAATGAAAATTTTATCCTCTTTTAGGTGAGTACTGAAATTTTCTAACTCTCTGAAGTATGTAGTAGATGGAGCTCCCAAGCCGGAAGCTTTCATTTGCATAAAACTCATTACTATCATATCGTTCCCCCTAGTAAAAATGTTACCGCCTCTTCCAGGGGAGGTCTGAAACTCTATAAAATATGTAGTAGATGGTACTTCTTACAAAGGAAGTTTTATTCGGCATAGAACTTATTACGATCGTTTATACGCCCCCGCGATAAAAATTATACCTTCTGCTTTTCTGGAGGAAATCCTCTAAAGTAGAGAGTAGATGTGATCCTCACTGTGAAGCTTTAATGTGGCATAAAACTCTCTAAAATCGTCCCTCCCACCCCGTTCCTTAAATGAAAATATCATCATCCTTTTTTAGGGGAGGTCTGAAACTCTAAGGTATAGTAGATTGCATTCCCCATGACGGGAGCTTCATTTGGCATAAAACTGACTACAAAACTCTATCCCCCCCGGTATAATTTTTCTCCCCCTCTTTAGAGGAGGTCTGAAACTCTAAAGTTATAAGTAGATGGCACTCCCCACGTGACTTTGAATACCTGCCAATTCTAAAGAGAGATACCGGATTTTAACCGCTAATGTTAGGTCTATGATTATTTCGAAAAATTCAAACCCTCCCACCCCAGATTTGGTTCACCCCAACTTGTTCCTACATAGCCTATATTCTTTCTCTGGGTAAAGGGAACGTTCAGGCAAAGTTTGGTGCCTTTAGCTGTTCTGGGGGCCGAGTGCATAAATAGAGACAGACACACAAACAAACTTTCTTCTTTATATATATATTGATATCTATATATATTATATATCTATATATCTTTATATATTATTATCTATGAAACTTTTTTATTTTAGTTTCAATTAACTTTGAAGGTAAATTCTCTTGTTAAATGTTAAAACTTCCATAACTCTAAATATTTAAGGAATATTGTTGAAAAAACAATATTTAGTTAGAATTGACTGAGATCTTTAATTTATCTTTGGTCACAAATTCCTATAAAATTCTTATTTTGAAAGTTAAGGAGCTTCCAAGTTAGTCTCCCTCTGACGTAACATGAGGGTTGTTTTACCTCTGAGCTGCGGTTTTTCCACATAACGGCCTAAATGATCAATTCACAATGGTTCTGAGTTGGTTGGGGGGGGGGGGGGGGAGATTCACTGGAAAATTGATAGGAGACTGGAAGCCTCCCCCCAAGGCCACCCAGCGTGTTCTTTAACGTGCTTTTGGAATACTCTCCTATTTATGGAGTCATGGCTTAACATTCGATCCGACGGACGGTGTAATTTGCAAGCTCATTGGTGGCCCCTTTCTCACCGAAGGCAGGACAGGAGTTAGCGGAGAAAATTCTCAACACTGGCGCATTTGAGATTCGAATCTCGACGTCATACTCCCTCCTATTATGTTCACTCAACTGCAAATTACCAGCCTAGGGCGCTATCGATTATTCTAACCACCATTCCCAAGGGGAAGAGCTAAATCGGATAAATTTATATATCACTTTGAGGAATCGCGATACCAAAAAGGTTTGAGAAATAGTGAATTATACGAAATTTTCCCCAAATTTACTAATGTCTATCTATGGGGGAAAAGCTGTTCTAGATTCTTCTTTAATGTTTTACGTATGGTCTTTTATCATTATGACGTATACATTGACACGCGAGCGAAAGAGATTGCTCTTAAACCCTAATTACACGCCAGCAATGAATCCGTTGACCACAAGTTGCAGCCAAGACATCCATAAAATAGACACATCGCACCGTGTCGTCAAGCCTCATTTAGTTCCGGACATCAGATGACACAAGCAGCGAGGCATGAGCGCTTGTGACACGAATACTATGCGAAGTAGACGAACCGACTGATGACCTGTAATGTAGAAGGAGTCGTAATTGTAGTTCTGTCTCCAACCTCATACTGACGGAACTAATCTGATGGCAGGAGGGAAGTACACTCCTTCGCCATCTTTCCTAACAAAGGAGGGATTTTAACATCCTGCATAGCTCGTAGTTCTAGGTGCTCTCGACTGTTTTGTTGTTTCTGATATACGCTCTTATTTGAAATCCCCCCTTTTGATCAATTATGCAGCGTTTTTGTTGTTTGATCTCTGAATGGCACTTTTGTGCACACCATTGGCTAAATGGCCAGGTCAAAAGAACTTCAAGGGCTCAGAGAACGTTAGGGAAAGGGATCCATTGGAGAGCTATTAGAGGATGGAAGGCTCCCGTCAAATTGTCCCATATGTTCAAAAATGTTGAGAATTAAAATTAAAGATAAAAACACTCAACAGTTATTCAGTTGGTCTTTTAATTACTCTGCTCTTAGTTTTGGGGGTCCTTATGAACAGTTAATTGTTAAATTGTACAGCAGAAAAGATGATATGACGAGAGGGTGATAAAAGGTTGGTTGTTTCACCTCTGAGCAGCACTTTTTCACCACAACTGGCTAAATGACCAGGTCATAGGAATCAAAAGTGCTAAGAGAAAGTTGGGGTTAGGGGATCCACTGGAGAACTACGATATTTAGGAGATAGATGAAAGTGTCCGTCCTTCAAGTCCATCCAAGGTGTTCTTTAACAGCTTTCCTACACACGGGGCCATAACTTAACATCCCATAACCTACGGTATATATTATATTAGTATATTATTAGTATATTAAATGTCTAGTAAGGATAATAGATTCTACTTAACTTTTTAACAGACACGTTTTTCGATCTTGTAGCGAATATCCCAGGTAGTATTTTTTATAGAGTGCCCATTTAACATTGCATCAAGGACTATGATTCATACATTATTTAATACTTTATCGAATACCACGTGTCGTACCCAGAAATTTCCAATGGGGGGAGGAGAGTTTGAGTCTAATAATGGGGGGTAGGGGTGAAGTGTTTGAATCTAATTGGGTTGGGGGAATTGACATTTTGAGTCTCTGATTTGAATGGATTATATATTTTTTTTAATTTTCTTCGCAAAATATATGCTATTTAGACTCTCAGAAGAGACGTTATAACCTCAAAATCTTCCCCTCTCTTTGGGTGCTCCATTGATTACCACATATCTTAGCTTGCAGTGAATATCACAGAAATACTTAACCTTATAGCAAATGTCATAGATCATACTTTAGCTTGCAGCAAATGCTACAAAGGTATTTAATTTTGTAGCCCTAGATCATAGTTTTATAGCTAATGACATAAATCTATTTTATCTTGCAGTACTACATATCTTGCTTAATCTATAGCCCTAGATTAATCTTAACTTTGCCGCGAGTCATAGAAAATATTTAACCTTGCAGCGTCACAATTCTCATTTATTATTGTATCAAGTACCTTACATCCTTTTGGAAACGGCCACAAATTATATTTTTGCTTGCATAGTATCAAGATTTGGTATTTCATCTTATAGTGTGGGAGGCATCCTCTGTTTTATCTTTTTACCGAGAGGTATAGATTGCCTGTCATTTTGTATGCAAAAATCACATATTGTATATAATATTAAAAGGTTCTCCGCAAATTACGCATAATTTTGCACAATATGTCGAATTTTGTGCTTCATCGTTAAGTGCATTCAATCGTGTATATAGGAGTATAGGTTGCGTTATTTGCTATTGCCTCCGACAATTATTTTCTTTCTGTACTTGGTTATATATATCATTACCTTAACAGGGGAATAAAAATGCATTATAGCATTGCAAATCGTAACAGGAAGCCACATTCAGAATTTCTAAAATAAGCTTTTTATGGGAAAATATCACTAGACGTAAATTAAAGATCTAATTAATATCTCAAAATTCGATTTTCCAGAATAATTCTTTAATATTTAAAGAATTATTGTTGGTGGAATATTTAAGATGCACTCTGCTATCTGATTCTTCCTAAACAACTTTTCACCAAATTGATGAAAACTGGAAAAAAAAAAACTACATCGATTTTCCACAATATTTGTTTAATATTTATGGAGTTATTGTTGCTGGAATATTTAAGAATGCACTCTGCTATCTGATTCTTCCTAAACAACTTTTCACCAAATTGATGAAAACTTAAAAAATTCGTTACACAAACTTCTAAATATTGCATTTATGTCATTCAACTTTAAGCTATTATGAAACTTATTTCCCCTATTCAAAATGCAAAACAAAAACCATTCGTTTTCTAAGTAATATTTAATGAAAGGCATTAAATTGATTTGCCTTTTATTTCTACATAGAAACAAATGGATTGAAAAAAAGTTCATCACATATGATACCAGATATTCAACAAACAAATTTTATGTTGTGAAATCAAGGAAAGTAAATAATTTTTAAGCATTTCAATTTTATTGCACCAAAAATATATAATTATTTACCTAATCTTATAAAGGAAAAGAAAAATGAAACTAATTTCAAAAAGGAAATCAAACACCATTTATTAAATATTAATGATATTGGTTTTTCCATTGCCTGAGATTTTCGTTTTTCGATTACTTAATCTGTAAGAGTTGATTCATATCTCCTAGGTTACACAAAAAATTATCTATTTGTATATTTTTGTCGGAGTATTTGTAATCTTTCCGTTTCAAGATTGGTTATACACATGTCTTTGTAATAGTAATAATAAGTGTTGATATTAGTAAACAAATTGTTATAACAGTTGTGCTAAATTTTCATTACCAGCAAAATACAACAGTTAAATGATACATCTTCCATAATTGTTTAAATATTAAACGAATGTTGTGGGAAATAACGATTTAGAGAGATTTTAATGAAGTCTTGAGTTTATCTCCAGTGACACTTTTTCATAAAAAAATGAATTTCGAAATTAGGGAATTTTTGATGTGGTTTTCCATTCACATAACATTGAGGTGTCGGGTTACTTTTTTGTAATATAGGGTACTGTCGCTCAAAAAAGTATCCGAACACTACGGTTGATTACAGAATTCAGAAAAAATATCTGGCAACGATTTTTTTAGAAATTAGTGGTATGGCAATCTTCGTGTCACGTGACACGAAGGTTGCCATACCACTAATTTCGTGTCACGTGACACGAAATTACTAATTAATAAACGAAATTATTAATTAAAGTCACGTGACACGAACTTCGTGTCACGTGACAACCTTCGTGTCACGTGACACGAAGGTTGTCACGTGACACGAAGGTTGCCATACCACTAATTTCTAAAAAAATCGTTGCCAGATATTTTTTCTGAATTTTGTAATCAAACGTAGTGTTCGGATACTTTTTTGAGCGACAGTACATCCCTTTCTCAGCCTGGTAGCCGAGTGGTTCGGGTGCTTGGCTATTGTTCAAAGCTACCTGAGTTCGAGCCCGATAAAGAATTAGTGTTTTTTTTTCTTTTGTTGTGGTCTCTTCACAGATCTCTACGGCGTATTAAATTGACAGGCTCCTGTCAGACCTCTGTGGCAAGCAGTTGCTTGCGGGAGAATTTTGTTTAAGTTATATTCCTTTCATTTTTTGTTTGCTTGTTTCGTGTTTTCTTTGGAGAATTAAAAGTATTTTGATTTAAGAGCATAAACATTATTTAAATCTTAAAAGTCTGCAGAGATGCCTGGCTTTCGATTGAATGTGACCTATTTGGCACGATTAAACAGCGTCGGACTAAAAATGCTAAATTTATTGGCAAGCGGTTGTGTTAAAGCGCTGCTGTTACTTTCCATGAAAACATACTTAAAAACGATAGCTCTTTACAGGGACCACAAATCACTGAGGTTTATGACAATGAACATAAAACAAGCAAAGTAATTAACCACAATAAAAGCACGATATTTTGCACATATAACCTCAATACATAAACTCTGGAATAAGTGCGACCTAATTATGGATGAATAGCTCATAAACTCTTTGAGTTATTGCACAGCATTCCTCGAATATATCCAATCAACGTCTGCAGAATTGGAAGTGATTCGAAAGATAAAGCCAGTTTGGATGGAATACTGATGAAAAAGATAAAGCAAGAGATTACTGCGGCAAACGTTCGGTTAGAAGACGCTGAAAGGGACCCACTGATTTTGAACATTAAAATGCTCTCGACACCCGAAGAGATGAAAGGAAGATGTGGCAGGTTGTTAATGGCCGTTAATTAGTTTTATCGGATCTCAATCTCCGCTGAGACATGATCCTTATGTCGCCTTTGGCGCAAAACCTCGACGAACGTGGGACCTCAAATCGAACGCTGCTTAGATTAACGGGTGAAATACTACGGAAACATGCGATTTATTAGGACAACACTTGGATTATGTTAGTTATCCAGCTAGGTGTTTATGTGTTGTGCTGAATTATGTCGTTTATACATATTTATGTTCACCTGTTTTAGTAAATTAATTAACAACATATTGCAGTGAACCCTCTCCTGTGGGAAATCGGGCAAACTTCATCTAAAACTGGATCGTGTTTCACTTACCAGAAGATTTAATTATGCAATTATATTTTTGCTAAATGGAATGTGTCATTTGCATTTGCGAGTTTTGTATTAAAACGTTGGTTATTAATCTAGAACAATTCTCAGTTTTGCTCACTTCATTGTCTGGCAATTAGATGAACATATTCCTGCGACCCTGCAAATTTAACAAATATATCCAAGGGACTCAGCAAATTACACGAACATATCCCTGCGACTCGCCAATCTATACGAATATAAAAGTAAATGATAAGAATGTATTTCATGGTATATATCCATACTGTCTGGCAAATTACACGAATACATTTATGCAGTCTGACAAAATAAACGAAAATGTTCCTGAGTATGGCAAATTATATTCGAGCAATCCAGCAAATTATATGAAGATTTTCATTCTATTGGGAGAAATTTGAAGCATCAGAAAGGGCGAATCGTAATATTTCAACCCAAAAAGAATTTTTATTAATCTTTAAAAACAAAAACACAGTTGAGTATCTACAGACGGATAAATAGAGGGTAAAGTGAAAAATATTAGCTCGTTTGTTTAAACGAGCTAAAAACCACATTTTATTTAAAAAAATGACAAGCTCAAATCAGATTTATCCTGGTTTCTCATAAACATACAAGCACAACAACCATGCATCCTTGAGACTCGAACCCAGACATAGAGCAGTACCACCGAGATACCACTACGCTACCGAGGAGGTATTTAATATAATAACTTCAAAACATTGATATCCTAAAGTTTCAAATAAGGTATTCTTAAGGTTCAAGTGTATTTTTCAAGGTAAGTCAGAAGCTCTTCAGTAGAAACGCTATCTTATCCTAAAATTATGTTTTAAGTTAATGATAAAATTATTTTTCTCGTTACGAAATAGTTATTGCGGTTTAATTTGATGGCAATTTCATTAGAAACTTTCTGTTTTAAGACTGTAACTTCCAAGCTTAGCATTAAAATGCTTCGATTACTTACGTATATAAATACCCCTTCAAGCAACTGCTTGCCACAGAGGCCTGACAGGAGCCTGTCAGTTTATATGCCATAATAGAAGATCTGTGAGGATGGCAGAGCCTCAGCAGAAAAACAACACAAACATCCATGCCTTAACCCGAAGCTCGAACCCAAGTCCCTTAGATCAGTAGCCCAGCGTGCTAACCACTTGGCCACATAAGGTAGTTTCAAAACAGTTTTTTCAAAGGATTCGACTTTTGAATACACATATAATGCATCCATAAATTTCCGTTTTAGTGTACTAGTAAAGTAAACATATTCCTGCGATTGAATACACATATAATGCATCCATAAATTTCCGTTTTAGTGTACTTACAAAGTAAAGGAAGTCAAATATATCGTCGCGAATCCGAAATCATCGATAAAATCTAGTTGTTCTATACATTGAAATATAAAAGAAAAATAATTACCCTTCAAGCAGTCGCTTGCCACAGAGGTCTAACAGGAATACATCAATTTATAATACGCTATAGAGAAGGCTTGTTAGGTTGGGTTACTTTACCTCTGAGTGTCACTTTTTTGCACATAATGGGCTAAATGATCAGGTCACTAGGACCCCGAAGGCTCAGAGAAGGTTGGGGGAGGGGATCCACTGGAATAGCTATTGGGAGACAGATGGTAGCCTCCAGTCAAAGGCCATCCAGCGTGTTCTTTAACGTGCACAGGATATGGCTCTCCCGCACAAGGGGACACGCCACTGTGAATTAGGAGGGACCTCAGCAAAGAGACAAAACATCCCTACCATATCGGGGAGCTCGAACTCAGGTCCTTTTTATCAACAGCCAAGCATTTTAATAACTCTTCCACTGAGACGGACTTTAGTTGAGATATTATGTTGAAATGAGAATCTTATTATTATAAGTGTCAATATTCCTGATATACATTAGTCATATGGATAACGAGGTGTACATCGAAACGATACACTTAGGTACAATTCAAATTCTGCAAGAGAAACATACTCCCTAGAAGCAGATTCAAACCCTCCTGTTATGCAAATAAATAGCCCAATTTGATCTCAAAATCTTTAAGAATAAACAAACTTGAACAAGTGACTGAACCTGAATGTTAATAACATTATAAATTAATCTCTCTAAATTTTAAACTTCAGCAAATATCATTTAGAATTTAAAGAGCTGTGAAAGCGGGAATATTTGACAGAAAAAATTCCCAGTTATAATATTGATCTCGAAAACGAAATATGAATAATATTTATTACATCAAACTGTTTACTAAAATAATTGTATATTCGTCTAGCAGTTCTCTTCATTTGTGTCAATTTTGGCGAAATGTTTTAGAGAGGGTAAACACTACTACTAAATATGACTCTTTAAATACTGAACAAATATTGCTGAAACTCAAGAATACATAAACTTTATTTAGATCTTGAGATCTCTCCTCTTCCCTTACATAACCCTGATACTCTGTGTTCCTAATAACCTAGCCATTTAACCCTTTTAAACGCACATAAGTGCGTCTCAGTAATAGAACAACCCATCACAACTTATTTCATTCCTAGAGGGGCAGGGTTGCCTCAATTGGTGGCGCGCAATTTCATAATCTGTAGTTCTCGGTTCGAGTTCCAACTGGGCCAAGGTTGAGATTTATCTCTGCTAAACCCGTATTCTGCCTTCGGTGAGAAAAAGAATACCGTTGGGCTTGGAAAAGGCTCTTTTTGTCGGATGGAACGTTAAGCCGTGACCCTAATGCAAGAGGCCATAATCCTGTGCACGTTAAGAACAAGCTGAATGGCTTTGATGAGATGCTTCCATCTGTTTCCTAGCAACTGCTTAGTGGATCCCCTTCCTCTAACCAACTTTGAATCTTAGGGGTATTTGTAACCTGCCCATTTAGTCTATTGTGTACAAAAAGTGCCTCTTAGAGGTAAGACAACCTAACCAACTTTTCGAGAAATACAAGTATGCCAACAACCCTTTTCTAAAAATTTTATGTTTTTAAAGATTACCGAATGCGTGATTAAAACACATATAACTTAAAAAATTTGCAAATTTTCATAATTTATTTTTAATATATAAAACTTTTATTATCTCTGACTTTTCCGATCGCACTCGCTGCTACTTCACTGAGGGGAATTTTTTTGACATGAACAAGAACAATTTTTAAAAACGTTACATTAAACGAATTGTTTTATGCGAAATAAGGTTGTTGTTTGAGTGTTTACTTCTGAGCATCACATTTTTGCACACTCATACAGTGAGCTAATGGGCCACGTCAAAAGAACCTCAAGGGCCCAGAGAAGATTGAAGGAATGGGACTCACTGGACAGCTCTTAGCAGACTGATGGAAGTATCCCTTCAAAGCCATCCACAGCATGTTCTTTAACTTGCACAGGATATGGCTCTCGTGCACACTGGCCACGGTTTCGTCCTGGGCCAGTGTGTTGTTCTCTTCCTGACCGAGAGCAAGGGATAACGAATTAAGTTTTTTTATTAAAATGTTTGGAACTTAGTTTGCCGTTATCTTCAATATATTGGGGTACATTCACGCGAAAATTGTTGAACACTTTATTAGAAAATTAAATGAAAAGGTAATGTTTTAATGCAATTAAACAGAAAATTCAGCACAGTGGTGTTAAACAATGTAAAAAATATTAAATAAATAAATACCCCCTCAAGCAGCTGCTACCACAGAGGTCTGACAGTAAAAAATTAAAATAAATAAATACTCCCCTCAAGCAGCTGCTACCACAGAGGTCTGACAGTAAAAAATTAAAATAAATATATACCCCCCTCAAGCAGTTGCTACCACAGAGGTCTGACAGTAAAAAATTAAAATATATATATATACCCCTTCAAGCAGCTGCTACCAC
This sequence comes from Ryuthela nishihirai, assembly GCA_038380435.1. Taxonomy (NCBI): domain Eukaryota; kingdom Metazoa; phylum Arthropoda; class Arachnida; order Araneae; family Heptathelidae; genus Ryuthela; species Ryuthela nishihirai. The sequence goes on along the minus strand of JAWZYU010000019.1, from coordinate 32,822,241 downwards.
AGAGGTCTGGCAGTAAAAAATTAAAATAAATAAATGCCCCCTCAAGTAGCTGCTACCACAGAGGTCTGACAGTAAAAAATTAAAATAAATATATACCCCCCTCAAGCAGCTGCTACCACAGAGGTCTGACAGTAAAAAATTTAAATAAATAAATACCCCCTCAAGCAACTGCTACCACAGAAATCTGACAGTAAAAAATTAAAATAGATAAATATCCCCTCAAGCAGCTGCTACCACAGAGGTCTGACAGTAAAAAATTAAAATAAATAAATACCCCCTCAAGTAGCTGCTACCACAGAGGTCTGACAGTAAAAAATTAAAATAAATAAATACTCCCTCAAGCAGCTACTACCACAGAGGTCTGACAGTAAAAAATTAAAATAAATAAATACCCCCTCAAGCAGCTGCTACCACAGAGGTCTGACAGTAAAAATTTAAAATAAATAAATACCCCTCAAGCAGCTGCTTGCCACAGAGACCTGTCAATTTAATTCGCCAGAGTAGAAGGTCTGTGAGGATGGTGGGACCTCAGCAGGAAAACAACACAAGCATCCATGCCCTAGCATGGGCTCGAACAAGGTCCCTTAGATCACTAGCCGAGCGGCTAACCACTCGGCCATGGGACGACTAAACAACATTACACGTTTTTGCTCTCCAAGTTTAACAACAGATAATGCATTAGTTCATTTAAATTCCACCACTTAGAGGGTAAGGGGCGCTTGAACTCTACGAATTTAATTGACAAACCAATTTAACAATTTTCAGAGAATGTTTCTGTTTGTGGTTCGAGTTATAGTGCCAAATTTCAAGCCGAAAGTACAATTTTCAAGTCGAAAGCCAATTTTCACGTCGATTTCAGTGCCAAATTTCAAGCCGAAAGTCCAGATTTCAAGTTTGAAGGCCAATTTAATGGTGTTGGGATTTTGAGAATATTTCCGAACTAAAGGATGAACGTGAATACCGAAATAAAATCGAGGGTACGTCAAAAATCAAATGAAATAAACATCGCAATCAATTTGCATCAGCAAGTTTATGCCAATACTGGAAAACTGAAGTGTTCATTTGAATGATACAAAAGAGGTACGTGAATTCTGGAAAACTAATGGAAGTACTTGAAAAATGTAGAAAAGGTGGGAGGGGCACTTAATGTAAGAAACGGGGTCATTTAAATTGATGTAAAAAAGTTCCTTGAATAGTGTTGAACTCAAAAGTATCTATTTATTTAAAAATGTGTGTGCCTGTAGCAGCCATAACTCGTCGGAAAATCAATGTAGACGCTTCATATTTTCACAGAATGTTTCAGGTTGTGGTCCGGATTGCAGTGCCAAATTTCAAGTCGAAAGTCCAAAAAGGGGGCTTGCTAGAAGCAAAAATATTTACCACGCTATTCCTACGGGAAACAATAATCGCTGTCAAATCTATTGTTGCCATTTACTGCCCCCCTAACTGTGAACGTAAGGAGTCAAAATAACATTTAAATTTGCTATCGTTCCCAGATTCCCTATATTTCCAAAGGCATTTTTAAGCCACCCCATTGCAGCTAGGGACCTAATTTTCTAACCCAACATGGAGTCAGGCAGAGGGAACCCGCCTTCGAAATTTGCGACCTTTCGGTCAAGTACGTCGGGAATTACAGAATGCCGAAACCTAACGAAATAAAAATTTCGATAGTTTGCAACGAAACCACTGGCTATCAGAATGCACGATGAGTTGACAAACGCCTTTGCAACACCAGAAATTCTTCGTGTTGAAACTGTGCTAAAATATCAGGGGGGGGGGGAGCGGAACACAAAACTAACATTTAGTGCAGTAAACAACAGAATATGCAGATTAAAATTGAGACCAGAACTGTGGCAATTTGTGTAGAAACGAAGCTACGGGACAAGTGGGAACCTGATTTTTAAACCAATCACGGACACACGGGGAAGGCTGTGCAGGAATTTTGACCATGCGGTCAAGTATCAGTAAAATCTATCGTAACGGAAATAAAAAACTCGATAGTTTAGGTAAAAAGTAACCCACGGGCTATGAGAGAGCTCGCTGACGTCAATAACGACCCAAGGAAACACCGGGAAATTTCCTTCGTGTTGATAATCCGTGCTAAAATGTCGGGGGGGGGGGGCGTAGTACTTTAAAATAGCCTCTAGTGTAGTGAAAATAAGAATATACGGATTAAAATTGGCACCCGGTCAGCGTCGGGTGCCGTTCAGCTAGTAGGAAATAAAATCAGTGAATACGTGAGTAATGGAAACCTAAGGCGACACTTCGATAGATGGATAGGTGGAAAATCTAAATATGTACATGAAAAATGAGGCTTTATAGTGGAATATTTTCTTTCTGATATGTGAATAGATAGATTTTAGAATAGATAAACTTTGGATATGTGAATAATGGAAGACTTAAGGGGATACTTGAATTGTGGAAAGTCCAAGGAGGTACTTGAATAATGGACTGACTTAAGGGGGTACTTGGAGAATGGAAAACTCGATAAGAAATGTTCATCAGTAATAATGAATATTTGTGTAACGTTATTTTGTGTTTTATATGTAATAATTCAGATAATGTAGATTAATTTCTTTTGCATTACTTTTCTTTTTGATCGCAAAAAATACAGTCGCTCTAAAAAGTATCCGTCACGTGACACGAAGGTTGCCAGATCACTAATTTGTAAAAAAAACGTTGCCATATATTTTTTCTGAATTCTGTAGTGAACCATAGCGTTCGGATACTTTTTTGAGCGACTGTAAAAAAAATCATAATAAATACCCCCTCAAGCAGCTGCTTGCCACAGAGGTCTGACAGGAGCCTGTCAGTTTATATGCCAGAGTAGAAGGTCTGAGAGGATGGCAGGACCTCAGCAGAAAAACGACACATACATCCATGCCTTACCCGGGGCTCGAACCCAGGTCCCGTAGATCAGTAGCCAAGTACCTATCATTAATGCAGACGTACACCAGTGAATTTGAAGACGAAATTTGAAAGAAGGATGTTTATGAACTGAACATAAATTCGAAATGAAGTATTTGCACCGATGCTTAAAAATTATATTTTGAAAATTAAAGCATGATGCGATACGTTATGGAACAGTGTACTTACGAATCAACTATATTTATACTATATAATAGTTTACAAAATCAAACGGTGCTAAAAATTATTAGCTTGAAAGAATCAGATCTAGATGAAGAAAAAGTCTAGAAGAGTCAGATATGGCTGACATTTCAAAATAGGTTTTAGTTCATTAAGATATCGAAGATAGATTGCATTGCAATGGCTTGTTTGTTTGGATTGTTTTACCTCTGAGCGACACATTTTTGCACACAATGGGCTAAATGGCCAGGCCACAAGGACCCCGAAGGCTCAGAGAAGGTTGGGGAAGGGGACCCACTGGAACAGCTGTTGGGAGACAGATGGTAGCCTCCCGTCAAGGCCATCCAGCGTGTTCTTTAACGTGCACAGGGTATGGCTCTCCCGCACACGGGGCCACGGCTTAACGTCCCATCCGACGGACGGCGGCATTTCCAAGCACATCGATGTCCCCTACTGACCGTGGGCAGGGCGGGGAAATTTTGCGGAGATAAATCTCAACGCTGACCCAGCTGGGACTCGAACCTGGGAACTACAGATTACGAGCCTGGCGCGCTACCGACTGAGCCACCCACACCCCGCATTGCAATGGCAAGAATACAATGCTCTATAGCAGTGGTTCTCAAACTTTTATGCTTCACGTACCCCCTGGAAATGTGTGTGTAACTGGCGTACCCCTTGTATAGGTAGATAAAGCTATAGTTATAGTATAACAATGGGAATAAAATAAAACACTGGCTTTGTTACTAGATCTAGTGACTTTTGAGCTCTCACGGCGTACCCCAAAAAATTTTTACCGTATACACCAAGTTGAGAACCACTACTCTAGAGTGATGAAACCAGCTACGACCTTATTTTCTTACAACATTTACGGATGAAATAATCCGAATAAATTGCACCATTTTATCCTTCGATTGTTATGTCGGAAATCTACAAAATTAATTCAGGTGTCATTCTAGCGAAAGAATATAAATATAACTGATTAAAAATCACATTTTTTTAATATAGGAATTTACTGATTAAAAATCACATTTTTTTAATATAGGAATTTACTGATTAAAAATCACATTTTTTTAATATAGGAATTTACTGATTAAAAATCACATTTTTTTAATATAGGAATTTACTGTTATTAATATATTCTTAAAGATAAATTATATCAACTTAAGCCATTTAGTTGATTTTTGCCATAAGAAGGTTTAGTCTAATAGTCTTCCTTGACACTATGCCACAGATACTTCATAAAATGTATTTTGTCTATATACATAAAAAGACTAAAACCCTTACGGTGTAAAACTGAGTCTATCATCGTGTAAAAGGAAACAAGTTTCATTTTCTTGGCCGTGTAAAACTAAAACCGTGTAAATTAAGTATCATGTAAATCGGGGGATGGGTACAGCAGATGATGATAGTTTCTTATTATTCCATAAGTTTTCATGTTCCTTTATATTCTGTGACGTATGTCTTCAGAACCGACATCCTTGTCCATTGTGAGTTAACATGATCCAGAGTGATGAAACCAGGTACAACCATATTTTCTTACGTTTACGGATGAAATAATAATCCGAATAAATCGCACCATTTTATCCTTCGATTGTTATGTCAACTGTGTGTTCGAATTGTTATGTCATCAATGTTCGATTCCAATGTTGTGTACAAAATTCATTCAGGTGTCATTTAAGATACAACAGCATTCCATTTTAAAGTGTCGTGCGTTTCTTTCAATGCCTTTGTTGCGCACCTAATTCTAGGTGATGGAAATAATAATATGTCACTAACACTACATTTCCTTATAATGGCTTCATATCACAAGGTAATGTTCAGTCAGGTGCATCGGGTTAGGGTGGTCGTTCTTACGAGCTACTTTCTCTTGTCGTATGATTTGTCAGATGATATTATCATCACAAAATGTTTCTATTGTTGTTGAATAGATAAAGGTTTATTATGTTATTTACTGGAGCGGACAGTTGGGCGAAAATGTTTTGTAGATGGCTCACTGCTAAAACATTTCTTAAATTTATCTAAATGACAGCTTATGTCATGACTACTTGTGTCGAAATCTCACATGCTCGCCTAGGAATGTTTACCTTAGACTGTTTGTGTTTTTTTGTGTCTCAGTGCAAACCCTGCTTGAAAATATAATTTGGTATCTATATATTAACTTTTAAGAGATGTTCAGAAGCTAAGAACGTAAGATGCAATCTAGTCTTTAAAAATTCCCATGGGAAAAAGAGAGTTGGATTGGGTTGTTTTACCTCTGAGCAGCACTTTTTTGCACACCATGGGCTAAATGGCCAGGTCACATGGACCCCGAATGCTCAGAGAAGGTTGGGGGAGGGGACCCACTGGAACAGCTGTTGGGAGACAGATGGTAGCCTCCCGTCAAGGCCATCCAGCGTGTTCTTTAACGTGCACAGGGTATGGCTCTCCCGCACACGGGACCACGGCTTAACGTCCCATCCGACGGACGGCGGCCTTTCCAAGCCCATCAGTGTCCCTACTGACCGTGGGCAGGGCGGGGAATTTTGCGGAGATAAATCTCAACGCTGACCCAGCTGGGACTCGAACCTGGAAAGTACAGATTACGAGCCTGGCGCGCCACCGACTGAGCCACGATTTTTTAGAAATTAGTGATCTGGCAACCTTCGTGTCACGTGTCACGTGACACGAAGATTGCCAGATCGCTAATTCCTAAAAAATCGTTGCCAGATATTTTTTCTGAATTCTATAATCAACCATAGTGTTCGGATACTTTTTTGAGCGACTGTACATGAATAATGAGGCTTTATAGTAGAATATTTTCTTTCTGATATGTGAATAGATAGATTTTATAATAGATAAACTTTGGATATGTGAATAATGGAAGACTTAAGGGGATACTTGAATTGTGGAAAGTCCAAGGAGGTACTTGAATAATGGACTGACTTAAGGGGGTACTTGGAGAATGGAAAACTCGATAAGAAATGTTCATCAATAATAATGAATATTTATGTAACGTTATTTTGTGTTTTATATGTAATAATTCAGATAATGTAGATTAATTTCTTTTGCATTACTTTTCTTTTTGATCGCAAAAAATACAGTCGCTCTAAAAAGTATCCGTCTCGTGACACGAAGGTTGCCAGATCACTAATTTGTAAAAAAAACGTTGCCATATATTTTTTCTGAATTCTGTAGTGAACCATAGCGTTCGGATACTTTTTTGAGCGACTGTACCTATCATTAATGCAGACGTACACCAGTGAATTTGAAGACGAAATTTGAAAGAAGGATGTTTATGAACTGAATATAAATTCGAAATGAAGTATTTGCGCTGATGCTTAAAAATTATATTTTGAAAATTAAAGCATGATGCGATATGTTATGGAACAGTGTACTTACGAATCAACTATATTTATACTATATAAGAGTTTACAAAATCAAACGGTGCTAAAAATTATTAGCTTGAAAGAATCAGATCTAGAAGAAGAAAAAGTCTAGAAGAGTCAGATATGGCTGACATTTCAAAATAGGTTTTAGTTCATTAAGATATCGAAGATAGATTGCATTGCAATGGCTTGTTTGTTTGGATTGTTTTACTTCTGAGCGACACTTTTTTGCACACAATGGGCTAAATGGCCAGGCCACAAGGACCCCGAAGGCTCAGAGAAGGTTGGGGAAGGGGACCCACTGGAACAGCTGTTGGGCGACAGATGGTAGCCTCCCGTCAAGGCCATCCAGCGTGTTCTTTAACGTGCACAGGGTATGGCTCTCCCGCACACGGGACCGCGGCTTAACGTCCCATCCGACGGACTGCGGCCTTTCCAAGCCCATCAGTGTCCCCTACTGACCGTGGGCAGGGCGGGGAATTTTGCGGAGATAAATCTCAACGCTGACCCAGCTGGGACTCGAACCTGGAAAGTACAGATTACGAGCCTGGCGCGCCACCGACTGAGCCACTCCCGCCCCGGAAAAAGAGAGAGAATACAGTTTAGCAAAATATTATTTACCAGATACTCCGCTAGAACTTAAGACAAACAGAATCACTTATTGTGAGTAAATATCCTAATATTTCGACCCCTGATTGGGATAAATATCCGAGGAGGTTGCAACTTTGTTGGAAGTTCCAACAAAGATTATAAAAAGTAATTGGACAGTTCCATATTATGTTAATGAAAAGCAACATTGAAAGTTTTGAATATAATTTTTTTTTACAAAAAAATATTGTTGGATATAAATTAAAAATCTCACTGAAATCTCTATAAATATCTATTTTTCATAATATTCGTTTAATATTTAAAGAATTATGGAAGTTGAATCATTTAACTGCAACTTTTGTTACTCTTGAAAATTTAGTTCGAAGGGTAAAAAACAACTTTTATAACAAAACGTTCACTAACATAAATGTTATATTTGACGTTTGTCTAGCGACTTCTTTTAGTTTTCATCAATTTTTTTGGTGGGGGGATGAATAAATATTTAGAAAGAATACAGCGGCGTCTCCTCTTAAATGTTCCAGCTTCTATAACTCTTTAAATATTAAACGAATATTGTTGAAACTTGAGATTTAAAGAGATTTGAGTGAGATCTCTAATTTATCTCTATCGACTGTTTTCTTTAAAAAGTTTATTTTCAGAGTTTGGGAGCTTCCAATGTGGCCTTCCATTCACACAAAGTTGGAAGAGTCTGGTTATATTTTTGTAATATAGCTAATACAGTGTATGAAAAACGTTTTTACTATTTTATGTCAAAATCTAAGCTATGAAACTTCTCGAGTAATTTTACCGAAAATGGTACTGGTGGTAAGTTAAATATGTAAATAAAAATATATCTAAAGCTTCATTTTCTGTTGATTTCAGTAATAGTCGAATAATGTAAGCTAAATACTTAGGAGCAGTGTCTCTAATAAAAAAACTTTACAAATCTTAGATGTATATAGTTTTTATCGTAGAAGTTATATAGTTTCGAGTTCACAGGCTCCTGGGAAGACCACTGAGATAAGCAGCTGCTTGAGTGGAAATTTATTTTAATTGGTACACTTGAATAAGTCTCGTAATCTCGAAAAGAGGTTCTACCAAACTAAAGAATTTTCCGAAATAAGGATGTACTTTTAGAAAAAACAAAGGTTACTCATCACGCAACTGTTTGTCACAGAGATATCACTGGAGCCTGTAAGTATAAAATACGCCAAACAGAAGATCTGTGAAGGTGGACAGAATCTCAGCAGAAGGACAACAAAAGAAATGAAATAATCATGCCTTATCACAGGTGTCTTTAGCCGCAGCCAAGAAGGTTATCTTCTAGGCCACTTGTACTCTGGGAAATACACTAGCCTTACGAAATTGAAAACATTATGCAGTATTATAGGGTTTTAATTACACATTTAGGAAAAGTACAGCAATCCAATGTTGATTATTAGGTTTAACTCATTTGTAAATAGAAATATCTTACTTAGGTCAGGTTGTTTGCCTCTGGGGGTAGTTTTGTGTGAGCTAAATGATCAAGCTACAAAGACCCCCAAGGGTTTAGAGTTGCCTAGAGTTTAGGACAAAGATCTCAAATCTTTAAATGTTAACAGGAAAAACAAGCTTTCCGTGATCTTCTAAACATTGAGAAACACTGATAATTAGTGCATTATGCCTTTTAGGAATGCTGAATGCCTCAGCCATTTATGGAATGCTGAGCATTGGCTTTAGTCGTTATGTCTCGCAGAACCTATCGCGAATTACTGAGGCAAAACACAATAGTTTTAAAATGCGACCTCTCTCTTGATCACTGAAAATCGCTACTTCCCTGCAATTACTAAGCTAATCCTCATTCTACAATCAATGAGAAAGGGGGAATCGATTGACTTAGAAAGGCTGCCGTCAATAGGATGAGACGTTAAGTATATATCTTCATAGATAGTGTACCTGTGTACAGATTCTTGTACACAGGTACAACAAAGATATATCTATGCAGGCCACAGAAAACATTGGATGGTTTTAGTGGTAGGCTTCCATTTGTCTCCTATCAGCTGTTCAATGGATTCCATTCCCTTATTCAGCTCTTAGGGTTTAAGAGCCCTTATAGCGTGGCACTTTAGTTCATTGTAGGCTTAAAAATGAAGTTAAGAAGTAAAACAACACAACCAAATTTCTTGGATTATCGGAGAATCAAGAAATTGGCCCTGTTTATTTTGATTCTTGTTTCAATGCAGACATGTAGATGATGATCTGAAGCAGGTGACAGATTTGGGGCTTCTGCCAAAGATGGGCCATTTGAAAAACAAAAGGGTTTAAGGGCCACCATTCTAATGTACCTAAATTTCAACTTCAAATCAGCGCAAAACACTGAATTTTCACTATCTATAAAAAGCTAGGATTAAAACCCAAAAACGATAATCTCTCTCACTTTAAATTTAATTAATTACGGTTTGTGCTAAAACAACTTTTGCGATAAAAAACGCGTGTGAAAAGGTAATAAAATTTGTGAATTAATTTTTTTTGAGAGTATGTGATTATTACTTTTCTTAAAATAAATTTATTTTGATTGCACTATTTTTCTGTATAAAATACATTCCTCTGTTACATGTATAATTTTATTTTTGAGTAAATTCGGTGGCTTATTATTATTATATATACCATCTTTTTCTAATTTACAGCATATAATAATAGCAGTTTTTATTACTAAATTTATTATTATTTCTAGATTTACAACATCTAACGCATCGTTTGCCAAAGTGTGGTCCACGCCTCGGTACTGGTCTTTAGAAAATATACCAATAGCAGCATGACCCTATTATTATCACGCAACATTGAGGAATGCGGCAACTAGTCCCCACCGCATATTTCGTATATTCTTAGTTTTCTCAGATATAAAAGTTATAAAATGCGTCCATTGTAAATAACGTATTGTTATAAGATTAACAAAGAGTTAAAAAAATTGATCCCCAGCGATATAAAGTTCGGGAAACCTTGGTCTAATAGAATAGTGAACAACTAACTCTAACAGACATCTCAGTAGTATATTTGTAAATAGTGGTATGGGGAAAGGGATTTAAAATTATATCAAATAAATTTATCAACTCTGGCCACTCAAGTTCACGTTGTTTTGAAATTCGTGTAATATTTAAACAGTTTCCACTTAAAAAAAACTAGATTTCTCTTGCGTACATTAGAATTACGTGACTGACATTGGTCCTTACTTATATAACGGGTTCTTTGTCTACCAGTTTATTGACATGCGATCAAAATAAGTTGTTATCACTATTATAGAGTGTTCTAGTAGTGCCCCCAGATTTCGTAATCTGTAGTTCTCAGGCTCGAATCTCAATTGTGGCAGAGTTGAGAATTTTCTACGCTAAACTCACACTTTGCTGTCGATCAGAAAGAGGACACCAAAGGACTAAGAAAGGCCGTCGTCCATTGGATGGAACGTTAAACCGTGGCTCCGTGTGCAAGGAGACCCATACCTGCGCACTTTAAAGAACACGCTGGATATCCTTGACGGGAGCTATTACCATTTCTCCCCTACCAAGTCTCCAGCGGATACTCTTCCCCCATTCTTCTCTGATCCTTCGGGGTACTTGTGACATGGCCATTTCGCACATCATGCGCAAAAAAAAGTAAAAAAAAAATGTAGCTCATAGGTAAAACAATCCTGCTTCCACGTTCAACACGTGGCAGTTGATGCAATGAACCACGGCTTAACGTCTACTTTATATGCGACGAATTTTTCCAGTCTTCGATGATTCCTTTTTCACCAAAGACAAGATTCATACATTGTGGACGGGGGCATAAATCTGAAACCCTGGCATAAATATTAGCTCGATTTGAGAATCATAGATTATGATACTGACACACCAGTTATCCTGGCCTCAGGGGGAGGCATACGACACTGGTTGGTAACCGATGTCAAAGAACATAAAACTTCTCCGTTGCTGACAGCTACTGGAATGACCGCACTGGGGCCCGAGGCTATTAACCACCATGAGGTAATTAAAGTTCGCAATTAATGATCACCAAGGTGTGAGTGGACAGAATCGACCACGTTACACTTCTCTATTTGTCACTGTTGCAGCAAGATCAGTGACAGAACTATAGATCACATTGTGAACACGTTTAGCATTCTGTCATTGTTAATATTTCAAACATGAGTGCAATGTAATTTGTACTTATCGAATTAATGACGCTTTTTTAACATTTATTTTTTTGCCGGGATTCTGATTTTTATCGAATTTGAAAGTTCATTGGTTACTAAACATCGCTATTTTATCTCACACATAAACGTAAAAAGTAATAACGGGGTCATACTTCACAATAAAGACGAAAAACGTAAATAACGTATTGTTATCCTTCATACGTCCTTTCAATGAACGTCCTTTCATTATGTTCTTGGATTATAAATGCTTTAAAACATTAATTGGCATTTCATAGCAAAAGAAAAATCTGTTTCTGCACATGTACGTTAAAAATAGGAAATACCGGCAAGGCTAGATAGAAGAAGATGAAGTTACTGTTAGCTGACAAGTTTATAGTAGAAGTTGGCGTGACTGTTAGTATGACACGGTAGAAGATGACGTGCCTGTTAGCAGGACATTGTTATGGTAGAAGATAGCGTGAATGTTAGTATGATATGGTAGAAGATGGCGTGATTATTAGCTTGACATGGTAGAAGATGGCGTGATTATTAGCATGACATGGTAGAAGATGGTGTGATTATTAACATGACATGGTAGAAGATGGCGTGATTATTAGCATGACATGGTAGAACATAGTGTGATTATTATTATCATGGCATAGTTGAATATGTAATGAATGTTAGAAAGACAAACTTATGGTAGATGTAGTACAAACTTATGTTAGCAAGACAAACTTATGATCACAAGCTTATGGTAGAAGATGGAGTGACTGTTAGCAAACAATGTTATAGTAGAATATGCATGACTGTTAGTAAAACAAACTTATGGAAGAAGAGGGCGATAATGTTAGCATGACAAGTTTATGGTAGAAGATAGAGTTACTATTAGCATTTAACCTCAGTGGTATAGACATCTCAACCTTCTGGGTTTGTTCCTCTGTATTTAATTTCAGTGGTATAGAAATGTGAGCCTATCAGGGCTTTGTTCCTCTGCATTTGACCTTCGTGGCATAAAATCTGAAATTTTCCGTCTACATTTAACCTGACTGACATCGACGTCTGAGCCTTCAAGGGCCTTGTCCGCCTGCATTTAACCTAGGGTTCATTTGAGTGCAATTCAAATTCCCAACCTAACTTAACCACAAGAAGAATAGAGCATTGTTGTGCTGCATTCATCATTTGCCATCCATTTATGGTGGATGTCTTAACACATTTTAATTCCATGCAACGTGTCATACATTTTAACCCTTTAGCACGAGTCTCCAGAAAGGGGAACAATTGCTTGACCCATCCTTAATTTGCTCTCATAGTGAGTGACGGAAAAATGTATCAACTCGCACCTGTTGTTACGAGGATGGAGAGAGAACAATTACCTTGAGGTGGTTCGTTTCCTCCCACTCCGGTGTTCACTTGAGAGACGTGACTTGGAATACAAACCATGTCATTGCTCGAATGACGATGCTCATCAGGATGAACAGGGATTTTGCGAGACCTATGAAGAGGTGAACTCAAGGCAGCATCAGATGATGCATCATAAGAGGAACAAACTTTTGGGAAGCAACCAGTTGAATATTCGAGTTGGGAACAGACTGGGATATTTATAAGAACCAGATTAAATTGCACAAGTGACCAGTTAGGGATTACTAAGTTGTTTCACTTTCGGATGATAGTTGTTTTGGGAAGGAATGTCTAAATGGTCAGGTCACAAGGGCACCAAAACACAGGATATGAGATAGTCAGGGACGAAATTAATTTGGTGCAAATGGTACATCCTTGAAGTACCACATTAAGAGTTGGGTTGTTTCGCCTCTCAGCAACACATTTTTGCACATGATGAACAAAATAGCTAGGTCATAAGGACCTCAAAGGGTCAGAAAAGTTTGGGGGACGGGTTGGGCTTTATTTTTTACCTCCGAGCCGCACTTTTTTGCACACAATTTTTGCACACAATGGTCTAAATGGCCAAGTCACAAGGACTCCTAAGGCTCAAAGAAGGTTGGGGAAAGGGACCCACTAGACAGCTATTAGGAGAGAGATGGTAACCTCACATCAAGGTCATCCAGCATGTTCTTTAATGGCACGGGTATGGTTCTTTCCCACACAGGGCCACGGCTTAACGTCACATCCGACGGAATGTGACCTTTCCCAGCCCATCGGTGTCCCCTACTGACCATGGACAGGGAATTTTGCGGAGATTAATCTCAATGCTGACCCAGCTGGGATTCGAACCTAGGAACTGCAGATTACGAGCCTGTCTCGCTACTGACTGAGCCATCTCCGTCCTTTGAAGGAAGGAGGCTCACTGGACAGCTGTAAGGAAGAAAATGGTAGCCTCCCGTCACGATCATTCAGCGTGTTTCTTAACGTGAAAATGGTATGGCTCTCACTCACACGGTGCCGCTGCTTAATGTCCCATCCTACAGACGGTGGACTTTCCAAATCCATCCACTTTTCTAACCGAGAACAGGGTGGAGATTTAAAGGAGATAAATCTCTCATCCCCGCAAAGGTGGCACTTGAACCTGGGAACTACAGAGCACATGTCTAGTGCCTTACCCACTTAGCCAACCCTAGAATGCCCTATTTAAAATATTCACCATGCAACATTAAGCTCCGGGGCTTAAACTATAGTTGGGTAATATTGAGAATTACTAAAGAGTGTCTAGTTCCCACACAGCGATGTCAGACGTTTGTTTTCGTTCCTCTTTTGTGAATGTACAATTTCTTTTGAAAAGTGATTTCACATGGAAAGATTTCTAAAATTTTTACATAAAAACAAACAGTTTTCTGTACATTGTTATTAAATCATATGTTCATAAATTAATTGAAAAAAATTCTGCGCAATCAATGTGCGGGTCTCAGCTAATTTTAATTTATTTTGTAGCCTAGGTTTAAATAGTAGCGTGGTTCATTTTGTAGTCCGATTCAAGCAAGAAATTGGGAATTATAGCCCCGGGCTACTATTTCAACATTTAAAGAAATCCTCTCAAGTAGCTGCTTGCCACAGAGGTCTGACAGGAGCTTTTCAGTTTATACGTCATAGTAGAGGGTCTGTGAAGATGGCGGGACCTCAACAGAAAAATAACACAAATACCGGGACTAGAACCCAGGTCTCTTAGATCAGTAGCCAAGCGCGCTAACCACTCGGCCACTGGACGGCGTTTGAACATTTACAGTATATAAAACGTTTACTCTTAAACCTACTTAGAACACATCGTATCCAATTTCATTTGTTCTCACTCTGTCGTCTTTCTAGACATTCATTCTTTTGCTCTTACAGGTAAATTAAATAAAGCTTTTTGGGTTGGATAGGTATTAATGAAATGATTGAATGTTTAACTTCAAGGCCATCTAGCGTGTTTTCTAACGTGTACAGGGTGTGGCTCTCTCCTGCACACGGGGGGCGAGGGCGGAGGGTTGCTCAATCGGTTGCGCGCCAGGCTCGTAATCTGCAGTTCCCAGGTTCAAGTCCCACTGGTCAGTGTTGAGATTTATCTCCGCAAAATTCCCCGCCCTGCCCACGGTCAGTAGGGGACACCGATGGGCTTGGAAAGGCCGCCGTCGGTCGGATGGGACGTTAAGCCGTGGCCCCGTGTGCGGGAGAGCCATAACCTATGCATGATAAAGAACACGCTGGATGGCCTTGACAGTAGCCTACCATCTGTCTCCCAACAGCTGTTCCAGTGGGTTTCCTCTCCCAACCTTCTCTGAGCCTTCGGGGTCAATGTGACCTGGTCATTTAGACCATGGTGTGCAAAAAAGTGCCGCTCATAGGTAAAACAACCCAACTCAAATCCTGCATACGGAGATATGACTTAGCGTCCCCTCAGACGGCGACTTCCTTCGACTTCCTCGACTTCCTTTTCCATCGACTTCCTTTCTGACAGAGGGCAGGTTGGAACTTAACTGAAAAAATCGCAACATTGTCAGACTGATTAACAGCTCTATTAAAATATGTGCAGGCTGAAAAACTACTGTTTTATCTGAATGCCTATTTTACTATTCTTTCGTAATTTTCCCTTTTTTTAAGTTACCGTTTGGAAAAGAAGAAGGAGGGAAAGGGAGAGGAGGCGTATTTACGATTTTATTAGCTAGCTCAAGCAATGATAATACAGAAAAAGAAAAGGTTAAACATTACTTGCCTATTAGAAAAAAGAAATTGCACTTTTTTGGTTAGTTTATGCATAGCCAGAAGTTTTAATACATTACTTCGGTGAGCTTAATTTTCCCAAATTCCTGAGTAATTTTCAACCCTTCAGAAAAACCTTAACATATTTCAATGTCGGTTGAACTTAAGCTGCACAGTTTCAGTTCCTGATTGAAAGCGTTCCCTATTTTTTAACCACTTTTTAATAATTTTTACTGGTTTACTTTTTTAAAACTTATTTTATCTACCGCTGACTTCTTCCATTTACGACATCAATGAAGAACGATCCCAAAGCAATTGGGATGAAAATCTTTTTCAAACATTTGAAGAAAATTAAGGAAACTTTTGAGGAAAACTATTTTTGAGTAAATTGAAAGAGCTTTTATGTTCTTACTGGCTGCTCATCTCAATATGCAATTGGCTCTAGTTATTCTTACAAAGTATTGTGAGACTGGGTTGTTTTATCTCTGAGTGGCACTTTTGTGCACTAAAATAGCCAGGTCATAAGGGTTCAGAGTTCGACAGGAGGACGGTACCCACTGGATTGGGTTGTTTTACCTCTGAGCGGCGCTCTTTTTGCACACAATGGGCTAAATGTCCAGGTTACATGGTTCCGAAGTCTCAGAGAAGCTTGGAGGAGGAGACCCACTGGATAGATGCTGTAAGACAGATGGTAGCTGCCCATCAAGGCCATTTAGCATATTCTTTAACGTGCACAGGGTATGGCTCTCCCGCACACGGAACCATGTCTTAACATCCTATCTGACGGATGGTGGCCTTTCTATACTCATCTATGTTTCCTGATCGTGGGCTGGGTGGGGAGTTTTACGGAGATTAATCTCAATGCCGGCCGAGGCGAGTCTCGAACCTGGGAACTGCAAGTTACCAACCTGACACGCTACCGACTGAGCCAACCCCGCCTCAGTACCCACTGGACAATTATTAGAAGACAGATGAAAACCTCCTCTCAAAGCTAGCAGAGTGTTCTGTAACATGAACAAGGGATGGCTTTCATCCGCATGGCACGAAGGCTTAATGCCCCTATCCGACGGACCTTTCCAAGAGCAGCGATTTCTCTTCAATGGTCTTCGACGGACCTTTTCAAGAGCACCGAAGGTAAGATGAGGAATAGCGGAGATAAATCTTAACTGCCCCATATATCTGAGAATTTCCATTATTTGCAAGAACTGTAACTGTATAAAAATATCTTTTACGTGTATAGAAGTCAAATCAGCAACAACCTTCCAGTTAATTAGAAAAAGACCTTTATAGTTTGTCTATTGATGCGTATTTAATTGAACATATATTAAACTGGCAGTCAATTTACAGTAGAAGTCAATAAATTCAAATGGACACTGACAGTCAACATACATTGAAAAAATAAATAAATATCCTTTCAAGCAGCTGCTTGCCACAGAGGTCCGACAGGAGCCTGTCAATTTATGCGACATAGTAGAAGGTCTGTGAGGATGGTTGACCACAGCAGAAAGACAACACAAACATCCATGCCTTACCCGGGGTTCGAACCCAAGTCACTTAGATCAGTAGACAAGCGCCTTAACCATTCAGTCGTGGGAGAGGCATCATACATTAGAAGTTAATAAATTCAAATGAACACTGACAATCAATATACATTAGAAGTCAATAAATTCAAACGACAGTCAATATGTTAAAAGTAGTATGTCGACTTCTTAGTCATATGCAAAAGAGTTGGGTAATTTTCTGATAATTCCAAAAAACGAAAATTTAATACTCTTCAGAGTAAACGAAAATTCATTACTACAAAAAGGGTAAATCAATAAATTTTCTGAAACACAATACTAATAACCTTTTCAAAAAAAAAACTAATTTCTATAGAGTACGTAATATTTATTTTTATATATTTACATTCATGGGTTATGACTTAGTAATAAGTATTAGTATTTAAACAGAAAGGTCATTTACAAAATATTAAACAGCAGGACAGACTTCAAAACTCATAGCTAAAACAAATCATAATTATATACGGAAAAAAGCTAAGGAAGTATTACTGTGATCATAATTATATACGTAAAAAAAACTAAGGAAGTATTATTATAAATAAAATTATGTATTTAGAATTTACTTCATTCACTTTTTTGTCATTAGTTTTGTTACGTTTCATTTATGAATACGTAAGATGTTTTGCATATGATAATTTGTCAAATGTAAAATTTTCCTATGAATAAATGTCATTAACGCAAGAAAATTACACCTAGACGAAAAGAAATATGAGTTCGGGTCAAAAATTTATATAATATATATCATTCTAATTAAAAGCTATGTTAATTATGCAATTAACCTGAATTTAGCACACATCAAACTGTTGAATATTTCAATTAAGTCCCTACTCTGAATGCCTATGAAAACAAAGTCACTTTAAGGAACATTAAATTTATTTAACCAGATATGTATTTTGTTCAAAGAATAGAGTATAGTGCTTGGGAATGGACGAACTTCCATAGTTAAAGTTAATAATGAGAAACCTGCAATCTTCTTCAAGAAACGACTTTTCAAAAGAATGCTAATTTTCTAAAAGATAGCCTTCTGCGTTCGAAATGTAAATGTCCTTTTTACATTCAAAGCTTTTCGACAAAAGCATAAATGATAGTTTATAGATTAAAAAAAAATAATCAATTTGGACAAAGCAAAAAATAGGCGTGGTCTAAGTTTCTCTCAAAGCAGATAAGGGATAAATTGTGTTATATAATTATTATTTTCATTAATGTATTAATGACAGCCGTCCCGTGGCCGAGTGGTTAGCACGTTTGGCTATTGATCTAAGAGACCTGGGTTCGAACCCCTGGTAAGGCATGGATGTATGTGTCGTTTATTCTGCTGAGGTCCTGCCATCCTCTCAGACCTTCTACTCTGGCATATAAACTGACAGGCTCCTGTCACACTTCAAACTGTTGGGTAATTTTCTGATAATTCCAAAAAACGTAAAATTTAATACTCTTCAGAGTAAACGAAAATTCATTACTACAAAAAGGGTAAATCAATAAGTTTTCTGAAACACAAAACTAATAACCTTTGCCTGTGGCAAGCAGCTGCTTGAGGGGGTATTTATTTTTATTTAATGTATTAATGAAGAAACTATTCGTATTCATTGGGGCATTCGGCAGTGTTGGAACTTTTGAGCGACAGTTTTATGCACACAATAAGTTAAATGTCCAGGTTGCAAGGACCCCCAAGGGTTCAGAGTCGGGTAGGGAAAGCAGCTGTTTGCCATGAAGTACGACAGGACATCAGTATTCTTCAGTTTAATATATTCTAGAAGAGGTTTGTTAGGAAGGTGAGTACTGAGCAGAAAGACAAAAAAAAAAAAGCTTTCAGCTAGGTCCTTTTGATCCACAGCTAAGCGCGTTAATCACTCCACCATCAAAACGGTGACGTAATGTCAAAACGTCTGTGTCTATCACACTCTTATTATGAGAAAAATATGTGCTTAAAGAAATTTTTTATACAAAAAAAAAGAAAGTGAAAGAGGTAAACAATTTTTCCGTAGCCTTGGGTTCTTCGCGACCTATTGTAAATAAATTCCTCGGTGTCATAAACTCGACCCGTATAGAAAGCATTTTTAGGTTCCGCGGTAGCACAACCCATATTTGTATATAAGTATTTAGTACATGTCTCATAATCCATAAACGGCAACATATGAAGTCCTGATAAACACTAAAGCAACCCACACATTCCCGAGATTTAACTAATAACAAAACTCTGTCTTCAGTTAATTAATATTGTCTACACGTGCATAGAACAGACAGAGGAAATAAAGAAAGTAAAAAAAAAAAGAAATAATTCACGTGACTAGTTTACAGAACAAAATGTAAGATACAGACAGCATCGTTGACTTGTAACCTGCAAACTAGTTTTGTTTCGCAGTCCATTTCTTTTCCCTCCATTCATTGCTGATGCATCGTGTGCAGCTCTGCGAAATTGCTTCGTCCACTCAACGAACCTGCGTGCATTATAAAACACCTTAGTTTCGCCGTCGTTATTTAATTTCGATGCCAAGTTCTTATTAAAAGAAGCAGCTACACTTGTAACCTCTTTGCGGGTTACTTGTGACCTGATAGAAGTGAGTGTTTTATCAACGTACATGTTGCAGCTAAATATGTTGAGGCCCGAATCTCGGTATGTAAGGTCCAGTTTGGAGCAAAGAAGAATGGTACTATCGCGAATACATGCCACACATACCTTCTAGTAAAAGAAGGCCTGCCTTTGTCGGTTGGGTTGTTTTTATCTCTGAGATATATTTTTTGGACACATTGGACTAAATGGCCGTCACAAGAACCCTAAGAGCTCAGAGAAGGTTGCGAAACGGTATCCACTAGACAGCTGTTAGGAGACAGGTTGAAGACTCCTGTCAAGATCATCCAGCATGTTCTTTACGAGAAGTCAAATCAGTAATAAGTTAACATTCCAGTTAATTAGACGTGGATCTTTATTAATGTCTAATTAATAAATAATAAAGCATGCTCACTTGCATACGTAGTTACGGCTTAAGATCCAATAAGACGGACGACAGTCTTTCCAAATTCAGCGGTGTCTCCTTTCTCACCGACAACAGAGTTGGGGTTTAGCGGAAATAAATGGGTTGAGTTGGGACTCGAACCTCGGAAGTGCAGTTAACTAGACTAGCGCATATGGTCTAAGCCAAACCCTGCCCATTCCTTTATAGGATGATTTGTTAAGATAATGACTCAAGTTGAATTACTGATTAACTAAATGTTGACTATAACTTTAGCAGCAATTATATAGTATCTGCTAAATTTGATAAGATCTCTTTTCAGTTTGAAAGTGGGGTAAAGATAGATATGCATATATATATAGGTTGGGTTGTTTTACCTCTGAGCGGCACTTTTTGCACACCATGGGCTAAATGGCCAGGTCACATGGACCCCGAAGGTTCAGAGAAGGTTGGGGGAGGGGACCCACTGGAACAGCTGTTGGGAGACAGATGAAAGCCTCCTGTCAAGGCCATCCAGCGTGTTCTTTAACGTGCACAGGGTATGACTCTCCCGCACACGGGGCCACGGGTTAACGTCCCATCCGACGGACGGCGGCCTTTCCAAGCCCATCGGTGTCCCCTACTGACCGTGGGCAGGGCGGGGAATTTTGCGGAGATAAATCTCAACGCTGACCCAGCTGGGACTCGAACCTGGCAACTACAGATTACGAGCCTGGCGCGCTACCGACTGAGCCACCCCCGCCCCACATATATATAGAGAGAGAGACGACTGTGAATGATTGACGTGTGCATGACTGACTGACAGGGGATCACGCTAATTCTAACTATTACGCAGAGAGGGCAGATTTCGGGAAAAATTCGAAATTTGACTTCCAACCTATCCTTCAAGGTGAAATAGAAGTCACGTAGAGGTCAAATCACGATCTACAAGTGCTAGAAAGATGAAAATTGATGTCTGGAGGTGTTTCGGGTTGTAGATCTCGAAAACGTTACGAAATTTTGAATCTAGAGGGTCCTTCGAGGTCAAAGGTCATATTCAAAACTATCAATTCTAGAGAACTAAAAATTGGATTCTTGGGGGTTTTTTTGATTCGTAGATCTCGGAAATTATGCCAAATTTTGGATGTAAAGGTCCTTTGAGGTTACAGATTAAATTCGGTATACTGCTGCTTGGAGAGCTCAGAATTGGTGAATGAGGCTATATCTGCTAGTGCAACTCAGGAATAAGAGGAATTTTCTGAGAAATTTTCATTAAAGGTCAAATACAGGTTGGAGTGATCAGCTAGAAATCAAGAGTTGCCAAAGGCGCCGATTTATTTCTAGTATAACATACAGACTTATATATACAGAGACATGTAAATTGGCACAAATATGTTGAGGTCCGATATCTGTATATAAATTCTAGTTATGTAGAGTTAGTTTTTATGACCCTTTTCAAGTGAATATAGAGTCTAATTTTTAATTGTCAACTAGTTGCCTGAGGGGGTATTTATTTATTTATTTATTTAAATGCTTATTAGGAGAAATGCTAACATCAGCTTTCATTTTAGAAATAGATTCTATCATCAGTGTTTTATTTTTTTTTCTGGCTCATTTTCAAAGAAAAACGATCTACTGTTTTCACTTTGTCTCCTGTTTGATAAACAGGTGACAAAATGAAAACAGTTTGAAAACTATCAGTCTCATTCAACTTTTTTGTCTACATTCAAGTTTTTTTGGTTTTAGAGATAAAATGTTTTGTGTGTTGGATGCGTATTGATAGAACATTAAGATTCGCACTGACTATACGTACTGATAGAACATTACGATTCGACCTGGCGAATCGTAATGTTGCGATCGTAATGTTCTATCAATACGTATCCAACATGCAAAACATTTTATCGAATTCGAATCTCTGAAAAGTTCGAATTCCGTCCTCTAAAGGTGGAGAAAGTTGAAAATTTAAAAAGTTTAAACAAGTATTTTTCTTTTTTTATTATATTTTTAAAAAGAGGAAAAGGTACTCCTCTACACAAAGGACGGAGATAATCTTCTGAACCTTCGGGGTCCTTTCGGGGAATCTGAACCTTCGGGGTCCATGTGACCTGGCGAATCGTAATGTTGCGATCGTAATGTTCTATCAATACGTATCCAACACACAAAACATTTTATCGAATTCGAATCTCTGAAAAGTTCGAATTCCGTCCTCTAAAGTGGAGAAAGTTAAAAATTTAAAAAAGTTTAAACAAGTATTTTTCTTTTTTTATTATTTTTTTAAAAAGAGGAAAAGGCACTCCTCTACACAAAGGACGGAGATAATCTAGAAGCTGCAGCAAGCTTGTCCTGGTTTCTCATACAACATGCAAACACACACACACACGAGGATTTATGCTAGAAATATGAAATTTTGGTGGTGGAGTTTGAAGGTCATGAGGACAACAATGATTGTTCCGTTTAATCTCAGAGATGTGGGAAAATATGATTTTAAAGATGCAAAAATTATTTTTTCATTTGCTTTAGGTACTAACGAAACATATAAAATAAACATTTTTGGAAATATTCAGCTAGTTTTAATTTACACCGTTAAAGAGTACTAAATGTGGGAAATGCACAACTTAAAACGAATATCGCAAACCAGGAATGTACACTCTAGGGGGGCAGGAATTCGCCCCTCCCCTCCAAAAAAAAAAAAGAAAAGAAATAAAAACTCCGGTCGTCTTATCAGAAATCTCAGTCTTCTTTACCTACCTTGAAATCCAAAACATAACTTTCTTGTGTTTTAGATTATAACCAAAAACGAAACATAACCATTTTATGTTTTTCACACTGGTGTCTTTGTATAATTTTATTTTAACCCCATAGTACATATCCGACACTAAAAACCGGTTTATGAAACAACTATCAGATTTATTCCATATAGAATATCATTTTAACTTTTCCTCTTCGGTGGAATATTTTAGTAATTGGGAAGACCTACTCAAGCCACTCTCCGACTATTATTCTCATACCCCCTCCCCCACAACAAAACTAAATCCTGGGTGCATGCCCATTGCAAGCGATCGATTGATGGTAGAAATTTGAGGCTTCGATGGTTATTACAATGGTAGCAATGACTTCTCATAGGGGGTGGAAAAACGCAACTTTTTTTTTTCATTTTAAGAGGTAAATGAAAACTTTCTTTAATATTCTGTAATGAAATATTATTGCATGCCTCAATCATCCATTAGTTCGAATCATCGCTTCTAAAGGGTGCAAAAGTCAGTAAATGTAAAACTTCGTTTATTTTGAAAACCAGCATTCCATATTCGCCAGAGATAATGAAATGTATTCTTCCAGATTTCACTTTTTACTTTTTATTTCGTTAAATAAATAGGTCTTTCGAAACTTCCAGGCAGGACACAAGGGACAGAAAGTTGAAAACATGTTGAACCCCTGTTTAAGTTGTGCATTAAACGTCCCTGGTTTGCGATATTCGTTTCAAGTTTTGCATTAAACGTCCCTGGTTTGCGATATTCGTTTTAAGTTGTGCATTAAACGTCCCTGGTTTGCGATATTCGTTTTAAGTTGTGCATTAATTTTGCGATATTCGTTTTAAGTTGTGCATTAATTTTGCGATATTCGTTTTAAGTTGTGCATTA
Organism: Ryuthela nishihirai; assembly: GCA_038380435.1. Taxonomy (NCBI): domain Eukaryota; kingdom Metazoa; phylum Arthropoda; class Arachnida; order Araneae; family Heptathelidae; genus Ryuthela; species Ryuthela nishihirai. The sequence goes on along the minus strand of JAWZYU010000019.1, from coordinate 32,798,802 downwards.
ATTTTGCGATATTCGTTTTAAGTTGTGCATTAATTTTGCGATATTCGTTTTAAGTTGTGCATTAATTTTGCGATATTCGTTTTAAGTTGTGAATTAATTTTGAGATATTCGTTTTAAGTTGTGTTAAGGCTGTCCAGTGGGTCCTTTTCCCCAAACTTCTTTGAGCACTTGGGATCCTCATGATCTGGCCATTTAACACATTTTGCACAGAAAATGCTGCGCAAAGGTAAAACAACAGAATCCATGAATCAAATCACCTCTCGTAAACTATTTAGTCGTTATTTGTAGTGGTAAGTTAAAAGATAAATTTCATGGATAAAAGCCCAGGTTGAACTGACGTAAAAGTATCTTTCCCTAAAGGGCTGAACTTTTTCAGCATATTTAATTGTCATTGTTTTATTCATTACTTTAAGGCAGAAATAGTTTCTTATAGCAGACAGACTAAGTTAATTTTACCCGTTGCAATTTTATCATCAGATAAGATCAGGACATATATCATGGGAGGCGTTGTTTGGAAACTGGTTTTGAGAGTCACGATAATTTCATTCTTTACGTATAAATCATCTTTTTTGATCTAATAGTTTTACTCAGCGACAAAAAACTATTTTGTTTTAGATTATCTGCATTTAATAATTACTAGAAAACATAATAATTTTAATTTTATGTTGTAAATTTCAATTTTATATTAATAATTTTAATTATTATTATATAATTATATATATAATTAATCTTAATTATTATTATATATTTATATATATATAATTAATTTTAATTATTATATAATTATATATATATTTATAATTAATTTTATATTAATATAATATTTTATACTTATATTAATGATTATTATATAAAATATTATATACTAATCATTGATATATTTATATCAATGATTATTATATATTATTTTATATAATAATCATTAATCTGATAATAAACTATTCCCTTACGATCGCAGTTGTTGATAACAGCAATACGATTCATAACCCTTTTGTTGCTTTGTAAACAATACACCACATGGTGGTTTAAAGCACACTAAAACTACACTCTCTTAACAAATGGTGTATTAGATTTTTCCAAGTTATGCCAATGCGAATCTAACTTCGAAAGTCTATAACTTCTAAAATATGCATTTAATGGAAAAATGAGACTGAAGTTAAATATCACAAACAAATCTGTTTTTGAACAATATTCATTGAGTATTTAAAGTTACAGAAACTGTAGTATTTAACAAATGTGATTCATTGTAAGAATTTAAGTCAAGAAAAAATTAAAACTTAAGTAATAAGTATTGTTCCAAACCATTTAATAAAATAAATATACATGCTAGAAATCTGCGTAATGATTATTTCTATATTAGATAATTATGAATGATTCTTTTAGAGCAAGATTATTTATTCTTAAATATTCCAACTTTCATAATTCTTTAAATACTGAAAATATGTTGGTAAAAATATAAATTAGATAAATTTTTTATGATCTTTATTTTATCTTATTTCAGAACTTTATCCATTAAATGCATATTTTAGAAGATACAGATCTTTGAAATAAGATTCCCTGACAGAACGTGGAAATACCCGAATATTTTGGTAGGGCAGTGTGTAAGCGGGACTTTTTAAGGAAACGACTCTTTAGCATTCTTTATTACGGACTGTTCTACAAACTGTTAAAATGGCAGAATCAGTTATTATACATGGAAAAATCTATTGCAGTGTTTGCTAAGACAGTGGATTATGTTGTTTCATCTCTGAGGGCTAGTTTTGTACACATAAAAGCTAAACGGTCAGGTCACAAGGATTCCCAGGAATCAGAGCTTGGTAAAAGTATACATCACCCACTGGATAGGTATTATATAAATGAAAGACTACCGTTCAGGTAATTAAGTATTTTTTACATGCACATGAAGCCATAATTTCGCATCTGCTATGATAGGCGGCGGACTTTCCAAACAAATCGATAGGAAAAACGGAGTTTAAATATAAAACTCGATACAGGCACTGGAAACATTTTCCTAGGTACCTGGCTTACTATGAATTAAACCAATCTCCCCCCTCTCTCTCCATCTTAAGTCAGTGAATTAAGACTTTGAGGTATTCGTGGTGGTTCACAGAAGACAAATGAACTCGAATCAAATAACCTGACTCTTCAAGAGAGGTTTAGATTTTCCTTTAAGACTAAGAATATTTTAATGGAAAGAACGAGAAAAAGAATTTTCCCTCCACTACTGAAGCTTTGGCATTCCGCGTATCTGCAGCTCCCAAGTACGAATTCCAACTGTGCCAAGGTTGAGTTTATCTGCATTAAACGCCCGTCTCGACACCCCGATTAGAAAGCGGATACCTGTGGACTTAAAAAGGCCGCCGTCCATCGGATGGTACGTAAAGCTTTTGTCGCGTGTGCAGGAGAGCTATACCCTGTGCCCGATAAAAAACACATAGAATGGCCTTGACGAGAGGCTTCCATCTGTCTCCTAACAGCTGCCCACTGGGTCCCCTTTCCCCAACCTTCTCTGAGTCCCTGGGGTCCTTGTGACCTGGTCATTTAGCCCAATGTATGCGCGAAAGTGCCACTCAGAAGTAAAAAACCCAACAACGACGTGTAAGTGTTTGTAAGCAAAAATCCTCGAACGATTATGTGAATCAATATTTTCATTTAATAAATAATTTTCTTTTATAAAAGAAACTGTCGACTTTGAATATTAAACAGAACTTAGAAGAGAAGTAGCAGTAATAGTTATCTGAGTACACATACCAAATTAATAACGAATAAACTGTATTATTATGATACTGTTTTGTTGCGCTTCATACATTTTGCTCCACACATCATTTTTTATTGATGCTGACATGGACTGATTGGTTGGTTGAGGTTTTATGGCGCAAGGGCAACAAAGGCTATGCGACTAATTGTTAATGCTATAACAGTGAAACATAAAATTAGGCTATTGTACACAAAATATTGTACCCACGAAGTCCATTAATTCGTTCGCCAGTAATACTTTAAAATTAACGATGCGAAAAATGCCGAAGAACCATTTAATTCGCTTACATATAGCGCGCATCTTTCCTTAATTATTTCATGTGAACAACAGAATTGAAAAATCTGGTTTTCATTATCACTTAGTATTATAGATACGATACTTACCTCTCATCATCAGATTCACGATATTTACTTCATAATATCAAAGCACAATCTCGGAGCATCAAAGCACGAAAACTTATCTCTTAGCAGCACAATACCAGATGTTTATCTCTGAGTATGACAGCACCGATATTTATCTCTCAGCATCACTGCACAAGATGTTAATTTCTTGTTATCTTAGTCATAGAAGTTAACTTCTTATAATCTTAGCCGTCGATGTTTACCTCTGAACATCATACTGATCGATGTTTATCTCTGAACATCATGGTGATAGACGGTTTCGTGGTTCACTGCTATAGCGTTACCAATCAGTCGCATAGTCTTTGTTTCTCTCCCGCCACCACAAACAGCCAACCAGACAACCAATCACTCCATGTCAGCATCAGTAAACACTGATGTGAAACGAAATGTACGAAACACAACAAAATGGTATCGTAGTAATATAGTTTATTCCTTGTTAATTTGGTCTGTGTAGCTTAGATAACCTCTGAGTATCATAGTGATCGATGTTTACCTACCAGATTCATGGCGATAGATGTTTACCTTGCAGATTCGTAGTGATTGATGTTTACCTATGAGCAATAGTGAACTATATTTAACTCTGAGCATCATAGTGATCCATGTTTAATTCTGAACATCGTAACGAACACTAATTTCCTCTGAGCATCATAATGAACAATACTTCCCTCTGAGATCATAAGGTTATACGTTTACTTCTAAGAACTATAGCGTAAGAAGTTTATTTCTCAGTATCACTACGCGAGATCAGTATCTCAGTATCACTACGCGACATCGTAAAGAGCGATATTTAACTCTGAGATCACAGCAGATTAAGCAACCGCACCACATTTATAACTTGAAGTCGCCTATCAGCTTCTAGATGTGATGAAAAAGAAAGCGCCGATGGGATATTTATTATACACTATTAAGAAACATCCAGCACCTGCAGATGTCAGAAGTATATTTTGCAAAATTAATTAACTTAATACCACATGTCTAGTCAGAATCGAAAAAAATTGCTCAAACATTATTTTTTGCAAAAGCACATTAGCTTAATATCTCATGTTTATTTATAATCAAATTAAAATCACCCAGTGTACATATTTTACTTACGATGTTACCTTAATGCTCTAAAGAAGGAAGCTGGTACCTCAGTGGTGATCATCAACGTCTTAAGTATGAAAAACATTAATCTTCTTTTCAATATATATAACCGCTTGAATTTGCATCATAGAAGATGGAAAAATTAGAACACACATAAAAGCAAATGAAAATACAGCGCAACGACAGAAGAATACTCGTTTGGTCACGAAACACACCCAACACAAGACGGAAACTTGGGGACTAAAACAATGTCTTTTCGGTAATTGATGTCATGTATCGTGCACACAATGCAATTAAAGGAATAACTTAGTGGTCTTAACGATTATGGTTATCATCTGACGATGACGATGAGGCAACTTCAGGCTTCTTTAACATGTGATGAGGATACTTTGACGTCAATTGTCTTCGTGTATATTATTAATTCAATTTCAGTTTCCGCAGGTAGCTGTTACTTATTTAGTCATTTTTGCTCTGTTCCAATGAAAACGGGACTTCCCCTACCTACTAGATGTAGACTTCCGATAATTGAATTCCAAAACTAAGCGTTTTCTGCAGTTAAAAGGAATGAGCACTTCTACTTTTATATACCTAAATACAAATTTTCTGGCGTAACTTTGGAGGAAAACGATATTTGTGATTTCTGTGTCGCAATAGCATAAAAGCAGCAGGAAAAGTATCTAATGTGTAGGAATTCAGGCCCGATCTAAAAAAAAATATAAGGGAGAATGACGGAGAGGGGCGGGGGGGGGGGGGGGTGAGACATGCGACGCAATCGGGCCGAAAAAGAGGGGAGACAAAAGACTGTATTTCCATTGCAGTGTGATATTATTCGCCTTGTTTTAGAGTTTTTTTACAAAAATTCTTGAAAAATGTGTGAAATATCACAAGTTTAATCAGTTTTTGGCCTCGATTACCCTTACTGACTTTCTCAAAAGGGAGCATTGCTCCCCCCACCCCTATTTCCGGGGTGAGGGTGGCTCAGTTGGTAGCGTGCCAGACTAGTAATCTGTAGTTCCCAGGTTCGAGTCCCAGCTGGGTCAGCTTTGAGATTTATCTCGGTAAAATTATCCTTCCTGCCCACGGTCAGTAGGGGACACTGGTAGGCTTGAAAAGGACGCCATCTGTCTGATGGGACGTTAAGCCGTCGCCCGTGTGCGGGAGAGCCATTTTCTGTGCACGATAAAGAACACGCTGGATGGCCTTGACGGGAGGCTACCATCTGTCTCCTAATAGCGGTTCCAGTGGGTCCCTTCCCCAAAACTTCTCTGAGCCTTCAGGGTCCATGTGACCTGGCCATTTAGCCCATGGTGTGCAAAAAAGTGCCGCTCAGAGGTAAAACACTCCAACCCAACCCCCATTTTAGTTTGTAAGATTACGCTTCATTGGCATTGTCATAAAATTTTTATTTGTTGTTATGAACTTATTTATTATTATCGTAATACATTTCAATGATTTGCAGGTAAGCAATTGTAGGTAATTGTAGATAAGAGATATCTGGTAACTTCTGCATTTTAAAGTCTGTTAATTGTCGAAAGGCATTTCCAGTAGGGGGAGGTGAAGAGAGCTAATATTTTACCCTGTATATTACTTGCTCCACGGTAGGCAAAACTGTGCACAGCAGTAAGGGAATGAATGTACACTGCTCTACCAAAACGTTAAAAAATTTGCATGTTATGTCAACTGGAATCTAACATGAAGCTTCATAACTTCTAAAATGTGCGTTTAATGGAAAAATGTGACTGAAAATAAATTAAAGATCATAATCAAATCTATTTGAACACATTCGAATGCAAATCCATTTTCAATATTATTCGTTCCGTTTTTAAAGAGTTACGAAAGCTAGAATATTTCAAAACAGTAATGTGTCGTAAGAATTTACCTCAGAAATTAATTAAGACAAAATGATACCATTATTTCAAACACTTTCATAAAAATATATATATTTTAGAAAGTTACCTAATGATTATTTCAATATCAGATAATTATGATTGATTTGTATGAAACAAAATAGTGTATTGTTAAATATTCCAGCTTTGATTCAAGATTTGATTTTGATCTTTATTTTACCTTCAGTCACGTTTTTCAATTAAATGAATATTTTAGAAGTTATGGAGCTTTAAACCTAGATTTCCATTGACATAACAGAGACATTCTCTACTATTTTGGTTGGGTTGGGTTGTTTTACCTCTGAGCGGGAGGGGACCCACTGGGACAGCTGTTGGGAGACAGATGGTATCCTCCCGTCAAGGCCATACAGTGTGTTCTTTAACGTGCACAGAGTATGGCTCTCCCGCACACGGGGCCACGGCTTAACGCCCCATACGACGGACGGTGACCTTTCCATACTATTTTGATAGGGCAGTTTATATGTATTGCTTTTAATCTTCATGCGAAAGCTAAGCTTTGTATATTATGAGAATGACAAACGTCAGTTTAAGAAGTGCCCAATTCGTTTGATTTCATTTGGATTGACAGTTTCGTATTGTTTAATTCAATTACAATTTGTGAATCAAGATTATATTAATGGAGTAATAATAATTTTAACAAGAAAATATATGTGTTTACAATATTTTACCAGTGGATAACGGATTATCGTACTTGATACAGTATAAAGTAAACCAGTGACGTAGCGAAGGGTTTATGGTTGGGAGGGGAGAGAGAGAGAGAAAATTTTCCAACTGGAAAAATAAACACTTTACAAAAATTTAATTTTGTCTCTGTCAGGATTTCGTTCCCGCGGGGGTAGTGGGGGGGGGTATGGATCATCAAAAATTGCCTCGATTTTGCCAACACGCCATAATTTTACAAAAAAATCCAAATTTTACAAAAAAATCCAAATTTTACATTTCACTTGAATTTTATCAAGTCACTTCGAATTTTGCCAACTTCCCTTATTTTTGCAAAAATAGAAATCCCAATTTTCACAACTCACCTGAATTTTAATAAGCCACTTAGAATTTTTCCAACTGCCTAGATTTTGCCAACTCCGATTTTCTTTGGGAGGAGTATCCCCCATATCCCTTCCCCCATAGCTACGCTCCTGAAATCTCGAGTGAGACATTACGTTGTCTTTTCGCTGAAGTCCCAACTGTCTCGCAGGTTTTATCAACGGTTATCAAATCCCCGTTAGCAAGGTGACGCTTCACAGATCATCTCGACGTCTGTCATATTTCCATAATAAAAGCCTGGTTCACAGTTCATCTCGTATATCTCGCCTCTGTGACAAGGGCTGTCTCACAGTTAACATTGATGTCGTGATAGCTGAAATTCTGTGTTGATTCATAAAACACATAACGAATTTTTTACATAAGAATGTTTTCGTGGAACGAATTAAACACGTCCCACTGCATCTGACTGACTTGCGACACTATTCTGGTAACTAAGCGTCATCGAACACAATTTCAAAATACTAACATAAGATTAATCTGTGCAAATATACCCCATTTAAAGAGTGTCAAATATTCAACAAAGAGCTAGATATATCTAGAAACGATTATAAGCTATTCAAAATCCGAATTCGGCTTTTAACCAAATTCTTTTTAATTTTAAAGTATAACAAAGTAAAAACCCTTTTTTGCAGGTTATTAAAACACAGTTAATGCTAAAATGTGCTAAGTACATGATTTTAGAAACCAAGCGCTTTCGACTGTACTTGGCAGTCTTTGGCGCAAAGTTCCTTGTTGGGGGGGATACGATCTGTCTCTTAATAGCTGCCAAGTGATTCCCCTTCCTATAACCTCTCTGAACCCTCGTAGTCCTTGTGACCTGACCATTTCGCCCTTTGTGTGCAAAAAAGTGCCGCCGCTGAAGTGTAAAACAATCCAACCCCTCCCCCCCAAAAAAAAAACAGCACCAAGAGGAGAGTTCAAAGTCAACCATGTAACCTCTTCCGAAGTAGCAAATGTGAGACATGTCTTGAAAGGGAACTAGGGAACAGGACCGGTACAAGGTCCTTGTAGACTCTAGGCACTTCTGTTTCGTAGTCCCTTTAGAGGATGTATTTTCACGACAGTGGTTACTGATATATTTTAATCTATTCCATTATAATACTTTTATTGGCAACTAGATTTATCAGACCTACTTACCAATAAAGGTACAATTTTATCAGACTAAGTTGCCGACAGTCTGTGGTAGCTTACTTAATTGTATATTTAAATACTAATGAAGGAGAGGCTGCTAACCTTTCTTCCTCGGAGAAATTTTATTCGTAAGAAATTTTCCATCATCAATTTACATCAACGGAAACATTAAGGAAAATTTCTATTCTCTCCGTTGCAAAAATATTGTCTACGCCACTTTTTGATAATAGCATGTACGTGTAGCTTTTCCTGCTGATAAAGCAGCATTATAACAACTGAAGTTACAATAATCATATTAATGAAAACAGAAATGGTGGAAAAAAGATGACGGTAGATAATCGATGAGGTGAATGGGGCGTCTAAAACATACTATTTACATTCGTGTCAAAAAAAAAAAGTTGTAGTCACGATCTCCAAAGCTCTAGAGTTTCAACTAAATAAACATATATGCTTTATGGAACAATTTAACACAAAGGAACTGACCATTCTTGCAGTAGGTAGTTTATAAATTGTTTTTAAATATCGCAATTACCCATAAATATTACTTTCAAATTACTGATTCTAGTTATTTTCACTTTATTGCCAGTGGACTATTACGAACGAACTCCACTTTGTAGCCTCACTGATAATCATCACCTTTGTAATAAATCTGAGCCTATGTTAACCTGAACTCTGACCTCTCCGCCGTATTAATCTAAGCACCTCTTGGGTGGTCCTCTGAGTATGAAAATTTAACAATGGCTCACCTATTACCCAGAGGCGGTGAATGCAATACCGAACACATCCGACTTGTGGAAGAAGTGCGGGTTTGCACCAGATGCTCGCCAGAGAGATTGGTGGCAAGAAATCGAGGGGGGGGGGGGCGGGAGTATGAAATGTCTCTTACATAACTCACAAGAGAGCATGCGTAGTCCGTTTTTGCAGCACGTGATAATTTTATATCCCACCATAAGTGAAAGTTGGCGATTAATTTATTGGGTAGGTCAAGACGACAGGATAGTGTGCAAGTATGTGTGTAGAGAGGGACTGTATACTAGAATGCAATTTCTAGCTTTATTAGACTGAAAGTATTATAGGACAAATCGCTCCGGTTTAATGTTCATGTAAGAAGTAACAAGTAATATTTTAAATGGATATTGGGTTAGAAGCTTAAGACGGTTGAAAAATTAGTAAAATAATAAGGGGAATTTTCTTTACGATCTATTCGATCTTCATCGATCTATTCGATTCTATTGATAATTCGGAAATGAGGCAAAGGTTTAAATCTCAATGTACATATTTTTTTTTATATAATAAGCAAATGCAGCTGGTATAGACATTTGCATTCGTCAAGATTTTGATTTTAGTGTATAATGGCTGTTTAAAATTTGTCTGTATTTTATTTCAGATTTTAATATGCTGATGATTTGCTTTGTCGATATTTTTATTCAGTATATTTTTCAAAAGGACTTTAGTTTGAATCCCGAATATATTATCTTTCCGATTTAAGTTGTTTCTGGCACCTTTCAATCCTCAACTGAAAGTGATGTATTCGGGTGTTCTTTTCCTCTGAATGGGCATAAAATTGACTAAATGTCTAAGTCACAAGGACCCCGAAAGATCAGGGTCATTAGGGGACTGAAAACCACTGGGCAGAGGTTACGAGACATAGATAGTTCTCGTAAAGACCACTCAGCGTGTTCTGTAACACGCACGTTATGAGTTCTCATACACACGGTGCCACGTCTTAAAGTCCCATCCGACGGACGGCGGCATTGTCAAGCCTATTGCTGTTCCCTCTCTTACCTAAATAAGGGTGGAGTTTAGCGGAGATAAATTTCAACGTTGGCACAGTTAGGACTCGAATTTGGAACTGTAGATTATGAGCGTGACGCGCTACAAAATGAGTCAATCTTCGCCTCCTCTAGGAGAGTGAATACTTGAGTAGTATCTTTTTTTGCGTTGGAATTTTCATTAATCATTATTTATATTTCTCAAGAGTTTCGCTTTGGAATGTTCCAATTCGTCAAGAAATACATATATTTAGTAAAATAATTTCTCGATATTCTGATTCGTCGAATATTCATTTGATTTTCTTATTTTTTATTGATCGAAATTTTGATTTATCGATAGCTTGATTTGTGAAGATTTTATTTATTAATTTTTTTAACTCTTCGAGATTTTTATTTTTTTTTATTACTAGGAATTTCACCTTATCAATAGTTTGACTGTTTTGAAATCCTGAACGCGAAAATATTGAATTACAATCTTTAGCATTTTTGCAGATGTCCCACTGTTTCTACTGCACTTTCGTTAAGTTTGTAATGTTACTAAAATTGAAAAAGACGCCATCTGTCGAATGAGACGTTTAGCCGTGAGCATGGGCCTCTTGTACAGCCAACACCAACTGGAACAGAAAGCCATTCCAGTGAGTTATGGCGTCAACATTAGTGGACTAAAAAATGTACAAATTTCTTGAAAAATTGTTTCTGTTATTTCTACTGGTAGTTTTTTTTAAATTAATCTTTATACTAATTTATATTTAAAAATATATATTATTGAGAAGAAAAATTTATTCGAATATATACGCGTTATCATAATGCTAATACATAAGAAAGAATTTTTTCCCTAAATAATGTACATTTATAAGTATAAATTATCATTAAATTTAATTTTAAAATTTAGCAGTAGAAATAGCAGAAATAAATATGTAAGAAATTTGCATATTTTTAGGTCCACGACGTCATAACTCAGTGGAATGGCCTTCTTTTCTAGGTGGTTTGGCTCAGCCTGTAGTGCGCCAGGCTCGTAATCTGCAGTTTCCAGGTTCAAGTCCCACCTGTGTCGGCGTTAAGATTTATCTCCTCTAAGCGTCACCCTGTCCTCGGTGAGAAATGATGGCTTTGTGACAGCTTCCGTCCGTCGGTTGAGACGTTAAACTATGGAACGTATGCAGGAGAGTCATGTCTTGTTCACATTAAAGAACCCACTTGATGGCCTTGAGGAAGGCTACCTGCCATCTGTCTCTTCACAGTTCTTCAATGAATTCCTTTCCCAAACTGTCTCTAAGCCTTCGGAGTTCATATACCACCATTTAACTCAATTTATGCAAGAAATGCCGCTCAGAGGCAAAACAGCTCACCCCAGTAACTCATACTCTAACCCGGTTCTCAAGCTTTGGAGTACTTGTTATCTGACAATTTCGTGTGTACACGAAAGAACAGCTCAAAACTAAAAGATCCAACCTTCACTATCACATAATTTCTATTGGGCCAATGTAATCAAATCAGCGGGTTTATTACAGTACATTAATGTCATATGTTACTATCACCACTCCAGCTCCCACAAATAAAAGACTTTGGTATCAAAATAAATCCCTTTGTGCGTTATCTTATAGTATGAAGAAGATAGCTAATTGCTTGGCTGGAAATCATGACACAGATAACTTCTAAAGCGAATCCGAGGTGAAAGGTTGGGTTGGGTTGTTTTACGCGGCACTTTTTTGCACACCATGGGCTAAATGGCCAAGTCACAGGGATCCCGAGGGCTCAGAGAAGGTTGGGGGAGGGGACCCACTGGAACAGCTGTTGGAAGACAGATGGTAGCCTCCCGTCAAGGCAATCCAGCATGTTCTTTAACGTGCACAGCGTATGGCTCTCCCGCACACGGGACCACGGCTTAACATCCCATCCGACGGTCGACGAGCTTTCTAAGCCCATCGGTGTCCCCTACTGACCGTGGGCAGGGCGGAGAATTTTGCGGAGATAAATCTCAACGCTGACTCAGCTGGGACTCGAACCTGGGAACTGCAGATTACGAGCCTGGCGCGCTACCGACTGAGCCACCCCCGCCCTCCGAGCTGAAAGGTGTTCAGCTGAAAATGCTATCTTTGTAGATGTCGAAATTTTATAAGGCTAAGTGTAAACATATCTTGAAGGTAACGAAAGATAACAAAGAATTAACAACAGCCTGCCCTATAATGTAATTATCATAGACAGTACATTATATAAAACAAGCTGAATAACATGATAACTGATTCATTTAAAAAGCAGAAATATACAGATTGGAGATGAGCTCGGTCTCGAAAAAATGCAGATGACTTCAAGCTCAGTCATAATTTGTGATTTTAATTCTAAATGTGAAGAAAAAGTAAGTAAAACAATAAATTCATTTCATTATAATTTCAATCTTTTAATCAATTATTAACAATTTAAAACTTTTATTTTTTATTCAAACAAAACCATTATAAAAGTTATTGAACATAATGTGTTAAGGGCCCAAATCATAAAGTCCAAAAGACTCCAAACAGAACTAGCAAATAACTGAATGGACAGCTGTTAGAGGCAGATAAGACATCCAGCATGTTCTTGGAAAGTTGGGATGGGTTCTTTTAGCTCTGAACGACACTTTTTTGCACACAATGGGCTAAATAGCCAGGTCACAAGGAACCCGAAGGCTCAGAGAAGGTTCAGAAAGGGGACCCACTGGAACAGCTGTTAGGAGACAGATAGTAGCCCTCCGTCAAGGCCATCCAGTGTGCTCTTTAACGCGCACAGGGTATTACTCTTCCATACACGGAGCCACGGCGTAATGTCGCATCCGACGGACAGAGGCCTTTCCAAGCCCACGGTGTCCCCTACTGACCGTGGACAGAGTGGGGAGTTTTGCGGAGATAAATCTCAACGTTGACCCAGCTGGGACTCGAACCTGGTAACTGCAGATTACGATCCTGGCGCGCTACCGACTGAGCCACCTCCGTCACTGTTCTTGGAAAATGCAAGGAGGTAGGGGTCAGTTCAACAGATATACACACACGTACACACACAAAAAGATCTAACTTTTCATCAGACGAACGGTTGATTTTACAAACCAAATTTTGTCCTCTTTCAAATTGAAATTTGGTAAGGCAATTGGAAGCAAAGCATTCCAGATATGAACCTAAGGATCTTAGATCATAAGACTAAATTATCAAGTTCTGTAGATTATCAGTCGCCTGTAAGATATAAGCTTTATTCTGTAACATATTTTCGAACACTGCCATTTATGGAAATGGAGAATCACATTCGTAATTCTTTCACTTTGAAAATAAGCTTTCTAGTGAAAAAAATAAGTCCCTACATTTAAATTAAAGATCTCATTTTAGTTATTTAAATCTCATTTTATGAAAAATATCAGTACTAGTCTAGAATTTAAAAAAATTCCAAAATATCGATTAATATACAAATTATTATAACTAATCGTTTACTGAACTAAATGTAATTTTAGAAGTTTGCATTGTGATTCTTTCAGTTCCCGTCCAGTTTGGGTTGTTTTACCTCTGAGCTCACTTTTTTGTACACGGTGAGCTAAATGGCCAGGACCCCAAGAGCTCAGATAAGGTTGGGGGAGGGGACTCACTGGACAGCTGTTTGGGAGACAGATGGTCCGTCATGGCCATGCAGGGTGTTCTTTAAAGTGCACCGGGTATGGCTCCCCTATACATGGGCTACAGTTTAACGTCCCATCCGATGGACGCTGCCTTTCCAAGTCAATCGGTGTCCCCTACTGACCATAAGCAGAACGGAAAGTTTTTGCGGAGATAAATCTCAACGCTGGTCCAGCTGGGGTTCGAATCTGGGAACTACAAATTATGAGCCTGGATCGCTACTTACTCCAGTTTTAAGAAAAACATTTAGGGCCATCCAACAGTGTCTTCAGTTAAATGTCCCAGCTTCAATAACTCTTAACATGATAAATTAATATTGTTGAAAATCGAGAACATCGTGTCAAAGCTTCAACTTATCCACTGTGGCATTTTTTTCTTAAAAATTCCTTTATAATTATTTTAATTAATTTAATTAAATTCCTCTTCAATATGTATTGGGACACTGGCATGCCAAAGTTTATTCTGTGTCCCAATGCATATTGAAAAATAGGGAAAAAAGCTTCCTATTTTTAGTAGCAAAATAACTTATTGTCCACATATGATAGACCGACACATATTTAACTAGACGAAGAACATATCACATATTACCTCCAGTGAATATGATCTGCTCGTTTTTAAAAAGAAGGATCTTTTTATTTCCCTAACTAATAGATGATTGGAGCAATATTTTATTTGGTTCTTAAAATATAAAATAATAAGTCGCAATAGCAATATTTTATTAGGTTCTTAAAAAAAGTTGCCTCTTTTTCACCCATTCTTGTGTTAAAAAAACTTATTGACCATCATATTTTACCACCAAAACTTCAAATTTCTAGCAAATACATAGCTCGTTTCTAACAGTCATTTAAAATATTGGCATTTTCCAACTTTCCCCCCTTTAAAGGGCTTTGTTTCTATTAAAATGTTTTGGAAATTAGAAAAATATGAATTGTAATATTTCATTAATCCTTATTCAACCCAAAACGAATTTTTAAATCATCTCTGTAAGCAAAAAACTTGAATATATATACTAAACTATCGACTTTTTTTTCCCGAAAACGAGCTAAAAATAAGCATTTATATATAAAGAGTGACTTTTGAAGACCAAAAGACAAAAAGAGGCGCTCATTCACGTTCAAATTATTGTGAAAAATGTTCGAGGTTTTTTAGCTTGGTAATCTCATCTGAAACGGGAGTATAAAGCAAATGCCTGCATGAGGAATCAAATAAAATATTAATTCCTAACATCACGTATTCTCGCTGTTCAGAATTCCAGTTGCAATTGTTTCTGTCACAAGAGAATAAACAATAGCATTGTTTACTTCCTAATAAACTGTTGTTCCTGACTATAAGCAGCATTAATATAATATACGTATTATTTATTTACTCTCTGTACTTGTTATCAATGCATGCATTTGACTGACACAGAATTGGACATTTTAATTACAAAACAACTTTAGTTCGGTGTACTTATGCTCTCTGCAAATTTCTCTTAGTGTTAATTCGAAAATGAGAATGTTAAATAAATGGAAATATCTACCGCTGAACACCATTTTAATCACGAAACGAAAGAGATGATAGTCACACTTATTGTACATTCAATAATTTAATGATGAAAAAATGGATTAAAAATCAAATTTTTATTATCATAAACTTTTCTCGTTCAATTCATTGTGCTGTATGACTCGACTTATTTTAATCTCAAAATGTTAGATAATATTTAGGTACCTAGGTGATAGAAAGGTTAGAGTACTCTTGAAAAGTAAAATGTTGGGTAGTTGTTTTACCTCTGACCGTCACTTTTTTTTTTTGCACCCAATCAGTAGGTCACAAAGACCCCAGAAGCTGTGCAGGTTGGGGTAAAGAGACCCCCTGGACAATTGTTAGGAGAAGACTGACAGACTGAAGTGATCCATCAAGACCATCCAGCGTATTCTTTAATGTGCACATGGTATGGCTCTACTTCACACTGCACTCTGGATTAACGTCCCATCAGACGGACAGCGATCTTTCCAAGCCCATCGACGTTCTCTTTCTGACTGAGGGCAGGATAGGTGTTTATCTGAGATAAATTTCAACGCTGACACAGTTGAGAATCGAACCTGGAAACTGAAGATTACGAGCCTGGCGCGCTACTGACTAAGCAAACATCGCGATATACAAGTAAAAGAACACTAGATCAAATTTAGGATCAGTCATGAAATTCCGTGTTTCCTTTTTTTTTGCTGAATTCTCGCAATCTTTAGTCTTTCTGTGTGACATAGTATTCTAACAAATTCATGTATGGATCTTCGTATAAAATTGGATGTATGAAAGGAAATTCATTATCACGAAGTCTACTATATTAAAGGCATTCTGTCGGAATCAATTTGATACCACTGCAGACTGTCAAAATACCAAATTCGTGTACCAAGGCAATTTGATGAATAGTTAATGAACTGAACTATGTAACTCCACTCTTTAAACAGAAGTTTCTTTCTTCTGTAAGTATATTAAAACATATATACGTTTACAGTGGTTAAAAATGAGTTTACTTTTGAATTTACTTTTTCCATGCTTCACACTGGAAAATAATAATACACTGAATGTAACCTACACATCAATCGATCCTTGCAGTAAAATGCCTTTGCTTGCAATATTATTGGGCAAGTTATTTAATGGAAAGCATGTAATTTACTGGCTTAGCCAACAGAATCATTCAGAGCTGAGCAAATATTTCATGAGAGAAACCAATAACACTTTGTGTAAGGAGAGACAGTCTACGAGCCACACACAAAAAAAATAGTAAATATTATATAGTGCCTGCCCTTTTTTTTTTCATCTATTGCAGCAAGGTTGTCCCAAAATCCCGCCGAAGTTAAAAAATTCATGTATCGGACAGGGAAAACGTGAATATCTGTCATCGGCATCAGAGAGTCTGAGTTCTGAATGGCGACAGAAACATTAATAGTTGAGTATCTGGACGCACTGGGTCCCTTCGACATACTGTAGCTACAGCAGAGATGCAGAGAAAAAAGCGAGATGGTCTGATCTTTTGTGATGTTAGTAGTTTATAAACTAAAAAGTTAAAAATATTAATCTGATGGGTTACATATAGTTCAAAACGTCTGCTAGATGGCTTTCACGTTGTTTAAAGAATAACGGTCAGAATCTGCGATTTAGATCTCTTTTTATACTGAGCGTCATCACAAAATATTAGGTTGAAATACCATTTGGTTTTGAAGCAATTCGCTATTCTTTCATTCTGACGGAAACGTTTACCTGATTGCAGAAGGATTTCTTGCTTTGATATGTTCATCATTTATTTTATTTCCTGTAACAGTGTTTCCTGATCCAAAGGTCACAAAATTATTTAAGATCTGATAGGAAAAAAATTGAAGATTTGTTGAAAGGAACGGGTCTAAGGGTAAGGTAGTGAGGAAAGGGGACCATGCCTCTCTTAAGGTAAGGTAGTGAGGAAAGGGGACCATGCCTCTCCCTTCCCTTTCTTTGCGAATGCTAATAAGAGTAATAGAAAAAAATTCTTAAAAAAATTAAATTTCAATAAAAATTTAGTGACCGCTAAAACAGAGGGGAAAATGATATGCAGAAATGAAACTCCAGTCTCTTGGCCCTCCCTTTATTTTTTTCCTTCTCTCGAATCACTCCCCCCTCCTCCTCTCTTTTTTACTTTCCGATGCCGACCTAATTGAACGTATTAAAAAAATGTTTTTCCATAGATTTAGCTTTCTAAAACAGGGTGTTTGTAACAAAGGGTTAATCATTTTTTTTTAATTAGTAACAATATTTATATATTTCTATTAGCTATTTAGCACACAATCAAGTCTAACAATGATATAAAACTTGTCCGCAGGAATCAAAATACAGTAGACAAAAGAATTCTAAGTCAGAGGTCTTCAACGTGGGACATTCCCCTGTCCTACGTCGGAATTTAGTAGATGGAAAAAAATATCCCTTATTAAGAAAATGTGTAATAAAAATATATTTGTACTAGTTTAACACTTGATTGCAAGTTCCCTTTTTTCCCAAAACATGAAATATTTGAAATCGAAATACCAATCCTCATTCATCGTTACCAATTTAGACTACTATCTAAAAACAGAAAATTTCAGTTAACGTATGAAATTATAATAATTTGCTTCAAGATTTGCCGTGTCACATTAATTATATTTTTATTTATTTCACTGATTTGAGTTACATGAGTAGTGTTTATTATGTCCTTTAATAAAGTTTATTTCTAGTCTGGCCTATCAAAATATTGGATAATTTCCAAGTTATGTGAATGGGAATCTAATTTAGAAGATGAAAAACATATAAAATATGCATTTAATGGAAAAATGGTTTTAATTAAATGGTCATAATCAACATTTAAAATTATGGAAGCTGGAACATTCAATAATAAATTATCGTGTTTTATCAAAATCGGTCTTAATTGTCTAATATTGAAATGATCATTTCGTAAACTTCTCAAATGTATATTTATTTATTAAATGGTTTGAAACAATACTTATTATTTAAATTTTAATTAACTTCTGAGGTAAATTCTTATAACTCTCGACTGTTCTTATAACTCTTTAAATGCTGAACGAAAATCGAGATTTAAATTGATTTTTATTGAAATATTTATTTAATCTTCAGTCATATCTTTCCATTAAATATATATTTCAAAAGTTAAAGAGTTTCGAATTTAAATTTCCATTTATGTAACATACAGATTCTCTAATATATTGGTAGGACAGTGTATACATACATATGCTTTTTTTTAACATAATAGTAACTCTTTAAACATAATCTAATAATTATGTTAATAATTTTAACATAATCTACTCACGTTCCTTTATTCGCCCTTCAAGCTCACGGTAATTTAAATGACGACCTCTGATCAAAGCTATTAAAAAACTAAAATCAATATTTGCAGTAAACTGTTTATCTCAAAGTTAACAGTCATTAAATATTTTTCAGAAGCCATATCTTAATAGCTTTTTTTTTAACATCCGCAAATCTTTCAGTTTTTCACTGCCCATGTGCCCATAGGGGAATACTAATTGCAAAATCATTTTTGATTAATATGAAATTGTTTATAATATGGTTTTTAGAAAATCGTTTCACCTGTAAGAACACGTCATAAATTTACAATTAATAAAGGATTTTTGTTTTTCAGTTTTGTATTTTTATTTTTTTTTTTTTTCATTTCTATTATTTTAATTCATTTTTTGACAACAGCATTTATTTGAGTCAAAATAATAATAATATCACACTCCAAATTATTTGAATAATCGCCGCAAATAGGTATTTTCATGATTGAATAATTCATTTGGGATATTATTTAACACACACAGGGAATTTGATCATTCCTACAATTTTTTATCATAAATGTTTCTAAAATAAGATAAGTTGCATTTACTTTCAGATTTATGTCTTGTATTTTTATTACGATTAATTATAAATTTATAAGTATTATCAAAATGGTACCTATTAAATTGTATTTATAGAGTTGGCTGATTGGTAATATTTTAATAGTGTAGCCAAAATCAAAATTAAGGAGCTGATTTTTTATGTCGGTTGATGCATTGTCTAATAGTCGTTTTTTGAAGTTTAATTTAGTTAACTGTGAATCACAGCATATGACTGATTCTCTATTTGCATGATAAACTATTCGACAGTTTTTTCTGGTAGGACACCACGAAATCTGGACAAAATCACATAATAATATTTTAATCTGTCAGTAACATAATTTACATGCTTTATCGATCTGAATAAATCATCAATAACCAGACCGAGACCCTAATTGTGGAAATTTGTTTGATAATACTTTTTCATTCAAGATTATTTGAGATGTTAGTAGTTAAATTTCCTACACGATTAAGTGAGAGAATAAATTTTGATTGGAATCAGAAATTGAGATATTAGACAGATGAAAATACATAGCCTTAGATGTTTTTTAGTTTGAATACAAAAATTATTTTGTAACCATACTGAAATAGTATAGAAATCTTTTTATAGATTGCTATTAACTTTTTCAAAATTTTCACCGATGCATAACATCGCAATATAATTACAATACAACATTTACATCGCAAATACATCGCAATATCATTACAAGCACATAAGTGAGTTAATCTTCAAGTTAACGAAAGGCAGATGGCCGGTGTAAAATTTCGTGTTATCAGAATTTCGCTTTAACAGCATATTGATGAATGCATTGTTTGTTGACTCCTAAAGCTATTCATAGCTTATGCCAGGTCCTGTCTAGAACTAAATAAAGGAGAGGAGAGGGCAAGAAATTAAGTCGAGCCGGAAAATATTAAAAGGGGAGAACAAGAGATTGGATTTCCGTTGCAGTATAACATTTACCTCTCTGTTTCAGAGGTCTTCAAAATTTTTCCTGAAAAATGCATGAAATATATATTTAACAATATTTTGCTTTTATTAACCTTACTAGCATTCTCAAAGAGATGATTATCCCTTCCCCCCTAGATTTGTCCCTATCTTACGCCGTATTTTGAGAATGAAGATCAAGGAAAAGGAATTAATACCTTTCTTTATTGATTAAGCATCTGTGGTCTGAGCCCATCCAGCTTTCATTACGAAAATTATTCCGATTAAGTGTTAGTAAGGTCGACAATAGGAACGGAGTGCAGGAAACTATCGTTATAATCGTCACAAAATATTATTAACCAACGTCCTTACTGTCGATTCTAAAACACACTAGGTATTTACAAACACTGCTAATTAACTAATTAGCAAGAAATCTGAAGCTATTCAAAATTTATCAAACAGTGATTGCGATTACATCTGTCAATCTTCTACGAATTTCGTGTTATCCGAGGAAGTTTTAATGGAATTTTGTTCAGCGGATAATAGGAAATTTTCGCGTTAAGCGATTTGTTTCGTATTATCCGTTTTGCTTCAAAAGACTATTGTTAAACGTAACAGAATTGTCGACCAAACGGACAAAATTTTTACTTCGCTTTATTCATATTCATGTTAATCGTTTTCGACTGTAAAGCTCGATCTAGTAGCACTAAATGTCATCATAGAATACATTTTTTTTCCTGCCATAGAGGTCTAACAAGAAGCTTGTCAGTTTATACACAATAGAGAAGGTCTATCATGAAGGAGAGACCTTAGTAGATCTCCAAAAAGCATTTAGCGCATTAGATCATATTATCTTAATCAAAATACTGAACTACGAGACGTATATTTTACTTAATTAAATACCATTTAAATGATGGCTTATTGTAAAGAATTTAGTAATATCACTAGCGAAATAAATGAAATCTGGTGTAGAGGTTTTAAAAATTTTACATTGGGACAATTACTTTTTCTTTATTTATCCGATGTTGATCAGGGTCCTAACTCGATTAAACTGTAAAATAATGTCAATAAATTTTCCTCCCTTGTTTTTTATTACGAGTGGTTATCTTTTTCATTAGGTGGAGGGGGTGGCAGAAAAAGAAGGGCATAATTTGAGGTAGTTCCCATGTCAGGGGTGGCGCTACCGCATGTGCAATGAGTGCGACCGCACCGGGCGGCATTTCTTTAAAGGTGGCAAATTTTCAAGCAAACTAATGTCCATACCTTCAGTAGACTCTAGTAAGTACGATCTAGGATTTAATTTACTTTTAAAATTACATTAACTTTAGCTAACTTAATCATCAATAGCCAAGTTCATTCTTAGAGAAAAGGGCGGTAGATATCAAAGTTCGCTCCGGGCGAGAAAATAGCTCGCTCACTATACTCCCCACGTCAGAAGATGTCATTTCTAATATAACTCGTTATGCTGTATAATAATTTTCGCATTTCCTCCTTTCTTTCAATTGCTTTTAGTTGTCCTATGTTGCTTTAAAATATAAAAAGAAATTGTATACCGATATTTGTAGTCCTAGCCTTTAGGACTTTTTTTTCTTACCCTTGAAGATTTCTTCGTCCGTTTTCCTGCGGATACTTTTTACGGGGTATGAAAATAGGTTAAGGGAGGATAGAAAATACTTCAGTAGCATTAAATTATGCTAATGGAAAGCTACATACCGAATTTGATCTTTTACAGCTTAGGAGGAAAGCTCTATCAAATAGGAAAATGGACAAAAACTCTCTGAAATTTATAATAGATATTTGTTGATTTTCTGTCATTTTAAACCGTGTAGTAAAATAATTACTTTCTTCCTTACTAGATTTTTAAATAGTGTACTTTTTTTTAATTCTTCCACTTTATTTTCGTTTTTTTCTAATTTAACTTTTTATTATTTTAAAAAAAAACTTGCGATACATTAATAACACTTCGTAAAAAAATTAAATGGCAGTGGAAGTAACTGCTTGAGGGGTATTTTTGTTATTTACGGTAATTTTAAGAGTTACAAATATTTGTAATATTATTAATAAAGTTTTTAAATAGGGCACTTAAATAGAGGGAGAGAAATTTTTTCTCTGATGATGCGATGGATGCGATGATGCGATGGATATTACGATCATCTATATCAGAAGATGCTCAAGAAATATGACTATTAGTTTACACTTTGAACAAATTAAAGGAAACAATAAATCATATAATGCGACGCCGTGCTGAATTTATACATAATACATCACCACCTAAAGCTTCAGATTTTATTCTTTTATTTCAACTAATTTAATGACTTTGTATGCATTTTAAAAGAATAAAAAAATTCCATTTCACTGATTTCAAAATCTAAAAACCTACCATAACAACAAAAGAAAAATAAACGATGCAAACCTGGATACATAACCTGCTGTTCCATTAGCATTTACATCAATGTGCCCAGATGTGGAGGGGCGGAGGTGGCTCAGTCGGTAGCGCGCCAGGCTCGTAATCTGTAGTTCCCAGGTTCGAGTCCCAGCTGGTTCAGCGTTGAGATTTATCTCCGCAAAATTCCCTGCCCTGCCCACGGTCAGTAGGGGACACCGATGGGCTTGGAAAGGCCGCCGTCCTTCGGATGGGACGTTAAGCCGTGGCCCCGTGTGTGGGAGAGTCATACCTTGTGCACATTAAAGAACACGCTGGATGGCCTTGACGGGAGGCTGCCATCTGTCTCCCAACAGCTGTTGCAGTGGGTCCCCTCCCCCAACCTTCTCTGAGCCATCGGGGTTCATGTGACCTGGCCATTTAGCCCATGGTGTGAAAAAAGGGCCTCTCAGAGGTAAAACAACCCAACCCAGATGTGGAGCAACCACCTCATCAGCGGCGTATCCAGAAAGTTTAATGAGGGTAAACATTCTTGAAACTGATTTTTGGGGACCGCCTTAGAAAATATACCTTATTTAAGCCTTCAAGGGGTGAAGTCATAACCCTCATAATACTTCCCCTTTTATATGCCACTGCATCTCATTTATAATATTTGTAATAATCAATTTTTAACCATAAACAAATGTTAATTTATGTTTTTATATTCCTTATTTTATATTAGTGTTTTACTGATAACATATAAACACTAAGTTGAAAAAAGTGTCCGGACACTTCCTTGTTATGTGAATGGAAAGCCACTTTCAAAGCTCTCTAACATTGAAAATAAACCTTTTTCGCAAAAACTGTTATTGGCGATAAATTGTAGATATCACTCAAATCTCTCTAAATATATTTCCGTAATATTCGTTTAATATTTAAAGAATGAATGGAATTTGAAGCATTTATCTTCAACTTTTGACACTTGTGAAAAAATACTTCGATAGATAAAACACAACTCTTGTAACAATTTGTTCACTAACATAAATTAAATATCTGAAGTTTGTGTGACGATTTATTTTAAGATTTGATCAATTTGTAGGCAATGTGACAGTGTCGTAGGCTGTTAAATGGTCCCGCTTCAATGACATTTTAAATATTGATCGAAGATTGTTGAAAATGTGTGCAGCGCGTATTTCAAGACTAGGGCGTGAAGAAAGAAGTTATTCGTCTTGTGTTATGTTGTCCAGTGCTCTTTGAAGAAGATAACATGCCTGGACGATGCAGGTGCGCAACATTTGTACAGTTAGCCGAGTTTGAGCGAGGTCGTATAGCGGGTCTTCGGGAAGCAGGTTGGTATTTTCGTCAAATTGCACACAGCGTGGGACTAGAGGTATCGGTCGCACACTTTGCAGACATGGTTCCGGGTAACACAGACTTACGGTCGTACGAGAGGATCGGCGTATCAGGAGGGCGGTGGTGGCAGATCGGACGACTACGGCGTTACAAATTCGATTCACTGTCGTACTAAGGGTATATAAAAGAACGATACGCAATGATCATTTGGAAACAGGGCTACGGGCAGATGTCGCTGGCACGGTTACCACTGTCACCTCGTCACTGTCGAGCACGTTTTCAGTGGTGTCAAGAACGAGTTCATTGGAGGGAAGAATGACAGTCTGTAGTTTTCAGTAATGAAAGACTATTCTGCTTAGGAGAGTCCGAAGGCGACAAGGTGAGCGGCATCTTCCATCGTGCATCCTCCAGCGATACACAGAGCCCACGCCGGGTATCATGGTGTGGGGAGCGATTAGCTATCACTCTCGTAGGTGTCTGGTGTTTGTACAGGGTACACTGAATAGCAATGCGTACGTCAGCGACATCGTACAGTCGGTCGTCCTGCCATATTAGATTGTAATCCCAAATGCGATATTCCAACAGGTTAACGCCCGCCCGGGCAACTCAACATGCTCTTTAGGCAGTGCTCCAACCCCTTTGGCCAGCACGCTCTCCGGACTTGTCTCCAATCGAGCATATCTGGGACTGGATTGGACAAAGACTCTTCCGCGGACCGAGGGAGGTAACGACCATCGCTGAATTACACGTCCAAGTTGAAAGCGCATGGAATAGTATCCCCCTGCGTGATATCCAGCATTTGTACGACCGATTCCATGTCAGATTGGAAGCTTGTATTGCTGCTCGAGGAGGTTCAACCGTTATTAAAATGTGCCTTCTGTAAAATGTAATATTCATTAAAAGGTAAAATAAACATTGAATCACTTCACACGTGTGATCACTGTCCTTTCTCAACAAGTTGTTTCTACTAAATAAATCTCATAGATTACGCTTTAATTGTTAATGGTGTTCACATTTCAATTTCTGCCAGTGTATAAACAACTGGTGTATAAGGCACATATAGAAACAAAAGCAACAAATCGAATGTGCAAAAAGAAAGTAAAACATTAAATACTATTAAAATAAAAATATGCAACGATTCAAAGATAGGTGTTAAAAAGAGTTATTGAGGTGGATTGTTTGGGTTGCTTTACCTCTGAGCGGCACTTTTTTGCACACCATGGGCTAAATGGCCAGGTCACATGGACCCCGAAGGCTCAGAGAAGGTTGGGGGAGGGGATCCACTGGAACAGCTGTTGGAAGACAGATGGTAATCTCCCGTCTAGGGCCATCCAGCGTGTTCTTTAACGTGCACAAGATATGGCTCTCCCGCTCACGGGGCCACGGCTTAACGTCCCACCCGACGGACGGCAGCCTTTACAAGCCCATCGATGTCCCCTACTGATCGTGGGAAGGGCGGGGAATTTTACGGAGATAAATCTCAACGCTGACCCAGTTGGGAGTCGAATCTGGGAACTACAGATTACGAGCCTGGCGCGCAAATATGAAGTACAAAAGCTTTAGAGTGTAATACAGAACTTACAAGAGTTATTGAGTAAAAGTTAACTGAGTGTAAGGGGTTCAGGCGGTAAGTGATGAGAGCTAAGATATATATATATATGCTTTGTTCAAGATTAAATGCAAAACAATCGATTAAAATGAGTTTAATAGTTAAATTTGTGTCACAAAACTTCCAAGGTAATTAATTACTTCTTTCCATAGAATTACTTATACTTTTAAAAAGAATTCTTTGTTTTTTATGGTATATTGAAACCTGCATTATATTCAATAAATATTTATGGGGAAAAACTATTCCCGACAGCGCGTGATTCTAACCCACGACTCTAGTGCATGTCAGAGTGCTCTAACCACTAAACCAACCGTCAGATGATTTTTTTGTTTCCACAATGTGACCTTTATGCATTTCGCTGAATGTGGCGGATCTTTTATAATCAGGAAATGCAACTTGTTTTTTGATTGTTGCTAATGAATCTGGTGTTAACGAGGAAGCACCGTCGGCAACAATTTCTTCTACATAAGTATTTATTGAATTCTATATTTACAGGTAATCTGTGAATTTATTATGGATTCCATCAGGCCCAGATCTAGAAAATAAAAAAATCGAAGGAGGTAGGGGAGGGGGGCATGAAACACAACTGAGACAAAAAAAATGCAAAGTGGGGAAGGTGAGGCAAGAGACTGGATTTTCAATGCAGGATAACATTTTCCCATCCGTTTTATTAGGTCTTTAAAAAAATTCTTGAAAAGGGAATAAAATATAATTTTTTTGCATTTTTTTACCATTATTTTCATCTGAAGTGGGGGGGGGGGCTATGCTCCCTAGATCCGGGGCACTGGACTGCATATATATGCCTAAGTCTATTAAGTCCAGTCCATTGGTTACCAGGATCCTAACTTGTCATCATTAGGTTCACTGTACAGCAAAATGCACACTATACAAAAAAGTAAGTGAATGAGAATTGAACAGTCTCTCAAGAAGTCTAACATATGTTATTCTTTGCTTATGAAATTTTCCAAAAAAAGGTAAAGATTTAATATGTAGTGAAAAAGACGAAGATGGCATTATCATTTCCTTATCTTCAATAGCCCTAAATAACTTTATCAGTCCTTAAGAAGAAATAGACATTGATATGAATGAGATTTCAAAGAAGAAATTTTAACTTATAATACGAGATTTTTGTGGAAGAAATAACATAAACGATATGTACTTATTTCCGGATACAATTAGTAGGGCGCCCTTTCGGTGAAAATCATCGTTTCCGTTAACTCTTGGGAACTGGGGGGGGTGGGGGATTGGCTCAGTCGGTAGCGCGCCAGGTTTGTAATCTGCAGTTCCCAGTTTAAGTCTCACCTGTTTTGAGGTCTCCGCTAATTCCCTCCCTGCGTTCTGTCAGAAAGCGGCCACTGGTAGGTTTGCAATGATATCCGTTGTCGAATGAGACCTTAAGCCATGGCTCCGTATGGAGGAGAGCCATAACCTGTGTACATTAAATAGCACGATGGATGCTACCGTTTGTCTTCTATCAGTTCTCCATCCGATCCCCTTCTTGTGTCCTTGTGCCCTTCTTTAGCCCATTGTGTGCAAAAAAAGTGCTGCTCAGAGTTAAAATAACCCAAACCATTAACACTTTTGAAATCTAAATAAGAATAATATACGTAATTAATTAGATAATAATTTATTAAAATGCATAATTTTCACTATCTACTTTAGCTCGATTTCTATCAAGTTGCCAAGTTTTGTAGACGACTTACAAGAATATTTTTTTTCCGCCATTAGCATTCATCTGAATTCTGATGTAGTTATTGACTGAGCTTGTTAAATAAATCCTGACCACTAAAATTCGATCTGCTCTCTTTGAGAATGCACTCGAGCATGTGAAATGTAAACAACGGGGAAGCAACGGAGGATGGCATCGAAGAGAATGCGTTGTTAGTCTGAGTGCGTTCGATACCTGAGACGCCCACAGGCAGTCAATAAATGTGTACAAAATGGATGCTTATGCTGATTAACGTATACAAAGTTTTAAAAGACTTAGTATGACTAGATGAAAATGAGAGATAAAGAGAGTAAGTTGTATTTTAGGGTGAACTTTTTTGGGGAAAACAGAGTATCATGGAACAGGAATGCAGATTATTTTTCAGAATGGCACATTAACCTGGATCATGCAGAGGTTGACTTTCTTTTTCAGTTTCACTTCCATGTTATATGATGAAAAGTTACTTTCTCAACTTTGTTGTTCAAAATCACGTATTTAACTCCTGAAGCTTGTCACTGATATCTACTTGAATACGCCCTGAGATCGATCATCAGGATAACAGGATAATTTCCTCTGAACTTTTTTTGTCAATTTACAAATATGTACACTGGTTTCTATAAATTGAAGGTCAATACTATATTATCAATGTGAAGCTAACGTCGAATCTCCATAACTTCAAAGGGGCGGGGGTGGCTCAGTCGGTAGCGCGCCAGGCTCGTAATCTGTAGTTCCCAGGTTGGGTCAGCGTTGAGATTTATCTCCCCGCCCTGACCACGGTCAGTAGGGGACACCGATGGGCTTGGAAAGGCCGCCGTCCGTCGGATGGGACGTTAAGCCGTGGCCCCGTGTGCGGGAGAGTTTTTTCGTTTTAAAAAATATGATAGCAGATAAAAAATCTTTATCAAATATATCAATATCTCGATTTTCAATAATATTCGTTTAGTATTTAATGAGTATAAAAGTTTAAATATTTAATAATAACAATTCCTGTCGCAAAACGTATCTCAGAAGGTAATTAAAACTTAGTAATAAATATTGTATCAAAGTGTTTAATTAAATAAGTGTGTATTTCAGAAGTTTGCGTAAAAATTTCTATCGGTATTCATCAGTTTTGTACAAATTTCTAAAGACTGTCAATTGCTGATGTACAATATTCAAACTTCCACAACTTATTAAATACTGGACGAATATTGTTGAAAATCGAGATATTGATATAGTTGATTAAAATTCTATCTGCTATCACATTTTTCGAAAAGTTGTAGAGCTTCGTCATTAGCTTCATATTGACATATCATAGGCATTTCCTTAAGTTATGGAAACTATTGCATATAACTTTCAATGTAAACTATCTATGCTAATATCACCAAAATATTTCTACGTCAAAAAATGAGTATGGAAAACTTAATTCATATCAAGTAGGCCTATACTGGACACCCAGACTAAAGAATTAAAATATAAATAATAATTATTATAATACAGATATTGTTTACTATTTTAACTTATTTTATTTTAGAGGTTTATGCAATAGTTCTTTCAATTATCAGCAATTTTGAAGAAAAGATTTCGGACTGCTGTTAAGTGGCTAGCTTTAATAACTCTCCAAACACTAAATTATTATTCTCCCATGAAGCCAATACGAAATATCCAGTAATTCCCCACAAACATATTATGAAATAAATTGCTAAATATATATATAAAGCTTTACTAAGTCATTAATAAATTCCATGTTTTGGTTATAGAAAGACCAACCAGTAAAATTTTAAATAACTTTTTACGAGAATAAGCCTGAAAGTAAAAATCGAAGTCAGTGTACCCAAATCTTAAATTTCAGCAATGTTCTTCAATATTTAAAGAGTTATGTCAGCTAGAATATTAAAGAGTAGCTTGACTGCTTCTTAAAAGAGTTTGTCAAAATTGAGGAAAATTGAAAGCATTATTAGTCGAACTTGTAAATAAATAATTATTTCATTGAACGATTTGATGACAAGTATCACTTACGTTTAATCTTTTCAATTAAATTCTTTTCAATCTTGATCTTAAAATATTCACATCTTTCATAACTCTTTAAATACTGAAAGAATACGACGACTCCTCGGAACGTACATCCAGCTGTTCAGAGGGGACTGTATTGGTTCGATATTTAATAATCTGGTCAAAGCAGATTCGCTATAGCGAGAGAGAGGTCTCATTCTAAATGTTGAGTATCGAAGTCAGTGAAGAGGCACTTTCTTTCGCTAATCAGTCCTTAGCTTTGTCAGAAGGACACACGCTAATTTCATACGAAAGAGAGGCGTGAAACGTAGTTGTAATGCGCTGCCTGAGTGCTATAAACAAATATTACGTACCAATGACAGTCCTACACTGAGTTGTGTTGGGTTGTTTTACCTCTGAGCGGCACTTTTTTGCACACCATGGGCTAAATGGCCAGGTCACATGGACCCCGAAGGCTCAGAGAAGGTTGGGGGAGGGGACCCACTGGAACAGCTGTTAGGAGACAGATGGTAGCCTCCCGTCAAGGCCATCCAGCGTGTTCTTTAACGTGCACAGGGTATGGCTCTCCCGAACACGGGACCACGGCATACCCCGTCCCATCCGACGGACGGCGGCCTTTCCAAGCCCATCGGTGTCCCCTACTGACCGTAGGCAGGGCGGGGAATTTTGCGGAGATAAATCTCAACTCTGACCCAGCTGGGACTCGAACCTGGGAACTACAGATTACGAGCCTGGCGCGCTACCGACTGAGCCACCCCCGCCCCCTACACTGAGTACCACGGCTTAACGTCTCATCCGTCTGAAGAAAGAGCCTAAGATGAGAACAAAAGTAATCATCCTAGGCTCCTTCTTCAGGTGAGAGCTATGCAGAGGGTGTTAATTTCGCTAAACATCAAACTCCCAGAGATTTCACAGCGTCAATAATTTATGTTTATTCTTCATTTTATTTATAACTAAAACTTTTACTGATTTTTATTTTCTCCGTTAACCTCCGCTCTATTCTCGGTCAGAAAAGAAACACCGATGGGCCGTCCTTCGGATGTGACGTAAAGACGTGGTCCGTGTTCAGGAGAGCCACATCCTGTGCACTTTAAATAGCACACTGGATGGCCTTAACGGAAGGTGTCCATCAGTTTCTTAACAACTGTTCAGTGAGTTTTCCACCCCTAATCTTATCTGAAGAGTTGAGATCTTTTTGACCTGGCCATTTAGCTCATTGTGTATAAAAATAGTGCCGTTCGGAGATAAACAATCCAACAGTCAACTAATCTTTATAGGCTACCATTTTTTTACCGTATGTGTGTCTTTATGCTTATATTTTATGAATTATTGGATTGCGGTCTCCTACTCTATAATTCTTTGACGAAAAGGAATTTCATTTAACATGGAGTTGAACGCATCCATCACGTTAAAGCGGAAATTACTGCATTGATGAAAATATAGTATCTTTACGAGTATCTTTACGATACTACAAGATACTACAGTGTCATTCCCATAAAAACTTTATTCTTGAAACTAAATTAATTATTAATTTATCTTTCTATTGTCATAACATGAAAAATTTCTATTGATTTGCTGTCCTGTACATGATGCTCACTTCTCGGCATTTCCATTGGATAGTTTATGTAATTTTAGAGTAAATTTAATCAAAAGCACTCACCAGCAATTAGAGAAATGATGAATGTCTCCTTTGTTTTCAATCCAGATCAAGCTCTTCAAGCACCACTGAAACGTCTTCAGTTCATTTTCTGTACAATGTCGACTTGGACTAAGCATTATTCTGGCAAATATTGGCACTCGAACACAGAACAGAGAGAACGAGAGAGAAATAACTAAACAAACGGAGGACTTTTTTTTATCTTCTTTCTCTTTCTGTCTCTCCCACCTACTCCCTTTGAAATAATATATATATTTTTTTAAAAAGCAGTCAGATTCGAACACAACTATCTCTAGCGTTCTACGTCATCTACTGAGCTTTCTGCAGAGGTCAAAGGTCATACTATCTCTGCATGCCTCTTCATGTGAAGCGAAAGATGATCTGACCTCGAGAATGCTCTCTCACACAGTCGACACTGGAAAGGTCTGTCTCCCGTGTGCTTCCGGTAGTGACGAGTGAGTTCATCAGAGCGAGCAAATTTCCACCCGCACCCTTTCCAGTTGCATTGATAGGGCTTTTCGCCAGTATGGGTCCGAAGGTGGGCTTTGAGGTGGGAGCTCTTGGAATAAGTCTTCGTGCAACCGGGATAAGAACAGGTGTGTACAGTTATCTTTTTTGGACCTCTCGATCTTCTTCCACGCCTGGGTTTGGCAGGAGGAGGCGGA
The DNA here is from genome assembly GCA_038380435.1 of Ryuthela nishihirai. Classification (NCBI taxonomy): domain Eukaryota; kingdom Metazoa; phylum Arthropoda; class Arachnida; order Araneae; family Heptathelidae; genus Ryuthela; species Ryuthela nishihirai. The sequence goes on along the minus strand of JAWZYU010000019.1, from coordinate 32,767,434 downwards.
GGACCGGCTAAGGTTTGATCCATAGGACCCACCGCGGGAAGTACCGTCATGCCAGCCGGCGCGCGTCCTGCAAGCAGGTCCGCTAGATGTGGAGACGTGGGAGGCGTCACCATCCGACCCTGAGCAGGGTACGGCGAGGGAAATTGCTGTTGCATCACGTGAGAGTTGATGTGAGTCGGTCGCACGGCCGCTGCTAGTCGTTGGTGTTGAGACAGGTAGGATTCGTACTGAGCGACTCCGTGTTGGTAGCGGAGTACGGTAGAATTGTCAGGGGTCGCCGGTGGCGAAGAGTGACTAGTCACTGCGGGAGAGGGGAAAGAATTCCACGGAGAGACGATGTAGCCCCCTCCCGTGGATGGAAGTTCCCTATTGTGGCCAGGAGATACAAATATTCCTGCACCGTTATCAGTCTTCAGATCCACCATAGAGGGATATCGTTGTGGATGGGGTGAGTGATAAGCACTGTTGAAAACAGTCACCGTATCACCAGACGTTTCGATCACGTTGTTCACTAGTCCGAGATCAAATTTATGAGTGGGTGTACCTCCAGTTGGGGTGGGAGATGCGTCGTCTTCAAGATACAGTTGTTTAGAAGTTTCCACGGTGATTCCCAATTCCATCTCAAGTCTGATGTCATCGTGTCTCCGATGTGGGTGAAGTGGAGGAGGTGGAGGAAGAGGAGCTGGTGGATGACAAGGAGAGGAGTGTTGGGTTGTAGTCGGAAGTCCTGAGCTGCGTCGAGATCCCGACTGTAGATGACCCCCACCCCCTCCATCGTCCGTCGGAGTAGTCGGAGCTAATGAGTTACAGTTCGGAATCATTCGGAGCTCGGGAAAACCCGAAGACGTGGTCACTGTCATGTCCCCCAAGAGAACGCTTTCTATATCTTGCCACATCTGAAATACAGAAAGAAAAAGAAGCATGGTAATTAATGAAATAAGAATAAATATGCGAATATTATATAAGAAATTGTTATTTATGAACTATGAGTCGTATTTTGGATTTGATCTATTCTGATTTTTTAAATACAGTAAGTCACGGAAATACATAGATATTCCCGTTATTTTATTCAGTATTTTGTCAGAATTTGGAACTCACTTCATTCGAAATCAATTAAAAGGACTTTTTAAAAGCCAAACAATCGTATTTTTCGATGATTAAATATCTAATAATCACTGCTTTTTTTATTATTTTGCAAACTTTAAAAATGGATTAGATATATTTTGAATGCAAGACTCATTAAAAAATATTCAAAACTCTTTTCAGAAATTTCTCAGTATCGAATAGTGACTGATATAATACGTTTGTTTATACGAGTATATATGAGTATATACGACTGATATAATACGTTGTTTCTTGTGATGACAAAAAATATCAGTTCACGAATCCAACGTCATCCTGTTTAACACTGTCAATAGCTTATCAAACATCACAAAACCATATGGGAGAAAACGTAACACATTCAATATTTGCACTCTAATTATGAAAACAACCGGCACTTCCGTGTTATGAGAAGGTAAAGCCATATTCAAAGCTTCCTTAACTCTGAAAAAAAAATATTATTTTACAAAAGGAAAGTGGAAATAAACTAAAGATTTCACTCAAATCTCCTTAAATATCTATTTATCGCAATATTCGTTTAATATTTAAATAAATATTGACGTTGAAACATTTAACTATAAATTTTGTCACTCATGTAAATTTACTTGAAAAGATAAAACACAACTCATAACAAATCGTTCAATAACATAAATGCAATATTTGATGTTTGTGTAACGATTTCTTTCAGTTTTCAAAATTTTTTTTTTGGGGGGGGGGAGTATTCAATAACTCTTTAACTATTAAACGAATACTGTGGAAAATAGAGATTTTAAGAGATTTGAGTGAGATCTTTAATTTATATGTTGGGACATTTTTCTGGAAGAAGCTTATTTTCAAAGTTAGGGAGCTTTGAATATGACTTTCCATTTACATAGCATGGAACTGTTTGGTTATTGTTTTATTTATTCATTTTTTTTTCAATGTACTGTATATACTATCTCTTGCCATACAAAAAATTTGCTTTCGATACTCACTACAAAACTCACTATAAAGACGTTTCACAATATTCATATATAAATCGAGCTGCGAATTTGGCTACAAATTAACAATGACACTTAGGATTTTAATTCCTTCATAGTCCCTTTAAACAATCGACTCTCACTTCAATTAACCTTAAGTGCCCTTAAGAGACACAATAAAGTGAAAAAGGCCAAACAGGCATGTAAAAGTATTGGGAGTTGTAAAAGGTAATTCGATAAAGGTTTGCCCCTAAAAAACCCTGTTTTCGTAGCGAATAGAAAAGACACATGAACCGAAAAAGTCTATTCGATCTATCTTTTAGCAGCTAATGAAGAGAGATTTATTCTCAAGTGAGATTTGGATACCGATCAATTAACAGTGGCGAGAGACGCTCTTCATCAGAGATGGAGAGCGTGGCACTTAAGATAAGAGTATGTGGATGCGAAGAGAGGTGCTCGTGCTAATTGATGTTTGATTTTTATTGACAGCAATTTCGAGAAAGCTTAACACGCTGCAAATGAAATGGCATCTGATAAGCCACAAAGGGAGCTGAGATGGTAAATGCTGATAAAGAGAACTGTTTGCTACCACTCGGCGATGATTAAACGTAAACTAAGGAAATTGGATGGAAACGAAACGTGAAAAGAAACTGAGTGAATGACGTATAAATAATTCAAATAAGATAAGGGTAATTGACTTCGGTTGTTTCTTTTCTGAAATGATCTTTTTTCAATCAAAATTTACTTGGGTGTAGTTTTTTTTTTTCCCCGATCGGATAGAAATGCTCATTTTAGCCAAAATTTTAATTGTAAACTGTGGGATCAAGATCATTCTTTACTCCTACATTGAGCTATTCAACATAACATCATTCAACATAACATATCATTGAGCGGTCCTTTTGCAGGCTTTCTCAATAAATATTTTATCTTGGGAAAAGAGTGTTTATTTGCATATAGAGCATTATGCATTATTTCTATTCTATTTTATCCTCCTTGTTTGATTTTTCTGTTTTCCCGATTTTCGTTTGTTTTATTTTATCCATTTGGTTTTCTTATTTTCTCATCACGATTTTAATTTTTTTTTTTGAGGTCTTCTCTTTTTATTTTTTGAAAGCGAAAAAATTTCTTTTTTTTTAAATTTTAGTTTTTTTAACTTAAATTTTAAATTTAAATTTTTTATTTTTATTTTTTAATTTTTAAATAATTTTTTTCTTTTTTTAATTTTTTTAAGAATTTTGAAATTAAAATTTTTTTAGTTTTTTTTAATTGTAACTCTTTTTTTCCCTTTTATTTATTATTTTTATACATATATATATTATATTTTTATATTTTATATTCTATTCCAGAGGGAAGTTTGGATTAAAAATTTTAATAATGAGTTAATTACTTCTAGGTTTTTAAATTTTGAAAATTGATTTAAAATTATATCAATCTGAAATTCAAAAATTCCTATTTTTTCAAGAGATTCAAAAAATTCCTGCCTTTGTAGATTATATTGTGTGCAATTGAGAAGGACATGATGTATAGTTTCTGGTGTATTACAATATATACACTATACATATTTTTGGTGAATTTGCTAGCTTGACTTTATATTTTAAATCATTAAGTAGAGCCATGTTGGTTCTAAGTCTAAAAATAATTTTGCTTTGTTTTCTAGAGTATGCAAGATTTTCTATTTTGGAGAGTTTTTTTGAAATGTGGCATCTAAAATTATTTGTAATGAAAGAATATGTATTAAAAATTTTTTCGGTTAAATTAGATTCTAATTTTTTGATTTTTACTTTAATATTTGTGAAGAAATAATAATTTTCTTTAGTTTGGTTGAGAATATGGGCATTTTTGGCCTATGTTATCTACATGTTCGTTTTCTGGAATTCCCACATGGCTTGGGATCCATTGCAAGGCGATGTGATTATTTTTTTGTAAATTGTCTGTGTTTAATTCTAAAATTGTTTTGATATAATAATTATAGTCTGTGTAAAGATTTTCTTGTGTTAATAATTGTAGTGCACCTCTAGAATCTGAGAAAATAACTATATTTTGATTTTCCAAATTTGAATTAATCCAATTAAAAGCTTCTATTAATGCCATTATTTCTGCATGTATGATGGGCATGTTGTGTCTTAGTTTAAATGAAGTTGAATAATTTTTCTTTGTGATGTAGATGGCTGCTGTTGATGAATTGAAATCTCTTAAAAGAGATCCATCTCTGAATATTTTGAAAGAAAATTCAAAATTTTCATGACAATGTGCCTGAAATAGGGTGACAGCTGCTTCTTTCGAGACATTTTGTTTTGAGTATAAGTTTGGGATATCTAAGTGAATTTTAGGTTTGGAAAGGATCCAATCCGGAATTGTGTCGGGAATATCACCTCTCAATGTTACATTAGCAAATTGTTTAAAAAAAAATTAATAAATTTGTTTCGTTTCTAATAATTGTAAAATATGGGTTAAATTTAAATTTTTTATAAAAAAAAGGTGATTTGGGAGTTTGAAATGAATATTAAAGTAATATTTTAAAATTAAAATTTTATGTCTAATTTCTATGGGTGGAATTCCTGCTTCTGCAATAACTGAAATCGTTGGGCAAAATGTGGGGAGTCCTAAGGCAATTTTTATGCATTGCTTTTGTAATGAGTTTAATTTTTTGAATTTACTACATTGAGCTAGGTTTGACAGCTGATTTTATGTCCATTTCCAATGGAAATGAACATTTCTATTGTCTAATTCTAAGGATTAAAAGCAAGATTCTTACGACAAGCGAAATGATAATCGGTTTTTCACGCATGAAAATTATTGGTCATTGGTGCAGAGGCTAGCGTGCTACAGATAAAGTCATCTGGGTTCGAGCTTCATATAAAGATAAATGTTTTCTTTTTCTTGTCTGTTTTTCTGCTGAGTTCTCCTCTTTCTCACAGAAATTCTCTCTAGCGTATTGTACTAACAAATTCATGTTAGACTTCTGTGGCAAGGGTAATTTATGCTTCCAAAAAATTATTTCAGATAAAAAAAAATCAAATTCTTCATTAGAACCAATAACCTTGGAAAATATATAAGACAAGTAAGATTAAAGTCGTAGATTGGCGGTGAATACCTTCTAATCCGCTCAACTTGTTAACTAAGACCAGTTCTTTTGTTTTGACTAAGGATACCAATACTTGTTAAGTTAAACTAATGCTGCTTCCAAAATGAGTGGGACGGGGGTGGCTAAGTCGGTACCACGCCAGGCTCGTAATCTTCAGTTGCCAGGTACGAGTTCTACGTGGATCAGCGTTGAGATTTATCTCAGCAAAACTCTCCGCCCTTTCATATGTCAGTAGGGGACACCGATGGGTTTGGAAAGTCCGCCGTCAGTCGAATGGGGAAGTTAAACCTTGGTTCCGTGTGCGGGAGAGCCATTCCCTGTGTCTGTTTTAGAACACGCTGGATGCCATTGATTGGAATCTCCCATCTCTCTCCCAAAAGCTGTCCAGTTGGTCACCTTCCTAACGTTTTTTAAGTCTTTGGGGTCCTTGTGAGCTGGCTATTTAGTCCATTCTGTGCATAAAATTGCCTCTCAGAGGTAAAACAACCCAAAAAGAGTATTTTATGGAGCAATGGACGGTTTTTTGTCTTACTTAAGAGTTTTACAGACCAATAAAACCAAGAGGTAATGCTCTATTGAAAAGAGTCATACGGTCAACACGTAAAATCAAAAACGCACAATTTTCTCCTTGCACGCGGAACGACGGCTTAACGTCTCATTTGATGGACTGTAGCCTTTTCAAGGCCATCGGCTCCTTTCCTCCAATCGGCTCCTTTCCTCCATCTCTTTTCCCCCCGGAGACAGAACGGAGATTGGGGGGGGGAGGGTTATCGGAGATAAATCTGAACGCTGGCATAGTCGGGACTCGCACTTGAGAACTGCAGATTAGGAGAAAGAACGTTAGTCATCATTGCAAGCATTTATGCTCTATAAAAAGATTTGAAGCATTGATAGCTGCTCCTTAAAGAAGTGATTAATTTTTTAATTTCGAGATTTGAACTCCTAATTTTGAAACTAGACATCTTAAAGAATATACGTTTTATTGGAATATAACTGGAAGAAAATTAAAAATGTGAATAAAATTTATCTAAATCGTGAAAATCAGCAGCATTTGTTCGCTATTTAAAGGGTTGTAGAAGATCGACTATTTCAAGTGGTATAAAAGCACAGTTATGGGGGGGGGGGGGGGGGGAATAATGATTTACCTGTACTTCGGCAAAGCAATTACAAAACGTTTTATGGTTTTGATATTTACCTGATATATATATATAAATTTTGGCACGTATCTAAACTTAGAGAATCGTATGAAAATCAAACTAAGGAATACAATTGCTGGTCTTTAATTTGAGAAAATGCAGTTCGTCTAGTAAATTCTGCTTAAACTTCAGAAGTTAATATTTAGCTTAATGTGAAAAATTCAGGAAGGCAAAATAACAGAAACTACCATTATATAAGTAAAAAGTCAAAGTTCAGATGTAATAGCTTCTAAAATAATCGCTTTATATAAATAAGCATGTGATTTGAAATTATCTAAAAACGCAGCTGAAATCTTTATAAACTTGGTTTTTAATAACTTCGGTCAAAAATTTAAGGTTGCTGAGTTTGGAACGTTTAATATAACCGATCCAAATATTTATTAAGAAATTTAACAACTGTTTCTGAGAAATTGTCGCAAGAGCTAAATAAAATATGAACAATAACCTAACTGCTTATCAAGTGATTTACGTAACAAAGTGTTTCCTTTTCTTTACATTGTGTAATATTTAACTAACTTCTGCTAACTTGGCTACTGATCAAAAGGATCTGGGTCCGAGTACCCAATAAGGTATGAATGTTTCTTTTCTGTGTTGTCTTTCTGCTGAGGTCTCGCCTTCCTCACATATCTGCTCTATGAGGTATTATACAGACAATTTTCACTCAGCCTTCAGTGAAAACAACTGGTTCTGGGATAATTTATTTATATTATTAATGTTCAACTTCCGTATTAGTATAATTTTGTAGAAAATTTGGTAGTACCAGCCTCGAATCAGTTAAAAACTCGAGATTTCGTTATTTTTTAAATATTAAACAAATATTGTTGAAAGCATATATTATTATATAGAGTTGATTAAGGTCTTATCACAACTCGCATTTCTTGTATTAATGCTTATTTCATTGTGTCACAGAGTTTAGAATTCAAACGTATCGCGGAATAAATTATTGATGCTGTAATATTTGTATTGAAAACGGAACAAAGATTTAACTATATCCTGAAAAAGAAGGGAGAAAGTGAAGTAACCATACAGATTCTTCCACATTCAAGATTCCCTTATAATCTTCTTATTAAAAAGGTTCAGAGAACATCATTTTAAGCAAGAGCAATAAGTAACTCTCACACGCATCAGAACGGGTTGGTGGAAAGAACTGACATGGCTTATCAACATCAACCGACAACTGGAGAGGAGGCGGCAACCAGACTCTACAGCTAAATCAGCGCTTGGGGCAACTGTCTGTTTAGTGTGAAGCTTTCGGCTTGTCTAGAATACCGTCACTTGTGGGCGTAAGGTCAAATCCTACGGCGACTTTTGCAAACCAATGCTAATTGTCTTTCTCGTAGCTAAAGAATCTTTCTCGGAAGCTTTGGAGGGTTTTCATACACGTTTTTCGGATGCTAAGAGACCTAGTGGGAGAAATACAACTCTTTAACTAAGTTGTGTAGTTGTTTTACCAAGGGGCATAATTTTTTTCATACAAATGGCTAAATAGCCAGACCACAAGGACACCAAGGGATCAGAGAAGTTAAAGATGTTGGATAGCTGTTATGAGACACATGGAAGTCTTCCGTTAAAGCAATCCAGCTTGTTTTTTAACGTAGAGTTAAGTTTAAACGTTTAAGAGTAGGATTCTCCTGAACACAGAGCCACAGCTTGAAGTCCCATCCAACGCCTTTCCAAATAAATCGGTGTGCCCTTTCTCAGAGAGCGCAGGGTGGGGTTTAACTGAGATAAATATCATCCCTGGTACACTCAGGACTCGAACCTGTGTACTGCAGATTACAAGCCTGACGCGATACTGAACGAGCCAACTCCCAAACCCTTTTTAAATGAATAAATGAAGAGTAGGTAGTACCTGCAACTACTTGAAAGTTTTACAATTAAAGGAAATGTGGTAACTGATCATTGTTCCTGCGTTCTGTTGCTATAAGAAATAAACGGGGATTCTACACTGAGGTTATCAGGTTTCAGTCTCAGCTGTGCCAGTCAGACTCGTAATCTGATGTTTTCAGGTTCGAGTCCCAACTGTACCTGAGATCAGATTTTCCCCTCTAACTCCCACTCTGTTCGCTGTGACAAAGGAGATACTGATGAGCTTGAAAAAGCTGCCGTCCGTTGGATGAGATGTTAAGTCTCGACCTCTGTGCAGAGCAGCTATATTTGTGCATATTAAAGAACAGACGCTTGAGGGAGGCTTCCCTCAGTTTACTAACAGCTCCTCTTTGTATTCCCTTCCACTAAGCAGAAATGAGCTCTTAACCAATGAAAAACTGTGTCAACGGTAAATTTTTCTCTGTTTGACCGCAGCTGCCTTCAGCGATAAAGTGTATATCAATGGGCATCTATATAGCGCTGTCCTTCGAACGAGATATTAATCCGTAATTCTGGGTAAGATTGTGGAGGAAGGGTGTGTTCGATCGATAGTTCGGCAAAGTTAATTCTACACAGATGAAACAATACAATAATGACAATATAATATTAGAAAAAGTGAATTTTTAAATGAATCCGAAATATTTGCAATTTACTGTTGTATTCAAACTATGAATGCTAGACCACAGTACTCGTATATTAATACTACAGAACACTCCAGAATTACTCTTATGTATAATTGCTCGAATGAAATGGAGGCTTCTTCTGGAGTTGTTTGTCTTTCTCGATTTTTTTTGTTTCCTCGTTTGTTTGATTAAAAATAACTTTCGAACTATTGTACGATTCGCTTTGAACTTTGACTAGAAAGTTCAATCCCTCTTTTTTTATAAACCAATGCTACTTTTCTTTCCCGTAGCAGAAGATTTTCTTACTCAGAAGCGAATGGAGAGTTATCATCATCATATAAATGCTTTAAATCGCCCAAAAAATCCCTCTCCCCCAAAAAAGTCAAATAGTTCTGATATTTTATAAATTTTTCCCCCACTTAAAGTGAACTAATATAATATTTTTTTAAATGCAAAAAAAAAGTGCAATATTACCGAGAAAGAGTTTTTTATTTATATTTAAAAAAAATATATTTTCCCACCTCTACTGGGCTCTACAGACGGACAGCCATGTGACAAATTGAAAACGATAACTCGATTTCTGTAAAATGAGCACATAGGTAAATTTTTACGTAAAAGAGCGTCTCAAATTCGAAGAGCTGCGAATTCAAAATAGGAGTGACCCTCGACAGATACACACAAAAAACAATCGTTATATATGTAAAAACAAAATGTTTCAAACAACGATGATTTTTACGACACTGTTATGATGAACCTCAGAGCTTCTGAAAGTAGTGGTCTGTGAGTCATTAGTTGCCGGTCCAACTGGATAGCGGACTACCAGGGTTGTGTGGGTTGTTTTACCTCTGAGCGGCACTTTTTTGCACACCATGGGCTAAATGGCCAGGTCACAAGGACCCCGAAGGCTCAGAGAAGGTTGGGGGAGGGGACCCACTGGAACAGCTGTTGGGAGACAGATGGCAGCCTCCCGTCAAGGCCATCCAGCGTGTTCTTTAACGTGCACAGGGTATGGCTGTCCCGCTCACGGGGCCAGGGCTTAACGCCCCATCTGACAGACGGCGGCCTTTCCAAGCCCATCGGTGTCCCCTACTGACCGTGGGCAGGGAATTTTGCGGAGATAAATCTCAACGCTGACCCAGCTGGGACTCGAACCTGGGAACTACAGATTACGAGCCTGGCGCGCTACCGACTAAGCCACCCCCGCCCCCGGACTACCCGGAAAGAACGATACTAATATGTATTTTCGGAAGCAAAACATTGACAAACTTTCTTTCCTTCTTTTTATCTCGTTTTTCAAAAAAAGAGAAAATGTTTTCCCTTTGTCTTCTGTCTGTACATATGTAGATATGAAACTTTTTTTCGTTTTCAGAGATAAATTGAAATCCCTTTTGTGTTAGATAGTTAGTGATGGAATATTACGAGTTCCTTTTCAGAATCTCTCAAAAACTCTAAAATTACGCCCTCTAATGGTGGAAATTTCGAAATTTTTGGTGATGGAATGTGAAGGTTACCAAGTTTCAATTGGTATTGAGTTGACCTTTTAACCCCACCGTGTGCGGGAGAGCCATAACCTGTGTGCGTCGAAGAACACTCTGAATGGCCTTGACGGGAAGCTACCATCTGAAGCCTCCTCTCCAGTGGGTCCCTCTCCCAATCTTCCCGAGCAATTGAGGTCCATGTGACCTTGTCATTTACCCCGTTGTATGCAAAAAGTATCTCTCAGAGGTAAAACAATCCAACCCAACCCTTTAACACAAGGAGGAATTAAAAATTCCAACTTGTTTAAAGAGATAATTCTTTCCTTTTAGACATAAATTAAAATTCTTTTTTAGGTTGGATAGGATTTTGATAAAATATTACAATTCGCACTTTCCAAATCTCCTGAAAGCTGTAATTAAATTCTATAATGGAAAAAATTTTAATACTGTAAAATTTTGAACGAATATTAACAAATGATGTATTTATGCTAGATATTTAAAATTTTAGTGGTGAAATATGAAGGTCATGAAGTTTGCATCTGCAATAATAAGTTACTCCCTTAACCCTGGGTGGGGGGAAAACGTAACGTTTTAACAAATAGTCGGAAAATATATTTTAGATGGATTGGTGTTACTGAAATACTATAATTCGCATTTTTCCATTCCTTAGGTAGTTTTAATTTTCATATTAGAGGGCACTAATTATGGAAAAGCGAAACTTTCAGTGAATATTGCAAATGATTTATTTTTGATAGAAATTTGAATTTCACTGATAGAGTGAGAAGAGATATTCTACCGACAGCGATAATCTAACCCTTTTTCTCAGAGGGGTGTGAGAATTTCATAAAAAAACGGACAGACTTTTTGGTAAAAAAGAAGAATAAAAATACATCAAATAAATATTAAAATGAAAACAAACATTGGAATCATCTCGTACATATTTAAGCACTTTCGATCTCTGAATTCATCAATCAGTGGTTTTTAAACTGTGTAGTAGTACAAAGACATGATAAAAAAAGACATCAGAAAGTATTAAAGAAAAAGAAAAATTAAGAATAATCTCTTAGACATTTAAACATTTTCAATGTTTGACTGGTTCAATCAGTGGTTTTTAAACCGTGTGCTGAGAACATTTATTTAAGCGTACTGAAAGTTCTATCGAACTTGGTAAAAAAAAAAAATTTTTCCTCAACTTCGAATTTTACTAAATAGAGATGAGTTGGAGATGAACTTTTTAAGCCCGAAATAGTTTAAAAATATCTGAGCCTAATTTTCATATTTTTTTTAATAGCTGTGCAATGGATCGCCTTCCCCATCCCTTTTTGTGATCTTTGTGATCTGGCCATTTAGCCCATTGCTTGCAAAAAAGTGTCGCTCAGCAGTAAAACAATCCAACAACAACTGAGTCCAAATACGGTTAGTTACAAAAAACAGTTCAATCGTAAAAAATATGTATATGCAGAAATGCATGCAGTATTTTTTAATACTCAGTATATAGAATATTACAAACTTCAATAAAAAAAAATATTCGAAGACAAAATTAAAATCGCAATATTATTTGAAGCTAAAAGCACAAGGAAAAATTCTTAGAAAATAAAAATGCTTGAGTAACACTATTGCAAACGCTAAGGGCTTCTCATTAATGAATGAAAGAGAATAGCTGAAAAATATAATCAAAAAATTAAAAGATTTAAATAAAAGTAACTTATTTACTTAATTTATTTTACAACATGGAAAAAATTGGCAATTTTAATTATCAATGAACTTGAACTCTTCTCCATTCTAAGACTCCTTTACACTATTGTGACTAAGTAATAAGTTTCTCAATGAAATATTTCCCTGGTAGTTCTTATCTCTTCATTTATAGGTTTTAATAGAGGCTCGTCAAACCCTCGGCTCGTTGCAAAAAAGAAAATACGTCTCATAATACAAATAAACAATATATTGAATCTAGCTCATTTCTTCCAATTTTTTTATCAACATTTTTATTTTTTGATTGATCTATTCAGAGATCGAAAGTGCTTAAATATGTACGAGATGATTCCAATGTTTGTTTTCCTTTTAATATTTATATGATGTCTTTTTATTCTTTTTTTTCACCAAAAGTCTATCCGTCTTTTTTATGAAATTCTCACACTCCTCTGAGAAAAAGGGTCAGATTGTGCTGTCAGTAGAATATCGCTATCTAATTTTATATACAAAACAAACGATTTCCTCAATTCATAGCCCTCATTAAAAATGCATTTTCTGTCTTTTAATCAAGGTATATTCTTGATTCCTGAAAAATATAATTTTCTTTCATTACTCATTAGAAATGAATATTTTCATTTCTAAGTAGAGAATTTTTCCTACTGCTGCTTAAGGGTTGGGTTGTTTTACCACTGAGCGGCACTTTTTTGCACACCATGGGCGAAATGGCCAGGTCACATGGACCCCGAAGACTCAGAGAAGGTTGGGGGAGGGGACCCACTGGAACAGCTGTTGGGAGCAGATGGTACCCCCCCCCCCCGTCAAGGCCATCCAGCGTGTTCTTTAACGTGCACAGGGTATGTCTCTCCCGCACACGGGGCCACGGCTTAACGTCCCATCCGACGGACGGCGGCCTTTCCTAAACCCAGCAGTGTCCCCTACTGACCGTGGGCAGGGCTGGGAATTTTGCGGAGATAAATCTCAACGCTGACCCAGCTGGGACTCGAACCTGAGAACTACAGATTACGAGCCTGGCGCGCTACCGACTGAGCCACCCCCGCCCCACTGCTGCTTAAGAACAACGCGTTTCTTTCCTATTGTCTGTTCTCTAACTTTGGGTTGGACGCCCCTGGTTTGATTACATTGTTATAAAGTTTTTCAGCTGACAAACTTTAATCTTTCTCTATGCACTTACGACGAATCGAAGATTGTTATTATTGAAGGGCGAATATGCACTAAACATGTCAACCAGAGTAAAAACACGCAGTAGACATACGAGTTTTTTTAAATAAATACCCCCTCAAGCAGCTGCTTGCCACAGAGGTCTGACAGGAGCCTGTCAGTTTATATGCCACAGTAGGAGATCTGAGAGGATGGCAGGACCTCAGCAGAAAAACGACACACACATCCATGCCTAATTCCGGGGCTCGAACCTAGGTCCCTTAGATCAGTAGCCAAGCGTGCTAACCACTCGGCCACGGGATGTCCAGTACAAATTAATGCAGAGAAAAAGTTATTTAAATTTCACAGAATTTCAAATTTTTTAGAGCATCAGCTGCTTGAGGGGGTATTTATTTATTATTTTTTTATTGAAATAATTTGTGGAAACAGATAAACGAATGCAACACGGTATGCAAATAGTCAAAGTCCTAATTTACGAAGTTGACCTCTGTTTTTCTGGACACATAGATCTGAGGATCTTGAGTTGGGTTGTTTTACCTCTGAGCGGCACTTTTTTGCACACCATGGGCTAAATGGCCAGGTCACATGGACCCCGAAGGCTCAGAGAAGGTTGGGGGAGGGGACCCACTGGAACAGCTGTTGGGAGACAGATGGTAGCCTCCCGTCAAGGCCATCCAGCGTGTTCTTTAACGTGCACAGCGTATGGCTCTCCCACACACGGAGCCACGGCTTAACGTCCCATCCGACGGACGGCGGCCTTTCCAAGCCCATCGGTGTCCCCTACTGACCGTGGGCAGGGCGGGGGAATTTTGCGGAGATAAATCTCAACGCTGACCCAGCTGGGACTCGAACCTGGGAACTACAGATTACGAGCCTGGCGCGCTACCGACTGAGCCACCCCCTCCCCGAGGATCTTGAGACTCAAACAAGAAAATTACAAGTTGAATGCGCTAATGCTATTAATACCGAATTTTGAAATGGCGCTATTGCAACCTACTGTTCCGTTCTACTTTTAAAACTTTTTTTTTATTCAGGAGATGTAACAACCAATTTTTTTTTTTGTACTTTAATAATGGACTTGCAATTTACATGCCTTGTGCTTAAATGATAGAAGTTGCTGTGGAAACATTTGACAGATTATTGAAAATCATAAACACACGTATCGCTGTTCGGCATTTTAAACAAGGACCTTATTCTTGATAGTGATGTTCCACATCCACACTTATTTACCGCCAGAAATACTGCTCTAAGACTTATAGCAACTGTAGTCTCATTTTACAGATTCAACCACGAGAACTGCTTCAGTTATGCATTTCACCTATCTATATATATATATCCTATATCTAACTAACAACATTTTAACTGATATACTTACTATGCTGTGACTAATGTAGTTAATTAACTAATCTGCTTTCCTTCCAAAATCTTTATTTTACCAATCCTAAGTTCTTACATCATTCAGCTGTTGCAGGAAGAGTGAATTTAAACCTAAACCTGCTTCTTTCCCACTGCTGCGACAAAGACGATAATCATTGATGACACATGAAAATGAAGTCTATGTTCATTGGCTGCTTTGAGCTCAGTCGCTGAATGGCTATCAATGATCAACGTACATGTTGAATTCAAACAACGTCGAGAAATAGAGGAGGGATCAATTCTTATAGCTCTGAAACGAAAATAAACGAATTTATTCGAACAAAAGATGCCACGATTTAGCAAATAAAAAACATTGTCGACCTAAATTCATAAGTTTAGGAATATACCGCATGTCAAGATCACTATTTTTAGCTTGTAGAGTACTGAAATATCGTAGAAAATTTCCAATAATTAGAACGCAAAAGTTTCTTTAAAAAAACGTTGCATTTTTAATCCAATGAAGATGATATTTTGTGAGAAGAGGAATATGAATGGTGGTGTGAAGTAAGAAAGTATATTGCCTTTCTGTAGAAGTGAAGATGACCTTTTGAAAGAGGTCAAAAATTGAAAAGAAAGTACATTTCATTTCCAATGCGATGGATTGGACTGAAGATGACGCTTTGTGAGAAGTCAAAAGTTGTGAAGAAAGTACGTTTTATTTTCAATGCAACGGGTGAGACTCAAGATGACATTTTGTAAGAAATGAAAAGTTGTGACGATGGCATTTTGTAAGAAGTGAAAAATTGTGTCGATCACATTTTGTAAGAAGCCAAAAGTGTGATGATGACATTTTGTAATAAGCTAAAAGTGTGATGATGACATTATGTAAGAAGTGGAAAATTGTGTCAATGACACTTTTTAAGAACTTTTTAAGAAGTCAAAAGCTGTGACGAAAGTATGATTTCGTGGATCTGAAGATAACCTTTGTGAGAAGTCAAAAGTTGTGAAGAAAGCTCGTTACATTTCCACTGCAATGGATGGGACTGAAGATGCCAATTTGTGAGAAGTCAAAAGTTGGGAAGAAAGTACGTTTCATTTTCAATGCAACGGGTGAGACTCAAGATGACATTTTGTAAGAAATGAAAAGTTGTGACGATGGCATTTTGTAAGAAGTGAAAAATTGTGTCGATCACATTTTGTAAGAAGCCAAAAGTGTGATGATGACATTTTGTAATAAGCTAAAAGTGTGATGATGACATTATGTAAGAAGTGGAAAATTGTATCAATGACACTTTTTAAGAAGTCAAAAGCTGTGACGAAAGTATGAATTCGTGGATCTGAAGATAACCTTTGTGAGAAGTCAAAAGTTGGAAGAAAGCTCGTTACATTTCCACTGCAATGGATGGGACTGAAGATGACAATTTGTGAGAAGTCAAAAGTTGTGAAGAAAATGCGTTTCATTCCCAATGCAACGGGTGGGACTGAAGACGACATTTTGTGAGAAGAGGAATCAAAAGATGGAGATAAACTAGATGCATTTCTGATACACCGCATAGGGCTGAAGACAATTTGCGAGAAGAAAAACTAGGGTGGAGAAGACAAAATGCTGCATTTCCCAAGCGCGAATATGAGATTGTAGGTGATATTTCGTGGGAAGAGGAAGACAAAGGTGCAAAATAAGAAAGTGCGTTGCCCTTCTGTCTAATGCAGTGGATGGGACTGAATATGATGTTTCGTGGGAAGAGAAAGAGAAAGGGGGAGGAGAAGAAAGAATGTTGCATTTACAGTGCAGAGGACGGGACTGAAGATGACAGTTTGAGAGAAGAAGACTGCGAGCGAGTATGGGCACTTCTTAGACAACGCATGAAATTGAAGATGATAATACAAAGCATAGAACTGAAGACAATTTGCGAGAAGATTAGGATGGAGAAGAAAATATGTTGCATTTCTCATGCAATGAGGGGGCGGGGGTGGCTCAGTCGGTAGCGCGCCAGGCTCGTAATCTGTAGTTCCAGGTTCGAGTCCCAGCTGGGTCAGCGTTGAGATTTATCTCCGCAAAATTCCCCCGCCCTGCCACGGTCAGTAGGGGACACCGATGGGCTTGGAAAGGCCGCCGTCCGTCGGATCGGACGTTAAGCCGTGACCCCGTGTGCGGGAGAGACATACCCTGTGCACATTAAAGAACACGCTGGATGGCCTTGACGGGAGGCTACCATCTGTCTCCCAACAGCTGTTCCAGTGGGTCCCCTCCCCCAACCTTCTCTGAGCCTTCGGGGTCCATGTGACCTGGCCATTTAGCCCATGGTGTGCAAAAAAGTGCTGCTCAGAGGTAAAACAACCCAACCCATGCAATGAGTCGGATTGAAGATAGCAATCTGTGGAAAGAGGGAGACAAATTTTGTGAAGAATAATGCTTACGAGCATTGCATTTTTAATTCAATGGATGGAACCAACGATGACAATTGAATGAAGTCATTAAAAAATTTAGAATGTAGTCATTGAAAAATTTATAATGAAGTCATCGAAAATTTTAATAATTTTAGTGAGCAGGTTAAAAACTGCTCCTTTAATGGAAAATATTTAAAGTTCGTATTTATGAAAATAATATATACTTAGCTTTTGCATTATATTGCGCAGCTGATGTAATATTTTACTGTTAACCTCTGGTGCTATTTATATCATTATGGCATATAAACTGACAGGCTCCTATCAGACCTCTGTGGCAAGCAGCTGCTTGAGGGGGTATTTATTTATTTTTATTATAGGATGGGATTCATTTTTAGAACATTTATCTTCTAAATATATATGTGGAAGTAATATCATCTGACTATATTATTTAACTTAAAGGGAAAAATTAGTTCACTGTCCAGTTATATACACATTATTACAAAACGTTTCCCGACACTCCCATTTGTCCCCATGTTATGTGAATGGAAAAGTCATATTTAACGCGCTCCAATTTTGAATATAAACTTTACGAAAAAATGTCATTGGAGATAAATTGAAGATCTCACTGAAATCTTTGAAATTATCGATTTTCAACAATATTTTTGAGATAAAGAGTTATGGACATTGAAGAATTTAAAAGCAGCATCACTAATCATAACAATTCACTTAAAAAGCCGACTTAAACGCAATTTGTAATCGTTACAACAAACCGCTTACTAAGGTAAACTCAAATTTAGAAGTTGGTGTAATGATTCTTCCACATAATTTAGAAAATGTTTCGAACGAGTATAACAGCAGAGTTTGCTGTTATACTCGTTCCAAACAGCAGCATGAAATGTCATCAGCATTTCTAACAGCAGCGTTTGCTGTTAGATATTTCCAACTAAATAATTTTGTAAATATTGAAATAATATTGTAGAAAATCGAAAATTCGAAAGATTTAAATGACAACTTCACTTTATCACTTGTAACATTATTCCAAAAAAAAAATTTATTTTCAGAGTTAAGGATTTCTGAATATGATAACGTTACATTCATATCTGCTGAGGGCCCGGCATCCTCACAGACTTTCTAATATGGCGTATAAACTGACAGGCTCCTGTCGGACCTCTGTGGCAAGCAGCTGCTTGAGGGTATTTATTTTATTTATTTATTTTTATTACATTCATATAACATTGTAAAATGTCCGGAAACATTTGGTAATATAATATATATAACTAGGATAGATCATTATTTTTTACCAAACTTTTCCCTTTAGAAAAGCGATAAGAGCTTGCAAATTGTCGAAAATATAATAATAGCTAATATTTGGGGCCCAAAACAAACTTATAAAACTTCTCAAAAAAAAGAAACTAAAAAGACCGAAATAAAAAAAAAAATGTTGAAAAACATCGAAAAAACACTGAAAATCTTTTTGATTTTGATGAGGTATGAAACTGATTATGAGTGAGCCCCAGAGGCCCTGGACCAGTGGCACTTTGCCATCTATGCTCTCCAATAGTTACATTACTGCCCTGATGTTATGCAATTCATAATCATACTGAAAAAATGGGTGTCAAATATATTGCGAAATTTGGATATCCTACTGTAATATTTCTTTCAAGTATAAGTTTTAGCAAAAGGATCAATTCTATTTGCAGAACTTACTTTTATTTTATCACAGATAATTCAAAACAAATTTCTCTCGAAATCTTACGAATGGAAGAGGCCTCGAAATCTTACGAATGGGAGAGGCCTCGAAAGCTTACGAATGGGAGAGGCATCAAAAGCTTAAGAATGGAAGAGGCCTTTTCCTGTTAGCGTATTATTATTATTATAATCGTTAGAAGGTTACCTGAGAGATTTAGCATAGCGGTCTATGTGATCTTAAAAAAAATGAAAAAAATGTTTCGTTGCTGTAGAGATCTTCGTATGATTTATAAGACTAAAGCTATCTTGACCAATTTGCTTAAAATAAAATTTATACTATATTATACTATATTATATTATACTTTGGGAAAGTTAACTTTTACAGAAGTATTTTTACGGCGGGTATCAAAGCAATAATTGTCAACGCTCAATCATTTCATAGTATGTAGCGGGGGAGGGGGGGGATAATCCAAGTTGCAATGTTAACTGCAATGTGACAGGAGAGCATCAACCAAATTGTAATCAGTTTACTGCAATATGATGGCAACTTCCACGTTGTAATGAATTAACTGCAGTATGACGGGGTAGAATCATCCAAGTTGTAATCGATTAGCCGCAATATGATGAGAGAGCATCATCCGAGTTGTAATCGATTAACCGCAATATGACGGGAAAGCATAATCCAAGTTGTAATCAATCGACTGCAATATGATGGGGAGACAGGGGAACGGAGCAGCATCCAAATTCTAATCAATTAACTGCAGTATGATGGGGGAGCATGACCTGAATTGCGATCAGTATTTCTTAATAACAGTCAAGATCAACATATGCAATCATCATCCTCAAGCAGCCATGGGCTACGAAGGTCCAACCAGACGGTGCAATTTAGTTCTCCAAGCATATCTGTCCTGAGCTACATCTTCTGCATCTGGTCACTGCACACCAATTCTAACAAGGTCCTGTTTGACATTATTTGCCCACCGCATCCTAGGTCTCCCCCTCTTTCTGAGACCTTTAGGCACACTGTTCATAACCCTATCCACCAATCTATAATTATCCATACGGGCAACATGCCCAAACCAACGGAGTCTCACTCTGCACAATATGCTACTCAAAAGAATTTGCCAACTCCTTTGCCTAACCTCATCATTATTTACAAAATTGAACCACCTAATACCCAAATACTCTGCAAGCATCTAGAATCAATGGGTCAAGTTTCCTGTTATCTTGTTTACAAAGCGTCCAAGTTTCACTACCATAACTAACCCTAGAATGAGCCAAACTATTATACAGTCTTAGTGATGCAAATTTGAATATCCTACTTACTTTATTCCTATTTCGAGACAAACTGTACACCTGAGTTAAATAAATGCAAAAGAACACATATTTTGACACGCTGTTTATTAAGTGCTATCATTATTAGAGATCATAACTTTATATTTTTTTAAAGAAAAAAAAAACATGTAAATGCTGAAATGTGCACTTTTTAATCTACTTGTCAATAAATATTCATAGGATCCAAAATAATGAAATCGTTCTTCATAGAACATAAAGGGTTACAAGACTCATTACGTTTTTCGATTTTAGAAAAACCTTATCCACACCTGTGTGGGAAGAACAATTTCAAAAACGTACACGCGAATATCAAGCTATTTAGTAAATTTGAATGCATAAATAATCTAAAAATTATATTCATTTAGTAACTGTTTTACATATGCTCTGATAAGAGAACTCTAATTGAATTAAATAATATCATTTAAATAAATCATAGCGGAATAAGATGATAATATTTAAGTACCGTAACTTAATAAGTTCTGAAGTCTTACAAATCTTCCAGAACAGAAGAATAGTACTGGATATTGTACAGCTAAAAGTTAATAATAATAACCATATTTGAGACTAAATACAAACTCGATCAAATAATTTGTGCCAAATTAGCAACAACAACATACCTTCAAACTGAACAAAACTGGTAATATAAGAAAAAGATAATAATACTATTATTAAACCAGTTAAATGGCAAGAGCCAACGAAAAAAAGTTTATAAAAGCGTATTGTATAAGCTATTAATTTCTCTGTAACTTATCATTTCATACACATATTAAATTTCGCTATCGGTAGGAAACTATCACAAAGTTTTAAAGTTCAACAACAGCATTTAAAAAGGAGAACTATTCCCTTTAGCAACCAGTTGTTACTGAAAGACGGTAAGAACAAAAATACATTTGCATCTGAAGAAGCAAGCACTTTAAATTCCAAATTTCCAAATATATTATCTCGTTTTATTAGGCTTTAAGATATGTGTCTATTTGGAATTGCATAAATATAAACATGCATGCAAATAAAACTCCACTGAACTGATTATCTTTCCTCAGATTTGATGAAAATATAGAAATAATATAAATGTCTAAATACACTTGCACGTGACATGTAAGACCTTCTCATTCTTTTTATCGTTTTTTTTAGGTAAATGGCTAAACAAATGCCCTTGCATCTGTAAAAGATGATGCTTCGAAAACTAATATTTTCATCAGATTGTTCTCTAAATATACAAATGCACTTGCATTTGATAATAAATCGTTTCTGAATTAATTATTCTTTTTGTGATATTTTTAGGTAAAGTGTTGAGTATCATCTTTCATCAGACTACAATTATACAAATTCTATTCTTTTGTACCATACAAGAGAGCAATTATCTTTTATCTGTTCAAAAATTATTGTCTATCTTCCTTCATCAGACTTTTATAAAATACTTATACTACACTGAGAGGAGAAAGAGGCAATTTACCGTAATAACCGATAAATATAAATTCAATTGCATCTGAGGAAGTGTATGTTTCAAAATCATTTAGCTTTCATTCAGACTTTTATGAAATGCATACAAAAACGCCTCATGCAGCCGTGGGTTCGGAAGTCTCACAGGACTGTGTTTCCTCTCCAGACGTGTGTGTCTGAGCTGTAGCTGCTGCATTTGGCCACTGTAGGCTAATTCTAGCAAGGTCCTGTTTGACATTTTCTGCCCATTGCATCATAGGTCTTCCCCCTTTTCCTAAAGCCTTTTGGCACATTGTTCATAATCCTGTTTGCCAATCTGCAGCTATGCATACGGGCAACATGGCCAAACCAACACAGTCTCTCTCTGCACAAAATGTTGCTCAAAGGAAACTGATGACTCCTTCTAACCTCATCATTACTTATAAAGTCGAACCACCTAATGCCCACTTTGTAAGCATTTAGAATCAAAGGCATCAAGGTTCTTGTTATCCTGCTTACAAAGTGTCCATGTTTCGCTACCATAACTAACTTTAGAAAGAACCAAAGCACATATTATAGAGCCTAATTTTACTCTTTAGGTGTATACGTCTATTTTTTCACACTCTCCATAGATTCTTCTATTAAACACTAATACAAGTATTAATGTAAGCAGCGACGGAACTAGAACATTTTTCCGCCCTCAAGTAACTTTATCTTTTCCGCCCCCCCGAATAAATTTGTTTTGTAATCTGAAGTAAATTTACTCTTTTTTGCTGTTACAACTTATTTTACTTTTTGCTGCCTCACCCGACTGCCATTTTTTATATCTCAAACGATCTTACGTAGCTCTGACTGCATAAATTTTTCTGCTTCCACATTTGAAAAGAACTACCAGATAGATCGTTAGAAAGGAGCTTCAAAATTACCATGCTCGAAAAGTACCTAAAACCTTTACACTTTCAAATTCATGGCTGTTTCATTATGAGTTGAAATTAGAGCAAACCCATCCAAGTGCCATCCAAACGCCCCAAATGACCGTTTGGAATGCTTGTGATGCAGGACTTGCCCTGAATGTAATTGCACTAAAGAAGGAAATAACTTCAAAACTCATAATCTCTTCACTTTAATTTGATTGTTGTAATAATAAATAAATCAACTCTCAAGCAGCTGCCTGCCACATAAGTTTGATAAAACAACATAGATGCAAATATGTTCCCACCTGAAGGAGAGAGATTCTTTACTCTTTTAAATGATTAACTCTTTTGATCACACAGATATTATAATAGACTTCTTTGGGGAATAACTAAGCAAATGGCTCGTAATCTGTAGTTCCCAGGTTCGAGTCCCAGCTTGTTCAGCGTTGAGATTTATCTCCGCAAAATTCCCCGCCCTGCATACGGTCAGTGGGGGACACCGATGAACTTGGAAAGGCCGCCGTCCGTCGGATGGGAGGTTAAGCCATCCCCATGTGTGGGAGAGCCAAACCCTGTGCACGTTAAAAAATACGCTGGATGGCTTTGACGGAAGGCTACCATCTGTCTCCCAAGAGCAGTTCCAGTGGGTCCCCTCCCCCAACTTTCTCTGAGCCTTCGGAGTCCATGCGACCTGGCCATTTAGCCCTTGGTGTGCAAAAAAGTGCCGCTCAGAGGTAAAACAACCCCAACCCCAACTAAGCAAATAATGGGTATAAAAATTCAGTATGTAATACAGAATTCTAAACTGCAAGAGAGAAACGATAATGAGGTTTATTCATTAATCTTAATTGATTGGCAATATGAAAAATTAACGTTGCTTACTGTTGACAATTCGCAATGATGAATACTGAAGTTGGTTATCGATCGCTTTCAGACTCACTAAATTCAAAGAATGAAATTCAAACGAAAACATTCCTTTTTATAAATTTCTATGTCCATTGATGCATGATTAAATAACCAAGTTTTAATGGTTAGTAAAACTTCATCATATGTATATTTTAATTAAAGATTTTAAAATTTAGAACTTCGTGAAAGTTTCAAAATAGCTTTAACAAAAATTGCTGTGTATTTTTAGAGGAAAATGCAGTTAGCTTAGGTAAATATATTCAGTCAAAGATTTTAATAAAAGATATACAATATACAAATCCCTTACTACACAAGATTTAATCAACATTTTACTTACATTGAGATTATTGATGCGTTTTGCTAACAAATATCTTCGACTATTAGTTATTTTTAGGTACCCACAAGATTTTCTAACCACTAATACTATATTATTAATAATTATATACGTAAACTAATACTATATTATTAATAATAATCATATGTAATTAACGTGTAATAACTAAGCGAAATTATAAATAAAAATAAACAAATTAACTTAATATATGAGCATAATTTTTAACTAAAAATATCATGAACATTTGTGCACCGAATGCAAGTTTTTTGAATAAATATTTCAAACAAATTGCATACTAATCATAAATAGAACATTTCATGATATATAAATATCAATTCCTCAAAGTTAACAGCATGGCAAAAAAACGCCAAGACAATTTTTTTTTAAATGAAAAATAATTTATTATAGCTTTAATACGTAAGGAATGAACTAAGTATTTACACCTATTATTGCAAAAATTATTACGATACTTCAAGAATAGACAAAAAATAAATCTTACGTTTAAACTCTTATAAGTTGTGAAGAGAAGTGCAGGAAAGGGTACAAGTAAACAACTTTGCCTTCAAAATGCGAAAATCTAATCCTCTAAAACGTGATTTTTACGAACAGGTGAGTATGCACTAAGCATCCGACTAAGAATGAAGATAAGAGAGTTCTGAAACTTGTACTTACGTCATGGAAGTCAGCCATCTCGGACGTCATGCCGGCTGAGGTACGCAGTCCGCAGGCGGACAGGGGGGGATCCAGCGGGGCGAGGATTGCCGCACCCGTAGACATGGACGCCGGTGGTAGTGAGGAAGTCGGCAGCAGCGGTGCCGAAACGAGGCCGCCGGCCGCCTTCGGTCGTCCGTGCGCGGCGGCGGAAGGCCACAGCTGTGCACTGCTCCTGGTCCGTAAAGCTACGGCGTTGGTCGCGTGGCAGGTAATCTCACCTGCGTTGTAGTGCGTGAGGGATACTGAGGAGTTGCGGTGCGTGCGTACGTGCGTGTGTGTATGTGTACGTGTGCTTGTCTGGGGCTATGTGTACGTGTGTGCAGTCGGCGCCTCGGCCGCTTCCTTCATTGGCTGCAGCCGGCGACTCATAAATACAACGTCAAGCTTTGCTCGTAGCTGCGGCCGCCAATCAAGTGTGTCGAAGAGACTCGCCAATGGCAGACCGGCACGCGCCACGAGGGCTTGTCCCCCCGCGCACCGGTGACACGAGACAGGGGACGGACGGTGCGAGAGCGCGTGCGAGCGAATTTAGTGAATGAAACTTTGCTGGGGGGTCTCCACGTGCCAACCCGCCCTCGTGCACTCCTTCCCTTGCCCACCACCACAGTTTCTTCCCCTCGCGGGGAGGGTCCAGACTGGGGCTCAGACCCAACCACTTACAGGCCTCTCGCCTTGTATAGTGGAGGCACCGACAGGCTATGCCCCGAGGGCCTTGAGGATGTTCTGTATCGAAACGGATGAGGAGGAAAAGGCGTGCATCCAAAGATGAAGGATGAAAGATGACATTCAAATGGATGGCTGAATACCGAAGGTGAGGCTCAAAGTTCATTAACCACAGCATGTATAAAGGCATATGTATAAGCGATGTAACCAATGTTCTTTTAGCTTTGTTCCTCTCATTGTATCTTTCTTTATGTGACTGAATGATTTACTTCTCCAATTTCTCCCACCCAAAAGTAATTCCCATGACTAAGTACCTACGGAGTATGCCTACCTTATTGATAAGGTTAAAGAAGATTCAGCACCAAGCTGGTTTCTCGAGATATGTAAAAACATCTTCTACATTCAGCTGAAACATTGAGTTTGGCTCAGTCACAAAATATTTCTGCGTGATTATATAGTGCGGTGCTTTCTATTCTGAACTGTGTGATAATTTCTTTGGCTAAAATTACATAACTTAGTATTTAAATATTTATTTCTTCCTAGTTATGTCTGCATTCAAGTTTCATTGGTTATCCAGTGTACATTTAAGTATTCTTCATTAGTGGATATTAAGTGAACTAATGACAACTTTTCTTTATTCATTACTGACTAGTTACCGTATGACAGGAAACATTTCTGTCCATAATGCTTCCTATGAGTATGATGGATCACTTTTTCGCTGTTGTAGTAAAGACTCGATTCTAAAGATGCAGATTTAATGGACAGCATCCATCCGCCCTGTGGCAAATTGGTTCAATTTGTTTTGTTCATTTGAAGTCACTTTTCGCTCTTCAAACCTGTTGCTGCTCTTCTCAACTCTCCTTCATCCCTCTATTAGCAAGAGCCAAGAGGAGGATTAGGGCTCTTCACCACAAATCCTTTTAGTAAGAGGCAACAGGGGGATTCTAGTGTCTCACCATAAACCCTCTATTGATAAGAGGCAAAAGGAGGTTTCTAGCTCCTCACCGAAACCTTCTCCTACTTAGAGACAACGGGAACATGACTTAGAATAAAAGTTTTTGTGAAATGTATTCTTTAATTTAGTGTTTTATTGTTATTACAGGTATTATATGCACGCATTAGTAATGTTCCTATTGTACTGCATTGGTTATTATAAGATATAGTCATGTGCTCTGTGCATCGTTGTATAAATTCGGATTTAACAGACTTGCGGCATTAATGGACACCCATCCCTCCTATTAGTACGTTAAATCGAGGATTCTTTGTATTTCTAAAATATTTCAATGAAGTGAAGAATTTCTGTACTTTAAATGTTTTGTTCCTTCCACCCAAATTCTTTTCTTTTAGCCCCTATTATTTCTTAATTGCCGACTTTTTCAAAAAAAAAAAAGAAATAAAAAATTCTTTGAGAGTTGGGTTGTTTTATCTCTGAGCGGCACTTTTTTGCACACAGTGGGCTAAATGACCGGGTCACAAGGATCCTGAAGGCTCAGAGAAAGTTGGGGGAAGGGACCCACTGGACAGCTGTTGGGAGACTGATAGTAGCCTCCCATCAAGTCCATCAAGCGTGTTCTTTAAAGTGCACAGGGTAAGTGCACAGTCTCTCGCACACGGGATTGCTGCTTTAATGTCCCATCCGACGGACGGCGGCTTTAAAGAACATCTGTGTCCCTATTGCCCTTGGGCAGGACGGGGAGTTTTGAGGAGATGAATCTCAATGCTCGACCAGCTGGCATTCGAACCTGGGAACTGCAGAATACGAGTCTGGCCCGCTACTGACTGATCTACCCCCGCCTCTGTCCTTTCAGAACTCTGTGGTGTCGTGTGAGGAAAAAAAACATGATAGCGCAGGCAATTTTTTTTCATTTTATTTGTAGAGTATTTATTTTTCTCTGTAGCTATTATTATTGTTTATATTTACGAAAGGTGGGCAATGCCAAACAAACGGGCTCGTGAGTGTTTTCCGTGAGATTGAAAGTATTTAGCACTTTTGTGAAATGTATTAAAGATAAAGTGAAATTTATAGGACGCTCCAGTTGCGGGGAAAATCGAGTTCCAGGCCACACGCCAGGAGTTTTATAAGTAACTTCATACTCAACTTGAAGAAAGTGTAATTCCATAATAACCTCTCCGCTACGCTCCCACCCTACCCTCGGTGAGTAGTGTATACCGATATGCTTGGAGGGGCCACCGTTCGTCATGTTACTTTGTGCAGGAGAGCCATACCCTGTACACGTTAAAGAACATACTAGATGGCCTTGACGGGAGGCTACTGTCTCCTAACAGTTGTGCAGTGGACCCCTTCCTCAACTTTCTCCGATCCTCCGGAAGACTCAAAGATGTGACCTGGCCATTTAACTCATTGGGTGCAAAAAGGTGCCGCTCAGAGGTAAAACATCTTAAAGAACCCCGTTAATAATAGCTTGAAAAAACAGCGTTTTGAATGAAAATTAAAGCAAAGAGAATTTAGTAATCCTCTTAATAATTTCGATCTTCCTAGTGACCGAGTGGTTATTGTGCTTATCTACGGTCCATAGTGCTTATCTACGGTGCTTATCTACGTCTCAGATTGAATCCAGGATAACTCTAAGATGTTATCATGATCATGAATGATTGACTCAATCGTTAGCGCTTTACAATATACCCTCTTCGGATTAAGTTGTTTTACTTCTTGTGCATACACTGGGCTAAATGATCAAACCGCAGGATCCCAAAGGCTCAGATCCTGGTAGGATAAGGTGATCCACTGGACTGCTGTAAGGAGACTATTGGAAGTCTCCCTGCAAGCCTATACTGAGTGTTTCTTTAAGTGAACAGATTATGGCCCGTGAAGAAGTATAATCCGATGTTACTGAGTTCGAATCCATGCTTTGCATACATTTAAATTTTCTCGTGCGCAGGAGAACCGCTACCTGAATAGACTTGTCGAGATGCTTCCATCTGTCATAAAATAATTGACCATAGATTCTTTTCCCCTACTCAACTCCGAACTTTTGGAGTATTCTGACTGCAAGCCTATACTGAGTGTTTCTTTAAGTGAACAGATTATGGCCCGTGAAGAAGTATAATCCGATGTTACTGAGTTCGAATCCATGCTTTGCATACATTTAAATTTTCTCGTGCGCAGGAGAACCGCTACCTGAATAGACTTGTCGAGATGCTTCCATCTGTCATAAAATAATTGACCATAGATTCTTTTCCCCTACTCAACTCCGAACTTTTGGAGTATTCTGACATGTCATTTAACCCATTGTGTGCACAAACGTATTAAGAAAAAACACCCTAAGCTAAAATATTTTATTCTTTAACAAGTCATTAATTACCGATTAATTAAATGGTATAAGAATCATTTTTGTTAACGGAGGAAATATATGCAAAGGATTGTTGGATTAATAATTTTATTAGAGGCGGCACTTTTTATTGCCAAAAAATGGGCTAAATGACTAGATCACAGTAGAGGAATTAGCCTAGAAGATTCAACACCATACAGATAGGAGATTAGGTCAAGAGATTGGTCTTTTACCCATTAAAACAACTTCTCTCAGGTCAGAGAGGACTAAAAAAAATGGATGCTTAAAATGTCTTTGTTTCTCAAATTTCAGAGACGAAAGGAAAATAATTAAAAACTGTAAGTCTATTATTTCTTATGAGTCAAGAAAGTTTCAAGAGTTTCTATCGAACTAAAACTGAGGTAATTTTTACATATGTTAGAGGTGAGCCTGAAAAATTCAAGTCTCTTTTAAGCTTTTGCTTTAAAATCAGGAACTACGTTTCTATGCTTTGCTAATTTTCGAGAGATTGAATAAAAGAAATGAAATATTTATTTGGTTAGAAAAGTACAAATACATATAGTTTTACATTTCTGAATATATTATCAGTCTAATACAAAATCTGAAGCAGTAATCAATGCAATTTTAAAATCGAAACTGAAATTGAGATGCAATTCAAAATTGAAACGAAAAAGTAATACAAAGGATAAAGGATTAAAGGGAAAAATTATGTTTCTCTATACATATATTAATAGCTTTCTTTATTAACCTTTAAATTGCTTCTAAGCATACACTAGAAAAATAACTGTGCACCATCTCTTGTGATGATGCACAGAACCTTCCATTCATAGCATCTACAGTCCGAACCTACTAGTTATATAACCTAAAAATCTGAACCCAGCAGTCACAGAACCTAAAGTTCGATCCCTCCAGCTACAGAATGTAAAGTAGGAAATCGTCAGAAACAGAACGCAAAGTCCGATATAACCAGTCACAGAACCTAGTCTGATATAGCCAGTCGCGGAACCTAGTCCGATATAGCCAGTCACAGAACCTAGTCCGATATAGCCAGTCACAGAACCTAGTCCGATATAGCCAGTCGCAGAATCTAGTCCAATATAGCCAGTCGCAGAACCTAGTCCGATATAGTCAGTCGCAGAACCTAGTCCGATATCGCCAGCCGCAAAACCTAAAGAAGAGCTGCCTTAAGCGATATTTACCTTTCAATAAGAAGAGCTTCCATAGAGCGAAATTTTCTTTTTACCCGGCAATCAGAGAATCCGAAATCTAGAAGCCGCCAATCAAAGAATCCGAAATCTAGAAGCCGCCAATCAAAGAATCCGAAATCCAAAACCACAAGTCACGTAAATTAAACGCTGAACCCACCAGTTAAAGAACCTGATATCCAAATCCACAATCACATAACTTAATCGAAACCGTTAGTTAAAGAACCTGATATCCAAATCCACAAGTCACAGAACTTAACATCCGAACCCGCAAGTGATAGAACCTAAAGTCCAAACCCGCAAGTGATAGAACCTAAAGTCCAAACCCGCAAGTGATAGAACCTAAAGTCCAAACCCACCAGTCAAAGTACCTGATATCAAAACCCAGAAGTCACAAAACTAAATGTCCGAACCCGCCAGTCACAAAACCGAAAGTACGAATTCGCTTTTCATTGTATATGACGTTAGTCTCTTTAAAGGGATATATTTTTTCCTCAGTAAAATAACGGAAGGCGAGGGCTTTTTTATTGGTATGGTTTATTTTTCTGGTCTACATGGGCCTTGTTCCCTCAACGAGAAATGGTCAGCTTCACCTGGAGAATTTTTTAATATTAGAATTTCATTGGGGATGTCAGAATCAATTAAACCTTTTCCCTCAACCCCAACCATCCTAAAACTCTAGGAAGATAAAAAAAAAATTAACGAAACAGTCAAGAGACGAATTTATGTGTATTCCATTTTAATGTTTGTCGTTCCGTTATGTACCTACAGATTCTAACAAAAGTAAATAAAAAGAATTTCATGTATTACAAAGTTTTTTTTTTAAATAACACAAGCTTTTTTATTTTTTTATATTATTGTTTCCATACTATTCCTCACAAATAATTCCTAGAGATTTTTTTTTTCAAACAATTAAAACGTACGCAATGAAATTCGTGAATATTGGAAAAAGGCAACTAATAATTAAATAAAAACCAGTGATACATTTCGCATAAATGCTTAATAGTTGCTAAATGTTTCAAAAAGGTAAAAAGGCAAAATAATTTTTGAAACGTATGCATTCGGTGAGACGAGGGGAGGGGAGTGAAGTTGAACTCCCTAACCCCCGCCCCCCTAAATACCCCACTCTTTTGGACCTCCTTTACCGAGTACTTCCTGGGCATTATGTATACTTTAATACTGTATAGATGAAATATATTAAGTTAAAAAAATCTGCTGTGAAGAAATATATAAAGTTAAGTAAATCTGCTTCTAAGTATTTTGTCAATAAATTGATGCAGATTATTGCGTCTTGATTACCTTGCTGAAAATCAACAGACTCTAATAAATATCAGTAACTAATAAACATAGCGAAATAGATTTCGATGGCCAGTGTTCAAATGACTTTTTTCACCGCAGCGAATTTTTATTCCATTTGAAAGGACATAATTTTAAATCTGTACTCTACGGCACCTATTAAAAAGCCTAATTCCCCCCCCCCCCGCCCTTGGGAGCAAAGAGAGAGAGTCAGTCATCCTAGGCAAGTTTTACTGTATACTAACGATGAGTATGAACGCTGTGCATCATTGTTAAGGTCATTTCGAAAGCGCAACATTTGGGCAAGCTCTATATAATAATGAAACTCAAACACGTAGACTTACCATTAGTCATAAAAACTCATTATAGCTCTAAAACAAACCTGTATAAGAATAATAAGAATAAGGTCAGAAGGTAGCTTAGAGAGCAATGAAAGGCAAACGCTATTTACAAAATTATTATATTCATGCGAAATGCAATAGTTCAGACGAATACGAGAGACTGCTTGGTAAATAGCAAAATTTGGAACTCATTATTCATCTGTTTTATGTAATACATAAAATGATTATTTCTTCTTAAAAAAGTTCAGATAATTTAATATCAGTTTCTAAGACATCTGAAGTTATCATCAAGTTATGAAAATTTGGCCATAGTCTAATTGTTCAATTATTTCCAATCGTTACCCGCTCAAATCATACGTTCGGCAAAATTTTGCAGATCCCAAAATTTAGATGAATGTTCGGTATATCTTTATCAAAGTGTCGGCGCATAATTTAAAAGAAGTAATAGTGGAATGGCAATATGTTAGTCACAATCATTCATTAGTTCTTATTACTGAAAGATAAATACTACTTAAGGCAGCTCTTCTTACTTGAAAGGTCAATATCACTTTCAGCAGATCCTCTTTCTGAAAGATAAAAAAAAGTCGGTTTATTGCAATTCTTATTAAAAGGTAAATATCGTTTTATAGCAGCTCTTCTTATTGTAAAGGAAAATATTGCTTGCAACAGTTCTACTTACTGAAATGTAAATATCATTTACTGCAACTGTCTTTACTGAAAGGGAAATATCGCTTTACGGCTGCTATTTTTACTGAAATGTAAATATCGCTTTACGGCAGCTCTTCTTACTGAAAGGTAAAGATCGCTTACAGCAACTCTTTTTACTGAAAGGCAAATAATGCTTTACGACAGTTCTTACTGAATGTTAAATATCTGTTATGGCAGCTCCTCTTATTCAAAGTTAAATATCAACTATTACAGCTCTTCCACTGAAAGGTTGAAATGAAGTCCTCACGACTAAAGAGTGCATTAAGACGTCCCACGGCAAAAGAATTAGACTCTGTGCCCTATAGACAGAAGATCAACTAATTAACAGTTTATGTCATCCCTTCCAATAACCGAAAAGGTTTGATTCGTTGATTGCAATCCCGAAATTCATTTTGAAGCTATTTAGAGGTTAGTTGACCATAAGGTTTAAATGTGCTGCTCCTAACGTTGAATTACCAAATAGAAAGAAGCTGCCAGTTAGAAGGTGCTTCCACCTATATTAAGGGTGAAACACACAAAAAACGGCGAAGTGAATTACTTCCGTATGAATCACCTTTCTTATCACCTGAAAATAATCTTTACTTATTTTCAGGTGATAGATTTCTTATCACATATAATAAACGTTATTATTAAGGTTTATTGAACACACCACCATACCCACTAAACTGTGACTAAGCACTGTAACACCGCACAGATTAATGGGGAAATTCCCGTCAAATTATAGGACTGGTAATAACCGCTGTTTTTATTCCCATCAAATTATATTATTATTTTATTCCCATCAAATTATATTATTATTTTATTCCCATCAAATTATATTATTATTTTATTCCCATCAAATTATAGGACTGGTGGGATACCGACTGAACTCCCCCAATTGCTTTTTGAAAACGAAGATAAGTTACATTCAATTCTAAATTTTAAGAATGTAGAATTATCGAAGTGAGGGTAGAAGTTCATTAGATCAGTCACTACTCAATTTTAAACGGTAGTAGGTTTAGTTCCCTAAAACGTTTATGAAGGATTAGCATCCATACTGCATTTGCTAGTTTGTTATTAGTATTTCTACCTATAATAAATTACAAATATTTACGCGATGAGATATGTATTATTTCTTTAAAAAAATGGCCGAGTGGTTGATCAAAGGTATCCTGGTTTGAACTTCATGTAAGGCATGGAAATTTTCTTTCTTGTGACGTCCATCTTTTGATTCTCACCTTCCTTACAGATCTTATCTGTGGCGTATTAAACTGAAAAACCTCTCTCCGACCTCTGCGGCAAGCAGCTGCTGGAAGGGTTATTCCCTTTTTTACCACTCTACGTAATGCTTATAATAATACATTATAATTAGCATAGATTTTCATTAAGAGTAAAAATATTATATGGTATTAGTATTTTTGTTACTAGTTCGATATACCGTATTTTAACGTGTATAAGGAACCACTTTTTGCCAAAAATTGGGTTCCAAAAATAGGGGAGTTTCTTATACATGGATAGTATTCTTAAATAAATGATTATATCTTAAAATAAAAATATCTTTGATGAAAAATCAAGGGGTTCCTTATATACGAGGGTTCCTTATACACAAGGGTTCCTTATACACGTTAAAATACGGTAATCATTAAATCTCACCTTCTTGTCTTCGCCTACCTGTCCCCTCTTCCCTCCAAACAAAAAGTCTAGAACCTTTACTAATCTGTCACAGGAGTTTTCAAAGCAGAAATTGGGTTGTTTTTCCTTTGAATAGACTTTTTTTTAACACAAAAGGCTAAACAGCAAATTAAAAAGATTCCAGAGTTCAGCCAATTAAAAAGATTTCTGACCTCTGGAATCCTGGTAGGGAAAGGAGATCTACTAGAAATATGGATAGTTACCAGGTACTAGAGATCTTGGGAAGGGGAAGGAGATCTACTAGAAATGTATTACAAAACAGATCCTTGTGCACAGAGACCATGGATCAACGTCCCATCCTATGAACGGCAACCTTTCCAAAGTCATCGATGTCCTCCTTCTGATTGACAGCAGAGCTGATGTTTACGTTGAAGTTTAAAGGACTGGATAGTGGGAAAGCTTGAAAATTCATGGAATATTAGTCACATTAATATTTTAAACCTCAGATAAGGATGAAACTTCAATAAAAAAAACCCGGAATAATGGGGAATTGAACACCATGCTCGCTACCACCACAGGTAGATATAGAAAAAGGCACCTGTGTACCTGTGCTCTTTTTGCAATAGCTGCTTCCATATATAAAATGAATACCAACTAACTGAACTTTTCTAATTATAGAAAACTTCAATTCACAAGTTGGTTAAGTATTGTACCACTATTATCCTGTACAAGTATGATAAGTAGAGAGTTAAATATATCCCAAGTCGGGTGGGACCCGATCCCACGACCTCCCGATGACATGCCAGGACCACAACCGCCGAGCCACATACCACAGATTAAAATCCCCTCCGTTGTGGGGAGTGTGGTTTGGCTCAGTTGGCAGCACGCCTGGCTCGTAATCTGTAGTTCCCATGTTCCATTCCCCCTGTGCCAGCGTTGAAATTTATTGCTCTAAGTCTCCACACTGCTCTTGGTCAGAAAGGGCATGCCGCTGGGCAGAAGGGTACGCAGCTTACTTGGAAAGGTTGGGAATTTAAAGCCGTAGCTTCATGTACAGGAGAGATATACCTTGTGCACCTTAAAGACCACGCTGGATGGCATTGACTGGAGGCTACCATCTGTCTCCCAGCAGCTGACTATTGTTTTCCCTTCCCCAAACTTTCTCTGAGTCATTGGGGTCCTTGTGACCTGGCCATTTAACTCAGAGCGTGCAAAAAAAGGTGACACTCAGAGATGTAACAATCCATCCCAATCCATCAATGTTGAAGTTATTGCCTTCACCAGGGTCGGCTTTAGTAGCTGTGTTTTCGACACCTTGAAGATCCCACTGTCAAGGCACTTCAATCCACAAAGTCCACACAGAGAACCCCATGCTCTTCCTTTCTCCAGCATAAATAGAAAGAGAAGAAAGCGAAAGAGGTAAAAGAGAAGGAGAAAAAAAACTCTTTGATACTTCCTTTTGACTCGAATTCAAACTCCATCCTAAACTAAACAATCAGCAACTAAGCAGGCTATTTCCGTTTTCAATAAACTAAACTACAACATATTTTTACTGAAGACTCTTTTCAAACAAACTATGCTTCTGCAGTGGAAAATTCAGAGCGAAAATAATTGTTTTTGTATTCATCCAGCACGTCTAAACCACAACAAGGACATCACATTAGTTCATGAGTGAAGCAAGCAAGGGCCAGTTTGCACAGGGAGTGAACGAGAAACCTAGGGGAGTGCCAGGTTGCCCGGACACAGGTACGCCCAGAGCGGGAGCACAAAAGGTCTCTACGCCGGGTCGTCTGGCTCCAATATCCTGGTAGGCTTAGGTGTAGTGAAGTCTGAAATGGCGCAGTTGGTTGCTACTTTTTGCGTTGGACTAAGCAAAATTATTATTTGATGGCGTCACATGCGAATAAGTTCAAGGTTTTTCTGAAAGCCACCAAACAGAGGTAAGTCTCTGGTTTTATCTGAAGCTAAAAATCATTTCAGTAGGTCCTAGTGACTCAATTAGTACGCTACAGTAAAAATGCACCGCAGATGATGAAGTCGAGCTTGTTGAAAGTGATATTAAGTAAAGACAGATAAGTTAGAAAAACTATACTACACTGATCTACTCAAATATTAGAAATTTTTCAAATTGTACCTCTCGATTTTCTATGATATTTGGAAGATAATTAAAGAGTTATGGAAGATAAAATATTTCACAAAACTAATGCCTCGTGATTGCCTAATTACCTCAGAAAGTAATTAAAACTTAAATAATAAGTATTTCTTCAAATCATTTAATAAAATAACTACATTTTAGAATTTTGTGTAACGATTATTTCAATATTATATACTTATGTTTTTTTTTTTCAAACATGATAATTTATTGTTAAATACTTCAACTTTCGGAACTTTTTGAATTCTGAAGGAATATCGTAAAAATATTACGATCTTCAATTTATCATCAGTCACATTTTTCCATTAAATACATATTTCAGAGGTTATAGAGCTTTGAAATTAGATTCCTATTGACATAACATGGAAATTCTATATTGGTATTAAATATACTATATGGCTGTTTAGCATAAAAAAAAAGAATTTATTTTTCTTTTATATCACGTCTTATGACATTATAACTTGCTGTCCTTAATTGATTAGAGTTGTATAGTAGCACAAGGAGTCGATGGAACGAACTTACTCTATTTAGTAGCAGGTCAACAATTCTTGTTTGTTCCGCATCCGTCGATTTACATCCGGGTGTTATAGTCAGGAAAGTCCTTTGGATGTCTTGAGTTTAGTTGTACTAGGAACACACATAGAAGTTCTATTTCATAAACACGATAAATGACATAAAGGAGGAAAAAAAGTCCACAAGAAATTCTTAGAAGCAGGGGCGGTCCAAGTCTCAATCCTGGAGGGGGCCATTTAGGGTCATACGAAGGATTTTGTAGTGAAAAATGTCATTTCTAGAGTACATAATCCTTTATATGTCCTTATTATGTTCCTTATCATATGAGGTATTTAAGGCGTCAAGTTGGGTTGGGTTGTTTTACCTCTGAGCGGCACTTTTTTGCACACCTTGGGCTAAATGGCCAGGTCACATGGACCCCGAAGGCTCAGAGAAGGTTGGGGGAGGGGACCCACTGGAACAGCTGTTAGGAAACAGATGGTAGCCTCCCGTCAAGGCCATCCAGCGTGTTCTTTAACGTGCACAGCGTATGGCTCTCCCACACACGGAGCCACGGCTTAACGTCCCATCCGACGGACGGCGGCCTTTCCAAGCCCATCGGTGTCCCCTACTGACCGTGTGCGGGGAATTTTGCGGAGATAAATCTCAACGCTGACCCAGCTGGGACTCGAACCTGGGAACTACAGATTACGAGCCTGGCGCGCTACCGACTGAGCCACCCGCGTCCCAAAAGGCGTCAAGAGTTTGCCTTCTTAGAAAAGAAATTGGCAGGCTGTTGAAAAAATGAAACACTTGCGAGTCTCTTGGAGGGTGCCTTAGCCCTGTGGCCCACTCCTTACGACCGACCAAAAGTTAGAAACTTTTAATGACCCGACTCCAGTTTAGCAACCACAGTCTCTAGTATGTTGGTAGGGCAGAGTGTATAAATGTTCAGGGACTGATTGTTTAAGGTAGGGGTTCTCATCGTGGGGTACGCGGTGAAATTTTTTGGAGTACGCCGTGAGAGCTCAAAAGTCGCTAGATCAGATGACCCAGTAAAATGTTTATAATTTTATAAGATTTGCTGAATTGTTTATGTCATTTTTTATGTTTATCGATATATGTAATTTATGAATACAAAATTTAATGTGTATATGTGTTTTATTTTATTCCCATTGTTATACTATAACTATAGTTTTATCTATCTATACAAGGGGTACGCCAGTTACATACACATTTCCAGGGGGTACGTGAAGCATAAAAGTTTGAGAACCATTGGTTTAAGAAATAACCAAGGTTATTGAGATTGGCAGTTTAGCTCGGCGAAGTAGACGAACAGGATCAATTGGATTAAAGCAACAAGAATAGTTTGCTTGTTTTTTCCTACGAAACTAAAATGCATTTCGCCTCTGGTGAATATAAGATGCTCGTTTCCAAAAAGAAGTATTTTATTTTTCCTTTAGCACCCTCTAACAGTGGAAATTTGATCTAGTGGATGATTGATGAAATGCAAAGAGAAATATTTTATTAATACATCTACAACACGAAAACAATTTTTCATTTATATATCTTAAAACAATAAAATTTTGGTTTATCGCCCCTAGAGGTAACTGAGTAAATCTGTGATGCCAATATAAATCCCTTGACCACGAAAATTTTAAACTTCCATCTTAAATAGATCGTTCGCAATATCCGTTTGAAATTTTGGCATTTTTTGAAAAGTTTCCACCGCTAGTGGGAACGATTAAAGCTCTTGTGGGATTCGGAAAATACGAGTCAGGATATTTCATCGATACCTATCCAACCTAAAAAGAATTTTTAATTTATTTCTAAAAACAAACCGTTGAATGTCTGCAGATGGACAGATAGACGATAAAGTGAAAATGTTTGCTCTTATTTCCCGAAAACAAGCTGAAAAAAAAAAAGAGTAGTGCATTGGATTAAGTGAAAATTTTTTAATTTTTTTTCCAAAAGTTTAGGAACCATCACGGAGAATAGAGCTTCACTTTAACCTAGGAATCAATGTACAAAATTTTATTTATTTGAGTACTACATTTCTGTTGTTCTGTTTTTTGTTTACGGATACGTAGTAATCAAACAATGACGTATACAGAAAGTTTTTCAGGAGGAGCAAGAATCTTTGAAAGAACATAATTTTTGTTATTTTAGAGAACAGGCGCACTCTCTTAAAATACCTATAATCATTTCTAGCGTCGTTTTTATTAAATTTCAATTAAATAAACAATATACAGGGTGAATCTGAAAAAGTGGGCAAAACTTTACGGGGTGGTAGAACGCAGCTATACGAGCAATATTCGTCATAGAAAGTATGGGCGGAACGCAAACGGCGAGCCGCTAGGTGGCGTTGGAAATGGTATAAAAGGGTCGGTCCACGCACCCAACGGCATTTCTACCGTGGATTGCCGAGAGGATGGCTGGTTATACTAACCACGAAATGGCGGATATGCACTTTGTGTACGGTGCGGCGGACGGGAATGCAAGTGAGGCACAGAGTATCTCCTCTCCTTCTTGTGTTCATTCTTTAAATGACAGTGGAAAACTACCATTTAACTTCTCACCGCTTGCGTTTCGACCATACATTCTATGACGAATATTGCTCGTATAACTGCGTTCTACCACCCCGTAAAGTTTTGCCCACTTTTTCAGATTCACCCTGTATATCAATTGCAAAATAAAACTTAAAAAACTCGGATTTCCAATTTCCGGGAATGGAGGGGGCGTCGCCCCCCACTCCCCCCGGCGGACACCCGTGCACCCAAATGTTTTTTTTTTTAATTTTAGAATAATTAGAACTAGAATGATTGTTGGACAAAAATATGTCAAGTAATGGAGTACCATTTAATATGGGACGACACAATCGACTTATGTGATCAATTTTAGTTTGTTTTGAGAAATCAGAAACGTTTTCCGTCTGTCTGTCTCTCTGTCTCTGGGAATCTAACTTTCTTGTTTTTAGAGATAAATTAAGAATTCTTTATGAGTTGGATAGGGATTGATGAAATATTATTCCAAAATATTATAAATAGGATTCGCACTTTTGGAACTTTCCTATAGCTGTAATTGCGGCTTCTAAAGGGGAAATTTTGAAAATTCGAAAAAATCGGAATAATATTGCAAGCGATGTAATTATATTAGATTGTTTGGATTGGATTGTTTTTCCTCTGAGCGGCACTTTTTTGCACACCATGGGCTAAATGGCCAGGCCACAAGGACCCCGAAGGTTCAGAGAAGGTTGGGAGAGGGGACCCACTGGAACAGCTGTTGGGAGACAGATGGTAGCCCCCCGTCAAGGCCATCCAGCGTGTTCTTTAACGTGCACAGGGTATGGCTCTCCCGCACAAGGGGCCACGGCTTAACGTCCCATCCGACGGACGGCGGCCTTTCCAAGCCCATCGGTGTCCCCTACTGACCGTGGGCAAGGCGGGGAATTTTGCGGAGATAAATCTCAACGCTGACCCAGCTGGGACTCGAACCTGGGAACTACAGATTACGAGCCTGGCGCGCTACCGACTGAGCCATCCCCGCCCCAATTATATTAGAAATTTGAAACTTTGGTTGTGAAATGTGAATGTCATGAAGTTTGCATTGACAACAATGATTTTCACTTTTACTCCCAGAGGAGGTGGGAAAACTCATTTTTTTGAAACAAAAATTGTTTGCTTTTAGAGATAAATTGAAAATTCTTTTTTGTACTGGATATATATTGATAAACTGTTATGATTCACACTTTTAGAATCTCACAAAAACTTTAATTGCGACCTCAGACGGTGGAAAATTAAAAAATTAAACGAATATTACAAATTATTTTATTTGGACTAGAAGTTTGATATTTTAGGGGTAGAGTGCGATGATCAAGGGATTTACATTGATAACAACTAATTTATCCCTTCACACTCAGATTAGATGGCAAAACGTTACTTTTTATTTTGGGAGATTAATGAAAAATTCTTTTTCCGTTGAATAGGTACAGTCGCTCAAAAAAGTATCCGAACGCTATGGTTGATTAAAAAAAATTCAGAAAAAATATCTGGCAACGATTTTTTCAGAATTTAATGATCTGGCATCCTTCGTATGCAGTACACGAAGGATGCCAGATCACTAATTTCTGAAAAAATCGTTGCCAGATATTTTATTTGAATGTTGTAGTCAACCATGGCGTTCGGATACTTTTTTGAGCGACTGTACATACAAACGAAATACGATGATTCATAGTTTTCAAATCCTCCAAATGGCCTTAATTTACCATCGTTAGAGGGCACTAAATGTAAAAAAAAGTCAAAACCTGAGGTAATACTGCAAACGATACATTTTATGCTACAAATTATAAATTTTCTTGATAGAATATACTGGGTTCGAGCCCCGGGTAAGGCATGGCTGTTTGTGTCGTTTTTCTGCTGAGGTCCTGCCATCCTCTCAGACCTTCTACTATGGCATATAAACTGACAGGCTCCTGTAAGACCTCTGTGACAAGCAGCTGCTTGAGGGGGTATTTATTTATTTTATTTATTTTTTATATTGGTGAACTCTTATATTTGATATCTTTAATTAATTTTATGAGCTCCAAGCCTAGGGCTTATATCTCGAGTCTAATATAGTGCCTGATTGGCAATAACAAAAGTTAAAACAGATAAACCCCAAAGGGGCGACAAGGACAAAACAAATTTGCTAAAAAGCGAGTGGTAAACAAGCGAGTTTGGTAATTTTTTTGTAAACATGCGAGTGTCAAATACCATTATATTTGGACGCTTGAATTGGTTTAAAACCAAGGGATTGTAATTGATCAAGGATCTAATTATATCATACGGATGATCGCTCACTGCCCCCCAAAAAGTCTGCCCGAACTTCCGAATATGAGTGTAAATGTGGTCATTGCTCAAATCAGTGTGATGATTTGTTCTTCACAAACTATGGAGTATTGACCACAGATCTGAGAATTTTTCTTTTGAAAGTTCTGAAGCGTCCTGACACTGGTGTTAGTAGTGTTTGCCCATACTGGTGAGGCATATGTCAGGATTGGCCGCAGTAGAGCCTTGTATAGAAATAATTTCTTTTCTTTGAGGCAGTTTTGACCTCCACCCTATCAGGGGGCAAGTTACACCTGATGATCTAGGTCTTTGAGAGCACATGAATAACATGTGCATTCCAACTAAATTTTTTATGTAGTACGACACCAAGATATTTCACCGTTGGTATCCAGGATGTTTTAACTCCAAAACGTTTAGGAGAGGCAAAACAAATTTGCTATAAAAAACACAACTAAAAGTAAAACATGCCAAACACCATTATCTTTGGACGCTTGAACTGGTTCAAAACCGAGGGATCATAATTCATCAAGGATCTTTAGTCCAATCACTTTACCATTCAAGAGAGATGCAGCAAAATCAAAGGCTTGGATGCCTACTGAGATTCTTTCAGTCCAATCCTTAGCCACCTTAAATTTAAGACAAAATATTTTAAATTTGAGCAATATATTACCCAAATTCAATTTCCTGAAGAATTCCAGGATATCTTTAAATTCCTTAGCAAAATCAAACGATTCATCCTCATTTGCTTTGCTCTTTTTAGTTGGTACTATCACTGTGGCCTTCCCTTTTTCTGAAATCTTAGTGACTGGTGGAGCAGTGTCAGATTTTCCTTGAATCTCTTCAGGTAGTCTGGTAGCTTGAGCGTAGGTCTTATTGGGCTTTACATATTGCGGGTACCTTATTATTACCCTTTTTGGGTTTTTCCAAAGGAATTCTTCTATTGGGAAGTTTGGGAAAGAACTCACATCCTCTGTAATTGGCCGTGTGATCTTTCCCACAGTTAGCACAGGTCGGTGGACCATCCTTGTGTGTCCTGGCACACGTAGTAGTAAGATGGTCTTCCCACACAGAGGGCTCTCCCCACACAGAGACCAATGGCATAACGACCCATCCTACGGAGGGTGGCTTTTCCAAGCTCATTGGTGTCCCCTACTGATCGAGAGCAGGAAGTTTTGCGGAAATAAATCTCAACACTGACCCAGTTGAGACTCGAACCTGAGAAATGCAAATTACGAGACAGGAGCGCTATCGACTGAGCGCTCCCCACCCCCTCCACACACACACATACACACATGCTCATGGTAAAACCACATAACCAAGCTTGCTTCTAAGAATTCTTCACTTTAAAATTACTTTGCAGTATGACGATTTGCACATTATTTTTCTTCTTCCTTTGTACCACGTCATATAGATATACTAGTATCAGTGTCAGATTTTCCTTGAATGTATGATTAGCCCAGTTGCGTCCATTCTTTACTTTGGTTTTTATTGCACCATTTTGTCTAAAATCACCATTTTATCTAATATTGTCACCATTTGTCTAAAATTACTTTGCAGTATGACGATTTGCACATTATTTTTCTTCTTCCTTTGTACCACGTCATATAGATATACTAGTATCAGTGTCAGATTTTCCTTGAAGTATGATTAGCCCAGTTGCGTCCATTCTTTACTTTGGTTTTTATTGCACCATTTTGTCTATTCTAAAACTTAAAACTGGTCCAAAA
This sequence comes from Ryuthela nishihirai, assembly GCA_038380435.1. Lineage (NCBI taxonomy): Eukaryota > Metazoa > Arthropoda > Arachnida > Araneae > Heptathelidae > Ryuthela > Ryuthela nishihirai. The sequence continues at coordinate 32,724,886 of JAWZYU010000019.1, read as the reverse complement.
CCAGGTTTTTTTTCCGGCTTAAATATGCGGTCGAAAAATACATATTACAAGACTTGTCATGTCCTTCAGTCAATCTGTAGCAAAACTCGTTTACGTCCACTCCACGAAAATACTACTGCAAAACGTTTTGTGTGTTCATTGCGGTTTGTTCAGACAATTGTAATCCTGGGGCGGGGTTGGCTCAGTCTGTGGTGCGTCAGGCTCATTATTCGGCAATTCTCAGATTCGAGTTCGACCTGCATTGGGATTTATCTCCATTGGGTTAACCCCATCCCCCCACTCCACCGCCACCCTGACCTCTGTTAGAAACGGGAGATCGATGAACTTTGGAAAGCTGCCGTCCGTCGGATGGGACGTTAAGCTATGGCCCCGAGTGCGGGAAAGCCATAGCCTGTACACTTAAGTCAACACCATATCAGTGGGTCACCTTCCCCAACTTTCTCGGAGTCTTGTGAGCTGGCAATTTAGCCCATTTTCTGCAAAAAAAGAGCTGCTCAGGAGTGAAACAACCCAACCCATAATTGAAATTCCTGTTATGAGCAATAAACAAGACTGCGTTTGTTTTCTTGATATTTTTTTAATGTTGACTATTGATCGATAGTTTTGTATTATTCAGTGGGTAACAATGATTTAGTGATAAAACTTTGATAAGGTAAACCACAGGATTCTGTCAAAGTTACCAATTGGTATTGGTTATTTTCTGTTCAAAGATTGTAAATATCAAAGGAATTAATTATAAAACCAAAAGAATACCTTAAGTGTTTTTTATTTAAAAAAAAAACGTGTTGCTGATGTTATTAGAATGCGAGACGAATATTTCACCGATGATTAGAAGTCAGGTGAAGATTGACTCAGGCAGTAGCGGGCCCCGCTCGTAATCTGTACTTCCAAGATTCGAGTCCCAACTGCGCCAACGTTGAGATTTATCTCAACAGTCTCCCCACCATGGGAGATCCCAACAACTCCCACCACCACCACCGTGACCTCGATAAGAAAGAGAACACCGATGAGCTAGAAAAACCACGCTCTGTTGGATAGGGCGTTAAGTAATGACTCCCTTGGCATGAGAGCCATACCCTGTGAACGTTAAAGAACACACTGGATGGCCTTGATGGGAGGTTTTCATCTGTCTCCTAAAAGATGTCCAGTGGATCCTCTTCCTCCAACTTTCTCTGAGCCCTTGGTATCTTTGTGACCTTGTCATTTAGCCCAGTGTGTGGGAAAACGTGCCCCTCAGAGATATAAGAGCAAGCCAATTAAAAGAGCAGGTATTCTTTATCATTGATGAGAATGCATTATAGGTTCAGTTATTATTAAGCTAGAGGAATAGAGCAAAAGTGGTTCATTTTTATCGCTATCCATGAATTAAAAATTCAACAAAAACCGCTAATTTTTAGCGTTTACTGAAGAAAGTAAACCATTCTATTTAAAATTTTATTTCAAACAAAGTAGTTTTTTAATATTTTAAAATGGATTACAAAAAACAACAGCAAACAGGAGGAAATAATCAGAAGTAACTTTGATTTCGACCTTTAATATACTCAAAATTTTCTACAAACTCTTTCTATAGTTTCTGTAGTCTATTTTTCACAAAAGTAGGAAGTTTCCATCACGTATTAATATATTTAAATCTCCTACTGATAAATTGTGATTTTCAGAATCTACTTTTATGGAGTTTTTTCGTTTATTGAGGAGAAAAAACAGTGATATCTTCAACCAGCCAATTATTTTTGGCTGGGAGTTGTTCGGACTGAATAATTATCAACCAGAGAAAAGTGTTAACACCCTATCTTGAATTTAAACTTTTTTTTAAACTTCATATAAAAAAATAATAATAAATACCCCCTCAAGCAGCTGCTTGCCACAGAGCAAGAGCCTGTCAGTTTATATGCCACAGTAGAAGGTGTGAGAGGATGGCAGGACCTCAGCAGAAAAACGACACAAACAGCCATGCCTTTCCCGGGGCTCGAACCCAGGTCCCGTAGATCATATACTTTTTGAAAATTATGTAAGTTTTCATTACACAGGTCTCCATTAATGTCACAAAAATAAAGACAACAATAGGTTTAAAAATACTAAACTGCCGAAACATTGTTAGAATGGTAACAGACACTATTAGAGTAAACGAAAATAATTAATTAAAAACTAATGAAGTTTTAAATGCAGTGGAATCCATTTCTTTGATAGATAAGTGATAAGGAAGGGTTAATTGGGTCTGAGATATGCACAGTTTGCACTGAAACACGCAATAATATTGACGACACAGATAAGTAAACTCGTAATCGAAGTACGTAAGTCCTGGAAACAAGCGGCGCCTAGCGGAGAATATGCAAGTTACAGTGGTAATTTCATTGATACAACATGGGCCGACTCGACCATCACCTTTCCAGTTAAATCAATATTTAACGCTAACGCTATGTGCCTTTATTTTACAATAGCAATAATATTAGAGTATCACAGGAGATATTCTGTACACATGTGACTCATGAGATGATTCCTGAAAACATGAGTTTCAATTATTTAATTTATCTCTAAATACAAATATTATTTCTTTAAAAAAATTCTTTTTCTACCCTTCTGGATTTTGGGTTGGGTTGTTTTACCTCTGAGCGGTCCTTTTTTTTGTACACCATGGGTTAAATGGCCAGGTCGTAAGGACCCCGATGACTCAGAGAAGTTTTGGGGAGGGGAAATACAAATATTATTTCTTTAAAAAAATTCTTTTTCTACCCCTCTGGATTTTGGGTTGGGTTGTTTTACCTCTGAGCGGCACTTTTTTGCACACCATGGGTTAAATGGCCAAGTCACAAAGACCCCGATGACTCAGAGAAGTTTTGGGGAGGGGACCCACTGGAACAGCTGTTGGGAGACAGATCATTTTATGAGTAATAAAATTATTTCACAAATTTTACTTTTTGACATCCATGCCTTATTCGTGGATTCAAACTAGCTTCTATTCAATCAGTAGCCACGCAGGCTAACCACTCTGCAAAATTAAACTACTAAACCATCAAGTCTTCAATACAGTTGGAACACCATTACAGTTATTCATTTTTCTGTTATCTACTGCATACCGCACATTACGTCGATTATTATCGCATCGTTCTCGACAAATAACTGCTTATGAATTCAAAATATTCGTATTTTTAATTCATAAGCTCATAGGTAAAGATTATACTTTGAGTGTCATAGATCTTTGGTAATGTACAAAGCATCGTGATATCCGTCATGCCCGTCCTATCTGATCGCAAATAGATGATTGATTAATCAATTAATGCATAATCATCATCAACGTATAATGTGGTCGAAGCATAATATCACACATAGCTAAAGATGGGAAGAGGATAATGACTTTAATAAATATCTGAAGTTTTGCTGTTGTGATACAGCCTATTTACCCTAAATATTTCTTTCCTCCAGAGAAATATGGGGTGACATTGACGATTTCTTCTTTATTTCGTGGTTTCCTTTAGATAAAAATAATCCTGGCAGTTTGATAAAAAGAAAACTAAGAACAGAAAAACATGAAAAAGTTAAAATTTTGAAAGACACAGCAAGCAGAGAAAAAAGAGTTATTGACACACTTCAACACTATTAAATAAATAAATAAATAAATCATCCATCTTGTAAAAGAATTCATTCTTAAAAAATACTAGCATGAAAATTAAATATATATTGACACAACTCGAACAAATAAATACACACATACGCTACTCTGCAGCAATACGTTTTGTAATACTTGCATGTTAGGTGAGAGGAATGCTACATTTAGCCAAGTGGTTAGCATGCTTGGCTACAGATAAGGAACCTGAATTCCACGTATATTTGTGTTGTCTTTTTATTGGGGTTTCGCCTACCTCATAGTCCTTGTCTATGGCGTATTATACCAACACCTCTTGTAACAGAAGACCAATGGACCAAGTTATGACATCACCATAGGTAGTCCTGTATTGTGGATAATTTTTATACATTCATTTATGATATTAATACTGGTGAATTTTTATACTAATCTTTTTATTAATGTTTATTTATAACATCTTATTTAGAAGAAAAATTATTTGGATTGATTAGCAATTATCATAATGCTAATAAAAAAATAATAATTTGTCTTCTAAATAAGGTATATTTTTAAATAAGCATTAGTATAAAAGTACACCACTGATAATAATAGAAAGAAATATATAAGAATTATCTACGTTACAGAACTACTTAGGCTGACGCCATAGCATGGTCCACAGGTCTTCGGTTGTAAGAGGTGATTTTACCCAAAGTCTTCTGTAAGACCTTTGTCGCAAGCAGCTGCTTCAGGAGAAATTCATTTTTTTTTTAATTTAAATTTGAAAATAATATTTTTACGGAAACATGTCACGGAAGAGAATTTAATCTCATTCATATCTCTTGAAATCTTGATATTCAGCAATATTTTTTTTGTTGTTTGTTTTGTTTATTAATCTTTGAGCATTGTACAAATAAATTTTATCGTTACAGGTGACCCGCAAAGCTAAAAGCTTATCCACAGGATATAGAATACTTACATTTATAATTTGTTACAATAGTATGTTTAGCCTTATTTTATCTGATGTGACATTAATATTGTTTGGCATTGGTATATGATGAATGTAATATTAACATTGAAATGTGACATTTATAGTATTTAACAAAGAAATTAAGGACATTGATAGTAAAATTAAATTTCTAATTCAAAAGCGAATTTCGTGGTATGTAGGGTATTTCACATTCACAGTGTTTCTCGTTAAATAATAGTCTATTTTACGCTATAGAGAACCTTTTCCAAGTAAAATACAACAAATCTCTTTTTTTTTACATCGGTTATGTACAGTTTCTTTGAATTAAGCAGTTGCTATAATGAATATTTTCGTTTGTTTCATTGAATCTATTTTTAGCACATCTTTTAATTTGGGTTTCAATAGAGTAAAAGAGTTCATGGGAAATATTTCTCTTGGTAAGTGGTTAAAAGTATGTGGTATTTTGTAATTGCTTTTATATTTTCCATAGTTGTTCCTAAAAGTTGGTAACAGAAAATAGTTTTTTTATTTCAGTCATGTAACTTTTCGTGTTGGATTTTCACTTTATTCTTATCATCAAAAAATTACTTGCTGTTAGATTGGTCCTCCACGTGCCGCCAAAACAGCTCGTACCCAGCGAGGCATGTACACTACAAGATTTCAAAAGGTGTCTTATGGTATCTGGTACTAACACGTTACCAGCATATCCTTTAAATCTTGTAAGCTACCTGGCTGAGCCGCAGATCGGATATGTTGCTCCAACACAACCACAGATGCTCGATTGGATTGATATCAGTCGAATTTCGAGGCCAGGGCAATACCTGGAAGTCTTCCTCATGTTCCGTGAACCATTCTCGAACAGTATGGGCAATGTGGTATAACGCATTATCCTGCTGAAAGAAGACATTACTAGAGGGGAATGTCGTTGCCATCAAAGGATGTTCCTAGTCTACAATGATGTTTAGGTAAGTGGTAGCCGTCATAGTTTCTTGCACATGAATGATGGGACCCAGGGTTTCCCAGCAGAACATTGCCCAAAAGCATTCCACTTCTTCCACTGGCTTGTTTTCGTCCCACAGTGCATCCTGGTGCCAACACTACCTCAGTAAACGATGCACACGTTCACGGCCGTCCACATGGTGCAACAGGAAACGATATTCATCAGACCAGATTACCTTCTTCCAATTATTCAAGGTACAATTTTGATGCTCGTGTTCCCATTGCAGACGCTTTCAACGGTGAACTGAGGTTAGCATGGGCACTCGGAACAGCCTGAGGCTATGCAGCCCCATTTTTAGCAGGGTTTGATGTACTCTGTGTTGTGGCACATTACTCTTGTCACCAGTATTCAAATTATGGGCGAGTTGCGCCACAATATCCTTTCTGTTGGCTCGTACCATATGGGATAGCCTTCATTCATATCTAGCATTGATGAGCCTGGTCGGTTCACACCTTGCCGGCGGTTCGTGGCTTTTCGTTCCTCAGACCACTTTTAGAAGGTACTAACTACGGCTGACCGTGAACACCCCACAAGTCTTGACGTCTCAGAAATGCTCTGGCCTAGTCGTCTAGATATTACAATTTGGCCTTTGTCAAACTCACTTGTCCACTGCCTTTCCCATCTGAAGAAGAAGAATACTGATTAACAGAGCTCAGTATCAGGTGTAATTAACACCGTTTCATGACCTTCACACGCACCGTCGTTTACCTGCAGTTGCTTCGATTTGCATAAAGATGCGCTTGTCATAATATTTTGGCTCTTCAGTATATGTCCTTACATAGTAAAACTAGAAGAATAACCTATCGCCCCTGGAAAATTTGAGAGACTCGTTTTCAAAAGATAATGAAGTTTTTCATTTTCCGAATTTTACACCCTTTAATACTTAGTAATTCGCATTAATGGGTGATTGGAGAAATGCAAATAGTAATAAATTATTAGCCCTATAAAACGCAAAAAGGAGTTACTTATTTATTCCTTCAACTGAAAAAATTACACTTTCTCATCTTCTAGGGTTGGGTTGTTTTACCTCTGAGCTGCACTTTTTTGCACACCATGGGCTAAATGGCCAGGTCACATGGACCCCGAAGGCTCAGAGAAAGTTTGCGGAGGGGACCCACTGGAACAGCTGTTGGGAGACAGATGGTAGCCCCCCGTCAAGGCCATCCAGCGTGTTCTTTAACGTGCACAGGGTATGGCTCTCCCGCACACGGCTTAACGTCCCATCCGAAGGACGGCGGCCTTTCCAAGCCCATCGGTGTCCCTACTGAGCGTGGGCAGGACGGGGAATTTTGCGGAGATAAATCTCAACGCTGACCCAGCTGGGACTCGAACCTGGGAACTACAGATTACGAGCCTGGCGCGCTACCGACCAATAGTAATATAATTAGAAAACCTATGAAGGTAAACTGCATTTCTGTTAATAAGTTATGTCTTTCTTCATTAAACACATTCTACCAGCAGAATTTGTAATTTCTAGCATAAATATATCATTTACAATATTACTTTAATTTTACGTTTTCTACATTTAGGGCTCTCTAATGATGTAAAGTAAAACTTTTTGGAGGGTTTGAAAACTAAGAATCATAATATTTCGTTACTACCTATTCAACAGAAATTTTTTTTTTGTTAATCTCTTAAAATAAAAAAAAGTTGCGCTTCCCCCTCCCCTCGCTGGAAGTGAAAGGCCAAAGTGTTGCTGGTAATGTAAATTTCTTGATCATCATACTTCACCACTAAAATATCAGATTTCTTGCTAAAATAGATAGTTTGTAATATTAATTGAAAATTTTCTACCGTTAGAGAGCGGAATTGTAACTTTTGAGAAATTCGAAAAATGTGAAACGTAATATTTTATCAACACCTATCCAACCCAAAAAGATTTTTTTATCTCTAAAAAAATTATTCCTGTTAAACAATTGCGTTTTCGCACCCCTCTGGGGTTAAGGGAAAAAAATCATTGTTGTCAATGCAAACTTCGTGATATTCAAATTCTACTACCATAATTTCAAATTTCCAGCATCATTACATCATTTACAATATTCGTTAAAAAAGTTCCTATTTTAAAATTTCCGCCTTTAGAGGGCGCAATTATGACTTTTGGAAGATTCCAAAAGGGCGAATCACAATATTTCTTCAATGATGGTTGATCCAACCAAAAAAAAAATATCTTGAGTGGCAAAGAAGTTGAATGTCCGCAAATGACAGAGAGACGACAAAGTGATGGGGATAGATGATACAGCCATCCCGTTGCCAAGTGGTTAACGCGTTTGGCTACTGATCAGAGCAACCTGAGTTTGTGTTGTATTTCTGCTGAGGTCTCGCCTTCTTACAGACCGGAGCAAGTCAGTTTATACTCTGTAGAGAATATCTATGATACGTTGCTGTCAGGCCTTTGTGGAAAGCAGCTGCTTGAGGGGATATTTATTTATTTTAGATGAAACCGCTGTCCGTTAGACAGAACGTTAAGCCGTGGTTCCGTGTGTAGGAGAGCCATAATTTGTGTACGCTAAAGAATACACTGAATATTCTTAACGAGAGACTTCCATCTGTTTCCTAACAGTTCCAATGGGTTCCTTTCCCCCCCAATCTTCTCTACGCCCTTGATATCCTTATGGCCTAGCCATTTAGCTTATTATGAGCACAGAAATACTACTTAGGGATAAAACAACCGAACAACTCCAAAAACGACACAATTTTTCTTTTCCATTACCGACCATCAATAATAATGAATGGCTGTTTCTCATTTCCTTTTTTTTTTTGCCCATTCTTCTGAAACTCTGTTGGTCAAAAGAATTATTGAAGACTCAAAAGCAGATAGCGCAGTTGATAAATTGACAGAAGCGAAAAATAGAAGTAACAGGTAGATAACCATCCCGATGGACGTAGGAAGCTTGAAAGAAAGTAAGATAAAAGAAACTTTAGTAGGTAGGTGTGTGGGTCGTCCGAAAGAATCTTGCGTGATCACACAGCTCCAGGTCAGAGATGAGCACTTTCTAAGCTTCATACCACCGGTTCTTAGTAACAATCAAAATCACCTTTATCCCCATGCTCTACCGCCTTAGGATAGGAGTCTTCAAGCTCCTATGTATTTGTCAATGCCGCCTATCATTAAATGTCACATCCTAAACCTCAGGTAGGCGGACATGTCAGCTATCGGATTTTATCGTCCAAAGGCGGCCCACACGCGCGAGCACACTTAGATTAGCTGTTCTTGATTCTCCGTGGTGACCCTGATCACCCCACGCATTGATTAGGGTAGCTAATTACTTGCTTTGGTCGGCTCTTCGACTTGCTGCCTCGTGTGCTTCCTAATGTCATCTATCAAAAGCCCTTAGATCGCCTATCAGGTCATCTGTATGCAATCTGGCTTTTCTGCGTCGCTCTGGTTGGGATCGTGACTCTGAGGCTTTTTACCTAATCACCGCAACTTGTAACAAGATTTTGTGATGAGTGTGTTGTTAAGGGTTAGCAAGGGTTTTGGACTCTGCTGCTTCGTATGTTTGCGTGACGAACGTGATATTTCAATAAACCAATGCGCACACCCCCCTTCTTTTTAATCACTTTCTCTACTAGATCTAGATATTTTAAATGTTTATTAGAGATAAGTTCGGGTCGGTTGGGGGGCTCAAAATAGTAGAGACGCTCGGGTCGGACTCGAATAGTTCAGACGATGCGAGCTTAAAATAGTACAGAAAAGTTAGGGGTCAGGCTCAAAATAGTACAGAAAAGTTCGGGCTCAGGCTCAAAATAGTACAGAAAAGTTCGAGCTCAGGCTCAAAATAGTACAGAAAATTCGGGCTCAGGCTCAAAATAGTACAGAAAAGTTCGGGCTCAGGCTCAAAATAGTACAGAAAAGTTCGGGCGCAGGCTCAAAATAGTACAGAGAAGTTCGGGCTCAGGCTCAAAATAGTACAGAGAAGTTCGGGTTCGGGCTCAAAACAGTACAGAGAAATTAGGACTCGGGCTCAAAATAGTACAGAGAAATTAGGACTCGGGCTCAAAATAGTGCAGAGAAATTAGGACTCGGGCTCAAAATAGAGCAGAGAAATTAGTCCCGGACTCAAAAGAGTATAGAGAAGTTCGAGTTCGGGCTCAGAGTAATAATACAGAGAAGTTCGGGTTCAGGCTTGGGACCGAAATAGTACAGACGAGTCTGAGGTCAGGTTCGAAATATTATAGAGAAGTCAGACTCGGACTCCAAATAGTTCAGGGAAGTTCGGTCTCGGGATCGCGTTCAAAAAAGTACAGACGAGTACGAACTTGGGCTCATAATGGTACAGACGAGTTCGGGCTAGGTCTCAAAATTAAAGGATAATATATAAATTCGTACATAACTCGAAGTATTTTCAAGAAAATGCAATGAAATTTGATAAATAAGTTTATTATTACATTACAAATGTAAATTAAGCAGGAGAAATTCATCATCGTAAAATGTGCATGCGTTAAGATCATAATCGTGAAATTGACATGAAGGAGTAGTCCATGGAACAATACTTGAAGTCTGCTACCTACGACATGTGGTATGTTAATATGGAGTAGGATCACTCCTGACAAAAGGATCACTCCTGAAGTCGTTGCTTGAGCTGCATGACTATGCAGCTCAAGCAACGACTTCTCATACTGTTTATGAGGGTATTGATGAAGTCTTGAAGGATTAATGACCACTCCTCGACAAGTGCTGTTCTGAGTTCTTGGAGTATTCTTGGAGGGGGCTGGCGAGCTCCAATGAGTCTCCCTAGAGCATCCCATACATGCTCAATGGGATTGAGGTCAGGAGATCTGGGTGGCCACTCCATTCGGCGAATATCTTACGCTTCGAGAAAATCGTCGACCATGAGCTCGATGAGGTTGAGCGTTATCGCCATAGGAATAAAATCTGGACCAACGGCTCCCCGGAATGGCTTGACATATGGATTCAGGAACATCTCTGTACCGCAGGTCATTAACAGAGCCATTCGGGAAGATATACAGATCTGTACGCCCGTTCATCATGATTCCTGCCCTAATCATCGTACCACGTACTCCAGATGCGAGCGAACACGTGGAGAATCAGTACTTAAGCTGAATTGCGATTCATCTATGAACATAAAATGCGCCCACTGGTATGGACTCCAAGTGTGATGTTGGCGACACCACGTTAAACGAGCTCGCCGGGCGTCGGGAGTTAGAGGGACACAAATAGCAGGTCTAACTGGCATAAATGCATTGCTCACGAAATCTCTTGTATATAATAAGCCTTAACCCTCGTTCCTGTAGCTGCTGCAAGCTCCACATAGGCGGTCATCATTTCTGTTCCATCTGGCAGTTACACTCATATAGCGATCGTCTAAGCAGTTGTGGCTCTGGGATGGCCTTGTCCTGGTCGACGACAAACATCTCCTGTCCGTTGAAACTGTCCCCAGAGACTTGGCAGGACATTTTGCGGAACATTCAATGCTCTGGAAACTTCCGTCTCGGATTTGCATACGATGTCTTCTGGACATAATCAACTCGATGTGCCAGTGAAGTGAAAGCAAGAGTTTTTAGAATAGTTACAAGCTACGGGGTAAGCTCGCGCGTATTTTTAACGTATTCCTAATTTGAATATTCCGGCTTACGTACGGCAATTGTAAATGCGAGATAGTTTTCCGCGTAGCGTCATTTCCATGTTCACACACTTTCAGTGCATTCTTTTACATACGTTTTTTTTCGATTAACCTTTATTGGGCTGTTTTACCTCTGAGCGGCACTTTTTTGCACACCATGGGCTAAATGGCCAGGTCACATGGACCCCGAAGGCTCAGAGAAGGTTGGGGGAGGGGACCCACTGGAACAGCTGTTGGGAGACAGATGGTAGCCTCCCGTCAAGGCCATCCAGCGTGTTCTTTAACGTGCACAGGGTATGGCTCTCCCGCACACGGGACCACGGTTTAACGTCCCATCCGGCGGACGGCGGCCTTTCCAAGCCCATCGGTGTCCCCTACTGACCGTGGTGGGACTCGAACCCACCACGGTCAGTAGGGGACACCGATGGGCTTGTCCCTACTGTGTCGACCAGTCCCTACTGACCCAGCTGGGACTCGAACCTGGGAAGTACAGATTACGAGCCTGGCGCGCTACCGACTGAGCCACCCCCGCCCCTCGATTATCCTTTAAATTTGAGCACTAGTGTAGTACAGAGAAGTCAAGCTCAGGCTACATATCATTCAGAGAAGTTTGGTTTCGAAATTTGTACAGAGAAGTTCAGGCTCAGACTCAAAATGGCACATACGAGAATGGACTCGAAACATTACTAAGGTGTTTGGGCTCTGCTCGAAATAATACAGAAACGGGCTAGGCTCGAAGTAACAGAGATGATTTTGGACTTCGGTTTAAAATTGGCAAGTGGGGCAGTCGTCCCCCCCCCAGCTGGAAATATTGATCTAAAATTTATATTAAATAATAATAAGGTGTACCAAAATTAATTCTTTTTTAAGAAATGCAAATTTTTTACGACTTTTTTTGTTGTACGAAGTACTTAATTTATTACCTATCTTCTTATTGCTTTTCGCTTGACAATTGTCGGTTTGTCTGGTTGTGGATTTCTCAAAACAGTTGTTCCTTTCACCATATCTTTCGAACAGGATGGTGAAACCTAATGATTTATGCATGAAACGAAAGCCTCTAATGCGGGAAGTGTCATAGGCTATAAAAAATTGACCCGCCATATTTTCTTCCCTACTAAAAAAGGAGGAAATATGAAAACGATTGTTCCGCTATATATTCGGAACCTAAGTGTGGAAAGTAACGAGTAATGCGTCAAATGAGAGCTTGTAGCGCAGGGAGGGGTATTATAGGCTATAAAACACTGAACTCCCATGCTTTCTCACCCCTATAAAAAGGGGGAAAATGTGAAAACGAATGTTCTCCTATATTTTCTGAAACGCGAGTGCAAAAACTAACAAGCTATGCATCAAATTAAATCTTGTGACGCGGGAATTATCATAATCTGTGAAAAATTGACCCCCCAAGCTTTCTTCTCCTCCTGAAAAAAGAGGAAATGCAAAAACGATTCTTCCTCTATATCTCCAAAACACGAGTGACGAAAGTAACTAGCTATACGTTAAAGAAAGCTTCTGACGCATGGAGTGTCATGGGCTATTAAAAACTGACCTTCCATGTTGTCCTCCCCCCTAAAAAACTGGAATGTGAAAGTCGTCCTTCTATATCGACTTACAGTTTTGAGTTAGGTGTCAAATGAAAGCTCATATAATGACCGTCGTATACTATGTCGAATTTTCCTCCCCCCGATAAAAAAAAAAGGGAGGTCGGATTTTCGTGGGTTTGATTTAACTAGTCATGTCGCTTTTCTGCTGAGGTCCTGCCATCCTCTCAGACCTTCTACTCTGGCATATAAACTGACAGGCTCCTGTCAGACCTCTGTGGCAAGCAGCTGCTTGAGGGGTATTTATATATTTTTTTTATTATCTCAAATTAAAGCTTGTGACGTCTCCAATGTCATGGATTACCTTAAACACGATTCCAAAAAGGAGGAAAAATGTGATCGATGTTTATGAGTCATACATCAAATGAAAGTTTTTGAAGGTAGGTATTATTAGTGCCAAAGAAAAAATATAAGTAAATTAAAAAATTGAAAACATACCTATCTTCCTCTATGCGTCCTAAAAAGCAGAAAATAAACCCGATGCATATCAATAGTGCAAATCAGTCACCGAGTTCGTATTCACTTCACAGAAAGATAGGGTGCCGATTTAAATAGATACACAAAAGATTGCCTGCGCCGTATCTTCCTTTGAAGTGAATTACGCTCTTAGTGACTGATTGCACCGTCTATTGGCTTCAGGTTTATTTTCTGCGTTTTAGGGCGCAAAGAGGAAGACAGGTATATTTTAATTATTATTTCCTAATATTTTACTTTACTCTGACTTGCTTACGTCAGTGTAAAAAATCATTTTTAGGTGTATTTTCAATAATTAGTTCCTTTTTCTTTTTGTTTTCGGGCATCTTTAATATATCTGATTGAAACAAAACATTGATTTCTTTTTAATCGCTCCCCCTCTGGAAATATTTTGTCCTCCTGTCATTAAATAATTTTGCCTCTCCTGTCACCCAATAAAAATTTCTTCCTGAGCCCATGTTTAGACGGTGTCAAATTTGGAAATAACAAACTTGACTCACTTAAAATGATCACTTCATATTTCCCCTAGGTGATTAATCTCTCTTTTTATCTCGTTTGCAAAGAAAACGAGATAATAGTTTCGCTTTGTCGTCTGTCTTGTCTGTCTGTCTGTGTCCGTCCGTCTGTAGAAATCGAACTTTTTTGTTTACAGAGACATATCAAAAATTCATTTTGTGTTGGATAGGTGTTGAAGAAATATTACGATATGTATTTCAAAATCACTCTAAAGCTATACTTACGCCCTCTAGCGGCGGAAAAAGGCGAAAATTCCAAATTTCAAACGAATATTGCAAGCGATGTATTTACAATAAAAAAAATAAAAATAAGTACCCCCCTCAAGCAGCTGCTTGCCACAGAGGTCTATCAGGAGCCTGTCAGTTTATATGCCACAGTAGAAGGTCTGAGAGGATGGCAGGACCTCAGCAGAAAAACGACACCTACATCCATGCATTGCCCGGGACTCGAACCCAGGTCCCTTAGATTTGCAGCAGAAATTTGAAATTTTGGAGGTGGAATGTGAAGGTCACGTAGTTTCCATTGCCAACTATGAATTGACCCCTTAGACCCAGAAGGGATGGGAAAACACACATTTTTAGTTTTAGCAGATAATTGTTTGTGTTTAGAGATGAATGAAAATTATTTTGGGGTTAGATAGAAATTGATAAAATATTATGATTCACACTTTTTAAATCTTCCGAAAACTATAATTGCGCCCTCCAACGGTGGAAAAATTTGTAACAATTATTGTAAACGACATATTTAACCTAGAAATTTTAAATTTTAGTGGTGGAATGTGAATGCCATGATGTTTCCATTGACAACAATGAGTTGACCTCTTTGACTGAGGGGGGGGACACATTTTTTTTTGTTTTAGCAGTTAATTGTTTGTATTTAGAGAAAAATGAAAAACTCTTTTTAGGGTTAGATAGGAATTCATAAAACATTATGATTCGTACTTTCGAAATCATTCGAAAGCTATAATTGCGCCTCTAACGGTAAAAAGGATTGAAAATTCCAAAATTTCAAGCTAATATTGCAAGGATGTATTAATGATAGAAATATGAAATTTTGATAATGGAATGTGAACATCATGAAGTTTCGATTGGAAACAAATTAAAATGATAAGAGAAAATTTTTTTCGGTTTGATTGGTACTAATGAAATATTATAATTCGCATTTTTCAAATACTCAGCAGTTTTAATAAATATATATCTTTACAGATCACTGAAATGATGAAACGGCAGAGCTGTTTTCGAGTTTTACAAATAGAGAGAGAAGAAGATTTTTATTTTCACAAATTCACAATACAACAAAAATACTCTTTATACAATAGAAATTGCTAAACTGTGATATTGAACATTTTTCAGATTTCCAAAACAAAATAAAGAAACGTGTTGTATATATCCAGTACATCATAGAAAACCTTGAATTCAGTTAAAAAAAATATAAACTGTCGTAATTGTCATTAGTATACAGCAATTTCTCATTTTTCATTTACAATGATAGTGAAAATAAATATGAGCCATCATTAGAGTGAAACAAACACTCGTATTTGGAGGAAATAATGCAACTCAATAAGAAATAAGTTAGAAATTGAAAATTAGTGATAGTTTTTATTAGATATTCTACTGAGAGCAATAATCTACCCACTTTTCTGAGAGAGATGTGGAAAATGCAGCTTTTTAGATTTAAGAATTAAAAGAAGAATACTTTTATGTCGTATAATTTACACTAATGAAATACTATTTGCATTTTTCGCATCATCCGCTAGCTCAAATTAAAACGTTTAAGGAATGAAACACTAGGTAAAGGAAAAACTTCTTTCTCTTTGAAAACGACATTCCTTGATTTCTGCGCCAGAGGCGATATGAAAAAGACATCATTTTTACGTGTATTTTAAATAATTAGTTCCTTTTTCTTTTCGTTTATCGGCATCTTTAGTAAATTTGATTGAAACAAAACCTTGATTTCTTTTTTATTCGCTCCCCCTCTGGAAATATTTTGTCCTCCCTCAAATAATTTTACTTGTCCCGTCACCCAATAAAAATTTCTGCCGGAGCCCATGTTTAGAGGGTGTTAATTTTGAAAAATAACAAACTTGATTCACTGAAAATGATCTAATTAATTTACCTTCTAGTTTTGTTATATCTATGGAATAGAAGACACAGACCGAAAATGAAGGAAAGCAAATTAAAACCTGTAGCTTTAACTTATATTTTAATCAAAGATGCATTATTATACTGACTAAAACAATTTAGAACAAAGCATTTTTAATCATCTTAGTGGAATATATACGCAGCTGCTTCAAGGAAGTTTTATAGAATTATTAGAAGAATAAGATATCTCTTTTGATGAATGTGGTATGATCATTTTTATACAGAATGAATTTTTTTTTTGTTTTCGGGGGGCGAATGAGTCTTCGGGGAAACGAGAGTTGTCCTTGAAGGAATATTCAATTGTTGATGTGTGATATGTATGTATGGAAAGGTTTTCGTCCGTTAGATCGGATGTTAAACCGTGGTCCCATATGCGGGAGAGCCATACATTGTGCACGTTAAAGAACACGCTGGATTATCTTGACGGAAGTTTACCATCTATCTCCAAGAATTTGTCCAGTGAATCTCCCACTCAACTTTTTGAGCTGCTGTTATTTGAATTTTTCATATTTCTTATTTCAGTTTTTGAGTTGCTTTACTGTCTGCTCAACTTTCTCTGAGACCTTGAGCTCAAAGAAAGTTGAGCAGACAATAACAAGGTTTTTTTGCACACAATGGATTAAATGGCCAATTACTTGACCTGGCCATTTTAACACATTGTGTACAAAATAGTGTCGCTACGGGTAACTGTTATAGTATAATATAACAGTGAAAACTAGAACAAATTTATGATTCAGAAAATGCAAATAACAATAATTTATTCATCATCATCATTCTCAAGCAGCCATGGGCTACGGAGGTCCAACCAGACCGTGCAATTTAGTTCTCCAAGCAAGTCTATCCTGAGCTACATCTACTGCATCTGGCCACTGCACACCAATTCTAACAAGGTCCTGTTTGACATTGTCTGCCCACCGCATCCTAGGTCTCCCTCTCTTTCTGAGGCCTTTAGGCACATTGCTCATAACCCTATTCGCCAATCTATGAGTATTCATACGGGCAACATGGCCAAACCAACGGAGTCTCTCTCTGCACAATATGCTGCTTAAAGGAGGTTACAAACTCCTTTGACTAACCTCATCATTAGTTACAAAGTTGAACCACCTAATGCCCAAGATACTGCGTAAGCATCTGGAATCAAAAGCATCTAGTTTCCTATTATCTTGTTTACAAAGTGTCCAAGTTTCACTACCATAACTAACCCTAGAAAGAACCAAACTATTATACAGTCTAATTTTAGTCTTTAGGTGTTTACGCCTATTTCTCCACACTCTCCCTAGATTCTTAAAAGTCCCAGCAGCAATCCCTATTCGTCTGTTAATCTCATGTCGCATATCACCATTATCTGTTACATAGCTCCCAAGATAATTAAACTGCGACACCTGCTCAAGATTGCAACCATTCAGATTAACTGAACCACAATCTGCCTGACCAATTTTCATCACTTTAGTTTTCTCTCTGTTTATAACCAAACCTACTCTACTACCAGTCTCATCAACAGCTCGAATGAAAGAGTTCATCTCATCAACATCATTTGCCAAAAGGGTTAAATCATCAGCATAATCTAAATCAGAAATTTTCGTATCTCCAGTCCATTTAAGGCCAAAATCTTTCCCTCGAAGTGAATTTCGCATAACATAATCAATAACCAAGCTAAAGAGAAAAGGAGACAAAATGCACCCTTGTCGAACACCAGAAGTAATGCTAAACCAATTGCTACAAGCCTTACCAACTCTCACACACGACTCAGTGTTATTATAGAGAGCTTTCATAATGTTAACTAACTTGTCTGGTATACCATATGATTTCACAATCAACCACAAATTATGACGATCAACAGAGTCGAAAGCATATATAATTTATTAGCATATGCAAAACGCAAATATAATCTTCATTTTTCCTCTTAGTATAAAAGCTTTTCCTCTCCCCCCCCCCCGCCACCTACTCCTTGGTATAAGAGAGTAAAATGATTTCTCCCAGTGTAAACATCTTTATCACGACACTATGTCAACGATTCGAAGTACAGTACACGAAGGTTGCCAGATCACTGATTTCTAAAAAAATTGTTGCCAGATATTTTTTCTGAATTCTGTAATCAACCATAGTGTTCAGATATTTTTTGAGCGACTGTACAACCTCACAGCAGCTCTTCCGTTTCCATTGGCAGCCCCATACGCCAGATTCATATCAGCCATCTCAGCAGTCGTGAAACACTCCATGTTACATGTAATGTGTCTGATTTACGAATGCCGACGGCAAACACAAGTCCGTTCTCCGCTCCCACTTCGCCCCTCTAGTCAATTGCAGCGCTGTCAAACAGCGCCCTCTAGCACCGAAGGGTTACGTCAGCGGACATACATTCATAGACGAAAAGGTTTGTCTTGGTGTTCCCATCTCCAATTGAAATTTGTACAGAGTTTTGAAACACCCTATATATGATAGAATGAGTTCGTGCACAATTTGTCGAGCGCGTGAACGAGTTTCTGAAAAAAAAAAAAATCTAACGCATTATAAGACATATATATATACAGAGATGCATGTCAGTAATCATTTATTTCATTCTTATATTATTTTAAGCATTTTATGACAAAAAACATTAATGTATTTGGAATGAAAAATGTGAAAAATACTAGATACATCGTTATAAACGTAAAGGGCTATTTATTAAAAATAAAGAATCCGCAAAAGAAATAATCAAAAGCTACATCGTGCTTATTTTTAATTACTATAGGCTGATTAAAAGATTTAAGTCATAATCCAAAAATATATATATATTTTTTTACAAGTACAAGAAATATTTGAAAATACTCTGAGTCCGAACTTTAATATATAACTCATAAACATGGACAACATTTCTACTCCTTCTCCCAGTTTTTACCTATCTTTCTATTGCTTTTAGATCGTCGTTTGTTGGTTTGCCCGTTTGTACAGGGACGGGGGTGGCTCAGTCGTTAGCGCACCAGGCTCGTAATCTGCAGTTCCAGGTTCGAATCCCAGCTGGGTCAGCGTTAAGATTTATCTCCTTAAAACTCCCCACGGTCAGTAGGGGACACCGATGGGTTTGAAAAGGCCGTCGGATGAGACGTTAAGCCAACTACATTCCCCGTGTGTGCAACTATTAATGGTCCGTTAATCATCCGTTAAAGAACACACTGAATGAACTTGACGGGAGGCTACCATTTGTCACCAATAACTGTCCAGTGGCCCTGCCCACAGTCAGTAGGGGACACCGATGGGCTTAGAAAGACCGCCGTCCGTCGGATGGACGTTAATCCGTGGCGCCGTGTGCGGAAGAGCCATACCCTATGCACATACGTTAAAAAACACGCTGGAGGACCTTGACGGGAGGCTACCATATGTCTCCCAACAGCTGATCCTATGGGTCCCCTTCTCTGAGCCTTGTGATCTGGCCATTTAGCTCATGGTGTGCAAAAAAGTGCCGCTCGGAGGTAAAACAATCCAACTCAGTTTGCAAATTTTTGGTTTTGTCAAAATAATTGTTACGCGAAGGATAAACTTAATGATTCGTGTGTCAAATGAAAGCTTGTGAAGCAGGGAGTTCATAAGGTATAAATATTGACCACTCACCCATGCTTCCTTCTTCCCTAAAAAAGAAGAAATATGGAAACCAGTGTTCCGCTATATCTTCTGAACGCGAGACCCAACAATTACGAGTTAGGTATCAAATAAAAGCTTTTATGAGGATCGTCGTAGACTACTTCGAATATTTGCCCTACTATTTTCCTCTCGCAAAACGGGAGACTGAATTTCGCGGGGGAGAGTTAACGCTTAACGAGTTAATCTCAATTTAAAGCTTGTGTTTGCGCGTCTGCAATTTCTAGGACTACCTCAAGCACAACTCTGAAAAAAGGGGGAGGAATAATGAAGTTGATGTTTATGAGCCATATATCAAATGAAAGAGTCTGAACATGGGTGATTTCGGACAGGAAGAAAAAATATAATTAAATTAAAAAATTAAAAAAATACCTATCTTTCAATATTGCCCTAAAAAGTAGAAAATAAAACTAAAGCATAACGATGGTGCATTCAGTTATTGCATTCGTATTCACTTCATGGAAGATAGGATGCCGATTGACTTACTTTAAAAAATTGTCGGCGCCCTCTCTTTGAAGTGAATTCAGTGACTGATTGAACCATCGGCATGTTTTAGATTTAGTTTCTACTTTTTATGGTACACATAGAAAGATAGGTAACTTTCTTTTTATTCTTTTGAAGTAAAGAGGTCGTGTTTGAGGTAGCACATGACTTTGGAGACGTCACAAGCACAAGCTTTAATTAGAAATATAACTCATTAAGGTCGACCCTCGCCCAAATTCCGTTCCTCATTTTTGGATAGAATGAAGTGGAGTATAATTCGAGGTAGCTTTTATTTAACACCTAATTGTAACTATATGTCCTCGTGTTAGGAAAATAGAGTATAAGAACGATGTTCACCCCTCCCCACGCCCATGTCAAGAATATTTTGTATTTTATTTGCACTAATTTATAAATAAATATATATAAATAAACAAAAAATATAAATAAACTAATAAATTAATATAAATAAATAAAAAGGTATAAATAAACTTTAAACATATGTTTTGTTCATAAGAAGAATGTTTTCGGAACTTAACCCCGTTTTTCCCCATAAGTTTTTGGTTTCGAATTGTACGGTTTCGATTTACATGATGATTTCCCGTACCGTTTAAATCGAGGGATGGGAGTATATGCATATATCACATACCCTTTATAAAAGTGCATTATCTCAACAATATAAAAGTGTCATGTAGCATGAACTGTATAAAAATTCGTTAATGATAGCAGAAATATCGTACAACTGCATTCATATTCAAATCAGAACCTCTGAAAACAAATTACAAATACTTTTGCTGTTCGAATGTCTGACGCTAAACCCGATTTTAACCATTATTCACCTATGTCGCTGATTGTGAAAGAAGTAATGCAACTGGACATTCTTTCACGATTTCTTTATAACACCAAACACCTTTTCCACCTTTTTTTTAGTTTTATGCGTAATTCCTTGTCACTTTATCTTTTCAGATAATTAAGTTGACTTCGTTCGTCTGTTCTTCTGGAAACGTTTATTAATGTGTTTTTGTGTGTAATGTTTGCTTGTTCTCTTTGTTCTTTTTGGTCAGGATATATGTTACTGACACATACCCTGAATCTCACTTTTTATACTCTGTAATCGTCTTGACACTGTTCTTTTCAATACTTTCAGATATACGCCTTTTTTCTAGCTTTGAGGAACATTCCTAACCTCATTCAGGCAGCACGCACTCACGAGAGCATTTATTCCACCCACTTCCATAGGGAACTGAGACTCTTAAACTGCGGTTAACATATACATCATTTTCTTATCCTCAAAAAAATATATATATTTTCATGTCATTTCTTTCATTAACATAAACCTCATTATGTGTTACAGAAATTTTGGCGGAATGAGGTAAAAACGTTTGAAAGAAAGGGGAATTTTTAAACGCTTTTGAAATTTTTGTTTAAAAGAAAAGGGCAGATGCACATTTCAGTTTGCATTGCACCAGACTTTTAACTTAAAGTTTCCTCGTTTGAATTCCAACTTCGTTGCATTGGGATATTCTTCACGCCTTTCTTTCGGCAGGAAAGGAATCTCTTGGCTCGCAATGGCCGTCTTAAGTTACACGGAACGTAAAAACCACTCATTTGTATGCAGTCGACGGACTTGTGTCGCCCCGTAAAACGCTGATGCCACTAGTTTCGAAAAATTTTAATAACTGGAGTGGAAATGAAGAAAAAAGTGTAATTATATAATTTGCGCATATATTGCAAGAATATTTCTTTTTAAATGACCGCTAAAACATAAAAAAAAATGCACTAATTGTTAAGAAAAACGTTTCTGGGAAAAATATCGTGTAGGCCATACCGGAGCGGTCAGGGCCATAGTTAGTGTATGTGTGGGAGGGGGGAGTTGCCATGCACGCACTCCCCTTGAGAATGCTAGTAAGGATAAGAGAGGCAAAAAATTATTAACCTGTTTCAAATTTCACGCAGTTTCCAAGAATTTTTTTAAAGACTTGTAAAACGGAGCGGGAGATGTTATGCTGCATTGAAAATCCAGTCTCTTGGCTCCCCCCCCCCCCCCGACCTTTTACATTTTTCCAGCTCGATTGTGTTTCTTTCCCCACCCCTAGATTTTTTTTCTAGATAAGGGCCTGGGAGCGGTATTCTGATACATTCAATTTCAATATACTCATTCTACCCTCCACCTCTTAATTGTTTTTTTTTTCTTATATCCTGGCCCAACTAAAAGGTTCTCAGACTGTTCATTCCAATTCTCTATTTCACTGAAGCAACTGCCGAGACTGATAGCTATTTGAAAGGAACTTTTATTTAATAGCTTTTAAAAGAATTGCATTATCCTCCGTAAGATGCAAATTATTTTCCTTGGTTTTATTAGTTCTTTGTCGAAAGAACCATGAACCCAGGACCTGATAAAAGTGACATCTAATTTAACCGCGATTACCAGATAAGTTTATCCAGTGTGTTCTTCTCAACTCTATCTTTCTAATGCGAGGGCATACAGTTACAATTAGGTGTTAAATAAAAGCTCATATGAGGACCGTCGTAAACTACTTCGAATTATGCTCCCCTTCATTCTCCCCCTTCCAAAAAATGAGGAACGGATTTCGCGAGGATCGACCTTAATGAGTTATATTTCAAATTAAAGCTTGTGACGTCTCCAAAGTCATGTGCTACCTCAAACACGACCTCTTTACTTCAAAAGAATAAAAAGAAAGTTACCTATCTTTCTATGTGTACCATAAAAAGTAGAAACTAAACTTAAAACATGCCGATGCTGCAATCAGTCAATGAATTCACTTCAAAGAGAAGGCCGCCGGCAATCTTTTAGAGTAGGTCAATCTGCATCCTATCTTCTTATGAAGTAGGGGCGGGGGTGGCTCAGTCGGTAGCGCGCCAGGCTCGTAATCTGTAGCTCCGAGGTTCGAGTCCCAGCTGGATCAGCGTTGAGATTTATCTCCGCAAAATTCCCCGCCCTGCCCACGGTCAGTGGGGGACACCGATGGGCGTGGAAAGGCCGCCGTCCGTCGGATGGGACGTTAAGCCGTGGCCCCGTGTGCGGGAGAGCCATACCCTGTGCACGTTAAAGAACACGCTGGATGGCCTTGACGGGAGGCTACCATCTGTCTCCCAACAGCTGTTCCAGTGGGTCCCCTCCCCCAACCTTCTCTGAGCCTTCGGGGTCCATGTGGCTTGGCCATTTAGCCCATGGTGGGCAAAAAAGTGCCACTCAGAGCTAAAACAACCCAAACTCTTATGAAGTGAATACGTATGCAATGACTGATTGCACCATCGGTATGCTTTAGTTTTCGTTTTTACTTTTTAGGGAAAAAAGATATTTTTTAAATTTGTTTTTAATTTAATTATATTTCTGCTTTCTATCTGAAATCACCCATATTCAGAAAGTTCATTTGATATATGGCTCATAAACATCGACTGGTTATACATTCTCGACTTGAGAAACAAGTCAGAGCAATCTATTTATGGATCCATCCACAAGAAAGGTGCACAAGAACCATTAAATATAAATGGAAACAATTTTGAATGGCATAACATTGGCAACCTATAGTCAATTCTGACTGTGAATCACTGTCCTGTTGATGGAATTGGAACTCGTCATAATTAATAGATACCGTGTAAAGTTATATTTTTATGTACTGTTAAGGAGGATAATTAAGCAGGAAATTTATTTAAAAAATAAATAATAAATTAAATAAATACCTCCTCATGCAGCTGCTTGCTACAGAGGTCTGACAGGTCAGTTTATATGCCATAGTAGAAAGTCTGTGAGGATGGCAGGACCTCATCATCAAACAACACAAACATCCATGCCTTACCCGTGGTTCGAACCCAGCTTCATTAGATTAGTAGATATATAAATATATATATAATAGTAAGAAGGATAATTAACGACCTTAAGTAAAATGGTGAAAAAATATTTTGCTTGCAATTTTTCTTTTGCATTTAGATTATTTGTATACAATTAATATACATCGATAGTTGAATGATTGAATGGTAAGGAATTTTGAGTAGATTTGTTTGCAACTGAATTATAAATAAGTATCATATGAAAAACCAAGCATTATATAAGCAAACAAATTGCTTTTTGGACCAAAATGGAATTTTTTTGGTGGAAAAGATTTGTCTTCCACAACGGGTAAATTTTAATAATTTAGGGGTAGGGGACCCACTGAACAGCTGCTGGGAGACAAATGGAAGCCTCCAGCCTTTTCTCTAACACAGCACAGTATGACTTTCTCGCATAGTGATTCACGGCTTAACGTCCCATCTGACGGACGGCGGCCTTTCCAAGACCATCGATGTCCCCTACTATTCACGGGAGGCTACCATCTGTCTCACAAGAGGTGTTCAATGGGTCCCTTTCCCTAACCTACTCTGAGCCTTCGGGGTCTTGTGACTTGGCCCAGTGTGTGCAATAAAGTAAAGCAAGCGAACAACCCTGCACTGAACGAAACCTCTATGACCTTGACAAAAAAACTTCCATTTGACTCCTAAGAAATGACCGGTAGATTTCTTTCCTCAATTAATCTGTGAGTCCTTGTGACATGAGCGAAAGTGCCATAAAGAAATAAAATAAAACAATTTTGCAGCTTTATAAATACATATATCAGAAGGCAACATGTATTAAAATTATTTTGCAAATTTTTCATTCGTTTAAACACGGTAGTTTTGCTTTGTGAAGGTAAATTATTCTTTGACAGAGAAATTAGCATAAATCTAAAACTAAGATGTTTTAGCTGTATCAATCAATACCTTTACCTTCACCGCTTTATAAAGAATTTCCAGCACGGTGATTTTTCTTGACTAGGTCAACATTTCAGAAAAATATACCTAGTCTTGATTTCTTAATGTTATAATAGTTGTAACTTTACATTTTCATTCCGTGTAGGTATCTGAAACAAATCTTAGAGACAAAGAAATCCAGCTTTTAAACATTTAGTTATTACACTGCATAAGCAATTTTCATAATTTCACTAGCACAACAAGGTCTCTTAACGATAAATACAAAGCATAATGCTGAGAGAAAAAAATACTTTTCACTTTTTCGTTCCATCATCCTCACCATCAATACAGCCTTCACCTGACCCCACTTTTCAAACAACAACCTTAATCGACCAGGCAGAAATTCAACAGATGTGAAACCAAATTAATAAGATTTATTATGTTACCAAAATTACAACCCTTCCAACACAAGGTTTCGAACCTAATCTGTTATCAGCCTCACGTTTACTGCAACCCTTCATGTATGCATCTGAAATAGAAGTAACTGCATACCCACAACGTTTTTTTTTTTTGTTTCTGAACAGCCCTTTATTTGCAGCTGACAGACAACTCTACCATTGCTGATCATTTATTAACAACACACCTTCTTCCTTTCAACATTCCTTCAGAACTTCGATTCGAAACACATCTTCTTTTCCACATCTTCCGCTCTCTATCTCTACATTCCTTTACGTTTCGTTAATTTCCTTTTTATTTCTTACCTTTGCTTATGCTCTAAATGCTTGTCTAGTGAGATCTGAGAATGATCTTGAAGTAAGGATTTCACCGCTGAAGGCAGTAAATGAAGATGAACTACGAGCAGGAAAAAGATGCACACTACAAATAAAAAAAAAAGATAATAATGAAAAAGAGAAATAAATAAACCCAGTTTAAGGGATGGGTGTGGAATGGAGACTGGAGGGGGGAGGACGTGGGGAGATACATGGGGAGGCGAAAACAGACAGAACTATTCGTATAATAAGTGTTAAGACCAATTGCAGAGGTTCGGTCTTAGTATAGGCTTTTCATGCGGTAGGCCTAACAATAATGATAACACACAACCACAAACCGATAATTCCGAGTGCATGCCCTTTACATTTGAGACTCTGGCACCTGTCTGTGGCAACAGCTTTGCAACACTCATGATCGCTGTCAGCAGCTTACAGGCCGATGTTAACATGGTGGATGGCATCTTGCTCCCAACCGCTGATAAAGGCCTCTATTAATTATAGCCTTGCTACCTCTTCGCACAACATAGACAGCCGGTCTTCCTTCAGGCTTCCAGGGGGAGAAGACAAAGTGTTACCGCGGTAAACACAGGAGAAAGATTCGGAGATGAGTGGAGAGATGTAGAAGTAGTTTCCATCCCCACCTCTCACTTCTTCATCCTTTAGCTTGGGCCATCGCCGTAAAAAAATTATAGCTTAGAAGTTTCCATGCAACTTTTATTTTAATTCTGGGTCTGAACAAAGCGGTTGATTTCTTCTTTCGTTATAAATTAGGTGTGAAATAAATGCAAGATTGGAGATAAGGGATCCGATGGTGTGATTTATTTGCTCCGGTTACCTAGCATGGATAAATAGATCTTTTTTTTACTGCGATGTTTTGATTTATTAGCCAGAACGGCACTTTTTTTCTGTCATTTGGATACGAACAAGGAATCTTCCAGTAAGAATTTTCGTTTAAGGGGTGTGAGTTGTGAGGGAAAGAGGGGATTTAACTGAATATTTAATATCATTCAGAGAAACAATCCGACCCTCTTTTACTGTTTGTAATCGATTAGTCCGGATGACCGATGTTAGGATAATTAATGCTCTAGTTGCTTCGCTTTATTGTCTGTCAGTTCGATTACACAGTAACGGCATTATATATGGATCCATGCAGCCCACAGACATCCAACTTTTGGCCTGCTAGTCCGGATCCGGCCCCTGAAGCAGGTTGTTTCGCTCTTCTGAGTGAATGTACACTACATGGACAAATTATTATAAACACCTACCTAACACTTCGTCGTATTCATCATGGTACAGTCGTTCAAAAAAGTATCCGAACACTATAGTTGATTACAGAATTCAGAAAAAATATCTGGCAACGATTTTTTTTTTGAAATTAGTGATCTTTTGTTTTGAAATTAGTGATTTTGAAATTAGTGGCTAAGATTAAGTCGGAATGAACCAGAACGCCTTTCCAGTAGAAACATTTTTCTTTTGTTTCAGTAGTCTTTAAAAAAAAATTTTTTTTTAATTCGGCAAACATGTTTTTCTTATTTTTTTCGCCTCCATTCCGGTTAATAGCATTCTAATAAAGGGTGGGATGGCATATATCCCCCCCCCCCTAAATCTTGCCCTGGATGACATCATACGATTGATCACGAAAAAAAAAATCATAAACTGAATACCATTCGTTTTCTAATTGAAAAACATTGAATCGAAACTTTTCTACGTATACCGTTGGGTTTTCAAATTTATGTATTCTATTGAGTTTTCTACCACCATATTTTACCGAAGAATAAACTTCGGTACGACATAGGTAATGATTTTAAAAGATCTGGAATAACTACATTTCCAACTGCCTGAAATCTACACTATACTTTAGTCCTTACAGATACCGAAGTATGGTCAGTTATAACTACTATAACACATTGACCATTTTCTCTAATCATAGCCAATGCTAAGCCTCTAAAGAGGGAAAGGGAGGTTCAGTCAGTAGTGCGCCAGGCTCGTAATCTACAATTCCTATGTTCGAGCCCCAAGTGCTCCAGCGTTGAGATTTATCTCCACTAACCTCCAATGATTTCGATGAGAAAGGGAACACCGATGGACTTGGAAAGGCCGTCGTCTGTTGTATAGGACGTAAAGCCGTGGCCTCTTATTCAGAGGGGCGGGGGTGGCTCTCCGCAAAATTCCCCGCCCTGCCCACGGTCAGTAGGGGACACCGATGGGCTTGGAAAGGCCGCCGTCCGTCGGATGGGACGTTAAGCCGTGGCTCCGTGTGTGGGAGAGCCATACCCTGTGCACGTTAAAGAACACGCTGGATGGCCTTGACGGGAGGCTACAATCTGTCTCCCAACAGCTGTTCCAGTGGGTCCCCTCCTCCAACCTTCTCTGAGCTTTCGGGGTCCATGTGACCTGGCCATTTAGCCCATGGTGTGCAAAAAAGTGCCGCTCAGAGGTAAAAAAACCCAACCCAACTCTTATTCAGAAGAGCCATAATCAATGCTTGTTAAAGAACACGCTGGATGGCCCTGACGGGAATCTACCATCTTTCTCTTAACAGTTGCGCTGTGGATCTCCTTTCTCCAACCTTCTCTGAGCCTTTGAGGTCCTTCTGACCATTGTGTGCTAAAATAATGATGTTCAGATGCAAAAAACCCAATCCAACTGACGTAAGGCAGTAAAGAATGCTAAATAGCGCTATTTCTAAAGAGCAAATGTGACAAAAAAAGTGAAATAAGCTGCAAGCAGTTGTAAAAATTTATAAGGAATATGAGTATCAATTATCGCTTTCAACATCAAATTCCCTTAATGACAACATCCATCATTTCATTTTCTAATACCAGCTTTGCACTTTTTCCTTTTTTCTTTTCCGCTGCTGTTTGCTAATGTCTTGAGGGTAGTAAACCCCTTAGGTTATCATTCACAAGGGAGGGAGACGAAGCCTGTTGAAATGGCTTAATAACAGCTTAGGCAATTTCTATGAACTTGTAAACTGAAGTTTATAGGTTTTGAATGCATGGGAACGGTTTTACAGTCGCTCAAAAAAGTATCCGAAGACTATGGTTGATTGCCAAATTCAGAAAAAATATCTGGCATTGATTTTTTTAGAAATTAGTCATCTGGCAACCTTCGTGTCACGTGACACGAAGCCTTAGAAATTAGTCATCTGGCAACCTTCGTGTCACGTGACACGAAGGTTGCCAGATGACTAATTTCTAAAAAAATCAATGCCAGATATTTTTACTGAATTTTGCAATCAACCACAGTGTTCGGATACTTTTTTGAGCGACTGTACACATGCCTGCGTCAAAGTATTAATTGGTGCGACAGTGGTAGCACACAGGTTCGAGAAAACATTGATCAAAAATTAGGCTCTGGGTTTGAATCCTAGAAGATAAGCTAAGATCGTCAGCGTCGTGTTTTAGCATAGTATGAGTTAATTTTTTATAAATTTCAAAGAGCTGCTAGCTTCCTCTGCCCTTTGTGTGAGAGCGAAAATAATATTTAAGTAAGTTTGAAACACAACTTATTGGATAAATTGTTTGATTTTTAAATGAATTTCACCTGAGGATTTAGCATCATACATTTATTTATTCATTTGCTGTATACACTATAGGTAAATGCCTAGTTACACAAAAAAAAAAATGGTCAAAAATCATAAAATAAACAAAAACAGAATACAAAAATTTTTGAATAAAACTAAAAATAGAATGAGATAACACAATTAAACAATGAGGAAATTTCGCAGAAGTACATTAATATGATGAAAGTTAGAGACAAACAATGAAGAAATTAGTCAGAAATTGCATTAATATGATGAAGTTTAGAGGCAAACAGTGAGGTTATTTCGCAGAAATTGCATTAGTGTGATGAATTTTAGAGACAAACAATAAAGACATTTTTCGAAAATTGCATTAATATGATGAAATTTAGACACAAATAATAACAATTAGGAGATTTTGCAGAAATTGCATTAATATGATGAAATTTAGAGACGAACAATAAGAATGAGGAGATTTCGCAGAAATTGCATTAATATGATGAAATTTAGGGACAAACAATAAGAATGAGGAGATTTCACAGAAATTGCATTAATATAATGAAATTTAGGGACAAACAATAAGAATGAGGAGATTTCACAGAAATTGCATTACTATGATGAAGTTTAGAGACAAACAATAAGAATGAGGAGATTTCGCAGAAATTGCATCAATATGATGAAATTTACAGGCAAACAATAAGAATGAGGAGATTTCGCAGAAATTGCATCAATATGATGAAATTTATAGGCAAACAATAAGAATGAGGAGATTTCGCAGAAATTGCATCAATATGATGAAATTTATAGGCAAACAATAAGAATGAGGAGATTTCGCAGAAATTGCATCAATATGATGAAATTTATAGGCAAACAATAAGAATGAGGAGATTTCGCAGAAATTGCATCAATATGATGAAATTTATAGGAAATTTATAAACAATGAGAGGATTAGGCAGAAATTACATTAATGTGATGAAGCTAATTACAAACAAATAATGAGGAGAGTAATCAGAAACTGGATTCGTACACAAAGCATTATACTATATCTATTAACGACAGAAATAATTTTGTAATAATACAGTTCAGTTAATAATGCTTGCAGTGGCCAAATACAATAACAGTTGATCATGACAGATAAGTTTGAGGGTTTGAGTTGTTTTACTTCTGAGAGGCAATTTTTTGCACACAATGAGGTAAATGTCCAGCTCACAAAGACTCCGAGGTATCAAAGAATGATTGGGGATGGGGATTCAGTGGACAGCTGTTAGGAGACATGCAAGCCTTCAATCAAGGCAGATGTTTTACATATTATACGACGTTATATAAGATTTGCAAGTTCGTTTTTCCAAACTGCATTAGGAGGGTTTAATTCTTCCCTCCCTATTCTCATCCCCAAAAAGGGGGTGTATTTTCGCGGGGGTAAACGAGTTATACCTCAAATTGAAGCTTATGATGTCTTGTATGTCATGGGCTACTTTAAACACAATTCCAAAAGCATAGGGAGGAAAAGCATTGCCGATGTTTATGAGTCATATATGAAAGTTTCGGAAGGTAAATGTTATCAGTGACAAAAAAAAATAAAAATACCTATTTTTTATGTGTTTTAAAAAGTAGAAATTAGCACTAAAGTATATCGATGGTGCAATCAATCGCTGAATTCGCATTCACTTCAAAGTAATGTAGGGTACATTTACATATTCAACAAGATTGCCGGCGTTCTAAACTCCTTTGAAATGAATATGAATTCAGTGACTGATTATATGATCGATACGCTTCAGTTTTATTTTTTAGTTTTTAGGGCGGATATGGGAAAAGATTTTTAAAATTTTTAATTAACGTTTCTGCATTTTTTTTTTTTTTTTTTTTTTTTTTTGTTGTTGTTGTTGTTGTTATTTAGGCTGATTTCTAAGCAAAAAGTTGGTAAATATGTACAACTTTTATAATTTATTCTAATGTGTTTTTTATGCTGATTTCAAAATTTTTTCAGTTTTTGAAAAATACGTATAAATTAGCATAAACTTAAGTTTTCTCAAATATTTAATTTTATCATCATTTTAGTTATTTATAGAGCAGTTGTTAGACATATTAATGAAAATGTTAAACATTTCAAAATCAATATTTCATGGGCCAGCAATTTGTTTTAGTGATCACTTTGTATCTTTTTTAGCATAGAATGTACTAATTTCAGAAGTAGTCCTGTAAAAATATGGTTTCTTAAAATGAATCTATGGTTCTGTAAAATATGTTCTGTCTTCTAATTGAATCTATGGTTCTGTAAAAATATGGCTCTTATTAAGATGGCCTCTTCTTATGAATTTCATAACTAATTTTTTAGCATAATTTCTCGATAGGATTAAAGTTCGAAGACCATGCATGCTGATTCTAAGCAAGAAATTAGTAAATATGTATAACTTTTATTATTTATTCTAATATGTTTCTTTTTTACGCTGATTTCAAACTGTTTTTAGTTTTTTTTTTCCTATCTAAAATAAAATCAAGTATAAACTGTAATATATTATGACAATCTAAACAAATTGTAATATGCCATCCTTTTAATGGTGCTCTTTGTTAACCATTTCTGAATAAATTCCATATTTTGACAAGGAGTGTTATCTTCCTGAAAATATCCAAGGTTCGTCCCCAAAAACCCTGGCCATTGACAACAATTTCGTTTGAGTTTATGATCTTTAGCTTTCCCTTTTCTTTTTGCAATAATGGCGCCTTCCAACACCTCGACAGGATCTGCAACTCTATATCATTACTTTGGTTGGATGTTTGACAACATCCACCAAACTTACTTAACTTTAACCTGAAGTACTAAAGACTAAATTCCTCTTGAGGCAGTCTCATTACTTACACATTATTATAATGTATTAAAATGAAAAAAAAAAAGCTTTTCAATTGTAAAAAAAAATTTTATAAGTTTCCCTTTACAAATCCATACATACATGCTCAACCTTGCAAAGAGAAGAGAAATTATTTGAATATCCTAGTCTAGTAAAGTGAAATTATTTCGATTACCAATAGTGTATTGTGAAAAAATTATTAGAATGTGATTTCAAGCAGTTTACTCTGAGTAGGTACATATAAAAAAGTAGTCACACATTAATACGAGACATATGCTGCAGTTGCAATTCTCACTGGGGTAGAAAATTCCACAATGTCCCCTTAACTTCAATTTTATTTAATATTTCATAATGAACCACAGCAAATTTATGTCACTGGGGTAGAAAATTCCACAATGTCCCCTTTAATTTTATTAAAATTTTCCATATGGCCAAGAGAAAAATATCTCCTGAAATCCTCTGCTCTAAACTATAGCTAACATTTTAATCAAATCTACCCTTCACTATTTCTAAAATTCAGAACAAATTATATGGAGAACAGAGACATATAACTAATCTCATGTGATTGAGAATAAAAAAAAAATGAATGAGACTGTGAAGTGTACGGAGACTATGCCGCTGTCCTGTATTATATACAAAGTATATCAGCCGCTTATACTTGACACGTTTTTGCCATAAAGGAGCCAGGTATCTCATTAATGCGTTGCTCTTTGTGGAACTGCTTGTTGATTGCACATAATTGTTCTGCTATTAAGGTTAATTATGTGTAATTAACTGCAACGACATGAGACGAATTTATTATGGTTGATATTAAGTTCCAAAATAGCCTATGGAATGACATTAAAAATTTAATTATTTCCCTGTTAACGCGATACTAAGATATCGTAGTGGACATCATTTTTAGCTTCAAGAACCTCTCCTTTAATCATTAAAAAGGAAATCTTCTCTTCACTACTTAGTTTGTGAGAGCGAATAAACTAATTCTCAACAGCGATTCATCGTGTTAACCTTATTTAGCTTATTTAAAATAAAATATCATTGTTAATGGAGCTGAAATTCAGAAACACACGTGCAGCTTAATAACTCTGGCTGGTTTCACATTCCGTAACTCAACATCCACAGAGATTTCGAAATTCTAAAAATGACACATTGTCCATCACTTTAGCTCCGCATCACTAATCTGCTTATAGTTCAGTACAGAACGGTCTCAAACTATGAACTCAGAGTACGCCCCCTCGCTCATATACGACTAACCCACAAGAGGACAGTTAACATTGTTCGTCAAGTAGGTAGCGAAGGATTCAATGACATGGTGGAAAAAAATACAAAAGAATAACTGAATGATGATGATGGGGACAGAAGTCCTACAAGAACTTTTCGAGATTGCGGAGGACGAATTAGTTTAAAATTGTAGCCTTCTTTTAACTAAGAGCAGTACACAATCCTTAACATTACAAAACTTGACGAATTAGAAGAGGAAAAAGAGGTCGATCAGGTATCATGGCTGGGCTTTTCTCAGGTCCAGAGAAACCAGAGCCACTTCCAACTTTTGAGTCCTCTCCAAAATAGAAATTATTCTCATTATTATTTTCAAACGTTTTTAATCCCACTTTCACAAAATCTATATAAAAACCTTTACCTTCGAGTACCAGTATGTTACAGAAGTACGTTGTAAGCTTCTTAGTATAATACGCCGCACAGGAGGTCTGTGAGTAAGGCGATACCTTAACAGAAAGATAACACCAAAAGAGAAAAAGCCATGATTGATTTGAGGGTCGTTTGTTAAAATATTGTGACTTTTACTAAATCACGCCATTTATTACAATAAAGTTATCAAATAATAAACAAGGGCCTAAAGTTGAGGTCCCCTTTGAGATCGAGGCCCGGATCAAATGGCTCTCATGGGTTGGATTGTTTTACCTCTGAGCGGTACTTTTTTGCACACAATGGGTTAAATGGCAAAGTCATAAGGACTCTGAGGGAAGGTTCGGGATGGGAAATCACTGGACAGCTGTTTACTGGAGACAGATTCCCGTTAAGCCTCCCGTTAAGGCCACCCAGTGAGTTCTTAATGTGCACAGAGTAGGGCTCTCAGACACAGGGACCACACCTCAATGTTCCATCCGACGGACGGCGGCCTTTTAATAGTCTAATATGATGATGATACTGGCCTAAAGCAGGGTGATATAGATCTTCAAAGATCCTCCTCATAGATCTTTTACGTAAATAAATCTCAACTCTAGCCCAGGTGGAATCGAACCTGGGAACTACAGATTACAAGCGTGACTCAATGGACCTCATGACCCCCTCCCCAATCCGAAAGGCCCTGATTTTGGGACCTACGTAAATTCTACCATATTTCTACCATACTTCTCTAATTTGTGTTTCAACTCCTATAAAAGTAAACTAACAAGATGCAAGAATACTATCCTTCGATGGAGAGGAGTTTTGCACAACTCCGGTGCAAAAACAAGTGCCATGTTCATCAGGTTCTATCACCAATTATTCAAGAAAGCGCCGCAAAGAACGCCATCTCCATCCTCTGCCATCAAGCAGTTTCCCATTGCATCCTTGCAAAGAGACTTCTCGTTACGAAAAAAGGTCGCGAAACCACCGAAACACCTGCCAAAACTCAAGCCGAAGTCGATCCCGATGACTTCTACCTATTGAGGGGTTAGAGAAAATCAATCAGAAATAAAAAAATATAGCATTCAGCTACAGTATTTCACAAAATTTACACTTTAAGATTCGTGTACAGTAGCTCAAAAAAGTATCCGAACGCTATGGTTGATTACAGAATGCCGAAAAAATATCTGGCAACGATATTTTTAGAAATGAGTGATCCGGCAACCTTCGTGTCACGTGACACGAATGTTGCCAGATCACTAATTTCTAAAAAAATCGTTGCCAGATATTTTTTCTGCATTCTGTAATCAACCGTAGTGTTCGGATACTTTTTTGAGTGACTGTACATTTAATGCACACATTTATACATACATGGTTTCCATAAATTAAGGAAAATCCCTATGTTTGGTCAATGGGAGGCTAACGTCAAAGTTCTATAACTTCTAAAATAATTTTTTTTTTTGTTTTGAAAAATGTGATTGCAGATAAAGACCTCAATCAAATAAATCATTATCTTGATTTTCAACAATATTCGTTCAGTATTTAATGAGTTATGAAAGTTTGAATATTTAGCGATAACAATGCCAGCCACAAAAATTGACTTCAGAAGTTAATTAAAACTTAGTAATAAGTATTGTATCAATGTGTTTAATAAGATAAGTTTTTATTTTAGAACTTTGTGTAAAGAATTCTTTCACTATTCTTCAGTTTTGTATAAGTTTCTTAAGAGTGGCATTGCTGTTAATAAATATTCAAATTTCCATAACTCATTAAATACTGAACGAATATTGTTGAAAATCAAGATATTGATTTATTTGATAGAGAACTTTATCTGAATAACATTTTTCAAAACAAAAAAACTTATTTTAGAAGTTATAGCGCTTTGACGTTAGTTTTCCATTGACTTAACATAGGGATTTTCTTAATTTATGGAAACCAGTGTAGTTTATAGGAGTTCGCGTAGTATTAACTTGGTTTAAGTACAATAGCTTTTTTTTTTGTAGGAGAACCCCAAGTTACGCAAATTATAGAATTTGCGCAAGAATTATAGTACCAACATATATAGAGTTTTCAGATCAGTTCATCAGAGTTTGCTAATCAGAACACAAATGAATGATAATAAAACAACAATAGCTCATCATATCAATTAAACAAATCTTAATGAAACCAAATGTGAAAAAAATTGAAAAAGTAAAATACCTAGGAGTTATGATTGAGAAGACCATCAATTGAAACAACCATAGAGATCTAATATGTGCAAAATTAATAATACTCTCACTAAGGATACTGATGAATCCCTCAAGAACATACAGCTCATTACTCATCTTCGACGCTCTTCAAATACTGCCTGCATTGAAACAATACATATTCTAGATAACAGATATGTCCAAAAAATATCGATGCATTTTTCAATGAAAACATTTTACACCGAATTAAGAAAAACCGAAAAACATTTTGTACCTTCTATAAAGAAATAAATTTCTATATGAGATACAATTTTACATAAGACCAAGACTTTATAATGAACTTTCTTATGAACAAAAAAAAAATCCGTCCCCTGCACACTTTTAAAAGGAAACTCCATGATTGGACATTGATCTTCAAACAATATGTATTGACAATGAAGGTACCAAATATGCATTTCTTATAATGCTGATATATCCAGCACAGAAGTCTTACTTTTATGCTCGATATGCGTTTTGTATTCTGATTTTGTAACTTTATACAATTATCAATAAATTATTAAGTATTATATTAAATGTGAAGTTTGAGATTCTATTGTACTCCATACACATTGTTAAGCATTTTACTTTGACACAATTAATATAAGTTTTATTTTTCTCCATTAGTCTATCTTCCATGCCCAAGATATTTTAATTCCTTTAATTTCATCAAGCAAATTATTGATATCTATTTTAATTTACCCAGTCGGATCAAAATCAAAAGAATCAATTTCCACGGTTTCAAAATTATCTCAAAAATGATTTCAACCTCTTAGATTTTGTTAATGCGCTCTATTAGCTCCCAGCCTAAGATAGTCGTAATTATTTATGAGTCCGTTAACAGCCTAGAGGACCCACAAATAATTCCGAATTTTTCGATCTACATATCGAATTCATAACTATTCGTTACATCATTAAAATTCGTTATCGTTAATTTCATTGGTTCATCGTATGTGTTATTATTAGATCATTCATTATATATCATTAAAATTCACAACCATTAACTTAATTGGCGATAAATTAATATGAAGCTAATATTCGTCATTTTCCGTTGAAAAATGGCATTAGTGATTAAAACGATGGGATGGGAAAATTAAGCCCAGACTGCTCATTAAAGAATGTTACAGTTTTTTAGTTGCAGATGAGCGCCGATCTAATTAATTATCCGGATAAAACTGACTGATGACGATGCAGTTGTCGATTGAAAAAATTGCGAACTGCAAGATTAAAAAAAAAATCTTTTACGAGGTTGCCTATTCTTGGAATGCCTTTGAAAATATCTCTCCAGAAGGATAGAATACGATTTTTTGTTTAATTGTATCAGAGGTGGTCAGAGATGTAGAACTAATTTTCAATGACATAACCCCAACCCTGAAAGAAATCCTTGGAGTGGATTCCCGGAATACGATTTTGGGAAGATGTCAAAATTTTGGCTCCAAAGACACTAGGTATAAACCGTCAAAAGAAGAGGGTTACTCCATTTTTTAAGGTTTTACAACTAAACTGCACTTTTTTCCACAATATGGTCTAATGGACAGCAGCTCAATGGCTTTGTGAAGGAGTTGTTGGAGGTACAAAGAGAACCCATTTTGATTACTGTTATAAGACAGATGTAAAATAAAACCCTTCAAAGCCGTCCAGCATCTTCTTTAACGTGCAGAGGGTATGGCTCTCTTGCACTGGGGATCACGGTTTTACGTCCCATCCGACGGATATCCGTCTTTCTAAGTCCATGGCGTCTTTTTTCTAACTGAGAGCACAACGGGTGTTGGAAGAAGAGGACATCCAAACTATACGAGAAGAATATGAACACTGTAAAGAAGCTACAATTGACTCTCGATTATCCAGAATGATAGGGGAAGAAATCTGTGTAATCAAATTACCGGTTAATCCGCGATCCATAGAGAAACGTACAAAAACTTTAAAATTTTTGAAATATTTTCAGAAAATTTTCAAAGAAACTGTTTGTATGGGGGAATGTATGGGTACAATGTTCAACGTTATTCGTTGGACACATTGTATATTTTGTTGATTACTGAATTAATATTATGTATTTTTTCACTGATGCGTTATAATGCGCCCCGTGGCTGAGTGGTGTTCTTGGCTACGAATTAAAGGAGTCTGAGAACGAGCCCCTTAAAATGCAGGAATATTTCTTTTCTGGTGTTTTCTTTCAGTTCAAGCTTCACTTGTCTCACTGACGCTTTCTACGGCGTATTAAGCTGATAGGCTCATGATCGACCTCTGTGGAAAACATGCTTGAGGGGCAAATTTTTTTAAAGTATTTTAAACCAATACTTAAATGATTTTAAACTTTATAATTTTGGCCATTATACAGATTTGTGATTATCTTGATTACCTAGGTTACAATTAATCCATGAGTTCTGCCGTGTTCTGCAAATTTCATTTCGCTCATCCCTCTTGTTTCGGTTTTACTGCTTTTTTTTGTTATTAAGACATTTTTCAGTTAATTTGGAGTCATAAATATAATTATTGACAATAAAAGGGAAATTTATTTTCATCAACGGAGCGCTAGGTACGATCTCTAAAACTTAAGTTCGAGTTTTTCAAACTGTTGTACGTTGACTCCTGGGACTCCTTCACGAATATAACTCAGCAGCGATGGAGGTTGGGTTATTTTACCTCTGAGCGGGGCTTTTTGCCCAAATCGGCTAAATGGTCAGGTCTGAAGGATCCCAAGGTCTCAGAGAAGGTTGGGGATTGGATTGTTTTTCCTCTGAGATAGCATTATTTGTTTATTTTTATTTCGTACTTTTTTGTCACAAAATGGGTTATATGCCGTCCCGTGGCCGAGTGGTTAGCGCGCTTGGCTACGTATGTAAGGGATCTGGGTTCGAGCCCCAGATAAGGCATGGACTTTTGTGTTGTTTTTCTGCTGAGGTCCTGCCATCCTCACAGACCTTCTACTATGGCATATAAACTGGCAGACTACTGTCAGACCTCTATGGCAAGCAGCTGCTTGAGGGGTATTTATTTTATTTATGGGTTATATGATCAGTTTATAAGGGTCCCACGACTAAGAGAACGTTGATAAACGGGATCCATTGGATAGCTGTTAAGAGGCAGATGAAAGCCTCCTATCAAGGCCGTCTAACGTGTTTTTTTTTATCATACGCAGGGTATGTCTCTCCTGCACAAGACACCACGGCTTAAATCTCATCCGACGGACGGCGGCATTTTCAAGCCCATTGGTGTTCGCTTTCTCATCGAAGGCAGGGTAAGGGTTAACCTCTGAATGGCACCTTTTTGCAAACAATGGGCTAAATCACAAGAACACCGAGAGCTCAGCGATGTTGGGAAAGGGGACCCACTGGACAGCGGTTGGGAGAGAGATGGTAGCCTCCCCCCCGTCAAGGCCATCCAGTGTGTTCTTTAACGCGCACAGGGTATGATTCTCCCACACACTGAGCCACAGCTTTACGTTTCATCCGACGGACGGCGGCCCATATTGACCGAGGGCAAGGCGAGAAGTTTTGTGGAGATAAATCTGAACGCTGGCCCAAGTGGGACTGAAACCTGGGAACTACAGATTAATGGGCCTGACACGCTACCGACTGAGCTACCCCCACCCCAAATAACTTAGTAGAAGGAATAAAATATTGCTCCCAATGTAAAATATTAAGTACAAAACGTTTCATTTACTTAATCCGTTTTAATAAAAATAGCAATGACGAAGGATTAAAATTAGGTGTCAAAATTCCATAATTAAATTAAGTGTGTTTTCTTAAAAAGCGGTATCGTCCTGCAGCTAAGCTGAAAGGCAGCATTCATTTCACTTAAAATGTACACAGGTGTCCAAAAACATGGCCATAATATGAAAATTCTGCAAGATATCTGAAAAGGACAAATGAAATACTATGAGCAACATTGACGTGACGGTGCATTTCTATATATCGCAACAAACCGCGAGACACAGAACAAAACAATCGCATAATTTACACGTGTTATGTAAATGAATGCATGCTAAGATTGTTATAGCAAAGGGACGTGTTTCAGCAGAACTGATTACCAGGATGGTCATGAAGTCTGCTGGTGGAACATCGCACTCTTTCCGGAGAGCAGATTGGAGTTCATGAAGGGTTCACCCCTTGGGTTCACCATTGTAATCGAACTCTTAACCTACCTTTGTTTCATATGATATAGAATGTGGATTATCTGCAGGCAAAATGTTTCAGATTCGTAACGCAATTATTTCACAGTTAAGGGTGAACCTTACTTTCATTTTGCAGGAATTAAATTATCGTAAACCCTTCAAGTCTGGACTCGGTATATATATATACAGTATATGTCCTAGCCGTCCCTTGGCCGAGTGGTTAGCGCGCTTGGCTATTGATCTAAGGGACCTGGGTTCGATCCCCGGATTAAGGCATGGATGTTCGTGTTGTTTTTCTGCTGAGGTCCTGCCATCCTCTCAGATCTTCTACTGTGGCATATAAACTGACAGGCTAATGTCAGACCTCTGTGGAAAGCAGCTGCTTGAGGAGGTATTATAATATGTCCTAATCTAATCAATAATTTTCTAGAATAATGAGAGGCTTGAACTGTTAATCTGCTATAAGAGATCTACGATATGGATTGAAAGCAGGAACCAAATTCCAGATTTCTTGCACATTTTCATCAAAAAATGAACTGTGATCATTGCTTATCTTGAATGATTGGTCGGATCTCTTTTCGTTTTATACTCTTTGGGATAAACGAAATGGATTTTGCCAAGAATCATATATAGCACTTCTAGCACATTTATATGATATTCAGAATGAAAACTATATTTGACCTTTAAAGTATTAAATTATCTTTACGTCATTTGAGCTCCGTAGAATGATAGTTTTGATTTCGAGCACGTTCACATCATAGTTACACAAATATATGTCCTCTATTTAACTTTGAAAGAAGGATCCAATGGCGTACAGTCGCTCAAAAAAGTATCCGAACACTATGGTTGATTACAGAATTCAGAAAAAATATCTGGCAACGATTTTTTTAGAAATTAGCGATATGGCAACCTTCGTATTGACACGATAATCTAATTCTAATCGAATTAGTGATCTGGCAACCTTCGTGTCAACACGAAGGTTGCCAGATCACTA
Organism: Ryuthela nishihirai; assembly: GCA_038380435.1. NCBI lineage: Eukaryota > Metazoa > Arthropoda > Arachnida > Araneae > Heptathelidae > Ryuthela > Ryuthela nishihirai. The sequence continues at coordinate 32,684,128 of JAWZYU010000019.1, read as the reverse complement.
ATTTCTAAAAAAAAACGTTGCCAGATATTTTTCCTGAATTCTGTAATCAACCGTAGTGTTCGGATATTTTTTTGAGCGACTGAACTATGGGTGAGGTTATGAAGTTATAAACCACACCTCATCTTGAGAGCTTAAATATTATATATTATTTTAGGTCAGTCCCTAAATATAAGAGACTCAAGCATGTCAAACCCACCCCCATTTTCATATTTAGAATTTTTTGGAAGAATCGAATATCTAATATTTTAAGTATTACGAGGTCTACGATGAGAATTAATCCCAAACACTAAGGTTTCCATTTCTAGTGTATGTTCTTCCTAATTTGTTTGAATGTGAGCTCGCTTTGATCTTGAATAAATAGTTGAATTTCAAATCTTTATTTTATTAATATTATTGAGTTATATAATAAAAGAAAAAAATAAATGAATAATAATGATCAAGATTCCAGTTTTTAATACAGACTTATTAGACTGAAATGTGGTCCCTATTTGAATCTTAATACTAAAAAAATCAATCAACTCTTCATTCTCGACTGTTGGCCAGCATTATATCATTTTTTTCTTTCTATTACTGAGTAAAAGATCAAAAACCCAAATGAAAAGATTCATCGAATGCATCTCATTTCTCATGGATCAATTACGAAAGTCAAAATATGTTAAGGGGGAGAGGGTGGCTCAGTTGGTAGCGCGCCAGGCTCGTAATCTGCAGTTCCCAGGTTCGATTCTCAGCTGGGTCAGCGTTGAGATTTATCTCCTCAAACCTCCCCCTGCCCACGGTCAGTAGGGGACACCGATGGGCTTGGAAAGGCCGCTGTCCGTTAGATGGGACGTTAAGCCGTGGCCCCGTGTGCTGGAGAGCCATATTATGTGCACGTTAAAGAACACGTTGATGGCCTTGACGGGGAAACTACCATCTGTCTCCCAACAGCTGTTCCAGTTGTGCACGTTAAAGAACATACTGGATGGCCTTGATGGAAAACTACCATCTATCTCCCAACAGCTGTTCTAGTGGGTCTCCTCCCCCAACCTTCTCTGAGCTTCGGGGTCCTTCGGGGTCTTGCATTCATTTAGCCCATTGTGTGCAAAAAAGTGTCACTCAGAGGTATCCAACCCAAAATATGTTAAAGGATTTGTATGTCTTTTAATATGTGATTAGATTATCCGTAGAATGATGGTTTTGATTTCAAGCACATTTTTTTCATAGTTACTTAAATATATGTCCTTTTTCTGACGTTGGAGGAATGATACAGCGACATACGCAGGGGTGAGTTATTCCCCTTTGAGGGCTTAACTGTCATGCATTTTTTTGAGGCCAGTCCTACAACTCACGATCAGCTACACGCTATATTACAATGAGTGGATAATTTTTGTATACATTTTAAATACAAAAATATATGTATGCAATATTCTCTACAGTTTTAACCTTGAAAAAAGGTTTCATAAATAATATTTTATACTGAAATACATTTTTTTCATGATTACCAAAAAGCTTCCGGACAATTCTATGTTACATGAATGAAAAGTCACATTCAGAACTACCTAACTTTGAAATACGCTTTTTATGTGGAACTGTCCCTGGAGATAAATTAAAGATCTCACTAAAATCTCTCTAATTCTTGATTTTTAGTAATATTCGTGTAATATTTAAAGAGTTATGGAGCCTGAAGCATTTAAAAACAGCGTCACTGATCATAGCAGTTTTTCTCAAAAGCCCACTAAAACACAATTTATAATTATTTCAATAAACCTCTTTCTAAAATAAATTCAAATTTAGAAATTGCTGTAAAGATTCTATTTACTTTTGAAATGGTTAAAGAAACTGTAACAGCAGCTTTTGCTATTAAATGTTTTTAAGTAATTCTGTAAATATCGAAAGAACATTGTAAAAAATCGAGAATTACAAAGATTGGAATGAGCTCTTCAGTTCATATGGGTGACATAAAATTGGTTAAAAAAAATTTCATAATTTTCTGTAAAAAAAAATCTTATTTCCTAAGTTAGAGAGCTCTGAATGTTATTTTACATTCACATAACATAGAAAGGTCCGGAAATGTTTTGTAATATAGTCAGCACTTGAATATATATCTATAGGGGAAATCAATATCCATCTACGGCGGCTTTCGATTTCTCTACCGACGAACCGCATTACATCCTGTTTTCTATTACCGAGAATGAGATGAGGGAGCCACATAAAACAGAAGTACCCATAGCAGTGACGTATCAAAGGAGAGAGGCATACTCCGCCATTTTCTTGAGGACTTCAATATCATATATTGTTTAGAAGCTCTCGAAAATCAGAGATTCAAGTGTGTCAAATGAAACTCAAATATGTCAACCCCTTATCACCCTACCCTCATTGGAAACATCTTGGTTCATCACTGAGCCATAGAATGCATTTCGCTGACCATAGATCAATTCTAGAGTTTCAAATACCACCAGTCACAATAACACCGAAAAAGCACGACTTTCTGCACAAGAAAAACAATTACCAGAAGTAGAGTTAAAATTGAACAGGGACACCATTGCGGTAGTTTATTTTTTAAACAGATATTCTTCTGACGTTATTTTATTATATAATATAGTGAAACATCCGTAATCTGACACTTCTTAATCCGGAAACTTCCTTAATCCGACAGAGACGCGAATACGCCGTGATTTTCATGAACAACTTTTGTACTATGTAACCATCGATCGGCGTCCGATGGCCGAGTGGTTAACGCGCTTGGCTACTGATCTAAGGGACCCTGGTTCGAGTCCGGGTAAGGCATGGATGTTCGTGTTGCTTTTCTGCTGAGGTCCTGTCATCCTCTCAGACCTTCTACTGTGGGATATAAACTGACAGGCTCCTGTCAGACCTCTGTGGCAAGCAGCTGCTTGAGGGAGTATTAATTTATTTATTTAACCATCAATCATAAAGTACAATAAACTGTAATCTACATGAACTCCTCGATTATCCTTGACTCAAATGCCGCTTACTCCACGATTTAAATAATATAAAATGAAATGTGCTTTTCAAACGCATTTGTCGGAAAATAAGCGAAATCAAAGCCTTAACAAGGGGAAAACTAATTAGACAAATGCCTCTTGCGAATTCTATGAGAAATTTTAATAAAAAAAGTAAATTTTTTCTTAATGAGAATTGTTAAAACTTTGCAGGCATAGCATAACCTCTTCAAGAAATGAATCATAAGCAATATCTATCCTATTATTCCGAGGTGCGACGATAGTCTAAACGAATTTATAATGTTCCTCTCCTCCTTTGTCAGTTAAAATTTTTGCATTTGATTGAGAGTTGGGTTGTTTTACCTCTGAGCGGCACTTTTTTGCACACCATGGGCTAAATGGCCAGGTCACATGGACCCCGAAGGCTCAGAGAAGGTTGGGGAGGGGACCCACTGGAACAGCTGTTGGGAGACAGATGGTAGCCTCCCGTCAAGGCCATCCAGCGTGTTCTTTAACGTGCACAGGGTATGGCTCTCCCACACACGGGGCTACGGCTTAACGTCCCATCCGACGGACGGCGGCCTTTCCAAGCCCATCGGTGTCCCCTACTGACCGTGGGCAGGGCGGGGAATTTTGCGGAGATAAATCTCAACGCTGACCCAGCTGGGACTCGAACCTGGGAACTACAGATTACGAGCCTGGCGCGCTACCGACTGAGCCACCCCTGCCCCATTTGATTGAGATGTATAATTTCTATATATATTATTTTGTAATATGAGGCTCGTGATCTGCAGGCCTAGATTCGACTCCCAGTTGGACCAGAGTTGAGATTTATCTCCACGAAACTCCCCGCCCTGCCCCCGATCTGTAGGGGACACCGATGGGCTTGGAAAGTCCGCCGTCTATTGTATGGGCGAGTATGGCCCCGTTGTACGGGATAGCCATAACATGCACTTTAAAGAACACGCTGGATGGCCCTGACGGCAGGCTCCATCTGTCTCCCAATAGCTGTCCAGTGTTTCACTACAACCTTCTCTGAGCCCTCGGGATCCTTGTGTCCTGGCCATTTAGCCCATTGTACGCAAAAAAGTGCTCCTGAGGGGTAAAACAGTCCAACCATTGACCTTTTATTTTAAGTGGGCAAAAAAAATGCCTCTCAAGAATAAAACATCTTATGATCTACTAATTATAGAGCATTGCACAATTGGAAACTTTTTCATGAGGTGTGACGTAGAGGGAAAAATGTTCTTTCATTCTAGGACATATTGTGACGTAACTATGCATTGCTTTTAATCCAGTATGAGCGAGAGTAAATGGAAATTCTAATAAATATACCACTGCAGACTTCTTTAAGATAGATGTCCTTCGTTAGAAACATAAAGCAAACAGTCTCTGCTTAGATAAAAAGATATTTATATATATTACAGTTATTTCTTCAAATTCAGAGTTATTCATCAAACTGAACGCAAACCTTATTGGCGAAAGATTCTTTCAAAGCTGTCGTTTGGAAACAGTACGTAATAAAAGACATGCATGTTATTTATGACGACATATGGGAAAGAAACAATGCATTCAAACATCCAATTGATATCGAAAGAGGGACAAATTGACGTTGTTTCGTTGCATTACTAGATTGCGAACGGAATCATTATCTTCTTGCAACGTACTTCAAATAGTGCACGTCACAGAAAAATATGACGCCCACTCATTAAAGCGTGATTTATATACTATCGAAAAATACTTCGTTTCTAAGTAGGAAAAATAGCTATTTCCTTTGAACCTATTGATAAGTGCGGATATATGGATAGACGAAATGGAATTTTATATTAAGTACTTTGCAATATTGTTATGTGCAATTCAACAAGCTTTTATTTATTTGTCTTTGATATATGATGATAACAACGTTATAACCGTTTCAGAATCTCATCAACAAATATTATCATCATCACCATAATCAATAATGGAAATATTAGTTTTTGTTCTTATTTGCATCATTTTCATTGTCATCGTGATAATATCTAGCGTCATAACGAAATCCACGATTCGCCGGGGCTTGAATTGTTTGGCAAGAATTTATATATGGTATCGACCTTTCCGCTATCATTGTTCAATGAAAGAGTTTATTTCTACGGTTTCGACGTCTACTGGAATCTCCCTAATTCAGAAGGTTAAATATTGATTTAAAAAAATGCTGTTAAATTGAACTTAATTTGAGACTGGTTGTGAGATATTTGGTTGGTTGTTTTACCTCTGAGCGGCACTTTTTTGCACACCTTGGGCTAAATGGCCAGGTGACATGGACCCCGAAGGCTCAGAGAAGGTTGGGGGAGGAGACCCACTGGTACAGCTGTTGGGAGACAGATAGTAGCCTCCCGTCAAGGCCATCCAACGTGTTCTTTAACGTGCACAGGGTATGGCTCTCCCGCACACGGCAACGGTTAACGTCCCATCCGACGGACGGCGGCCTTTCCAAGCCCATCGGTGTCTCCTACTGACCGTGGGCAGGGCAAGGAATTTTGCGATAAGTCTCAACGCTGACCCAGCTGGGACTCGAACCTGGGAACTACAGATTACGAGCCTGGCGCGCTACCGACTGAGCCACCCCTGCCCCCAGCTCACATGGACCCCGAAGACTCAGAGACGGTTGGGAGAGGACCCACTGGAAAATCTGTTGGGAGACAGATAGTAGCCTCCCGTCAAGGCCATCCAGCGTGTTCTTTAACGTACACAGGTGTATTTGAAGTACTCTCCCACACACGAGGCTACGGCTTAACGTCCCATCCGACGGACGGCGGCCTTTCCAAGCCCATCGGTGTACCCTAGTGACCGTGGGCAAGGCGGGGAATTTTGAGGAGATAAATCACAACGCTCACCCAGCTGGGACTCGAACCTTGGAACTACAGATTACGAGCCTGGCGCGCTACCGACTGAGCCACCCCACCCCCACTTTGTGAAATACTATCGCGAAGCTGATTTGGTACAAGGAAAATCTATGGAAAACAGCTTTTTGGTGGTGCACATTTATGATGCAGGAAAAGATACAACCATCGAAAATTCGCAGAATGGTTGAGCATAACGATTATTCTGACAATAAATGTATCATAACGTTATGATACATAACGATAAATGCTCACTATAAATATATCATAAACAGTCCCCTACATAAACAGGTCCGGATCTATAAAGAAATCAGCTCCCCTCTGTTTTCTAGGGGCGGGGGTGGCTCAGTCGGTAGCGCACCATGTAATCTGTAGTTCCCAGGTTCGAGTCCCAGCTGGGTCAGCATTAAGATTCATCTCCGCAAAATTTCCCTACCTGCCCACGGTCAGTAGGGGAAACCGACGGGCTTGGAAAGGCCGCCGTCCGTCGGATGGGACGTTAGCCGTGGCTCCGTGTGTGAGAGAGCAACACCCTGTGCACGTTAAAGAACACGCTGGATGGCCTTGACGGGAGGCTACCATCTGTTTTCCAACAGCTGTTCCTGTTGGTCCCCTCCCCCAACCTTCTCTGAGCCTTCATGGTCCTTGTGACCTGGCCATTTAGCCCATTGTGTGCAAAAAAGTACCGCTCAGAAGTAAAACAACCCAACCCAATCCTGTTTTCTTTATAGATTCGGGCCTGGGGGGAGGGGCAAGAAACTCAATCGAGCCGGGAAGAAGGGGAGGGGATGAAACTGAATTTCCACTGAGGCATAACATTTTTCCCCTACGTTTTAGAGTGTCTAAAAAATTCATAAAAAATGCTGGAAAAATACAAAAGTTTTACAACTTTTTTGCTTATATTGCTCTTAGTAGCATTTTGAAAGGGGATATCATGCTCCTTTCTCCCAGATTCGGCTCTGTTCATATATGATCATAACTATTATGATCACCATAAATTTGCTTAACATTCGTCAAAAGCATTCAGTAATAAAAAACAATTCCCGATGATTTGATCTGTCACTGAAAGCATTCGCCAATGAATCGAATAATATCCCGATAAATTGAATTGGTCAACGAAAGCATTCGTCGAATGTTCATAGAACTAAAAGATTCGAGCAACCTTCGTGTCACGTGAAACTAAATATCTGGCAATTAGTGATCTGTCACGTGACACGAAGGTTGCCAGATCACTAATTTCCAAAAAAATCGCTGCCAGATATTTTTTTCTGAATTCTGTAATCAACCGTAGTGTTTGAATACTTTTTTGAGCGACTGTAGGTGGTCATATTATTTTGACACTAGATCGTGTGGGCTCACTCACGGAAACATTGAGCGTGTGCAGTTGCTGTACACGCTCCAGATATTTTTTCTGAATTCTGTAATAAACTGTAGTGTTCGGATACTTTTTTGAGCGACTGTACCTGCCATTATAAATTCGGCAAATAGCCATCGAAGGTATTTTCCTTCATAAATCTAGTTATTGGTCATCAAAGGCGTCGAATTTTCATTACGAAAAAATATGTTTCGTTCGACCAATTCATTTTATCACAGTCTGCACTGCTGCAATCCTTATTGTTATCGGCGTGAGAACAGTATGAATGAAAAGGCTGCTATGACAACACTAAATTTGTGTTATTTTTAATATTATGCATTCATGAAAAGTGCTAGGTTAAAGGATAGAGTCGCAAGCCATTGTGCTGCGGCCCTTTCCAATGCGTTGGAGTGTCGCGAGCCATGCTTTGAAACATTCTGCTATAAAGAACTTTACAGGAAAAGACACCAGGAGGATTGTAAATATTTGTTAGAGCCCTTGATTTAGAAAAAAGTGTAAGGTAAGGGATCTAGTAGCTTAACGGCGCTTAAATAAATAACTCTTTCCCACTGTTTTAGTGGTTTTTCTAAAGTTATCTTGCAAAATATGTTGATTTAATTATACAATATATTTTCACTCCTAAACTCTATAATCTAAAGTTCAAAAAACTTTAGCCACCTGGGCCAGCGTTGAGATTTATCTTCGCAAACCCCCCACCCTGTCCTCGGTTAATAGGAGACCACCGATGGGCTTGGAAATGCCGACATCCGTCGGATGGGACGTAAAGCAGTGTCCTCGTGTGCGGGAGAGCGATACCCTGTGCACGTTAAAGAACACACTGGATGGCCTTGACGAGAGACTACCCTCTGTCTCCTAATAACCATCCAGTGGGTCCCCTTCCCCCAACTTTCTCTGATCCCTCGGGGTTCTTGTGACTTGGCCATTTCGCCCATTGTGCGAAAAAAAAAGTGTCGTCCACAGGTAAAACAGCCCAACTCAGAAACTTTAGAGTTCATAAAAGATTACCGACTTCAGCGTCCTATTCTTCGCATCGTTGGCATCTATCGAGTAATCGTCCCCCCCCCCTCTACTGACAGTTGCCCGTGTATCGTTGTGCGGGGTGGGTTTTCTATAGTCACTCATATCTTTTTTCAGTTCACTCAAGTCTTTTTCTATATAAATGCAGATATTATTAAGATAGCACACATTATTAAGTGGTAAAAACCTATGTTATACTATGAATGTTAATTAACTTTTTTTTTTCTACCTCGATCTGGTTATTGACATTCTAAAAGGTATTCACCAAATATAGGGGAAGGGTGGTGGTTCCTTCCCTTTCGAACCGGTCTTCCTGGAAGACCTCTACTATGACAGATGTAAGCGAGATTGGCTTAATTGGTAGCACGCAAGGCTCGTAATCTGCAGTTGCCATGTTCGAGTACCAGCTGAGCCAGCGTTGAGATTTATCTCCGCAAAACTTCCAGCCCTAGCCACGGTCAGTAGGGAACACTGATGAGCTTGGAAAGGCAGCCGTCCGTGATATGGGTTGTTAAGCCGTGGCACCGTGTGCCCTTATTCACGTTAAAAAACACACTGCATGGCTTTGACGGGAGGCTACCATCTGCCTTCTAACAACTCTCTCGAGATTATCAACTCTCTTTCAGCATTCAAGGAGTTATAGAAGCTAGAATGTTTCACAATAGTAATATGACATAGGACGTCAAAAGTGTCTCTCAGAGGTAAAACAATCCAATCCAAGCTATCTGCAGATCATCAAAGGGAGGGATTTGAGGAGAAGGGAGCCAGATCATCCTTCTCTAATGGAAGTTTAATCAGATAACTCCAACATCTTGCATCATATAATATCCGAAATAGTGGCAAAAAAAAAAACACATGTAGTCCACATAATTTACAAAATATTTTCAAAAGAAAATTGGATTAGAAAGGAGGAAAAAGTAAATCATGTGGACTACATGTGCTTACTTTCATTTGTCTCCCCCATATCGGTTATTAATATCATCTAAGGTTTTTAGGGAAATTCCTCTGATTAAGCTCCCAATTAGGTAGTGTGGTCATGGCCACCTTACTCCTAAAATCCGGCGCTGTGGACATCTATTAACAGCAGAATTCTTCCATGAAGGTCGGGTGTAATAGATAAAGGGAGAGCATATTACCCAGCGCCCCCCCCCCCCCCCCCCGCCAAATTCAGTGAATTGGGAGAAAATAATTTCTGAAATAAATAAATCAAAATACAGAAAAAGCTTTTTTTGGTTCGTTTCGGTTCAATCCAATCATATGCGCCCACTTTCCCATTTATTTAAATTTTGAAATACGGTAGTCACTGTTGTTTGTAACGCAGCCTCTGTTTTATATGACGCTTGGATTTATTATATGATTCTTGAAACCCACTCATTTACCACTTTGCGCAAAAGAAGTGATTTCGATGATAGAATAATTTAATCCGTTACGTAAAGGAATAAATAGGTCACTATTTTTCTTTAAACCTTGCCGGCTTATGATGAACACTGTGTGATGATTAGAGAATAGAGATGTTGCGGATAAAATGCTCCAAATCTGTCCACCATTGAAGCGCCTCATCCGTCGTTCTCCGCATGAGTAGGAAGAGCAAGCAGCTGACATGCGGCTCGCGTGATGCTCCTAGGCACCTGGCACATGCGCAATGGCAGTACTGGGACTCGTCAGCTGCGCTTATCAGAGTGGTTGGAGGCAATCTGCTCTGACTCAGCATCGCAGGTAATGCACCCAATAGCGAGTTAACTGCATGTCGAACCATAATAAGTCATGCTTTAGCTTTACTCATCAGCAGACCGTATGAATGATTTATGATTATCTGGTTGTTTGCACAGATGAGTGCAGTCATTGTAGCTAGCAGTGCGAAAAATGCTGTGTTGCTCTATCTGGGAGTGTTTGAGCGTATAATGGCTATCAGCTCTTTTTTTTTGGGGGGGGGGTGAATTATTTGATTCCTATTTGTTTTACTTTTGTATCTATTATCCGACAAGGACGGATAAAAGGTTCGCAACGTACAGCGATGATATGATGCATGATTATGTGATGAATTTTCGGTTATTCTCTGTATCTTTACTTCCCTACCAAACTGTTATAGAATTTACGTAATATGTCAATGGAAATCTTTACTTCGAACGTCTATAACTTCTAGTATTTAATGGGAAAATGTGACTGAAGATAAAATAAAGATCGTAATCAATATTCGTTTAGTATTTAAAGAGTTGTATAAGCTGGAATATTTAAGGATAAATTGTCTTGCTTCATAAAAATCATTCATAATTTTAAGCAATCATTACCTAATCTTCTAAAATGTCATTTATTTTATTAAATGGTTTGAAATAATACTAATTAAGTTTTAATTGATTTCTGAGATAACGTCCTATGTCATATTACTATTGTGAAACATTCTAGCTTCTATAACTCCTTGAATGCTGAATGAATATTATTGAAATTCGTGGGGCGGTGGCTCAGTCAGTAGAACGCCAGGCTCCTACTATGTAGTTCCCAGGTTCGAGTCCAATTGGATAAGCGTTGAGATTTATTTCCGCAAACTCCCTGCCCTGACCTCTGATAGTAGGGAATACTGATGGGCTTGGAAATGTCGCCATCCGTCGGATAGGACGTTAAGCCTGGCGTCGTGTGCGAGAGCCATACCCTGTGCACGTTAAAGAACACGCTGGATGGCCTTGACGGGAGTCTACCACCTGTCTCCTAACAGCCTGTCCAGTAGGTCATCTTCCCCCAACCTTCACTGACCCCCACCGTGGTCCTTGTAACCTGAACATTTAGCCCACTGTAAGCAAAAAAAGTGTCTCTTAGAGGTAAAGCAACCCAAAGTTAACAATCTAGGAATATGTCTACCCTGCAAGAAGCCTCGGTGTGCCATCTCATCCAACTGATGATGGCTTTTCCAAACCCATCGTGTTTACTTAGCCCGTGATGGCAGAGCTAGGCTTAGCAGAGAATATCTTGTCAGAGACATAGTGGGAACTCGTCAGATTGTCGGGTAGGACGTTAAGCCGTGGCCCCGTGTGCGGGAGAGCCATACCCTGTGCACGTTGAAGAACTCGCTGGATGACCTTGACGGGAGACTGCCATCTGTCTCCCAACAAATGTTCCTGTGAGTCCCCTCCTCCAACCTTCTCTGAGCCTTCGAGGTCCTTGTGATCTGGCCATTTAGCCCATTGTGTGCAAAAATAGTGCCACTCAGAGGTAAAACAACATAACTCAACAGATTACTAGCCCGGTGCTCTACCGACTGAGTCAACCACTTCCCTTGTGATAAAAAGAGATGAAACTGTTTAAAAGACTGCTTTCGATTAACAAGAACAAATGACTACCTTTGCTTTCCTTTGAGGAGCACGTTTTTGCATACAATGGGCATAATGCCCAAGTCTCAAGGCCCACAAGGATTCAGAGAAGGTTGGGGACTTACTGGAGAACTGTTACGAGACAGATGGTAGCCTCCCCGTCAAGGCCATCCAACGTGTTCTTTAACGTGCACTGAGTATAGCTCTCTCGCACAAGGCACCATATTTTAGCGTACGATCCGATCTACGGCAGCCTTACCGAGCCCATCGGTATCCCATACTGACTGAGGGCAGGGCGGAGAGTTTTGCGGAGTTAAATCTCAATGCTGATCCAGTTGGGACTCGAACTTGGGATGACTGGCGAGTTCCACTGAGCCTGATTAACTACCGACTAAGCCACCACTACCCCTCCCCCCAACCCACAATGACAAATGGAAAACTGCTTATCTTCTAAATAATTTAGCAAAAAAAAAAAGATTTATCATTTTTCAAAATCTTTTTTTTTCTGCTTTTCTTTATGAATTTAAGTGAGTTTGTTTCTCTCAACAAGTTTTGAGTGATTACTTGAATCAATTCATTTTTCCAAAGTAAAATGTTTTGTGTTAAAGTACGTCCCATGGCCGAGTAGTTAGCGCGCTTGGCTAGTGATCTAAGGGACCTGGGTTCGAGCCCCGGGTGAAGGCATGGACGTTTGTGTTGTTTTTCTGCTGAGGTCCTACCATCCTCACAGACCTTCTACTATGGCATGTAAACTGACAGGCTCCTGTCAGACCTCTGTGGCAAGCAGCTGTTTGAAGGGGTATTTATTATTATATTACGTCTCAAAACCACGGAACTAAATTTACCTGGTTGAACAGAAATGTCGATGGATAACTACCCATTTGCACCCAAGAACTACTCAATAATTAAAAAAACTACTTGCTAAATTTAAAAATGTAAATGAAGACTTTTGTTCATGCTTAGAATACAGTTTTATTATATAACAAATTGCAAATATATTTCAATTGAAGTGTAAATCTCTCTTATAGAATAAATAAACAGATAAACTAGAAGATTAACTTATCACCCTTGGCTAAATATGGAATGCTCATTTTCAAAGAGAATGATGTTTGTCTTTTCAGTCTCACGGTGGAATTCGAACTAATGAATGATTAGGTGAAATTTTCTTTAGTACTGAATGGTTAGAGTGCTTGGCTACTAATCCAAGGGATCCGGATTCGAGCCACGGATAAAGAGGGATCCGTGGCTTCTTGTCTTTCTGCTGATGGAGAGGCGATGATAGCTCAGTCGTTAGCGCACCAGGCTCTTAATCTCTAGTTCCCTGTTCCTGCCACAGCTGGGTCAGCCAACTTTGAGATTTATCTCGTTCAGTAGGGGACACCAATGGAATTGTAAAGGCCTCCGTCCGTCGGATGGGACATTAAGTCGTGGTTCCTTGTGCACGAGAGCTATATACTGTGCACGTTTAAGAACACGCTGGATGGTCTTGACGGGAGGTTATCATCTATCTCCTAACACCTGTCCAGTGGGTTCTTCCTCCCCCCCCCAAACATTCTCTGAGCTCTAAGGGTGCTTGTGAATGAACCCAAGTTTTTCTGAGGTCTCGTCATCCTCACAGATCTACGCTAGGGCGTATTAAACTGAAAGGCTCCTGTCAGATCTCTGCAGCAAGCAGCTGTCTGAGGGATAATTCATTTTATTTTCATTGGCCTACGAACCTCCCAAAAAAATTTTTTTCCCTTCATCTCTTAAGACGAACAGATTGCGCCTTTCACCACTTCTAGGATAATGAAATATTGCTGCTGCGAATACGAACCACTTGACCATTACATTCTACCTCCAGAGTTTCAACTTTTTAGCATGAACAAATCGTTTACAATATACGCTCAGAGTTTTACCATTTTCTAAATGCTGCGCCCTCTATCTATGAAACTTAAAACTATTGAATTAGTCAGAAAATGAGAATCCTAACAATTCATTAGTACTTATCTAACTCCTGATGGGTATGAGAAGGTCGTCGTCCTTCGCATGGGATGTTAAGTCGTGATCTGTATGCAGGTGAGTCATACTCTATACATATTGGAGAACATGCTGAAGATCTTGATGAGAGGCTCCCATCTGTCTCCTAACATCTGTTCAGTGATTTCCTTTCCTTAACCTTCTTTGAGCTCTTGGGGATCCTTGTGACCTGATCATTTAGCCAAACCAACCAACTCAAAAATAAAAAAAATATATCCCTTATCTCTAAAACAAAGAAGTTGAATGCCTTCAGTTTACAGAGTGAGAACAAGAGCGAGTTCCCAAGAAAGAACTAAAAAGCAGACAATTACAAAAAGGGGAAACAAGGAATTATTCCGTATCAGAAACAGTGCGATCCTGAGAATATTGATCACTGAGGTAAATCTTGATGATTGCTTAATACACCGAATGAACTCTCTATAAATTTAATAACCAGATCTTTGACAGCGTAAGAAATAATTTAACAATTTGAAAGCCTTGAAGGTGTTTATTTGCTAGCCTGAGAAATGAAGCATTTTTGAGTCACTGTTTTCACCCCACTCCCCCAAAAAATTCTACTTTTAAAACGTTATGAAGAATAACAAGTAAAACAACCCAACTATATCGAATCGAGAATTTTCATATCGCATATGCCTTTCACCACAGCTACATATTTTAAGATTGACGAATAAAAAAAAAAGACCCAAAGGAGCATCAGAACTTGTCAAATGGAAGTCATCAACTAAAATCATTTTCAAAAACGAATATCGATAATGAAGTCGGAATGATGTTCCAATGGGAAGCGTTTCTTCTCTTAAAATCCTGATCCTCTTGAAGACATGTCGTGAAAAATACATCCTGTAATATATATTTTTAAATAGAGTCTCCTCTATGGAAAAAAATGAGCAATAACGTATTCTACACATTCATCAGCTAAATAACCTAGCATTCGATTTATCAAACCCATGCCTACGCCCAATTAGGATACATAATCGATCGACACTCAACTCTCCTGTCAATCCCACATAACGTATGGGTTCTTGAGGAGTGAAATTAAATTTTCTGCTACTTTCGTTTTTTACATTTTTCTATCTACTATCCTCTCGTATTAATTCCAAGATTGTCGTTTTAAAGAAACGAAGTGGAAAAAAGCAATTCTTTCGTAATGATAAAAAGTCACAAGATTAACACTCCTTCGGCCACCCAACATTTTGATCCGTCGATAAATGCGTCTGAGGCAGTCACATTTCACCTCATTCAAAGGCAAGCAACGCAGCTCCTCGGAGTACTAATTAAACATTAGTTGGCCCTTCCACACATATGGGACCCCCTGATACACACACACACAAGAGGCAGCATGTCGTAACTTCAGCATGGGCCGTCTGTCGGCGACTACTCGATGCGTGACCCGCCTACATTCGTGACCTGCTCGTATTACCGCCGGCACGCGCGACCGATTACTCCTCCGTCCTCGGTGCGCGCGGGGCTGCGTAAATCACGCGGCTGTGCACGCGACCCAGCGCGGTCGGCTGTGGGCTGGATCTCACGGGGGTTAACCCTTGACTAGGCTAAGAGCTTTAGTGTTTAGAAGGGAGAGAGAGAGGATGAATTGGATGAGGAGATGGCCGGTGTCTTTTTACTAGTATGATGCTCATCGTTGACTTGATGGGAGTGTCTCTGACGAATATCCCAGTGCAAATGAATTATGCAGTGATTTGATTTCCCGACAACGGATAGCTCGCAATTAATATGATCAGTGCTAATGAAGTAAACAGGCAGATAATTGTTCTGAGAAATGAAAGATTCAAAGCCTCTAGTGAATTGTGCTGGTGACGTTTAGAAAAATTCTTTACCTATCTTTTCTAGCACTGAATAAGACGATTGCATCTTCCAAGAAAAAAGTCTTCGTTTGTGTTCGAATTTTGACAGTTTGAAAGATGCCATATTTGAATCAGTTGGAATGATTGTTCAATAGGTAGATGACGAGTGGTTAGCGCGCTTGGCTACTGATCTAAGGGACCTGGATTCGAGCCCCGGGTAAGGCATGGATGTTCGTGTTGTTTTCTGCTGAGGTCCTGCCATCCTCTCAGATCTTCTACTGTGGCATATAAACTGGTAGGCTCTTGTCAGACCTCTGTGGCAAGCAGCTGCTTGAGGGGGTATTAATTATTCATTATAATGCGTATGAATATCTAATGCAATGAATATGGAGCGTGTGCAGTTACCGTTCACAGCAAACTGGAGCGGTTGCGGTTAATGTTCACAGCAAACTGGAGCGGTTGCGGTTAATGTTCACAGCAAACTGGAGCGGTTGCGGTTAATGTTCACAGCACACTGGATCGTGTGAGCTCACAAAAACCTGGATCGTGTGAGCTCACAAAAACTTGGATCGTGTGGACCCCACTCACAGAAATATTGAGCGTGTACAGTTACCGTTCACAGCAGACTGGAGCGAGTGCAGTAACACGCTCCAGTTTGCTGTGAACGGTAACTGGAGCGTGTACAGTTGCTGTACACGCTCCAGATATTTCTTATGAATTCTGTAATCCACCATAGTGTTCGAATACTTTTTAATATATATAATACGTGGTTAGCACGCTTGGCTACTGATCTAAGGGACCTGGGTTCGAGCCCCGGGTAAGGCAAGGATGTTCGTGTTGTTTTCTGCTGAGGTCCTGCCATCCTCTCAGATCTTCTACTGTGGCACATAAACTGGTAGGCTCTTGTCAGACCTCTGTGACAAGCAGCTGCTTGAGGGAGTATTTATTTTATTTATTGTAATATTTTTTTGGTTTGATAAAACTTGCAGTCAATATTTAAGGAAGTAAACTACTTCTTTTCATAAAACTTCATTTAAAATCTGTAATCTTCTGAATCTAATATCATATAATCATCACACTCTGATCATTCATACGTATCTCCTAATTATTTTGGTTTTTCTGCTTCTAAATGTGTATGGGGGAAAAAAAAGAGTCTCAGAATAGGAACTTCTACTTTGAGTGGATCCAAAATTTATATGTGTGCTTTATGAGGACCATGATGAGAATCGATGCTCAAAATTTGAGGTCAAGAGGATATAAAATGGTTGATATACTGAGCGTTATAGAACTAATGACCAAAGACGGAATAAGCATTTTAGTGGCTTGATTACTGTACAATAAATGGGCACTCAGAAAGCATTAAACAACACTCGTAAAAAAAGCTTACAGCTGATGTCTTAACTTCACCAATGTCAAGCTTATAGTCTTGTTCCGATTCTGACTTTGATGAGAAAGACTCACCTCCATTGTTTACAAATACAGGCCTTACGTCGGATGAAAAACTCTGCTCTAGAACAATGGCCAGCTAGTATAATAGTTAAGCAAACACTATGATAATTCAGGCTTTAATTCGCTTTGATTATTATACGAATTATTTACTCATCAGATTGATTCTTTTATCACTGATAACTCATCAGATTGATTTTGATTATTATGCAAATTATTACTCGTCGGCCATCATTAACATAAACCCACAAGGCAGTCAAAAAGCTCAAAAGGTGTAGAGTTGAAAACCCACAAAATTACCAAAAAAAGACAGAAAAATAATTACATTGGTTTTTGATTTTTTTACAAATTACATTAGGCAGCAAATTGAAACTTTTCTTTTATAACATTGGTCAAATAGGATGTTTTTAACTAATTTTGGGATGCTAAATTCAAATATGGCTGTGAAAAATCTGCAGCACCTACAGTTTTCTTTTAGATTACGGATTGATGTATTTCAAATTTTAATGAATACGCATATCTGCGAAATGAAAATAAATGTGACTATTTTATTAAATGCAACTTAAAACTCATTAATTAATTACATGATTACAGTGAAAAAAATTAGAAACATCCATAGATATAGATCACTGAATATAAAGAAACAAATGAAATAATATTGAAACGCAAAATAAGAAACACGGGTAAGGATCTTTTATACTTACCAGAAGTTTATTTTTGTCTTTTATGTGCTGAGGTATTTTCCTTCTGCAAGAACCAGCAGTAGTCACTCATCAGTCCTAGGTCTCACCTCTGTGGCAAGCAGCTGCTTGAGGGGGTATTTATTTATTTTATTATTTTAGGTCTCGAACAAAATCATTTATTTTACTTTCCTGAATCAAAAAAGAACAAAAGCAAAATACAATATCCAAATGTGCCTTCAGCCATAAGACCAGTTCCTCATGTAGAACATCTTCCTATACCAATATCTCTAATCAACTGGGAGAAGATGGATTCACATTCATCACAGGAAGACTTTGAGGCACATACAGATCCTGATCCTACATACACCTCTAAAAAGTTAGACGAGCCTAATCTGATTCAGGAAAATAAACTAAACGATTTTGTTCGAGACCTAAAATAATAAAATAAATAAATACCCCCTCAAGCAGCTGCTTGCCACAGAGGTGAGACCTAGGACTGATGAGTGACTACTGCTGGTTCTTGCAGAAGGAAAATACCTCAGCACATAAAAGACAAAAATAAACTTCTTGTAAGTATAAAAGATCCTTACCCATGTTTTCTTATTTTGCGTTTCAATATTATTTCATTTGTTTCTTTATATCCAGTGGTCTATATCTATGGATGTTTCTAATTTTTTTCACTGTAATCATGAAATTAATAATTTTTTGAAAAGCCCGACACTTTAGTTAAACGAAAATAACAGTCATGCAAGTGACTAGTTGGCTCACGCCAAACCATTGGAACTGAAAAGGGCATGGATTTTATCTTACCTTTCAACCATTCACTCAGGCCAACAAAGCCCGAACTGCAGCACACATATGGAGCCCATGTTTTGCCCTGATTTCCAACATGACATCCAAAATTTCTTCATCCAAAAAATATAAAAATACGCATTTCTTCATCCAAAATTCTTCACAATCTTTGTCAAAGAACGACCTTGGGATTTTAAAATATAATTTCCACACACATAACACACCTTATCTGGCACATTAATACATCCGCGATGATGCCTTTGTGCCATTTAAACGCCAAAATTCACTCTTCAACGTACAGCACGTGCTCCTCCTACAATGAAAAACACAAAACAAGAATGACAGTCTGAGGTTAGGTTATTGTTACATGTTTTCTCCCACTTGGCAATCAGTATTGTCAACCACAAAAAGTAAAATATCTAGTATCCTCCCAGTTGCCTGGAGGTGTTCGCATACGTATGAAGATCTTAATAGGAGTCAAAATGATCAATAGCATAAAACGTGACGTACTAGCCGTTTTTTAAGGCCAGATCTAAAATCAGCACCTGAAAATTATAAAAACCTTATAAATCAGTGTTTTAGTCATCAGTTTGATTTTTGATTTTTTGACGAATTATTTATTAGCCATCAGACTGATTATTATTTCATGCAAATTTTATGTAATTATATATTGTTACTACTGATATTCTTTATTTATATTAATGAAATGATTCGATTGATTCCTGATGATATGTATTGAATTTATAGTTATCTGGATGAGTTCCATTAAACATTTTGGTGCTATTTTAATTTTTTTGGCTAATTTTAATTTAATATTTTGCACACTTGTTTCAACTCTTTTTTATATCATTTCGTATTAATTTTTATTCTGGTTGAAAACAATTTTTACTATTAATTCATTGAAAGTGATTGCAAGTTTAATAGCGTATTGAAATTGATTAAAGTTCATTTTAAAAATGTATAAATAATGGTCCCAATTGGTGCATATATAGTCACACAATTATAATACATGCATAATTTGTCACACATAATTTGATGGATTTTCCAATCTATCATAGATAACCTAATTTTGATTAAGTAGTTTCAACTTGCTAATAAAGGCATTAATTTATCACAACTTTTAAAATAGCTAATATTTCAAACAAAAATTAAAAATCTAACTGAGCATTGTAGCAGAGTTTAAGATTGCAAACAGTTGGTAGGAAGGAGGAGGGGAAAACTAGGGATATGCCACCCACCCCCCTTTCAAAATTTCCTCCCAAGATTTCCAAATATTCCCTCGCCTGCCTGAAATTGTAAAACAGTACCAAAACTTGAAAAATGACTAGGAATATAGCGAAGAAAAGCGAATCCCAAGCCTCCTTTTCCCCTTGAGTATGTCACTGAACAGCAGCTGTCATTTGCCGATAAAAAAGAGGAAAATTTATTCTTACAATCACCACAACTTTAAAAAATCCTGATATGGGACTGATGCGCATATTATTCTGCAGTTTAACATGATTTTAAAAGTTACCTATGATAAGTTATCGTTACGTTTCCTTCGAAGACGTAAAGTGACGTCAACCAAAGAACTACAAATCTTCATTTGTGGCGCCATCTAGTGGTACACCTTAAATCTACTCTTAAAACTCTGTGATAATCTGAAACTTAAAAAATTACAGAAGTGATGCTGGGAAATAAAACAAACCTAGCCTTAAATTATATTGTTCACATTGTTTTTCGCCAGTTTCGATGGAATTTAAAATTTTCTACGATGATCCAAATAGCTTTCGGAATAAATAGCCCACCTTTATTTAATTTCTCACGCATTTTCTGCCCAAATATAATGCAAATTCTTAGTGACAAGATTTTTAAACTTAACATCGTTGAAAAGTTGGAGAATAAAGTGGAACTAAAAGTGAAGCTGTGAAACATGAAGAGAAAAATTTTCTGTAAATTGTAGAACTTTGTAACTGGTCGTGGCGGGAATAAAACAATATCTATAGTAATTAATCAAGTGCGAAAAAATCCACTCAACTCAGGTTTCGAACGAGGGCTCGTGTTACGGTCAGTTGCTATGCCAATTGGGCTAAGGCGGGAGCAGTTTACTTGCTTAAGGAAGGTTATGATGGTTTATCATACTACGAGCCTCTATCATTTAGTTCAACGTGTTATTTATGCCGACAGTGAACTAAGCTTTCTTTAACTATATATCAAATATTAATATACCTTTATATACACTGCTCACTAAAATTAGAGGATATTTCTTCGCTTCATATTCATTTTGAAATATCCCCTAATTTTTGTGAGCAGTATATTATATAAATTATATAATAGTTATAAAAAGGGTCGGTATAAGCAGTGCATGGGCGACAGAACACTTTAAAATATATGGTAGATCTTCTCAGCATGATAAACCATCATAACCTTCTTTAAGCAGCTAACTCAAATTCAAGTTAATACCAGAGCATGGTGAAATTCGTCACCAATATGGGATCCCTACACCAGTGAAGATAGAAGGGGAGAGAACAGAGATAGTAGGAGTTTATTCTCATCTATTCCACTAGGGCTTGTAAGAAAAAATTAAAATTTTCCGGAAAAACATTGTATTTTGGAGAAGTGTCCGATGTTCTCAAAGAACTCAATGTTATGACGCATGCGCTGCAGCTTCCTGTTCTGATGTGTACCTAAGAGAGAAGTGATGGAATAACAGGAGATGGTGATGGTATTAAGCTTCCGAAAAAAATCGCTACATCAGCATTGTAACGGGAACAATTTAACAAGATGTGGGAAAGTCTGAGGCGTTATGCAGATGGTGCATTTGGCTATTGGCTCTAATAAGGGTTTGAAGAGTGCAATTGCTGTAAATGGTTTCAACTCCAAGACGATGAAGAAAGATCTGCTTCATGAGCTGTGATACAAAACTTGAGGTCACTGAAAAAAAAAAGAGGGGAATTTGATAAGTACACTATATGATCAAAAGTATTCGGACACCCGCTCATCCACAATCTCCCTGTAATACGAAAAGAATTAATATAGAGTTGGTCCACCCTTTGCCTGCTATCATAGCCTCCATTCTGCGGGAAAGGCTTTACACTAGATTTTGGTACGTTGCTGCGGAAATTGCCTGCCATTCTGTCACAAGCGCAATAGTGAAGCCGGTCACTAATATCGGGCAGTTCGGTCTGGCTCGCAGTTGAAGTTCCAATTCATTCCAAAGGTGATCCAATGTGGTTGAGATCAGGGCTCTGTGCAATCAAGTTCTTCCATAGCCATCTCATCATCTCATCCACCGTCACTTTTTTTGATGGGATATTGTCGTTAGTACAGGAAAGGGTCTTCACCGAACTGTTGCCATAAAGTTAGGAGCACAGAATTGTCAAGAATGTCATTATAGGCTGTAGCATTCAGAGTCCTGTTCACTGGAATTGAGGAGTCCAGCCCGAATCACGAAAATCAGCCCCAGAGCATGATGCTCCTCCACCAAACTTCACAGTTGGCACAATACAGTCAGGCAGGTAGCGTTCACCTGGCATCCTCCATACCCAGACTCATCCATCAGACTGCCAGCTGCTGAACCCTGATTCATCACTCCAGCGAAATATATATGATGACAAGACCCACTAGTTCCGCCTAAAGCACTACCAGTATAGGGAAATGCCATATTCACCACTAACTACAGTCAGGGGCAAGACAGTCCCATATAGATACAGCTCATCCCCGACTACCTAATGGCGAACAGTACTATAGGAGTAAAGCTCATCCATCGGTCAAAACCTAAATTTAATCTATGTTCCGGACCACCACAAACAAGGATATAGAATCCAAGTTGCCTCGGCTCCCGTGACTGGAACTCTTAGTCCAGCCCTTCCATCTGGGACCTGTCCAACATGGCGAGAGTCTAGTCAGCAGGGCTCTTAACTTCTTCCATCTTGCCTGTCTGACCATTGCCCAATCCGGTCAGCATAGCCTTCGACTTCATTTAGGCCCTCAAGCCCCCCCCCCCCCCACACACACACACACCTCGACAAGATGGGGGGCTCCAGAGAACGCGGTTCCACTACTCAAGAGCCCACTGGCCCCGTACTTTACATCATTCCAGAGTATGCAGTTCCACTGCTCAAGAGCCCACTGGTGCCGTACTTTATACCACTCCAACCAATGTTTGGCGTTGATCTTGTTGATGTTAGGCTTGTGTGCAGCTGCTCGGCCATGGAAACCCATTTTCAGCAGCTCGAAATGAACTGTTATGGTGCTGGAGCTGCTTCCAGAGGCATTTTGGAACTCGGTGGCGAGTGCTGCAACCGAGGACAGGCGGTTTTGTCGCACTACCCACTTCAGCACTCGGCGGTCCCGCTCTATTATTTTACGTGGCCAACTGGGTCTCGATTGTGCTGTTATTGCTCCTAGGTGTTTGCACTTCACAATAACATCACTTACAGTTGATCGGGTCAACTGCAGCAAGGCCGAAATGTCCAGAAACTGACTTGTTGAATGGGCAAACCTTTTTCTGGGGTGGGGATAAAAAACAAATCAATATTTCAAGATAGGAAAATTCAGGTCGAGGCTTTGACTAACGAGTGCAATTGCGAATACCAGAATCATAATACAACTAAGGATGGCGGAAAACAAAAAGAAAAAAAAAGGAAAGCTTATTATTGAAAATGTGGGGGGAAAAGGAAAGATTATTATTGAAAATCTGGGAAAAATAGTTTTTCCACATTAATAAAGAAAAAGTATGCTTCCGAAAACAAAACAGAACGTAAGAATTCAACATTACGTTTCGTTAACGAAAAAAAAAAAAATTGGTACAAAAATAATTTTTTTATAAATTTTTTTTCAACACCCGGGTGTTGGTTTTTTCACACCGGAATTGACATAAAATTTACCCAAGGGAAAACAACAACCCCTTAGATGGTTCAAGCAAGATATTCAGAGAAATATCATTTTGGGGGTTTTTTAACCCGAAAATAAAAATCACACATGCAATGCTCAATAATGAGAATTTTAGCTAATATTGAGAATTTCCTAAGCCATGATTTCACAAATTTTAATTCTTTATATTGTTAAAAATTTAAAATATAAACTTTTCAGCGATTATTCGCAGTGAACACAGTAGTGATGTTAAAAGTATAAGCTAAAAAATAATCCAAATGAGTCAAACCTGCAATGCATTAGGATCATAAAAAGAGTGTAATTATAAATAACTCCTCAAGCAGCTGCTTGCCACAGAGGTCTGACAGGAGCCTGTCAGTTTATATGCCAGAGTAGAAGATCTGAGAGGATGTCAGGACCTCAGCAGAAAAACGACACATACATCCATGCCTTACCCGGGACTCGAACCCAGGTCCCTTAGATCAGTAGCCAAGCGCGCTAACCACAAGAAAACATTCAAGTTTATTAAATGAATGAGTCTTTAAAAAACATCGCTGCAATCTGACTCTTTCAACTGCTGATCGAGTGAACTTTGAAAATTCCATTGAAGGTGATATTTGTATATTTTAACTTTCATTCATCCGGAAAAAAGGATAATTGAAGTGATTTGGTGTTTTTGCCTTTTCTTAACAGAACTCCTGCAGTTTTATCAACGTCCAGAACAGTTTGGATGTAATCAGAAATACATTTAAAAAAACAACGTAAACACTAAGCAACTAGATGACATAAAAAACATAGGAACACTGAGAATTTTCTAAGCTTGCTACCGTGGAAAAGAAATTGCAGAAAAATGATACCGGAAGGCATGTGCTACTTACAAAAAAGGAAAAACTCGTGAAGTAAGTGTTTGATGATAGAATAAATGCCTTACTAGACCATTAAAACTTCTTTCCTCTAAGGTTCGTGACTCATCCTTGCACCGAAACAATGAAAGACACTTTCTTCTGTAAACCGACGGCAGCACTCTTCTTTTTATCCGCGTTTCTTTGTGATTTTTCAGTTCCTTACTACCCTTCTTCTTTTCTTCTCTCTTCTCACACAGAACAGAAACCCCTTATCTCCTGGGTCTAGAACCCATCATTTGGGTGTGTCTGTGCGTGTGGTCAGTGAGTTTTTGGGCGCCCATCTCGTGTAACGTTGTCTGCTTGGGAGAGGGGTGGATTCACAGAGGTTGCAGTGGAGGCGGGGGGGGGGGGGTTTAAAAGAAATGATTCACGCTGTCTTCTTGTTGTGCAATGCCGATGCAACCGAATGATACATACTCTTAGTACGCCATTGAATACCTCTTCCCCGGCTTTCGTTCCTGCTCTCGGACTGTTTTTTGATGAGGAAGCTAATGATGGAAAGATACTCGAGAGCTAGCACGTGGTAGATAAAAATCAGTTCGCATGTCGGTGGTAAGGCGAAAGAGGAGGAGACAGTGCTAGTCTTAAATTAAGCAATAAACAAAGGCTACGAATTACTGTCATCAGCTGGTTCAAGAGTGTTCTAAATACGGGGATCCTGTCAGATCCGGTAACTTGGGATTACTATTGACCCCGATGAAACACATCCAACAAAATTTTCCGCTAAAGATGTTGACCTATGGAGTTGTACACGCGATGCGATCTCAGATAGTGATCACTCGAATTACAGCATCAGAACGCACGCGTTGTTAAGCATAATAGGTATCCCGTAATTCTACTCACATAAGTTTGTTGGGACTTTTGGGCGAACATACCATACCAAGAATAGAAGACCAATAAACTGCAGCAATTTCGTTTTGCATTTTAAACAAAGCGATACGGAATAAGAGCACTTTATGATCATCAGAGTTACTTTTTCTCCATTACATATTTCCACTCTATGTTATAAATATCCAGCAGATAGAGGTTTATTTGTTTTTTGAAATGATCAACAAAGAGATTGCGCCTTTGTGATTCTCTGAGCAGCACTTTTTGCACGCAATGAGAAGGTCACAAAGATCTCAAGGACTCAGAGCAGATTGGGGAAGGGAACCCAATGGACAGCTGTTAGGAGACAGATGGAATCCTCCAGTGAGAGCGATCCATCGGGTTTGGTTGCACCTTTTTTCACATAATGGGCTAAATGGCTAGATCACAAACCCCGAGGGCTCATAGAAGGTTGGGGGGAGGAGACTCGCTGGACAGTTGGTAGGAGATAGATGGTAGCCTCTCATCAAGGCCATCCAACATGTTCGTCCATTGTATCTTCATTACTTTTCTTAGCGTCCCCATTTCGAAAGTATCGAATCGATTTTGAATAGATGAGAGAACTTGTGACTCGATGTCTAGCAACCGCATGTCAAGACTATCTTATTTAATATCTGAGTATATTATATTTGAGATCGATTCTATGAAGTTACGATACCCCTTTTATATGGTACAGAGGTCTCCAAATTACGACACGCGTATCATATCTGTCGCGCAAAAATTGATAATTCTCGAAGCAAATGACGAACTAGAAATTTAAAATGACGATTGCAATGGATAGAAAAATGCATAGAAAATTCAAATGACCAAATGGTAATCCTGCCCTCTACTGTCGATCGAATGAAAAAATTGAAAAGCAAACTGGCGTCAAATGCATAAAGATTTTCTGCAATTTTTTTTTTTTTATTTGAAGTCCCATCTTTGCTCCAGTTTTTGCAGTAAAATGTCTTCAATTAGATCATATCAAATAACACATATCAGTAAGAATTACGAATAGATTTAAAACGTTCTCCAACTATGAAAACTTACTCAAAACTCATAAATGTTACAAATACATAATTTTTTTTTCCTGGAATAAGTTGTTCTGCCGTGGTTCATGAAACCAAAGACTAATAATAAAAAATTACTTAAAAAAATTACATAATAAGCTGAAGGATCAAGTCACAAGAACCCTCATAGAATATTGGGAAGAAAGGGGCCTCACTTGACCGCTGTTAAGAGACAGATTATAGCCTCCCGTCAAGGCCATTCAGCGAGTCTTTACCAAACACGCTGAATGGCTCGCCTGCAGAGTACAACGACTTAATGTCCCATCCGACGAACAGAGGCCTTTCAAAGCCGATTAGTGTCCCCTTTCTGATTGAGGCATTGGGGGGGAAGGGGGCTAGCGGAAATTTTTACAGTTATAGACTATTATAGCGTAAAATGTTTTAACACGATTTATAATTTCACTTTTCAGTGTTACTTTCTTTTTGTAGCGTCAGATCAGTATCTCGATAGCCAGGGCTCATCCTCCAAAGAAAGGGAACCTTTTTTTTTTGCTTTCACCGACCGCTTTTATCAACTGCCCCTAGGGGTCTTCTGCTGTGCACAAAAGAAAAAGCACCAGCCATAGTCCACCGCCATAATGCCAACCTGCCTCCACCATGCGTGCGGTAGACACAGAGTGGCGAGACCGTGAGGCACCAGCCGACCCCTAGGGAGCTGTGTGGGGGACATACTGACTCCGAATGCAAAACTGTAAATGGTTGCCCTGATAAAAGGTTATGTTGTGTCGAGGGAGTGCGGATGGTCTTTGGTGTTTGCGGTTTGCCGCTGTGGCTTGCGCTTCGATCTCTCAAATGGAAGAACGCCCAACAAGTGTTTCGGTAAAGTTGAAAATATTCAACTGCTTTTTCAGGAGTTGTTTAAGTGTTTTAATTTGTTTGACGTTTCGGAGCATTTACTCATGCGGAAAAGCGAATAGACTAGAAATTAATTTATCCGGAGTAATTTTGTTGGGCTGTTTCACGAAACAACGATGCTTTTTGTTGCTCATGGGGTTTTTCATAAAATTTTTTCAGGTGCAAATTTACGTTTTAAGAGAAAATAGTTACAGATTTTAAAGGTCAGCGTCCTAATATTTAAGGATGTAATATTAGTATACAGAGGGATGAAAATTAATAAATTGGCAACTGTAAATGTTGGGTTGTTTTATCTCTGAGCGTCACTTTTTTCCACACAATGGACTAAATGGGCAGGTGACAAGGACCACGAGGTCTCAGAGAAAGTTGGGGGAAGGGGACTACTAGACAGCTGTTAGGAAACAAATAGTAGCCTCTCGTCCTGGCCATCCAATGTGTTCTTTAACGTGTGCATAGTATGGCCCTCCCGCATAAGGGTCACGGCTTTACTTTCCATTCAACGCACGGCAGCCTTTCCAAGACCATCGGTGTTCCCTACTGACCGAGGGCAGGGCGGGAAGTTATGAGGATGATTTTGGATGACTTCCTTGGGAAATGCAATACATTGTTGGTCAACAATTAAACATGGATCATCAAAATGTGAATACAAAATTAACGTTGAAGCTAAAAGAATTTTAACGTATGTAGGCAACAAATTGCGCAGTTTTGGAAAATTCGATATGCATATTTCGTATAACCTCAAGCAATAACTAACAGATAATAACTCGTAAAATAAATACTTGGGTAGACGCTCAATCATTTCAAATTGAAACTCTATCGGTCTGGAATAGCAGGCTGTTTCATAATGCCTCAAAGAAATCTTTTAGCAGCTCAAAGCCTCAGTGTGCAATGGTATCACTTTGGCTTATGGTGATAATGCAGCTGCTGACGTTTGAGTCCGAATCCAGATATGACGTGTTTGCAAGTTTTATAAGAAACCAGGACGAGCTTGTTATAGCTTTTAGGGTTCGTTCTTTGTGTAGGGAAGTAACTCTTCCCTTTTAAAACGTTAAAATCGAAAAAAAAAAAAATGGAGAGCCGTTGGAGGGTTGAACCCGCCGACTCCAAGAGGGAAAAAATTATATTTTCGCCCTGTGTCATTTTACATTTAAAAAAACATATTTTGCATCAGATATCGTGCGAAACAAAATTCAAATTGTCACGGGTAAGATAGTGTACTCTGAAAAACGATAATTTTTTTACGTCAGTGTGCGATTTTTTTTTATTACCTATCTTCCTATTGCTTTTCGGTCGTTCTTTGTTGGTTTGCTAGCTTGTCATCTTGTCAGTTTGTCGGTTTGTGGATTTGTCCAAATAGTTGTTCCATCATATCTTTTGAACGCGATTGGCAAACGTAATGATTTATATGTCAAATGAAAACTTGTGACGCGCGGAGTGTCGTGGGCTATAAAAAACTGATCCCCATGAATGAAACGATTATTTGCTATATCTTCGGAAAGCAAAGGCCGAAAGTAACGGCCCAATGAGGTTGGGGAAGGGTACACTCTGGATAGTTGTTAGAACATAGATGGCAGCCTCCATCAAGGCCATCCAGCGTGTTCTTTAAGTGCACAGGATAAGGCTCTACGTCACACGGAAGCACGGTCTCAAGCGTCTAGATTTATCTCGACGCTGGAGCAGGTGGGGCTCGAACCTAGGAAATGCAGATTACGAGCTCTCCCCCCATTCTGCCCCTGTGAAAATTACAGTTTTTATTTTCAATTAGTCACTTAAAGTACATAACATTGAATATATTGATACAGTATATTCAGAGACGTTTAAATGCAATATTGACATTTTTGCTTTTGACATCGTAAATTTGCTATAAGAAAAGATTAACCATAACAATCTGCAAACATTGGACTGTTGTGTGTGAAAATGTTAGGTTATGTGATGTTTTATTTTATATTAACAATGATTTATTATAATGCTATTATATTATACACTGAGAGATCACCGAATTATGACCACAGTACCCATGTTATGTCAATGGTAAACTAAATCTGAATTTGAATATCCTCTAAAACAAGCTTTTAGTGAGAAAATGCAGCTGAGAATAATTTAGAAATCTTAATCAAATCTGTCTAAATCTCGAGAATGTTCGCCAATATTTTAACCAATGCATTGTAAGAAATTTATCCAAACATAAAACAGATATTGAAGGAATTATTTCCCTACACTTTAAAAACATGCATTTATGAAATGGTTTGAAATAATGTTTCATTTTCAAATAACTTCAAAGGAAAATTCTTTGTCTAGCACTGCTACTGTTAAATATTCAGGATTTAATAATTCTTTAAATACTAATGGAATATTGCTAAATAACGATGGTTAGATAGGAAAAATTGAGATTTGTAATTTACCTTTAATGACATTTTCCTATAAAATGATTATTTTAAAAGTTATGACTTCAAAATTAGCGTTCTATTATCATAACTTGGGGTATAATTGGACATGGGTCATAATTCAATTATCACTCGGTGTATGACTCTCACTCTTTTCAAAGAGAACGGAATTTTGTCCACTGCAAGTATTTTTGCTTTTTAATCATGATATTTATTTTTTACCCCTTAAGCGTTTCAGTGTCCAATGAATTTGTCTTAACGAAAAATGCCTTCATGGCATTCATACCTTGAGCCCTTAACTTTTAAGTCAATCTCAAACCTTTAAGATCTGACAGTATCGTAGTGATGTATTACCTTCAAAAACATTTAACCAAGCTAAGAGCTTCTTGGAAGAAAACAGTTGCAGCTTCTTAGCAAATGTTGTTCTCTACCAGTCTCTTTTGGGGTCTCTAAGCCTCGTTCTTTGCACTTGAAATCTTTTCCTATTTTCATCTTTAGGTCTCTCGACTTCAGGGAAGTCCTGACTTGCAGTAGGAAGAGCGTGAAGACTGACAGTTAAAGAATGCAGTGAACAAAAGAGAAGTTTGCCCAGACAGCCACTAAAGTGGACGAAAGTACGACCACCTGGGAAGCCATGAAGCGGTAGAAAAACGAAGGAACTACCGGTTCAAGATGGGACGATTCACCGCTGACTGACACAGCTTGCTCGTTTGCTTGGATTCCGGTATAGTACATTGTGGGTTAAAAGTGTTTGTGTTTTTATAATAAGGTGGCATTTGTATTGATTTCTGCTTTTAGGAAGTAAAATACATTACTCCGATGTTTTCTTTAGGGAAAGGACTTTTTTTTTTTCAAAGAAATAAAAACCTTTTTAACTAATGTATTGATTTTGTCCGTGGCCTTCTTTTGAGTGATTTTTGCTATTGTGGACTCCTTTTCGAGCAGAAGGAACGAATGAGAAATGGAAAGTCGTGTTGCCAGATGAAACTTTCTTTTTGATACTAACGAAAAAAGAATCAAGTTAAAACTCCAAAATTTCAAAAATAAATTATTTATGAAACAATATTACCGAAGGAATAATAAAAGATACAATCCAATCAAATATTCTAATCAATTACATAAATATAAATAAATAAATACCCCCTCAAGCAGCTGCTTGCCATAGAGGTCTGACAGGAGCCTGTCAGTTTATATGCCACAGTAGGAGATCTGAGAGGATGGCAGGACCTCAGCAGAGAAACGACACAAACAGCCATGCCTTACCCGGGGCTCGAACCCAGGTCCCTTAGATCAGTAGCCAAGCGTGCTAACCACTCGGCCACGGGACGGCTCTAAAATACCCCCTCAAGCAGCTGCTTGCCACAGAGGTCTGACAGGAGCCTGTCAGTTTATATGCCATAGTAGAAGGTCTGAGAGGATGGCAGGACCTCAGCAGAAAAACGACACAAACAGCCATGCCTTACCCGGGGCTCGAACCCAGGTCCCGTAGATTATAGCCATTCAAAAATTGGTGATTATTAAAAGGTAGATATGTTAAATTGCTAAAATACCGAAATCAAAAGCCCTCCAAAGTGCATTCAAATAGGCCAAACTTTCACAACTCAAACGAATTGCAATAATGTATCCAGTAGAGCTCACTTCCGAGATCACCGAAAGCTTCGATTGGCTTAGAAAGGCAGCCGTCCATAGGATGGGACATTAACACGTGGCTCTGTGCGCAGGAGAGCTATACCCCATGCACGTTAAAGAACAAATAATAACCTTGACGGAATGTTACAATCTGTTTCTTAATAGCTGTTTAGTAGTAACAGTGTTCCTCAAACTTCTCTGAGCACTTGGGGCCTTTGTGATCTGGCCATTGTATGCAAAAAGTGCCACTCGGAAGTAAAACAACCCAACGACCATCAGTATTTACCTGCACCTAGTTAAACAAAACCATTTTAAATAATAAATTCTGATTCATGCCATTAGGAAAATATAAATTTATATTAAAAATTAAAATTATTATTTTAATATTAAAAAGATAATTTTTTTTTTCAAGAAAAACATGTTCGTCTTAAGCAGTTTTTTATCTGTTTTATTTAGGAGTCAATATTTAGTTTATATGTGACCTTTAAGATTATTTTGCTGCTCATTATTGTGGTGCCTGACTTGCCACTTTACCTGAATTCCGCTGTGGTAAAAGTGTTTGCGTTTTTATAATACAGTGACCTTTGTTTAATTTCTACTTTCAGGAAGTGAAATACATTACCTCAACGTTTTCTTTAGGAAAGAAACATTTTTTTTTTTTCAAAAAAAAAATAAAAAAACTTTTAACTAATTTATAATTTTATTTGTGCTTTCTTTCAAGTGATTTTTGTTTTTAAATAATAAAAAATAAATACCCCCTCAAGCAGCTGCTTGCCACAGAGGTCTGACAGTTTATATGCCATAGTAGAAGGTCTGTGAGGATGGCAGGACCTCAGCAGAAAAACAACACGAACATCTGTGCCTCGAACCCAGGTCCCTTAGATCAGTAGTCAAGTGCGCTAACCACTCGGCCACGGGACGTGTTAAGAACTTTGTTTTCACCTGCTCGGAAAGAATTTCCCGTTGAAATTCAACTGGCGCTTCATATGGAAAATAAAAATAGAGGTGGGTCAAGTGCTGGAACTAAGCAACGGAGGAGAGGGGCTAGTGCTGGAACTAAGTAACGGGGGAGGGATGGCTAGTGCTGGAATAAGTAACGGAAGAGGGGGTGATAGTGCTGGAACTAAGTAATGGGGGAGGAAGGGCTATTGCTGGAACTAAGTAACGGAGGAGGGGGCAAGTGCTCGAACTAAGTAACGGAGAAGAGGGCAAGTGCTGGAACTAAGTAACGGGGGAGGGGGAGAAGTGTGGAACTGTAAATAACGTGGGAGGGGCAACAGACTGGATCTCCATTGCACTAAAACATTTTCCCCTCAGTTTCACAGGTCTTTAAAAATATTACTTGAAAACTTTGTGAAATATGCACAAGTTTAATATTTTTTGCCACTGTTACAGTTACTAGCATTCTCACGCCCCCCCCCCCACACACACACACTGCTTAATGCGTTCCTACAGTTATTGTTAAGACTGAAATAATTTAGCTTAAAATTATGAAAACTGGCTTTGCGATTCGCTACAAAGTTTAGCCTTCAAAGTGACAAATAGTGATTTCGTTACGGTAATTATTGGTTAGTGAGATAATTTAGGAGTAACTCTATTACAACTATTCTAATTCTATTACAATTATTCTAACTCTAATACTATTGACAAGTGCGAACATTCTACTCTCTTTCAAAAGGGTCAGATCTGAAGCTTTTACTACTTCCTCTACAAATATGTTTTGTTTCAAATGCAATATTTACAAGAAATTTATAATTTTACACAAGAAATACGCAATATATAATGAAAATATAAAATTGTAAAGATAAATTACTAAATGGAATGTTTAATCGGAATATTTTGCATCCTTTTGTTATTTATTTATTTTGTTTTAAAACAAATGTTGTTTTAATTGAAAATAAACTAAAGATCAACGGCTCGAATCTTGTTATTTAGTCAAGACATTCTTTCATTTTTTTACAAAAGAAATCATATTTATATTTCAATCATATGCTTTTAAACTAAAAAACACAAAGTGATATCTCACTAGCTATCCAGTAAATGGGGGCCGGGGGTGGCTCAGTCGGTAGCGCGCCAGGCTCGTAATCTGTAGTTCCCAGGTTCGAGTCCCAGCTGGGTCAGCGTTGAGATTTATCTCCGCAAAATTCCCCGCCCTGCCCACGGTCAGTAGGGGACACCGATGGGCTTGGAAAGGCCGCCGTCCGTCGGATGGGACGTTAAGCCGTGGCCCCGTGTGCTGGAGAGCCATACCCTGTGCACTTTAAATAACACGCTGGATGGCCTTGACGGGAGGCTACCATCTGTCTCCCAACAGCTGTTCCAGTGGGTCCCCTCCCCCAACCTTCTCTGAGCCTTCGGGGTCCATGTGACCTGGCCATTTAGCCCTTGGTGTGCAAAAAAGTGCCGCTCAGAGATAAAACAACCCAACCCTAATATCCAGTAAATGACACGTTTAGATCATTTACTTTAAATATTACAAAAGTTCAGAGCTCTGGTCCAAATGTCACAAAATCTGTTATAAGCTTAGACCATCTGTGATACACATAATATTCATCAAAAACAAAATGCTTCATTGGAAGTTATATACTGATGCACAATCCTAAACATACCATAGTTAGAAAAGATTGATTTCCATATGAATTGCACTATTTCCCTTTACAGTCTAATAACTCTTCACTTTCTGAATAATTATTCATTGTGCTACGAATCTTCTTTCTCCTCAGCACAATGTATCAAAATATCGTCCAGTTCTTGCTCACTTCTGACAAAGAACCTAGTCATTACAGACTAAAATAACTGATAACTTTCAATTTTTCTCAGTTAGTTTTGCATATTTTCTTACTTACGCTTACACAAAGTGCGCCTTGCAGTGTTTGCAATACTTTTTGCTTGTGCTTGCTCTATCCCAAACAATGGCAAGCAAAACAATAAACGTTTAATCGTGCAAACTTTTATACCTTAGCAAGGGAAGTAGCAGGTGTGTTCAGTATTTTCTGATATCCAACGGCCATTTTGATGGCGCTGCTGATGTTGGCCCGTTTCCTCAGCTTCTTTGTTGCTATGGTCACGTAACTTCCCACCTTCTTTCATTGTCGAACGATTAATTTGGTGCGCACACGTACACACGACCACACGACGGTCAGTCCCGTGATGTGTCATTACAGCTCTGCAGTCTCCTGGCACGCTGTCATTAATATTAATCTAAAGGATCATCAGTAGTGGCCACACGGACGGTCTCTACATCCTCCAGACCGGTCTTCTTCGCTGACAATCTAGAGCAAGGAAGGAAAAAATCCTGTTCGTGGAAAAAAAGATTACAGATGATTGTGGGCAGCTGTGAAATTGTGTTTTTTTATGCGTATATATCGTGTTTTTGTATTTACTGAAAAATACAATAATAACTGGAATATCTGGATTAATTGGTTTGGATAACTTAAATTTCAGATCAGCGATTTCAAATAAAACAAATGAATAACAACGTATAAGACGAAATTTTGGTTAATACGGAACGGAAGTTTGGCCTGTTCCGGCGATGATACCTTTACACGAAGAAATAGTCTCTTAACGCGAACCGGATAACACGAAAAAAATCGCTTAAAGAGAAATTTTGAATACATTTTTTATTCGTCGGACAATAACAAACTTCTTTGGATAACACGAAATTTATAAAGAATCGACAAACATAATCCCAACCATTAGGCCTGGAAGCCCTAGCAACCACTGCTAGGGCTTCCGGGCCTAATGGTGGCAGTGGTCTAATATTAATTAATGGTGCAGTGGTGCAGTGGCCTAATGGT
Source organism: Ryuthela nishihirai (assembly GCA_038380435.1). Taxonomy (NCBI): domain Eukaryota; kingdom Metazoa; phylum Arthropoda; class Arachnida; order Araneae; family Heptathelidae; genus Ryuthela; species Ryuthela nishihirai. Next base: position 32,649,534 of record JAWZYU010000019.1, on the reverse strand, counting down.
GCAGTGGTCTAATATTAATTAATAAATTTTTGAATAGATTTATTACACATTTATTTTGAAACAGAATTTATCACAGATAGTCTTCAAATTCCTTATTAATTTTTATTTAACAGCGGTTCTAAATACACTAAATACACAGATTTAGACTCGACACCTGGGACACAGGTTAATAATTTTGTCTGCTGATTATGACGGTTGTTTCCTGACTATCATTCAGATTGTCGACCTTGTTAATCCTTGAACATGAATCACATTCATAATGAAGGCTAGATGAGCTTAGGCTACAAATCGTTTATCATTTTTCATGATCTTCACTCACGAAATATAGCGTAGGCTTGCGACTAGAGATAGAAACCAATAATGCAATTTATTCATCAATATAACTTACTTTTAATGCGAAATTCTGTCAATTAACATTCAAACGGTCCTCTGACTTTCGTCTCAATTGTTTTGAACTATATACGTATTCTACATATAAATAATTTTATTATGTATTAAATATGGCCGGATCTGGAATGTTTGCCCCCCCCCCCCCCATCTTCATTTGAGAATGCTAGTAAGGGAAAGAGAGACAAAATATTATTAAAATTGTGCATATTTCGCGCATTTTTTAAAATTTTTTAAAGACCTGTAAAACAGAGGGGAAATGTTATGCAGCAATGAAAATACAGTCTCTTGCGTCCCACCTTCTTTTTTTTCCGGTTGGATTGTGTCAGTTGTTCTCCCCCCCCCCACTTCCTTAATTTTTTTAGATCAGGGTCTGGTATTAAAGAAAGTTTTACAACCAAAAAAATTTAACTAATTGAATTTTGGGTAATCATGCAAGCAAAGGAGAAAATCGCCTACAAAATCAGCAAATCTTTAAATGAAAATATTAAATTCAAAGAAAACTCGAAATGTGCCATGCCGTCATGATAATCGGGGACCGGATTACATATATTTTACTCTGTATGGTTTTATTCTTTAGATTAGTATTCGGAATGCCCCAAATAAATCCCAATAGATTTTATTGGGGCATTCTGAATACATAGCTTATTCGCCTATTTCTGAGCTTGTTGCTGTCGCCTATACACAGCTTATTCGCCTATTTCTGAGCTTGTTGCTGTCGCCTATACACAGCTTATTCGCCTATTTCTGAGCTTGCTGCTGTCGAGGCATGTCCGTTGTTGTGGCATTCTCCTTAACGCGGTAGTTTCCGACATGAACTGCTTGGGGCTCGTGGGATTTTTTTTAGAAGAGTTTTGGGGTAAAATTGAATTGATTATAATTCTCCAAATGTTAGAGATCGATTGTTTAGTTCATTTCTTTTAGAAACTCAACTCTTGCAGCTACCAGATCTCTCCGTTCAACTAAAAGCTTTCTTCTGTCATTGTGTCTCTTGCATCTATGAGCGGCACTTTTTTGCACACAATGAGCTAAATGGCCAGGTCACAAGGACCCCGAGGGCTCAGAGAGAGTTGGAAGAGGGAACTCACTGGAATAGCTGTTGGAAGACAGCGGGTAGCTTCCCGTCAAAGCCATCCAACGTGTTCTTTAACGTGCACAGAGTACAAAGTGTGGCTCTCCCGCACAATGGGGCGTGGCTTAACTCGCCATCCGATGGACGGCGGCCTTTACAAGCCCATCGTGTCCCCTACTAACTGTGGTTAGTGAGTTTTGCTGAGATAAATCTCAACGCTGGTCCAGATGGAATTCGAACCTAGAAACTGCAGATAACGAGCCTGGAGCGCTACCCACTGAGCCACCCCTGCCCCTCACAAGCAGTAACTGTTGGCTCTTGAGGGTGGGCAATATCGTTAGGTGCCTTTTGAGTTGCGTTGTCCGCCATTCACGACTCAGCAATTGACATTCCTTGCTACTGCACATATATTTCGGGGAGGGGGCGTAGGCGATGAATTATGTTGCTAAACTGGGAGGCGGCATTGTAGAATGTTTGGAAATCAATACCTTATAGCAGTGGTTCTCAACCTTTTATGCCTCATGTCCCCCTGGAAATGTGTATGTAACTGGCGTACCCCTTATATAGTTAGATAAAACTATAGTTATAGTATAATAATGCCAACTTAGCTACTTTGTTACTAGCTCTAGCGACTTTTGAGCTCTCACGGCGTACCCCCAAAAATTTTACCGCGTACCCCACGTTGAGAATCCTGCCTTATAGTATCAGATGGCCAAAATGTACACCATTAAAGGTATGATTTCTCATTTTCTAATCGATTTTTTCCTGATATTTTACCCCCGAACAATAATCGAGCTAAATCAGAAAAAAAAAAGCAAAAATAAAAATATGCATTTGATAATAATTCGTTATTTTTTCTTGTAAAAAAAGGGGGAATTGCGATTAAGATTAAATTAGCATACTGTCAGTTTATTTGGGTTTGTCAAATCACACAACGCCTAGATAATAAATGGCATTATTTTTGGTCATTATTTTATGTTACTGAGGCTGTTCACGCTTATTACAGATATTCTGCGGCTTTGTCCAAAGGAAGTTTACCCTTAAAATGTTCAATGAAGTGAAATAATTAATTATCGTTCCAGAATACTTACTATTCATTAAATGAAAACGAAAAACTGATATTAATATAAGAAAAATTAGTTTATTAGTTCCTGACATTCAGCATAATAGAGAAATATCGAAACAAATTAGAGTAAGAACATAGTTATTACTATGTTCTTAGATTTAAAGAAAGCCTTCGATACAATAGATCATAGCATTTTACTAAATAAATTGGAAAATTACGGTATTCGCGGTATATTGTTAGATTGGTTTAGAAATTATTTATCAGACAGATACACAATTACTAAAATAAAAAACTGCTGCAGCAGAAAAGTAATTACACGTTGTGGAATTCCCCAAGGCTCAATTTTAGGTCCTTTAGTGTTCTTAGTATACATAAATGATTTGTTCAATACAAAATTAAATAGTGCTATTTATCTATATGCTGACGACATTGTTTTAATAAACAGTCAGAAATATTTAAATGATAGCATTTCAGAGGTTCAAACAGATTACAATAATATTATTAGATGGTTAAATCATAATAAAATCTATTTAAATGAGACAAAACAAAACTAATGATTATTCATTCACCAGGATTTCATATTCATCAAAACCTCTTTATCAAAACTCATAAAATAAATTGCAGAAAAAAGGATGCTTCAAATTATCAATCATTATGCAGTTGCCCACTTGTTGAGCAAGTGAATAAAATAAATTACTTAGGAATCATTTTTGATGAATATTTTAGGTGGAATGCCCATATATCCCACATATGTGAAAGCTTGAGAATATCGGCGATAAAAATTCAAAAATTGAAATACGTATTAAATATGGAAACATGTGTACTATTTTATAAAGCAATATGCGAATCTATTTTAAATTATGGAATAATTGTGCATGGAACAACTAACTTAACTAACATAAATAAAATAGAAAAACTGAAGTCTATAATAGCTAAAAATATCATTCCGTCTCATTTGCAAAAAATTTATAAAACTTCTACCGATAGATTAAAATTTTTAAATCTTTTATCCTACAGCAATTTATATAAATATAACGTAATAATTAAAAAATTTTTGACGAAACTTACAAACTAAAAATTCAACATAATAAAAATACAAGACTTCAAAACCAAGGTTATTACAAATTGCCAAATTTTCGAAATAATTACGGGAAACATACCTCCGAATATCAAGTACCACTTATATTTAACGCTATTCCAAATGAATTACTAAATATAGATTCTTTTAGAAGACTTAAAATGGAATTAAAAATTATTTGGTATTTTCTACTTAGCTGATTTTTATGTGTTGTGTTTTGTGGATTTATTTGATGTACACCATTTTTGTGGCTGAATGACCTATGTTTAATATAATTTATTCATTTTCCTGCAGATAAGCTATTTAGCTTTGCGGGTCAAAGTGTAAATGTATTTGTATTCTTTACTGTTATGAATAAAAATTATATTCTAAAAAAATATTAAAAACACTGTAGATGTGTTAAGAACATCATTATAAACGAATCTGTTGTGAATTTAAAAGAAATATTGAAGACAATAAATTACCACTGAAATGAAAGGAGTAGGTAACTATTTGAGATATTTATTTGACATTCTTTTGAGAACGTCGAAAGAGTTACAAATTAATTCTTACCATAAAGGCAATAAATTCAAAAACTGTAGATTTTCAGCAAAATTTGATTTTTGCATTTTTTTTGTCGCACTCTGAAGCACTATTGAAATAAATGTCTATATCGCTAAAATGTTTATTTTCTCCTTTGGTCATTATCTCTATAATGCTCTTACCTCAACCATTTTTAATCGTATCAACCTCAAATTTTGCACACAGACTGATTATGGTCCTCACAAAACTCATATAAATTTCGGATCCAGTTGCAGTAGATCCTATTACCAAAACTCTCATTTTGTTTATATGCAATTGAAATGGTAAGAAACAAAGGGAATCAAAGGTTATTTATGAATAATCACAGAGTATTTACACAGAAACGATGTGATTAAAGAACGTTTCGGTGATGATAATATGATATTAAATTTAGAATATTATAGATTTTGAGTAACATTTTATAGAAACCAAAAAATTTAGTTTATATTTTTAAATATTCACCGTAAATTAAATTGAATAAAAAATCAAGACCGTTTCAACAGGCTTAATCTGCCAAAATTTATATTCACTCAAAAACATTTTATGTCCTTATAATAACTGGATATCATGGAATAAAGCGAGATTTTTTTATTTAGAGTATTTACCTTAATACCTCTTGATTAAGGTTATAGGGGAAAAATAAAAATAGAGGTTCAAGGGCAAAAAAAATAATTTTAAAAATTCCCGAAAGAAAAAAAAATAAAAAGTTTCCTTAAAATTGGAAATTTTTAGAAAACCACATTTTAAAGTATATATTGTGTAATTATTTAAAATAACACTGTCAACAAAATTTATATAGTTTAAATGACGGAATATATTTAATATTCAGAAATACCAACAACAGAATCAATTTTCCGTCTAACTATTCAAAATAAAATTATCATCAAAATTTATAGAATTTAAATGGCAGAATATATTCAAAAAGCATCAATGACAAAAACCCATTTTCTGTGTAATTATTTGAAATAGAATCATTATCTATAAATAGAATCGTTATCAAAATTTCTACAGTTTAAATAACGTAATATATTCAGAAATGGCAGCAACAGATTCTATTTTCTATTATTCAAAGTCAGTTTCGAAAGTGTTCCGTCTTCAGCGGGATAAGAAAAAAACACAAATTCATGCTTGTTATCTTTCCAATGCTAATGATTTGACTGGTGAATTTAAGCACAAAAAGATCAGACGACAGAACACTATTTCACAAAACGAAAACAAATCAACCTGATCGGACACACATTCAGCAATCAAATCATTAGCACTAGAAAGATAACAAGCATAAGATGACGAGATCGCTTGTAAAGGAATTTTTCTCGCTCGAAGAAAGAATCAACATAATCAATCTCATGACGTTTTGAATGAGGTCGCTCCCTTCTTCAATGCCCGCTGCGCAAAACATCTGTTGTCCAACGTTCTTTCCGAGCCTATTGACACTTATGCGCCGTTCTCCGCTCTACAAATAACGAGCCACTAGGATGACCTGGACCTGCAAGGGCAGGTCCGCGGGTTGGCGAAGAACTCCCGCAGAGTTCTAGGTTTGCGATATATAGCGAAGGGTAGAATGCTATCTGGCAGCTCAGCATTCCAAACAGTTCAGCTGGTCTCGAGGACCCTTTTCCTGTTTCGAAAACGAAAAAAGAAGGAAAAAGTTCTTGACTAACGAAATGACCATCCCATAATGCGATTATGTTCGTAAGAAAGAAATGTATTCATTCACCTAGAAATATCATTATTCAAGAGAATATGAGAAAATATGATCTGGTATGCTTAAATTTGTGCTAAAAACATTACAAGGTTTATTTAACAACGCTCTTGAAGTATGATGATGTCAATGGGTACAGAGAAAAAATTGTCTTGAGCCGGGTGGGATCCGTACCCACGACCTCCTGATAACATTTCAGGTGGTCTGAAAAGTATGTTATAAACATTCGGTATTAGAGAACTTTGAGACACTACAGAGAACTCTAGATGGCTTTAAGACACTAATGAAGAATGATAGAAGGCTTTAAGATACTATAGAGGACACTATATGACTTTAAGTCACTGGAGAGAACACTAGATGGCTTTTTAGAGAAAACACTAGATGGCTTTTAAGATACTATAGAGAACGTTAATTGGTTTTTAAGACACTATGGGGAACACGAGGTGGCTTTAAGATGCTATGGAGAATATTAGATGGCTTTAAGATTACACTCTAGATGACTTCGAGTTATTACAGAACATTTGATTGGCTTCGGCCACTAAATGTGTCTGATGTTTTTGAAGTTTTTAGAAGATATTGAAGGGCTTTGAGTCATTGCAAAACGCGCTAGTTGGCGCGACAGTAAATAACTTACTAAATGGTTTTTGAGACAATAAAAATGATCTTCGTATTGATATCATTAAGTTGGTGGAAAAGAAACATATTCATTTACCTAAAAATATGAATTATTCAAGGAAAAAGAACAAGTAAAAATGAAAAAATTATCTAATACACATAAATATAGGCTGATAAATTCGATGTCAGATAGGGTACATATAATTTTCAAACAATTTTTAAAGACCACTAAAACAGAGCCTTTTCCATCGAATCAATTTTCTCCGTTCCCCTTTATTTTATTCTAAATCCGGGTGTGAACCAAGGAGCATTCCTACCAGAAAGCAAAGAGGGCCCGCTGCCCTGGGCCTCAAGGAACCCTTTTCAAATACGGTAGAGTTGATGAGTTGCGAGTGCATGTGGTGGGCCCCCTCGTACAAAATTACACCCGACTTTATAAACCTCGTCATGACACTGGGTATTAGAAAAACTTCTCAATGAGCCAGAGAGAACGCTTGACTGATTCACATCATACATTGAACTTAATTTTCAGAGGAAGTATTATGGGATCACTTCTCTTTTTGTGGTTTTGGTATTATATCTAATTTAATATATGGCATCTAAACAAATGCGTGGGCACGTGAATTCTCGGTGAGTGCCAAGAAAAGCTTGCCACGATACAGAAAATGTTAAGGGCCTACCACCATTTTTTTTCAGCAACTACGAAAGATTAAGCATGAAATAAGATTAATAAACTGCAACCAATGAAATTATTAGTCAATTTGCGAACTTTTGTTTTTCAGAGCCACAATAAAGATAGCGTTGTTTCCAACAAGGCAAAGAAACCTTTGTCGTTAAAAGGCAATAACAAATTTCTTTAATAATAAATATTTTACATTAACTGCATCCAATATATATATAGATGTATAAAAAGGGAGCAACCCTCCCCCACAAACATACTCAATACAAATGTCTTGATCCCTGTACTGTATTTGGAGCTTCGAAGTTGAGTGGCGCTTTTGTGCACACATTGTGTTAAATAGCTGGGCCAAAATGAGCTCAAGGGCTAAGAAAGGTTAGGGAAAGAGAACTTACTGGACAGCTGTTAGGATACAGATAGAATCCTCCCATCAAGGTCATCCAATGTGCTCTTTATCTTGCACAAGGCAGGGCTCTCATGCACATATGGGCAAGGCTTAATAAAACAACTGAAGGACGACGTCCTTTCTAAATCCATCGGTGACCCTTTTCTGACACAGCTGGAACTCAAACCTGGCATGCTATAGACTGAGCTTACCCCTCTCAATAGAATGAGAGTAGCAATCCTAATTAACATTATATTAAATACAAATTATAAAATATCAATATAATTTTCAATAGAAAGTCATTTTTAGCAATAAATAAATATTGATAAAGCAATAGAAATAGTTTTAAGTACTTTGAGATAACATATATAAGCAAATTTTGATCATACTGAAGAAAAGGGCCGGATTTCAAACACAATTGCCACTAGGCGCAATTTTAAGTTGTAGTGCCTCCTTTGTGCAGTAGTATCATTTTCTTATAAAAAATATTATTTTTTTTTGCTTTCAGTTTCAAACAGTTTTTATTCCTCGCTTCTACAGCTCTGGGAATGAACAAATTATACTCAATATCCAAAAGTACTGGGGCATTTCCATGTTGTATGAATAGAAAACTGTATTCAAAACTCCCTAACTCTGAATTAAGAATTTTGTAACAAAATGTCACAAGAAATGAGAAATCTAAAAAATTCCCCAAAATCTAGATTTTGCGCAATATTTGTATACCACTTAAAGAATTCTGGAAACCGAAACATTGGCGTTGTTACTCGTAGGAATTTACCTTAAAATTGTAAACAAATCGTTTACTGCAATAAATGTCATTTGAAAAGTTTGGGAATGTTTTTCACTTTGCATCAATTTTCAAGCAAAATAGCAGCTTCCGATGGCAAACATTTCAGGTCTTTGAATATTAAACAAATATTTCCTAAAATCGAAAATTGGAAAAATTTGAATGAGATTTTCAAATTAACTTCTGCAATATTTTTGCTTTAAAAGAGCTATTTTTCAAAGTTAACAAGTTTTAAAAATGGTTCTTCTACTCACATATTATGGAAATATCCCAATACGTTTGGTAATATATAGTATATCCCCTAATGAACCAAATTCTTTTAAAAGTTCGTTTTCGGTTGTGAGAAGAGCGAGTACTTTAAAACAGTAATCGCTCTCCATGGAGTGTAACCAGTTAAAATTTTATTGGTAATGTTGTCCATTTAAACGTAATTCTATAATTACTTAAATGAACAAATTATATCATTCAAATGACGGTGCCCATTTTGCATTGGCGTGCACAGGCCAGTGTTTTAACGTGCCTAATTTAAAACCAGGGAATGTTCCCGATATTTAAACTATGTATTTCTACTAAGTCAATATTTGAGCTTTAATTGAATTTTTGATATTTCCCGATAAATATTTTTTTTATTTTCAAGGAACCCAATAATTTCAAAATTTTATTGCCTCTCGCTATGCGTCCTGTAATAAATACTTCCTTCCAACATTCCAACTCCTTTCCGTTTGAAACCAAACCTGTGAGTTCTACCTGTTATGACCAATAAAAATTTTGCCCTTCAGGAATTGAATCTTCTTTTATCAGCATAAGACTTCGTAAATCTCAGTAGGACTTCTTAACCCAGAGCTGGTAAATCTACTACCTCCATGAAGAGACAAAGAAATCTAACAGTAGTGACTGTCTGCTTTACCGAACTTTTGCTCTCACAGCGTGGGATCCATCATACGCTTCAGGAACGGCGAACAGCAATTTGGACGCCTTTGTGCTGTAAAGCTCACCAGACACCTGGTGGTTAGCGGGGAACCACATAAACCAGCACGATATGAGTGAAAAGTAGGTTCGACACTGAAACATTCTCTGTTGTCTTGCCGAGTTGGTCTGCTTCGAGAAACATTTCTTAAAGGAGTTTTTTTTTTCAATACGTTTTTTGCATTAGCTTTGGGATGGGGGTACGGATTTGGATGAGGGGCTATGCCTTCGTTTTTGATAATAGTCAACAATCGGAATATATATCAACAATTTAATTTATACTGTAAATGTTTGAGCAGTAGCCAGGGATAAAATCTGAAATATCTTTCTTGAATCTGTCTACAATTTGAACCCAGGCTTCTATACAACAAATTAGATTTAAAATAGCTGAGACCCGAATAATTATTGTTCGGGGTTTTCTAATTAAATTATGAACATCCGATTATATAAAAAAAATGTAAACAAATCTCACCCAGTTGTTCCAGTCCAACAAATCCAGCGGTAAGAAAATTCAGAGCAGATATGTTCAATCCCCATTCTGAAGGTCCAAGAGCCATCTTAGAGCTATGCTCTATGAATTTACCTAAACGTTTTCTAGAACTAAACTCTCTAAGTATCTTTGGGTTGTTTTACCTCTGAACGACACATTTTTGCACACAATGGACCCCGAAGGCTCAAAGAGGGTTGGGGGAGGAGACCCACTGGAGCAGCTGTTGGAAGACAGATGGTAGCCTGCCGTCAAGGCCATCCAGCGTGTTCTTTAACGTGAACAGGGTATGGCTCTCCCGCACACGGGGTCACGGCTTAACGTCCCATCCGATGGACGGCGACCTTTCCAAGCCCATCGGTGTCCCATACTGGCCGTGGGCAAAGCGGGGAATTTTGCTGAGATAAAACTCAACGCTGACCCAGCTGGGACTCGAACCTGGGAACTACAGATTACGAGCCTGGCACGCTTCCGACTGAGCCACCTCTCTAAGTTTCTTTATATGCCATTCTCCTTAAGGAGGATGGAAATGGACGGGCGGGGGGAGAGAGCACAAAGAAACCTAGTGGTGATGTATGGCATTTTTTGTAGGGGAAGCAGTTACCACGAGCAGTTCGGAACGCCTTTCCGGAACTCGATGTTTCCGAATTATTGAACCGGAACTCCGTAACGTTATCTGATGTTTCCGAGTTATTGAATTGGAACTCCGTAACGTTATCTGATGTTTCCGAATCGTTGAGTGAAAGTAATCCCATAATTTTTAAATGTTATTGAAATAATAGTAATATATATATATTGTCTAGTAAAGAAGGTGGGGGGGAATTGAGCATGTAATCTCTCCTCATTGATAAAATTTATTTTTAAGAAACAATTTGCTTATTGGAGTTTCTGTGGCCAGTAATTAGTCTGCTTGGTTACTGATCTCAAGGACCTGGGTTCAAACCCCGGATAAAAGTTTGGGTGGTTTTTTTCTTGTGTTGTCTTTCTGCTGAGGTCTCGCCTTCTTCACAGACCATCTCTATGGTGTATTACACTGAGATGCTCGTGCCAGAACTCTGTGGCAAGCAGCTGCTTAAGGGATAATTTGTTTATTTAATTACTCATTAAATGGTATTAATAAAATTGCTAAACAATTTTTTGAAAACGCCCATACCTCCAAGTATTTCGGCTAATCTGGCTACACCACTGATTATATATGAAAGAATTATGCATAATTCCTAAATTTTTCTCTTGTTATCTTCTACCAAATTCTCACAGTTCAATAAAGGCACTATTGTCATTAAAAATAAAGTAAAATATTTCTTTCTACTGCTGAATTCTGTAAACACGCATGCGTGGAAGATGCGAAATCTTTTCGCCGTCATTATTATGCCAAATTTGGATAGTCTTATCTCTGAATCAGAGATGTATAAGTGTGTGTGTGGCGGTAGGTGGGGGGGAGGAGACCAGGGTGTCCGCAACCCGTATATTTCGTATGAGACCCTAAAATCTGGTATGAAACTTCTGGTATGAATCTGGTATAAAATCTGGTATGAAACTTGTCTAGCTGCTTTGAAATCCAAAACGTTTATATAATTTTATTTTAGCCCCAAGTTTGACACTAAAAAAAAAAATTAAAAAACAACTATAAAATAACATTTCATATAGTAAACACCCCCTCAAGCAGCTGCTTGCCCCAGAGGTCTGACAGTTTAATATGTACAAGGTCTGAGAGGGTGACAGGCCCTCAGCAGAAATACCACATACACGCCTTAGCCGGGTCCGTTAGATCAGTAGCCAAACGCGCTATCCACTCGGCCATGGGACGGTACTTCATATAGAATATCGTTTTAACTTTTCGTGTCTGGTGAAATATTTCAGTAATTAGGAAAACATCTTAAGTCTTATTCTCTATCCCCTCCTTCCCCCAACACTAAATTCTCGCCCCTCCACCTCCCCCGAAAATGGGCATGTGCCTACTCTGAGCAGCACTTTTATATACAAAATAGGATAAAGATCCAGGTCACAAGCACCCTTAAAGGCTCAGAATTGAGTAGAAGAAGGGGAAATTAGCCTAAATTCAATAGACTAAATTTAATAATTGAACTGCTGTGCGAAAGCATCATTACGTCGCTAATGTTGACTAAACTTGTAATAAAAAAAAATATCTATTCAACAGCTGCTTTGCCCAGAGGTCTGACAGGAGCCTGTCAGTTTATACGCCATAGTAGATATCTGTGAGGATGGTGGGACCTCAGCAGAAAAACTACACGAACATCCATGCCTTATCCGGGGCTCGAACCCAGGTCCCTTTGATCAGTAGTCAAAAGCGCTATTATCAGTAAATAGTGAAAAAGCCGAAAGTATTATGACTTGAACGCAAAAATCAGAGTTAACGATAGGTATTTCATGTTTTACGTAGTTCGATTTCGAAATCACGCTTCTGTTTTATATATTTCAGAATTTTTCAGGAGCCACAAAATATACTTCTTACGCCGCAAACAGCTACTTCAGTAGCCTTGATATAAACTAACGTACTTCAGTAGCCTTGATATAAACTAACGTACTTCAGTAGCCTTGATATAAACCCTGATATAAACTAATGTTATATAAACTAATGTTTATATCAGGGACGGATCTAGTGAGGAGGGGGGTGTACATGACACCTAGAGAATACTAGTAAGAGTAATGGAGGCCAAAAATGACTAAACATGTGCATAATTTATGTATTTTTTCTAGAAAATGTTTAAAACCTTTGAAACGGAGGGGGATACGTTACATTGCAATGAAAATTCAGTCTCTTGTTCTACTCAACCCTTTATTTTTTTTAGATCAGCTTGGTCAAGATTAATTAATCTTAATAATAATAATCTTGGTCATGATCCCTATTTTCGCGAGATGAGTGAGAATGAACAACAGTTTATTTACCATTACAATGCTATGAGGGCTCTTATCCTCTTCTGAGCTTTTCCGTTCGTTAATACATCTTTTTAATTTGAATCGTACTAGTTCAATACCTTTCGAAATTTTAATGACAAACATTAATAAAATGGCGCAATTTTACATTTTGAAACGTGGTAGAATTTCTTATATGAAGTATTTTAAACTTTCCTGCAACTTCGATATTTTGGTCCTTTATTTCTCGATTTGTATTTCGAATTAGCATCATAGTTTAAACTAATTTCGAACCTGTATTCTATTATAGTTATATAGTTGGATTTTTAAGACAATACTATATTGCATATGCTAAGCCAGTGGTTCTTTTATGCTTCACGTACCCCTTGGAAATGTATGTGTAACTGGCGTACCCCTTATATAGATAGATAAAACTACAGTTATAGTATAATAATGCCAACTTAGCGACTTTGTTACTAGATCTAGCGACTTTTGAGCTCTCACGGCGTACCCCCAAAAGTTTTACCGTGTACCCCCACGTTGAGAACCCCTGTGCTAAACGGTGTGTTCGTGGAAAACATCGGTGTCAGCAAACTTTAAGTATGAAAAGTAGAATATTCCAGTCCGACCATTATGTCTATACGTTTAAAAAAATTGCTAATTAAACCACTATCGTGACGTGTAATATGTTCACTCAATAGCAATTCGTGAATACGGAACAAAGCAGAAAGATGCACAATTATGCGTTATAAATTTGTTACATTAGGAGAAAAACTTTCTACGCTAACTGAATATCTGGCAATCAGTTCCGGTATCAGCAATCAGGCAATTAGTATATTGGCAATCAGTCTGGTATCATGCAAGCTCGTGACACATTTCATTTCCAAGAACTATGTCGACATAGTTGAAAGCTGATTATTATGCACGAGAAAGATTCCCTAGATGTCTTTCTACATTAAAATAATAGTGAAATGAAAAATTTCATTTGTACAGACCCAGTTGTTATTAAATTTGAATCAGAGCACTGCATGTAGTTCGTTTTCAAATGTTTTAATGCTTATTTGCATAATTTTCGAGTTTCAAATTTCCTGAATTTTCATGTGCCCCTCTCACACTTTCAGTGCATCTAATTTCATGCATTTGAATCTAGTTCAAGATGGTTGTTAACGGCTTAATATCGTTAAATTTTTCCTTAAACCCCGAAGTTAAGCGAAACAATATTAAACTTATCGAAAGATACATTCGTTATAATCTTGATGTAAGTGAAATGCACGAGTATCACAAGAAACACATTTTCGGGTACTTTTAGGTCGTAATTGTGCGCCAATCTTCGTATCCAGTGAATCTGTCGTCCGCATTATAAAAAAAAACATCCCGATTGAGCGGAGGCCAAGTGAGAACGAATCAGTAAAGTGTTTTTTAATCGAGATTGTCCAATTCGAGTTAGAATACTAGTATTTCACTTAACTACTTGTAATTTTACTTACACTTACTACTCACTTAACAACTTATCCATTTCAGTGAAGTTAACAGATGCCAGTGATATCTAGTTTTTTCATGACTTTTTGGAATCTTGTTTTTTGACCTTAACTCTCTTTGGTACTTTTCGGTTAACGAATAAAAAACACTTTACTGATTCGTTCTCACTTGGCCTCCGCTCAATCGAGGCGATTTTTATAATGCGGACGACAGATTCACTGGATACGAAGATTGGCGCACAATTACGACTGGCGCCCGCCCCGTTAACCGAAAAGTACCTATTTTCGTAATATACTGACAGAGTAACCTTGATGAATTGTTGTATTAATATTTAGCTCTACTTTGTCCACAAAATATTGCTTTGCATGTTTTCTATTATGTCTACACAACATTAGTAATAAAATTATCTCTAGTTATTGCGGTAATGATTAGAACAGTAAAGCTTAGTCAGAAGTTATAAATCACATCAGCAGATGTACGTAGGGTCAATTAGGCTTAGAGATATGTCTGAACGCGAAAGGCCATGATTACGTCCGCCGGCAGAGCAATATCACCTACATTTTTCATTCATAATTTGGAATGTGAAAGCCGGCATAGGAGAGTAAAGGAAAAAGAAGGATTTCGCCTTGCATTCCAAAAAATATCTCAAATCATTGCAGCTGACTTTAATGAATCGTTGATGCCGCTTTATCCTAAGTGACACTCTCGATAAATGGTGGTAACCAATCATAGAGCGTAAAGTCTGCCTCTAGCGGTCAGTGAGAACGGTATGAAAGTACACAATGCTATGAAGCGATCAGCAGAGTAACGTCAGTAATAGATATATTTACTGATTGAATATGGACAATTGGCAAATCAGTGCTTTTATTTATTATACTGCAACAGGATATTCAAAGAATATTGTGTAAATGTGAAATTTTTGTACGAATAAACTTATTAAACTTATGAAAATACTTTTCTTTTATGTCAAGCCATTTTTATATATAATTCATCTTCTTTTTTTATGTTATTAGAATTTTGAGAAGCATTGCTTTCCTTGCTTCCACCGACTCTTCGCTGCTGCCGATTATCCGACATAAACGGAAACGAAATGTCTCTTAACAGGGTATTGAATGAGAATTCATGCAATTAAAATTGGAGAATGGGTGCGGTATATATATATATACCGCACCCATTCTCCAATTAGACAAAAATATATATTTATATAAAATTAATTTTCTGTACAACGTTTTTCAAAATTTCTTAGTGTGGAAATAATTATAATGACAATAAAAAATAATACTAGAAGATCAAGAGAAAAATATATCGCATCTGGAAAAATAACCCCAAATATGTCGGTTATTATAGTCATCGAGTACTTAAATGGTGTCAGTTAATATACACATATTTTGTACATGTGTGGTGTAGGTTTATACATACATTGAGTACATGTGCGGTATCGATTACTATATACATATTTTGTACATGTGTAGTGTAGGTTTATATATACATTGAGTACATGTGCGGTGTCAGGCTAGAGGCCTTTTTAAATATTTTTTTTGTTTGTGTTTTGTACGTTATTTTGGATTTCACCAAAAAGGCATATGCTACGTGGAAGGCCCTCCGTCCCAGCAACTGGAATGTTAATCGAAGTAGCGGTGTCCAGGGATGGTGGTCACCCACTGTTGGTGTCCGCTGACAAGTGACCCTGGACCCGGGGTCAGCGACCTTGCCACATGGCCGAAGCAGAGAGAGAAGGGAGAAGAGTGTTGGCAACGACGAAGAGGGAGAGCCAGCCGAAGGACGAGCGCGTTAAGACGAAGAAGGGTAAAGCTCGTGAGTGCCGACTGGAAATAACGGCATTGGGCTCTGTGAAAACTAGCTGAACAGGCATAGTAGGCTGGTGATGTAATGCCATGTAACTGAGCATATGTTCTTGTCTATCAATCATGTTTATGTGTTCAAATAAATAATTTTTATATTTAAGTAAAGGCTGGAGTTGAACCATTTTATTGGGGAGGAGCCTCAGTATTGAATCCCTGCAATTGCAATAAAATCTTCGAATTTATTTGAAAGACTCTTTCACCCGTTCGCGTATTGCGATCGGACCAGAGGGACATTCCGAAAGGTCCCAATAGACAGGCAACCGA
Organism: Ryuthela nishihirai; assembly: GCA_038380435.1. Lineage (NCBI taxonomy): Eukaryota > Metazoa > Arthropoda > Arachnida > Araneae > Heptathelidae > Ryuthela > Ryuthela nishihirai. The sequence goes on along the minus strand of JAWZYU010000019.1, from coordinate 32,633,267 downwards.
AGAAGAAACATCACAAAGTTATCGATTAATATATACATTGAATACATGTGTGGTGTCAGTTAATATATACATTGTGTAGTGTCGGTTAATATATGCATTGTGTGGTGTCTGTTAATATGTACATTATGTACATATGTCGGCTAATATATACATTGTGTACATGTGTCAGTTAATACATACATTGTGTACATGTGTCGGTTAATACATACATGTGTACATGTGTCGGTTAATACATACATTGTGTACATGTGTAGGTTAATATATACATTATGTACATGTGTCAGTTAATACATACATTGTGTACATGTGTCGGTTAATACATACATTGTGTACATGTGTCGGTTAATACATACATGTGTACATGTGTCAGTTAATACATACAATGTGTACATGTGTAGGTTAATATATACATTATGTACATGTGTCAGTTAATATATACATTGTGTACATGTGTCAGTTAATATATACATTGTTTGTATGTGTGCTGTCGGTTAATATATATTGTGTACATGTGTTGTGTCGGCTAATATATGCATTGTGTACATGTATAGCTGCGGTTAAATTACAAAGTCTGATGAGAAAATGTTCGATAAACCAGAAAGTTATATAACTCAGTGTCATATAAGTAAATATCGGTTAAACCAGAAAGTCAGATAAGCGCATATTCTTTAAACATAGTTTCTTGTGGAATCAGAAACTCAAATAAGTGAGGATAGTAGAATAATATACTGGCTAGTAGAATAAATGAGGTAGGTTAAATCAGGTAGTGTGATAAACGCATGATGTCTAAACTGTGCAACAGGTAAACGAGGTCGGTTACACTTAAAAGTAGAAAAGCGAGTAGAGGTTAAACTAGAATATCATACAAACAAAAAAGAGATAAACTGCATATTAAAAATAATAGCAGAGGCTGTTTAACTATCGTTTTCAAGCAACCGCAATTGTCTTTAGTATAAGTCAATCGGAAAGTCTTCCTCTTCGTGTGGTTTCTTTGTTTTTTGCTCTATCTAAGAAATTCATTATTGATGTTATTCTTAAATGTCGCAATTAGTAACATTAACAAAATGTAAATTAAGTGTTTAATGCTCTTTTATTTATCATTAAAAAATAACTACGCATCATGAGTCAGCCAATGATTTCGAAAATTCTTAACCCAAATCAGTCTCAACATAAAAAATTTACGAGTTAAATCTCATTCGTCACATTGCTTAAACCTAATGCTCAGAGACAAAACTTAATCATCCATCACTGATCATCAACTTCGTCTCTTCTTCAATGAACCAGCCTCGTAAACTCTAACTGCTATCGCCAGCCAATCAGACATAAGCAACTCTCCTTCCCAAACAATAATCACCAACCAGAAGCCAATCAAAAACAATGTATCACAGATAACAATCAGATCCGTATAGTTGCGTGTGAAAAGAGACAACAATATGATCTCGCAACATCCGACATCCCATTCCAGCGTTCCCTTGACTACCTCTTTATGAGGATTTTATCTCTGCAGGAATCGTCTACAGAAGCGTGCGGGATGCTAACTGGTGGATTATGGGAAAGAAATGGCTTCTACGTGGGTTCCCCGAGGCGCGAGCCAACCCACGTGTTTCGTAAATTTTCTCTGGAGCATCCTGTCAAGTCAGACTTCCATCATCCCTACTTCTACCCCCTCATCTTCCTTCCCCACCTTCAAAGTTACTCCACTACGTCGTCTATTCGGAACATGCCCTGAACCTTTTGTTTTATGGACGTTCGATTCGGCATTTTCCTCGGGAAGAATAGAGTGAGCTACCGTGCGTGCTTGGGGTAGAAATAGCAGGAAAATTTGGTGAAGCGATTGTTACATGGTGTCTGGGTGACCCGTTACACATAGAGCAACACGAGGCATTTCTTTTATTTTGTTATTCTTCTTCTTAGCCATCTTTTTTCCTTCTTCTCAGCTCTCTGTCGAAGACGTTAAACTGGCGCTTTTTTTTTTTAGAAGCTTGTTATCTCTCAGTCGATTCGCTATAGAAGGGTAATAAATAAAAAGGAACAAGTGGTGCTTAACAGAGGAATGCCATTTTGGGCGTTGGGTTGCCGGAGATGACATCATCTTGTCTTCGATGCTTCTGCTATCTTCATCAGAAAGAAGTTGGTTTTTCTCTTATTGTTTTTTTACAAAGAAGCTTACACTTATTTGGCTTTTTTAACTACAAAAGGATGCTTTATGAAAATGATTTTGTTTCTGCAAGTGGCCGAGTGGTTAGCGCGCTTGGCTACTGATCTACGGGACCTGGGTTCGAGCCCCGGATAAGGCATGGACGTTTGTGTTGTTTTTCTGCTGAGGTCCTGCCATCCTCTCAGACCTTCTACTGTGGCATATAAACTGACAGGCTCCTGTCAGACCTCTGTGGCAAGCAGCTGCTTGGGGGGGGGGGGGTATAATAGACTTAAATGAAACTGACGATTACACTAAGGAAGATATCGATTGATTTGTACTTGAGAAATGTTTTCTCTTACCTAAAAAATAGTTATCCGGTTACAAGGACGTTTGGCTTAGCCTACTTCGCCTAAGACAACCCATCAGACTCTACAAGGTTCTGTTTTAAAGCTCTCCGCTTAAGGTCAAAGTTTTTTTTTTTTCTCAGCTTTTACTAACCATTCCTGTAAAGAAATTAGTAATAGAAATTTTAGGGCCAACTCGAAAACCGCTGATCTTGCTTGGATCCATAAGATCCAAATTTCAAGGTTTTTTATGGTCTTAGTTATAAGCAGGGTGTGACTTTTTCTTGTTTTACTCAACTTCAATCGATTTTTTCTTCCCCGAACAACAGATATAATTATTCAGCTTAAACCTGCGGGAAAATATGCATTTCATAGCATTGTCATTTGTCTCTATCTCGATATGTATATGATTCCAACAGGCTGCATCACTGGTCGCAGGTACAGGGATGAAATATTAGACTCCTTTGTACGACCATATGTAGATGCAATAGGTGGCACTTTCCTCCTTACACGAATTAATGCCCTCCCGTACTATTGTCACTTTGTCAGTTGCTATCTGGAGGATAGCATTGTTAATGGTATGGGACGGTCAGCCACTTATTCTTAACTAAATCCATTAGAACATGCATGGGATTCTCTATGAAGATAGGCTGTTACCCTGAAGAAGCCACCTGGAGCTTTGACGTGCTTTGGAGGAGCAATGGAGATTAGTACCCACAGCGTTACTGGACAGTTTTATCAACAGCATGACATATCGCTGCAGGTCCTGCATAGCAGTAAGAGGTGACCACATTCCACATTAAACCATTTGGGCTAGCTCAGTTCACCTTTAACTTTTTACCATGCATCTGCATTCTACACACTGGTATTAAATTTTTTATTTGGTTGATTTGGTTGTATTGTTTTACCTGTGAGCTGCACTTTTCTGTACACAATGGGCTAAATGGCCAGGTCACAAGGACCCCGAAAGCTCAGAGAAAGTTGGAGGACCCAGAGGACAGCTATTAGGAAATAGATGTTTGCCTCCAGTCAAGGCCATCCAGCGTGTTCTTTAACGTGCACAGGTTTGGGTTGTGTTGGGTTGTTTTACCTCTGAGCGGCACTTTTTTGCACACCATGGGCTAAATGGCCAGGTCACATGCACCCCGAAGGCTCAGAGAAGGTTGGGGGAGGGGACCCACTGAAACAGCTGTTGGGAGACAGATGGTAGCCTCCCGTCAAGGCCATCCAGCGTGTTCTTTAACGTGCACAGGGTATGGCTCTCCCGTACACGGAGCCACGGCTTAACGTCCCATCCGACGGACGGCGGCCTTTCCAAGCCCATCGGTGTCCCCTACTGACCGTGGGCAGGGCGGGGAATTTTGCGGAGATAAATCTCAACGCTGACCCAGCTGGGACTCGAACCTGGGAACTGCAGATTACGAGCCTGGCGCGCTACCGACTGAGCCACCCCCGCTCCAACGTGCCCAGGATATGACTCCCCAGCACACGCGACCATGGCTTAACGTCCCATCCGATGGATGGCAGCCTTTCAAGCCCATCATTTTCCCCTATTGACCGAGGGCAAGGCCGGGAGTTATGCGGAGATAAATTTAATATACTGGAAGAGGATTTAATGCACAGGACTTTCTTACTGTCCTTGTCAACAGACGCAACGCCGATATGACACATGTATCGCTGTAATGAGTCATTAGACACCTCTAATTGTCACTCTACTGAACTATAGTGCATTGCTCCAGTTTGTACTGTATTTTATGTCAGTTATATTCCTCACTTTTTTCTCTGTCGTTTTGTCTTCTCGAATTTTACATTTTATCCATTTGGTCAATTATGCTTAAATTTTGGACAGCAGTGTATAATATTCGGAAATAAAAATGTTCTTTCCATTTTTCAATTGTTATTCTTACGCAGGGTATTTATATACATCAAGCTTAAGATTATCCGTCCCTTGACCAAGTGGTTAGCGCGTTTGGCTGTTGATCTAAGGGACCTGGGTTCGAGACTCGGATAAGGCAAAGACGTTTGTGTTGTTTTTCTGCTGAAGTCCGCCATCCTCTCAGACCTTCTACTATGGCGTATAAACTGACAGACTGCTGTCAGACCTCTGTGGCAAGCAGCTGCTTTGAGGGGGTATTTATTTTTTATTTATAATCTTTCGATTTACAGGTAACAGATCCATCTGTTCTTCGAGAAAAAACGCATTTCAAATCGTTCCTAATTTATAGAAACCAGTGTAAATATCGCGCCAAATGAAAACCTCCTGTCTTCTTTCATGAAATTTAGCAGGGCAACTGAATTGGGATTTGGGTTCTTCTACCTCTGAGAGGCACTTTTTTGCACACCATGGGCTAAATGGCCAGGTCACATGGACCCCGAAGGCTCAGAGAAGGTTGGGGAGGGGACCCACTGGAAGAGCTGTTGGGAGACAGATGGTAGCCTCCCGTCAAGACCATCCAGCGTGTTCTTTAACGTGCACAGGATATGGCTCTCCAGTACACGGGGTCATGGCTTAACGTTCCATCCGACGGACGGCGGGCTTTTCAACACAACGGTGTCTCCTATTGACTGTGGGCAGGGCGGGGAATTTTGCGGAAATAAATCTCAACGCTGACTCAGCTGGGACTTGAACCTGGGAACTGTAGATTATGAGCCTGGCGCACTACCGACTGAGCCACCCCCCGCCCCACTGAACTGGGAAGGGACACTATCAATTGGAGAGGTAAAGTATAAGCAGGAAATTCAACCATCATTTAGGACACCTGAAATGTGTACTATTTAAACCTCAACCAATATATATATTTTTTGTTTTCTTCATTGAGCTAAATAGACCTTCACAAAGACCCCCCAACTTACAGAGAAGACTTGCGGAAGACTCACAGAAACAGTAGAAACAAATGGAAGAAAAAAATAATGTTTTTAACATGCGCCAGTTTGCCTCTTTTGTAAATCAAACAATAGTCAATGACTTATATGATGGATAACGATGTTTCCCTTTCATCAAACCCTGCTTTATTATCGCATTGAAATGTGGAGAAATCACAACGTTGGCAATCTGAATTCATTTCAGTTAATCTTGGGCTAGAAGCTTGACATACTATCGTATGAACCACCCGAGACACCTACAAAATAACTCTTGATAAGCGAACTTTCACGTCAGTTAAACACACTGTGGGGGCTGGCTCAGTCAGTAGTGGGCCAGGCTCAGTCAGTCTTCAGTTACTAGGTTCGAATGTGCTGGATGCACCTGAACTTAGATTTATCTTCCGTAGGTGAGAAAAGGGTCACCGATGGACTTAGAAAAGCTGCCGGTCTTCGGATGAGGCGTTAAGTCGTTGTGCCATCTACAGGAAAGCCACACCCTGTGGACGTGAAAGAACACTCTAGATGGACTTGAAGGGAGGCATCCATCTATCACCTCACAGTTGTGCAGTGGATCCCCTTCCCCAACCTTCTCTGAGCCATTGGGGTCCTTGTAACCTGGGGGCGGGGGTGGCTCAGTCGGTAGCGCGCCAGGCTCGTAATCTGTAGTTCCCAGTTCGAGTCCCAGCTGGGTCAGCGTTGAGATTTATCTCCGCAAAATTCCCCGCCCTGCCCACGGTCAGTAGGGGACACCGATGGGCTTAGAAAGGCCGCCGTCCGTCGGATGGGACATTAAGCCGTGGTCCCGTGTGCGGGAGAGCCATACTCTGTGCACGTTAAAGAACACGCTGGATGGCCTTGACGGGAGGCTACCATCTGTCTCCCAACAGCTGTTCCAGTGGGTCCCCTCCCCCAACCTTCTCTGAGCCTTCGGGGTCCATGTGACCTGGCCATTTAGCCCATGGTGTGCAAAAAAAGTGCCGCTCAGAGGTAAAACAACCCAACCCTTGTAACCTGGCCACTGAAAACAATGTGCGCACAAAAGTGCCACTCAGATGTAAAACACCCCCACCAACCTTAATCCTAGTTCTTTAAATAATTCACTTGCAAGTTCATTAATAAACAGCATTCCAGTTGACATCGAACTTTTAACAAGATCCACAATTCATTATTCCGAAATGATTTTTCCATCCTTTTATGGCTTACAAAGCGTTTGAGCAACCTCACTTTATCATCGCCTAAAAAAAAGGACCTGCATGTTTACAAGTAGCGGCAACACATACCGATTCGTTCCTGCACAGAGTCCCCTTTACCACGTTCACACTCTATCTTTTCATGCAACCCGCTGGCAAAACTGGCCTTTCTGCAGTATCAGATATCGCCTCCAAAGAAAAATACATTTGTTCCTGGGAGTGGCACATTACTGTTTCTATGACTAGTCAGTCGTGTTAATCACCTCTCTGCCTCGCCGGGTGTTTTCGCTGCTCCGTTTGAGGGACAGAGACAAATTTACGTACCATATCTATTTCATACTCATGCAGTTTCTATCATTAGTCATTACAGAAGTGGTGGTTAAGAATTGCGCTGATAGAATGCATGACGTGAAGAGGAAAAGTAGGAAACCGGACTTAGATTCTTAATGATTATCGTGACATTATTTTTAACCGTGAGGTTGTGAATTCGACTTTTATGCGATATCAAAGTGGTGAAAAAAAAAATCAGTTGTTAAGTGTTTAAGAGAGAATGAAGTAATAACGGTACTTCAACACTTTTTGACGCATTTAGAACTTATTAAGTCTAAAATAATATTGTAATAAGTTCTACATGCATCAAAGAAGGGATAAATTTATAGTGTTGCTTTTTCTTTTGATATTCTACATAGTAAACAGAGAAAATGCATAATAAATAAAATATAACTAGATAATCCCTCAAGCAGCTGCTTGCCACAGAGGTCTGACAGGAGCCTGTCAATTTATACGCCATAGTAGAAGGTATGTGAGGATGGCGGGACCTCAGCAGAAAAACAACACGACATTCATGCTTTACCCAGAGTTCGAACCTAGGTCCTTTGATCAGTAGCCAAGCGCTAGCCATGGGACGGTCTAATATTTTGCTCTATCAAAATATTGGGGACTTTCCATGTGGATTTCAAAGGGAACAATCCCAATAGAGCTTGTAGGTTATCTCCAACCTTTGTGTAGGGAAGGATCTTCTTACTTTTTAAGAATTAAAAAACAAATTTTGAAGCTCTATAACTTCTAAAATATGCATTTAATTGGAAAATGGGACTGAGGATAAATAAAAGATCATAATCAAAACTATTTAACTCTCGATTTTCAACAACATTCGTTTAGTATTTAAAGAGTTATAAAAGCTAGAATATTTCACAACACTAATGCGTCAGAAGAATTTACCTCGGAAATTAACTTAAATAATAAATGTTTTTTTTTTCAAATCATTTAATAAAATAAATATATGTTTTACAAGTTTATGTATGATTATTTAAATATTAGACAATTTTTAATGATCTTTATAAAACAATATCATTTATTGTTAATTTGATTGTAAATAAAAAAAATTCGTTAATGAATTATATTCTTTTTCTTTTCAACATTCAAGGAAAAATTCCAATGATATTAATAGAAGAATTGATTACATTTTCACAGATTCGCCTAAAAATGATGAAACTTGATTTTTTCCCAGTAATTGCAAACAGCTAAAGCAAGGAAAAATCCATGTTGTCGTGAAGTTATAATGCATAATGTAGAAACGATTTATTTTCGATTCTTTAATTTATAAACTTCTTATCTCTTTACAAACTAGCATAACCTTCCCTCCAATACACATGATTAAAAACTACAATAAAAATGTACAAAAAGAAGTTAAAATTGATTTTCATAATAAGAATTCATTTCGCCGTTATCAGTCTTTCCTAAAACATCTGAAAAAATTGTTAACTGCTAAAGGTTTAAATTATGTAAATAAAAATACATATCTTTTTCTCTAAAAATCAGTCTCCCTGTGCAAAAGGCAATTACGAAATATTGCTGTGGTTTAACTTAATTTGATTTGTGATAAAAGTATTAAGGAGATTTAACTTTATTGATCATTCTCCCCCCAAAAAAATATTTTTGCTGCTCATAATATAATACTTTTAAAGAATTGGAATGCTTTGAAGGGAAAAAGGCTTATTTTAATGTTTTGTCTATATCTACTCATACTAAGCACTGCCATCGCTTTCTGAGGCACCCTAAGTATACGGTCTTCAAATTTCGCTTCATTTCTTTATATTCAGCTTCACACTCAAATTAATAAAAATAAATAAATACCCCCTCAAGCAGCTGCTTGCCACAGAGGTCTGATAGGAGCCTGTCAGTTTATGTGCCATAGTAGAAGATCTGAGAGGATGGCAGGACCTCAGCAGAAAAACAACACACATCCATGCCTTACCCGGGGCTCGAACCCAGGTCCCTTAGATCAGTAGCCAAGCGCGCTAACCACTCGGCCATGGGACGGCTAACACTCAAATTAATATCCAAAAATTAAAAAAACTGTATTCAAAAATTTAACAATAATGTGAGATCATTTCTCAAGGCTTATTACATAGGAAAAGGATGGAATGGAGTATACACCCAGTTTTCTTAATCTAATATCACTAGAGTTCTACTTATGCGGCTTTCTAAAGAATTACAGTGTGAGCTTATGGCACGAACAAACTCTGAAAGAGATGAGATGGAACTTAATTTTACAGCTTTACCGGATTTCAAGTTTTAAACGCCTTAGGAAATTACGTTAAAATGGAGCCTTCTTTTTTGTTTCAAAGTGGTTAGATATATTAAAAATACATATATATTTTAGGTGTTCCTTTTCAGATTTTGCGTTCTAGGCAACTGCTTAAATTGACTTAAGTGAAATCCGTACATTCTTTAACACAGGGATGCACAAACCTTTTGGCATCGGGCCGAACAAAATATTTTGTTTTTTCTGAATCAATTGGGAAGAGGGAGGGGTTGGAAAGAAAAAATAAATATGTTAAATTTTATTGCATATCACTTGTCATCTATATATAAAGTAATAAGAAAAAAAACTGAATATTAATACAAAGTTTATTTTAATGTCAAAATTGAAGTTGACTTGTCAGTAGAAATAGGGGAAAGATGGATTCAGCAGTTTTGCTGGAAAAACTGCTGAATCCAGAAATGAGCTGCTGAACATTCGGTTTCAATGACGTTGTTGGTAGTTGTTTGATGTTATTCAAATTTTCGTCTTTCGTCTTATTAAAACATCATTCACTTTAGTAGAGAAGGCTAAAATTCACTTTAGCAGAGACAGTTTAAAAATTTCTTTTCGTATTTTCCAATTTTCACGCCAGCAGAAAAAAATAACCCCCGGAAATTGACGATTGACCGATGGCCGGAGTTTGTGCTCGCCTGCTTTAATAACTATTCTACTAACAGCATGCCTCATTCTTCGAGTTTCTTATTGGTTCGGTTGTTTTTCCTCTGAAGCGAGGCGGGGGTGGCTCAGTCGGTAGCGCGACAGACTCGTAATATGCAATTCCCAGGTTTGAGTCCCAGCTGGGTCAGCGTTGAAATTTATCTCCTCAAAACTCCCCGCCCTGCCCACGGTCAGTAGGGGACACCGATGGGCTTGGAAAGGCCGTCGTCCGTCGGATGGGACGTAAAGCAGTGGCTCCGTGTGCGGGAGAGCCATACCTTATGCACGTTAAAGAACACGCTGGATGGCTTTGACGAGAGACTACCATCTGTCTCCCAACAGCTGTTCCAGTGGGTTCCCTCCCCCAACCGTTCTCTGAGCCTTCGGGGTCCTTGTGACCTGGTCATTGTGTACAAAAAAGTGTGCTCAGCTAACCAACCCTCTGAAGCGATACATAGACTAAATGGCTAGGTAACAAGGACCCCTAGCACTGAGAGAACGTTGAGGGACCTACTGGACAGATGGTAACCTCCCATCAAGACCATTCAGTGGGTTCTTTAACGTGCACTGGGGATGGCTCTCCTGTACACTGAACCACGGTTTTACATAGAATCTGACGGATTGTAGCCTTTCCAAGCCATCGCAGTCTCTTATGAGCAGTTGTCGACGATGCATTGCAGTTGATTGCGTGAATTATTACTGTGTGATGCCGTGAGGTAAATGCATCAAGAAACTCACGTCTCTATATTTTGTAGGCTCAAAAAATGGGGAATAAATCGTGTACACGTTTGATAGGGCACTCTGTATATTCGAAAATCTGATCAATATCTTTTTTGACGTAATTTCAATTCCCTCAGAGTTGTCCTTAAGCTTTAAATGCATTCCTATGAATAATTTTATAATTTCTTTTGAATTTTCAGGATTTAAAATGCACTCTAATATTCTAAGTACTGCCACCCTCCTTAAATACACACCTGCTACTATGTATTCTTCAGCATAATCGTAATCTTTGTTCTTGTTTTACATTCTATGGGACAGTCATCTTATTTCTTACGAAGTCTTCTACATAATCGCAATTGTATTATCTACTCCTCGTAATGTTCTCGCTTTTTCATTTACATATACACTCAGCGGCCACTTTATTAAGTATATCTCCATGACTAAATTAGTTAAATAAGCTTTTTTATGAAAAATGCGACTGAGGATAATTTAAAAATCTTAATACATTTAAATCTCGATTTCCAACAATATGCTTTCGGTATTTAACGCGTTATATAATCTAAAACATTTAGCAAGTTATCTCCTTACAAAAAACATTTGAAATTGACGCAAATCAATATAAGTATTATACGAACTACTAAAAATACTCTTAAATGTGCAGACAAACTTTCGTATTAGAGTTATTGTTTAGCTTATTTTTACTAACTTTTCAGAGAAATTATTTAAACTAGCTTTTTTGCTGTTCAATATTCCAATTTATGTTATTCTCTGAATATCAAACGAATATTGCTTAAAATCGAGATTTAGATAGATTTGAGATCTTTAAAGCATCTCCAGTCACATTTTTTCATAAAAAAAAGTATATTTAAGAAGCTACAGATGACCTACATGATACCTGAGTTACTGTTCCTAATAAAGTGGCTGCTGAGTATATGCTAGCTCATTTTCCGTTACTCTGCAGACTATATATCTCTCCTCTTGACTTATCTATATCAGTCTATCTCAACCGACTATCTATCTATATGACACTTACTGTATCACTCTCCATCTTCTGCAGCTTAACCTTAAGAATCCTATCTGTCCAAAGCCATGCAAAAAGAGCGGAATACAGTAATTAATATCTCACATCTCCACCCAAGAGCGAGCTCAGACTACGCATTACTGCGATAACTTCCGCGACGTTCGGAAAGAGGAGGAGGGGTCTTCTCCGACTGAGGTCACGGTACGTGTGACCCCCGATTCCTCCTCAGGCAAACTACCTCACCTGCAATAATTTACTTAGCGAGATGATATGCATAATTGTAGAAGATATTTGCCCTAGAACTGTGTAATTTTTCAAAGCTACCGTCTCACCACAGCAGAGGAGGAATATATTAGGGCAACAGGGTGCTGTCTGAGTTGCATGGTGTTCGCTGAGTAGTGTAGTTAGCGTCTGGTTTCATTATTCAATGATTTGTTTTAACATAAGACACTCGCTCATTAAGCGCATAATGTCTGCAAGTGATAACGATGCCTAATAGAAGAGCGAGTGGGAAAATATACATTTTATTCGATTATGTGGGTTGATTTAGCGCACAAGCGGCAATTTTTCAGTTGTATAATGTGCCGATGTGAAAGCCTTACAGAAACTGGAGTGGGTTGTTTTACCTCTGAGCGATACTTTTTTGCACACAATAGGCTAAATGGCCAGGTAACATGGACCTCGAAGGCTCAGAGAAGGTTGGGGAGGAGACCCACTGGAACAGCTGTTGGGAGACAGATGGTAGCCTCCCGTCAAGGCCATTCAGCGTGTTCTTTAACGTGCACAGGGTATGGCTCTCCCACACATGGGACTACGGCTTAACGTCCCTTCCGACGGACGGCGGCCTTTCCAAGCCCATCGGTGTCCCCTGCTGACCGTGGGAAGGGGAGTTTTGCGGAAATAAATCTCACACCCAGCTGGGACTCGAACCTGGGAACTACAGATTACGAGCCTAGTGCGCCACCCCCGCCCCATACAGAAAGTGGAGTTCCATTCTGATACTTGAAATAAAAGTTAATGAGCTATGATTGTTAAAGGGGGAGTAGGAAACCAGTTTACCATTACCAACCTTCGTTGGTTGCCAGATAACTAACACGAAGGTTGCCATATCACTAATTAAAAAAAAAAAACGTTGCCAGATATTTTTTATGAATTCTGTAATCAACCATAGTTTTCGGATACTTTTTTGAGCGACTTTACATCGAGGTTATATTATTTCACGAAGAACCACTATTACACTAGAAGTTAAACGTAGAAACAAATGTGCATTTTAACCCTTTTTTTTTGTAATGGAACGCATGAAAAAGTCAATGCCTTATTATCTGGGGTTTGAACCCAGATCACTTTTGCACCGAAATTCAGCACGCTAACCACTCTGCATAGATGCATAAAGATTTATTGCTTTATGCATCTTTGCAATGAAAACAAGCCTATTACAGGAATAATAGAGTTATTTTTAAACTAACCACTGTTAAAATGATAGATTGCATCAATCAGTCAGAGACATATTCCGTGAAGCTGAGATATTATTTTGTTCCGATGATAAAGAATTTTAATCCATCTTTAACACAAAGAAATGAAGCTGTTGGCGGAGGAAACGAACTGTGGACTATGTGACAAAGAACACTTCAAGACACGTGTGTGGAGGACACCTCCATCTCCCCCACTTGGTGCCTGCACGCTCCCCATGACCTGAAGTGTGAACGGAATGTGACCCCGTCGCTGTTACTGCGCTAGTGGGATGCTTGCCTTAAGGCGAAATAAGGAGAAATATTTCGATGCCTATTACAACACTTAGTCTCTTTGTCTCTTTACGTTATTTCGTTCCGGTATAAAGGCAAAAAAAACTTATGTTTTAGGTCGTTTGTTTTTTTTTTTGGAAAAGAGGGAAAAAAGAACTAGTTTCGTTTTTTCGTCTGTTGTTCCATTGTAGACATTCGACTTTGATGTTTTAAGAGAAAAATGGGAAAGTCTTTTCGTGTTCTGTAGGTAATAACGAGATATTACGATTCGCATTGTTTCGAATTTTACAATTGCTTGAGTTTACATCTCTAAAGGACCTTAAATTTGGAAAACATCAAAACTTTAGACGAAAATTTTACACGATATATTCGCGGAGAAATTTTAAATTTTGGTGACGAGTGGGATGACTAAGGTGTTTTTAATGGAGTACTAGCTTCTTAGCCGCAGGTTGGGTTGTTTTACCTCTGAGCGGCACTTTTTTGCACACCATGGGCTAAATGGCCAGGTCACATGGACCCCGAAGGCTCAGAGAAGGTTGGGGACCCACTGGAACAGCTGTTGGGAGACAAATGGTAGCCTCCCGTCAAGACCATTCAGCGTGTTCTTTAACATGCACAGGGTATGGCTCTCCCGCACACGGGGCCACGGTTTAACGTCCCATCCGATGGACGGCGGCCTTTCCAAGCCCATCGGTGTTCCCTACTGACCGTGAGCAGGGGGGGGGGGGATTTTGCGGAGATAAATCTTAACTCTTGCCCAGCTGGGACTCGAACCTGGGAATTGCAGATTACCAGCCTGGCGCGCTACCGACTGAGCCACCCCCCCCCCCACCCCCCGCTTCGTTAGCCCCAGGAAGGTGGGTAGATTGTTTAACCTCTCAGCAGCACTTTGGTGTACATAATGTAGCAAATGGCCAGGCCACAAGAATCTCCAAGAGCTCAGAGAGGGTTGGGGAAGGAGACTCACTGAACAACTGTTAGGAGACTGATGGAAACCTCCCGTCAAGGCCATCCAGTGTGTTCCTTGACGTGAGGAGAGTTTGGCTGTCCTACATATGGGGCCGAGATTTCTCGGGTTTATTTCGTTTTTGCTTTTAGTCTTCTTAAGAATTCATGCCATTGGCGCTATTCAAGTTGAAAGAGATTATGTGTTAATCCTACCCCGGTTGCTCTTTAGTGTTATTACTATGATCTGTGGTCCCATACGACGGACGGTAGCCTTTCCAAACCTAGCGTCTACTTTAGCACCTAGGTGTCCCCTTTAGCACCGAGGTCAGAACCGAAATTATCAGAGAAAATACTCAAAGCAGAACACAGTTGAGATTCGCATCGAGGAACTGCAGAATCGCACCGATTGAAAGAACCTCCCTCTCAATAGGGACTCAAGCCTAGGGTTAACTCTCTAAGGTTGTAGTTTCGTCATAAAGAAGAAATAAAATACTAATATTGATAGAGCTTACGCAAAGACAATGGATTTTGGTGAATGGATCATAAAAATTTTCAGGTAAAGTATTCCAAACCGTTCCAAGAACAAAGAGATGGCAAATAGCTGTTAAAAATTTTCGAATGTAAAAGTCTATAAAATTCCTGATCAAAAGTTGGGTTGGATTGTTTTACCTCTGAGCGGCACTTTTTTGCACACAATGGGCTAAATGGCCAGGTCACAAGGACCCCGAAGGCTCAGAGATAGTTGGGGGAGGGGACCCACTGAAACAGCTGTTAGGAGACAGATGATTGATCCCATCAAGGCCACCCAGTGTGTTCTTTAACGTGCACAGGGTATAGCTCTCCCACACACGGTGCCACGGCTTGACGTCCCATCCAAAGGACGGCGGCCTTTCCAAGCCCATCGGTGTCCTCTATTGACCGTGGGCAGGGCTGGGAATTTTGCGGAGATTAATCTCAACGTTGATCCAGCTGGGAGTCGAACCTGGGAACTACAGATTACGAGCCTGGCGCGCTACCGACTGAGCCACCCCCTGATCAAAAGAATTTTTAAAAGTTTCTAAGGATAAATTCCTAAAAAATGATGATGAAATCCTTTAAAAATTTCGGTAGAAGAGTTCTTAAATTTTTGCTGAGATGATTCTTAATCTTAAAAAACTGTGGGAAATTTCTTGTGTATGGGGGGGGGGGGGGAAAGCTGTACTAAAATAATACAAATCGAAAAGTTCTTAAAAATTTTTAGTAAAATTAATTTGGAAGTTTCATTCGAAACTCGGTTTTTTTTCTTAAATTTATTTATTGAAGGTATTTCCAGGTTTGTACAAACTCTCGAAAAATTCTTCCTTCAATACCCCTAGGGACTTTGGTGGCTCAGTCGGTAGCGCGCCAGACTCGTAATCTGTAGTTCCCAGGTTCGAGTCCCAGCTGGGTCAGCGTTGAGATTTATCTCCGCAAAATTCCCCGCCCTGCTCACGGTCAGTAGGGAACACCGATGGGCTTGGAAAGGCCGCCGTCAGTCGGATGGGACGTTAAGCCGTGGCCCCGTGTGCGGGAGAGCCATACCCTGTGCACGTTAAAGAACACGCTGGATGGCCTTGACGGGAGGCTACCATCTGTCTCTCAACAGTTGTTCCAGTGGGTCCCCTTCCCCAACCTTCTCTGAGCCTTCAGGTCCATGTGACCTGGCCATTTATCCCATGGTGTGCAAAGAAGTGCCGCTCAG
This sequence comes from Ryuthela nishihirai, assembly GCA_038380435.1. Lineage (NCBI taxonomy): Eukaryota > Metazoa > Arthropoda > Arachnida > Araneae > Heptathelidae > Ryuthela > Ryuthela nishihirai. The sequence goes on along the minus strand of JAWZYU010000019.1, from coordinate 32,617,336 downwards.
AGGTAAAACAACCCAACCCAACCTTCAATACCCTTTTGCCTCCTGATAAGATCTTTCAATTCGGAAGTATTTTTCTCTTTCTTATATATTTTGGACTCCCAAAAGGCTTCTCTAGAATGCAACAAGCTGAAAAAAATTTCATTTTTTTATAATATAATGAATTATAACTTGAGTACATTTTATTAAGCAATTATATTTAAATTTTTGACTCCATAACTCGTAATAATATATATGAAAAATTATTTCTTAAAAATATATATATATAATACCCGCTCAAGCAGCTGCTTCCAACAGAGATCTGACAGGAGCCTCTCAGTTTATATGCTATAGTAGAAGCTCTGTGAAGATGGCAGAAAAACAACACACACAACCATACCTTACCCGGGACTCGAACCCAGGTCACTTAGATCAGTAGCCAAGCACGCTAACCACTCGGCCATTTCTTAATCATTCTAATTACTGCTGCTGATAAAGAAATGCAGACCTACTCAATTTACATGTTCAAGAAAAAGAGAAGTTTAGATTTTATAAATTTCGACATTATTTAGAGGGGGCCATAAGTGAAGTCGAAAAATTAAACAAAAATAAAGGGAACAATCTTACTGACGTAAAAAATTTCATATGCTTTATCGATTCATTTTTTTTTTAAATTATTTTACAGAAACAGATTCGTTTTTTATTTACCTCATGGCCCGAAGATGGATGCGAATGGATGACAGCAAATTGAGTAACTCTGAAATGCCATTTTTTTATATGGATCATTGAAATGTAATAGGTGCACAATTTTACAGTGAAGTGTCAAAATATTTCAGGCAGCCATATTTCCGAGTGGTTGGCGCGCTTGGCTACTGATCTACGGGACCTGGGTTCGAGCCCCGGGTAAGGCATGAATGTTCGTGTTGTTTTCTGTTGAGGTCCTGCCATCCTCACAGATCTTCTACTGTGGCATATAAACTGACAGGCTCCTGTCAGACCTCTGTGGCAAGCAGCTGCTTGAGGGGGTATTTAGTTTTATTTATTTACATTTCGAGTGTTAGGAACAATTCACTGCAATGCATCCTAAGAGACATCCCACTTCAAAGTCTGGTTGTATTTTTTATTATTTATCTGACTATTTCTGAGATGTAGTCGAATGGCTAGCACGCTAGGCTAGCCATTCGACTACTAAGGGACATCTAAGTGACCTACTAAGGGACATCTAAGGGACCTGGATTCGAGTCCCGGGTAAGGTATGGATGTTTGTGTTGTCTTTCTGCTGAGGTACTGTCATCCTCACTGATCTTCTACTATGGCGTATAAAGTGACACAGATAATTATTATTTTAGCTAGCCCGTGGCCGAGTGGTTAGCGCTCTTGTTTACTGATGTAAGGGACCTGTTTCGAGTCCCAGATAAGGCATGGATGTTCGTGTTGTTTTCCTGCTGAGGTCCCGCATTCCTCACTGACCTTCTACTATGGTGTATAAACTGGCAGGCTTCTATCAGACCTCTGTGGCAAGCAACTTCTTGAGGGGATATTTATAATTTTAGCCGTCCCGTGTCTGAGTGGTTAGCGCTCTTGGTTACTGATCTAAGGGACCTGGTTCGAGCCCCTGGTAAGGCATGGATGTTCGTGTTGTTTTCCTGCTGAGGTTCTGCCATTCTTCCAGGCCTTGTACTATGGCATATATACTGACTATTTTTGTTTGTTTTTTGCATAAAAATGGAAATGAAAAAACACCCGAAAAATGCTGTTTTTATTAAGTATAGATAGTTTTATATTGCATAAATAATTTTAAATACACATAGATTTTTCCTTAGATAAAAAACAAGAAATCTTCTATATAAAAGAGATTACCAAAGAAGTATTACCAATCAAAATTTTGATTAAATCAGAACAAAGAAAACTCTTAAAAAAATAAACCGTAGCCTCGTTCTAAACAAATAATTAGCATTAAATGATATCAAATTATACTTAATACTTGTTTTTCTCTGATCTGACATTGTAAATCTTTCGTCTATTAAAATACAGGTATGCACTGTTTTTACCAAACATCGTTATTATAATTTTTTAAGTTCCATATTTTTTACAAACCACCTCTATCCCATCGAATGTGATTGATTCCAAATATAGCTCTAACACATTGCTTGGGAAAATTGTTATGAACACCTACGTAATATATAAAAATAAATAAATAAATACCCCCTCAAGCAGCTGCTTGCCACAGAGGTCTGATAGAAGCGTGTCAGTTTATACGCCATAGTAGAAGGTCTGAGAGGATGGCGGGACCTCAGCGGAAAAACAAAACTAACGTCCATGCCTTATCAGGGGCTCGAACCCAGGTTCCTTAGATCAATAAACGCGCTAACCACTACTTCGTCGTATATATCATGGTACAGTTCCCAAATTTCAGAGTTTTCAATTCTCCGAGGTCTGAGAATAAGATTTAAGTAGGGTTTCCCAATTACTAAAATATTCCACTGGACAGGAAAGATTAAAATGATATTCTATATGGAATAAAATTTTAGTTATTTTTTTTAAATCTGTTTTTAGTATCGGACATAAAATATGTGGCTAAAATAAAATTATATGAAATAACTGTTTTGAATTTCAAAGCCGGTAGAGATTTATTTTTCTCTACTAGTTGAGTAGTACTCTAGAGTTGTTTCAAAAAAGAAAAGTTGAAGATTTCGCAAAAGACGACCGGAATTTTTTTTGGGGGAACCTAATTTCCCCCCAATACAAAAGAATCGGATTCCCACTCCCTGGGTACGTTACTGTTCTGTGAATAGTTCTCGTTGAAATGGGTTTTAAAGTACTTCCAGTGATCATCTCTCTCAGCTGATGAACTGTAGTAGCTATGCTTTGCTGTACAGTTCTTGCAAACAACCTCTGTCCCTATCTGTCAAATTTTGGCGGACGTTTTTTAGACCGTTGCCATTCCCCATACACTTGGGTTATTGTGCCTTATGATTTTCCGCTGAGTTCCATAACCTCCGTTATGGATACTCCTGACTATCATTCTCCAACGATGAGCCACCTTTCGAAGTCAAATCAGATCAGCTTTTTTTACCCACGTCACACTTGACTTTGCCGTCCCATGGCTGAGTGGTTAGCACGCTTGGCTACTGACCTAAGGGACCTGGGTTCGAGCCCCGGGTAAGGCATGGTTGTGTGTGTTGTTTTTCTGCTGAGGTCCTGCCATCCTCTCAGACCTTCTACTATGGCATATAAACTGACAGGCTCCTGTCAGACCTCTGTGACAAGCAGCTGCTTGAGGGGATATTTGACTTTGCTTCTCACCACACCTTTAAAACTTTTATAGGACTTCGTTGTGACGTAGAATACATGCGTCAGTAAGATATTCTCCATACATTGGCATGTTTCATAGTATTTCGCGTACCATGAGATGTTCATAATAATTTGTTCAGGAGGTGTACATCTCAAGATATGTGAAATTTTAACACATTAGGGAGAAAAAGAAACTAACATGAAATGATTGGAAACATATTTGAAAAATAGAATTCAAAAAGTAAAAATAGTAAGCTCGTTTAGCAGCGAAATTGAAATAAAATATGGCGTTCCACAGGGTTCTGTATTGGGACCAATATTATTTGATGTATTTATAAATGATCTTTGTAATCTTGAACTTAAAGGAAAAATAATTACTTTCGTTGATGATACAGTTTTAATATATGCAGCTAAGAATGAGAATATATTAATTGAAGAAATAAATGAAGACTTGGGTAATATTGGAAAATAGTTCTTGAAAAATAAATTATTATTAAATATTGATAAAACAAATTATTTATATTTCAGTTTAAAACTATTAAAGCCGATAAATTAAAAAATAAATTATTTTATCATTATGTAAACTGCATAGGATATCAGTGTACATGTAAAGCAATTGAAAGTGTAAAATATTATAAATGATTGGGAGTTTCTATAGAAAGTGGGTTAAATTGGAATGAACATATCAAATATGTGGCAAAAAATATTAATGCAAAATTTTCAAAATTAAATCGCATTAGAAATTTTGTGAATATTACATTCTTAAAGCTCATATATAATGCTTGAATTAAGTCATATTTAAAATATGGAATAATATCTTGTTATAATAACGGTAAATCATTAGTTACTATCCAAAACAGAGTGATTAGATAAATATTAAGAAAATATGATAGCGTTAAATATTTTTATAATGATCTAAAAATTTTACCATTACGAAAACTTTACGTTTATAATATAATCTTATATTTAAAAAAGCATTATAGAGAAAATGATATTAATATAATATACAAAATACTAGAAAAGTGCACATACTAATTTTATTGTACCACTTCCAAGGAAAACATTGCGCAAAAGCATTACATATATTTGGCGCCAAAAATATTCCATAGTTTACCAGAAATCATAAAAGATGAAACAAATTTTAGGACGTTTTCAAGAAAAATAAAAAAAATAGACATGAATTCGAGGATAGAGGAAAAAATTCTTTAAAATTAGGGGGACTGCTCCTAATTTCTAATTTTTTCATATTTTCCTTCTTTCTTTTGATCTCTCTTTAATATGTTAAAATTTGAAATGAAATAATTGTTGCATTTATAGTGTTTTAATTAAATCTGTTGCTTTCTACGCTATCGATATGATCATGATAGAAAGTATTAATTATGTAATACAGTGCTGTATTAAAAGTATTAAAAGTGCAACAACAGGAAAGATAATAGATATAAAAGCCATATTTAGTGAATACATAGCTTATGTTAGAAGGATCAATGAATCTCTTTTGTTGCGATCTTATGGAACCACGGCAATTCCCGATTCCGTTTGTACAGCACTACCTGGTTATGAAAAGCCATGCCCATCTAGAGCCGGGGGCAAGGAATACGCCCTATAGGCGCACCTGAACCCCAGCCTCACATGGCAGCAGTCCTATAGAAGGAAAAGGTGACCACCGGAAGAAACCTTACTTTAATCTATTCCCCGGTTTGCCAATGTGCAAGGATATATAGATCCAATCTCGATCGGCACCCGGGGTGGAGACTCTTAGTAAGAACCAGACTTTTGTGAGGGTTCTGGCTTACTAGGAATCAATCCGTTCTGCCGAGCCCTCGAACAGCTCCACTGAGCTCCTGATAGGTGAGGTTTCCGACGCCTTCACCATCCGACCGGCAATCAAGCCGGCCAGCAGCATCTTCAACCTCGGTTGGCTTCAGCAATGCTCCAGCCGGGGACCACCCCAACCGGCAAAACCTTGGCAATGCTCCAGCTGGTGCCCACTGCAGCCGGCAAAGCCTTCGGCATGCTCCAGCTGGGGATCATCCCGACCGGCAAAACCTCAGCCGGGTTGCTGGGCCCTAGGCCCCCCCACCACGACAAGGTGGTCCCCTATCGGGGGGGTGGGGGGGGGTTAGAAGGATCAAATGATTACAAACACAACTCGGTTAGACTTGTGGAATACAAAGAAATCAGTATCTTGTATAGCCACCATGATCGGCAATAACCGCTGCTACATGGTCCGACGTTGAGAGGATGAGATGTCAGATGTGTGTTTGGGGAATGTCAGTCCATGCAGTTTCGATACATAGCCAGAGTTCATATGTTGTAGCAGTTGCTGGTGTCTGGTGTGCTAGTCGTCGTGAGATCATGGACCAGACATGTTCAATTGAGGACAGATACGGTGAACGTGCAGGCCAAGGCAGAAGTGTCACATGGTGGCTTATCCAGGAATTATTGGACGATGTTTGCCACATGTGGTCGGGCATTGTCCTATTTTTAAATGGCACCAGAGAGTCCCTGAAGATAAGGTACGACCACAGGCTTCAACACCTCAGTGATGTAACGCTGGCTGTTCAAAGTACCGGTAATGCATATGAGGCATATTCGTGAGTGGAGTCCAATGGCACCCCATATCATAACATCAGGAGCCAGACCTGTATGGTGCTGCATCATGCATGTCTCACTGAGTCTGCCACTGTGGTACCACCAGATACGGATTCGTCCATCATGATGCTGCATACTGATGCGGAATTCATATGAAAAGACGATGCGATGCCTTTTGCACATCCATGAGCGTCGTTTTTGGCACCATTGCAGTCGCATACGCCTGGGTTGTGGAATCAATAATAGCTGAAGCAATGGCCGTCTAGTAAAGATGCCCCGATGCTGCAGCTAAGGTTTTTGATGTTGCTGTACAATCATTCAAAGCCATGCACACGGGATATCTGTCCTGTCATTCGTTTGCGTGACAGGGATATTGAGATACCTCACGTCGGTGAGTTTGTTCCTCCTCTACCCACTGACGCCATATTCTTATCATTGTGGCAGCATTCTGTCCAACACGAGCACCGATGTCTCAGTACCATAATGGGCCTTCCTGTAATCCCACAATTCTCCCTTGATCAAAGTCGAAAACCTGATTGTATGGATGCCGTGTTCTTCAACCCTGATCCTTTAGTGCACAAGAACTGCGAGCAAACACAATTCCAGTGCTTTACACCGGCTCTTTGTAATCTTCTCTTATACCACTTCTGTTGTACGCACCTCACGGTTGCAAGAACTATTCAATTTTTAGGTAGAAATATGCAAATTTAAATCTGTGGCATTGTGTTTCCCACAGCCCAATTACGGATTATTCCCTTAATTAGACAATGTGGGCCGCAAAAATCCCAGGCCGTCTCCTTAAGGGAAGACGTTTTTATTAATATTAACAATGATGAGCGCAACTCAGGTTTATGGAAATATAAAACAATAACAATATTTATTGAGACAAAATATTTAAAAGTACAAGCAGAACAATTAATCTTTTTAATAATCAATCGTCTATCATGGACTTAAAAATAGAAAGAACTTAAAGAATTAAATGGACTATGGAACTGTGGAACCCCTTTACAATTAAATCTAAAATTAAGGATAGCAACTTATAAGTTAAAGGAAGGATAAGCGTACCGTTGTAAGTGCTCAGTTCGTCTGTCAGCTGCATCGGATTACGGCAGGTCGTCGTCACTCTAGCTTCGGGTGGGGACCATCTCCTTAATTCGTCCTTTAGCCGATGACTGGTAAAACATCTCCGTCGCACTGTTGCTGATGTGGAGACGGGCCCTTAGTTGACCATCACATATGCTGTTGGGTAATTTGCTTACCCAACAGCATATGTGATGTTTGGCTTCAGCAAAGGGAGGCCAGACACCGGCTGCATCATTGTGGTTATGTTGAAAGGGGGAGGGTGTCCTTCACTGGTTAGGCACTTCGGAAGCAAATTTCAGTCTCTCTGCTTCTAATTTTAGTGAATCACTCATTCATAGGGATGTCCTTGCATTAACGCATCAAATCATACTGCTTTTGATTCAAAGTCCTACACTCATTTCCAATGATTCTGATATGCCGATACTGAATCTGGCCTGCCCAGAGCTGTGGCCATCTCGTCCAACTGCTCTCTCCAAAAAAGTCAGTGCTGTCTGCTCTGTTCAAAATCTCGGTCCAACTGAAGCCCTCCCTGTCTCGCTACTCTACCCCACATTCCTTTCCCCTTGTTTTTCCCGAAAATGGTATGTTCACCATATGTAGCATCGGCAGAGTATCTTACGAGTAATAAAATCCCCCCAGAGGGTCTGTTGCTGCGCTTGAGGTTGACATTGCCACCTGGGAAAACAGGTTTCCTCATTCGTTACTGTAAAACAACTGGACGATGTTGTCCAATCGTACATCTGTATTTGATGTGGGGGACGATTTACCATGTGAGATCGCACTAAAGCTGTCAGCAGTCTTTCGCACCCCCAGACCATTCTGGCCGGATCTCACACGCAAGAAAATAAAAGGTGATTCCACCTGTCATCCACCCACGGGCGCTGTTTCGTATCATCTGGATGCTGGGCATTTTCTGTGTGTGGCCCGTCGGGGCAGCTGCGAATCCCACCCCCTCCTAACGTGTTCACCCTGTTAGTCTGTTCATGTATTCCCTCTGTGTCGAAAAAAAAAACTCAATCAAGTGAGAAATTAATTAAAAAAAAATAAATCGTTATGACCGATGTAAAATCAGCGTATAATACTTCCAGGGGGCGTTACTATCACACATGATGTGCGTATGTGCCTGCACTTTGAATCATTTATATGTTCTCCCATGGGCTACCCATCTTGCATATTTCGGGACAATCTGATGAGTTCTTCCTGGTGTTGCACTTTTAATGGCCAGCTGTGTATATTAAAAATGTTGCTTTTATTGTTCATGTGTTTTTTTAACCTGCTAACCCACGTGCGAGTCTTTGAACTCTTGTGGTGTTGTATATTTCCAAATAAAAACTTGTAAATAGTTATATTGTATCATATGTAATATGAATGGAAATAAAGACTACTACTACTATTGCATTAGTATTATTCCAATTTATTAAAAACCGGTATTTCCTGCAACTGCAATATTCATTTTGCTATTTTTTTTTCAACATAAAACGATGTAAAAGCATTTGGGGCATCAATATTTTTAGAATTAGTAAGAGAAAATGCAACCACGACGGTTCTCCTTTATATCGGGGAATGTATCTTTCTATCGTCTTTTATATCATCAATCGGTAGTGTACGAGGTTCGTCATCTGCCACTCCCAATTTGAGTCCCAACTGTACGAGAGCTGATTTTTATCTCCGCTAATCTTGACCCTGCCTTCCGTGAGAGTGGGGCGGGGATTGCTCAGTCGGTAGCGCGTCAGGCTTGTAATCTGTAGTTCCCAGGTTCGAGTCCCAGCTGGGTCAGCGTTGAGATTTATCTCCGCAAAATTCCCCACCCTGCCCACGGTCAGTAGGGGACACTGATGGGCTTGGAAAGGCCGCCGTCCGTCGGATGGGACGTTAAGCCGTGGCCCCGTGTGCGGGAGAGCTATACCCTGTGCACGTTAAAGAACACGCTGGATGGCCTTGACAGGAGGCTACCATCTGTCTCCCAACAGCTGTTCCAGTGGGTCCCCTCCCCCAACCTTCTCTGAGCCTTCGGGGTCCATGTGACTTGGCCATTTAGCCCATGGTGTGCAAAAAAGTGCCGCTCAGAGGTAAAACAAAAAACCTAACGTGAGAAAATGGACACTGATGGACTTTGAACGGTCGCCGTCCGTCGGATAGAACGTTAAGCTACGTTCCGTGTGCAGGAGATTCATGCACATAATATGTTAATGAAAACGTTGGTTGGCCTTGATGGAAGACTTCCATTCTGTCACCAACAACTGTCTAATGGATCCTATTTCCCCAGTGGGCGGGGGAGGTTGGGGGATTCAGTCGGTATCACGCCAGTCTCGTAATCTGCAGCTCCCAGATTTAGTCCCGCCTGGGCCAGCGTTGAGATTTATCTTGGCAATACTCCCCGCCTTGCCCTCGGTCAGTAAGAGATATCAGATATGGTCTTAGAAATGCACCGTCCGTTGCATGGGACGCTAAGCCATGGCCCCGTGTATAGGAGAGCCATACCCTGTGCACGTTAAAGGACACGCTGGATGGCCTTGACAAGAGGCTAAGATCTGTATCCCAACAGCCGTCCAGTGGGTTCCCTCCCCAAAACCTTCTCTGGGCCTTGGGGTCTTTGTGACTTGGTCATTCAGTCCATTGTGTGCAAAAACGTGCCGCTCAGAGGTAAAACAACGCAACCCTGTTTATCTCCGCTAACCTATACCCTTGAAGTGAGAAAAGGGATACTCGTCGACTTTTAACTGCAGCCGTTCGTCGTATAGGACTTTAAGCTCTGTCCCGTGTGCAGGAGAGTCATACACTGTGCGTGTTAATGAACACATTGCATGGCTTTGACGGGAGGCTTCCATCTGTCACCTAACAACTTTCCAATGGATCCCCTTACCCCAACCTTCTCTGAGTCCTTGAGATCCTTGTGACTTGGCCCAAGCCGTCTCCGAGTCCCTCTGATCTGGCGATTTATCCCATTGTGTGCACAAAAATATTGGATTGGATTGTTTTACCTCTGAGCGGCACTTTTTTGCACACCGTGGGCTAAATGGCCAGGCCACAAAGACCCCGAAGGCTCAGAGAAGGTTGGGGGAGGGGACCCACTGGAACAGCTGTTGGGAGACAGATGGTAGCCTCCCGTCAAGGCCATCCAGCGTGTTCTTTAACGTGCACAGGGTATGGCTCTCCAGCACACGGGGCCACGGCTTAACGTCCCATCCGACGGACGGCGGCCTTTCCAAGCCCATCGGTGTCCCCTACTGACCGTGGGCAGGGCGGGGAATTTTGCGGAGATAAATCTCAACGCTGACCCAGCTGGGACTGGAACCTGGGAACTACAGATTACGAGCCTGGCGCGCTACCGACTGAGCCACCCCAGCCCCTAGTGCACAAAAGGGCCGCCCAGAGTTAAAATAATCCAACCCGTATAACAATCTGAAAATTATACCGAATTCCAACTCAAATTCACCATACGTACATCAGTAACCGCGATGACACAAAAAACCAAAAAAAAAAAATAAATAAAATAAAATAAACAAACAATCGTATACATTTACATTTCGCAGAAAACAATAATCTCGTGAACAAAAAAAAAAAGCTTCTACTCACGCTCTCCCTTTCCAAACTACACTTTCCCTTTCCCTAAATCACTAATTTTCTACTCAAAACCTACAATGCTTGAGATGAATTATCGCATACGGTTGCAACAGTCAGCTGCCACAGGCAAATTCTTAAAGAACCGAAACAAGAAAGAATACACATGCATTAAAAAAAAATATCCGCTCTTACTCGTCTTGAATGCTACGCCTGATAGGTATCTGGTCCGCCCACTCGCCATTATGCTGCCGTGTTTGGAGCACACGACCAACAAAATCTGATAACGCGGAACTGGCAACAGCTGTTTTATCCTTCACAGCGACGCCTATCCGCAGGACTCGGCAACTGTCATTGTTTTACGTAATGACTATCTATCATAGGGTAAGTTCTTGATTAAGTCTTGCGTGGGGCCCCGCTGTGATATCTCATTTACATGCGACTTCCCATCCCATAATTCCCCTTCCCCTTCTCATCCCCTTATTTCTCGTTCCTATAATTCGGCACAATTTTCTTCGAAGTAGGTCATTTCTGTATAAACAATGTCTTGGATGTTAGTCTTCCTTTTTCTCATTCGGATTTTAACCATATCATTTTCACTTCACTGAAGAATTTGTCGTGAAAAGCCTCTTCGCTGCATGATTTTCAGTCACGAGGTTTGACAACATGTATAATGACCATCAGACTGAATGTGCTTCCGTGGTTGCATAATAAAACCGAAAAGAATATGTACTCTGTAAGTCTTTGCCGTCGGTCGAGTTTCTCTAATGGATTAAAGAAAAAAAAAAGGATAAAGTGTTATTAACCTTATTTTTATTTTCAGCTTCTGGGTGGTGAAGCAATTGAAAGCGGTTTAAGTTAAATTGCATAATTTCGGTGAATTATTTTCTATGCGGTTAAACTGTTGGCGTAATGTCGAGTTAGTCAAATATCAGATTATTGTATTTGTTTCTAAGGATGATTAAGACAAATGGTCTAGGAAAACTGGAAAGTTAGAAACTGCTATCTTCGAGTCTACTTTTCGGGTTATGTTTACGTGTCTCTCTACTTGTCATGTATTAGTTTTTTTTTTTGTCTTAAACGATTAAATATATTCGCTGGTAAAAAGTAAGGTAATTTATATTTGAATAATATAGTAATGGTATAGTAATGGCACCTATAGTAAATAGCACCTAATGTCCGACCCCACCTTCTCGTGCTGCAAGCGTTAGTACCTTTTAAAAGAGATATTCTATTTCGGAATGAAACGGAAGTTGAGGGCTGCCAGCTCAGTTTGGCCTACTGATCTGATCATCTATGGCCACTTTTTCTCTTTTTCAACCCTGCTGAGGAGTGGTCAACTTCATAGGGTCCTGGTACTGACCATTTATACCCACTAGACTGGACTGGCTAATGAATTTGAGCTTGATTATGAATCCTGGACTTGCTGCTCTGGTGGCCTCTGTTGAGGGAGAATCTACCGCTGTTTTCTGTTTGCTTGTGGGTTGCCAGATCTAAGTGAACAGAGGCACGGGATACCTTATATCAGCCGGTGGATATCCTGATCAGAGGCCATCGCAGGTACCTGAACCCTCACTTAGCTAGTTGGGTATCGTCAATCCTGAACTGGAGTAATGTGTCTCAGGCAAGGCCATATTGCTCTTGAAAAGATCCACTTGAAAAGGTGGTGCCTGAAGTTCCTATCAGCATTGGTGACTTCAGCCTTTAGCGGAGGAGGGACAGTTCTTTGCCCCATGTCTGTCATCAGAAGAATCTCAATAAACCTAGTTTCTTTAAAAATTCTACTAATCATTTTCTCTCTGAAAACGTGGAACGTGAGGACGTTACATAGAGATTATTCTCTTGATGTCCTCGCACAGGAATTCCAGTGTTATAATCTTGATATTCTAGGCTTGCAAGATACCCAGATGGACAGGTAAAGGAGATGTTTAAAAACAAATTTAAATTTCTTAATTCAGGGAGGGAGGATGGAAAGCATCCCCAAGGTGTAGGTGTGCTTCTCAGCAGACACGCCAGTAATGTTCTTCTAGGATATAACTGCATTAATGAAAGATTTCTTAGAGCAAAATTTAAAATAAAAATTAAAGACTTGAATGTCATCTGTTGTTATGCCCCCACAGAGGACTCTGCCGAGAACGAGAAAAATACCAGCTTCAGGATATTTTGAAATCTTTGAAGAAAGGAGATATTTCTCTTGTGTTAGGTGACTTTAATGCTACTCAAAGGTACTGACTCTGACCTTTGAATAGGAGTTTTAGGTCCTTTTGGCCTTGGTAGTTCCAATGGCAATGGGGAACGTCATCTACACGTAAGTAAATTTAATGGTTTACGAATAAGTAACACATACTTTAAACAGCGGAACATTTATAAATATACATGGGTTGCACAGGAATGTGATACATTATATTTTAATTAACAGAAAATGTGCTAGTTCGGTTAGGAATATCAGATCATACAGGGGAGCCGAAATCCGGTTGGGTTGTTTTACCTCTGAGCGGCACTTTTTTGCACACTATGGGCTAAATGGCCAAGTCACATGGACCCCGAAGGCTCAGAGAAGGTTGGGGGAGGGGACCCACTGGAACAGCTGTTGGGAGACAGATGGTAGCCTCCCGTCAAGGCCATTCAGCGTGTTCTTTAACGTGCACAGGGTATGGTTCTCCCGCACACGGGGCCACGGCTTAAAGTCCCATCCGACGGACGGCGGCCTTTCCAAGCCCATTGGTGTCTCCTACTGACCGTGGGCAGGGAATTTTGCGATAAGTCTCAACGCTGACCCAGCTAGGACTCGAACCTGGGAACTACAGATTACGAGCCTGGCGCGCTACCGACTGAGCCACCCCCGCCCCGCCTAAATCGGGTCTACAACTGAAGTTTAAGAAATGTGCTAAGGTTAAGAAACATACCTTTAACACTGAAGATCTGAAAAATCCAATTGTAACCAAAGCATACCATGATAGGCTCATTATGAAATGGTGGTTTGTTTACTTTTGAAGTTAAGAAAGAATGGGATCAGTTTAAACAGGCTTTTCTTGAAACCAATAGTACTCTTTTGAGTAAAAGAGAACAGGGGAAACAAAGTTAGTTGAGTGATAAGGCTATGGAACTTATTTCTGAAAGGAGGAAGTACAGTATTAATATGAATCTACTAGTCCTAATAGACGACATTACAACGAGCGTAATAAACGCGTAAAGGATCAGTTAACAACTGATAAGAATCTTTGGCTTGATAGTTTGGCTGACAAAGCTGAGGAAGCAGTTAGACAGCACAACAGAAGGGGATGCTACCAGATTGTTATGGTTTGTGTGGGAAGAAACAGGCAGGTACACAGGGATTGAGGGATAAACATGGCAAGGTGGTTGAAGGTGAGGTTTCTGTGATGGCTAGGTGGACTGAGCATTTCAGAGATATTCTAAACAATGTGATTACTTCTACTCCCTTTGTTTGCAATAAGGATAGATGCATTATTGGCTTTAATGATGGCCTTATATCACATTCTGAAGTTGCTTTGGCTATCTCTAAATTAAAACTGCATAAATCTCCTGGGGTGGATGAAATCACCACTGAAATGCTAAGAGCTGGGAACAGTTGTGTTGTTACATGGCTGACTGAAATTTTGAATATTTTTTATGATAAATATGTTTTTCCTAAGGATTTTATTAGAGCTATTATTATTATTCCTGTTTTTAAAAAAGGTGATCGTAGTTCTTTTGATAATTATAGGGGAATTAGTTTACTTTCTGTTCCAGATAAAGTTCTTTGCATGATTATACTTAATAGAATTAAGAATTTGGTTGATGGACAACTGCGTGATGAACAGTGTGCATTCAGAAGTGATAGGGGATGTATTGATCAAAATATTTCCACTTAAGCAGATTTTTGAGAAATGTTTAGAGTTTCAGAAACCTGCGGTTGCTAGTTTTATAGATTTCAAAAAAGGCTTTGTACTCTCTTGATCGACATAATTTGTGGTTGGTTGATTTTTAGATCGTATGGAATATCTGATACGTTGGTTAGTGTAATGAAAGCTCTCTATAATAACACTGAGTCATGTGTGAGAGTTGGTACGTCTTTCGGCGATTCGTTTAGCATTGCTTCTGATGTTCGACAAGGGTGCATTTTGTCTCTTTTTCTCTTTAGTTTGGTTATTGATTATGTTATGCGAAATTCACTGCAAGGGAAAGAATTTGGCCTAAAATGGTCTTGAGATAAGAAAATTTCTGATTTAGATTATGCTGATGATTTAGCCCTTTTGGCAAATGATGTTGAGGAGATGAACTCTTTCATTCGAGCTGTTGATGAAACTGGTAGTAGAGTAGGTTTGGTTATAAACAGAGAGAAAACTAAAGTGTTGAGAATTGGTCAGGCAGGCTGTGATTCAGTTAATCTGAATGGCTGCAGTCTTGAAAAGGTTTCTGAGTTTAATTATCTTGGGAGCTATGTAACAGATACTGGTGATGTGCGGCATGAGATAAATAGAAGAATAGGGATTGCCACTGGGACTTTTAAGAATCTATGAAGAGTGTGGAAAACCTAAAGCGTGTACACCTAAAGAATACAATTAGACTGTATAATAGTTTGGTTCTTTTTAAGGTTACTTACGGTAGCGAAACATGGACCCTTTGTAAGCAGAATAACAAGAAATTTGATGCCTTTGATTCCAGATGCTTATGCAGTATCTTGGGCATTAGGTGGTTTGACTTTGTAAGCAATTATGAGGTTAGAAGAAGGGATCATCAACGTCCTTTGAGTAGTATATTGTGCGGAGAGAGACTTCGTTGGTTTGGTCATGTTGCCCGTATGCATAGCTGCAGATTAGCAAACAGGATTATGAACAGTGTGCCTAAGGGTTTCAGAAAAAAGGGGAGACCTAGGAAGCGATGGGCAGATAATGTCAAACAAGACCTTGCTAGTATTGGCCTAGAGTGGCTAAATGCAGCAGTAGTAGCTCAGAACAGACACGTCTGGAGAGGAAAATTATAGTCTGGTTGGACCTCCAAAGAACATGGCTGTATGAGGATTTTACATGCATAGTAATGGAATAATAAAGCCACGGGCAGAATTTTTTTACGTGGGGGTCGTCTATACTTTATATAATGTTGCTTTTGATGATCTTTAACCTCTTCTAAGGCAGCGTTTGTCCAAAGTTTTTGACTGCGACTCAGAATAAGAAAGCGTTTTGCATCGCGATCCAGTATGTGAGAGTCACTCTGATACTTTCTATTCTATTTGATTAAAAAACGACGATTATAAATTGATATCACGACCCACTAATGGGGGCGGGTGTGACTCAGTCGATCGCGTGCCAGGCTCGTAATCTGCCGTTCCCAGGTTCGAGACCCAGCTGAGTAAGCATTGAGATTTATCTCTGCACAACTTCCCACCCTGCTCACGATCAGAAGGGACACCGATGGGCTTGGAAAGGCCGCCGTCCATCTGATGGGACGTAAAGCCATGGCCCATGTACTGGAGAAAGATAAGAATCCTGTGCATGTTAAAGAAAACACTGGTTGGCTTGCGTTCTGTTTCCCAACAGCTATTCCAATGGGTCCCCTCCCGCAACCTTCTTTGAGCCTTCGGGGCTCTTGTGACCTGGCCTTTTAGCCCATGGTGTGCAGAAAAAAGAGTCCCACTCAGAGGTTAAACAACCTAACCCAATGACCCACTAATGTGTCGCGCTCCGCAGTTTGAAAACATTGTTCTAAGGGACGAGGATGGCTAGTCGGTAGCGTGTCAGGCTCTTAATCTGCAGTATCCAGTTCGATTACCACGTGTGCTAGGGTTAACATTTTTCTTCTTTAAACCCCACCCCCCTGTCAAGTATGTTCCCATCTTGGAGTTCCCGTGCATCCCCCTGGTACGACAGTTGGTTAGACGAGAGCCATGTGTTGCACACATGACGTGCCAAAGGTCTGCCGGACCGTGTAACTCAGATCCGGCACCACAGGATGTCATAACCAGAAGGGTCTCTAATGAGATCTTCAATCGTTTTTGCAGCAAGAAGGGTAGAATGAAGAGACCATTGAACGGGCCTGCAGAACCATTGAACGGGCCTGCAGAACCATTGAACGGGCCTGCAGAAGGTGAATGCTGTACTCTGGGAGCCAGTATAGGAGCAATACTTTACAAGTCTTGTGAATCAGCACTCAAGGAATGTGGGACTAAAGTGTTGTACCGGGACAGTGGACTAAGGCTGCACCCAATTCCAGTAGTTCTCTTTGTGATGTAAAGTGTTTAGGATATATAATATTTAATATCTACGAGATACAGAGTGCCCTGATTCCATTCTTTTATGAGCATTTAAGCACGGCTGAAATAAGGTCCAGCAAAGGCATTCATTCTGCTGACAGATTCTCGCTAATAAAATAAGAGAGATCTTCACACACACCCCGCCTCAACTTCTTCACACCCTCCGTGATAGAAAATACTTTTCATTTTCGAAGGATTTTCACTATTTACACGTTTAATTTAGAGTTAAATTCACTAGTGGTTAATTTTAAGGGATAATCATAATAAATAATAGCGGTAGGTGAGCAAAAGGGCGGACGGGTGAACGGTGGTCGAGAATATTGAGTTTCTTCTACGGCGTGCTGACATCAGTGTATGCGTGCATTGTTCGGTACAAACCTCGAAATTCAGATACTTAACCTAATGGACCCAAATTTCGTGTGCGAGTGTTACCTGCCACCTTGTGGGTTGTTGTGAGTTGTTTTACCTCTGAGCGGCATGTTTTTGTACACCATGGGATAAATGGCCAGGTCACATGAACCCCGAAGGTTCAGAGAAGGTTGGGGGAGGGGACCCACTGGAACAACTATTGGGTTGTTGTGAGTTGTTTTACCTCTGAGCGTTTGACACAGATGTTAGCTTTCCGTCAAGGCCATCCAGCGTGTTCTTTAACGAGCACAGTATATGGCTCTCCCGCACACGGGGCAATGGCTTAACGTCCCATCCTACGGACGACGGCCTTTCTACACCCATCGGTGTCTCCTACTGACCGTGGGCAGGGAGGGAAATTTGGCGGAGATAAATCTCAACGCTGAACAAGCTGGGACTCGAACCTGGGAACTGCAGATTACGAGCCCTTCCACCTTGTGTTAGGTTTAAAAATCAGATTCCTACCTACTACGGGATGCGAATTAGAGCCCCGAATGGCTTTGCACCTGCAGAGGATCTGGTATCTCTCTGCCACGGCTTGTTTAATTATAAATTGTGAACGAAATTATCAGTGATGAAATATGGAGAAGAAATTCGTTTCGTTCAGCGAAACCTCTAGCTGGGCAATATGCTAATACTATATAATATATAGCTGTATAATAATAAATAGCTGATTTTGGTCAACAGACACAGGAAAAAAACATTAATAGTTAAGCAAACAATTATGACATTTGAACTTTACGTAGCCCTCTCCCCCTACGTAATGCGGTATAACTCAATCACTGTAATCATACACCCCTCGGAAGTACAATGTAATTAATGTAATTAATTATACAAAACATTAACTTATATGTAATAGCTGTGAATTCGGGCAGAATAGTACATTGTAATGTATAAGGCCAAACATAGGTTGAATTGTATTGGTATATCTATGAGCGGAACTATATTTGCGCAAATACTCTGAATGACAAGTTCACAAGGACCCCCAAGGTTCGCAGCTAAGCAGGGGAAAGGAATCTATGAAAGTTTCCTATCACCGTCATGTGGTGTGCGCTTTATATTCTGTCGCTCCGCTATACACGAACCCATGATCATGTCCTATCCAAAGGCCTTTACAAGCTCATTTGTATCTTCTTCTTCATCGACTGGTCGAACGAATGGTTGAAATAGAATGAAAATATTTTCAACGCTGGTGCAGGAGAATTCGAACCTGGAAACAATGGGTTACACGCTTCACACACTACTGACTAAGTCAATTTCCACTCAAATAGGAACGGGTTTTGGTTCCGATCGGTAGTGCTTTAAGCTTGTAATCTGCAGTTCCCAGAGGAGGGGATGACTCAGTCTAAGGCGCCAGGATTGTAATCTACAGTTCCCAGGTTCGAGTCCCACTTGGGTTAGCGTTGAGCTTTACCTTCGCAAAACACCCTGCCTTCAGTCAGTGGAGGACACCAAGGGCCTTGGAAAGGCTGCCGTCCGTCGAATGGAACGCTAAGTGTTGACCCCATGTGCAGGAGAACCATACCCTGTGCGCGTTAAAGAACACAGTAGATGGCCTTGACGGAAGGCTACTATTTGTCTTCTAACAACAGTCTAGTGGGTTTTCTTCCCCCAATTTTCTCTGAGCCTTTGGGGTCCTTGCAACTTGACCATTTAGCTCATTGTGTGTAAAAAAAGTGCCGCTCAGAAGTAAAATAAGTTGCAGTTCACAAGTTCGAGCCTCAACTGTGCTAGTGTTGAAAATTTATCTCCACTAACCTCAACGTTTCTTAGGTGAGAAGAGTGACATGGATGGACTTGGAAAGGGCGTTTCGTCCCATAGGATGTTAAAACGTGCACCATGTGCAGAACAGCCATAACCCTGTGCTCGTTAAATAGCACGCTGGGATGCCTTGATGGGAGTTTTCCATCTCTCTCCTAAGAGCTATCTGGTCCTTTCCCAATTTCTTTGGACCTTGGGGGTCTTTGCAACCTAGTGGCAACCTACGACAGCCGTTGTGGGCAAAAAAAGTGTCTCTCGGAGTTAAAACAATCTAAACCGTTCAACTATATGAATATGGCATTGAAAAAGATCAGTTAGTCTTTAAAACTAGGAGACCTATGGAACAAGACTATTATTAAACATTGCTGAAGCAACACCTGAAATTCTGACCCTGATATTACGGAATCGCTGGTTATTACCAGGGCATAACATGCTTCCAATTTTTCGGGGTGGCTCTCTCGATTCTTCCAATTTTACGACACTGGCCCCAATTATCGAAATATATGTAGATATAAGTAGCAGCCATAATAGAAATATATAAATTATATTATACTAACTCTGTAGGAGCCTCTTGGTATTATTTTGGGGATAGGAACAAGCCATCCAACAAATAACTGTATTTACGCTCCCAGGTGTCATTATTCTCTGCAACAGAAAGATGACCCACTAATTAAAATCTCCCTACGGGTATATGAAATATAGTTAAAATACAAGTCGATAAAATATAGCTTAATATATAACTGATGATGCTATGAATATGTAATGCTACTTGCAATATTAGGGCACCATGTGTTAAACAAAGATTAGCAGTCACGACGGATTTAAAAACAGCATTTGAGCATATCACAGTCTATTAGCATCCATATTAGGTATTATAGAAGAGGAAATTGCTTTCTTATTTGCATTTACCTCCTACGTTGAAGAGTATCAATTAGAATTATACATTTTTTGCGCTGTTAAAAATATTACGGATTAAGTTCTTTTTTTTTTGCTCCAGTATAACGTTTAGGGAGTTTTGGTTGATCCGTTGATATCTGCACCGAGTTTGAACATAAATCTTCATTAATATAAAACGCGGAGTGAACCTAGAGGGCTTATCTCATATGAATGACAGTCCGGAAGGCCAGACGTGGTCTCATTAACAAGGAGCTTCCCTACTGAGGCATACAGCGATTTCGCTACGCATACTCAAAGGAAGTGTGGCCTAATCCAAGGCCCACGCTATCTTAACACACACCGGCACACATACACAAAGCTGGCATAACTGATGCAACAAGTTGAGCATGTTTCTAGGGCATTTGTCAAATCTTTGACGTCGACGACTTTTCAATCAAGGGCAAAGATCGATGGAGATGAATTGCTTACAAACAAGACAGATTATTACACTTTTTTCTTCATTTCTTTTCTTTTTCTTCTTCTTTCTCCTGTTGAAAAATAGCAACTTGCAATAGCATAAACTTCCGGAGCATCTCATAATCTTGTACGATCAACTTTTGAAATTTAATGGAGTCACCCGTAAAATTGGCCACCGTGGAAGTATCATCCCTTTAGGGCATATGAAGGGCCAGGAGGCACTAATTTGTCGTGTATTCACTTACTGCATCAGACATCCTAAATGAGAGTACGCACCGTAATTAGTTACGACACAAAGGTGTGGTAGAAAAGAAAAAAGAGAAGCTGAGAGAAACTTTCCACTTAACGTTTGTTAAAGGGTTCGTCTATGAAGTATTCAATATGTAATATGGCTGGAATTTTTAAAGAGTACTCCGTGTGTAATATGGTTGGAATTTTTCAGTACTCCGTGTGTAATATGGTTGGAGTTTTTGAGGAGTACACCGTGTGTAATATGGTTTGAATATTTTAGGAGTACTGCGGGCGTAATATGGTTTGAAATTTTTAGGCGTACTCCATGCGTATGGTAGCCATTACACAAAAATAAAAAAATATTTCTTCCTTTTTTTATCAAAATGCAAAAAAAAAAAACCTCCCAGGAAGCTTTCATTTTAAACTAGAAGTACAGTCGCTCAAAAAAGTATCCGAACACTACGGTTGATTACAAAATTAAGAAAAAATATCTGGCAACGATTTTTTTAGAAATTAGTGATCTGGCAACCTTCGTGTCACGTGACACGAAGGTTGCCAGATTACTAATTTCTATAAAAATCGTTGCCAGACATTTTTTCTGAACTCTGTAATCAACCACAGTGTTCGGATACTTTTTTGAGCGACTGTACATACTGTTTATCGACTCTGAAGAACAGGAATCTCGTTTCAAAAGGAATGAAATTTTTCGTTTAATGACTTTTTAAAAGTTTTAATTCGAACTAATAGATGATGCAGAAAATGCAAAGAGTAGTACTTTATTAGTATTTATAGAACATAAAAAGTGTATCTCTTTTATTCCTTAAAATGAAAAAGCTGTTTGTTTTCATCCCCCCCACCCAAGAAAAGGGTGAATATTGTTTTTTTCTCTTTAGTAAGAACATCTAAATATTATTTATCCACATTATAAAAGTTCAAAATTATACCATAAATAATCGCAATATATTCTTTAAAAGTTTCTCCTTCTCCATATTTAGTAACCTCGAACAATATAAATTAAAACTAGCCAAGAATTTAAAAAATGTGAAATGTAATATTAATTCCAATCGAACTAAAAAAGAATTGTTCAATTATCTCTTTAAACCAGTGTCTCGCAAACTTTTTTACTCTGCGGCACACTGAATCTAATTTTTTTTCCGCGGCACACTGAATCTAAAAAAGAATAAAAGCAAACTCTATATAATCATCATTATATTTGCGCTTTGTTGAAGTCATCAGCCTGGTTTTACTTGAAGATTTGCTCTCGTTCTTTAATTCATAACTCGGTGTTTGTTTTAAATATTTGCCCATTCTATGGCTTGAAATAATCAAAAATACCAAAATTTGGAAAAAGCTTGGTAAATACTTACAAGATCTCAGTTGATAAAATCTGAAAGATTTTTATTAAAGCACGTCGATAACACAAGTCAAAATGAAATCTTTGGAATATCTAGTGTCAATTTGAAAATCTCTCGCGGCACACTACTGTGCCGCGGCACACAGTTTGCGAGACACTGCTTTAAACAAAACAACTGCATATCTCCCGCCCTGGGTGTAAGGTGGCAACTTATTGTTTCCATGGAAGTAGAAAGACAGGGAGGCGCCCTGTCGCTTGAAAACTGTAACCGAGCGTCGCCATATTGTCGCTACTTGTAATCTTTCTATCACTGTGTTAAAGAACGACAGATTGCATTGAAAAAATGGATTGGGTAATGCGTTTGATTACAGTAATGAACTTGCGAAAAAGATCAAAAGGATTATATTTCATAGGTGAGAAGTAATGCTAAAGTTTTACTTTGTAAATTGAAAACCTTTTCGTCATTTCAAATAATTTATGACAGAAGTGTAGTTAGGCCTAGCGGAAGGCGGTAGGAAGGGTTGAGAAATTTTCTCAGTGTTTTTAATGTAAACTGATGAAATAAAGTTTTCTTATAAATTCATAAAAAGAGAAAAAAAAATCAACAAACATTGGAAAATGTGATACTGATATTCGTCATTTCCTATGTTTTTGATGTACCTTACCGGAACGCTAGAGAATTTCCTGTTATGTCAATGAGAATCTATTTCGAAGCTCTGTAATTTCTAAAATATGCATTTAATGGAAAAATTTGACTAAAATAAATTAAAAATCGTAATTAAATCTATTTAAACCTCGATTTTAAACAATATTCGTTAAGTATTTAAAGAGTTATGGACGTTAGAATATTTCATGTTAAATTATGTTCAATGTCGATGAAAATCTAACTGTGAAGTGCTATAACTATTATATATGCATTTAATGGAAAAGTACGACAGAAGGTAAATTAAAGATCATAATCAAATCTATTTAAATCTCCATTTTTAAACATATTCATGCAATTTAAAGGAAAAATATGACTGAAGATAAATAAAAGATCATAATCAAAACTATTTAAATTTCTATTTTAAACAATATTCAGTAATTAAGCCTATATTAAAGTCTGGATATTTCACAAAAAATTCGTGCTTTTTACTTCAAAGAGATTGTTTTTATTAATATTTACATTTTTTTCTTCTGTAAGAAATTTGACTTATCATAATTTACTCTGAACATTAGAAACTTGATTAAACAATGATAGAACTTTGAAATATTATGCAGGGGAGAGGAATTCAGTCCCTATTTTATGAAAAAGATGCTGTAGCTTTCATTTGATATGTAATTTGTTATTATTAACTTTAAGTGTGAATAAACAACTGAGTTTAAAAACGTAAGCAGACGAAAATCTAAAGCGGAAAAAAGTATTTTTTTATATATATGTTAAATATCTCTTGACCTTCCAAGAAAAAAAATCGATTTAGCAATATTCGTCGAAATAATTCCTTTTTTGTACATGAAACAATTGCGATTTTATTGAGCAGTATTCGTATTTGGATACATTACATTTGACGTATCGCATTTGGTACAGTATCGCATTTGAATACATTACAATTGACGTGAAGCGTGCGGCTTTCTGAGTAGCAAGAACATGGATACCGCCGTTCTGCGCGACTACACTAGAGACCTATGTTAAGATATAGTAAAGGCGCCTCCCCCTCTTCCTACCTCCATGATTGTTACAAATACAAGTCTCATGACCTTCACATTCCACCACCAAAATTTCGAATTTCTAACCTAAATGCATCGCTTGCAATATTCGTTTAAAATTTTGAAAATTTCCCACTGTTAGAGGGAAAATTTTAATTTTTGGAGATTCGGAAAGTATAAATCGTAACATTTCATCAATACCCATCCAACTAAAAAATGATTTTTTAATCGATCTCTAAAAGCAAACAATTATCTCTTAAAGCAAAAAAAGCTTACCTTGTTCCAACTCCCCACTCCCTTTGGGGAAAGGTGTTATGCGCTGATTTTACATCAGGCATAACGATTTATTTTTTTAAAATTAATTTCTCACTTGATTGAGTTTTTTTTTAAAACACAGAGGGAATACACGAACAGACTAACAGGGTGGACACGTTAGAATGGGGCGGGATTCGCAGCTGCCCTGACAGGCCACACACAGAGAATGCCCAGTGTCCAGATGACACGACACAGCGCCCGTGGGTGGATGACAGGTGGAATCACCTTTTATTCTCTTGCAGTGTGAGGTCCAACGTGAATGGTCTGGGGGTGCGAAAGACTGCTGACAGCTTTAGTGCGATCTCACATGGGAAATCGTCCCCCACATCAAATACATCATCCAGTTGTTTACAGTAACGAATGAGGAATCCTGTTTTCCCAGGCGGCAATGTCAATCTCAAGCGCAGCGACAGACCCTCTGGGGGGAATTTATTACTCTTAAGATACTCTGCAGATGCTACATATGGTGAACATATCATTTTCTGGAAAAACAAGGGGAAAGGAACGTGGAGTAGAGTAGCGAGGCAGGGAGGGCTTCAGTTGGACCGAGATTTTGAACAGAGCAGACAGCACTGAGATTTTAGAGAGAGCAGTTGGACCGGACAGCCAGATCTCTGGGCAGGCCAGATTCAGTATCGGCATATCAGAATCATTGGAAATGAATGCAGGACTTTGAATCAAAAGCAGTGTAATTTGATGTGTTAAAACAAGGACATCCCTATGAATGAGTGGTTCCCTAAAATTAGAAGCAGAGAGACTGGAATTTGCTTCCAAAGGGCCTAACCAGTGAAGGGCACCCTCCCCCTTTCAACATAACCACGATGATGCAGCTGACCACCTCCCTTCGCCGCAACCAAATTACCCAACAGCGTATGTGATGGTCAACTGAGGGCCCGTTTCCACATCAGCCACAGTGCAACGGAGATGTTTTCCCAGTCATCGGCTAAGGGACGAATTAAGGAGATGGTCCCCACCCGAAGCTAGAGTGACGACGACCTGGCCATAATCCGATGCAGTTGACGGACGAACTGAGCACTTAGAACAGTACGCTTACCCTTCCTTTAACTTATAATTTGCTATCCTTAATTTTAGATTTAATTGTAAAGGAGTTCCACAGTTCCATAGTCCATTTAATTCTTTAAGTTCTTTCTTTTTTTAAGTCCACGATAGACGATTGATTATTAGAAAGATTAATTGTTCTGCCTGTACTTTTAAATATTTTGTCTCAATAAATATTTTTATTGTTTTATATTTCCATAAACCTGAGTTGCGCTTATCATTGTTCATATTAATAAAAACGTCTTCTCCTAAGGAGGCGGCGGGGGTTTTTTGCGGCCCGCATTGTCTAATTAAGGGAATAATCCGTAATTGGGCAATGTGGGAAACACAACGCCACAGATTTAAATTTGCATATTTCTACCTAAAAATTGAATAGTGCTTGCAACCGCGAGGTGCGCACAACAAAGGGGATTACTCGTTGTCCCCAAATTGAAACTTAATGACATTCACATTCCCCACCAAAATTTAAAATTTATATCATAAATGCATCGTTTGGAATATGCGTTAAAAGTTTTTCAATTTTTGAATTTTCCCCCGTTACAGGGCGCAGTTGAAACTTTTCGGAGATTCCGAAAATGCGAATTGTAATTTGTCATCAATACCTCTCCAACCCAAAAATAATTTTTCATTTATCTCTAAAGAAATGAGTTTGATATCCAGAAGCGTAGGAACGTGTTGGCATCGGGGCAGTTCCCAAGGGCGCCGGGTTCACAGGGCGGTGCTGGGGCGGCACGAGCCGTTCCACGATATCTGACGTTTAATGTGCAAAATAAAATCAAATGATTTGCCGCCCGTAGTTCATTGAATTTAGTACGTATTGTTTATTCCGTCGTATCATCAAGACAGCATATTATAGATTTTCGTTATTTCCTACAAAAATATTTTTTTTCTTTTATCGGCGGACTATTAGCTATTAGCCAATAGTCCGCCGATAAACCGCCAATAGTCCGTCCTGCAACACGCATGCCATAAAACAGCTTTGGAGCGCAATTTCCAACTGTTCATATTGCTCTTACAAATCATGCTATTACAAAACAAAATTTTGTTACATGGGTATCTTTTTCTTTGAACGGGAGTTCATAATTTGTACATTGTATAGAATTATTATGTTTATAAACCCCGGGATTGTTTAAGATCAACATTAGGACAGGAGCGTACATCATCACTTTTTTCCTATCAATCGAGCGAGAACTGACTCAAAAAGTTCATTTTGATGAGAGTATTAACGATTTCGCCAACGAAAAAATGGGGAAAATTAAATTACTTTATAAAAATAATTACTTGATAATTAATTGCAATTTCTTTTGCAATTATTTATGTACAATGAATATTTATTCATGTAACTGTATTAAAATGACAATAAATATATATAATATAAATAACATGCGTATTTTTTTATCAATAACTGAACAAGGGCGGACAATTACAAATTTGCCAAGAGCGCCAAAAGCCTACTACGCCTCTGTTGATATCTACCGACGGACAGACAGAAAGCAAAATGAAAACAATAATCACATTTTTTTAAAAAAAACGAAATAAAAACTAATATAAATTCGATCATTAAATTAATTTTTCCTAAAAGTATTGTACAGCTCGTTATTCAAGTAGCCTTCTTCGGAATATTCATATTCAATATAAAGCAATCACAGCTGAATCGAAACTTCAGACTCTCTAGAATCAAATTTTGAGATCAGCTGTTGTTGCAGCATGGTTTGCGAGAAACACGATCATTCACAGCGACCTTTATCTCTGACCAATACATCAAAGCCCAGGCAACCAATTCGTTAACAAAAGCAGAAAAATCACCGGAATCAATTTATCTCTACTGCCACCAATTATGATGCTTCTATTCAACGAAATTATAACAGAGATGCAAGATTATTCTGAACTAGTTTATTACTTTATCTGATTGTCATTGTAAAAGCGTTTTGTCCATCTTAGTTTATTCTAAAAATTTTGTTAATGGCACAGGGCCTTTATCAGATTGAAATAGGATATCAGATTGAAACCTATATCAGATGAAATAGGTAAGGGCAACAGCCCGGTATTATTGCATGTCAATTATTTTTTTTCTGACGGTGAATAATAGCGGGGTTCTACTTTCCGGTGGTCACATTGTTACCGTGCCATGGCCACCTTGATATACAGCCTGAACAACCGTTGAGAAAAAGGAGTAGAAAATATTTGGTAGCATTAACAAATCAATCATCTTGGAGGTAGCATTAGCAAATCAATCATCTTATAGGTAACATTCACAAATTTTTAGAGAAAAAATTGTAATAATGTTCTTGGATTTACAGAAAGCCTTTGATACAATAGATCATAACATTTTACACAATAAATTGGAAAATTATGAAATTCCAGGTGTAATGCTAGATTGGTTTCGCAATTATTTATCAGACAAATACACAATTACCAAAATAAAAAAAAACTGTTACAGTAGAAAAGTAATTTCATGAAATGGAATTCCTCAAGGTTCAATTTAGGTCCTTCATTACATAAATGATTTATCCAATGAAAACTTAAAAAGTTTTATTTATCTGTATGCTGGCAACATTGTTTTAATAAGCAATAGGAAATATGTAAATGAAAGCATTTCAGAGATTCAAACAGATTACAATAATATGATTAAATAGTTATCTACATAATAAAAGAAAGTGTTTGTGTGTCTATCTGTGTGGCAGTCATAATTCATCGGAAAATCAACGCACACGCTCCAAATTTTCAGAGAATGTTTCTGATTGTGGTCCGGATTGCAGTGCCAAATTTCATGTCGGAAGTTCAAAAGGGGCGCTTGCTAGAAGCAGAAATATTTACCATGCTATTCCTAAGGGAAACGAGAATCGCTGTCAAATCTACTGTTGCCATTTACTGCTCCCTAACTCTGAAAGAAAATAATTAAATTAGCATTTAAATCTGCTTCCGTTGCCAGATTCCCCACATTTCCAAAGGCATTATTTAGGCGTTCTATTACAGCTAGGGACTTGATTTTCTAACCAAACATGGGATCGGACAGGAGGAATCCGCCTACGAAATGTGGGACCTTTCGGTTAAGTAAATCGGGAGTTACAGAATGCCGAAATCTGACGAAATGAATATCTCGATCGTTTGCCACGGACTGAGAGAGAGCGCCAGGTAAGCAATGACCTTTGCAACACCGGGAAATTCTTCGTGTTGAAACTGTGTAAAATATCCCACGAGGGTGGTGGGGGGGGGGATACTCACAAAACTAACCTTTAGTGCAGGAAACAACAGAAGATGCAGATTAAAAGTGAGACACGAGCTGTCACAATCTGTGTAGAAACGAAGCCACGGGCCAAGTCGGAACCTGATTTTTAAACCAATCACTGGGGCGCACGGGGGACGCTGTGCAGGAAATTTGGACCGTGCGAATGAATATTATGGCAACCATAGGGTAGCAAAATCTGTTGTAACGGAAATAAAATCTGGATAGCTTACGCAGAAACTGAACCACGGGCTATGAGAGAGCTTGCTGACATCAACAACGATCCAAGCCTACACCGTGGAAATTTCTTCCTGTTGAAAATCTGTCCTAAAGTGTCGGGGGGGGGGGGACTTACAAAATTTACCTTGAGTGTAGTGAAAATAAGAATATACAGATTAAAAGTGACTCTGGGCAGCGCTGGGTACGCTCAGCTAGTATCATAATAGAATCTACCTAAATGAGAAAAAAACAAAACAAAATAGATTATTATACACTCACTGAGATTTCGAATACATCGAACTTAAATTTATACGATAAATTGCAAAAAAAAGTTGTTTCTATCCATAGTAAATACACAGATTACCTGTAGAAATAGACTTCAACAATTATTACAAACATCTGGGAAAAAAAATTATCTCTGACGCGAATCCGCAACTCTCCCGATACATGGCAGAGCTCTCTACACTTAAACCACGCATCAGACGCTAAAATTTTCCCGAATAAGACCTATAACTCTTCCACTGAGATATGGCGGCAACTTTTCCAATTGTTGCTAATGAGTTAGATGTTAATGTGGAGGTCAAGTGTAGATGGAGCAAGGTCTGCCATATCTCAGTGAAAGAGTTATAGGTCTTATTCTGGAAGATTTTAGCGACTGATGCGTGGTTTAAGGGCAGAGCGCTCTGGCATGTAACTGGAGAGTTACCGGTTCGATTCCCGCCGCGTCAGCGATAATTTTTTTCAGATGTTTTTAATAATTGTTGAAATCTATTTTTACAAATAATCTGTGTATTTGCTACTAATGGATTTTTAATAATAAACGCTTAAGCGTGATTGACCTCATTAACATCTAAATCATTAGCAACAATTGGAGAAGTTGACTCTCCTGAAGTATAGATGGCGCAAGGTCCGCCATATCTCAGTGCAAGATTTATAGGTCTTATTCTGGAAAACTTTAGCGTCTGACGCGTGGTTTAAGGGTAGAGCGCTCTGGCATGTATCTGGACAGTTGCGTGTTAGATTACCGCTGCATCAGCTATAATTTTATGCAGATGTTTGTAATAAAAATGATTCCAATTGTGAATCAGTATGTACTTGCCCACGGGTTGAAGACGTAAATCAGATAAAATACCTAGGAATTGTTTTTAATGAATACTTTAAGTGGAATGTTCCAATATCCCATATATGTGAAAGCTCGAGAATATCGGCGATAAAAATTCAAAGCTTAAAATATGTTCTAAATATGGAACCTGTGTATTATTTTATAAAGCGATATGCGAATCGATTTTAAATTATAGAATAGTTGTACACGGAACAACAAACTTAGCTAAAATAAGTAAAATAGAAAAACTGCAATCTATAATAGCCAAAAACATTATTTCTTTCCATTTGCGAAATTATAAAACAACAACAAATAGATAAAAAAGTTACACTTTTTATTCTACGGTAATGTAAAAAAATACAACTAAATGATTATATTTTTTGACAATACACGTAAAATAAAAACTCAACACAATAAAAAAACCTTCAAAACCAAGGGTATTACCAAATGCCCATTTTTAGAAATAATTAAGTAAAACAGTACCTCCGAAAGTAGTGAAGCTACTTTTATAATGCAGT
Organism: Ryuthela nishihirai; assembly: GCA_038380435.1. Classification (NCBI taxonomy): domain Eukaryota; kingdom Metazoa; phylum Arthropoda; class Arachnida; order Araneae; family Heptathelidae; genus Ryuthela; species Ryuthela nishihirai. The sequence continues at coordinate 32,587,347 of JAWZYU010000019.1, read as the reverse complement.
TTTACCTCCGCCCCTATCCTCCCTCTGCTGGCTCTTGGATAAGTTGTCAGCATCAAGAAATTGCTTAGAGGGAGGTTGTTTTTTTTTGCCCCCACTCCTCCTTCTTGACTCTTAGAGATGTTGCTTGTTAGGAAGGGCTTTTTGTATACAGCAAATGATAACACTGAGGAATGCTTAGAGGGATTTTTCACCCCCTTCTTAGAGAAGTTGTCGGTTCCAAGAAATTGCTAAGAGGTTTTTTTTCACCACTCCCCCCCCCCCCCCTCCTTGCTGGCTCCTATAGAAGTTGCTTGCTTTTTTGTTTCTTTTTTTCTTGAGATGTGTCCAAACGTAGCATTTCCTGTTCTTGTCCCCTCCATGCAAACTCTCTTACGCTGTGATGCTTGGATCTTATAGTCTTGCAACCCAGGACGCTCCCTAAATGTAGATGTCTGATTGGTCAAGGTTTGAATTTAAAAAGGTGCTATCGAGGGACTGTAAACCACAATCATAGTTTTTGCAGACGTTGTTCTTGAATGTGTCACTCCACACTTGAAGGGATGGAGTACATAGACTTTACTGATCTAGTGTTGGTTACTCATGTTGTCTAATCTCTACATCTATGTCATTGAGGTGTGACGTATCCCCCGATATGGTCAGGTATCAGATCCTCACCATCACACGGGTTGCAACTCCTGTGCGACATTGTGCAACCTCAGCTCCCTTACCATAACCTATAGTCTGTTGGAAAGCCTACACTGCTAATAATTCCTGTTAGCAGTGTAGGCTTTCCAACAGACTATAGGTTAGGGTAAGGGAGCTGAGGTTGGTTGGGTTCGTGTTTACACTTCAAGCGAGGTAATAAGACTTTGCTTTGCTGGATGACCTACTCGATGTGGATTTCGAAGGGTTTGCGGAACTGTGAAGGCTGTCAACATCCTATGTGACCGTCTGGGACGCAGTGATATCTGAATTCACAACTCTCCTGGCATTCAACCCTTCCAGTGTGGAGTAACACATTCAATAACAACGTCTGTAAAATCCATGACTGGGTTTCCAGTCCCTCGATAGCACTTTTTTTAATTCAAACCTTGACCAATGAGACATCTACATTTAGAGAGCCTCTAGACACCCACACAGCTTAACAGATTCTGCATGGAAGGGACAGGGTGGACTGCTATAAAAGTTTTTGTGGAGAATGTTGTCATTGTGTTTGGACTTTATTAAGAATCCCCACAGGTATGCGTAAGATAGATTTCAGTTGTGTGCAAGAGCAAAGTCAAAAAGAATACAATATGTCTGCTGCATCTTAGATTTAGAAGGTTTCACAGTGAAGGGAAAATTTCTGAATCTAGAGGAAACTCCCTTCAGGACTGAGACTGAATAGTTTTCTGTCTCAGTCTGTTCTGTCTCAGAATAGTTTTCTGTCTCAGTCAACCATGCAACCTGCTAATGCACATATCTATACTCTTGGATACGACAATTTCATCATCCCTGGACTGCATCACAAAAGACTCCAAGTACTTGCGAGACGCTATCGCAGCTGCACTGAAGGAGGGTTTGTTTTATACCAGAAAAGAAGTTATCCCTCTAACTCACCCAGAATGGCAGGAATTGTTAGCAGTCTAGGATAGGATCCATGTTGCTAATTCCACTGAAAGTGACTTGGTTTGTTGCTAATTCCACTGAAAGTGACTTGGTTTGTGACAATTCCACTTGGTTGCGCCTTTATCACTTTTGCAACAGGCAATTCAACTATGTGCCTGTTGCAAAGGTGATAAAAGGCGCTGTCTTAAGGTAATCAGATCCTGACTTCACATCCTGTGCTGAAAAAAATTCGCATGTGGTGTGACTCTAACCCTGACACAATGGGATGAAATGCGTAATCGTCGTGGAACAGTATGGATCATTATCGCAGATCTGATGCTAATTTTCCCCTACGTCACACCATTGCCGAGCAGAGAGATCTTCTACTCGCTTTCCTGCTGACACCTCCTGCTGAGGAGGAAGGACAATTGATACAACCGTTGAGAGACGTGGAACACGATCTAGTTCAAGCCTTACTGCCAACAGCAAGTATTATAGAACCTGAGGATAAAGAGCATGATCTGAATATGTACTTGTGTTATGTAGTGAGTTCATTGGACATTGACTGTATTGCTAATTTATTTGTTCACACGGCGTGGGCTCGTAGTCTGCTCTGTTATGTGGATGACACTTTTCTTTCCACTCTGACCTATTGTGATGTGTTGAAGACAGTTGGACAATCTGTGTCTAGTGTGCACACTAGACACAGATTTTTTAGTCATTAACCAGCCATTTAGTCGATTAACCAGTCATCGGAAGCATACCGGTTATCTTTTTCTCCATTGTGGTGTGACACATTCAAGAACAGCGTTTGCAACAACCATGACTAGCACCTTTTTTAATTCAGACCTTGACCATCAGACATCTACATTTAGGTTGCCTCCTCGGTTGCAAGACTATAAGATCCAATCATCACTAGATACCCACACAGCCTAACAGAGTCTGCGTGGAGCTGATAGAAATAGGAAGTGCTACGTTTCTATTGGACACACCTGAAGAAGAAAAAAACTAACAAGCAACTTCTCTAGGAGCCAATAAGGAGGGAGGAAAGAGATGACGAAAAAACCTCTTAGCAATATCTTGGAAACGAAATTTTCTTCAAGGGGGTAAAAAAAATATCTCTCTAAACACCCCTCAGGGTTATCATTTGTTGTATAAAAAAGCCCTCCGTAACAAGCAACGTCTCTAAGAGTCAGGAAGGGGGAGTGGGAGTAAAATTAAAAAACAAAAAAAAACTCCCTCTGAGCAATTTCTTTAAACCGACAAGTTCTCTAAAATTCAGCAGGGGGAGGGGAGACGGCAGAGATAAAATTACATTATAAAAGTAGCTTTACTACTTCCGAATAAAATTTAATGCTATCCCAAGAAAAATACTAAATATAGATTCATTTAACACGCTCAAGACTAAATGAAAAAAAATTTCTGAAAATCAAATTAGCTGAATATTATAGTGGTATTTCGTGAATTATATTTGATGTATACCATTTTCGTGGCTGAATTATTCACTTTCCAAAGGATAAGCTATTTAGCTTTGCTAGTCAAAGAATAAATGCACTACAATCTTGACTTTATAAATAAAAGCCAGTTTTCAATCAAAAAAAGGGCAAATTAAATATGCATAAAATTTAAGCCATTTAATTTGTCTAAAATTAACTCAATCTATTTCAAACTATGTAATATATAATAATTTATTATATACCAATAAATTAAAATATTTATGAATATTTTAAAATTGATTACGAGGTTTCTAAAAATTAATAGCTATCAGTTCAATTTTGATAAATCAGAATATGCATTATTAAAAGATATGAGGACCATGTCCGTTCATATGACACTGCTACGGAATGGATGTGCATATTCAGAGAAGGACGGCTGAAGATCTCCCTCGTTAGAAACGGTAGCAATCCGTTGCTGCATGCCTCTGTGTGATTCTTGTAGCAAACCATGTTTATTTCCATATAATTTTATTAAATATAATTTAAATTCAGATGTTCGAATTTTTATTTTCATAAATAAAATAGAGTAACACTTGTTGCATTAAAATTTTCCTCTGAACGTAAATTACTTTAATATAGTTTTTTTTTAATTATTAAAATTAAAATTTTTTCCCTAAGTTCAAAAGCTGCCTTCAAGCGAAAGGCCACAATTTCACTTCATTGGCGTAGTTATGTCACTGCTTCTGGTCACACTAGCTATATAATGAGAAATAAAATATATTAAAAACAAATATTCATTGCGTTTTGGCTTTTTCCTACCACAAAATTTATAGTTCGTTATGTTTGAAATAGGAAACAGAAAGTAAAAACAGATATAATTTGTTTTGTCCTTTTCATAGAGTAAACATACTACAGAGTGTAGTCAATGGATACATTTGCTATCTGAAAAGGTATTTCAAATACATATGTAATATTATACGTAAATTATTATCATTTAAATACATGTGTAATATCTGAAAAGAAATTTCCCATACCAGTATCTAAATAGTTAGTTTACCTGATTATGAGGATGTGGTTTGAATTTTTAAGAAAAAAGAGTGAAAAGAAAAAATGTTTTCTTTAAAAAAGAGATTGTTTGGTCCCCCTACCAGTGTGTACTAAGGTTTGAATTTTTGAAATTATTTTTATATAAATTAGTTTTAAAACGCATCATTAATATTTGTGAACATAGTAATCTATAAACAGAATGTTAAATTCCATAATATCTGTTATTTGCAGATATTGGGATATTTTACTAACCCCCCGAAAAAGAGCCTACTACCAAATGCATCTGCAGAATATTCAACTGGTGAAGATAAAACGTGTTTCCCAAAGCTAATGTCCTCTGGAGGTTACAAAAGACTATATCATAAGACGGCAGATTGTTATGGACTGAAAGCTGCAGACAAAAAGAAAAAGAAAATGCTCAGAATAAATCAATAGTAAGCACACAGATTACCTGTTGATATAGAATTCAAGAAATACTTTTGTGGGGATAAAAAGAAAAACATTTATCCGATGAGTGTGATTCGAACCTATGCTTCCTTGTTACGTGCCAGATGTTCCAACCAATAAACTATCACCAGCTCCGTCATTTATCCACTAATTGTAGCTAATAAAATACTCACTTTTTAACGCAGGTGAGTGTCTAAAAAAAATAGAGTTGCTATTTTTTTTTGATTAGCAACGTATACGACAGAGAAGAAACCTAGAACCTGCCTCTGTTACTTTTTTACAAGCCTTCTCATACAACGACATGCCATACTAAAACCGAAGTCATTGCTGTCCACTGCCTCAGTTAGAGCTAACACACAAAGTTTGTTGGAACAGTTGCTAGCTCCCTAACCACTAAGCCAGTTAAGGCTTATAGACAATTGAAGAAGCACTTGGAATTATATATCTTTCCTAGAACAAACTTATCGTATCTGAAAATTTACTTTATTTTGTTCTTGAAAGATCATAATTTTACTTTAATCTATAGTTCCCAGGTTCGAGTCTCAACTGGGCCACTATTGAGATTTACCTTTTCTCACTCTGTATTCAGTGAGAAAGGAAACGCCGATGTGCTTTAGTATAGTATTTCCTCTTCCGCTTTACAGATCTTTAAAAAACAATCTTGAAAAAAATCCATGAATAACAGTTTTTGCCTGTATACCCTAACTAGCATTCTCAAGAGTGTGTGTTTGTGTGTGTAGATCTTTTGTCCCCACCCTAGGTCCAGCATTCTAAGGATAAGGATGATAATTTTCTTCCGAATTTTTTCAGGCGCGTTCTCTACGATTCTCTATCATCCAGGGGTGTAAAGATGGTTAAAGGAACTTTCGCATAGTGTTCGCTTAAAAAAGGAAAATCAACACTACATGTCCACTGTTCTGAGAGAAAATATAATAAAAGTGCATTACAAATATACTAATACAAAGGGTATTCAATTAAAAGATAACAGTTCCTTGCACACTGGGAGTTGCATACCTCATTTAACCCTCATTTGATGAATTGTGATATATGATGAAGAGGACCTATGTAAAATTTGGTGTTGAAGGAAGTCATCATGAGAGTGATGCTTAAAAAACATCAAGTTAAAAATAAGAATATTATACTTAAAACAAACAAACATGTCTAATACATAAAAGTTTTACATAAAAATATACTTTGGAATCATATGTTAAAATATGAAATTAAACCTAAATTTACACAACGTTCTTAGGGAAAACAAAAAATTAACATTCAAATTTCTTAGAGAAGCAAACATCCAAGATTCAGTGGTTTTAAGAGAAACAAAAATCTGAGATTTAATATTCTTAAGGAAATCAAACATACAAGAATCAGTGTTTTTAAGGAAAGCAAACATCCAATAATCAAAGCTCTTAGGAAAAGTAAATATCCAAGATTCAAAATTTTTAGGAAAAGCAAACATCCAAGACTGTGTTCTTTGGAAAATCAAATGTCCAGGATTCAAAGAGAAATTCAAGAGTTGTCTGTCGACTGAAAGCTTCCATTCCATCCATTATATATTTTAGACAGTTTAATTGTGTTAAAGGGTTGAGCTGTCTTCTTGTCTCTCTTTGCACAGTAAACTGCTCAAAGGAGTTTTTGTTTTGCCTACTCCGTTGCCTAACCTCATCACTACTTACAAGATGAAACTACCTATATGCCCAAAATACTGCATAAGCATCTACATGCAGAATCAAAGGCATCAAGTTTCCCGTTATGTTGCTTACAAAAGGTTCAAGTTTTACTACCATAACTAACTCTAGAAAGAACCAAATTACTATATAGCCTAATTTTAGAATTTAGGTATATTAGCCTATTTCTCCACATTCTCCAAAGATTTTTAAAGGTTCAAGTAGCAATCCCTATTCTTCTCTTTATCTCATGCCGCACATCACCAGTATCTGTTAAACAGTTCCCAAGACAATTAAACTGAGATACCTACTCAAGAATGCAACCATTCAAAGTAATTGAAGCACCATCTGCTTGACCAATTTTCATCACTTTAGTTTTCTTTCTATCGTTAAACGCTGAAGCCACCCATTTCTGCTACGAACTTCAGGAACCATCTTTTCAAGAACTAGAATCTAGATAGAAACTGACCTGCTTGAGACATATTACTCCAATATAGGATTGGCTATGCCCAACTCGCTAAAATAAGGGTTCAGGTACCTGCAATGGCGTCTGATTGGGATTATATTCCAACTGATATAGGGTAACCTGTGCCTCTGCTCACTTTGGGTGGCAACCCAGAGGCAAACAGAAAATACAGTGGCAGATTTTCCTTCAACAGAAGTTCACCAGTGCAAAGTCCAAGATCCACAATTAAACTCAAAGCCAAAACCAGTCCATTGAAGTTGATCATTACTCAGCAAGGCAGAAAAAAATAAAACGTGGCCACTAATGACAAGATTAATAGGCCACACTGATCTGGTAGCCCTCTCCTTCCGTTCTTTTTCAGATCTCTTTTGAAAGATACTAAGTCCTGCACCACGAAAAGGACCGGATCGGACATTAGGTCCAGGCCAGGCCGATTCTGTGCCTCATCACCGTGGATTCATACATTGCTCTCCTTCCAGTTTATTCCTAGCTACCATTTACAAGCCCATTAGTGTTCCCTTTTTTAATCGAGGACAGAGTAAGGGTATATCGCAATTCTGACACAGTTGAGACTCGAACCTGGGAACTGCAGATTATTGAATTAAAGACCTGAGAAACGCCGAATAAATCGACTAGTAATTAAATAATTGGAAAATTATGTTTACTTTGCGATTTACGTATTGGGAAAGGATAAAGGTTGCTTTAACTTATGAGCTGTCCATGCGTAATTAATATGGGCTAAATCTAGAATCTCACACATAAAAGAAGAATTATTTCATCATTCAGGAATTAAGTGTAATATTGTCAGTTTTATGAGCTTGCATTGTTCTGTTAGAATCATGTTCTCCACCACCACCCCTCAGTGACTTGGACTCGTTGGAATATGACTTCTCAGTATGCTTTTAATCGTATAAGAATAGGTCATCCCGTTATATCTTGGGGCGAGGGTGGCTCAGTCGGTAGCGCGCCAGGCTCGTAATCTGTAGTTCCCAGGTTTGAGTCCCAGCTGGGTCAGCGTTGAGATTTATCTCCGCAAAATTCCTCGCCCTGCCCACGGTCAGTAGGGGACACCGATGGGCTTGGAAAGGCCGCCGTCCGTCGGATGGGACGTTAAGCCGTGGCCCCGTGTGCGGGAGAGTCATACCCTGTGCACGTTAAAGAACACGCTGGATGACCTTGACGGGAGGCTACCATCTGTCTCCCAACAGCTGTTCCAGTGGGTCCCCTCCCCCAACCTTCTCTGAGACTTCGGGGTCCATGTGACCTGGCCATTTAGCCCATGGTGTGCAAAAAAAGTGCCGCTCAGAGGCAAAACAACCCAACCCGTTATATCTTAATCTTGCTGGAATATGGCCACCTATTTTTTCTTTGATTCTGCTGGAATATTACTTCCCGTATTTCAGTAGGATTGGACGACTAGATACTACTATAATATGATGTGCCATTTGCCTTGTCGTTCTGGGATATAGCTTCCGAAGTTCCTTTCAAAAATCGTGGTAGAACTATAATAAGACTGTGATCAATCCTTCTCATTGATGCCAGAGTACCATGAACGTACATCAGCGAGAACAGTGCTATTAATAAGTTGCTTATTTTAACTCTATTTATTGCTGCTTTATGAACTGGTTGATATGGAGAAGGTCCCTTCAAGTCTAGACCTCCCAAGTTAACAACGCATGCGATCATAGTTAATGGACTATTAACAGACCCTTATTATCTCCTGACTCCATATTAATTACACATCGTGGCAATACTCAAAACGATTCTCACGCAGTTTTTCTATACAGCAAGGAACAAAAAATATATAGTTTCTTTTACAGTAATTTTTTTCCTGTCGTCATTTGACAATGATATTAAGTTGACAAAACTGAGGAACAATATAATAGCTTTCTTTATTAAAGACAATGTTGTGTTTTTAAGGAGTTACAGCACGTCCTGAAAGGAGCAGGTGTAGAAGACTGGAAAGCAGGCAAGCTGTTTAGTCAAGGGCATAAACATAGTTTGCTTATCATATTGCGTTTGCGATTATCATACATGGTACTACCAAAATATTAGATTACCATTTACATGGCATGGAAATTTTCTAACTTCGAAGCGCTATAACTTCTAAAATATATATTTAACGGAAAAATGTGACTGAACAGAAATTAAAGATCATAATCAAATCTGTTTAATCGCGATTTTCAGCAATATTCGCTCATGTTTAAAGAGTTATGGAAGCTGGATTATTTAACAATAAATTTTCTTGATTTAAAAAAAATTCAGAATGCTTAACATTGAAATAACCATTACACAAACCTTTTAAATGTATATTTACTTAGTAAATGTTTTGAAAAAATGCTTATTTTTTTAAGTTTTTGTTATTTATTGAGATAAAATATGACACGTTATTGTTGTGAAATATTCTAGCTTCATAATTCTTTAAATACTGAACAAATATTCTTGAAAATCGAGATTTAAATAAATTTGATTACGATCTTCAATTTATCTTCAATCAAATTTTCCATTAAATTCTCATTTTAGAGATTATAAAACTTTGAATTTGAATTACCAGTGACGTAACACAGAAATTTAATACTTTGGTAGGCAAGTGTACAACAAAACAATGAAAGGCTGATGAAATTTGTGTTTTTTTTTTCCTTCGTTTTCCAAGACATCACTTCTTCATAAAGGTTAAAGAACTGCGTGATGCGGAAACTGAAACCAAATATCTTCCTAGAAGTTTGATATGCGTCTCAACATGCATCTTGGGGATACATTGCCTTGCTGTGACACAATGACAGTGATCGGTGATGTTGCTGATGCACAGCGATAGTTTTGTTTGCTCACGATTTTATGTGATGTCTCAATTGCATCGTGATCGTGGACGCTCTTCGGAGTTTCTGGGCTTGGTCCAACTTTCAGGAGGATTCCTAACTCCCATCCAGAATTTCTTTGCATTTAATTTATTTTTGATCATTTGCGCCATGTAAGAAATTTTAGAAAACAGTGCATTGGAGATAAACACTAAAAAATGAGGAAAATCTTAAGAAAGAAAATGAAATAATTTCGTTTTTATTTAATATAAATTTTTAAAAACAACATTATTAGGGTTGGGTTACCTCTGAGCGGCATTTTTTCGCACGCCATGGGCTAAATGGCCAGGTCACAAGGACCCCGAAGTCTCGGAGAAGGTTTGGGGAGGAGACCCACTGGAACAGTTGTTGGGAGACAGATGGTAGCCTCCTGCCAAGGCCATCCAGCGTGTTCTTTAACGTGCACAAGGTATGGCTCTCCCGTACACGGGGCCACGGCTTAACCTCCCATCCGACGGACGGCGAACTTTGCCAAGCCCATCGGTGTCCCCTACTGAACGTGGGCAGGGCGGGGAGTTTTGCGGTGATAAATCTCAACGCTGACCAAGCTGGGACTCTAACCTAGGAACTGCAGATTACGAGCCTGGCACGCTACCGACTGAGCCACCCCCGCACCACGTTAACAGGGAGATATTACATGTTTTGTGAATGGAAAGCGCATGCATAGTTCCGTAACTTTTAAAACAAGCGTTTTAGGGGGCGGGGAAATAACTGGAGATAAAAATATCCATTATATATCTCTCTCTAAATAACGATATTCAACAATTATTGATCTAATATTCAAAGATATATTGAAGATGGGATATTTAACAGTAGACTGTTTAGGTTCAAATCCTTTCTTCAAAATTGGCAGAAACCTAAAAATTATTTACACAAACTTTACAAATTATATTTATTTTAACAAATAATTTGTGATAACAGTTATTACTGTTCTAATTCAACTGTTTTAGCAGTTATTATTTGTGTTTTAATTCAATTTCCATTCATAATAGAAACCTTGTTGCAGCTTCCATAGCTTTTTAAATATTAAAGGAAAAATATTGAAAATCGAAATTTGGACACATTTGATTAAGATCTTCGATTTTTATCCAGTGACATTTTTCCGTTAAAGGCTTCTTTTTTAAAAGTTAAAAATCGTAAATGTAAAATAAATTCTTTGCATAACATAAAAATATCCCAATAAGTTTTATAGCACAGATTATATATAGATATATGGTAAGGCTGGGTTGTTTTACCTCTGAGCGGCACTATTTTGTACACCATGGGCTAAATGGCCAGGTCACATGGACCCCGAAGGCTCAGAGAAGGTTGGGGGAGGGGACCCACTGGAACAGCTGTTGGGAGACAGATGGTAGCCTCCCGTCAAGGCCATCCAGCGTGTTCTTTAACGTGCACAGGGTATGGCTCTCCCGCACACGGGGTCACGGCTTAACGTCCCATCCGACGAACGGCGGCCTTTCCAAGCCCATCGGTGTCCCATACTGACCGTGGGTAGGGCGGGGTATTTATGCGGAGATAAATCACAACGCTGACCCAGCTGGGACTCGAACCTGGGAACTACAGATTACGAGCCTGGCGCGCTACCGACTGAGCCACCTCTATATGGTAAGGAATTTATAAGTCATTTTGGAACTAAACAACTGTCGATATCAATATTATATTAAACATAAACCTTGCAAAATTCTTTGGAAAATAGTATCATCGATACTTATTAAGCATTACGAATGTTCAAAAGTTATGTATAGTAACTGAAATGAATCAGAAAGAAACACATAGGATGAAGTGAGGAGAGGAGGCAAGTTACTGGTAGAAAAATTCTCTTTGCTCTTTAGGGGTTGGGTGGCTCAGTCAGTAGAGCGCCAGGCTCGTAATCTACAGTGCCCGGGTTCTAATTCTAGCTGGGCCAGCGTTGAGATTTATCTCCACAAAACTCCCCGCCCTGCCCACGTCAGTAGAGGACGACGATAGGCTTGAAAGGCAGCCGCGCGTCGAATGGCGAATCAAGCCATCGCATTATTGTGCGGGAGAACGATACCCAGTGTACGTTAAAGAACATGCTGGATTGCCTTGACGGGAGGCTACCATCTGTCCAGTGTCAGCCGTCCAGTGAGTCTCTCCCCTCAACCTTCTCTGAGCCTCCGGGGCATTTGCGACCTGGCCATTTAGGCCATAGTGTGCAAAAAAGTGCCGCTCAGAGGTAAAACAACCCAACTCTCTTCGCTTTTAATCATTCGACGATCTGAATACGTGTAACTATTAAATTTTGGGGAAAAAGCTAAAAAATAATGTAACGTATTAGAAGAATGTATTTTAGACTGAGTACACATATGTCTAAATTGAAAGCTCCGGATTATCTGTTATGAAAATATAAAAACTAAGATTTAAATTAGCCGTCCCATGGCCGAGTGGATAGCGCGCTTGGCTACTGACCTAAGGGACCTGGGTTCCAGCCCCAGGTAAGGCATGGATGTATGTGTCGCTTTTTCTGCTGAGGTCCTGCCATCCTCTCAGACCTTCTACTATGACAGATAAACTGACCTCTGTGGCAAACAGCTGCTTGAGGGGTATTTATTTTTTATAAGAATTAAATAAAAAAAGCGCTTATTCTAAAAATCTATATGTGATCAATAACTAGTTAATAATCAATTATTCATAGTGAAACAGATCTAATAAGTATAATTAATTCAATCTCTAATAGCCAAAATAATAATACCAATGCAATTAAAAAAAATATTTAAACTAACAGACAATTAAATTACATTACTTGTATCTGTCGTTACAATAAGGGAGAGCAGAGTTCCAACAAACAGCACAATGGAAGCGCGTGCCACTTCACTGTATTATTTGAAGAGTGATCGTGAATTGTGAACAGGCCATGTGAATCTTGATATTTTCATAATCATCATACTTGCGGCCGAAATAAGGCATTTGCCTTTATAAACAGTGGAAAGCTGCCGGCCGGAACTGAAATTTCTGATTTTGGTCAAATTTCACTTGTCATCAAAGTGTTAAAATAATACTCTTCCCCCACCCCAAACAACTTCTCAAATACGTGATCGACCAGTCTCAAATGTACTATACCGGTTTCTCCTTTGCTTCTCTGTTAAATATCAAAATCTCTATGTAAGTCCGGCCTTAACAGATGCTGGGCAGATTGAAAATGAGGGGCCCATACGTTTAAAAACAAACAACAATAAAACAAAAACTAAACTGCTGAAAAATTATATTGCGCACAATGTAGCTAACTCTAAAATATGCAGTTCTAAAAAAAATAGGACAATTACCTCTCTTCTTCGAAGTTATATCGCCCTAATCGATTCAATCGGATTAAGGCCGGCCCTGTCTCTATGATAGAACTTGGGTTTATGTTTAAAACCACCCTTATTTTGCACTTCATTATAGGGGAGCCCAGGGAGGAGGGGAGCTTGAATTTTAACAAACTTGTTCCGTTGAAACTTCAGTTCACTAACTATAACAGAACTTGTTTTGGAAACCTAGAACCACTTTTTTTCTCTTTTTTTTGTTCTCGATTTCAAATTTTAAGTTTTCGACGGGCTCTACACTAGTCTGTGTATACACACACATATATATTTTTAATTAAAAATAGGGAAAGATGGTACTCCTTTACATAAAGAACGAAATTAATCAATTACCCAAATCAGGCTTATTCTTGTTTCTCATACAACATACACAACACATACATAAAAACATGGGGGCGGGGGTGGCTCAGTCGGTAGCGCGCCAGACTCGTAATCCGTAGTTCCCAGGTTCGAGTCCCAGCTGGGTCAGCGTTGAGATTTATCTCCGCAAAATTCCCCGTCTTGCCCACGGTCAGTAGGGGACACCGATGGGCTTGGAAAGGCCGCCGTCCGTCGGATGGGACGTTAAGCCGTGGCCCCGTGTGCGGGAGAGCCATACCCTGTGCACGTTAAAGAACACGCTGGATGGCCTTGCTGGGAGGCTACCATCTGTCTCCCAACAGCTGTTTCAATGGGTCCCCTCCCCCAACCTTCTCTGAGACTTCGGGGTCCATGTGACCTGGCCATTTAGCCCATTGTGTGCAAAAAAGTGCCGCTCAGAGGTAAAACAACCCAACCCATAAAAACATGCCATTCCTGGGACTCGAATCCAGACCCTAGCAGTTTCAATGTCACAGAGAGCCATCTCGATACTACTGTGCCATGGAAGCGGTGCAGTGGTTCTAATTTTAAATATAAAAAAAGTTATATCAAAATTAATGTAATCATGTCTGTCTGTACTATTAATAAATATTGAAACACACATTCAGGTTCACGTGTCTTCGAAATCTCAATATGGATTTCAAGATTTATTGAGCTAGTTAACATAATGAAAGCTCTCTATAATAACACTGAGTCGTGTGTGAGAGTTGGTAAGGCTTGTAGCAATTGGTATACTATTACTTCTGGTGTTCGACAAGGGTGCATTTTGTCTCCTTTTCGCTTTAGTTTGGTTATTGATTATGTTATGCGAAATTCAGTTCAAGGGCAAGATTTTGGCCTTAAATGGACTGGAGATACGAAAATTTCTGATTTAGATTATACTGATGATTTAGCCCTTTTGGCAAATGATGTTGATGAGATGAACTCTTTATTTCGAGTTGTTGATGAGACTGGTAGTAGAGTAGGTTTGGTTATAAACAGAGAGAAAACTGAATTGATGAAAATTGGTCAGGCAGTCTGTGATTCAGTAAATTTAAATAGTTGCAGTCTTGAGCAGGTATCACAATTTAATTTTCTTGCGAACTATGTAACAGATACTGGTGATTTGCGGCATGAGATTAACAGACGGATAGGGATCGCTGCCTTGACTTTTAAGAATCTATGGAGATTGTGGAGAAATAGGCGTATACACCTAACGACTAAAATTAGACTGTATAATAGTTTGGTTCTTTTTAGGGTTAGTTATGGTAGTGAAACTTGGACACTTTGTAAACAATATAACAGGAAACTAGATGCTTTTGATTCCAGATGCTTACGCAGTATCTTGGGCATTAGGTGGTTCAACTTTGTAACTAATGATGAGGTTAGGCAAAGGAGTTTGCAACCTCCTTTAAGCAGCATATTGTGCAGAGAGAGACTCCGTTGGTTTGGCCATGTTGCCCGTATGAATAATTATAGATTGGCGAATAGGGTTATGAACAGTGTGCCTAAAGGCCTCAGAAAGAAGGGGAGACCTAGGATGCGGTGGGCAGACAATGTCAAACAGGACCTTGTTAGAATTGGTGTGCAGTGGCCAGATGCAGTAAATGTAGCTCAGGATAGACTTGCTTGGAGAACTAATTTGTACGGTCTGGTTGGACCTCCGTAGCCCATGGCTGCTATAGGATGATGATGATGATGAGATTTATGCTTGAGGATGATGATGATGAGTAAGAAAGTTGCAACTTAAAAAGAAAAATTTCTTTTTCATCACGATTAGTAAAAACACTTTGATGTACAGTCGCTCAAAAAATATCCGAACACTATGTACGTACACGAAGGTTGCCAGATCACTAATTTCTAAAAACATCGTTGCCAGATATTTTTTCTGAATTCTGTAATCAACCATAGTGTTTGGATATATTTTTAGCGACTGTACGTACTATGTGTGAATCTGAGAAGAAAAACTCAGAATAAAACTCGTATTAAAATACTCTTCCTTTAACTGAATCATTTCAAAAGTAAAGTTTTCTTCTTTCTAACTTCAGGATATGGTTATACCATTCGCTCAATATCATTGATGTAAGTAATATAGTGTACTGTAAGATAGCACTTAGCAAGGCACTATAGATTACTTTCAAAGTCCTCAAATAAACCAATACTATGGAATAATATTTTATGGAAGAATATATTGCTCAAATTATTTCTCTTTGGTTATCTTATACAGAAATTCGATACTGAAATCTAAGCTTGAAAAAGTCTTACCAGAATTTGTAATCCTCTTCTAAATCCTTTTTCAAACACTTCACGAAGGAAAGTTAACAATCCTCATTTACCACTTAACCATCGATCCCTTAGCACACTTTTAAATACACTGAATCCACTTCATGTTCACCTTCTGCTCACCTCTTTACGTTCCTTTGTTACGACCTCGCGATCGGCTTTCACGCACTTCACATTGCTTTTTTTCCAACTCTTCTTAATCTCTTAAACACTTTTAAAGAATACTTTTAAACGCTTTTCCCAGTTTAACTACCATTAGACGGCCTTTATTTTTTTATACAATATACACTCTAAATGGGCGGGAGTGACTCAGTCGGTAGCGCGCCAGGCTCGTAATCTGCAGTTACCAGATTCGAGTCGCAGCTGGGTTAACGTTGCGATTTATCTCCGCAAAACTCCTCACCCTGCCCACGGTCAGTAGGGGACACCGGTGGGCTTGGAAAGGTCGCCGTTAGGCGGATGGACGTTAAGCCATGGCCCCATGTGCGGGAGAACCATACCTTGTGCACGTTAAAGAACACGCTGGATTGCTTTGACGGGGCTATCATCTACCTCCCAACAGCTGTTCAAGTGGGTCCCTTCCCCCAACATTCTCTGAGCCTTCGGAGTCCTTGTGACCTGGCCATCTAGCCAGTTGTGTGTAAAAAAGTGCTATCTCAGAGGTAAAGCAACCGAACCAACTACACTTTAAATACTTTTTCAGACTATAAATGCCTGAGATACTCTTCTGTACACAATATAATCTCTTTTATACCGTGCATATATACTCTCTTTCATTATATAGTATATACACTCTCTTTTATAGTAATGAGGCAAGTGCGAAATAATCCACCCATCTGCCTCCCGGACTTGAAATCTCCTGGTTACATGCCAGTTGCTCTACCAGTTAACCTAAGGCCGGGTCAGTTTACTTCTGCTTAAGGTTGTGACGGTTGTACTACGTAGCTTTACCTTGTGGTTCTAAGTGTTGGGACCCTCAGAAGAACGGAAAAGTCGGTTCTAAGTGTCGGGACACTCAGAAGAAGAGAAAACGGAACTAGAGAGTTGAAGTAATAGTATATCTAGGGTTATTCAAATGAAAAGAATCGAAGCTCTGGATGAAAATGAACTTTCCCGCAGCAAGGCGGAATCCTTCAGTAGGAAGGAAGGAATCAAACAGCATTCATAAAATAGAAATTAAACAATTGTGAATAAATTATTTCCGTCCAGAGCTTCGATGTGCATCTGAATGAACCTAAGTATTACTTGATATGTTCCTTTAAAAGTTTGACTTCCTTCGTTATAAATAGCGTATGGGAGCCCGGTCATTTTGAACGACCTTGCAAAGCTTCACAGTTCAGCCATCATAACCTTTCTTAAGCAGGTGTGAATTGACCCAGTCTTAGGTCAACCGATTCCCACCCCGTGTGGGCAAAACAGTGCTCCTCAGAGGTAAAACAAAGGAAACCAACACCTCAAACAGCCGCTTACCACAGAGGTCTGAAGGAGAAAGTCTTTCCATAGAAAAGATCTGTGACGAAGATGACACCTCAAGAGAAACACAGCAAAAAATACCCTACTTTATCCGGGGCTCAAATCCAAGTTCCTTTGAGTAGTAGCCAAGTCTGCTAGTCAATGGGTCGTCGGAACAGGCAAATGAAACAAAAAATACCCCCTCAAGCAGCTGCTTTACACAGAGGTTTGACAGCCTGTCAGTTCATACGCCATATTAGAGGGTCTGTGAGATTGGAGAGAACTCAGCAGGAAAACAACACAAACATCCATACCCTACCCGGAGCTCGAACTCAGGTCCCTGGGGCGGAGATGGCTCAGTCGGTAGCGCGCCAGGCTCGTGATCTGTAGTTCCCAGGTTCGAGTCCCAGCTGGGTCAGTGTTGAGATTTATCTCCGCAAAACTTCCCGCCCTGCCCACGGTCAGTAGGGGGCACCGATGGGCTTGGAAAGGCCGCCGTCCGTCGGATGGAACGTTAAGCCGTAGCCCGTGTGCGGGAGAGCCATACCCTGTGCACGTTAAAGAACACGCTGGATGGCCTTGACGGGAGGCTACCATCTGTCTCCCAACAGCTGTTCCAGTGGGTCCCCTCCCCCAACCTTCTCCGAGCCTTCGGGGTCCATGTGACCTGGCCATTTAGCCCATGGTGTGCAAAAAAATGCCGCTCAGAGGTAAAACAACCCAACCCAACTCAGGTCCCTTTGATCATTAGCTAAGTACGCTAACCAGTCAGCCACAGAAATAAAGCTTCATGGAAATATTCAGCACTAGATCCATCAACACACACAAAAAAGAGACCAAATCTTTTCCTCAAATAACAGAAGCCAAATCACGTGTTAAGATTTCTGAAACATTAGTTGCCTGGTGCCATTGACAACTCGCCAAAGGGGTAATTAGCAACTGTGTATCGATAACTCGATAATGTCGTGGAGCACATAAGTCATGTCTTTGATCAGCTGTTAAGGATCAGCTTGGAGGTGGGTCAGAAGGTTCATGAAGGTGGCCGAGGGCAAGCCATAAATAACTATCTGATTAGCAGCAACATATGTTGGAAAAAGATGAAGGGAGGACGTGGTAGTGGAGGGGGGAGGAGACACCAGAAGATGCTGTTTGTTCGTCGGGAATATTCATAAGTCCCGCGTGAGAGAACTTACTAATCGGCGGGACTTTTCGGTAATTATAGGGCATGCAAGACTGAAGGGCATAGAGTAAAGCAGAAACTAGAATACATGCAGCTTTTAAACCTCTCCTCCCCACCATTATCTTTCCTACCTCCCCTCCCCACATCTAAAACTCAGTATCCTTCTTGTTTCAGCTGCTTAACAAGCTGTGAAAATTTGTTACATTCTACACAAGTATTAATTAAAGGAATGGAATATTTTGCTTTCTAGAAGAAGAGAGGGCTGGCGTGTTTCACGGCTATTGATGACCAGAGGCAAAAGAGGATCGGAGAGGATTCCCCCCTTTCTCTAGAAAAGATGCATCAAGAATAGAAAGACAAGACGTGGGTTCTATCTTGTTTTTATTTATTCGGTGAAGATGAGTAGTTTCACTTTTGAGCAGCCCTTTTTTTCCGCACACTGGTCTAAATGGACAGATTACAAAAACCCTAAAGGCTCATAGAAGATTGATAAATAGGATTTTGGTTGTTTTACCTCTGAGCGGCACTTTTTTGCACACCATGGGCTAAATGGCCAGGTCTCATGAACCCCGAAGGCTCAGAGAAGGTTGGGGGAGGGGACACACTGGAATACTATTGGGAGACAGATGGTAACCTCCCGTCAAGGCCATCCAGCGTGTTCTATAACGTGCATAGGGTATGGCTCTCCCGCACGGGGCCACGGCTTAACGTCCCATCCGACGGATGGAGGCCTTTCCAAGCCCATCGGTGTCCCCTACTGACTGTGGGCAGCGCGGGGAGTTTTGCGGATGAGGAAGAGTCTCCACTAGAAAGCTGTTGAGACATATGGAAACCTCTCGTCAAGACAATCCAGCGTGTTCTTTAAGGTGTACAGGATATGACTTTTCTGCACACGGGGTTAAGTCTTAACGTCCCGTCCGATGGACGACGATCTTTAAAAGACCATCGGTATCCTCTTTCTCACTGAGGACAGGGTTAGTGTTAGCGAAGATAAAAGTAGAACTTTGGGGAACTTGAACTTACGAACTGCATATTGGGAGCCTGGTTCGCTACCAACTGAGCCAACCCCTGTCCCAACCGGTGAAATAAATAGGGAACTGAAAATTCGTTCAATGCATGAAAGAAATATTTCGCTTCATGGCATACGAAAAACAAGTACTTGAAATTTGGGCGTATATTTACTTAGTTTGATTAAACTTTTTTCGTCTTTATAACCAACCAATAAGTATAATTTAATTTCTTGATATTCATTGTAGCCGTCCCATGGCCGAGTGGTTAGCGCGCTTGGTTAGTGATCTAAGGGACCTGGGTTCGAGCCCCGGGTAAGTCATGGCTGTTTGTATCGTTTTTCTGCTGAGGTCCTGCCATCCTCTAAGACCTTCTACTACGGCATATAAACTGACAGGCTCCTGTCAGACCTATGTGGCAAGCAGCTGCTTGAGGAGGTTATTTTTTATTCATAAGCAGATTTTACAGCATTATGAAGAATCTATTTTGCCCTAACCGGGTAACAATATAGACAATACTTTAGTCAGTCAGAAGGAAGTATATTAAAAATATATTAACAAGCTTACTATTAATTGCAGATTAGAATCAATATTATCAGTTAATTAATTAATTAGGGTTCCGCGAGAGATGGGAACCATGCCTCCCATTTCCTTTGGAGAACTTCAGTTACTAGATTGGAGTCGGAAAAAATATTAAATATATAAATTACCCATATTTTGTATAAATTATAATTTTGATGACTATCAGATTCGAAGAGGAAAAAAGCTTATATATATTTATCACTAATTGTCGACGATAATGTTTGAACAAATGATTAAGTGTGGATCTGTTCCGATTGTATCCAGTCATTTCGCATCTCCCACTAGAATTTCTTCCTCCTAATTTTTCTATATAAATCAGGACCTAGAATAAGTGTATAATATTATTATAAAGTTTTTTTTAAATGTAGGTTAGCATTTTTTGTAATGGAGCAGGATTGGTTCCGTTGGTAGCGCGCCAGGCCACTTCTATTGTTTACGGTAAAGTCACAACTGTTCAAGGTTTATCTTAGCTAACTTCCACTTTGCCCTCGATAAGAAAGGAGACACCGATGGGCTTGGAAAGGTTGTCGTCCGTCAAATGGCATGTTAAACCATGGTCCAATTTCCAGTAGACCCAGTGCCCATTAAAGAATACCAAAGATCCGGTTCCCGATCCCTTGTTAAATCTCCAGAGATTGGGTTCCCGATTCCTTGGTAAACCTCCAAAGATCCAGTTCTCGATTCCTTGGTAAATTTTGTAAAGTGAAATCCGGATAGTTCAAAACTTTTTCCGGATAAGTTGTTTTACCTCTGGGCGGCACTCTTTTGGCACACAATGGACTAAATGCTCAGTTTACGAGGACACCAGGATCTCAGAGAAGGTTGGAGGAAGATGACAAACTGGACAGTTGCTAGGAGACAGATGGAATCCTCCCATCAAACCGCCCAGCGTGTCCTTTAACATGCACAAGTTATGGCTCTCTCATGCACACGGAGTCACGGTTTAACGTCCGATTCGACGGACCCGTCGGTGTCCTCTTTCTGACGGGTACAACGTGAGGATTTAAAGGAGAAAACTCTTTGCTGGTAACATTGGGCAACACACAAAAAGGCTTTGAAATGAAAATAGTCAATCTTTACTAATTTCGATATGCTGAACACGAAAATGAAAATAAAATTTGTCGATTGGCTCTTGTTTAGGAAGAGACAGAGATGGTCATGAACAAACGACTCAGTCCGCATTACGTGTGGTGGCTCAGTCGGTAGCATGCCAGGCTCGTAAAAATGTAGTTCCCAGGTTCGAGTCCCAGCTGGGTCAGCGTTGAGATTTATCTCCGCAAAATTCCCCGCCCTGCCCACGGTCAGTAGGGGACACCGATGGTCTTGGAAAGGCCGCCGTCCGTCGGATGGGACGTTAAGCCGTGACCCCGTGTGCGGGAGAGCCATTCCCTGTGCACGTTAAAGAACACGCTGGATGGCCTTGACGGGAGATCTGTCTCCCACTAGTTATTCCAGTGGGTCCCCTCCCCCAACCTTCTCTGAGCCTTTGGGGTCCATGTGACCTGACCCTTTATCCCATGGTGTGCAAAACAGTGCCGCTGAGAGGTAAAACAACCCAGCCCAAGCCGCATTCATTACATAGGTAACCATTTCGCAACGCTGTATTTTAAACTCCAGATTGCAACATATTGCGTTGTATTGCATCAACCCGCCATACAGACAACCCCCAGAAGTATTGCATCATTGTCTGATGCAATGTAGGTGAGTCATGACATCGCGGCTTTTCGCAACGCAGTATCAGTCACTTCAGAAGATTTCTTGCACACGTACTGCAGCACATGTGTGGGCCCCAGGCCTTGTCCTGGCCCAGATCTTCCATCCAAAACTACGATCGCGGACAAAAGATGATGCAATCATTAGTTGTAAGCGACGTCTTGTAAGGTGAGCAAGTCTTTTGAGCGACTCCCATTTACCCCTGACTCATAAGTACAACACAAGTGATCCTTGCAGTTATAATCCAGCAGTAGTGATGCCTCGTAACTGCGTTAATAGTGTAGATACATTTTGTTACATTTACGGGGAAGTGACGTTTGCAAGCCAGAAAAGGGCCATCACTCCAATAGTGAAAACGGCGTATGAGTTTTATTTTGGATGGAAGATTGGGGACCAGGACAAGGTCTGGGCCCCACACATATTCTGCAGTACTTGTGTAAGAAATCTTCTGAAGTGACTGAAAAGTGAAAAAGTGGCAATGCCGTTTGCTGTTCCTATGGTTTGGAGAGAGCCAAGCAATCACACAAATGACTGCTACTTCTGCATGGTTCCACCTGTTTCTGGAGGCATCAGAAGGAAAAAGAAGTGGACAATAGCGTACTCGAATATACAATTTGCTCTCCGACCAGTTCGGCATGGCGAAGGCCTTCCCGTTCCCTAACCTCCAAAAGAATATTCCATCGATTCAGACGATGAGGAGGGAGGCGAACTGGAGTCGGGTTCTCCACAGCCTTCGCTGTCTAATGATGATCCATACAACTGTCACTGTGCATCATCTGCAACACACATTCTCACCGAAGCAGAAGAGAACAATCTTGTTCGAATTTCCCAAGTTGTCCAAGGCCAAAGCACAGTTACTTGGATCAAGACTTAAACAATGGAATCTTCACAAGGAAAATGTCCGAGTGACTTCGTTTTGAACTCGTCATGAGCAGTTTGCGCCTTACTTCAGAAAGGAAGATGACCTTTTGTTCTGCTCCGATGCAGACGGCTTAATGAGCCCTTGAAATCAAACATGACCTCAAGAATGGCGACTCTTCATAGACTCCTTGAAATTGAGTCTCAAGGCGGTGTTGTTGCGTAATGAAAATCGACTTCCATCCATTTCGGTCAGACACGCTGTCTACATGAAAGAAACCTACGGTAACATAAAACAGCTGTTGAACTGTCTTCAATATAGCAAGTGTGGCTGGCATCTCTGTTGTGACTTGAAGATAGTGGCTATGTTGATGGGTCTGCAGCTGGGATATACGAAGTACTGCTGTTTCTTATGTGAATGGGACAGCCGAACGAAGACTTTGCACTACGTGAAGATAAACTGGCCTCAGAGGAAATCTCTGAAGGTCGGAGAGAAGAATGTGGAACACCCAGCACTGGCAGAAACGTACAACATCCTGCTACCGTCCTTACATATCAAACTCGGTGTGATGAAAAACTTCGTAAAAGCCATGGACCGGACTGCATCAGCTTTCAAGTATTTTACTGACAAATTCCCTCGACTCAGCAAAGCGAAAATTAAAGAGGGAATTTTTGTGGGTCCTCAGATCCACGAGCTGTTCAGAGACCAGATGTTCGACAACCTGCTTCAGGGTAACGAGAAAAAGGCTTGGGACACGTTTCGTAACTAAACTAAATTCCTCGGGAATGTCAGAGCAACAACTACAAGAAATTGGTTAAGGATATGTTGTCTCTGTATCACAAACTTGGCTGCAATATGTCCTTAACGATCAACTTTCTCCATTCTCACTTAGATTTCCCCTACAACTGGGGCATGATTAGTGATGAGCACAGTGAACGTTTTCACCGGGACATTGCAACGATGGAAAAATGATACCAGGGAAACTGGTCCACTTCAATGTTGGCTGACTACTGTTGGACGCTCGCCAGAGATGATCCTGAGCAGCTGTACAAGCGATGGGCAAAGTGATGTCGGAAGTAGAAACAGAGTTTTACCGATACATGTCATATGTTCGCATTACTCTATTACATAAGAAACTATTGCGGATTTCTCAGAAATCGTAGCTATTTTTACATTTTCATTGTCATATTCGTGTTCAGCACTTTGAAATCTTTAAAAAATGGCTACTTTTATCTCAGAGGCATGACTTTTATGAAAATTTGTTGCCCAGTGTAATTGGGCATTCGAGAAAAAATGTATCATTGGTTAAGCTTTATGCCTGATAACTGTTTCACTAGTAATGTTTTATACGATTCATACTTTGTTACTCTTATACATCTGTTATATAATGTTTTGGTGTCTGGATGGGTTTGACGTGCCATCCAGAAATAAATCTCATATTGTTTTCATAATGTTTTGGTTTCTTGTGCGCTAAACAGTCTAAGATTTCAGTTTCTAAAAGTTGCCCTCCTTTTTCCTGAAATTTATCGCTTCTGCTCTTTTTTAAATGACTTCTATTCACCATCGGGCCTCTTCATGAAACAGAAAATTAGAGCGAAACATTGACGGGTGAGTGACACATTTTCATGACACAGATTGCGTGAAATCAGAAATTTCCACTGATGTGTGAAAGAAAAAGACCAACGCAAATCTACTTGTCTCTGAAATCCAGAAAGATTGTTCCTATTCCAGGTCTTAAAACAACACACCCACAGAAAATCTTTCATCCAAGGTTTATGTTTCATAGTTTAATTAATCCTTTCCCCCCTGTCGTAACGCCTTTCTTTCAACGGGAACCGATACGTACGTTATCTCAGAGTTACGAAAAGTTTACAGTTGGTTTGCGGCATCAAACGCCACAAGCAGTCTGCATTTGGAGGACGCCCCCTCCGATGCTGTCCACCTGTGCGGTAGGCACACGACAGGCACGCCTCAAGTGGCTCTACGGCGCACAAGATCTTCGCTTAATGACAGGATGTGGGCCGACAACAAATATTTATAACACCTGCACTAGCTGCTAGCAATGGGATGGAATTCGTTGCCGTCTTTGGTATCGTAGCGCATAACTCAGTGCATTTGGACATTTTGAGACATTCCAAACACTTCTTTGTACTCTAATGATGAGTTAGGACTAGTGGGAGTTAAAAATTACCCTGTTTGAAGGAAATACGTTAAATGCGTGATTCACTTGTTTTCCTACTTTCGATTGTGCTCAAAAAACGAAACGAAAATGGATTTTTGAAGTTAGAGATCCTTGCTGTAAAAAATGGATTCTTAAAGTTGTAAAATCCTTGCTATAATAGTCTGCGAGTTTAAAGAAGCTGATGCTTATATGTCTCATATTTCGATGATAGATGAATGACAGAAACGTAGTGTTTTGTAAAATACGAGAGATATAATCGCCGATTATTCGGATCGCGTTCACTCAGATTTTCGATGTTAGATTCAGTCGGTGGCGTGCAAAAGTCATAATCAGCACCGATCTGTGCCAACGTTGAGATTTATCTCCGCTAATCCTCATGTTGCCTTTGATGAGAAAGGGACACCGATAAATTTGGAGAGGTCAGCGTCCATCGGGTGGGATGTTAAGCCATGTCACTGTGTGCATGAAAGTCATAACCTGTGCACGTTTACTCTCTGGATGTCATTGACGGAAGGCTGCTATCTATCTCCTAACAGCTGTCCGGTGAGTCCCCTTCCTTAAACCTTCTCTGAGCCTTTGGCTTCTTGTGACCTGGTTGCATACAAAAAAGTGCAGCTCAGAAGCAAAATAACCCAATGGATTTCAGGATTATCCAGACCAGTGAGTCTCAACTAATCCGTCTCTCGCCGACATCAAGTGTGCCGTTGTATTCACAGGGTAAAATTTTGAATTTAAGCTAAAGGGCAAAATCAGTAAAGAAAAAACATTGAAATATAAATTTAAATATTCCCTAATGATATAACACATAAACAAGAATTGGTAGATTATATGTTTACGTATATTATTGTTATTAGGCGATACTGTTGTGATTAAGTTGTTTAATTTTAAAAACGTAAGTGTAACAGTTTTCATCTGTTACGGAACACTGTTGTTAATGAGAGTTATTCGCCGCTATGAATAGCAGAATTTTTTTAATTTTTAAAATTTGATGTGCCGTGACGAGGTGACTCCTTTACTAAGTGTGCAGCGACGAGTGACTCCACTACTAAGTGTGCCACAACGAAGTGTTTCTAATACTAAGTGTGTCGTAACGAAGTGAATCAAGTACTAAGTATGCCGCGAAGAAGCGAATCCAGTACTATAAGTATGTCGCGTCAAATCAAGTTAGTGGGTCCCCTCCCCCAACCTTCTCTGAGCGGCACTTTTTTGCACACAATGGGCTAAATGGGCAGGTCACATGGACCCCGAATGCTCAGAGAAGGTTTGGGCAAGGGACCCACTAACAGCTGTTGGGAGACAGATAACAGTTGGTTGTCTCCCGTCAAGGCCATCCAGCGTGTTCTTTAACGTGCACAGGGTATGACTCTCCCGCACACGGAGCCATGGCTTAACGTCCCATCCGACGGACGGCGGCATTTCCAAGCCCATCGGTGTCCCCTACTGACCATGGGCAGGGCGGAGAATTTTGCGGAGATAAATCCAATATTAGGTGTGCTGTAACGTAGTAGAGGTTGAGATTCCAGTGATCTAGTGATGTTTTATTTCATACAGTTGTTACGCATAATTTTCATAGTAGTAATTCAATAACTAATTAAACCGACTAATATATTCACATATATAGATTACGTACACTACCTTGAAAAGGTTAGGAAAGTCACGAAGATGTCCCAGATATTATTCAAGTATTATTTCAGTATCTTAAAACCTACGGAAACTGGAATCTTTAATAGCAAAAAATGTGTCACAAAATTTACTTCAGATTCAAAGAGAACTTTTGGGTGATGGTATCATGATATTCGATTTAGAAGATTACATATTTTGAACATAGTTTTATAAAAAAAACAAAATAATTAGTTAAGTATTATAGTTATTAATATAATTATTTGCTATTTCCTTAAGTAATGAATGCAAATTTAATCAAGCTAAAAAAAATGGACCATTTCAACGATTTCGATCTGGTAGTTCTTTTGTATTTGAACCTGCGAAAATAGCAGATTTTAAACAATGCCACATAAATTACCAAAATTATATCGATACTTAATAATTAAAAAAACGTCTTTTGCCTCCAGAAAAACTACACTGGTGCGAAAAAAAGTTACAACATTTTAGATAAATAGGAAACTAACTTCGAAATTCTGTAGCTTCTAAAATAAGCCTATTATGGTAAAATGTGATAGGATAAATTAACTAACTCACTCAAACTATTAATATCGAATTTCAACAAAATTAGTTAGGTATTTAAAGAGTTATGAAAATCTAGATTATAACAATAGTTGTCATAAGATCTCACCTCAAAAGTTAATTAAAACAAATAATAACTTATTTTATTAAATGACCCGAAAAAATACTTATGTTTTAGATGTTTGTGTCAGTAATTCTTTCAATATTCACCAATATTTTTTGAGTATCATAGCAGTGCGTTACTGATGTTAAGTATTCCAGCTTCCATAACTCTTTAAGTACCAGCTATCACTGCTGAAAATCGAAATTCATAGAGATTTATGATTGAGGTCTTTAATTTATCTTCAGTCACATTTTATCCATATAAAGCTTATTTTAGAAGTTACAGAGTTTCGAAGTTAGTTTTCCTATTGACATATAACGGGGTTGTAACTTAACTTTTGCGTACCAATGTGTATTATGCCAATACCAATCTACCATCATTCATTAATCTATGTTGGCTTCGCTGCATAGCAATTTCTTCGACAATCACGTGTTTTTTGTTTAGCCTTATCCATCCTGCATCATTTTCAGAGACTTCGCATACATCATACTGAAGACTGATGGAGTAAGAGTAATTTATTCTGAGTACCTTTATAAAAAAGGAGTCTCTCGCCCATCTTTGTGTGGTGAACAGGAAGTTTTCCGTTGTACTTGGTCGATCGGCTAAACCATGTTTGTCGAACGCAGCTTCGATCGCGAAAGAGACAAATGTCACTTCTTTGGAGAGATAAGAAATCAACAACACGCCCTTTACATATTCATTTCTAAAATTGACGTTTCCAAAAGTAGAGAATTTGTTTTGCCTATTCAAGAGCATACATTCTCCCTCGGGAATTCAGTGCAGGAAATGTTTTATTTTCATAATGGCACGAAAATATTTGTCCTTTCTTGATCCAAGTCAGATATTTGGAGCTGCATTCAGATTCCCTGAATACTTTTCATTCAAGCAAGGAAACGACCTTACCCCTAAAACGCAGGCGCACCACACCCTACATAGCAGCATATTTTTTTATAGCTACATCATGTCATCCTTTCAAATCTGACAGAGAGATGCTTCATCCAAATTAAAGTATGATTGAGTAAAGCCATTCTGTGGTTTGAGTATTAAAAAAGTTTTCATTTCTATGATTTTTTATAAGAGCGAATAAATTTTCGTTTTCAAGGGATGTTTTTTAATTCGTTTGTACGCCACTATCATATCGTTAGTAAAGTAGAACTATACGAAATACTACAGTTCACTCTGTATGTATATGTTATCGTTAAAATATGAAATCCGTTATTTCATAGGATACCTAGTTATTTCATGAAATAACTGATCAAGTCAGTTAAAGGGTAAAACTCACTTGTATTCTATGGTTTAACTAGTTATTTCATAGAATAACGATCTACACCCCGTTAAAGTGTAAAATAACTGAGTAAATAAATCTTAAATTCAAAAGGCTGTAAAGTGAGAACCACTGGTCAGAAATAGCACACCGTTTTTAACCCACTATAAAATGTTATATAATAATAATGATATTAACTTTTATGTTTCGTTTAAGAATATGGAAAGTAGCTCTTATGAATCAGTCGTCCGCATTATATAAAACGCCCCGGATGAGCGGAGGCCAAGTGAGAACGAATCAGTAAAGTGATTCATTCTTGAGAACGAATCACTAAAGTAATTCGTTCTCACTTGGCCTGCTCAATTTTGGACGTTTTTTAATAATTCGGACCACTGATTCATGTTGGCAGAGGGATGACCCTGGTTTCAACTCTACTCTCGGACAATAGAAGTATTTTTTTTTACTTTTTGTTGCATTTCTGTGTAGAATGCATTTTTTGTTGTTTTTGGTCACTTTTCAGAATCTGGAAACAGCTATATTCCCGATCCCAGTTCAGCGTCTGTGAACAAAATTAAGATTGTAATTAAGATTGAAGAAGTGCCGGATATAGAGAAATCGCTCCGGTCGGTTGCTACAGTTCAAAGTTTAGGTACCGGTCAGGGATTTAGAAAATGTTCATGTAAAATGCAGTGTGTCAACAAAAAATGTATTTGTTTTAGAAATAATGTTCTATGCAATTAAAAATGCCATTTTAGTAATCCCTGTTGTAACAAATGATTTTATTTTGTCTTTATATAAATAACATTTTGTATGCTGTATAATTCTGTCAGATTGTTTATTTTACACTTTAACTGTCTATCATTGGTTATTTCATAGAATACCTAGTTATTTCATAGAGTAACTAGTTAAAGTGTGGAATTATTAATTTATTACACGCTTTAACTGACTTGATCAGTTATTTCATGAACTAACTCTATGAAATAACTGAATTATACACTTTAACGGTAACATATACATTTGTTGTACTTTAAAGATAATATTTTGGATGGAAGTTTAAATAGTCGGAATATGTTATCATTATCAGAGGTACATATGAAGTTCTTATACAAACTATATCAGTTAAGTATTATCACATTCTAGGTATATGTTTCGTACTCCGTTGTAGGGGGGCGGGGGTGGCTCAGTCGGTAGCGCGCCAGGCTCGTAATCTGTAGTTCCCAGGTTCGAGTCCCAGCTGGGTCAGCGTTGAGATTTATCTCCGCAAAATTCCCCGCCCTGCCCACGGTCAATAGGGGACACCGATGGCTTAGAAAGACCGCCTTCCATCGGATGGGACGTTAAGCCGTGGCTCCGTGTGCGGGAGAGCCACACCCTGTGCACGTTAAATAACACACTGGATGGCCTTGACGGGAGGCTACCATCTGTCTCCCAACAGCTGTTCCAGTGGGTCCCCTCCCCCAACCTTCTCTGAGCCTTCGGGGTCCATGTGACCTGGCCATTTAGCCCATGGTGTGCAAAAAAGTGCCGCTCAGAGGTAAGACAACCCAACATCCGTTGTAGGATGTGTAATCAGTTCGTAATCTGCAGTTCCCGGGATGAATTTGCAAATGTGCTAAAGCTGAGATTAATCGCCTCTAATAGTCGTTAGAGTGCTTGGCTACTTATCTAAGAGAGCGGTCAAACTATGGAGGTTTTCTTTCATGTGCTATCCTTCTGCTGAGGTCTCGCCTTCCTTACAGATTTTTTCTGTGGCGTATTATACTTACAAGCTTCTGCAAAATCTCTATGGCAAGATGGACTGCTTGAGGGAAATTTATTTATTTTTCAAATCTCAACTTTCCATCGGTGAATAAAGGGACATTGATGGGCTTGGAAAGGCCTAATCAGTAGAATGGGAATTAAGCCTTTGTACAGAAGAGAACCATACTCTGTACACGTTGAAAAATACGCTGAATGGCCTTGACAGGAGGCTTCCATCTGCCCCTCAACAGCCGTCCAATGGGTTCCCTTTCCCGAACCTTCTCTGAGCACTTGTGACTTGTCTGTTTAGCCCAATGTGTGTAAAAAATGCCGTTTAGAGTTAAAACAATCTGAAACAACCTCATAATAGACTAGTTGTCCAATTGCTTTTGATTTCTTCCATTTTAAAAAAATTTATCACAAGGTTAGGGTGCTCATTGCATTAAAAAAGGAACTGAACTGAAATCAAAAGTTTGTAATATAACTAATTATGCAAATTGAATTAATACACCAAGGTCACAATTGAATTGACTAATTCTTGAAGACAGAAACCTACATCAATGATGACATAGTCAGCTGTATAACATAGACAAGGGAGAAAAGATCCACTAAATAGCCTATCGTATTCGAAAACTGACTCTCCTGATTTTGGGCCAGTTTTTTTTTACCAGTTGAGCAACTGCAGTGGGATTCACATTATTATTTTAGGGTATCAAGGAAGATAAATGATGATGTGAGATCCTTCCAAGTAGTTCATGCTGTGGAAGCGCTCTATGCACAGTTTAAATTATACTATATGCACACCAATTAAGTTACTCTATGCACACCAATTAAGTGGTTAGGGCGGTGCGAGCTAAGTTTCTTTCCTTTATTGGGGAACATTTATACATGGGGGAACCCGAAGTCTTGGCAAAATTATTATTAATATTTGATAAAGCTTGTAGCATTAAAATGACTCTTGCTATTAATTCTTCAGTTCTCTATTGGTTTAAATAAGATATCGCCCCGACAATACGAACTACTCGTGTCTCACCTTCCTTCTCAACAATATTTAAGTAAGTATTGTTATCGTTGCTGTCTTAATTAAATGGGAGGGTGGGGGGTCCCCCCACCCTCCCATTTAATTAACTAGCGACTGACGAGAAGATCCATGTTATCGAATGTGGAGGGTGGGGCAGTGGATTTTTTTTTTTTTCGCACTTGCTTATTTCTTGTGTTGTTTATTAGCAAAGATGCCTCCGTCCCTATTTAAAGGATTGTGGATGCATTTCATGAATCACTAGCAGAATTTCCCGGAATTTCTCGGGCCTGTAAAGAATTTCTCGGCCTATATCAGAGTAGCAGACATATCAGAACGGGTGTCAAGATATTCGTTTGAATTAGGGGAGGTGTCACTGGTGGAAGTTTTGGCTTCCCGTAATTATACAGGTACTTGATTTATCGGTACCGAATTTCGCGTGGTGGTCCCACTTACGTTTTGGTGCTTGGGGTTAGAGGTGTTTAGAGATCGGGTTCGTAGCAGCGGGGGTGGGGTGGGGGATGCTGAACCCTCCGCAAGTGCCCAAAATCTCTGGGAACCCTGATGTATCCCACAAACTGAAAATATGCTAAAAAAGGTCAAAATTTTAATTGGGTTATATTAGAAGATTTATTACAAATTCTTCTTTACCTCGTTTATCGATTTTAATTTTTATTACTCCCCCATTTAATAGGTTCATAATTCTTATTAATGTTAATTAGTTTGCATCTGCAACAATGCTCATCTCTAGTCTCTATAACAAAACTTCTTTATTATTGAAATAATAATTTGTCTTCCATATAATTTGCTTTTTTTCCCTTTTGAAAGATGTAAGCACCTAGCAGACCACGTGATTTATTTCCTCATTGCACAATGCCTTCAACAAAACGTAACCTTCATATTTCTCTTTAACAACCTGAAACAATGGATTTATTTCTTTACTCTTCAGATCGTAAATCGTGATTAAGGGAAGAAACTAATTGGTAGAAGTGATTAACGCCGTAAGACGAGGTTATGATTCCTGTTTGTTGCTCCTCTCTGTAATGGAGAAAACATTCCTATTAATCGCAACGATTTTACATGTCGCAAAAATAATAGTTTGGTTCTTTCTAGGGTTAGTTATGGTAGTGAAACTTGGACACTTTGTAAACAAGATAACAGGAAACTAGATGCCTTTGATTCTAGATGCTTACGCAGCATCTTGGGCATTAGGTGGTTCAACTTTGTAACTAATGATGAGGTTAGGCAAAGGAGTTTGCAACCTTCTTTAAGCAGCATATTGTGCAGAGAGCGACTCCGTTGGTTTGGCCATGTTGCCCGTATGGATAATTATAGATTGGCGAATAGGGTTATGAATAGTGTGCCTAAAGGCCTCAGAAAGAGGGGGAGACCTAGGATGCGGTGGGCAGACAATGTCAAACAGGGCCTTATTAGAATTGGTGTGCAGTCGCCGGATGCAGTAGATGTAGCTCAGGATAGACTTGCTTGGAGAACTAAATTGCACGGTCTGGTTGGACCTCCGTAGCCCATGGCTGCTTGATGATGATGATGATGATGATGATGATGATGATGAAAAACAACAACATAGAGATAAGAGCAGGCCCAATCTAAATAAAATGTGGAAGAGGATGGTTGGATTGTTTTACCTCTCAGTGGCACTTCTTTTGCGCACAATGCGCTAAATAGGCAAGTCACAAGGATCCCAAGAGCTCAGAGTTGGTTAGGGGAAAGGCATCCCCTAAACAGCTGTTAGGGTACAATGTGAGCCTCCCGTTAAACCATCTAGAGTGTTCTTTAACGTATACAGGATATGCATCTCCTGCACACGACGCCATGGTTTTACATCGCATACGACGAACTTTCTTAGGCCATCAGGGAAGAACAAGAAGATAGGAGAATGAATTGAACTGGAATGGACCAGATTCCCGTTCCGATTGTTTTTTCCGGTAGTTTCTGAAATTAATTAGCCAAAAAAAAAGTGTACTTTTCATATTGTGTAATTTCAAAATTACTAAATGAGTTTCAATTTTTATATTACGATAGTGAGGAAGACGATCATTTGGAGCAGTGATTCTCAACCTTTTATGCTTCACGTACTCCCTGGAAATGTGTATGTAACTGACGTACCCCTTATACAGATAGATAAAACTATAGTTATAGTATAATAATGCCAACTTAGCGACTTTGTTACTAGATCTAGCGACTTTCGAACTTTCACGGTGTAACCCAAAAATTTTTACCTCGTACCCCACGTTGAGAACCCCTGATTTGGAGTGTTGTATTAATATTCTCTGCGTTATATTAATTGTGAAATAGTTTTGTATATATTGCACCATCAATATTTAATTCTTTACCTCCAGAAATTAGAAATGAAAATAACCCTATGGTATTTAAAAGATATTTACATTTATTTGTTTAAAATATTTCTAATGTAGAAAATTTATTGTAAAGAAACCGAGTTTTACTTCATTTTGTTTCTTACCATGTGATACAGTGTGCTGACGTCGAAATTTCCATTGGTAATGTTCAGCACAACCTGGACGGGTAGTTGCCCCTTGGTTCTCAAAGTGTAGAGACCAAAATTATGTTTCTTTGAGTTACTGTAAATTTTTTATTTTATTGTGAATAGTCTTTGTGTATTGTTTTCTATGTGCGTTTTTTTAATTGTATTTATGTAATAAATTATTATCACTCTTTGTGCTGTACAGGTGTGTTGTATCGAAGAAAGCTTTATATACCTTAAAAATATCCCCCCCCCCCATTTTTCTAGTGGTCTTTTACAAAATATTCTTGAAAATAGATATAAAATACGCGTTTATCACCTATATTCAATTAATAAAACTCTCTAGAGTAGGGATGGGTGGTGTAGGCCCGTAACCAGATTAATTAGAGTAGGGATGGGTGGTGTAGGCCCGTAACCAGCTCTTATCTCTCTGTTGTTATCATCAGTTGATAGCGCCTCACAATTGTGTGACACAAATATACATATATATGTTCGCTCAGAAAAACACGAGAAATAGAAACAATAAAAAAATTAGGGTTGGGTTGTTTTACCTCTGAGCGACACTTTTTTGCACACCATGGGCTAAATTGACCAGGTCACACGGACCCCGAAGGCTCAGTTGTTGTTGTTTTTCATTCAGTTGGTAGCGCCCCACAATTGTGTGACACAAATATACATATATATATATGTTCGCTCAGAAAAACACGAGAAATAGAAACAATAAAAAAATTAGGGTTGAGTTGTTTTACCTCTGAGCGACACTTTTT
This sequence comes from Ryuthela nishihirai, assembly GCA_038380435.1. Lineage (NCBI taxonomy): Eukaryota > Metazoa > Arthropoda > Arachnida > Araneae > Heptathelidae > Ryuthela > Ryuthela nishihirai. The sequence continues at coordinate 32,553,370 of JAWZYU010000019.1, read as the reverse complement.
TGCACACCATGGGCTAAATTGACCAGGTCACACGGACCCCGAAAGCTCAGAGAAGGTTGGGGGAGGGGACCCACTGGAAGAGCTGTTGGGATGGTAATCTCCCGTCAAGGTCATCCAGCATGTTCTTTAACGTGCACAGGGTATGGCTCTCCCGCACACAGAGCCACTGATTAACGTCCCATCCGACGGACGACGGCCTTTCCAAGCCCATCGGTGTCCCCTAGTGACCGTGGACAGGGAGTTTTGCGGAGATAAATCTCAACGCTGACCCAGCAGGGACTCGAACCTGGGAACTGCAGATTACGAGCCTGGCGCGCTACCGACTGAGCCACCCCCCTTAGATATGGAAGCTGATAGGTAGTGTGACATAAATATATATGTATAATATGTTCGCTCAGCAAAACAGACGAGAAATACAAACAAGCTAAAAATTAGGCAAATTAAATTAGAAAGTGGGACTACAGATGAGGATGAACAAAGGTAGTTGGAAATGGAGATCAGCAAACGAGCAAAGAGGAAGAAAGGCAGAAAAGCAAACTAGAAAATATTAAAGCAGATAATCAGGAAGGCAGACGAACAGTTAATAAAGCAGACATGTAAGTCAGGCAGACTAAGAGATACAAAAAATAGACAAACGTATAAAAAAAGGAGGACTCGCAGACAAATTTTGATACACTGTAAAAACAGGATTTCAGCTAAAATGATGCCAGAACAAATGTTCCGACGAAAAATTAGTACCTGACTCATTCGCCATTTTGTGGACTTAACGCCTTCGGAAAGCGAGAAGAAAGAATAAAAGGTAAGTTGAAGAATAAGGCGAAAAAAATGAACTGTGGCAGGAAGTGCTAAGTTAAAGTTGTATGACAGGCATGCAGTGCATATATCAAGAAGATAAAGTAGAGGCGAGCAAAGGTCGGCGCGTGGGCCACGGTGGATCGCCGCGGGCGGCCTTACCTCCGCTTCAGCCTCTCAGGTATGACGTCTCCAATTGCGAAGGCTCAATGACAAGAAGTTTTTTTTTCTCTTTCTGACACCGGTGCTTGCTCGAAATTTATTGGTTGCTGGATGAGCTGAGGGGTTTAAATGATAGCTTCAGCGCTCGGTCCATGGCAATGAGATTGGTGGATCCTCGCCGAGTGCCGTAGAATGGGAACTGAAAGGAATTACGGATTTGGGGGACGTTGCAATCGTTTATAAGCGAGCATTCATTAAGTTTCAGAAACTTCGAAAATTCTTCGATTGTCTTCCGCAACACATTACACAATCTGTAGATCAATTTCTTATTGTTGATTAACTCATTTCTGCTCAGTAGTTATTGATACAAAAGTCAGCGAAGAAGATTTTTTAAATTTTTTTATCCCTGAGTGGCACTTTTTTGGCACACAATGGCCTAAATAATTATGTTCAAAAGGCTCAGAGAAACTGCAAAGGGGATCCATTGGAAAGCTCTTAGGATACAGATGGGAGATTCCTGTCCAGACCATCATTAATATACATAGGATATGGGTTCTCCTCCACCCGGGTCATGGCTTAACGTCCCATCAGATGTACTCGGGTCCCTTCCAAGACTATCGGTGTCCCATCAGACCTACCGCAACCTTTCCAAGACTAGTGGCAGGGGTGGCTCAGTTGGTAGCGCCCCAGGCTCGTATTCTGCAGTTCCCAGGTTCGAATCCCATCTGGGTCAGCGTTTAGATTTATCTCCGCAAAATTCCCCGCCCTGCCCACGGTCAGTAGGGGACACCGATGGGCTTGGAAAGGCCACCGTCCGTCGGATGGGACGTTAAACCGTGACCCCGTGTGTGGGAGAGCCATACCCTGTGCACGTTAAAGAACACGCTGGATGGCCTTGACGGGAGGCTACCATCTGTCTCCCAACAGCTGTTTCAGTGGGTCCCCTCCCCCAACCTTCTCTGAGCCTTCGGGATCCATGTGACCTGACCATTTAACCCGTGGTGTGCAAAAAAGTGCCGCTCAGAGGTAAAACAACCCAACCTTTCCAAGACTGTTGGTGTCCCATCAGACGCACGGTGACCCTTCCAAGATTATCGGTATCCCATCAGACGCGCGGTGGCCCTTCAAAGACGCTGGTGTCCCATCAGACGCATGGTGGACTTTTCAAGACTATTGGTGTCCCATCAGAAGCCCGACGGTCTTTCGAAGACTATCGGCGTCCCATTTCTCACCGAGGCAGAAGGGTGGTTAGTAGGGCAGGGAAGATTCAAGAGTGGAAGAACAATTTTAGAAAGAGTTTTTAATAGAAATCTCTTGAAGAGTGGTATCATGAAAGAAACCGCACATGAGGATTATGAACATAAAAGAAATTCTTATGAAGATATGAACAGGAAACTTTATATTTATATATTGTGTACATATACACTGCACAATATTGAAATTGTCCCACCCAGAAAGAGAGAGGATAGGGGTGAAATGTAGCACACACACTTAGCAATACATATTGACGTACCATGATTTAATTTGCAGCCACTTACAGCGGTTAGAAAATGAGAAAATACAGCTCATTGTGACTGCCTCAGTAGGTGGTTGCACCACCGTGAACGGCAATACAGGCAGCAAATATGGCATGGAATCATACAGTCGATGGATATGGTCCCGAAGAACTGCACTCTAACCAGCGTTGACTTGCTCCTATAATTCATCGAGATTCCATGCTGGCCTGTGAGATGATTGAACACGTCGTCCAATGTGGTCCACAGATTTTCTATTGGGGATAAATCTGGAGATCGTGCTGGCCATGGCAATACTTGAACATGTTGCAAACATTGTCTGGAGACCCTAGCAGTGTGTACGCAGGTGTTATCACGCTGGAAAATGGGCTGCTGCATGCCTCCCAGGAATGGTAACAATACGGGCTGCAGAATCACGCTAACATATCGTGCAGCTGTCAGTGTTCCCATGATGCAGACAAGAGGTGACCTGTTGTCATATCCAATAACAACCTATATCATTATGCCTGGCTGATGGGCTGTATGTCGGTCGTGAGCAAAAGCTGGATCCGTCATCTCGCCAGGTTGTCACCATACACGGACCTGTTGGTAATCAATACCCAGACAGAAACGGGATTCATCGCTAAACTCAACAGTGTTCCATTTGTGATCCCAGTTCGCACGACTTCGGCACCAAGCCAGACGACCGCTGCGATGGTTTGCAGTCAATGGCAATCGACATAACGTTCCCTAGAGCGCAAGTGTACATCATGCAACCTTCGGTTTACCAATTTAGTCGTTATGGGACGTCCATGGCTGCTAACACAGCCCGTCAAATATCGCCTGCAGTGCTCTGTGGTGATGAATTAGCATGTCGAACAATGCACCTATAAAGCAGTGCTGACATCTGTCGGACGGCACCACCACTCCCTCTGCGATGCACACTAGAACCTTCATTTCACCACTGTGGCCAACAGCGTCCAACGGTTCGTGCAACCCGATAAACATGGACAGCTACACGACTTGTAGTCCATCCAGCTTCACATAGGCCTATAATTCTTCCTCTCTCAAAGCATCCAAATGGCGATAAACCTGACGATGGCGTATACCAGGCATTTTCGGCCTTTGCTGAACAATTTCCAAGCGGAACCACCTAATCTCAACTGTTCACACGATTTCCACCTGCATAAACACAATACCATCCCTGTTCCTTCTTGCAACTTTTATCTCTTGAGCCACACAGGTCATTGGCTTCGGATTAGCATCATTTGCAACCCTTCTATTTGCATGTTTGTACGACATATCCTTCTCGGTGGGGCACTTTCAATGCCGAGCAGTGTATAATAAGTAAAATCGTGGGTCGATGTAGGACCAAAGAGAGAAATTGTATTCTTAGCCATCTTGGTTGCATTTAATTTACTAATATTTATAATATTGAGACTTAAAACATCTGTTATTTCCAATAAGGTCTAAGGTAAAATTCTAAACACGCTGCATGCGAAGTCATTTTCTACATCTCACACGCAATATGTTCTATCATAATCATGGTAGCGATCTGTTGCTTACTAGCTTGACTCGATTGCAATGGATCTCCCGGGAATATGGAAGGTCACATCCAGAGGAAGATGAAGCTACTACAAATATAATTTAGTTTAAGGTTTGGTATTAAAAGTGTGTTGTGGCCGAGTGGTTAGCACGCTTGGCTACTAATCTACGGGACCTGGGTTCGATCCCGGATTAAGGCATGGATGTCCCGTGGCCGAGAGGTTATCGCGCTTGGCTACTGATCTACGGGACCTGGGTTCGAACCCCAGGTAAGGCATGGCTGTTTGTGTCGTTTTTCTGCTGAGGTTCTGCCATCCTCTCTGACCTTCTACTGTGGCATATAAACTGACAGGCTCCTGTCAGACCTCTGTGACAAGCAGCTGCTTGAGGGAGTATTTATTTTATTTATTATATTTAAATAATGAAGCAACAATATTATAAATTATATTTTGATTATTTTTACTATACTAAAATATTTCAATATTAAAGCAGCGACATTTTAATTACGGTGCTTAAAGTGAAATGCTGCCATACTATATATATTGAGAAATGATCGAATTCGCCTCTGTACGATTTCAGTTTGAGAACCCAGAGTTAAGTTTGTTTTCAGTTATTGCTTTAGAATATCAGAAAGCTGAAACTACTCATGTCCAACAGAAAAAGGCGCATTTTTCTTAAGATTGACTGCATAATGAGTACTACATAAACGGAAACTTTAAAATCCAACTTAGAAAATGAGAAATTACAGCTATATAACTTCACTGTAGAGCACATTAACACATTCACTTCATCTGTTGGGTTGGGTTCCCCTACTGACCGTGGGCAGGGCGGGGAGTTTTGCGGAGATAAGTCTCAACGCTGACCCAGTTGGGACTCGAACCTGGGAACTTCAGATTACGAGCCTGGTGCGCTATCGACTGAGCCCCCCCCCCCCCCGCCCCCGCTTCATCGGTTGTAACTTCCAATGGGTTGGGTTGTCTGAGTACTGCTTTTTTTTTATTCATGATGGGCTAAAGTGACCAGTAACAAGGACTCCAAGGTTATAAACAGAAGTGATCAACTGGACAGCTAGTAGCTAAGAGAGAGATTCTAATCTGTTCATGATCATCCAGCATGTTTTTATCGCATACAGGATAAGGTTGATGAAATTCTATGCATGGAGCAAAGGTTTATTGCCCATATATGGATAGTGATCTATCCATGCTTATCGTTTGTTACTGAAAACGTATAGTGAACAAGCAGAAAAAAATTGACGCTGACAAAACTGATTTTTTTTTTATCTGCAAACCTATAGGACAGAGAAGATTCCTAGAAACTACTCCTAGTTTGCACAGGCCTTTTCATGCAAAAACAAGCTCTATTGAGACCGAAATCACTGCCTCACTATGAGCTCAACTGAGTTTGTCTGCTGGAACAGTAGTAGGGGTTGAGTTAGCCTGTTTTAACATCTTAGCGACACTTTTTTTGCGGACAATGGGCAAAATGGCCAGGTCACAATGGCTTCAAAAAAAATTGGGGAAAGAGACTAACTGAATTTGAAGGGAGGCTATCATCTGTCTCCTAACAGCTGGTCTTCTTCCCCCAACCTTATCTCACCCTTTGGGCTCTTGTGACCTTACCCTTCAGCACACTGTGGGGTTGGGTTGGGTTGTTTTACCTCTGAGCGGCACTTTTTTGCACACCATGGGCTAAATGACCAGGTCACATGGACCCCGAAGGCTCAGAGAAGGTTGGGGGAGGGGACCCACTGGAACAGCTGTTGGGAGACAGATAGTAGTCTCCCGTCAAGGCCATCCAGCGTGTTCTTTAACGTGCACAGGGTATGGCTCTCCCGCACACGGGGCCACGGCTTAACGTCCCATCCGACGGACGGCGGCCTTTCCAAGCCCTCAATGTCCCCTACTGACCGTGGGCAGGGCGGGGAATTTTGCGGAGATAAATCTCAACGCTGACCCAGCTGGGACTCGAACCTGGGAACTACAGATTACGAGCCTGGCGTGCTACCGACTGAGCCACCCCCGCCCCCACACTGTGGGGAAAAAAGCGCCAGTCAAATGCAAAACAGCCCAATCCTTTTTTTACAAACACGAAGATTATAGTATATGAGACTTAAAGACACTTGAACTAAATAAAATAAGATAGTCTTAAAGCTGAAATACGTTTAGTTGAAAAGGCTCCATATCTATAAAAAGAAAAAATCAGATTTTGCTTTGAACCTAAATAAAAAACTGCAAATGCTCCCATTCACACCTAATTAAACTGATCGGTCAGTCGCTAATTGACTCAGTCGGTAGCGCTCCAACTCGTAATCTGCAGTTCCCAGGTTCGGAACCCAGCTGAACAAGTATAGAGATTTTCTCTGCAAAAATCCCAGCCCTGCCCAAAGTGAATAGGGGGTCACTGTTGGGCTTGGAAAGGTCGCCGTCCGTTGGATGGGACGTTAAGCCGTGGAACCGTGTGTGGGAGAGCCACACCCCACACACGTTAAAGAACAATCTGGATGGCCTTGACGGGAGGCTAACATCCTTTTCCTAACAGCTGTCCAGTGAGTCCCCTCACTCAACCATCCCTGAAACCACGAGAGCTTGAAACTTGGACATTTGTCTCAATTATTTGAAATTTAGGTAGCGACACTAATTTGTTTTATAAAAAAATAAATAAAATTTCGACACCCCACTTTCTAAACGGTCGAAATTCGACACAATTCATTTGCAGAGTTACAGTTTAACTTAGATCATATTGCTACCTAAAGAAATATCAGAAACTTATTTCTGGCACGGTCAAAAATTCTAAAACAGTTCCATTAATGTCCTGAGACGAATCAACAGAACAAAATAAATATTTTCATTATAATGTTCGATCTTCATAATAACTTTGAAAGCTCCATTCTCCGCTGCTTCTCAGCTCTATTGTCAGTTTTCTTTAAGTCTCAATTAGCACGCGAATATGACTTTTGGTGCCATCCATATGATGTGGTACAGTCGCTCAAAAAAGTATCCGAACGCTATGGTTGATTACAGAATTCAGAAAAAATATTTGGCAACAATTTTTTTGGAAATTAGTGATCTGGCAACCTTTCGTGAACACGAAGGTTGCCAGACCACTAATTTCTAAAAAAATTGTTGCCAGATATTTTTTCTGAATTCTGTAATCAACCATAGCGTTCGGATACTTTTTTGAGCGACTGTACTATCCTGTATAGGGGTGCATCGGATGGCATCATTCATTCATATTTCTACCTAACTAAACAGAAAGATTTTAATGAATAATTAGGATCAGTGAGGCTGGCCTTGGAGCGAGATTTTTTACAACGTACACTCCTCTTTTATAAAAATATTTTTAGAAGAATTCTGTTGACAGATTTCACATTTGAGCAAATGTGCGTGACCTCACCTCAAATTCAGTTGAAACGGTTCTAAAAAAAACCGTGTCGAGCACCAGACAATGGTTCAGCTGAACCATTGGAATCATGGTTACTGCGCCCCGGATTATAATGAAAATTTACGGATGCATATTCATTCAAATACCCATATATACATCTCATTAACAAGCATTCTTAACGACTTCATTTTAACCGCTTTGTTACGGAATAGTTTACACAACACAAAAGATTATTCCTGGAAAACTAAAAAAAAATGTATAACTTGAAATACAGCTATCAAAATCAACTCTGTTCTTCTTTACAGATATCTCTGTGCTATAAAAACATTCCATGTATGTAGCTGACGACTCTTCGGAATCTTCACGACGATCCGTTGCGAAGGACGTCGTGACGACCCCTATCTTCCACAGATGGTCAGTCACACGTGACATGGCGGCACGTGCCGTTCCTGGTGGTTGATTTCTTTGTCGATTTCCGGAGGTCTTCTTCCGCCTTATTGAGAGTTGACTGTGCTGTTCCAGAGAATGAGGAAAATGAATGGTCTTCACCTTGAAATGAACGCTAGTTGACCAGCAGCCAAGTGTCAAGATCTCTCTCTCCCCCCACATCCGAAATGCATTCCCCCCAACACACGAATAATTTAAACGTGCGCACAACATATAAAAAAAAACTGTCTTCGTTGTAAAATACATATTTTTTAGAGATACGCCGTTTTTGTCATTCAGTTATGATCTTTAGTATTTTTGCTCTCCGAGATAATAAAAGACTCGGTTATTGGAAGACGCAAAAATTCTTTGGAAGTTAGCCGAGTGGTTAGCACGCTTGGCTACTGATCTAAGGGACCTGGGTTCGAGCCCCGGGTAAAGCATGGTTGTGTGTGTGTCGTTTTTCTGCTGAGGTCCTGCCATCCTCTCAGATCTTCTACTATGGCATATAAACTGACAGGCTCCTGTTAGACTTCTGTGGCAAGCAGCTGCTTGAGGGGGTATTTATTTATTTTATTAGTATTGATTCGTATAAAGAATTTTTCTGTTAATTCATTTTTCCGACTACATTAATCTGATAAGTGAGCAGAATACATTTGGTATGTTAGATTCCTTTAAGTTCTTTGCACACAAGGCCGGGTTCAGGAGGAGCAAGATGGCCATGCTCTCCCCTCTTTAACAATACAAGGGTAATAGAGACAAGAAAAAGTTGTGCATATTTCACGCATTTTTGAAGAAAATTTTTATAAGACCTTTACGACGGAGAAGAAAGCGTTATACTGTAATGGAAATTCAGTCTCTTGGCTCCACCCCTACTTTTTTCCGGCTTGACAGCTTCACTTGCTCCCCCTCAACTCTTTATTTTTTTCTAGATCAGGACTTGTTTTATTCAATAGGCTAAATGGCCAGAACGCAAAAGATCCTAAGAGCTTAGAGTTAGGTAGAAGAAGGGAACCCACTGGACATGTGTCGGAAGGTAGATGGAAACCTACTATCAACGTCATTCATCACGTTCTTTAACGCGCACAAGAAACAAAGAGCTTTTGAATAGCGTTCCATTTGAAAAATAAAATCCTTTCCAAGTCCATTGGGGTCCACTTTCTCACCGAGTGTTGGGTTGTTTTATCTCTGGGCTCCAATTTTTTTGTACACAATGGGCTAAATGGCCAGGTCACAAGAACCCGAAAAACTCAGAGAAGTTTAGGGGAGCGGACACACTGGAGCAGCTGTTGGGAGACAGATGGTAGGCTCCGTCAAGGCCATACATCGTGTTCTTTAACATGTATGGGGTATGACTCTCCCGCACACGGGGCCAAGGCTTAACGTCCCATTCGACGAATGGTGATCTTTCCAAGTACATCGGTATCCCCTACTGACCGAGGGCAGGGCTGAGTTTTGTGTAGATAAATCTCAACGATGACCCAGCTGGGACTCGAACGCTAAACTGAAAACTGCAGATTACGAGCCTGGCGCGCTACCGACTGAGCCACCCCCTTACTGAGTGTAGAGTGGAAGTTAGAGAAAAAATTTCAAAATATGCGTATGTAAAACTGCGAGCCTGAATCGCTATCAGCTGAGCTAACCACCAATCACAACTCACTATCAACTGAGTTCCACAGAATAAAGCTCTGTATTCTTTAAAAAAATATAAATAAACAAACAAATGATTATATAATAATGAATATAAGAGATATTATGATAGTAAGAGGCGAAAATTTTCGAAAACGTGTAAGATCATAAATAATTTAAAGAAAACCGAGCTTTTTTTTTTATCTTGCCTGTAAAAAGAATTGTGTTTTTTTATCTTGCCTGTAAAAAGATTCCGTTTGCATTCTTATAGATTACTTTTTGTTAAACAAGGTGTGTGAAAAATAATAGTTGGGGTTTCGAGAACCAATATGTAGAAAACTAATATTCATATTCAAAAAGGTAATATTTTAATTGAAAGTGTACGTCAAATAGTTTAAAATTTAATTAGTGAATTTCTACATGTGCACCGTTTGTGACCCTGCATATGTTCAATCTGTATTCCACCTCTTTCCATACACGCTGCAGCATATCTCTTATTACTTGCTCATTGCTTCTCTTTATTTTGTCTTTCAAATCATTTGGGTCTCAAATTTTGTCCATCTAAACATAATTCCCAGTAAAACCCCACAAAAAAATCAAGGGGTGTCAGTAAAATCAGGACTCCTTGATGCCATACAATTGGACCACCTCTTCCAATTCATCTGTTAGAAAATGTTGCATTAAGAACTTCCTGTAATATCTCTTGAGAAATGTGACTGTGCGTCGTCTTGTCTGGTGGCCGCCAGTGAAACTATTTGAGTGATGGAATGTACCGCAAACATTCAATGTGATGCCTTTTGCGTATTTGGGGACAGTGCTTCCCGAAACCCCACAAATATTTTCGGGCATTTTCTACTGACAGGCACCTATAAGATATCTTTGGCAAGAAGCTGCTTGAGGAATTTGTTACTTTTTTTTTATCTGATATACGAAAATGGAAGTATATTTACTCTTCATATTGGACGGAAAAAAAGTGACCTTTTTTCGTTTGTCACAACTAGGCCACTCATTACAGCAATAATAATATTTGGTCGAGATATGGCCGGTATAATGATATCTGGATGATACATGATACAATGGATATTAATTTTCGACGATTACTACCTCAGGCACGAGTATTTTCGCGTGCCAAAAGCGAAGCGAAAAGACACCAAAAATAAATTATATATTATGTTTCATTTTTCGCCTAGGGACCATGAATATAGTTTCATTGGTCCAAATGTATGGCATGAAGGAATTCTGATTTGATTGACACCCTTGACTTTTTTTGTTGGGTTTTACAGAGAATTGTGTTTACATGGACAAAATTCGAAACCCGAATCATTTGAAAGCCAAAATAAGAGAAGCAACTGAGAAATAACAAGAGATATGCTACAGCGTTCATGAGCTTAGATGGTAGACAACCAGACTCTTAAATTGTTGTTCTCAGGATGGGGTCCAAATTGGGCCGGCGTTAAAAATTGAACTGCTTTCAAAAATCTACATTTTTCTTCCCCAACCATCGTTCTTCCCTTGGTAAGAAAAAGGACACCATTGGGATTAGTGAATACCGCCGTCCTCAGATTTGACTTTAAGTGTGCACGTTAAAGAACCGCTGAATGCTTTGACACGAGGCTTCCATCTGATTCCTAACAGCTGTCCATGACTCCCCCTTTGAGTCTTTGAGATACTCATGGTCTGTCCATTTATTTCATTGTGTGCTTAAAAAGCACCACTCAGTGGGGCGGGGGTGGGTCAGTCGGTAGCGCGCCAGGCTCGTAATCTGCAGTTCCCAGCTTCGAGTCCCAGCTGGGTCAGCGTTTAGACTTATCTCCGCAAAACTCCCCGCCCTGCCCACGGTCAGTAGAGGAGTCCGATGGACTTGGAAAGGCCGCCGTCCGTCGGATGGGACGTTAGGCCGTGGCCCCATATGCCCCATATGCGTAACCCTATACACGTTAAAGAGCACACTAGATGGCTTTGACAGGAGGCTACCATCTTCTCTTAACAGCTATTCCAGTGAGTCTCCTCCCCCAACCTTCTCTGAGCCATCGAGGTCCTTGTGACCTGGCCCTTTAACCCATTGTATGCAAAAAAAGTCCGTTCAGAGGTAAAACAACCCAACCCAAATACCACTCAGTGTTAGAACAACTCGCCAACCTATATGGAATGATATAAGTTGCTATAATAAGTGTCTGCCTCGGAGGGGAGACTTGAGTTAAATTTATGAAAAATATTTTCTGTTAACGTTCATAAGCCCTGCAAAACACTGCCAGAGAGCAATATATTTCACACTTAAAATGACATATTTTTCTAGACTATTTTATTATTACATCACAATGGTTCACTTTCAGCTATCATTATATCAGTAACGATTTTCTTTTTCGATAAAACACAATGTTAAAACTAAAGCCATAATTAGCCTGGGGCGTAGTTATAAACTCTGAAATGATCACCGAACTCAGTTCGATAAGCGATGCCTAGCAATTGAGACGTTCCACTTTTCCCCTCGAACTCGTCAATCCAGCTCACTACCGTTCTTTTATACATCAGTAACAGTTGATGTATGATCCAGATATCATTATACCGGCCATATCTCGACCAAACATTATTATTGCTGTAATGAGTGGTCTAGTTGTGTGACAAACGAAAACAGGTCACTTTTTTTCCATCCAATATGAAGAGTAAAAGTAGTTCAAAAACTCGTTCTGTCAGTTGGCAATGTTATCGGACATTCAGAAGATGATAGAGAAAAAAGATAGCTACATATCTTTATTTATGTTCGTGAAAGTCATGCTTCCAGGGGTTAAGAGTATCCAATGGCTTTGCATGGCAATGCATAATTGTGATTCGCAATATTAAGCAAATACCAGAAAAGAAGGGGGCGGGGTGGCATAGGCGGTAGCGCGCAAGGCTCGTAATCTGCAGTTCCCAGGTTCGAATCCCAGCTGGGTCAGCGTTGAGATTTATCTCCGCAAGAATTCCCTGCCCACAGTCAGTAGGGGAATCGATGGGCTTGGAAAGGCCGTCGTCCGTCGGATGGGACATTAAACCGTGGGCCCGTGTGCGGGAGAACCATACCCTGTGCACGTTAAAGAACACGCTGGATGGCCTTGACGAGAGGCTACCATCTGTCTCCCAACAGCTGTTCCACAGGGTCTCCTCCCCCAATCTTCTCTGAGCCTTCGGTGTCCTTGTGACCTGGCCATCTAAACCATGGTGTGCAAAAAAGTGCCGCTCAGAACTAAAGCAACCCAAGCCAAAAAGATTTGCGTAATACAGTATAAGTATAAAAAGCATGTTTAATGTGATTTCATAGAGTCATTCTAGTTGAGTAAAGTTTAAATGCATATTCCCCTTGGCTACTATTCAAAGGGACCTGGGTTCGAGCCCCGGGTAAGATCAGCTGAGGTCCTGCCATCCTCACAGACCTTCTACTATGCCATATAAACTGACAGGCTCCTGTCAGACCTCTGTGGCAAGCAGCTGCTTGAGGGGGTATTATATTATATTTATATATGGAAATAGGCTGTTTGAAAGGTTTATAATTATTTTACATAAATAAAAATAAATAATAAATACCCCCTCAAACAGCTGCTTGCCACAGAGGTCTGACAGGAGCCTGTCAGTTTATATGCCATAGCAGAAGGTCTGTGAGGATGGCAGGACCTCAGCAGAAAAACTACACGAACATCCATGCCTTACCGGGGCTCGAACCCAGGTCCCTTTGATCACTAGCCAAGCGTGCTAACCACTCGGCCATGATAAAATAATAGTGAGTTGTTTGGGTGTTTCACCTCTGAGCTGCATTGTTTTGCTCACAATGAGCTGAATGAGAGGGCGGGGGTGGCTCAGTCGGTAGTACGCCAGGCTCGTAATCTGCAGTTACCAGGTTCGAGTCCCAGTTGGATCAGCGTTGAGATTTATTTTCGCAAAACTCCCTGCCCACGGTCAGTAGCAGACACCGTTGGGTTGGAAAGGCCACTGTCGTCGGATGGGACGTTAAGCCGTGGCTCCGTGTGTGGGAGAGCCATACACTGTGCACGTTAAAGAACATGCTAGATGGCCTTGACGGGAGGCTACCATCTGTCTCCCAACAGCTGTTCCAGTAGGTCCCCTTCGCCAAACTTCTCTGAGTCTTCGGGGTCCATGTGACTTCGCCATTTAGCCCGAGGTGTGCAAAAAATGACGCTTAGAGGTAAAACAACCCAACTGCTAAATTGCAATGTAACAAGAACTCCAAAGGCTGGGGAAGGAATTGATTGAACAACAGTTACGAGTCTGAGGTTACGTTTCTGATATAAATTCTTATGGCGCATTGCAGCTCTGAAATTTGTTTTAAACCAACTCATTTATCAGTTTAATCGATTATATAGTGTCCATTGTTTTCCATTATCTCTTCACATTTCCCCAAAAGCTTGCAGTTTCCATTGTAGCACAAACTACAAGATTGTGAAAAAATTTAAATATTTTTGGAATCAAAAACATCTTTGGAGCGAAAAAACTCACCAACAACAGTTTGGACATCTTCGAACTAAGAAAATGAATCTTCATTTAAATTTATAAAATTAAATTTCATAAAATGAATTTTATTCAGAAAGTCTGAACATTCCTTTTAAAAAAATGAAGGGGACGTGGGTGGCCCAGTTTGTAGTGTGCCAGGCTCGTATTCTGCAGTATCCAGGTTCGAGTCCCGGCTGGGTCAGCATTGAGATTTATCTCTGCAAAACTCCCCGCCCAGTCCTCGGTTAGTAGGGGAGACCGATGGCTTGGAAAGGCCACCGTACGTCGGATGGGACGTTAAGCCGTGGCTGCTTGTGCGGCAGAACCATACCCTGTGAACGTTAAAGAACGCTGGATGGCCTTGACGGGAGACTATCCTCTGTCTCCCAACAACTGTTCCAGTGGGTCCCCTCCTCCAACCTTCTCTGAAACTTTTTGCTTTTGAACTCGTAGAGTATTGCATGCCTTAAATGCACTTTGTCATCCTCCATCCCGAATAGCGTAAAATTCACTTTACAATTAAATCACAAGACTGAATCTAGCTTGTACTGAAAATTTATGCCGTTACACACTACACTCACACTGACTGTTATGTGTCGCCTCCCCACACACTACGCTCACACTGACTGTTATGTGTCGACTCCTTACACTTTCACAAAGCACATTAATGTACCAAATGAAATCAAAGGGGCAGATTTTTGTAAAGATCATTTTCCCTAACCACTGCTAATAAAAATACTGTCTATGTTTCTCACCTAATCAGCAGGAAACGAAATTCGATTTGAAAAAAAAAAAAATTTTTCGATGCGATGAAACTATGTTTGAATTTCACCAGCAAATTTCCTCAATAAAAATGACAATTTAAATTTGCTTTGCAGGAAATACCGAATCTGGCTCTTTTCGACCTAGCTGGAAGCACATGCATTAAAATATTTCGAGAATTTCAGGATTAAGTAGTCCAAATGAATTCGAAGTATGATCATCTCTGAACAGCTGATTGAAAGCTATAAGTTCTCTAGACTTTTGTACGGTAAACGTAATTATTTAAGAACTTTGAGAAAAAGGAAAAATGTTCAATCTATGCCTATATTTTCATTACGTAGAATATGCAGCTAAAAACCATATCAATTAAATGCTTCAAAGTGTCAGAGTACCGTAGTAAGAAGAATATCCATATTTTACTTAATCTTTACGACAAATTTACCACCAGAAAGAGAGAGATTTTATTTTTCATGTTTATTATAATAATCGGAGCTTTATAATATTGTTTGGAGTCTGTTTATATTATTAATTATTTAATATGAGATCTAAGTTTTTTGTTTTGCTTTTTCAATTGAATGAGAATAAGTCATGAATTCTTAGGCAAATTTCGAATAAAGATACTTTTTGTCCTTTTTCCACTGACAACGTATAGTTTCTTCCTTTATTTTTATATTCTTCAGAGATGAAAAATCTGTTTCACATAAATTTGTCGTAAAAATTAAGTAAAATATGGATATTCTTCTTTGTTCAGAAAGTCAGAGTTTTCGCAGAACTCCCAAAGACTGCTCGAAGAACACTGTCTTACACAGTGGTGCACTTGGCCAGGACTGTGTCCAGCAGGTAGGCAGTTCGCGTAAGCATACTAGTTGTCGAATCAAAATGCATCCGTACGTTGCATTTATTAGGCAACTTATCGAAAGTTTTTGCCTATTTCTTCCATAGAATTAATGAAAATTTTAACTCTCTTTCTTGTAGTTTCTAAGTACACCGTGAATCCGACATTGGATCAACTGATTTAGTCAGTTTCTATTTTAAAGACTATCTATCGCTATATGTTTAACTTTCGGATGCATTCTCAACGATGGCGTACCAAGAGGGTCGGGGTGGTGGTGGTGGGTATATCCCTAAAAATCAGAGACCTAAGGAGTTAACTTTGCCTCCCCCCCTCATTACAGTACAAAACACCCGCATTAGATGTTTATGGATCCACCACTGATTCTCAACATAGAATGTTTGGCTACATACCAAACACTGTATGTTGAGTGTTTGGTATGTCTCAACACACTATGTTTTGAGCTATCTCAACTTAGAGTGTTACAGACAGCTTCACCAAACCATTGTAAGAATAATAATGAAAATGTTTTTGTGTTAGTGACGGCTCACAAACTGTTATGATAAGGGTGATCGAAACAGGCACTGCCTTGCACTAGGCTCACTATTTAAGTAAGAATCTTTGCTCCAGATTCAAAATAATGTTTTTTAAACAAACACTCTACCCACTAGATTTTCCTTCTGATTCTTTTTTCTTAAGATAATATCAAGATCTGTGGGGCTATGATCATCGCTATGATCATCGGTTTACGATGAGGCTAAAAACCCAACCTTTGGATGTCCATCGAATGGAACGTTAAGCCATGAAGCTAACTACCTTACTACTGGAGTCTTTTTCCAAAACTTTATGTTTCGAATTTCAATCAGAAATTAACATTTTCGATATTTTAAGCATGGAAATTTACCGAATAAATTTTCTTTTGACTATTCAAAGCAATCGCCCTCGACCTACTCTGCACAATGAATTTTTCTGAGGTCCTTCTTTTTTCGTTCCTTATATCTCTAATTTGGTATGAAAGCTATGCCAAAAGTTGTATAAATCTGTTAACTGGCTACTGGGTTTTCTCTGAGCCTGTTTATTTGGAAAGACGGCCGTCCATCGGATGGAACGTTAAACTATATTCTCCTGCACGGGAGCCACGCCTTAAAGAGGCAGGGGACCACAGAGCCATACCCTGCACACCCCAAAGAACACGTTGGATGACCACTTGTCTCCTGACAGCTGTCCAATGTGTCCACTTCCTTCAAAGCTGTCCTGTGGGTCCCCTCCTCCAACCTTATCTGAGTCCTCGGGGTCTTTGTGACCTGGCCATTTAGCCCATTGTATGCAAAAAAGTGCCACTTACAGGTAAAACATCCCAACCCACTTCCTCCAACATTCTCTGAGAATTTGGATTCTTTGTAACCTGGACATTTAGTCCATTTCGTACAATCAGTGATACTCAGAAGTAAAATAACCCAATCCTTTAATTTGAAATGCTCTGTGGTTGACTACAAGAATAGCCTCGAGGCCAGTTTTGGAGAATGTAGCTTGCTAATTTCGTGCGAGTTTAATTAGAATCATTTATTTTTCTGTCCGAAGAATTCGTTAGATGGCCCCCAAAGCGATGCTTCTATCGTCCCTATCAACATTCTCGTAGAATGTTTTTTCCATTCTGACACATATAGATTTAGATTTCTAAACATTGTAATCATTAGGACTTGACCATTTGTATCAATAAGAGGGTGGAGGTTATACCCCCCCCCCTTGAAGAATTGAATAATATACAATTTCTTAGTAAGTCCTTGAAATCAAAGGTCAAAGAATATCAAACCTCCTACTTAGACTCAAACATGTCAATTCCCTCCTTAGAATCAAGCCCATTAAATTCTTTTAAATTCAAGCGTGTCAACCCTCCTCATCCCATTGTAAGTTGAGGCGGGGTGGCTGAGTTGATAGCGCGTCAGGCTCGTAATCTGCAATTCCCAGGTCGAGTCCCAGCTGTGTCAGCGTTGAGACTTATCTCCGCAAAACTCTCGCCCTGCCCACGGTCAGTAGGGGACACCGATGGGCTTGAAAAGGCCGCCGTCCGTCGGATGTGATGTTAACCCGTGCCCCCGTGTGCGGGAGAGAGCCATACCCTGTGCACGTTAAAGAACAAGCTGGATGGCCTTGACGGGAAGCTACCATCTGTCTCCCAACAGCTGTTCCAGTGGGTCCCCTTCTCTGAGCCTTCGGGGTCCATGTGACCTGACCATTTAGCCCATTGTATGCAAAAAAAAAGTGCCGCTGAGAGGTAAAAAACTAAATCCATTGTAAGTTTCTGAATACGCCACTAAATTATGTAAGTGATTCCTAACCGTTTTTCGCAGACCTCTACAATGAATACTATTCTATAGGGTTCGAGAATTTTTAGAGTACTTGAAACTATAAAGGATGCCTAAAACTTAACGTTATCGATATTCTTGTGGGCCCACCTTCTTTACCAACTAAAAACAAGCCTCCAAAGTTTAAAAAAGGGCTTCTGTGAAGAAAAGCAATCCATTTCAATCAAGCACAAACATTTCCGATTATACTGTAATTATTGCACTTTGATCTGTCAAAGAAAAATTAGTGCAGCTGAACAAATTTCACAGATACTAATACCAGCCTACGCTATTTAGTAATGGACTCCTTTATAAAGAGTCATTTTAGCCATAAATACCCATAAAGTCAACGTAGAAAGAAGTCGGAGGAAGGAGAAAATAAATCTGCAAACATTTGCAAGGCGGCGATTATATTTAACTTGCGAGATGTGGCATGAAATTGCCATTGATAAGCCAGAAGGTTAGTTGCCTACACTTACGGATGTTCTACGCACCATCACGTGGACATAGACACAGACAAAAGGCACATTTAGTGGAAGTACGAGCCAGTAATAAATTACCCTCGATGCGTCAGTTTATTTGTGGGTGTTCCCTTCTGTCCCCCGCTGTTGGCGTACATGTAGCGCTCTGTGATTGCTGACCGTGTAGCCCTAGCAGGTTTTAATGCAGATATTAATGTGCGGTGAATGTATGTTGTAGTTGCATCTCACCTTGATAGGGGACGGAAATTGGGGGATGTGTTAGCGGGGGCGATGGGGGGTTGTCTAATAAATTGCACTTCATCTGACCCAGGAGCCAGATTTAATGAACGGGTGTAGCTACATACGGTCAAGTTTCTATAGCGGTCGCTTAGACCGCTTAGTAATTCGCACGTTACTCGTAATTCGCGGTGCCGCTGCTGGTCGAGAGTTTAGAGGGACTGTACACAAAGTGTCAGATTGAGGTGAAGAGGATTTCTTTTTTTTTGAAGCGGGTTTAGATACGGTTGAGATAAAATGCTAAAAGGGACTAAATCGTTAAAATTCACTAAAAAAAGAGAAAACTGTAGTAAGCAAGGAAAATGAATGATGGATAATTTACGATGAATAAACTAGAGTTTACTTCAAGATCCTCATGTTCTTTAGCATTCTGTAGAACAAAGCCCAACAAGTGATTTACCATCAGCCATTTTGACAATTTGAGATTTTTCTCCAGCCACTTTTAAGATTGAAATTTTTTTCGAGCCACTTTGACAATTTGAGATTTTTCTCCAGCCACTTTTAAGATTGAAATTTTTTCGACCCACTTTGGCAATTTGAGATTTTTCTCCAGCCACTTTTAAGATTGAAAATTTTTTCGAGCCACTTTAAAGATTGAAGAATTTTATAGAGCCACTTTGATGATTGCAGATTTTTCGCGAGAAAATTTGAGAACTGAATTTTTTTTTTGCGAACCAATTCCAGTACTAAAAATTTTTCGCGAGCCACTTTGAAGATGACAGTTTTTTGTCGAGCCACTTTGAAGATTGATGTTTTCTCAAGTCATTTTGACGATTGAAGATTTTTCGCGAACAACTGTATATGATGGCCAAAATATGTCTTATAATCAATAATCAAATAATTTAAAAGGAAGTGTACTTTTTATATCATTCATGTATAACAAACAACAATACATGAATTATTTCTTAAGTTACTCAGAAATAACATATTAACTTAACACAATATTCGCATTATACAAATCAACAATTTTGTTATGATGTAAATCAGGATATTTATTTAAATAGTCTTCCCGAGTAATTTTAAATTGTTGTGCGAGTCACGCTACATGTTAAGTACTCCCTGATGTACTAAACCACCAGAGAATTCCTTTATGTTGCGGGAGGAAGAAGCTAGGCTCAGATTGCAGCGTGCCAGGCTCGTAATCTGTAGTTCCTAGGTTCGATTCCCAACTTGATAGAGTTTAAATTTACCTCTGCTTTCCAACAAGTGATTTACCATGAGCCATTTGATAGAGTGAGCCATTTGATGATCTCCAACTTGATAGAGTTTAAAATTACCTTTTACCATACCTCATTCAGAAAGGGGTCATTCAGAAAACCGTCCGTCAGATGCGACGTTAAACCTTGACCCTGTATGGAGGAGAATCACGATCCATACATATTAAAGAACACACTGAATGGCCTTGACGGAAGGCTTCCATCTGTCTCCTATCAGCTGTCCAATGGGTCCCTTCCTCCAACCTTCTTTAAGCCCTTCGGGTCCTTGTAGTCTGGCCATTTAGTCCATTGGGGGCAATAAAAGTGCCGCTGATGGGTAAAACAACCCAACCATAATGTTGTAATCACATATCACTCAAATTCAAATAGAAGAGTTATCAACACATTAAAAAACACTAAGATTATTATGTACCCGCGTAAGGACGAATAGTAATAGTTTCTAGAAAGAGAAAAGGAATATGAACCGCAAGAAAAGAATAATACTCTCACCTGTTTAAAAAAGCGCGTTAAAAAATTGTTCTGTTTTCCAATAATTAAAGGTGTTTCTTAATTAGCGGCTAAAACAAAATCTACGCATAATACATAGTAATAAATCATCTGTGATTACAACGTCCACCTTGTGCTATCTGCAAGATTATCTCACTTAGGCAGTGGTGAAAATACCTAAGGACGATCTCTTCATAAAACTCTTTTTAAAACATAGATCTCTGCAACAGTATTTCGTATCTAAGGGGGGCGGGGGGGGGGGGGGCTCAGTCGGTAGCGCGCCTGGCTCGTAATCTGTAGTTCCCAGGTTCGAGTCCCAGCTGGGTCAGCGTTGAGATTTATCTCCGCAAAATTCCCCGCCCTGCCCACGGTCAGTAGGGGACACCGATGAGCTTGGAAAGTCCGCCGTCCTTCGGATGGGACGTTAAGCCGTGGCCCCGTGTGCGGGAGAGCCATACCCTGTGCACGTTAAAGAACACGCTGGATGGCCTTGACGGGGAGACTAACATCTGTCTCCCAACAGCTGTTCCAATGGGTCCCCTCCCCCAACCTTCTCTGAGCCTTCGGGGTCCATATGACCTGGCCATTTAGCCCATGATGTGCAAAAAAGTGCCGCTCAGAGGTAAAACAACCCAACCCAACGTATCTTAGCCATTATACGGTGAAGAACATGAATATTGACTTAATGAAAGGAAATAAAGTTATGACAAAATTAGAGGCGAAATGATTAGCATTTGGAAGTTTGAAATGCATGATAATAAGGCATATAATAGGAATATTGATGATCATAATAGAAGAATATATAGAAGTTCTCGCCGTAGATTACAAGAAGCTGATGTAATAAAGTAACAATATGATTTCTTTGTTAACCAGAACTTGTTATAAGTTACCAAATTGAAAAACCTTTAATAAGAATTATTTAGTTCAAAGACAGTTGCAGCCACCTGAGGCAGCTCGTTTTTTCAACAAGGACAGTGCAGAAATTTTAGGCTTGATTTTAACCAACCATATTTATTGTGGTTTTTCTTATTTCGATAATTTCCATGAGCTGTTGCTTAAGTTCCGTTTAAATTATACCAGAGAAAAAGTCCTTTTTCAGACATATTCCTTAACGCACAAACATCTGAAGATAATTAAGGCTCATATTTATAACAAAAATAAAAAAGCCCTATTTGCTTACAAAAGTCTTCCCGTTTTAATAAGATACATGTAAACAATATCAATTAAAAATCATAGCCAGAGAACAGAAAGATATCTTTACACGATTCAAAATCAAGTGGGTAAAATCTCAATTCGAGCTTTATATATTTTCCCTTTATGAAAACTACCACCTACATTATTCGCTCTGGGTAGTTTTCTTCACACAAGAGAAGTTGTAGGGGGATTTCCTTATGCTTCGCGGATGAGCTTCCGGATGTAAAGAACCGGGAGTGCTCGTCTAAGACATTACCCTCAACAGCTGAACCAGTTATTATTGAGGAGGGAGCGCCTGCTGTCCAGGGGTCGTCCTCTACCCCTCCACTCTTGTCTCCGACCTTGCTGAAAATGATGCTGCGCGTGATGTGGATGCAGGAGTTGTCTTGAGCGATAAAGGGTCGACAGTGATGCTCGTTTTGTAAGTGCATGCATGTGCGGTGTCATCTAGTTTATTTCTTCTCTCGTCTGGTAAGTAATCTATTTCTTGTCCGCTTCAGAAGCATGACTGTTGATTCCTAACGTACTCTTTATGTTCACATAAAGGTTGCATAATGAAGTGCTAAGAAATTTTTTAAGTATTATGATGAAAATTGGGTTATTAAAGAATGAGGCTTATGTATATTGTTAAACGTTTTCTTTGGATTAAAGTTGAAATTTCCAGCTGTGAAAGGAATGCTAGGCGGTACTGTTAATACCGTGCAGAACTCTTAAAGTTCACAGTTTGAATGAATTCCAGTTTGTCGAGATTTGTTCAACTTGTCGGTATTTTTCTAGGAGATAAATGACAAAAAGGTGGATTTTTGGAAATCGAGATTTGTTCAAGTTGTCGATAATTTTTCTAGAATATAAAGGACAAAAAACATGGATTTTTGGATAATTGTTAGTTTGTCATGCTAAGTTGAGTGATATGAAGGAGTTTATAAACACATTATTTAATTATTATTATTTATTTATAAACACATTTTTATGTGAACATAAACACGTGTTTTTCAACTATCTAACTGGTCCGTTTCGCAAAGTGCTTCAAACCTGTGATTTTTAGCGGCGTGGGTGGCTCAGGTCGTTCCGCGCATGGGGCCACAGCTTAACGTCCCATCCGTTGGATGGGACGTTAAGCTGTGGCCCCATGCGCGGAAGAGCCATACCTTATGCACGTTAAAGAATACGCTGGATGGCCTTGACGGGAGGCTCTCCTAACAGCTATCCAGTGGGTCTCCTCCCCCAACCCTCTCTGAACCCTAAGGATCCAGGTGACCTGGCCATTTAGCCCTTTAAATGCAAAAAAAAAAGTGACGCTTAGAAGTAAACAACCCAAACTTGGGATTCTTGTCACTTCATAATTTAAAAACATTTTCATGGAAAAAGAAAATTCTGGAATAGAAGCAGTCCAAAATATTTTTTCCTAATGATCATAACTACTCAAAGGGAAACAAAGACTATCAACAAAAGTTGCAGGAGATGTTAAACTGTCAGTAGCGCTTTAAAGTACTTTCAAAGCCAATCAATATATTTAGGACATGGATCCCCTCTCAAATAGATCACACCTTTATTATTTACTAAGTTAGGTTGAGTTGTTTTACCTCTGAGAGGAAGTTTTCTTGCACACAATGGGCTAAATGGTCAGGTCATAAGGACCCCGAGGGTTCAAAGAAGGTTGGAGGACAGGGAACCGGCTGTGGGAGACAGATGGTAACCTCCCGTCAAGGCCATCCAGCGTGTTCTGTAACGTCTGTTCTGTAAAGCCAATCAATATATTTAGGACATGGATCCCCTCGCAAATAGATCACACCTTTATTATTTACTAAGTTAGGTTGAGTTGTTTTACCTCTGAGGGGAAGTTTTCTTGCACACAATGGGCTAAATGGTCAGGTCATAAGGACCCCGAGGGTTCAAAGAAGGTTGGAGGACATGGAACCGGCTGTGGGAGACAGATGGTAACCTCCCGTCAAGGCCATCCAGCGTGTTCTGTAACGTACACAGGGTATAGCTATTCTGCACATGGAGCCACGGCTTAACCTCTCATCCGACGGATGGTAGTCTTTCCAAGACCATCGGCATCCCCTACTGACAGAAAGCACGTGTGGAGTTTTGTGGAGATAAATTTCAACGCTGGCCCAAGCGGGACTCGAATCTGAGAACTTCAGATTACGAGATTATTTTACTAATATTTTTAGTAAAGGAGCAAGTCCAACCTTTATTATTTTACTACTGTTTTTGACAAAGGAATAAGTCAAATCTTTATTATTTTGCTAATGTTTTTGACAAAGATGCAAGTAAATACTACAAAAATTATAAAGATAAAAGATAAACATGCAAGTTGGTACGTGTTAGCAACACATGGTACACACGTTAAAAATACACAAAGTAGTATCTCGGCAGGGCCATCCAGCGTATTCTTTAACGTACACAGGATATGGCTATTTTGCACACTGAACCACAGCTTAACATCCCGTCCGAAGAACGGCGACATTTCCAAGCTCAGCGGTGTTCCCTTTCTGACAAAGGACAGGGTGGAGATTAGGGAGATAAATCTCAACGCTGACACAGTTGGAACTCAAACCCGGGAACTGCAGATTACTAGTCTGGCGTGCTACCGACTGATCCAAATCCCGCCCCTAAATCTCTAGAGGTCATTCCTCGGACGCGATGACACTGGACAATTATGAGGAGACAGATGGATGTCTCCCATAAAGATCATCCAGAGCGTTCTTTTAAGTACATAAGATATGGCTTTCCGGTACTCGTTGCCAAGGTTTAACGTCTTGTTCGGATGATGATATTCGGCATTCAAGCAGAGGGCAGACTGGGAATCATCGTAAGCATTGGGAGACTTCGTAAGAATGAATGGGGCGGGGGTGGCTCAGTCGGTAGCGCGCCAGGCTCGTAATCTGTAGTTCCCAGGTTCGAGTCCCAGCTGGGTCAGCGTTGAGATTTATCTCCGCAAAATTCCCCGCCCTGCCCACGGTCAGTAGGGGACACCGATGGGCTTGGAAAGGCCGCCGTCCGTCGGATGGGACGTTAAGCCGTGTCCCCGTGTATGGGAGAGTCATACCCTGTGCACGTTAAAGAACACGCTGGATGACGTTGATGGGAGGCTACCATCTGTCTGCCAACAGCTGTTCTAGTGGGTTCCCTCCCCCAACCTTCTCTGAGTCTTCGGTGTCCATATGATCTGGCCATTTAGCCCATTGTGTGCAAAAAGGTGCCGCTCAGAGGTAAAACAACCCAGCATAAGAATGAAAATATGCTCATGATGGATCTGTAACAATCTGTTGGATAAAAACAAATCTTAGTTGGAAAATTTCTTAAAATGTACACGTTTTATTCAAAATTAATGTCTTAAAATTTCAATGAAATTCTAAACTAAGTTTTAGAAATCAGTAGCTTTAGTTTACTACTTTCAGAAATACCATTTCGCAGAGTATAGTGATGGAAATATTTGAGCAAAATATGATTACAATTATGCAAAACTTTATTAACGAATATCCAAATTATATTATTATTCATTCTTTTTATTTCTCTTTTTAAATTTTTACAAATAATTTTGAGAGCTCACAACAGTAGTCTGGTGCATGAGCTCTCCTTACATATAATAAATAAAATAAATACCCCCTCAAGCAGCTGCTTGCCACAGAGGTCTGACAGGAGCTTGTCAGTTTAATACGCCATAGAAGAAGGTCTGTGAGGATGGCGGGACCTCAGCAGAAAAACAACACACACACATCCATGTCTTACCCGGGGCTCGAACCCAGGTCCCGTAGATCAGAAACCAAGCGCGCTAACCACTCGGCCACGGGACGGTTAATTAAGAAGATAGTTAATTTAGAGGAATGTAATTGCTATAAATCAAATTAAAAAAACGAAATTTAAGAAGAAAAAATACTGTTATGAACTATTCTGCTTGCATCAGATTTTCTACATCATCAAGATCCAATAAAAAGTTTATCAAATGCTTACAAAGTGAATGGTAATTAATAATAGTTTAGGTGCTATTTGAGATTAAATTGAAATATTCTGGAGCTAAGTACAGCCGCTCAAAAAAGTATCCGAACACTAAGGTTGATTACAGAATTCAGAGAAATATCTGGCAACGATATTTTTAGAAATTAGTGATCTGGCAATCTTCGTGTCACGTGACACGAAGGTTGCGGCCTTAGTGTTCGGATACTTTTTTGAGCGACTGTACAAAGAGTTATTGAATAATTAATTACTTTCTCAATGTTGCGGAGAAACAGGTGAATGACCCTAATGATAATCAATTGCAACTACGTTAAGAATTTTATCCTCTAATCTCCGCTCTACCCCCGATGAGAAAAGAGATAGTTATGATGGACTTGGAAAGACTGCCATCTGCAGGATTCCTGTGATTCTCCTGTATATGGGCCAACGACTTGACGTTAGCCCATACACAGGAGAGACATACCCTATGTACGATATAAAGCACCCTGGATGACTGCTCAGAGGTAAAAGAATTCACCCCTAAAAATAATATTTCATCTCTATAGTAGATGGAACTTCAGTGAGTCCTTGTCTTTGATGATCCGAAAAGTTGTAATAGTTAAATTTAATTCAAAAAAATGTAAAATTATATTTTTTTTTCAAAAGTGTTTCTTAAAAAAGACAGCTAAAATTAGAATACAGTAGTTTCTAAAATATTTTCTTACTGAAAATGAAGGATATTTTTAGTGAATATTAAATGACAAAAATATTAAATATTAGCTTGGAAGTTTAATCTCTTGTGATTGATATCAAAAGCTCATTTTCGAAGAGAATTAAGTTTTTCATCTTCCAAATTTAGGGCCGTCTAACAGTAGCAGAAATAATGGAAAGTTAGTTCAGAAAAGGGTAAGAGCAATATTTTACTACTAAAAAACCAAAACCGAATGGTTGTTCTATCTGTTAACACGAAAACCGAAATTGAACGTTTACAAATGGACGACGACAAAGTGAAAACAATTAACATAAGTGAAAAAATAAAATATTTTTGTTTCTAAAAAGAAAACAAATCATCATGAGTGTTTCTTTTTTAATAATTAACTTCGTCAGTCCTTAGTAAGCTGAGATATGTATTTAAATATAACTTTCTTAAAATGTGACTGTCATCCACTGTTACATATTTCTACGAAGTTCGTCCCAACTCTCGTTGCTGATTTGTCTTTGGAAAGACGTTTCATAGGAACATGATTTCATTCCTATACGACCAAAAAATCTACGACATTTCGACCTAATTATCTGTGACATTTCATTCCAGTGATCCACGACATTTCTTCCCAATGATGTAAGATTTTTTGTCGCCAATGATGTAAGACGTTTTGTCCCGTGATATAAGACGTTCGTTCCGTGATATAAGCCGTTTCATCCCGTGATATAAGCTGTTTCGTCCCAATAGTATAAGACATTTCGTTTCATGATATAAAACGTTTTGTCCCAATGAAGTAAGGCGTTTGTCTCAATGATGTAAGACGTTTTGTCCCAATAATATAAGACATTTTGTCCTATGACATAAGACGTTTCATCCCAACAGTGTACGACATCTCATCTCTTAATATAAGATGTTTTGTCTCAATTATGCAAAAAGTTTTGTCCCATGATCTAAGATGTTTTGTCCAAATGAAGCAAGACGTTTTGTCCCATGATCTAAGACGTTTTGTCCAAATGATGGAAGATGTTCGTTCTAATGGTGCAAGATGTTTCTTCTAATTGATCTAGAACATTTGGTCCCAGTGATCTTAAACGTTTCTTTCCAATTATCAAGACGTTTCGTCCCAATGATATAGGGTGGGGGTGATTCAGTTGGTATGGCGCCAGGTCGTAATTTGCAGGTTCGAATCCCCACCTGGTCCAGCGTTCAGATTTATCTCCACAACCTCCCCCCTCCTGCCCTCAATCAGAAAGCGACCACCGATGGGCTTTGAACCGTCGAAGAGCTGGAGAGCCATACCCTGCGCACGTTAAAGAACACGCTGAATGGTCTTGACGAGAGGCTACCAACTGTGTCCTAACAGCTTTTCAGTGGGTACCCTTTCCTCAACCTACTCTGAATCATTGGGTCCTCGTGACGTGGCCATTTAATCCATTGTGTTAAAAAAAAAGTGCCACTCAGAAGTAAAACAACCCAATGATATGCAATATTTCGTCTCAGCTACATTTTGTCCCAGTAATACACATCATTAATTTCAAGATTTGCATTTTCATATCATCTAATATAGGGGGTCTTAGATATGCGGCCCCCGAAGTCATCTCTTGCGATCTTCAAGTAAAGCTTTCCATTCTGAATATGGCAACCAATGGTTGTGTTATAACTACTTATGTAAATTTTTTATTTACAAAGTTATTTTATATTTTGTTTTTGTTTTACCTAAATTTGCATTTTTATACCAGTGAACGGTAACAGGTTAGCAAGAGCTACGGTTCGCAGTACCTATCAATACATATTTCATTTCTGAGTTTCCAGTTATGTCTTTTCATTCCTTTACAATATAATAATTTGTTTTGTCTTTTTTAACTTCATGTATGATATTATATTGAACGTGACTTCGTTCAGTAGTAGAGCAGCAGAACTCGAATGTTTGATACGTGTATTAGTTTATCATGTAGAAATGATGAATAATATCTTATTTTTGATTTATATTTTGTGCTGTTCACCGTAGAATGAAGAAGTTCCTTATACATAGTGTATAGTGATGTAATACATGACTTAATTTGATTGTGGTTTACCACTAGCATGGCTAGATTGCGATGATCTCGCTAGAGTGTGGAAAATATGGTCAGTTCAGTCGGAATTAAAACATGGCAAATGAAATTTAGATTTAGATTTTGGTATTAAAAGTATGTAAGTTGCTTTAAGGGGTATTTTTATCATGTAAATAATAAAACAGCAATTTAAGTATTTTTTTTTATCATTGCTTAAAATAAAATGCTGTCAGACACAGATTTGATTTGGCCCGTATATCATTTGAGTTTATGATCTCTGGACTATCCATTGTATATTTTAAAGTTTGAACTACCTATTTATAAGTTAGTTGTTCAGGAAGTATGAAGTTTTTTGACTATTTTTTGTACATCCATTTTGACCGAAACCAAAGATGAGAAAATAATCAGATTTTATAGGGCTAATGAATGTCGTTGTGGGAGTCTATTCTGATATTCCGAAATGATGAACTGATTATCATGATGTGTAAGCTGTGATGATTGTCCAGTGTTGTATTCGCAGATGACTTGGATTGGGTTGTTTTACCTTTCAGCAAAAAACTTTTTTGCACACAATGGGCTAAATGGCCAGGTCACAAGGATCCCGAAGGCTCACAGAAGGCTGGGGGAGGGGACCCACTGGAACTGCTGTTGAGAGACAGATGGTATTCTCCCGTCAAGGTCATCTAGGGTGTTCTTTAACGTGCACAGGGTATAGCTCTGCTACACACGAGCCACGGCTTAACGTCCCATCCGACGACGGCTGCCTTTCCAAGCCCATCGGTGTCCCCTACTGACCGTGGACAGGGCGGGAGTTTTGCGGAGATAATCGCAGATGACTGTCTCATCTGTTGATTCACTGCTAACCTTCAGAAGGTGTCATCTCGAATACTCACTTTATGACTACATTCCTTGTGTTCAATTGTTACTTTTCCTTTAGTGTTCCAGTTCCCATACACATTTATAACGCCTGAATGCTGTTTGGGTTAGATTGTTTTACCTCTGAGCGGCACTTTTTTGCACACCATGGGCTAAATGGCCAGGTCACATGTACCCCGAAGGCTCAGAGAAGGTTGGGGGAGGGGACCCACTGGAACAGCTGTTGAGAGACAGATGGTAGCCTCCCGTCAAGGCCATCCAGCGTGTTCTTTAACGTGCACAGGGTATGTCTCTCCCGCACACTGAGCCACAGCTTAACGTCTCATCCGACGGACGGCTGCCTTTCCAAGTCCATAGGTGTCCCCTACTGACCGTGGGCAGGGCGGGGAATTTTGCGGAGATAAATCTCAACGCTGACCCAGCTGGGACTCAACCTGGGAACTACAGATTACGAGCCTGGCGCGCTACCGACTGAGCCACCCCCGCCCAAAATGCTGTTTGGAGCAACTAACAAGTCGTGCTATTTCTGTGGTAGAGGCACTCACACATCTGACACCTAATAAGAATTCTAATAAATTTCGCCATTTGCCCATCATTTGTTCCACTTTTCAATCCACATATCTCATCAACTTTAACACTATTTTTTTGTACGCAGTGATGATGTGTCCAGTGTTGTATTCGCAGATGATATTTTTTGTACGCAGTATGTGATGTGTCCAGTGTTGTAATCGCAGATGATATTTTTTCTACGCAGTGCGATGTGTCCAGTGTTATATTTCGCAGATGATTGCACAATCCATCCCTGGGTAATACATTACAGTTGCAATGCTGCATCTGTAACGTATTACCAAGGGATGGATTATGCAACTTCGAAGCCAAAATTCTAAATGGGGCGACCTCTATTCTCCTAAAATGAAATTTTAGCAGCTTCTAATTTAAAAACAACTATATATAATATATAAACTTTTATTAAATAAATAATATACACAAAAAGTACATATATTAATTTATTTGTTTGCGACAGAAAATGAATAAAATTGCACTATTTTACGTAAAATCTTTGATGGTGATGATTAAAAAATAGAATAAAAAGTACCTTAAATAGGTAAAAAAAAATCAAGCTGGGACCCTTATAGGATTGGATCCATGTCTCGACTTTAATCCAACACTCTGTATAGCAGTGTTTACATCTGTCACACAGTTCTGTCTTCAGAAATAAGGTGAGAGGGGAGGATGATAATTATTATTGGCCACTAAGACGACGGAACATAGATGTTAATCATGAACTAATTGAATACAAATTACAAGTATGAATACCGATTACAAGCATGAACTAATGGAAAGAGATTACAGGCGTGACCTATGAATAAGAACGTAGATTGCAAACTTGAACATAGTTTACAAGAAGGGAAGGATGTTTCGAATTTTAAGGAAAAACTAAGTCATGAAGAAATGCACATGATGTTTTAAAGTGATATTGACAGAATGTAACCTCCTCAGTTGCCTGAGAAATCTTAAGAATATTACTTAGTAGTAGATTAACAATGACATATCACGAGCAAATGTTATGTAAAACGTAGAACAAGAAAATATTAAAGGAAAAAAATTGAATTTCGGCAAGGAGTGCGAATAGAAATTATGACTTATTGAAAACATGGCTGCTATTTTTATCGATTGAGCTATCAGGTACACATTCAATAGTCAGATAACAGCACGTAAGAAAGACTTTTACAAATTGGTTGGGTTGTTTTACCTCTGAGCGGCACTTTTATGCATACAATGGGCTAAATGGCCAGATCACAAGGACCCCGCAGGCTTAGAGAAGGTTGGGGGAGGGTCCCACTGGAACAGCTGTTGGGAGACAGATGGTAACCTCCCGTTAAGGCCATCCAGCGTGTTCTTTAACGTGCACAGGATATGGCTCTCCCGCACACGGGCTACGACTTAACGTCCAATCCGATAGACGGCGATCTTTGCAAGCCCATCGATGCCCTACTGAACGCGGGCAGGGAGTTTTGCGGAGATAAATCTAAACGCTGGCCCAGCTGGGACTCGAACCTGGGAACTGCAGATTACGAGCCTGGCACGCTACCGACTGAGCCACCCCATTACGAATTGGTAAAACGTGGCATCATCTATAAATAGGGAAGGGGCAACCTATTGTGCTTAAAAATACTTTTTTTTTTTTCATAATAAAGTGTAATCGTAAGATATGACGAATTTAAAAATAATAGCATACAGGATGTGTAAACATAGAGCAAGTTAAAAATTAGCTGAAAATTGTTTCCGAGAAAGAGGGACCTAAATCATTAATTTTTTTCATAGCCACTAGCTGAGGGGTTTAGTATGGAGTGAAAGATGTGATGAGCTCCTTACATGTTATTTGAAGGTCATGGGTTAAAGCAATGGTTCCCAAGTATGGGCGCAACCTCTTGGGCGGGAACTAGTTAATTAGGGGGAGTGGGATTTCTAGTAGAGTTTTATGGTAAAAGTGAATTGATTATAATCCTCAAAATTTCAGAGATCGATTTTTCAGTTTCGTGCATTGCTTTTAGAAACAAAACCTTTGCAGCTACGAGATCTCTTCATTCGATTTATAGGTTTCTTCAGTCGTTTCATCTCACTCCGATTAAGTTCAACATCACAAACTGTAGTTTTTGGAACAGTTGGCAACATTGCCACAAGAATTTAGATTTGCTTTATCTATCGGTCACGTCTCAACGATTGACATTCCTTGTCACTGAGCATACAATCGCGGTTGGTTTGTTTTAGCTCTGAAAGGCACGTTTTTGCACACCATGGGCTAAATAGCCAGTCTCAAGGACCCCGAAGGCTCAGAGAAGGTTGGGGGAGGGACCCACTGGAACAACTGTTTTGAGACAGATGGTAGCCTCCCGTCAAGACCATTCAGCATGTGCTTTAACGTGCACAGGGTATGACTCTCCCGCACACGGGGCCACGTCTTAACGTCCCATTCGACGGACAGCGGCCTTTCCAAGTCCATTTTGTCCCCTACTGACCGTGGGCAGGGCGGGGAATTTTGCGGAGATAAGTCTCAACGCTGACCCAGCAGGGAGTAGAACCTGGGAACTGCAGATTACGAGCCTGGCACGCTACCGACTTAGCCACTCCCGCCCCTCATACAATCGGGGAAGCGATGATAAAGAAGGGGGCGAAATGAAATCTGTGCTAAGCTCGAACTGGGTTTTTTTCTTACCCCTTAGCGGAACTGTTTTACTACAGTAGTCTAAATGGCCAGATCAACAAAGGGCTCAGAGAAGGTTGGGAGAAGTTGAACCACTGGATAGCTGTTAGGAGACGGTAGTGTCCTGTCAAGGTCATTCAGAGTGTTTCTTAACGTGTACAGGTTAAGGCTCTCCTGCGTTCGTGTTCATAGTTTAACGCCCCATATTATGAACGGCACCTTTCCAAGCCATCGGGCCCCCTTTCTCGTCGAGTATAGGGTGGGGTTTAGCAGAGATAAACCTCAAAGTTGGCACAGTTGGTCTCGAACCTGGGAACATCAGATTACGAGCTTTGTGTGCTACCGAGTAAGCGAACTGCAACCCCTCACAAACAATAGTTGTTGCTTCTTGACAGTTAAAAAAAATATTGTCACGTGCATTTTGAGTTTCTTTGTCGGCCTTTAATAATTGTTAATGTTGGTTTGTTCGTCGAATCTTAATAATTGTTAATTGACTTTTTTTTGCCACTGAACACATTTAGATGCCGGGAGAGGGACGATGATACTGATGACAGGAGCAATAAAATCTTTGCTAATATTAAAGGTACCCACTACAGAAAATTTGGAAACCACAGATTTAAGAAGGTTCGAGCCCAACTGGGTCAGCGTTGAGATTTATCTCCGCAAAATTCCCCGCCCTGCTCTCGGTCAGTAGGGGACAACGATGGACTTGGAAAGGCCGTCGTCCGTCGGATGGGACGTTAAGCCGTGGCCCCGTGTGCGGGAGAGCCATACCCTGTGCACGTTAAAGAATACGCTGGATGGCCTTGACGGGAGGCTACCATCTGCCTCCCAACAGCTGTTCCAGTGGGTCCCCTCCCCCAACTTCTCTAAGCCTTCGGGGTCCATGTGACATGGCCATTTAGCCCATGGTGTGCAAAAAAGTGCCCTTCGAGGTAAAATAACCCAACCGAACCCAATAGATTTAAGGAACCTATCTTACCAAACTCAATATTTTGGCACTTAGTAACAATTTTGTTTTTGAAGATTTACTGTGTATAATAAAAGCATATTTGCACTATCTCATAAGAAGCAATAAAGACCTAGATGGAACTGCCTATTTCACCAAAGTAAGCTTAATAACAACTTAAAAAAAAACGTGACTAGACATGTACTGCACCCACAGAAGCCTCAGGCAGATGATCCAATGTAGGAAAGGGGAACCGACTCGTTGAATCCCCATAATGCACGAACCAAGTCGTGATTGCATTATTATGCATCTCCGATGTTTTTCTCCACCATCTGTTCATTATGAAGTGGACAATGGAAAACCTCTCACAGAACTCGACACTCATTTAATTTCACTATGGCCTCAATCGTTGTAATTAAATAATTCCCCACGTGTAATACCTGTCTCGGCCACCTCAACCTATTCACCCACCTGCTCCCAATTCCTGGATTACCCTTAAGGTTTCCTTTATTTGCTTCTTTATTATTAATTTCTTTCTTCTAATAGCGTTCTTCAGGAACCTTTGCACTCCAATGATTGATGATGAAATATAGAAGAAGAAGAAAAAAAATGAAGATCACATGAGGAATTTTAATACAATTCTTCCTCAACTACGTTTTGTGTTAAACTTCTCCAAGTCGTAGTTAATTGGAAGAATCTGTAGTTTATGAGAGGGCGAAGTCATTTTAAATTTTCGTTTCTTGTTCACTGTAATTTGCTTCTTAAAAATTAAGGGAAATATTGTGTGTTTCAATGCCTTGTAAAGCGGATAAAGCGTTGCAAACAGGGGGGTACTCATAGGCCTCGCAACCACTGGGTTAAGGGGTAGGGTAAGGGGCTTCTAATTTTTTTTTTCTTTCAGAATTAATAGGGAGGCTTAATACACCACAATTATTTGAAGGAATAGACGAGAATTTTTTTCTGTAGCTTTGAACGAATAATAATAGATGGTGAACAATCAGCTTTGTTTTTCCTACTAAAAATTCTTGTCCTTACTACCTGTGGGCTAAAATTCATTGTCTCAAAGTCTTTCCTTAGTTATGTAAGGAATAAAATATTGTTAACTTTCGGGTGTTTTATATGTATTTGGTAAAGGAATATAACTAAGATGGTGTTTGAATCAAAACGCACACCACTTGCATTTTATGCAGCACCACTTCATTCCTAAAACTGCTATATAAGAAGAAAGGTGGATTGCTATTGCAGTATTAAACACTCTGTTCTTCGTCTTTTTAAAAAACAAATTAGGTTGCAGTTTAGGGTCTCACGATTTTTGGTTTCATGTAAAATATCTGTGGGTTCTAAAAATGTAAAATATTAAAGTCTTAAAACAAGGTCAAAAACTTTTAAAACGAGGTATTAGTATGAAATCTGGTTAAAGAATTTCAGTAATTGAAAGTTAATGAATTTTCACAAAAGTCCTACCTTCAAATATTTTTTTTGGAAGGTGTGCGGTATTTTTCATTAGAAAATTCCATTAGCTCGCTACTTTCAAAGCAATGTTCAATGTTAAACAGCCATATATATGACTGTTTAACATTGAACATTGCTTTGAAAGTAGGAATTCAATTGAAAAAGTAGAATTTTGTAGGAATTCAACTGAAAAAAGTAGATTTTTGTAGGAATTCAATTGAAAAAAGTAGAATTTTGTAGGAATTCAATTGAAAAAAGTAGAATTTTGTAGGAATTCAATTGAAAAAAGTAGAATTTTGCAGGAATTCAATTGAAAAAAGTAGAAATTTGAAAGTAGAAGAATTCAGGAAGTGCATTTAAAAGTTTGAGGTTACAAATATATCAGGAAAAGAAATTATGCGATAATTTTACTCCTGAGTTTTTCTTCTGCACAGCAGGCTAACGACACATAGGTCACCTGAGATCTCATAATTTCAAAATAGGGATGGTCAAGTCAGTGTCTTCTTCTGTTAGGCAAACGCCTACTCACAATCCGCACTTTCTTCAGCACTCTGGGGCGGGGGTGGCTCAGTCGGTAGCGCTCCAGGCTCGTAATCTGTAGATCTCAGGTTCGAGTCCCAGCTGGGTCAGCGTTGAGATTTATCTCCGCAAAATTCCCCGCCCTGCCAACGGTCAGTAGGGGACACCGATGGCCTTAGAAAAGCCGCCGTCC
Organism: Ryuthela nishihirai; assembly: GCA_038380435.1. NCBI lineage: Eukaryota > Metazoa > Arthropoda > Arachnida > Araneae > Heptathelidae > Ryuthela > Ryuthela nishihirai. The sequence goes on along the minus strand of JAWZYU010000019.1, from coordinate 32,517,976 downwards.
GTCGGATGGGACGTTAAGCCGTGGCCCCGTGTGCGGGAGAGCCATACCCTGTGCACGTTAAAGAATACGCTGGATGGCCTTGACGGGAGGCTACCATCTGTCTCCCAACAGCTGTTCCAGTGGGTCTTCTCCCCCAACCTTCTCTGAGCCTTCGGGGTCCATGTGACCTGGCCATTTAGCCCATGGTGTGCAAAAAAGTGCCGCTCAGAGGTAAAACAACCCAACCCAACTCCAGCACTCTAATCACGGACGGTTAGTGTCCTTAGTGTCCTGTACCTTCTTTTGCTCGCCACCATACTCACAGTCCTATTCGGTACTCGAAGCACAGATAGTTAATGCAGTGTCTCGTATCTACTTCTATTCAGCCACCACTACTCATAGTCCATACGCTCTTTGGTACCCTAAGCAGAGATAGTTAAGGCAGTGTCTTGTACCTTCTATTCAGCCACCACTACTCACAGTCCATACCCTCTTTGGTACCCTAAGCTATTCATAATCAACGATTTAAAAGATGTAAATCTGTCCTTTCTTGTTAATCTCCTCCTAATCCTGACTCTCTCCCTTTCCCACCCTCCGTTCTCTTCTTGAGTTACGCTCGCATTCTCCTAACTACTTGTGCGTGCGAAAGCGTCGGTTCCATAAACCGAAGTAGTTCCAACGTGGCTTCGTCACCCCCCCGCCAAACTATTAGGTAAGGCAGATATGGGTTTTCAACCCGGCGCTGCAATAGTCAATTAAAGACCTAAGACCTAAGAAGGAAGAAACCTGAAATTTAATCTTGTTCACTTAAGTCCATACCCTCTTTGGTACCCTAAGCTAAGATAGTTAATGCAGTGTCTTGCACCTTCTTCTGTTCAGCCTCCCCTACTCACAGTCCTCTCCAGTACTCTAAGCAGAGATAATTAAGACAGTGTCTCGTACCTTCTCCTGTTCGATTACCACTGCTGACAATCCGCATTCTCTTCGGTACCCTAAGCATGACTAGTTAAGGCAACGTCTTGTATTTTCTTCTGCTCGGCTACCCCTACTCGCTCTTTTCGGTACTCTAAACATGAATGACTAAGGCAGTCCTCTTAATTTGTTCTGTTAGGACACAACTACTCTCAATCTGCAATCTCTTCTGTACCCTAAGTAGAGATAATTAGAGTAGTATCTTGTACCTTCTTCTGTTCTGCCACCTTTACTTATAGTCCACCTCTGGTCAGTAATCTAAGCACGGATGTCAGTTTGTCATGGCTACAAACTGACATGGATGTCAGTTTGTCATGGACGACAATCACAATGGGTTGTCGTCCATGATTGAAGTCAGTAATCTAAGCACGGACATTACTTTAATGTCTCTCAACTTCTCCTCTTTGGCACCCTAAGTTAAGCATCGATAGTTAAGGTATTGTCTCGTACTTTCTTCTACTCGGCCACCACTACTGCAAGTCCGTATTTTCTTTAATTCCCTAAGCACGTCCTTGAAACGTTCTTGAAACCGCGCTCACGAACAAAGCATTCGCAGAGCCCATAACCATGGTCTCTGAAATCTGATGTTCTGTAAGTACGGTTTTCATATTTCGCTGTATCCCTAATAATTACGGTTAATAAACTTTAAAACAGAGGTTTTATTACTTTTTGTATGCGTTTGCACTACTTTGTTTTTATTTCATTATGTTTTAATCCGACCCTATATAAGAAATATCTGAAAAATCATCAATTCTTTTAAGTGTCCTAATAATAGCCAAAGGTAAACATGAAATAGCGTGATTTATTATGGATATTCTTTTATCCCTTCACTAAAAATAATTACGAAATTGCAAATTAGTCTCTATTTGCTAAACCTTCGATAATATTTTCCCCACACATTACGAAGCTTTTCCTCAAATTCTCATGTCGGCCCAGAGTTATTTATTGTAATTCACGATAGATATGAGACTTATTCCTGCACTGATGCAATTTAGACACTGCTATTATCTGATAAAAGATGTTCGAACCATTTAACACACCCAGATACTTGAGAAAATCACAGTACTGATCCTGACATTGATTTGAATTAATCGGAAGCATAAAACGATGAATCCTCATTAATTTCCTCCTACCCTTACGAAGAATGCTTTGGCGAAATCTGAGGAACCTTTCTTTATTCGAGCAAGTCGGAGTACAGATAACCCCCAGTTTGGCATGTGACATGCATCACACGCACGACTCTCTCGCTAATCTTCATGGTGTAGCTGTTAATAATATCATTTAGTATTAGTTAACAAACACGTGGTTGAATGATTAGTGCGCTTGGCTACCGCTCAAATGGATCTGGGTTTGAGCCCCGTGTAAGGCATGGATGTTCGTGTTGTTTTTCTGCTGAGGTCCCTCCATACTCACAGACTTCTAACTATGCGTATAAACTGATAGGCTCCTGCCAGGCCTCTGTGCTAAGCAGCTGCTTGAGGGAGTATTTATTTTTAAACCACGATTTAACGTCTTTCAATTTTTGTCTTTAACCACTTTCGTGAAAGTTGGAGAAGGTTAGTCTTGTGTCTGAAAGTTTATTTCTCATATACGAGGGGAAAAAATTTAATTAATAAATTTTAATTAAAAAAATAATTTACTAAAAGAAATTTTTCTCATATACGAGGGGTGAGCAATAAGTAACAGCTGATGGCTCATAGTAGAGAAAATGAATATATAATGTAAACGCACCATATAGATTAAATTTTTCCGCTTAGTGCAGGGGTCTCAAACATGAGGCCCCTGAATCATTCAGTTCGACCGCTGAAGTCGTTTCGTCATTTTATCATTTTGTCCGTCCGCACAAGTAATATAGTCTATCATAATCGTAGTGATGGTGGGATTAAGATGGGTTATCAATCTGTAGCGCGCCAGGCTTGTGATCTGCAGTTCTCAGGTTAGAGTCCCACTTGAACAGCATTGAGATTTATCTCCGCAAAACCCCAACCGTGCTCTCCGTCTGTAGGGGACAGAGATGGGCTTGAAAAGCCTGTCGTCCATCGGATGGGGACTTAAAGCCATGGCCTGCTGTGCTGGAGAAATATCCTGTGTACTAATTGCTGACATATGATTTGCAGATGAAAAGAAAGTTAAACACGCTTGATGTGAGACTACCATCTATCTCCTAACAGCTGTTCCTTGGGTCCCCTCCTCCCAACGTTCTCTGAGATCTCAGGGTTCTTATGACCTGACCATTTAGCCAACTGTGTGTAAAAAAGTGCCTCTAAGTAGTAAAACAACCTAACACAACACATAATTCAAGGGACCTGCCGAACGGATTGGTCCCCTATTAGGCAAGGGCCCTTTTCAAAGTCTGGGTCCCACTAAGAATCTCCACCCCGGGTGCCGCGCGAACTTGGATCTACATATCCTTGTTCATGGCTAACTGGGGAACAGAGTAAATTCCAGGTTTTGACCTATGGATGAGCTTTCTTCTATAGGACTGCTCGCCATAGGATGTCGGGGATGAGATGCATCTATATGGTGTAGCCTTGCCCCCGACAGTAGATAGTCGCGCTTTCCATTCAACTTGGTAGTGTCGTGAGACGGAACCGGGGATGCCGTGGTTGCTGTGTTGTGTAGCAACAAAGAGTACTCGCTGGCTTGACTAAGATGATCTCACCAGAGTATAGAGAATATGATCGCGTTCAGCTGAAGATGAAGCCATTACAAATGAAATTTAGGTTTATGTTTTGTATTAAAAGTATGCAACTATTAAATAAAACAACAATATAAGTAATTCAGTTTTATCATTGCTTGAAATAAAATGCAGCCTGCCACGTAATGAGAAGTACTTGATTTGGTCATGTATTGATAAGTAACTGATTTGGCACTATGTGATTGCTTAAATAAGATTCATATATTTAAATGTAACCTATTGAATCCCTATATGATTTCAGTTTGAAACCCTTGCCATTGAATGTTCACCTAGTGGTGTCGTATAGGGCATTTAAAAGAAATTATAAGGTGAGATAAGTTTGAACATTTCCTGTCTCAAAGCATATTCTTATGAGGAAATTCATACAGAGATCAAGGCATGGCAGCAGAGGCTATACATTGCGAATCAGGTAGATCTGTGACCCAAATACGCATCATGCATGTGCAGAATACGTTAGAATGGTGTACGATGTTCATAGAGTGACACTGAATGCTGATTGATGAGCTGAGCAGTGGCCGGAAATCAACAGAATGACGTGTGTCCGTTCCCCCATGCAGAATGGACCACTAAGAAGCACTTCGAAGGAAAATTCCCTGATGTGATGATGAAAAAGTGACAGTCGATGTGCTTTGGTTTGGGTTGTTTGAGCTGCATTTTTTTCACATAGTGGCCTAAACTGCCAGTCCACAAGGATTCCAAGGATTCAGAAAAGGTTGGGGAAAAGGGACACATTGGAGCCGTTTAGGAGACAGTTGTAAGCCTCCCACCAAAGCCATCCAGTGTGTTCTTTAACGGGCAAAGATATGACACCTCTACACACGAGGAGCATTGGCGTAACATCTAATTCGATGTACAGCGATCTTTCCAAGCCCATCGTTGTCTCCTCCTTCACCGAAACCAGAGTGAAAGTTATCGTAGATAAATCTCAACGGTGGCACAGTTCGGAATCGAACCTGAGAAGTGCAGATTAAGAAACTGGCGCGATACCGACTGAGCCAATATCCGTCCCTCTCCTGTTGTTCACTAGTGAATGCTATCCATGTGCAAACACTATGAGGGGATCAACTATAAAGTTAAATAATATTTTCCAGTGTGATGTAATACCTACTCTTACGGAAAGATTGGTTTACGGGTCTTCATAATATTCCAAATTTTCCACTTTCAGCCGATTCTTAATAATATGCTGTTTAATTATATATACTCTCACATTGTTCAACACTATGAGGTATTGTTGTTTTTGTTCTTAATTATATATACTCTCACATTTGTTCAACAACTATATGATATTGTTGTTGAGAAGACAATGTGAGAACCATTGTAAAGGGCATGCGATAATGTCAACGGCGGTACTAAACAATCAGTAATAATTACCCCCATGGATAATATACGCCATATTTGATAGATTGATTCCCTACACGTCTTGCAAGCTGAATTAAAGACAGTTCCTGAAGATTAATTGGCAAGAAGAGGATTAATTGAAAATCATTTCAAATAAGGTGTGATGGGACCTAAAACTAGATGAAAGATAATAATTAAAAGCGTGAAACGCTTGATATATTGGAGTGATTGCTGCAGAGTTTGATCGATATATTGCTATATTTGATAATCATTAAAGAAAACTTCATAACTTTGTTATTGGCCTTGATAAAGATACATGTTTAGATAATTTGCAATATGTATACCATCCCCCCCTAACTTCTGGTAACAAGGACAGATGACTAAAGACTCATTGTTCCTGATTCATTTTTTTTGCCTTCATAACTATGAAGAAAAAGATCGTAAAAATTACATTAATTAAGATAGAAGCATCTGATAGCGAACGGAGCCTTATTCAATGTTTTTGCAGTCTATATTTCTCTTCTTTTTTTGGCTCATGCTTCCTATAAATTGACACTTAATTAAATGAGTTCTAATCAGCTCCCTCTGGTGGTCTACTTCTAAATTCACTCTAAGCAGATGTAGGAAGAGAAAAATGTTCTTTGTAGTATGCACTTGGAAAAAAAATAGACGAAAAAAAAAAACTCATATAATAGGCTATTAATTATGCTTTCACAGTTTAATATTCCATTGGTGATCCCTGTAATTTTTTTTCTGCTAACGCTTAGTATTTCACGTGGCTGGGACTTTTGAAGTATGTGAATAATTCAAAACGTGCTTTGCGGAATGAATTGAGCTTCGAAAAATGCATGATAACCTTCGTGTGCAGGGTTAAATCGGATGATGAGCAAAATGGACAGTTTTCTGTTATCCGAAGTTTGGTTGTGTCGATGTTTATTAAATCTTTGAAATAATTATAAACAATGTTCTATAAGTGTTATAAAGTCTGCTCACTTTACTTTCAAAGGACAGGATTGACCCGGTAGGGAGGGCGACAACGAATATAAATCGTGACAGTCCCGGTGCACCGCAGTACTGTGACTGCATATCACCATAAGGGAGTTGTCACTCAAACTACTATAAACTAAAAAGACCTGATATTTTGAGGTTCAAGTTACCACTGTGACCAGTTGACATTTTTTCCGCCCACCCCCCCTCCCCTCACTCTGCCATCGATAAGAAATGAGTTGGGAAAGCTGCCGTTTGTTGGATGAGACTTTAAGTTATATAGGAGAGTAATAACCTAAGCACATTAAAGAAAACGTTGGACCACCTCACGAGGAATTTTAGTCTCCCAATAGTTGTGCATCAGATCGGTGTTTCTTAACCTCATTGTGTGATTGTAACCCCTAATCCTGGGGCAGGGGTGGCACCATCGGTAGCTCGCCAGACTAGTAAACTATAGTCCCCAGGTTCGAGTCCCACCTGGACCAGCTTTCAGATTTTTTTCTGCAAAACTACCTGCCCTCGGTTAGTAGGGAACACGAATGGGCTTCGAAAGACCGCCGTCCATCTAATGAGAAGTTAAGCCATGGTTCGTATGTAGGAGAGCTTAACCCTGTGCGCGTTATAGAACATGCTGGATGGCCTTGAAAGAAATTTCTAATTGAGGCTACTATCTGCACCTAACAGATGTCCAGTGGGTCCCCTCCCTCCATACTTCTCTTCACCCTCGGGTACTTCTGGCCTAGCCATTTAGCTCATTGTATGCAAGAGAGTGCTGCTCAGTGGTAAATCAACCTAAACCTCTAATCCAGTTTTTGTTTTTGGGATGTACCCCGTATTCCAGATTTTTGTGTGATATACCCCCCTAATCCAGTTTTTGTGCAAAGTGCCAAAATCCAATCTTTTATATGATGTATCCCTCATCCAGATACATACATACAGAGCCAGATCTAGGGGAGGGGGGCTCAGTCGGTAGCGCGCCAGGCTCGTAATCTGTAGTTCCCAGGTTCGAGTCCCAGCTGGGTCAGCGTTGAGATTTATCTCCGCAAAATTCCCCGCCATGCCCACGGTCAATAGGTGACACCGATGGGCTTGGAAAGGCCGCCGTCCGTCGGATGGGACGTTAAGCCGTAGCCCCGTGTGCGGGAGAGCCATACCCTGTGCACGTTAAAGAACACGCTGGATGGCCTTGACGGGAGGCTACCATACAAAAATCTGTCTCCCAACAGCTGTTCCAGTGGGTCCCCTCCCCCAACCTTCTCTGAGCCTACGGGGTCCATGTGACCTAGCCATTTAACCCATGGTGTGCAAAAAAGTGCCGCTCAGAGGTAAAACAACCCAACCCAATCCAGATCTAGGGGAAAGGGAGCCATTCTTCCTTCCTTTGAGAATGCTAGTAAAGGTAAGAGAGGCAAAAAAAATTGCTAAACTTATGCATATTTTGTACATTTTTCAAGAAATCTTTTATAGACCTCCATGACAAGCAACTGCTTGAGAGAATATTTGTTCGTTATTAAAATGAAAGGGAGTAATGTTATGTTGAATTTGAAATCCAGTCTCTTGCCCCCTTTCCTCTTTTACCTTTTTCTGGTTCTTAGCATACATACATACATACATACACATATATATATATATACACATACACTGAAGAGTCAAAACATTATAACCAGAGCATTTTTATGCAAATCGAAGCAACTGCAGGCAAACGACGGCGCGTGTGAAGTCATGAAACGGTATGAATAACACCTGCTACTGATATGTTAATCAGTGTTATTCTTGTTCTTCAGATGGGAAAAGTAGCGGACTTGAGTGAGTTTGACAAAGACCACATTGTAAGGCCAGACGACTGGATCAGAGCTTTTCTGAGACGCAAAAGGCTTGTGGGGTGCTCACGGTAAGCAGTGAATAGTACCTTCAAAAAGTGGTCTGAGGAAGGAAAAATCACGAACCACCATCAAGGTGCTGACTGACCATGGCTCATCGATGCTAGAGATGAGCGAAGGCTATTCCGTATGGTATGAGCCAACAGAAGGGATGCTCTGGCGCAACTCGCTCATAATTTGAATGCTGCTGACAGGAGTAATGTGACACAACACAGAGTACATCAAATCCTGATGAAAATGGGGCCGCATAGCCCCAGGCCGCTCCAAGTGCCACATATTAACCTCGGTTCACCGTCGAACATAGCTACAATGGGCATGCGAGCATCAAAACTGGACCTTGAAGGATTGGAAGAAGGTCGTCTGGTCCGATTAATTTCATTTCCTGTTGTACCATGTGGATGCCGGATACGTGTGTATCATTCACCTGGGGAAATATTGGCACTAGGATGTACCTTGGGACGAAAGGAAGCCGGTGGAGGAAGTGTAAAGCTTTGGACAATGTTCTGCTTGGAAACCCTGGATCCAGTCATTCATGTGCAGGAAACTATGACATCTACCACCTACCTAATCTAGGGCAAAGGAAGCCATTCTTCCCTCCCTTTGAGAATGCTACTAAGGATAAGAGATCTAGTACCTATCTAAACATCATTGCAGACCAGGTACATCATTTCATGACAACGGTATTCCCCTCTAGTAGTGCCTTCTTTCAGCAGGATAATGTGCCATGCCACAATGCCCGGGTTATTCGAGAATGGTTTGCGGAACACGAGGAAGACTTCCAAATCTGGCGTGGAAGTCTTCCTCATTTGGAGGCCATGGCTGGAAGGAAGGACTTCCAGCCCTGGCCTCCAAATTCCCCAGACATCAATCCAATCGAGCATCTGTGCTGATCGGATATGCTGTTGGAACAGCATATCCGATCTGCGGCGGCTCAACCACCTAACTTACAAGAGTTAAAGGATCTGTTGGTAACGTGTTGCTACCAGATACCACAAGACACCTATAGAAATCTTGTAGCATCCATGCCTCGCTGGGAAAAGAGCTGTATTGGCGGCAAGTGGAGGATTAACATCATATTAGGCAGGTGGTCATAATATTTTGGCTATTTGGTGTATACATGCATAATCTTCAAGCAGCACGGGCTACGGAGGTCCAACGATGTGTAGCAACTATTTGTAAGTGCATATATTTAATGTTGCCTGAAGATAAGTTACACCAACCTTCTCGGGGATTTTACTAACATTGTTACTCTGTTTAAGTGTTTCTTCTATTTTCTCTATTAACTGTATGTGCTATTTGTAAGGAGTATATTTGTAGCATTTGTTTTACAGGGAAGCTCTTAGAGCTTTCAATGATCAACTCTGTAATTGTAAATTCAAAGGAAATAAAGAGTAATTATTATATAAAAAAATAGACTGTATAATTTAGTTCTGCAAACTCGTCTGCTATTGGAATTCGGACGATCTAATGTCATTTCTAATCAAGTCCTGTCATTGTCTGCTCATCAAATTCTATATATCTTTCTTTTTCTCAGACCTTCAGTTATACTGTTAATAACTCTATTTCTATTCTGTAGTTATACGTACTAGCAATATAGCCAAACCTACTCATTCTCCCTTCGAAGGGGCGGTTCAGTCAATAGCGCTCCATGTTCCTAATCTGCAGTTCCCAGGTTCCAGTCACAGCTGGGTCAGCGTTGAGATTTATCTCGCAAAACTCCCGCCCTGCTATTGGTAGGGGACACCAAGAGGCTTTGAAAGGCACCGTCTCAGATTGGACGTTAAGCCGCGGTCCCTGTGCGGGAGGTCATGAGCACTTTAAAGAACAAGCTGGATGACCTTGACAGGAGGCTACTATCTGCCTTCCAAACAGCTGTTCCAGTGGGTCCCCTTCCCCAGACTTCTCTGATCCTCCGGGGTCCTTCTGACCTGATCATTTAGACCATTGTGTGAAGAAAAAGTGTCGCTCAGAGGTGAAACAACAGAGCACTTTCCCTTTGCATAATCTGTTGCTGACTCTTACGCTTAATTTCATCATTTCTTACAAAGCGAAACCATCTTACGTCTAAGATAATGCCTCAGCATCTAAAAACAAAAGCATCTATCTTCTTTATCTGTTATTTATTTTACTTACATAAAATATATCCAATTAAAATGCTACTTTGCATCCAAGAGCTGATATAAGAACGTCGATTTTGCCCACATAAAAAAAATTAAGACAGACAAAATATTTTTCTATTTATCAGCATACCATATAAACTTTGTCTCAATAATAACATCTTAATATTTTTTTCTGTTGACGCTTTTATCTATGTCTGCATTGCTACAAAATTATTAGTTCACTCACACGGCCTAGTTTCTTTACAAACCCATCTCATGCAATCTCTTTATCACTTTACAATTCACATCAATGCAAAGCACTGACTCTCAAAGAAACTCTATCTGCAAGAATTAGCTCTTCTGGTTCTGCGAGATGGGTTGAAGTTCAACTGCACCAGAACGAAATGTTATGTTGTCACTACCTCAAAAAGGATTAATAGCACGTTGTCCAACACATTGGCATCAGTGATGCCAATCACCCGTCAAGAATCACGTTAGGGATAGCCGCAAGTGTCATACGCATTTACGTTGACTGCCCACCTCAAGGGCAACCTAGGAGCAGAGATTCTGGTAATTATCACTGTCAACAGCAAGGCCAAAAAGGTTGTAGGCTCAAAGGAACGTATGCTTAGTTCACATAGACAACTCACACATCTATCCCTCGTGATGTACTGTAAGTAAATGCCTAAAGCAGAATAAAATTTGACAGGAACTTGTTACATTCTAAGCATTCCAATTGGCTGAAGGTCTAGTTGCACAGTCTAGAGCAATAACAAAGACTTAGCTTGAGCGATTCTCGGTCGCTGTGTTACAATGGAGAACAAATGCTTTGGTGTTTCGTGCCTCATGGGCAGTATAGGAATAAAAGAAAAGCATTCAACGACGTTAAACGCTTAAAGTGGGCCTTGAAGTTGTGTCAAAGAGATGCGTTAAAATCAAAGAGTCAAAAGCATACTGATTACTAGCATTGTGACTTAAGTATGATGGATACGACCTCACACATGCAGAATTCAAAATATAATTCTATGCATGCCAACAGAAAGCAAATTAGATTTTTGTAGATGATGCCTTTTTCTTTTTGGCTATCGCATAAGTACCGCATAAATTATAAGACACTTGAGCACTGCTTTTCCTTTTCATTCGTCCCCCCCCCCACTCACAAAAAAAAAAAAGAAATATTTATAGTGTGTTTTTTTTTTGTCATCTGTCTGCCTGTACACACTGAACTTTTTTGTTTCAGGGGATAAAAGAAACTTTTTTTGGTTGTAAAATTAATTGCATTGTGGCTGGATAACTAATTGGACAATTGTAGGATAATGAGTTGGATAAGAGTCGAATAATGGATTATACAGCGATCGTATTTTGAATTTTAGAGTGGTTGAATAATAATATTTGTGATACTTATTTTCTGAGTCTCCTATTAATTTGAATTTCCATTTTAAATAATTCCATATAAAGTGGAAAATGATATAACTTTAATAATTTAAGCAGTCTTCGACAGGAAGCCTATATTTCAGATGGTCGAGTACAGTGGCGTACCCAAGAGAGTTGGGTACGCCCCCCTCTCCCTCCCTCCCTCCCATTTGAATCTTAAATAACGCATATTTGCTAAGAAATCCCTTCAAATCAGATATTTAAGAACTTCAAACTGAATATATAAATAAAATAAACATTAGACTCAAACACAACTGAAATATCTCAAACTATTAACGATAGAGATACCAAGGCCATCTAGCATGTTCTATAACGTGCAGAGGGTATGGCGCTCCTGCACACGTTGCCATGGCTAAAGATCCCTTCAGACGGACGGTGCCTTTCCAATCCCATCGGTATGCTCACCACCACTCACAATGAAAGTTAATGGGTACGCCAGTGGTCGAGTTGAGTTGGGTTGTTTTATCTTTGAGTGTTACTTTTTGTCTGCCAACAACGGACTTAATGGCCAAGTCACGCGGACCCTTAAAGCACAGAAAAGGTTGGGAGAGAGGACCCACTGAACAGCTGTTAGGAGACAAATGGAAACCTCTAGTTAAGGCGATCCTGCGTGTTCTTGAAGCAGCTGCTTATCATAGAGCTCTGAATAGCTGACCAGCTCCTCAGATATAGAGGAGATCTGTGTGGATGGCGAGACCTCAGCAGAAAGACAACACAGGAAATATTCATGTCTTGTCAGGAAATCGAACCTAGGTCCGTTTAATTCGCAACTCAGCGTGCAACTGCTCGACCACCTGGACGACCATAAAGCGAAACTCAGCTTTTTAAAGATGAGAATTCCGTATTCACTAGAAGCGATTGAACTTCATATTTGCATTTTAATTAACGCTATTTTTTACTTTTTGCACTTATTCTTTTTTAAACACCAAACCTTCAGCTTATTATCCTTCCATGGGCCACGACAGTAACATCTTCAAAGGAAAACGAAGAAGATTAGATTTCTTGATTTATAGAGGGAATGTCATTTCAGCATTTTATGGAGGTATGATAGCTTACTATTCCAGGGGATATATTTTACGATTTAAAGTGGTACCATTTTACGGTTTCACGTGGAGGGGGGGGGGGGGTCATTTTACGATTTCATGTGATACCATTTTACAATTTCACTGGTGATGCTATTTAACAATTTCATGGGGTACCATTTTATGATTTCATGGGGCACCATACTATGATTTCATGTGATACCATTTTACAATTTCATGGAGGTATGAGAGTTTACTATTCCAGCCAGGGGATACCATTTTACGGTTTCATGGGGGGGGGAGTCGTTTTACGATTTTATGTGATACCATTTCACGATTATACGGGGAACGTCATTTTTATGATTTCATGAAGGATGTCATTTTACGATTTCAAGAGATACTATTTTACGAATTCATGGGATATCATTTTACCATTTCAGGGGGATGTCATTTTATAATTTCATAGAGGTATGATATCCTATGATATCATGGGTATGCTTTACGATTCATAAAATGATATATCATTTTACAATTTCATAGGTGATGTCATTTTACGAATTTAGGGGATACCGTTTTACAATTTAATGGGTGATACTTTTCTACGATTTTATTGGGATGCCACTTTACGATTAACAAGGGTAAAAAATGTTATATTACATGCTTCTATTGAAAAAAAAAGTGAATGAATGTATTTTTAATATAATTTATCTTTTTTATGACTCTGGATGGTGAAAATTGTAGGCGTTATAAAATTGTCATTATTTGAAAGTAACATGTGGAAAGTTTCATCTGAGATTTTTAACTTATCTTCAGGCTCATTTTTCTTTTGCAAAAAGCTTATATTCAGGTTTAAGAAGTTTCGCACTGACTTACCATGTGCCCTAATTTATGCATTAGACTCTGTTTTTAACAGGATATTTACCGTTTTGAAATGAGAGTTGTTAAAAGCGATGCATTAAAGTTAAATATTTATAACCTTCAAATCTCTAAAACAATTTAATAGTTGAAATATATCAGTTACCTTTTTTTTTGATTTTTATCGAATATTATAATTTAATACTCTCCTTTTTTTTCCACAGAATTTCTTTTGTAAGACTTCAAATCGTCCTTTCTTTACTGTCTTGCACTATTTTTTCTCATTCCTATTTTTGTTTCTATAGAAACCACTTCTGAAAAAGTGCGCCATAAATCTAGCTGTGTGTGATGTATTGTTCACCTAGACATAAATGTCTTTGCTGATGAATTGCCATCATAAACTTTTTAAAGTAAAATTTAGATGCCTGTATGCTCTTAAATATAAAACAATTACGCTACAATTCTTAAATTGTCAAGATAGTTCTCCTACATTCATCATGATGTATTTAATCTTTTACAACATAAAACTCGTTCACAGATACGTGACAGCACTCGTTGTTTCCGCTCCATTCAAAAAGATAGAGCATCATAAAGGCGGTCTCAGATAAATTTAACACATAAGCTACGTCCGCCAGTTTATGCTGTCTCTTTTTCTCAGTAAGTAGTTTTTCTTTCTGGGCAACGACATATTAAAACAACTGGGGATCAGATCTGAGTTATCATAATAAATTTTTTATTCATAAATAAGTTTTTTATTGAAAACTGGATTGAAAATAAAGATCCAGATCTCCTTTACACTGAGGTCTCCCTTCCCTCGGTATATTTATTTATTTTATTTATTCATCTATTTTTTTCTTACCAAACCTTCGTGGAAAATTAAAACTCTGAACAGCATTCATTCTGAAGTCCTATGGACCATACGGCTAACTTCTTCCGCTACGATAAAAGAGATCTGGGGGTTTAAATCCTGGAAGAGACATGGGTATTATTTTTTCAATGTTGTTTCGTCTTTATGCTGTGAACTCGCCTACATCATAGGTCTATTTCTATGTAGTATTGTCCTGACTGCTCATGTCATTTGGGTTGTTTTACCTCTGAGCGGCATTTTTTTGCACACCTTGGGCTAAATAGGCAGTTCACAAGGACACCGAAGGCTCAGAGAAGGTTGGGTGGAGGGGACTCACTGGAACAGCTATTGGGAGACAGATGGTATTCTCCCATTAAGGCCATCTAGTGCGTTCTTTAACGTGCACAGGGTATGGCTCTCCTGCACGCGGGACCACGGCTTAAAGTCACATCCGACGGACGGCGGCCTTTCCAAGTATATCGGTGTCCTCTACTGACTGTGGGCAGGGCGGGGAGTTTTGCGGAGATAAATCTCAACGCTGACCCAGCTGGGACTCGAACGTGGGAACTGCAGATTACGAGCCTGGCGCGCTACCGACTGATCCAACCCTGTCTCTGTTCCTGTCAAAGGTCCATTCCTTCCAAGTGGCAGTTGAGAAGAAATATATATTTTTTTACTTATTATTATAATGCAAAATTTATAAATAGTGTTTCATAAAATGTGTTGCCTTAAAAAGGAAATAAATACCCCCTCAAGCAGCTGTTTGCCACAGAGGTCTGACAGTTTATACACCATAGTAGAAGGTCAGTAAGGATGGTGGGACCTCAGCAGGAAAACAACACCAACATACATGCCTTACCTGGGGCTCGAACCAGGTTCCTTAGATTAGTAGCCAAGCGCGATAACCACTCGGCCACGGGACGGCTGTTGCCTTAGCATCAATTGAATGTAATTTTTAACAAGGAAAAAAATCATGCTGAGGGCAATGAGACCTCAGTGTGAAGGTAGATTCGGATCTTTATTTTCAGTCACAGTTTTCATGAAAAGCATATTTAAGAAATTACACAGATCTGATTCTGATTTCCAGTTGCTTTAACATGTGGTTGTTCAGAAAAAAGTACTTTCTAAGAAAAAGAGGCAGCATAACTGTACTAACTAAAAGTGAGCTCATTTTTGACAGGTTTGTCATAATAACACATCTAAACTTCTTCAATAATTTTAAAGAGTTTTGACTTTCTCAAATTATGTACCCAAGCCTTACATTGCAATTCTTGTTCTATTTGTGTTTTGCCTAATCAGTTGAATTATTTAAGCCCAAAGCGGCATTCGTTTCGTGCACAATAGGCTATGTAGCCAGGTCACATTACGTTGGGGAAGAAGAACCACTAGACAGGTCCTAAAGTCACGTCAGAGGTTCCTTTCAAAATCATCCGGCATATCTTCCAATACTCACCAGGTATAATTCGCATATGACTTTACGTTTAAAGCTTAATGATATATCTTTTTGCTCAGCAGAGACAATATGCAGGGGAAAGAAAAATATATCTCAAAGCCACATTTGGAACCCTAAAGAGTAAAACTTGATTTAAGAACCTGGCCCTCCATCGATTTCCCATCCTTGTGGTCACATGATTAATCACATGATCACAAATATCATATGTTCATATGATGAAGTTTGTCAGATGGGATGTTAGGCTTCGGCAATGTGCACAAGATAGCCACAACCTATGCACCTTTAAAGGACAAACTGGATGATTTTGGTGTCAGAGTTATACTTAATCCTAATATCTATCCAGTGTGTCTCTTTCATCTACTTTGTCCTCCTCAGGATCAGAATGACCCCCAGATTTTGCGACCTTTATGACCTAGTCGTTTTGCTCATTTGTTAGCAAAATATTACAGCCTCGTGACGAAATTTAAATTTTATTGAAGTACTGAAACATTAATATTTCGTATCCAATTTCGATATAACTTGGTGCCATTGGCAACAAGATCCTTCTTACCGAAGGCAAAAGAAGAATAGGAACTGAATGCAATTTTTAACAAATAGATATCAATTTTGGCAGATTTACCACATCTAATTCTAGCGAGATTAGCCTTCCAATATTTATTTATTTATTTATTTAAACCTTACATGCAACTGGGACTTTGGTGAAAAGCGCCACCTACCCACACAAAATTTTGTACTTTATGGATTTAAGAGAAATATATACAGATGATAAAATTTGAGCTGCATTGCATTAGAAGATTTTTTTTATTTATTTTTATAACTAGTGTTTTAAAAGTTAAGTAAAAACACCAAAGGAAGAAAGGAAAATAGGAAAAACCAAGAAAGGGAAGAAAAAGAATTAAATATTTGAAATTACAGTACATTAGGTTTTTAGATTTCAGTCTGACGGAGAAAATTCTAGAATCCCTTAAGCAACTTTCAGAAGTTACAGGAGAGCATTTTTTGCAGCATGAAAAAAAATCTGATCAATAGCATGTACCGATGTCTCAGATCATGCAAATGACAATCTTTAGTATAGAGCAGGGCTGGGCAAACTGATGAGAAATTGAATTTTCAAAAGAGAGAAAGACGTACAGAGGAGAAGAAGTACGAATTCAGCGAATGCTCATTAAAACAATTAATTTTCATAAAATTATATATATATATTACTATATTGTTTATGCTTCATTTTAGTTTTTTAATTTTTGTACAAACGTTATTAATTACATATTTCATTCGGGCTCCGGCATTCCACTTCAGTTTTCTACTCAGCCTGCCATTTCATTTCAGTTCGTTATGCGATCCTTTTGCTAAAACGTTTGCCCTTGTGGGGCGGGGGTGGCTCAGTCGGTAGCGCGCCAGGCTCGTAATCTGTAGTTCCCGGTTTCGAGTCCCAGCTGGGTCAGCGTTGAGATTTATCTCCGCAAAATTCCCCGCCCTGCCCACGGTCAGTAGGGGACACCGATGGGCTTGGAAATGCCGCCGTCCGTCGGATGGGACGTTAAGCCGTGGCCCCGTGTGCGGGAGAGCCATACCCTGTGCACGTTAAAGAACACGCTGGATGGCCTTGACGGGAGGCTACCATCTGTCTCCCAACGGCTGTTCCAGTGGGTCCCCTCCCCCAACCTTCTCTGAGCCTTCGGGGTCCATGTGACCTGGCCATTTAGCCCATGGTGTGCAAAAAAGTGCCGCTCAGAGGTAAAATAACCCAACCCAACGTTTGCTCTTGCCTGGTATAAAGAAAAAATTGTTTTGATTCAGGTGAAATATGAACCTACGACCTTCTAAAACATATTGCAGCAAATTAAAACGGCTTAAATCCAGTACTCTATCGTTGTGCAAGAACTCTTCTATTATCGCCTAGAAGTGCTGTACAGTGCAAATAGACCTCTGCAAGCAGTTTTCACTATAATTGAATTTTCAAATGAATATGCTATGCTCTTCAAAGGAATCGATGCACCTGGGATCCATTGTATCATACTGCTTTCGCCCTACGCGTAGCCTTGCATTTGCGTAGTGCAAAACAACAAGTTATTCCTCGAACCAGGAGATCTTTTTCCAGTCGTCTACACTGGAAAAAGAGTATAATACTACACCAAAGAGTGGTGTAAAGTCAAGAATTTTAACCGATTTTGTATTTAACACCATACTGTGATGTAAACAGCACCAATCTTTAAGCAAAATCCTATTCTTGAATTTGACAATTAACTTAGAGTATTCTTTTCTTGAATTTGGTGTTTAATTTTATTTCACTGTTGTGTAATAATTAAAAAAAACTTGAAATATAAAAATTCGAAATACTTATAAAGCGCTGATCCTTTTCTTCTTGCTTGAACTTGAGTCCTGATTTTCCCCTCCTACAGCAAAGGAAATATGTATGCTTGACCTCCATGCAAATATTTTCTGTTTGTGACATCATTTTTGTGATTTATTTATTTATTTGTGCATGCATTTCATGTGTGAAATTGGAATATGTAACATGAAGGAGATGGGTGCAATGCATTTGGTATTGTACTGGAGTCAACCATGATCTCTGATTTCTAGTTCTAGTGGAATCAACCATCCTACTGGATCCTACTGTAGTCAACCATGATCTCTGTTAATGGCAATAATATAAACATTATTGGCTTGAATACCTGCTTGTATTGTTTTGATTTTAAGGCGTAAACTTTAATCCGAATGTGGTGAAAACTTAGACTTGTTTCTGGTGTTAAATTAACTTTTCGGATGTAACCTTACACCAAAATATAGTGTTACTTTACACCATTAACTGGTGTAAGGTAACACCGTTTTTATTTACAGTGTCGATGCTTTTTGAGTTCCTTCAAGTCGTAATTGCAATATACTGGTGGATTAAGATAGGATATCGTTGTGGGAGTGTACAGTCGCTCAAAAAAGTATCCGAACACTATGGCTGATTACAGAATTCAGAAAAAATATCTGGCAACCTTCGTGTCACATGACACGAAGGTTGCCAGATCACTAATTTCTAAAAAAAATCGTTGCCAGATATTTTTTCTGAATTCTGTAATCAACCATAGTGTTCGGATACTTTTTTGAGCAACTGTACTCTAATATTAAAAGCGATAAAGATAAAACTCTGCTATGACTGTCCAGCGTAGAAGAGTGTCTTAACTATTGACGTTCTGTTGGTGTGCTGAAAACGTTGGACCCATTTCTTACTTTGCACATTCACTTTGTATTGTATTTTTTCCCCCAGGATCGAATTTCAACTCTGTCTGTGCTGAGAATTCTCTCTGCTAGCCACCATCCTACCCTCGGTCAGAAAGAGGACGACGATAGGATTGCGAAAACCTGTCCATTGGATTGGACATAAAGCCATGTGTACATTAACGAACACACTGGATGACTCGTCGAGAGGCTACCAGTACGTCTCCTAACAGTGTCCAGTGTGATCCCTTTCTCAAACATTCCGTGAGCCCTTGGGATCCTTGTGGCCAGGCCACAAGAATCCCAAGCTTTCAATATTATCTCTTTCAATAGTATCGCTTTCAATATTATCCCATTGTATAAAAAAAATCTGCAGATCAGATGTAAAACAACCGTAATATAAAAAAAACAACCCTAACCAGAAGTTTCCATCTGTGTAGCTTTCTAATTCGTCTCCTTCCCAACTCGAGGCGGGGGTGGCTCAGTTGGTAGCGTGTCAGGCTCGTAATCTGCAGTTCCCAGTTTCGAATCCCAGTTGAGTCAGCATTGAGATTTATCTCCGCAAAACTCCCCGCCCTGTCCACGGTCAATAGGGGACACCGATGAGCCTGGATAAGGCCGCCGTCCGTCGGATGGGACGTTAAACCGAGAACCCGTGTGCGGGAGAGCCATATCCTGTGCACGTTAAAGAACACGCTAGATGGCCTTGACGGAAGGCTACCATCTGTCTCCCAACAGCTCTTCCAGTGGATCCCCTTTCTCAACCTTCACTGAGCCTTCGGAGTCCATGTAACCTAGCCATTTAGCCCATGATGTGCAAAAAATGGCCGCTCAGAGGTAAAACAACCCGACCCTTTCCCAACTCGGAACTCTTAGGATCTTTGACAGATTTAGTCCATTGTATGATAAAAAAAAAAAGTGCGATGAGAGATAAAAATTCGCAATCAATTTTTCATTTTCCATACTTTCTATGTAAATTGACTAAAATAATTCTCATTTAAAGACAAATAAAAAATTTTGAACAAAGTTTTTTTTTTCTTTTTTGGCAATTTTTCTTCATCTTGAAAAATAATTTCTTCAGATCAGTCTTAGTAAAGAGGAATAAAATTTGATCTCATTTTAGCAAACTTTCAAAAACATAATCATCACAGCGGATGTCTCTGAAGAGAAATTTAATTTATTTTTACGTACCTATAATTACGAAAGGGACCTTGCAGTCACATCACGCATAAGAATCACATTTTACCAGTCACTTGACCTTTATCGTCAGCATAACGATAATCAACTCCTCTTTATCATCTTCTTGCAGAATATAAAGAAGGAAGAAACTGACAAAAGGAAACGGAAAACGATGTCGAAATAATGAGTAATACTCAAAACTCAAACACCGCCATCACACTTTAGAAATCGTCAAGATAAATTACCACACTACGCTCGTGCCCTATATAGGTCACGGTGGACCGCTCGTTAACGTTTCTTGGCCATTGATTAGAAAAGTTCGTTGATAAAACTCTTGCTATTGCGATTTGCGGCTATTTCCTGACAGCCGACCTCGTGAACAAAGACGTTTTCGAACTAATAAACGATTTTTAAGCAGCCAGTGTAATTAGTGAGTCTGTTTGTGTTTGCAGAGAGTGAAAATCTGTTAAGCGATTGCCCGTTAATTGTAACTTTCGCAATAGATCCATATGACGTTAATAGGTTATTTATTGATATATTTTATATTTCAGTGTTTTTTTCCCTAATACTGTCCTTGATTTCTCACTCACTTTTGCTTTTATTTGGTCAGACGTCCCTTTTAATCATAAAGCATCTTACTGTTCAGTGTTAATTTCCTTGTGGTTCAACATTAGAGATAATTAATGAAGTGTACGTGGAAATGTAGACTAATAGACCATAAGTAGAGCCTTGGTTTGTTACAGATATCCGCATTTAAAAGCTTTCCGCGGATAAAAGATTAATGTTAAAGCCGATAAATCCGCGGGTATAAAAGCGATGTTAACTCGAATAGCGGAAAAAATCCGCTGGAATAGGCCCGGACTAGAAAATATCGAGGAGGGGGGGACCGAAAAGACGCAAAAAGACGCAATCGAGCCGAAAAGACGCAAAATGGGGAGCCAAAAGACACATTCGAGCCGAAAAGATGTAGGGGAAGCCAAGAAACATAATCGAACCAAAAAGATGTAGGGGGGGGGGGGACAAAAAACACAATGGAGCCGAAAAGATGTAGGGGGAGCCAAGAAACGTAATCGAGATGAAAAAATGTAGGAGTGCGCGTAAGAAATGCAATCGAGCCGAGAATATATTGGGGGGGGGGGGGGCAAGGAACACAATCGAGCCGAAAAAATGTAAAGTGGGGTAAGACACTTGGTATCAAATGCGATATCTTTTCCCCTCCGTTATACGGGATTTTAAAAATTATGTTGAAAAATGCATGAATTATAAATATTAATAATTTTTGCCTCTTTTACCCTTATTCGCATTCTGAAAGGGGGCTCCCTTGAACCCTCCCTAGATCCGGCTCTGTGTAGGAACATAATCTATTTGAGATAAAAAACTGATTTAAATATTGAATGATGATATTCACTTTGAAAAGAAAAAATGCATTGAGATAAAACAGCAAATTGAAAAAAAAAAACGAAATGATTTGTGTGAAATTTTTGTAATCTTTTTTTGCCAACGAAGCCAATTTAAATTAAAAAAAAATTCTTGAGTGTTGCGTAGAGAACTATAATGAAATCTGTGAAAATATCTGTCGTGGAAATCATGGAGTTTAGAGAGTGAAATAGGTAGTCACATGAAGCGAACCACCCAACCGGACGTGTTGAATGGACAAAATCGTACTTTGGAAAGACGAAAATGTTTGGTCACATTCTCGATGTTTCTGCATGCTAGTACATTCTGCGTGTGACCACTTTTATGCCATTAAATTAATATTACACAATTTGGAACTTTCCAGATAATTATCTTCACTTGGACACTTCATAATCCAAAAGAAAAGAAAATTGCGTTTCCCATTCCAAATTATATTAATATATTCTCTTCTTTTTGTTGGAGGGAGTTCTTTTTTTGTTGATTCAGTCTTTTTGAAAACAATTAGCGGAAAGAATTCAACATATTTATGTTAAATTTTTTTAAAGACCGTCACCAAACTTTCGTGCAGCGATTATGCAGTTATATGATGATATGCTGGAAGATGTATAGAGACCAAACAGCACTACCCAACACACCGAATATTTCGGAAATTATGCTGTGATAGACATACTGATTTTCGCAATTAATTAAACATCTATTAATGGTGAAATCATTATGTTTTATTTGCACCATAAATAGTTTAACGGAATGCTATTTTAGAGTGAAAAGCTTATCTATATATATGTATGAAATTATGAAAATAAATACCCCCTCAAGCAGCTGCTTGCCACAGAAGTCTCACAGTTTATACGCATAGTTAGAAGGTGTTTGAGGATTGCGGGACCTCAGCAGAAAAACAACGCAAACATCCATGCGTTACACGGGACTCGAACTCAGGCTCTAGCCAGGCGTCCTAACCACTGCCAATGGAACGGTTCCGCAAAAACCTGCTTCTTTTCTGACTGGAGATCTACCGACCCTCCGGGGTCAGTCCTAATGGCTCGACCCTTTCTCCCCCATAGTGTACTACTTTTCTACTGAATTACAGATATATACATATATTCTACATTAATTCGGAAAATCGGACATTTGTTTGTTTGGTCGGCGATCCAAAATTTTAGGCCGAACAAACGCGCCAAAAACGTACATCTGGCCACCCTAGAGTGAAATGTAGAGAGAGAGATACTGTGTAATAAAAAGGAGCGTCTTCCTATAATTGCATTTAAAAGAGCAATATTACATTCCGGGAAAATTTTATTTAATATTTATCAAAGCATTATTATTGGCCCTTTTAATTAAAGGCCCTTTGTTTATCATAGTATATTTTTTCTGTTAATTATTAGTCATTAATAACCATTAAACTATTTATTTTACTCGCAACCATATATCACACCTCAAGCATTTGCAAATCTCATGGTTATTAATAGACAATATAGGTTGATTCTGATAAAAGTTTGAAAATGCGCATTCAACTTTTACTATTCGCGCAGAGCTCTAACCATAAGGAAAAAGTAAAGTTAAGATATCCTCTGATATAGAATGTTTTGAATCATTAATACTGTTGTTGTGAATCCTACATAGTAGTTAAGGAATTCAATAATCCATTTATACTAATATACTGTATGTAATTAGTGCATTGGTGGTCGAATAGTTAGCATAGTGTGTTTAACTACGGTGCAGAAGAATCTGATTAGAAATAGGGTGGCAACGTGTCCCCGATTTTTAGATCCCATCCGGTTTAGTATTTGTCACAGTTAAGAAATAAATCAATTAAATTTCTCTCTCAAAAAAAGTCAATTTTCAAAGTTTGTTGCTTTTTTTATGACTAAAATGGGAATTTAACAGTTCAGGTTTCAGTTTTGTGAAACCGAGACAAAATTTCAAAAATATTTACCAATCGAAAACTAGTCAAACTAGTTATAAAGACTTGGATGTTTCTTTCCTTGCGTTGTTTTTCTGCTGAGGTCTCATCTTCCTCGCAGAACATTTATTAGGGAGATTTTGTCTTGAAGTCGGCTGTCATACCTCTGTGGGTGACATGTAGCTGTTTGAAGGGTATTTATTTTTTATTAAAGTGAAATTGAGCCGACCCGATGGCAGGGAGCGGGGGGTGGTTCAGTCGGTAGAGCGCCAGGCTCTTAATCTGTAGTTCCCAGGTTCGAGTCCCAGCTGGGTCAGCGTTGAGATTTATCTCTGCAAAATTCCCTGCCCTGCCCATGGTTAGTAGGGGACACCGATGGGCTTGGAAAGGCCGCCGTCCGTCGGATGGGATGTAAATCCATGTCCCCGTGTGCGGGAGACTACCCTTGCACGTTAAAGAACACGCTGGATGGCCTTGACGGGAAGCTGCTATCTGTCTCCTAACAGTGGGTCCCCTCCCCCAACCTTCTCTAAGCCTTCGGGGTCCATGTGACCTGGCCATTTAGCCCATGGTGTGTAAAAAAAGTGTCGCTCAGAGGTAAAACAACCCAACTCAAAACAAACCGATGGCAGGAAGTTTAGTGAGTTTGTTGAATATTGATCTGGTCTCAACTGGACTTTGTTTTGACTCTGAACTTGACTCTTCCTTGTGCATTGGAGGAGTGAGGTTAACTCAGTCGGTACGCGACGAGCTTGTAACCTGATGTTCCGAAGCTCGAGTCCCCTTTACCACCAACTTCCATCCCTGCTCTGCTACAGATGGGCTTGGGAAAGGCCCCGTCCTTCAATGGGACCAAGGGCACTCCTAAGAGGGATGGGGGTGCGCCACCCCCATCCTAAAAGCTGAAATAAAAGCACCGTATTGTAATTGCATTTAAGATGCACTGGCATATCAGACACCTCCGCCCACCTTTGAGCAGTAAATATTTAGGAAATTTTTAATATATTTAAGCAATTAATTGCAACTATTGATATTAAAATTATATGACCGTTGGAAAATTAATGTTTTTAACCTCCTTATAATATTTTCAAGACAGATTTTATTTATTTTTATGATACGAATGAATTGTAATTGAAAAATTTCTAAATACATAACTTAAGCTTTTATTATCGAAATTATCGTAAATTAGAGTTTTGTGTGATATACTGTTGAAAAACTCAGGAGCCCAGATAAAAACCTGATTACACTCCTGAATGGGACATTAATCTCTAGCTTCGTTTACAAGAGATCATATGCTGTGCACGTTAAAGAACATGTTGTATGACCTTGACGGGAGGTTTCCATCTGTAAGTCCCTTGGATCCCCTATCCAGCTCTGAGTCCTTTAGGATCCGTGTAATCTGACCATTAGCTCAATGAATGCAGAACAGAAGCGCTCAATGGTATAACAAACCAACCTACACTGAAGTGCCCTTGAATTAGGGATAGCAACCTAGTAACGTGTTGGCCCCCATCTGGCTCTGATAATGGCCGCCACACGATGAAGCAAGGACTCTACAAGCTTGGGTAAATGTTCCACAGGTATGGCGACCCATGCATCCTCCAGAGCTGTCCACAATTCTCTCAAGGTCGTCGCTGATGGGTCACGGGCCCGAACACTCTGCTGGACGGTATGACAAAGATTTTCGATGGGATTTAAATCTGGACTTCTTGGTGGCCAATTCATTATTTTAAAGTCAGCAGAATGTTCTTGCAACCATGCAGTAGCCAACCTGGACATGTGAGATGAACAGTTGTCTTGCTGGTCCATCTCCATTGGGATGCATGATGGCCATAAATGGGTGTAAATGGTCAGCTATGAGTTCTGCATAACGGGAAGCATTGAGAGTCGTCGGTACACGTATCAAAGGTCCCACAGACGTCCAACTGAAGACACCCGAGGCCATCATTGAGCCACCACCAGCTTGTACTGTTCCAACCTGCCATGCAGGATCCATCGTTTCATGGGGTTGGTGCCATACCCTCAGTCTCCCATCAGCGTGACGAAGTTTAAATCGGGATTCATCACTCCAGGCTATCCGTTGTCAATTTTCGATATTCCAGCTTCGATGTTCTTTAGCCCAGGCAAGGCATTGAGCCTGGTGTCATGCTGTTAGAAGTGGGACTCACCTACGAGAGTCCCACTTCTAACAGCAGTGGTTTCCGAAGTCGAGACGATGAAGTGAGCGTTGAACAGTCCGTGCACTGACTTCCCGACTGGAACCCACGTTCAGGTGGGAGGTGATTTTAGATAATGTCTGGCCCCTATCGGCCCATACAATGGGGGTCAGACGGCGAAGCCCACGATCATTCAAGACTGGTTATTCTTTGCAGTTTGTCCGGGTGCTTGTTTTTAAGCCGGAATTTTCATATTCCAGGAACACCCCTGAAACTGTCATAAGAGAAAATCCAAGTTCGCTGACAATTTCGGAGATCGAGTGTCCCATCCGTTGGGCACCTACGATCTGCCCTCCGTGAAATGGATCTAAATCCCGCGTTTTCCCATTACGCTTCTCACGACGAATGCTTGGGGAAGCCAAAGCTGATAGCTATATATGACCAGAGTTTCAGCCACGCATGCGCGCAAATGCGGGACTTGAGGTACTGAATTTGGATAACGTCTTCCATCCCTATTTCATTGGCACTTCAGTGTATATCCCTTATACACCAATTTCCTTATCAAAAATCAAAATACATGGAAGAATTTTCTCACGTTTGAGAAACAAGAAAGAGATGTTTTCTAGGAGATTAGCAAAGGGTGAAGACAGATTGTTCTGTCAACCAAATCTGATATATTACATAAGGAAAGAAAGAATATATAGATAAGACGTGAGGTGTAGATATGACTTGTGCTATCACTGCGAAGGGAAAGTAAAGTAATACTCGCAGGAAAAGCAACTGGAATCGTGACTACACAATCATTTTCTGCCGTAGGAAATTATATAGTTTCTTCCTGTGACCTGAATTTAGGGGATGAATTGGTTCTACTAGGCTATCTTCTATATCCGCTTTTAAATTATAGTCCGGCTGTGGAAAAATATGGTTGAACTTCATAATCGGATTCATGCATATATATTGTTAGTTTTTATTTTACCGAAAGCGAAAAGATAGAAGAACTAAATCACCAATATTGAAGACTTGAAACTAGAACTCAATTTATAAAAAAGTCGAATTTGTTTCTAGGGCACCTAGAATTTTTCTAATTGAAACATGTAAGGATACGGTTGAGTTTATTAGGAGCAATGTTGACTCATCTGAGGAAAGTGTGTATGAATCAGACACATGAAAACTATAGTCTATTTGAGCCTTGTATTGTTTTCAGTTAAACCAATGTTTTCCAAAGTGGGCGCTGGAAGGATCCAGGGGATCGGTAGCAGCCTCGGGGGGCAATTGGGGGACGGTAGAAGCATAAAGAAAGAAAGAGAGGAAGATAAGAAAATTTTGAAAAAACGTTCTTACATGTTTCATCTGTTGTGTAACATAGAGTTAAAGTCGTAGTGATTACTTTATTTTCCAAATAAACACATAAAATTATCCTTCGTTATCTTAATTTTCTGGGTGTAATACGAATGTCACTATGGTTGATATTAATAAATAATTTCAAGGCATCTTATTTACAACAACATCTTTCTTTATTATGTTGTAGGACGCAGGTAGAAATATAGATACATAAAAGAACGCAAATTTGTCACTGCATCTTTCTGTTTGTTCGTTAAAGAAGGTAGATTTCCAGGGGGACGCTGAGTATTTTTTTTTCCTGAAAAGGGGGCGATAGGACAAATAAGTTTGGGAACCTCTGAGTTAAACCCTAGCAATCCCGAGCCACGAGAACAAAAATCTATTATTATATATCCAAATGATGGAATGTGACAATTGTCCAATGGGTCCCCTTCGCCCAATTTTCTCGAAGCCCTGTTTCTAGGGCGTTAGAACAATGGGCTGAATATTCAAGTCCTTAAGGCTTGGACATTTAGCCCAGTTTGTGCAAATATGTGCCACTCCGAAGTAAAACTATCCACCCTAAATGGACCAATCAGGGATTTTCTTCATTTGCTTGCACTCTGATTTGGCGAAAAGATAACACTAATGAACTTTGAAAAACCCAGTCTAACATATAGTCTCGTGCACGTTAAAAATGCACTGGGTCGGACTACGAATATGTAAACACAATAATTTATGCAGACTTAACTCAGAGCGATTTTCATAAAAGGGTCTCTGACAGTTTCGATGAAAGTTCCCTGTTTATAGGAAGTTCAATCACAAAAAAAACTTTAACACATAAAGCCATATGTCCTTAAAAATAGCAGTTTATCATATAATAAAAATAAATACCCCCTCAAGCAGCTGCTTGCCACAGAGGTCTGACAGGAGCCTGTCAGTTTATATGCCAGAGTAGAAGATCTGAGAGGATGGCAGGACCTCAGCAGAAAAACGACACATTCATCCATGCCTTACCCGGGGCTCGAACCCAGTCCCTTAGATCAGTAGCCAAGCATGCTAACCACGCGGCCACTATAACGTTCATTAAAATAAAGGTTTCACTTTGGTAACTTTGTAATTTAGGGTATGGTAGCTTATATATCAACCGCCTAAGTGACAAAGATTACTAAAAATTTCAACTACGGTGTTGTACAGAGTGATTCAAAATTCGCGCATTCCATATTAGAAAATTTCATTTATTCTCAATTTACGTTTACAAATTGTTAACAAAGGATTACAATAAATGTTGAAGCGTCTCCCTCTTCTTGAAAGCAATTCTTCTTTTGTGTTTAGTCGTGCTTAGAGCAGAGTCCGCATTTTTTTGCATCTCGCTCTCCACTCCTGACGAGTCCGATGCGACTTGGAATACTTCAACCGACTTGTCGCATAGTCTGACTTTGAGGTTTGGGTTGGGTTGTTTTACCTCTGAGCAGCACTTTTTTGCACACCATGGGCTAAATGGCCAGGTCACATGGACCCCGAAGTCTCAGAGAAGGTTGGGGGAGGGGACCCACTGGAACAGCTGTTGGGAAACAGATGGTAGCCTCCCGTCGAGGCCATCCAGCGTGTTCTGTAACGTGCACAGGGTATGGCTCTCCCGCACACGGGGGCCACGGCTTAACGTCCCATCCGACGGACGGCGGCCTTTCCAAGCCCATCGGTGTCCCCTGACGTTGAGGACTCTGAAGACTGGGGGAGGGGGTCCCACTGGAACAGCTGTTGGGAGACAAATGTGAGCCTTCCTGTCAAGGCCATCTAGTGTGTTCTTTAACGTGCACAGGGTATGACTCTCCTGCACATGGTGACACGACTTAACTTCCCATCCGACGGACGACGGCCTTTCCTGGCCGCCGTTCTTTTCATCTGTGTCCCCTACTGACCATGGGCAGGGCGGGGAGCTTTGCGGAGATAAGTCCCAACAAATATACGTCACCAACAAAGAATTGACAGCGTGAGAACTAAACAGTGTTGCATATGTCAGTTGATTGCCAACGTTAGAATCGGTATTCAATTCCGTTCAGTTGGCGCGAAATAATAAGCATTTATATTTCGGGTTGCGCGAATTTTGAATCACTCTGTATTTTGTGTTATTGTAATATAAATGTATGCGTTTTTTTTTTGCGATGTTTAATATACCTCTAGTTATCTAGTTATATCAGTTATTTATTGCTCGAGTAAAAATAATTAGTTTCTCTACCAAACTAAAAAGCAGACCTTTATGTCATTCACCATAAACCGCATTCCTCTTATTTCATTTCTTACACTATTTTTGCATTGCAGATTCAATTCGGTAAATGCTTATCTTCACAGATGTGTTTGTACGTTACAGCAAAACACATTAAACAATTAATATGCAAAACACGATGGCCTTTTTGGAACGAGAAACAATTATGCTATCTACTTTTCGTTTTCTTTCTGTGCTCCGAGTCTTTTATTTGCCTCATCTAGCTTGAAGCAAAATGGTTTGATAGACAGGGAAGAGATTCCCCCCCTGCTCCCCCCCTCCTCCCCATCTCAGGTCTGCCCACAGCAACTCCGGATCGCATCTTCGTTCTTTCATGGCTTCATTTCCATTCTCTACATTCCTCCTTCCATCTTTCTCGCTCCCCCTCCTCTTCGCTAACCGTACCCATCTTTCCACTGAAGGGCAAGACTTGTTGGTTCTGCATTTCTAGCCATTATCGCTTGTCTCTTCCACTTCGTGGTATATATAGGTCGGTTTTTCAACTTTGACCTCACTCTCCCACAAAACGCTTCGAGCTACAATTACACTTCTGATCGTTTCAGAGATGCATTTGCTGTGGCGATTACTTACGTGACTTATTTTTTTTTCACCTATCGACGTGGATTCAAAAATATTTCTGTGGACTGCTCCTGATCATCAGAACCTATCAGTACCAATGATATGATACATAGATGATTTGCACTGAAGAAAACTTTTAAACCTTAAAGCAGGTGTGTCCAACCTTTTGACTTCCCTGGGCCACATTGAGTGAAGATGAATTGTTTTGGACCGCACATAAAATATATAATATAGTTAATGTATATGAATAATAAAACTTCATTTATTTTCTTACGTTTTTATTATAAAATTAAAAAAAGGGCAACATAAAACTAGTGGGATATAAAAAACTCGCTGAAAAATCATATAATCATGTTGAAAGCTTATGTCGTAAACACGTAAACTTTACGATTTTGTGGGTCGCATTATTAGCTGTCCAGGGCCGCGGGTTGGACACGCCTGCTTTAAAGTGTCAAGTTTCGCACAGTATGGCAACGATAATTTTTAACCTTTTTCCGCAGAAAAACAACTGGACCTTAGAACTTTATCTTACAGTGACTAACAGATATATACTCTCAGTGACCATTAAATTAGGTTTGGTTTATTCTACCTCTGAGCTGCACTTTTTTTGCACACAATGGGCTAAATGACCAGGTCACAAGGACCCCGAAGGCTCAGTTGAGAGACAGATGGTAGCCTCCCGTCAAGGCCATCCAGTATGTTCTTTAACGTGCACAGGGTATGGCTCTCCCGCACACGGGCAACGGTTTAACGTCCCATCCGAAGGACGGCAGCCTTTCCAAGCCCATCGCTGTCCCCTACTGACAGTGCAGGGAGTTTTGCGGAGACAAATCTCAACGCTGTCCCAGCTGGAACTCGAACCTGGGAACTGCAGATTGCGAGCCTGGCGCGCTACCGACTGAGCCACCCCTGCCCTCATTAAATTAGGATTAATTCCTGTTATGACAATGGGTAGCTGAATTCAAAGCTCTATAACTTGTGCAAAAAGCATTTTATGAGAAAATATGACTGAAGATAAATATTCCAATCAAGTCTATATAAATCTTGGTTCCCAAGAATATTCGCTTTGAATTTAGAGAGTTGTGGAAGTTAGAATATTTAAAAACAGCAGTGCGAAACATAAAAGTCACCTTAAAGGTTAAGTATAATTTAAATAATATTTCAAACCATTTAATACAATACTTTATATTTTAAAAATATTTTTTGCAATATTTTAAATTCTCTTAAATATAGTATATGTTTACATATTCAAACTTCCATAACTCTTTAAATACAAGCGAAAATTGTTAAAAATCATGACTTAGACTTCATTGAGGTCCTTCATTCATTTTCAGCACATTTCTCATAAAACGTTTATTTTAAAAGTTGTAGAGCTTTCAATTTGACTTCCCATTGACATAACATGGAGAGGATGGTCATAATTCAATAACCATTGAGTATACATAGATTTTGTTGTTTTACCATTGAGCGGCACTTTTTTTTTTACAGACACTAGGCTAAATTGCCAGGTCAGAAGGAACCCCGAGAAAGTTGGGGAGAGGAGACGCATTGGACAGCTGTTGTGAGATATATGGTAGCCTCCTGTCAAAGCCATCCAGCGTATTCTTTAACATGAACAGGGTATGGCTCTTCCGCACACGGAGCCACGGCTTTTCGTTCCATCTGACGGACGGCGGTCTTTCCAAGCCTATCGGTGTTCCCTACTGACCGAGGACAGGTCGGATAGTTTTGTGGGGATAAATCTCAATGCTTGTCCAGCTGGAACTTGAACCTGCGAATTACAGATTACGAGTCTGGCACGCTATCGACTGAGCCACCCCCGCCTCAGTAATGTAGGTAATGTTACATACCAATGAAAGAGCGTTTTGTTCTGAATAATAAGAGATATGAAAATAAAGGCTACTTACGCTTAATTTAAAAAAATGAGCCCTCTTCGTACACTTTAATGTCTAAAGAGTTTTAGTGTTTAGTGACAATGAAACTTTAAGAGAAAGGTATCTATAAACCCAAACGATTCTTTCTATCCCAGTGCCCAAAGTTTAATCCAAACTCAGATGTTAAATACGATATAATATTCGATACGATTAAAAAGAAGAGAAATCGCAGAAAGTCCGGAATTCGGTATTATGATGATCAGTGAAGATAACCCGGATCTAGAAAAAAAAATTAAAAGGCTGGAGGGAGGGGATGATACAAAAAACTCAGTCGAGGCTGCAAAAAAGTGTAAGCGCCAAGCGACTGGATTTTCATTATAATATAAAATTTCCTCCTCTGTTTCAGAGATCTTTAAAAAATCTCTAAAAATGAATGAAAATTCTTCGGATTAATAATTTTTTTGCCTCTATTTCCTTTACAAGCATTTTCGAGAGGGAGGGGGAGGCATTTCCACCCACTTTGTCCTACTCCCCCTCGATATGGCCCTGAGTAAATATATCACGATGAGCTGCACACTTTCCCTAAAGAGATTATTGATTTCCTTAATCTCACTTAATCTGTTGGTTACTTTTTCAAAAGTATGTAATATAAACAGTAGCCGTATTTTCTTCCGGAAGGATTCGGAGTTGTTTTTGGAAACACATGCTAATTTAATACTTGTCCTTTTCAGATGGGACACGCCCAATAGAGACGCCCCATTTGATTGACTTCAAAAATCCATTTTTTCTCTCTTTTTTTTTAAACAGACTCCATGTAATTTTTCAAATACTGCCCCATTGAATATTTTAAATACGGTTTCGATCCGAACTACCAAGTATTGAGTTATAAATTCAAGTCCCTACCTTAACAGAACACGATTTTCAAACTTTACCATTAATTTTCTTCCCGTTCTTTGCAGTTCACTGTTTCGAATTTCAAAAGTTTTCGGCCGCGGTATTTCAACGGGCTGCAAGCTAGTAGTTCAACATGAATTGCAGCTCTATATGAAACCAAAGACTACAAAATTGGAGCAAATACATGGCTACAAAATAAGAGCTGCCTGAACATTAAAATTGGAGCTTCTGAATATTAAAACTGCTGACGACGTCGATCTCAATCAGAAATTTAAAAAGGAAAATTCTTTTTTATCCTTTATTTTAAACATGAAAAATATCCTTAAGACACTGAATTCAATGTATTTTCTTCTATATTCAGTCTGAGAATCATTTCCGTGAGCTGTTCCCTAATCATATTTTGTAACGGACACTGAATTAAAAGGCTATTATTTGTGTCTCAATGCAACAAAATATATTATAATAATGAAAATATTGGGATTTCTCCATACAATGTGAATGGAAGGTCAAATTCGGATCATCCTATCTTTTAAAATAGGCTTTTTCCAAAAATGTTTTGGAGATAAGCATTATATTAAGGGATTCCTTGTGTAAACCTGCTTCACCCTCCCCTTCTTTAGTTCAGAACGCCAGTAACCGGAATGGACACGAAAACGTTAACATGTCTTTCGAAAAAAAATTTAAAGACCACTAAACGACGGAGAGGAATTTTTTATGATAGAACGGCTATCCAGTATCTTTCTCTCTCTCTCCCACCCACCGTTGATTTTTTTCTCTAGAACGGGCCTGCTTGAAAAAAAATTTTTCCGCTCTGGTTACATTTGCATTTTTTAATTTTTTTTCTAAACTGTAAATGCAGCTAACTTCATGAACTCACATCACACTGGGAACTGAAAGCTGAACCACAAAATAGGCTAAGGCCGGCTTAATCTGACAAGGTGTCTTACACCTGAAACTCCTTCTGTTTACAACACACCAGTGCGCTAGTCACAAGCCCACATCTCCACCACATCCTCAGTAGCTCATTCATGCAGTCTCCGCACACTCCAGTGATCACCTTCTAGGAACGCACGTGTCAAAACACTCGTCTGATTGGATGAGAACAGAGCTATGACGCGGAAAACTGACGCTCGTGCCGCAGCTTTCCTGTCACGTGCCATAGTCTTGTAGCATGACGTGATCACTCGTGCAAAGCTTGATGCAGCATCATTTTGCGGTTGATGCACGTTTCAAGAACGTTGGTATTGGCTGATTTTGAGGAGTATCATGCAATGCAAACGGGTGATACACCACATCTTCCTTATTCTGTGGTATCATTAACGTTTTTGTGAAGTAGGTGCACATTATTCGCTTCATTGTTTTGCTATGGAATGGTTGCAAACTGTTTTTTTTTTCCAAGGTAAAAAAATTACCTTTTCAAGCCTCTGTTTACCATAGAGATGCGGCAGGAAGCTGTCAGTGTAATACGCTATGGAAAAGATCAATGAGTAAGGTGAAGGTTGAGTTGTTTCACCTCTGAGTGGCATTTTTTTGGCACACAATGGGCTAAATAGCCAGGTCACAAGGACCCCAAACTATAAGAATATGAGAGAAGGTGATCCACTGGACATCTGTTAAAAGACAGATTGCAGCCTCCCGTCAAGACCATCCATCATGCTCTATAACGTGCACAGTGTATGGCTTTCGCGCACACGAGACTACGGCTCCCTATCTGATAAAACGGCGGTCTTTTCAAACCCATCGGTGTCCCCTAGTGACTGAAGGCCGGACAACTGAAGGAGTTCTGCAGAGATAAATCTCAACGCTGGCCCAAGTGGGACTCTAACAAGGGAAATGCAGATTACGAGACTGGCACACTATCGACAGAGGCACCCCCACCGCATCCCTCTTACGAATATATACACGTAATGTTATTCTTCTGCACATGATTTAATGTTCCATCAGATGCATAGTGGTATTCTCGTCTCAGAGAAAGCACGACTACAATTTAATCCACTAGCACGCTTGGGGCTACATGATTTAGGACTCTAACGTTAGACACCGCGTATGTCCGAAATGCATAACTCGGATTCCACCTCGGGTTCGAACTACATTAAAAATTATTGAACGTGAACTACATATATCAATATTTTTTAAATCCGTCCAAGCCCGATTATGGAAAAATAATTGTTACATGATTCTAAAACATATATATTGTTGCGGATTACCAAAATGGATAGCCACTGAGCGTGAGTATTAAAAGCTATATTTCAAAACCAAATTCAATACAAGGTAAATTGTTACAAAGGAAATATGGATGAAGTATCTTATTAACAAATCAACTATTAACATGCACAAGTCATCAATCTTCCTGCGTAGAGCACACAATATCAGCTCTGTGTATTTTACTAAATATTACCTTTTACTTGATTTACCAGGTCACCCGAAGATCTTCACTCGTAAACCAATTCTCGTCCTGTGCTAATAACTGTTCACACACTAGCCGAACAAAAAGACAGTCCGTGTAGACATTCGAAGTTAGCCATAAAAGTTCCCACTTTTATACTTCCGCGTATACACAACACATCAAGTTACTTCTTGATACTTAACGATAAAAGATCCCACTTTTATCCTTCCGCGTATACACAACACATCAAGTTACTTCTTGATACTTACGCGCACTGTCTCAGAACAGCTCACCGTCCATTTTCGAACTCACCGACCGTTACAATACACAACGACCGTTACAATACACAACGACCGTTACAATACACAACGACCGTTACAATACACAACGACCGTTACAATACAAAACGACCGTTAACGCTCCACTCTTCTTCTCCAAATTCTCCCAAAGTTCTTATTCGTTCGCTGAAACTTTGCTTTCGGTTGCCAGATTCTTCTGTCGTAACACTGCCCCCTTCCTAGGTCTTGTTCGTCCCGAACAATTCTGGATTCCAAAGTTTCTTCAGTTCCTCGATGAAACGGGGCCAAACGATCCACGTGAACCACCTTGCACTTTGTAGCTGGACGTCGACGAATGCGGTATTCCACGTCTGTGTCAAAATGAAAGCGAATCTCATTATGACTTAGATTTCTTTTCTGACTGAAGCCTCGTCCACAAATATAATACGTGTAAGGCCTATAGCCCTTGTGAACACGTTTATGTCTCCGCAGGGAGAAGAATCGACTAAGAGTTTTCGTGCAAAACCTGTAAAAAGTTTTCTTCTTTGTCGAAAGTTTTCTTCTTTGGATTTTTACTTCTATCAACAGTAACAAGGAATGAAAGTCATTAGTGACATAAAATCTAGGGAGGAGTTTCATCCTCCAGTCTGACCCTTTTGTCAGTTGACTTTCACTTAATTCAGAACTGTCGTGATGAACCTTCAGCCATATTTCACCTGATTCAATTTGATCCCCAAGGTGCTTCACAATTATATCAGCTCCATAATTCTTTTTAGCGCTTCGGTCCATCTCCTCCTTCCATACTCTTGCTAGGACTGCAGCTTCTAATCCGACAACCTTACCTGTTTCTCCTGTATAAGTGAAATCAGTGATGTGTCGGGCTGCTAGCAATATTTTTTCTGTTTTATCTTCACATAGCCAGCTTGCAACATCTTCAGATACTCCTTGTTCTATTAACATGTTACGAAACTTGTTCAAAGCATTGCCGTTATGCAGAACCTTGCAGACACGTGATGCTTCATCTACCCTATTATCCACAATGTTCACCAAACGCAGAAGTTCTCCTCCTAACTCTTCGACGAGCTCTTGCAGTTCCAAGGATCCGTTACCAAGGAAACACTGAACAGCTTCCATCACTTCCAGAGAGTTGTCAACAGAGTTTTCAAGAGGTGAATCCATGTTGCTGATAACAGCTGAACAACTCAAACTCTTCATTCCACGAGCTTGTGATGCTGCAACCATTTTCTTAACTAAATCATCAGCAACATCTTCTGTACTGATGAGATCAATAGCTCCTTTTCCGAATTCAACATCATAAACCAAAGCACACACTCCTTCAGCCAGCTTTTTGGACACAATTGAGCATCTCATTAGAGGAACGCTATCTACGGTAGCCGTCAGATCCTTGCAGCGGTAAATCTCCTTATCTGTTGGCACCAGCTCCTCTGTCTGTACTACGATGCAACATCCGACGTCTTCCATCATCTGCTCGATTTTATCTTTAGTGCAGTCGACTGTAAAGCCAGGGATGGATTCCAATTTGTCCAGAGTATCTCCCGTCAATTGGAGAGCACGACCGGAGATCATAGGGACCTTGAGACCTAAAGCAGCAAGTGCAGGAGCCAAGACAAGACTCACTTTGTTGCCGACACCTCCTGTGCTGTTTTTATCTACCATCCGATGGCGCCACTCGGGTCTCCAGCAAAACACATGACCCGAGGAGGTCATAGTTGCTGTTTCTTCGGAATTCAGTTTCCTGGAGCTCTCATTGTAATTAGCCAGGGAAACATCAGTCATGATTGCCAAATTGTTCATTCTGGAGATCAGCGACGAGTTTTGTAACATGATATTGTCCACTTTAGAGCTCTTGTAATCGTGATAAAACTTTTCTATATCCTTATAATCTAAATGGTTATAATGTCCAAATCTGCACATTGACTGTTCAGAAAAGAAATTCAGCATGGTTTCGTTGAGATTGTCTGAGGGCTTTACTTCTCTCTGATCGTAACTCTGAGGCTTAGTTTCATCCAGAAAGTTAGTCTTTGAAGTACCGTCTCTGCCTGAAGCTCTTTTACTAGCATCACCTGTTATGCTTCTAAGCCATTCTTCGGAATTCCTCTTCCTTAAATCCCCACTTTCTATAAACGATTCAAGTGTGGCTATATGCTTCGGAAAAATCTCTCCGACTTCCCTGGTAACGACGAAGGGCACTTTGTATCTATGATGAATGGACGCCTCTTCTTTACTCGGACCACTCTGCGAAACGTAAACTCTGTTTCGTTCCCCTTCATTACCACTCGTTACTCTGCCTTTGCGATAATTGTCCATGACGCATTTTGCTGACAGCGAGGAATAGAATACCTTTCGTGTGGATCTCTCTTCAGATCGTGCCAGACTTGTATACCTAGGTATTTTGAAGTGCAAAGCGTACTGTATAGTCTCACAGCTCTCTGATCTGTGTGATTGTTCTTCACAGTTCCTAAACATGTCACCAGCGACATAGACACTCTGCCATGCATTACCAGTAGTTGCGTGGTCAAAGGCATCATCTGCGCTATCTCTACAATTCTTGATTTCCAGTAGCAGATCCACAGTTTTATATGCGTTGCCTTTCTCTTTTTCTTTTCCATGTTTACAATCTAACTTAACACTATCAAGATCAACTTTTTCACTGACAAATTCAACATTTAAACTATTGAATTGTCTATTGAGTTCGGTTTTACTATCCTTGAACTGATCAATAATCTTACCAACTTGAGGAGCCACTTCATCTCTCATCTCAGTATTTTGTGCGGCCATTTCGGCTTTCAAGTCACCTATTTTATCGCTTTGGGCAGCTAGATCACTTTTAATATCAGTCATCTGCGTAGCCATATCGGCTTTCATATCAGTCACCAGCGTAGCAATAACGGCTTTCCTATCAGTCATCAGCGTAGCAATAATGGCTTTCCTATCAGTCATCAGCGTAGAAATAACGGCTTTCCTATCAGTCATCAGCGCAGCCATATCGGCTTTCATATTAGTCATATCGGCTTTGAAGCTATTTATCAACTTTACTAATTCATCCATACTTCTAGTTAACGGCATTCAATTAATTAATCCCACTTCTGACACCAAATGTTGCGGATTACCAAAATGGATAGCCACTGAGCGTGAGTATTAAAAGCTATATTTCAAAACCAAATTCAATACAAGGTAAATTGTTACAAAGGAAATATGGATGAAGTATCTTATTAACAAATCAACTATTAACATGCACAAGTCATCAATCTTCCTGCGTAGAGCACACAATATCAGCTCTGTGTATTTTACTAAATATTACCTTTTACTTGATTTACCAGGTCACCCGAAGATCTTCACTCGTAAACCAATTCTCGTCCTGTGCTAATAACTGTTCACACACTAGCCGAACAAAAAGACAGTCCGTGTAGACATTCGAAGTTAGCCATAAAAGTTCCCACTTTTATACTTCCGCGTATACACAACACATCAAGTTACTTCTTGATACTTAACGATAAAAGATCCCACTTTTATCCTTCCGCGTATACACAACACATCAAGTTACTTCTTGATACTTACGCGCACTGTCTCAGAACAGCTCACCGTCCATTTTCGAACTCACCGACCGTTACAATACACAACGACCGTTACAATACACAACGACCGTTACAATACACAACGACCGTTACAATACACAACGACCGTTACAATACAAAACGACCGTTAACGCTCCACTCTTCTTCTCCAAATTCTCCCAAAGTTCTTATTCGTTCGCTGAAACTTTGCTTTCGGTTGCCAGATTCTTCTGTCGTAACAATATATACGGAAATGGTGCAGCTAAACCTGTTTTCGAATTTTTCGTATTGAAATATTTAAGAAATTAGAAATTATGAGACAATTATGATGCTTGAGCAATATCGTTACACACCTAAAGACGTTCATAATTTAGATAGAATACAAAAAAAGTAATCAAAAGCTGAATAGTACTTTATGAATTTTTAATTACGAAACACTAGTTAAAAGGCTGAATCATGAAAGAAATTATTTCTTCTTTTTTTTTTTCAAAATTACAAGCAAATTTTGAAATTCAAATTACAATTGAGCCCAAAAGTAGTTGTGTTAATGAATTAGATCCCAAAGATATCTGTATTATCTTTAGCCCGTGCCTAGAGACATTTGTTATTTGAAGCCAAATCTAGATACATCTCTAGCCTTAACTGGCATAGTGGTTAGGCAGCTAGCGACTGTTCCAGCAAGGCAAACTTTGTGTGTTGTGTTAGCTCTAACTAAGGCAGTGACTTCGGTCTTAGTAGGGCATGTCCTTGTATGAGAAGGCCTGTATTAAGCTAGGAGTAGCTTCTAGGATTCTTCTCTGTCCTATATGTCGCAAATAAATATTTGAAGCCAAGCCTAGATACATCTGTAATATTTGAAGCCAAACCTAGATACATCTGTAATATTCTAAGCCAGAGACCGAAAACATTTTTTTTTTAATCCAAACCTATATATATCTGTATTATTCTAAGCCCGAACCTGAAGACATTTAAAGTCCAAGCCTAGATACATTTGTAATATTTGAAGCCAAGCCTAGATACATCTGTAATATTTTAAGTCAAACCTAAATGCATCTGTAATATTTAAAGCCAAACCTAAATGCATCTGTAATATTTGAAGCCAAACTTAGATACATCTATAATATTCGAAGCCGAGCCGAAAACATTGTTATTCGAAGCCAAACTTACATACATCTCTAATATTTGACACCAAGCCTAGATATATCTGTAATATTCGAAGTCCGAGCCTGAAAATATTTGTTATTTGAGGCCAGGCGTAGATACATGTGTAATATTTGTAGCCAAGCATAGATACAGCTGTAATATTTGTAGTCAAGCCTAGATACATCTATAATAATTGAAGTCAAGCCTAGATACATCTGTAATATTTGAAGCCAAGTCTAGATATATCTATATTGTTTGAAGCCAAGCTTAAATACATCTATAATATTTGAAGCCAATCCTAGATACATCTGTAATATTTGAAGCCAATCCTAGATACATCTGTTATATTTAAAGCCAAGCATAGGTTCATTTGTAATATTTGAAGCCAAGCTTAGATACATCTGTAATATTTGAAGCCCGAGCCCGAAGACATTTGTTACTTGATGTCAAGCCTAGATACCTCTCTAATATTTGAAGCCAATCCTAGATACATCTGTTATATTTAAAGCCAAGCCTAGGTACATTTGTAATATTTGAAGCCAAGCTTAGATACATCTGTAATATTTGAAGCCCGAGCCCGAAGACATTTGTTATTTGATGTCAAGCCTAGATACATCTCTAATATTTGAAGCCAAGCCTAGATACATCTGTAATATTCGAAGTCCGAGCCTGAAGATATCTGTATATTTGAAGCACAAGCCTGAAGACATTTGTTCAACCCATTTCAATTTGACCACTTTCGAATTTCAACTAGATTCGAACCATTTAAAAAATTACCACTTCGATTCGATTTGACTCATCTTAATTTGACAACATCCTTCTGAGATATTACAAATGCATCTGTAATATTCGAAGCCAAGTCTAGATACATCTGTAATATTGAAAGCTTGAGCTCAATTCTAGTTCCATCTAGACAATAAAAGAGGAGCAAGCTAAATTAATTTCAAGAGGCAATGCATTCCAGTTGGAATTTAACTGATGAATTAATAGTATATACGATTATTTATACTGAAATAAAATAAAAGCAGAAAATTTTAGATGGT
Source organism: Ryuthela nishihirai (assembly GCA_038380435.1). NCBI lineage: Eukaryota > Metazoa > Arthropoda > Arachnida > Araneae > Heptathelidae > Ryuthela > Ryuthela nishihirai. Next base: position 32,477,196 of record JAWZYU010000019.1, on the reverse strand, counting down.
CGTTAAAAAGTTAAAAATGTGCAAACTCAAGTTGGAGCAACAATCAACAGAGGGAAGACCCCGTCAAGTGCATCCTTAGAGTTATTTAACATACACAACGTAAGACTGCTCTATTTTTATGTCAAATTTGCACGCGAAGGACGCCAACCATTAGCATGACATCGGTGTCCCCTTTCCTCACTGAGAACAGAGCGGGGATCAGCAGAGAAAACTTCAACGCAAATATAGCTGGCACTTGAACATCGGAATATCCGATTACGAGCATGGCGATTAACCGATTGAATCAATCCTCCGCAGTAAAATAATTCAAAATTGGGTTTTCGAATTTCAACATTTTAATTTAACCACTTTCCAATTTTGATTCCAAGTCAATCCATTTCAATTTGAATCACTATCGAATTTCGACCTTATTTTAACCCATTTTATTTTAACCACTTTAGAATTTCGATTCAATCGATTTTAATACTCGATTTGACCACTTTCGAATTTTGACTCGATTCGACCCATTTTAATTTAACCACTTAGAACTTCGATTCGATCCATTTCAATTTGACCACTTTCGAATTGATTCGACTCATTTTAATATTAACAGTTTTCGAATTTCGATTCGACCCATTTAAATCTGACCATTTTCGAATTTTGACTCAATTATATCCATTTTAATTCAACCGCTTCCGAATTACGAATGAAAAACATCCTTAAGACACTGAATTCAATGTATTTTCTTCTATCTTCAGTCTGAGAATCATTTCCGTGAGCTGTTCCCTAATCATATTTTGTAACGGACACTGAATTAAAAGGCTATTATTTGTGTCTCAATGCAACAAAATATATTATAATAATGAAAATATTGGGATTTTTCCATACAATGTGAATGGAAGGTCAAATTCGGATCATCCTATCTTTTAAAATAGGCTTTTTCCAAAAATGTTTTGGAGATAAGCATTATATTAAGGGATTCCTTGTGTAAACCTGCTTCACCCTCCCCTTCCCTAGTTCAGAACGCCAGTAACCGGAATGGACACGAAAACGTCAACATGTTGAAACTCCATTGAAATGGAAAAAACTCCATTGAATGAAATGGAAACTCCATTGAAATGGAAAAAAAATGGAAAACATTGAAAAAAAAATTTTTTTTCCAATGTTTTCCATTTTTTTTTACATTTCAATTTCACCATTTCGAATTTCGATTCTACCCATTTTAATTGAACTCTTTTTTTCTCATTTTAATTTCTCTCATTTTTGTTTAACACTTTGGATTTCGATTCGATCCATTTCAATTTGACCGCTTTCGAATTTCGATTCAATTTAGGTCTTCGGAATTTCGACTAGATTTGACAACTTTCGAATTTCGACTTGATTCGACCCATTTTAATTTAACCACTTTCAGACTTCGATTCGATCCATTTAAATTTGACCACTTCCGAATTTCGACTCGATTCGACCCATTTTAATTCAACCAGTTTCGAATTTCCATTAAATCCACTTCAATTTGACCGCTTCGGAATTTAGACTTAATTTGACCACTTTCGAATTTTCACTCGATTCGACTCATTTTAATTTAACCACTTTCGAATTTCGATTCGATCCATTTTAATTTGACCATTTCGAATTTCGACTCGACTCATCTTATTTTAACCAATTTCGATTCAATTTGACCGTTTTCGAATTTTGACTCAATTTGACTACTTTCAAATTTCAACTCTATTCAACCCATCTTAATTTAACCACATCGACCTGAGAAAATTCTAAGACCTACCATTTCTTTTTTCTCTTTTTTGAATCTAAAAACCTACTTAAAGGCGAAATTTGTATGATTTTTTCTGGGTGCTTGGTTCAAATCTTTATTCACTTTACTCCCAACCTCACCATTCGAACTGTTTGGCTTTCCCCCTTTTTTGGACTTTGTATGGGGATTTACAGATAGGAACAGTTTGCACAAACATAGACCACCAAGGTAGAAGAGTACTTGATGATTATGGATCAGGCTAGTGATTAGTGGAGACACAGCGTCTGTCTGCGATGTCTACCGACCATTTCCGAGTTCATCCTTGAAAGGCAAAGGAAAATCACTATAATAATGACACGAAAAGTCAGTTCAGACACATACAACCCTCAGTTTTTATTGCCATTATCTCCTGTCTTATCACCACAGTTACACAAGAACTTCCACCTACTCCAAGTCGTAAAATAGCAACCAAGCATGCAAATGTCTACATTAGAATGAAAACGTTTACCACTCAATGGCAAGCTGTAACACACATTTTCCTTACACTTGAACTTGTCAGAGATTCTTATCTTTGTAACATGCTTGGAATTGGCAATGGAAAACGCTTACTTCTGTATTTTAATAACTGAGTTGTAAACGTGAGATTTTGATGAGTAAATATGCACAAAAAAAGCAAATTCTTTTCATCTGTATAATAATAATATGCGGGATTTATGTTATTTGAATTTAATAAGGCATTATTTAACTAGAATTTAAAAATAGTATTATTGGAGATAAAACACAAAAAAAAAACACTGCCCTTTATTAAATAAATTCAAATTTATCTCTGGAAATCAAAATAACATATTTTACCTCAAAAATAAATGTGCTGAAAATTATAAGGACAGAAACGAAAAAAAAGAGCGTAAATAGCAGATATAATATAGATGTATAATTAATATAATTTACCTTTAATCACCACACTGATGTGCTTGGAAAGACCGCCGTCCGTCGGATGGGATGTTAAACCGTGGCCCCTTGTGCGGGAGAGCTATCCCTGAGCACGTCAAAGAACACGCTGGATGGCCTTGACGGGAGTCTACCATCTGTCTCCCAACAGCTGTTACATTGGGTCCTCTCCCCCAACCATCTCTGAACCTTTGTGGTCCATGTAACCTGGCCATTTAGCCCGTGGTGTGCAAAAGAGTGCCGTTCAGAGGTAAAACACCCCAACCCATTAACCACCAGCCTTATCCTTCTAATGAAACAGGTCTACCTAAATGAATACCATTTTCGAACATTATTTTTGATGTTATACAATATGTATTACAGAAAGTAACTACTAGCGTCTATGTTACGTGAATGCGATTTAACAAAAACGTTTGAAGATGTTAGCTAAAAATTTGAATCTGTACCTCAAGTTTAAAAAAATGGATCCTTTTTCTCTAACCCAATTTTGTCGTACTCTTGTGAACTGCCCATTTTTGGCTTCGAAAAATGCTCTGAGTGGGTAAAAACGGCAACCGAAACTCAGCAAAGTTTAGAAGTTAAAATGCATTTAATGAATCGAATGGTTGTTTTAATGAAACGTTTTTCCTCTCTTTAGTTCTATAAAGGAATATCTGATCAAACTAAAATATATATATTATTTTTGTCAGTGGTCTGCAACTTTTCTAGTTGTACAGTTGCTCAAATAAATATCCGAACGCTATGGTTGATTACAGAATTCAGAAAAAATATCTGGCAGCTTTGCTTTAGAAATTAGAATTTAGAAATTAGTGATCTGGCAATTTGCCAGGTCACTAATTTCTAAATTCTAATTTCTAATTCTGTAATCAATCAAAGTTGCCAGATCACTAATTTCTAAACAAAATCGTTGCCAGATATTTTTTCTGAATTCTGTAATCAACCAAGGTTGCCAGATCACTAATTTCTAAAAAAAATCGTTGCCAAATATTGTTTTTGAATACTGTAATCAACCATAACGTTCGGATATTTATTTGAGCGACTGTACATCTCCCACTAATAATTAGGTACTGACAGACCCCTTTTTTTTATCTTAGAATTAGTTTAGCTCAAGTAAAATTTGCGATTTGAATACCTGCATGATTGCAAAGGACTTTAAACAACTCTAAAATTCAATCGTTAACAGGCGTGGCTCAGTCGGTAGCGCGCCAGGCTCGTAATCTGTAGTTCCCAGGTTCGAGTCCCAGCTGGGTCAGCGTTGAGATTTATCTCCACAAAACTCCTTGCCCACGGTCAGTAGGGGACACCGATGGCCTTGGAAAGGCCACCGTCCGTCGGATGGGACGTTAAGCCGTGGTTCCGTGTATGGAAGACGTTAAAGAACACGTTGCACCCTGTGCACGTTAAATAACACACTGGAAGGCCTTGACGGGAGGCTACCATCTGTCTCCCAACAGCTGTTCCAGTGGGTCCCCTCCCCCAACCTCCTCTGAGCCTTCAGGGTCCATGTGACCTGCCCATTTAGCCTATGGCGTGCAAAAATAGTGACGCTCAGAGGAAAAACAACGCAATCGTTAAAAAAAGTATGTTTTTTAGCAAATCTATTTTTGTAGACTTCTTCTCGTATCCATTGAGGTTCACGCCATGCAGCTGCTAATCACTGAATAGCGTAAATATCATAGCAAAAATAAAGGCTACAGGACCTAATTAAGTTTTCAACGTTCGTTGTTTTGACCACACATGATTAGCAACGACACGAATCAGTACGAATCACAGCTCACATTTGCCACTTTTCTAAAACATTAAACTGCACCGCATTCGAACAACCAATGGGGTTAGGAAAAGAAAGTGGCCTGAACATGTTTTAATTCAACAGCTCAACTGGGATTAGTTGTTTTAATGCAAACGCACCTTAAGAGATTCGCATCTTGTTGTTGATATCTTACCAAGACATTTAACCATCCACTGCAGGTGGGCCAGCCCACCAATGCGAATCCTCCCACTGTACTCTCTCTTGAATCATTAACACGGTTGCTTCACACCTTCAACGGACAGGTGATGGCGCAGCGCAGACCCCTGGTGGCCTGCTGATGGAAGTCGATTAAAGGGGGAAAAGAGGAACCTATAGATGCATCGAGAGAAGGGGAGGCTGTTGCTAGAAGGGCGAGCACCCATCGTTTCATTAGAGTCTCGCAGAATACAGCGATCCCGACGTTGATACTGACTAATCACCTTCAGCGTTCCATTGCGTTCGCTGGGTCGAGTACTTGCTCCTTCATTCGTTTTCTCCTTCCCTCCCTCAACCTCCTGTCTATTTCCTTTCGCGGGTGGATAGGGGGCGCTCTCCTGTCACTCAGACACTGACAGCCGTCCAATCTATCACGTGACAACGGGGTCAGAGCGAGTTTACGAAAGTCAAAGAAACAAAGTGCCAGCTTAATCACAACACCGCCCCTTCGCACTTGAGATTAATAACCCGGGAGTTCATGCTGAGCCGTGGTTCCAATCGCTTCGTAAGACGCATTAACAAGTGCTCACGTGACCGGCGCGTTTCAAGGGCTTTGCTCTTGCCCGGTGCCGACCAGATCGAGATCTGAAGCAATCTCTCTCTCGTTTAAGCAACATTCTTTAAGGGTTTAAATTTGGTGGTGTGTTATGAAGGTGTAGTTATGGGTTGTTTTACCTCTGAGCACACAATGAATATAGAAAGAGCACACAACTTTCTATGCACACAATGGACTAAATGCCCTGGAAACAAGGAATACAGGGGTTCAGATAAAGTTGAGAGAAGAGGACCCATTGTACTGCTTTTTGGAGGCATATAAAGCCTCCTGTCAAGGCCGCCATCAGTTGGAGGGACATAAAGCCATGGTTCCTTCTGCGTGAGTCTTATCTTGTACACGTTAAAGAACGTTCTATGGTCTTGATTGGAGGTTTGCATCTTTCTCCCAACAGCTGTCCAGTGGGTCTCCTCCTCTCAGTTTTCTCTGATCTCTTGGGACCCTTGCGATCTGATCATTTTGTTGCTATGGGTTGTTGTTTTACCTCTGAGAAACACTTTTTTTGCACACAGTGGGTTAAATGATCAGGTCACAAGGAACCAAAGAACTCAGAAAATGACCAAGGAAAAGAATCCACTGGACAGCTATTAGGATTTGGGTTGGGTTGTTTTACCTCTGAGCGGCACTTTTTTGCACACCATGGGCTAAATGGCCAGGTCACATGGACCCCGAAGGCTCAGAGAAGGTTGGGGGAGGGGACCCACTGGAACAGCTGTTGGGAGACAGATGGTAGCCTTCCGTCAAGGCCATCCAGCGTGTTCTTTAACGTGCCCAGGGTATGGCTCTCCCGCACACGGAGCCACTGCTTAACGTCCCATCCGACGGACGGCGGCCTTTCCAAGCTCAGCGGTGTCCCCTACTGACCGTGGGCAGGGCGGGGAAATTTTGCGGAGATAAATCTCAACGCTGACCCAGCTGGGACTCGAACCTGGGAACTACAGATTACGAGCCTGGCGCGCTACCGACTGAGCCACCCCCGCCCCACAGCTATTAGGAAACAGATGGAAGCCTTTCGCCGAGGTCATCCAGAATGTTCTTTAACGAATGCTCAGGGTATGACTCTCTCTTGCCCATGAGGTCATGGCTTAATCTCCTATTCGACGCACGTAGTGGAGTTAAATCTCAGCACTGAGCTTACTTGGGACTTGAACCTAGGAACTGCAGATTACGAGCTTGGCACTGTACAGATTGAGGCCAACCCTCGCCTCAGTGAAATCTGTAAACGGTTGGTGAATATATTCGTAATAATACACTGAACCCTAGATTTCACGCACTAATAGGATGGCACGGAGTTCAGTTAATATTGAAAGAACGTTAAATCCGAATCCTTATATGACGCTATATAGAGTACATGGCCATGTGTAATAGCGGTAATAGCAAATTATGTAGTGCTAAATATGAATATAAAAATTCCAATGTAATTTTGAAATATTCGAAATGAAAAAAGGTAAAAATTTCAGTAAGGAGAGCACATTATTTATTTTCGAAATTTCCAACCGAAATAGTATAACAAATTCAACAAGATGCAACTGTATTAAGATTAGCGGATGAAGACAGAACGAAGGTGTAAAATACTATTATGTCATTGTATTATTCTCTCCTGCAGATAAGTTGTTAGCTTTGCGGGACATTTATAAACGGAAATGAATTATTTGTAATTGCTTGAATAAACAAATGATTAAAAAAACAACACAGAAATGAACAATATTGTACACATGGGCGTAACTATGGATGAGATGAGAGGGATGCTCCCCTCCCAAAGGAAATCAGAGTTGCCAAAATTCAACGTGACTTGGTAATATATCTTGGTAAAGTGTAAAAATTGTTTTTTTTTTTTTTAATTAAGGGGAATTGGTGGAATATGAAGCAACTCGGTAAAATAGAGTTGTGAAATATAGAGATTTTTTTTTTGTAAAATTAAGGGGAGTTGAAAAAGTTTGAAGCGACTAGGTAACATATAGGAGAGTTGTAAAAAATTGAGATTTATTTGTTTCTTTTATTTATTTTGTAAAATTAAAGGAATTGACAAAATTTGAAGCGACTTGGTATAATCCAGACGAGTTGTGAAAAATCGATTTTTTTTTAATTAAGAGGAGTTGGCAAAATCTTGGTGATTTGGCGAAATTCGAAACGACTTTGTAAAATCCAGGTGAGTTGGAAAAATTGACATGGGTTTAATAAAATTAAGGGCAATCGGCAAAATCGAGGCAGATTCGTAGCGAGTTGGCGAGTAGTGAAAATTGAGATTAGTTTAGTAAAGTTAAGGAGAGTTGGCTAAAATCGAGGCAACTTAACAAAATCGATCTCAGTTAGCAAAAAAAAATTGTTCTCTCATAGTACAAGTGCGAAACACCACTTTCTTCCACCGATGACTGTTATCTGTCTTCGGTCTAGCAAAGCAGCAAAATAACCGCCCACAAAGCCATAAAGCCTAATTTCTCGCTTCAAGCAGACATGTTTGTTTTAAGAAATGAACTAGGCAAATGCTAGGGGCCAAAAGTAAGAGTGGTCCGAAAATACAAAATTTATCGTTTTGTCAGAGGTTTCACAATAATAATTTAGTTCCGTTTTTTTTCGAATTGACAAGTCTGGAAAACTAAACATCAATGGATATGGTATTGGTCCGCATCAGAGTCCTTGATCATTTACCCCATTATAGGGAAGTCAAAATAACATGTATGCCATCCATACCAGTTCTTCACTAGTCAACATTTAAGTTATGATAGAATAGAGGTGGCCACGCCTAGGGAAAACCGAGAATACTGGGACTAAGAGAGTATCAGAAACGATGTTGAATTCCCAAAGGGTCTCCGAGACATTTGGTAATATTAGTTGATGTTAAGCTTATAGTTTAAGATGTTAGTTGATGTTGTTCTGAGACAGCAATTTATAGTCTGGTTGTTTTTCTCTTAAAGATGTACAGTCGCTCAAAAAAGTATCCGAACGCTATGGTTGATTACAGAATTCAGAAAAAATATCTGGCAACGATTTTTTAGAAATTAGTGATCTGGCAACCTTCGTGTCACGTGATTATACTGTAGAATTAGTGATCTGGCAACCTTCGTGTCACGTGACACGTGACACGAAGGTTGCCAGATCACTAATTTCTAAAAAAATCGTTGCCAGATATTTTTTCTGAATTCTGTAATCAACCATAGCGTTCGGATACTTTTTTGAGCGACTGTACATAAAAGGGCTGTAAGCTGGTCCGAGGCAAAAGCAGTCCAAGTAGCTGATTAAGGAGCAATAACGGATTAAGGAGGGAACGTTAAGAGAGGGCTGTTCACTGCTGCATAGAATCCTTTTCAGGTAATGTTGTGTACTCTTGATATAAGATATATTAAGTCTAAACGACAAAACAAAAATGCTATGAAACGAAACTTGGGTCCACGGGATTATAGGCGATTGTCAAAGTCACTCACAGACAAAAAAATTTTTTTTAGATAGAGACCGCTGCTCTATATAGGAATAACTCATTGATCCATGAATGAACCCAATAACGACAGGAAATTAACTGAGATTGCTCCTGTTTAAAAACGCAAGTAGTAAAAGAAAACCCCTGAGCTCTTTGGGAACTAAATTATTGACAAGTATGTCAAATAATGTTTCGTTAATCAACCACAAAAAACTTTTAAACTCAAATATAATTTATAAATAACAATAATAAATATCCCCTCAAGCAGCTACTTGCCACAGAGGTCTGACAGGAGCCTGTCAGTTTATATACCACAGTAGGAGATCTGAGAGGATGGCAGGACCTCAGCAGAAAAACCACACACACACATCCATGCCTAATCCGGGGCTCGAACCCAGGTCCCTTAGATCAGTAGCCAAGCGTGCTAACCACTCGTCCACGGGACGGCTCTTTATAGTTCCTTATTATAATTCAGTGAGAAGAATCAGTTTTATGAATTAATTATACTGTACAAGGTGTCCGAGAAAGAACGAATACCTTCCAAATATGTTTCATGAGGAAATAAAGGGAATTTGAAGAATACAATTTTCACCATATGAACAAGCAACTCAAAAAGCTTATAGCAGAGGTGGCCAAACAGTCGATCGTGTAGTTGTCATAGCTGGTTATCAGCTTACACTAATGTGAACGCCCTGGTCACTGCCACTACTGTATCACAGGTCTTAGTGTTTGTGAGCGAATTTGCAGCTGGAATTTTTTTAATAAAATGTATAATTCTAGCATAATCGTGCAATTCTCGTAATATGTTTGATGCTAAATTGCTATTTTATGCTTATGTAGTCAAGCAGTGTTAAATCCTTATTATGACTTATCAGTAGTAAATAATCACAGGATAAGTCCTGTAGACATGGAACTCAGTCCTGTAGACATGGAACTCATGAAATGATGAGCTGAAAAAAATTTGGTTTTGCCATGAGTGGGATTCGAACCCACGTCTCCAGTAAACATGTCTATGGTCGATAGCAAAAGATTTTCTGTCTTAAAAGTCGATCACAGAGTCCAAACGTTTAGTCGTCCTGGCTTATAACACTTCAACTTAAGCACCGTTTGGTCGCTCTTACAATGCACGTGCAGTATTCAAATGCTCCGTAAAGCGTTGATACATATTTGAGGCCTGATGCCTTTTACAGCACGGACGATGTGGCTTTTTCAGATCTTATAAAGATGTGACTGGTGTGCGGTACAGTTAATCCTTTGTGTACTACCATAAGAAGAAATCCATGGGTGTTAAGACCAGTGACCTAGGAGAACATGGAACGGGACCACCCCTTCTGATCCGTCTGTGGCGAAAAGTTGTATCTAGAAATTGCCGGACTGTTACACCCCAATATGTTCTTGTTGAATGTGGCCATTTAGATTCAGTTACTGAATTTGTGGAACTGCATACGCTTCCAGTATGTCAAGGTATGCGCTCGTTGGAATAGGCAGCATTTAAAACTAGGAGAGTGCCTCTCTCATGCTGTGAAAACTGTATTCTTGTGTCGTTATTCATTTTCATTTTTCGTTGCTTTTTTCCTCTGATGAAAACTGAATTGTCCTTACTTTATTTCCTCATGAAACATGATTGAAATGTATTCACCCTTTCTCGGGCTTAAATCCCGCTTAAACGCTTCTTTCTCTAACCCCGCTTTAAACTTTCTCTTTTTAAACGGATTATGATGATTTTTAAACCCCGCTTTAAACTTTCTCTGCTTTAAACGGATTATGATGATTTTTAAACCCCTCTTTAAACTTTCTCTGCTTTAAACGGATTATGATGCTAATTTATTTGATTGTAAATATTCTTCAACATTGACACTTAAAGGCCATTGCCTTATTTAAGAACTTTTTTTGCACTGAACATTATTCAATTGAATTAAGGTTGAACTGTAATGAATATATGGCATATTGAATAATAACTGTAATGAATATATTCCCTACTGACCGTGGGCAGGGAGTTTTGATTTATTTGATTGTAAATATTCTTCAACATTGACACTTAAACGCCATTGCCTTATTTAAGAACTTTTTTTGCACTGAACATTATTCAATTGAATTAAGGTTGAACTGTAATGAATATATGGCATTAACTATGTATTTGCATTTATGAAGTAATAAATCAATCAAGTTATCAAGTCTTAGTATAAAGCTGGCGAAGATTCCCCCCAAAAGAATGTTGGGTTGTTTTACCTCTGAGCGGCACTTTTTTGCACACAATGGGCTAAATGGCCAGGTCACAAGGACCCCCGAAGGCTCAGAGAAGGTTGGGAGAGGGGACCCACAGGAACAGCTGTTGGGAGAGAGATGGTAGCCTCCCGTCAAGGCCATCCAGTGTGTTCTTTAACGTGCACAGTGTATGGCTCTCCCACACACGGGGCCACGGCTTAACGTTTCATACGACGGACGGCGGCCTTTGCCAAGCCCATCGGTGTCCCCTACTGACCGTGGGCAGGGAGTTTTGAGGAGATAAATCTCAACGCTGACCTAGCTGGGACTCGAACCTGGGAACTGCAGATTACGAGGCTGGCGCGCTACCGACTGAGCCCCCCCCGCCCCCCAAAAGAATGTAAGGAGTTGATCCTTTCTTGTAGAATTTCTTCACAGTTACCTCTGTCAACAATTTACATGGGTGTATTCTCTTTCTTCAGTAATATTACATAGAAAATATCTGAATTTGTTAATTAAAACTTACTCTACTATATCAAGTTCCTTCGATGTAGGTGTGTCTATAATATCATATTAAAAGTTTGAAACAAACGAAAGTTTTCACGTTCTTTTAATTATAATATTAATTAAAAAATAGAGCGAATAAAATATATAACATTAAGTTTAAAAATTATGTATATTACTGAAAACATATAATATCAATTAAATATGTGGAAGTAAAGTTCACGAAATTTCTCATATCGAAAACGGTTTTTCCATCGACATATTGTTATCTTAAAGTAAAATTTTGACCATAGGGCATAATAAAATAACACCAAAAAGTGCAATAAAAATCATTAAACTCTGATATTTTATGAACATCCCTAATCAAACTCAATAACTAATTATTAAACTCACAAGATATGTAATATATTTAGTAGTATTTTCAGTGTATGCAGTGACGTACCAACAAAATTGGGTAAAACATACATATGTAATCCTAAAAGATTATCTCTCTTTAAAACATAAAATTACGAATGGTAAATAAACAAGACAGTTAAAATCATTTTTCCATGCTTCAGCAAGCACATATTGAATTAGCGTACATAATTTCGAATGGGAACTCCGCTATAACGGATATTGCGCTTTTGATATGGCATTTTGCATAATTTATAAGCTTTATATTAGAAAAAATTCTTAAATTGAGCCTTCAGTCATAGAAGGATATCTGTTTGTAATAACAATAATAAAATTTATGTCAAAGTACTAAACTTGACATAAAGTAAAATGTAAAAAAAAAATTTAAATACAGTAGCTCAAAAAAGTATCCGAACAATACGATTGATTACAAAATTCAGAAAAAGTATCTGGCAACGATTGTTTTAGAAATTAGTGATCTGGCGACCTTCGTGTCACGTGACACGAAGGTCGCCAGATCACTAATTTCTAAAACAATCGTTGCCTGATATTTTTTCTGAATTTTGTAATCAACCGTAGTGTTCGGATACTTTTTTGAGCGACAGTACCTATCTTCCTATATGGACCCTAAAAAGTTAGTTTTGGAGGAGTTGTGTTTGAAGTAGCCCATGATATTGGAGACGTCACAAGTTTTAATTTGAAATATAATTCGTTAAAGTCTAACCCCTCTGGAAGAGAGGAGGTAAGTCATCAGTTTAATATGCCATTGAAAAAATATGCGAGGATCTAGTATGTGTGTACCCCATGAAAATATTTATGGGGCTAAACTTCCAATACCATGGACGGCTGCCTTTTCAAGTCCAACAACCCTTTCTCACCAAGAGCAGAATGGTAGTTTAGCGAAGATAAAATTCAACCCTGGTATAGGGGGACTCAAATTGGACCATCAGATTATGAGCCTGGAGCGCTATCAACTGAGCCAACCCACTCCTGTGTGAGGATAATTCAAAGAAAGAGTAATTGGCAAAAGAGCAATTCCTCAGTAGCATTAAGTCGATCGTGTCGACGCCTATAGAGAAAACTAAATAGGGGAGAGAAGAAAGTCTAGTTTCTTCACATCCATTTCCTCAACGCCCACACTAAGTTTCAAAAGGAGAAACGACATACTATACACTAAACAAAACACGTGTTTATTATGACCATCTGAGATAATGCAAAATCAAAGACATAAAGTCAATTTCCCAATCTTAACATTAAAGCTTGAAATGACAACTAACGGTCTATCAGTCATCTCAATATTCAGATATCCGTATGGATATATGTACTAATATATAGCGTACCTATTGAAAGGAGGAAGCTGAGAATTTGCACAGTGGCAGATCCCTGCTTGACTTGTGTGACTTGTTCATTTGATTTTAGGTGTAGATTGGGAACAAGAAGTAATTAGGGACCAAGTGGTGTACGAGTAACAATTAACTGTGAGAAGAGATAAGGGTCCAATGACAGCAATAGACGTATAACATCAGCACAACGACTTCGACCTGCTCTTCGATGTATGTAATTACCTAAGTCGACTGTATCAACCCTGTGTCGTTAACTTCGCGAGATGACTTATGGCTGAGGTGTGCTTAGAAACTTCCATCCCTGCTTACCCATTATTGACTCAAAGTTAGGCTTGCATGCGTCTAATAGGTTTTGATACACCTGAACACACATACACGCAAAATCTGCGGACCTTTAGTGACAAGGGGTGGGCCTGAGGTCTACAACCTTTTACTTCTAAGAGTTATCTGTAAACATAATAATTATCTCAAGAATTACGCCGAAAATTAGCATCCCATTTATTTGTATTTCATACGTAATGATTGCAATTATGCGGTTATAATTTGTAGTTCAGTAAAACCTGTTAATTGGCGAAGTAATTTGAAGTAAGAAATACAGTTAAGTATTCCAACGGTTGCATGCAAGAAATAAGTACAGAGTTTAGTACCGTGTTACTTCTTAAAATGGAATTTGAATCCATTGTTTTTGACAACTCTTTAGACAGAACTTTGCTCTTCGAAGCTAAGAATTTCAGAGATACGGGAATAGCTAAATTTCCGTCAAAGTTTGATATGATCTTATAAATTCAAAAACACTTAGATATGATCTTATAAATTCAAAAACACTTAGATATGATCTTAGATCTTATGACTGAAATTCAACGTACTCAAGATATAAGAAGTGTAAACTATAGGTAACTACTAAAAAGAACTTAATTGGAACTTCTAATCAAAAATATCACTTCCGATTCGTTTTCGGATAATAATTTTTAAATTTTCCCGTTTCGTTATCGATTTCAGCATATAAAATCAGCGTAAAAATAATGTCAGACAAAGGCTGAATTAAATTAAGAAAAAGGGATCCTCTTGGAGAATAAATCATGGCACTTCTAAAATTCTGATAACTGGAATGGAAGCGATAAAAATATAGCAAATATATATTATATACATTACAAATATTTCGCAATAACATGTATTTTGAAACGGCTATTAGGATAGTGAGGGAAAATGTACACTGCTTAGATTAAAAAAAATCTATCTATAATAATTTTATGCCAGTGCCTAAAATGACATCTGGATGATCTATGCCTAACACCAATATGCATCCAGATACATGTTTCATATTGTTCTAGCAGTCATACTATATATGTTGTTTTAGCTCCAATTGAGGCACCATCGGTTAAATCTGACTACGATTAGCGGAGCATGTTCTTGCATGAGTAAGGCCTGTAAAAGATATGACAGAGTAGAATCCTAAAAGTTACCTTTAAGTGTTGAAAAGGGCGGGAAGCCAAATTGGATACCTCGTTACTTCTAAAGCAAGTTTTTGTGCAAAAATGTAGCTGAAGATAAAGGTGTAAATGAAGACTGAAAATAATCGTGAAAATATAAAAAATAAATTCTCTATATCTTGTTGAAAAACGAGATTTAGATTGATATACTGACGATCTCTACCTTCAGTCACATTTTTCCACAGGAAATCTTACTTCATAAATTGTGGTTGTTTTATTTCTGAACATCGCTTCTTTTTCACACAATGGGATAAATGGTCAGATCTCAAGAACCCCAAGGGTTCAGAGAAGGTGTTCATTAACGTGTACAGGGTATGGCTTTCCTGACAATGGGCTACGGCTAAATGTCCCCTCCGAAAGATATTCCGAACCCATCGATGTTCCCTTTTTCTTCCCAATATCAGGATGAGTATTAGAAAGATAAATCTCAATGCTTTCACAGTTAGGAAATGTCACAGTTAAGAAATGAAATATATATTCTATTTCATGTTAGCATGAAATCGAATGCACAGTTTTTATGGTACAAGAAACGTTTTCTGGACAGCTGTCCGGTTGATCCTCTTCCCCACAATATTCTCAGAGCCTTTGGGATCCTTCTGATCTGGTCATTTAACCACTGTGCGAAATAAAAGTGTCACTCAGAAGTAAAACAATCCAACTTTTTCTGGACAACTTGGCTGCAAACTTGGCCTGCATCTTGTCCAAAACTTATGACACAAAAATAATTTATTGTTAATAACAAATTCTAATATTAAAATCATATGCTTTAATCATTTTCAGAAACTGTTGGAATTAACCTGAGAAAATTTGGTCATGTTGTATAATCCACCACTGAAGAAAATCGAAGCATAAGATCAAAACATTAGATCATTATTAACCATAAGCGAATGTCGTGTTGTAAACTCAGAATCTCCCATCTGTGTCAGCATTGAACTTATTCCATCCTCGCTAACCTTCGCCGTGATCGCGATCAGAAAGGGAACACCGATGGGCTTGGAAAGGCCGCCGTCTGTCGAATGGGCCGTTAAGCTGTGGGCCCGTGTGGAGGAGAGCCACACCCTGTGCACGTTAAAGAGCATGCTGGATTGTCCTCTGGAGAGTCTTCTTTCTATCTCCTAGTAACTGTTCAGTAGATCCCCTTCCCCAACCTTTCTGAACAATTGGGATCTTTGGGCTTGGTCATTTAGCTAATTATGTCCAAAAAGTGCCGCTCATAGATAAAACAACCCAATTTACCGAACTGTAGTTTGGGATACTTGTAACTTGAACAATTGGTAGTGTTCAAAGGAAAATGCAATCTAAGGATAAAACACATCAACCCTAACATCTCTTTCTTCTCATCCAATAGCACACCTTCGCGGTATCACTTCATTTACAAGAATTCCTTTTTAAAAACATTGGTACCTGGATAAGTAAAGACCGTAACCATCACATTATCAGTTGATGCAGCCCATTTCGTTAATCGAATGAAAACATCAGTACACGAGATGTATGAATTAATCAGATATTAAAGAGATAACACCGATGTCGAGAAAATACTCTTAATACCAGGTGTTGGCAATATCAGGCTAATCTGATTTTTCAATCTCTCTGGCTCTTAGCACTCATTTTTCTTATTAACAGCAACAGAGAGTATGGAAGCTACCCGCTCATTAACGACAGTGAAGGAAAAAAATGGCAACAACGCTTGTTTCGTTTTTTTTATACACACACACACACACATTGAATTCCTGATAAATTTATTTTTTATCTTTGGTATTTCCGTCATTTCCTCCCACTTTCCTTCCCTATCTATCTCTCTTTCATGCTACCCAATCGCCATTTCGACGTGCTGATATACTCACATGTATACACGGCATCATCACCACACAAAGCTGAAAGCTTTATCGCCTCCTCATCCAGCTGCTAGGCCTAAATGGATGAAAGCCACGATACACCGACACAAGAACCATGCGATATCGCCCAACTCGAAGGGAGGGGGGAGGGGGAGATGATCGAGAGGAAGCACTGGGCAAAGGCACACGCTTTGGTCGGTGTTATCTAGGATACATGCAACGGTGTACCACCGTTACTCCTGTCACAGGAGTAGACAGCGAAAGAAGGGGGGAAATCCTAAGGATGATGCGAAGAGGAGTAAGGGTTGGGGGGGAGGGTCGAAGGTAGTGTCCTACAACGATCAGTCTATGCACTCGCGATGAAAAATTACTGGTTGTTAATGACGTTTGAGCTCGTGCCCGAGTCGGAGGAGAGGACCACACCCTTGTCATGATTGATTTCCGAGTCCTCTTAATGTGGACGACGGGAGACGAACACGACCACAGACTGGGGGGTAGTGCTTATTCCTCACACACATGCACACGCATGTGAAGGATCTTTGCTGCGGATGCTTCTGCCGACAAAAGGTCTCTTACACCTTTGTATTTGCTAGCGAGAAGTTAATGGATCACATCGTTCGAGCTTTTCCTGGTTTAATGTCTGTGTCGTGTGAGTGTTGCTTTTAAGCATTCTTACATCTTAGACTGGTTAAAGAAGAATTAGTAATAATGTAATGATAGCTTAGTAGTTCATTAGAAATAATAATCTTCGTTTAGAAAAAAATGCTCTGCTTTGTTTTTATGATGTCATAGCAACAATAAAAAGAATAGTTATATGTGTTTGCTGCTTTATTTGAAAAACTCAATTATTCCAAAACCATATTTTTCTTTAATATCTTTTCGCGAATATATCAAAACTCGTTGAGTTGTTTTAATTCTAAAAGGCACTTTTTTTTCCCACAATAAACAAAAGTGGCCAGGTTGCAAGGATCCCAAGGTCTCAGAGAAGGAGACCCACTGGACAGCTGTTAGGAGACAGATGGTAGCATCTCGTCAAAGCCATCCAGAGTGTTCTTTAACATGCACAGGGTATAGCTTTTCTGCACATTGTGACACGGCTTTACGTCCCATCCGACCAACTGCGACCTTTTCAAGATTATCGGTGCCCCCTATTGACCGAGGGGCAGGATGGGTGTTTTGCGGAGATAAAACTCAAAGCTGGCCCAGGTGGGGCTCGAACCTGGGTGCTGCAGATTTCGAGCCTTTCGCGCTCCCACTGAACTACTTCCGCCCCATCAAAACTGGTAGTTGCCAAATTATTTCTCGAAAATATCCCAAATTGCATTTATCTTTGCAGGAATATATTCAAACTAGAGTTGCTTTGTGTCTATATTTTTCAAAAAACAATTTTGAGTCCTTCTTTCAGATTTTCTAAAGATTAAAAACCATAACCTTCACTCTTCAGCCGATGAGCTTGGAAAGGCCGCCGTCAGTCGGATGGGACATTAAGCCGTAGTACCCTGTGCGAGAGAGTCATATCCTGTGCACGTTAAAGAACACACTGGATGGCCTTGATGGGACGCGACCATCTGTCTCCCAACACCTTTTCCAGTGGTTCCCTTCCCCCAATTTTTTTCCGAGCTCTCGGGGTTCTTGTAACCTCGCCATTTAGCCTATTGTGTGCAAAAAAAAGTGCTTCTCAAAGATTAAACAACCCAACAATCCAACTTCACTCTTCAGCCTTTTACAACTGTTTGTGCTTAGTGCTAATTATTTTGGTGCAACTGTTTGTGCTTAGTGCTAATTTATTGGTAAAGATTATTAGATTCACTATTATTTGGTACCAGTGCCGGAGGGAGCAAGGGGCCATGCCCCCCCCCCCCATTTTATAATGCAACTAAGGGGGTCAAAGAGGTAAAAAAAGTATTAAACGTACTTATGTTTCTTGCAGTTTTCAAGAAAGTTTTTAAAAACCACTAAAACGGAGGCGGAAATGTTATGCTGCATCTGAATTTTAATTCCCTTTTACAATTTTTCGGCTAGGTTGTGTTACTTGCTCCTCCCCCCCCCCCACACGATTTTTTTCTAGGTCCGAGCCTGTTTGGAACAATGGCAAGTAACAAAGGAATTGTGTTTAGTTATTTTGCACCTGATGTGCACTTTGTTTCTGCATAATAATGGGCTTAACAGCCAGGTCACAAGAATTCCGATGTTTGAGTAAGTAGGCAGGTATACTGCTATTCAGAGTCGATTGCTTAATTCCAAAGAAATAATAACGACAAGGTCGGGTTGTTTTACCTCTGAGCGCCCTTTTTTGCACACAATGGGCTAAATGGCCAGGTCACAAAGATCCATATGGGGGAAGGTACCCACTGGACGAGCTGTTGGGGAGACAGATGGCAGCCTCCCGTCCAGCCCATCCAACGTGTCTTTTAATGTGCAGAGGAGATGGTTATCCCGCACACGGAGCCACGGCTTAACATACCATTCGACGGACGGCAATCTTTACAAGGTAACCGCTGTCCCCTATTGACCGAGGGCAAGGCAAGGAGTTTTGCGGAGATAAATCTTAACGCTGACCCAGTTTAGACTAGAACCTGGAAACTTCAGATTTCGAGTCTGAGGGGCTATCAACTGGCGTGCTCCGCCCCACCTAAACGAATGTGAAAACAGGCTATGTACAATTACTGTATACTTGCATACCATTCTGGAGCCCTAGTGGTCAGTGCGCTTGGCTGCTGATCGAAGGGACCGGGGTTCGAGATCCAGATGACGTGTGGATGTTTCTTTCTACTAAGGTCTCGCCTTCTTCATAGATCTCTATGGTGTGTTACACTGGCATGCTCCCCTAAGACCTCTACGGCTGCTTGACTAAGAATTTTTATATGTTGTGCTTAATTCTCAAGAAAAAAAAATATCAATTCAAAGGAGGGAAAATTTAATAGCATAACAGCATCCGGGTCCTTTCATCTCGATTCAGTCAGTTGATGCAATTTCTGCATCCGGGGGGGGGGGGGGGGGGGCTCAGTCGGTAGCGCGCCAGGCTCGTAATCTGTAGTTCCCAGGTTCGAGTCCCAGCTGGGTCAGCGTTGAGATTTATCTCCGCAAAATTCCCCGCCCTGCCCACGGTCAGTAGGGGACACCGATGGGCTTGGAAAGGCCGCCGTCCATCGGATGGGACGTTAAGCCGTGGCCCCGTGTGCAGGAGAGCCATACCCTGTGCACGTTAAAGAACACGCTGGTTGGCCTTGACGGGAGGCTACCATCTGTCTCCCAACAGCTGTTCCAGTGGGTCCCCTCCCCCAACCTTCTCTGAACCTTCGGGGTCCATGTGACCTAGCCATTTAGCCCATGGTGTGCAAAAAAGTGCCGCTCAGAGGTAAAACAACCCAACCCAACTCTGCATCCGGGTTTTCTTCAAGTGTTGAAAGCTGTCAGCACTCTACACAAAATATGCATTCCTCTCGACATTCTGATAATGACTAATTTTGACGGGAAACAGAAAAACGGGAAAATCAAGAGGTGAGAAACAAAATATCCGGAAAATCAAGAAGGAAATGAAGTAACATAAAACTTGTCCGAAAGGTCTCAGCAAAAACCAGGGTCAGTGCACATACGATTTTCTACTTTCCACGTAAAGTACGTCTTGATATATAGTTATTTTTCAAGGCTTTGGAATAAAAAATACATCTTGTATAATCACGAATCCTTTCAGCTATTTATAAAATTTTGCAATTAGTATGCGAATGCCGCTGCGCCTTCTTTTCGTATTTTAATTTTTTCCTCATTTTAGTGTCCTCCTTTCTCTTGATTACTCTTACACCACTCCTCCATTGCCATTCCTCATCTTTCCACGATTTACATTCCTGTTCTTCCTAGATTTGCATTCGTGCGTTTCCTTCATTCCTAATCTTTTTCCATTTTGACTGCCAATTTTAATTACACCTTTCAGTTGAATTAATTTTCCCTTTCTTTGCCTCGGTTTGAACCCTTACATTTACTCTTCTCACATTCTTGTATTTTCGATTAATTTAAATTTCTCTTGTTTCTTCTCGGTTTAAACATGTAGAGTTACTTTTGTTACATTCTTGTTTTTTCCACTGATTTAAATTTTATCTTGTTTGTTTCGGTTTTAACCTTTACATTTACTATTCTCACATACTTGCTTTTCCATTGATTTGCATTCCTGCTTTTTCTACGATTACATTCCTCCTTTTTCTACGATTACATTCCTCCTTTTTCTACGATTACATTCCTCCTTTTCTGCAATTTTTAGAGGTCGTTGAAATGGGAAATGGGCAACCCCAATATGTCGGTAATGAGCTCAGTGGTCGTTACTCCCTCGCCCAAAAAATTGTTATACATAGAAAGACCTCATCGACACTAAAATCAGTCGCAATTATCAACATCATTATGATACATGTTGCATGGATTTCAGACAAATTCTGAATAAAAGTATCCAAAGCATGAGCTTCCAAAGCTGACGTTTTTCTTTGACTATCAGAGTCGGCTGTTGATTCTGTTTCTGGACAGTGGTGATATCTTCAACTTGTAACGATATTGCGAAATTATGTGTCGTTTAAGGCAGACAAACTTCCTAATAAAGTCTAAACGATTAGGACTTTTGAGTAAGATAATTGTTTTGTTGTCTGAGAACGCCCGATCCCATACTGCTCAAATAACAGTAACACCGTTGAAGAGATATCCTTGGGAATGATGGGACACCATGTCCACAATCGTGACCTCTGCCCATGTAATTTTTACACTTTCGGTCCTTTAAAGAAAGCCATGAAAGGAAATATGTTCCAGTAGGACAAAGAGGTGCAGCTTATGGTCACAGAATTCCTCAATCAACAGCCAAAGTTGTTTTACGAAACAGCGTATCGTGTTTACAACTTCACGATGGGATAATGTCTCAACAAGCTTGAACAATGTCTACAAATGAATAATTCCTCTTTGCTTTTTTTCTGACTTGTCCGATTTTTATTTGAACGATCTTTGCACATTCTTCGGTTCTATCCCGGTTTGTATTCCGACGTTTTTCATTTTCCCATTTTTTCCCATCGTTTTTTCACTTTTCCAGGAAAATAAGACCCTAAAGAGATACAGGCATTGGGATAGACAGAATTTTTAGCACCTTCATATTGCGATTTAATATTAGCATTCATACTTTTGAAGGGCTAGTCCCGGCCTGACCGAATTACGACCGCCACCTCTTTTTATGCTGCCTGCGGGCTACTAATGAGAAATGAATTTGAGAAAAAAGACAAAAAGAACGCGTAGAAGACTTTTCGGCAAAGGAAATTCTCATTAAAGTAAATAAATTTAATAAAATTATATTGCATATGTTTCACTTTAAAATTTTTGCATACGTTATTATTATTGATTATATTGTTACCACAGATAAACGTGCTACAACGAACTTGTGATGTGATGTTTCGTCTTGATGCTCGCATGTGCTTCAGCGTGCGAGTTACGTCAAAAACGACATCGAACGAACTTGACTGAAAGAATAAGGAACACGTGTTAATTAGAAGAATTTATGTGAACTAAAACGTAGTTTGTTTTAATCTATGCAGTTTAGTCTAAAGAAGAGTTGTTTTTTGTGGAGTGTGCGCTGGAGGTAAAATAAGTTTATTAGAGTTGATCCTATTAGAAGACTCGCAAGAAAAAGAAGGATGTTTAGGTCACTGAAAGATGTGGTTGAGGAGATTTTAAGTTATCCGAACAAGCAGATCTGATCTCAACTTTTCTGTAGGAATAAAAATAAATAATAATAATAAAATACCCCCTCAAGCAGCTGCTTGCCACAGAGGTCTGACAGGAGCCTATCAGTTTATATGCCACAGTAGAAGATCTGAGAGGATGGCAGGACCTCAGCAGAAAAACGACACACACACATCTATAGCCTAAATCCGGGGCTCGAACCCAGGTCCCTTAGATCAATAGCCAAGCGTGCTAACCACTCGGCCACGGGACTGCTCTGTAGGTATAGTTCATCATTATATTTAGTTGTTTAGGAAATGGTAAGATTACTCTTTATAGATTGCAGGTTTGTCCACAAATATGATTGTGTCACTTATCCACTGTTTACAGAAGCTTTATTTTCTTTTGCTTTGAGTAGAGATAGTATAAAGGTGCTTTGTTCTTTAGAAAAT
Source organism: Ryuthela nishihirai (assembly GCA_038380435.1). Classification (NCBI taxonomy): domain Eukaryota; kingdom Metazoa; phylum Arthropoda; class Arachnida; order Araneae; family Heptathelidae; genus Ryuthela; species Ryuthela nishihirai. The sequence goes on along the minus strand of JAWZYU010000019.1, from coordinate 32,454,639 downwards.
TTATTTTTATACTGGTTTAGATTTATGTTATTGAGTTGAGTTTGCATAAACGTTTTCATTCATACTTTTGTAATAAATTACATTATTTTTAGAGTTATAATTATTATATATTATTTATTTAAACTCACGTTCAATTTTCATCCATTTAATTCGCAACAATATATTCCTTTCCATTTCAATTTTCTATGTGGTCTTTCAGCTAAAACGCTTGCCCAGGCATGGCCTAGACAGGTCACCTCTGCTTCTCTCTTATTTTTGCCCCTTCCTTTCAATTTACGTTTCACTGCTTTTTTTTTTGTCTTTCCACTTCTCTTTCTAGTACTACCCAGAATCTTTTCATCTCTCTAAATTTATTAAATTCTTATCTAAATAATTTCTATGAGAACTGTGTGAGTTTTAAAATGAGTAATATTACTTGTGGTCCAACAACAACATAAGCGTTAATCTCAGTCCAAGTCAACCTAACCTTAGTCTGAAGCGAATCCTGTTTCCTAACTGCTAATTACTTCCAACTTCTTATAGACGTCTCCGGGGTATCATGCTGTGTCAATGATAAACCTTGCAGAAAAACGTCTTTTAAGGCTGCCTCCTGTCAGTGCTTGCTGATAAGGTCTGGTCAGTGTTATGGATGGTATGGGCCATGGTAGATCAGCGTCCCTGCAGTGATTCAACAACTACAAGGTGCCACTAGGACTGATCATTCATTTTCTGCGATTGCTTCTACGTAATGTCAAGGTGAGGTGTCGCATACCTCTTCTTGTCAGAGATGGATTGCGCACTGGTGGCTGTCAATTGATAGCTTTCGTAGCCTTATCAGGAGCCTGGAGAGGGAGGAAATGATTTGAATATGTCTTCGGATGACAGTGGAAATGGATTACGCAACTTGTTCTATGCCTATGAAGGTTTTTAGGATAAATTCCTGAGACGAAAACGGAGTCTTCTACGCAAATGGACTACAACTTGTCTGATGGATAGTGTTCTTGATTGTCCCACCAGAAGATCCTGGATAAGAAGGTGAGGTGAGTTTGGAGACATCGTTTTTTTTATTGAACATCAAAACCGGATAAGAAGAGGAGTGGTGCTTGAAATAATTACCTCTCTCCTTCAGAAACTAGAGGTGGTTTGCAATATTCTTCAACTCTGTTATCTATAAGGAAAGATGTCGCTAAGAGAGACCCTTAACCATATACTGTACATTTAAGTCATGAGAATGATTATGATTCTTCAACATTTGAGTCATGAGAATAATATACTATCCATGTTGAAACCATGTATACACAGTCTTGTAGTGATATTTTAATTAAATAATTTTCTATAGGAATGTGGAAATGCAAACTCAGTTGTTTTACTAAACAATGCAAAATATCATCAAAGAAGTCCGTCACTTGTTTCTCAAATGTATTCATGATTCTTCAATTTTTAGGGCTTCGCTTAGGAAAAATAAAAAATGTGTCGACAAACTATACGTGTATAAATACAGCAAGTGTCGACTTGAAACATTGCCGACTGAGCTAAGCCCTGCCCTTGTTTCTTGGACTACCAACTAAGCTTTGCAAAGTTTTTTTTTACGGATGACGTTTAGTTCTAATTATAGCTTAAACAAAGTCATAAACATTCTCCTTAATGGAAAAGATATCGATTTAAATATCGATATCTATATCGAGAAAAGGTACAGTTTGAAGGATATTTCCGCTTTTTGAGGTAGAATAACATATATTTGCAAAAGAGGAAAAATAACTAGTCAACAGCCACTTTGTGTTTCAAACGGAAAGATGTTTTCTTAGCTAACTTTAGCCAGCTGATTTCATAAGCAAAACTCAAAATTTTCCATCACGAACAGATTTTAAATTTTAATGGCAATGGAATTTATTAAAGCATAGTGCTACTTTAGCGCTTGCTTAGAATGCACTAGTTTTAAGTGTTACTTGTTTTCATAAGCAAAAATATCTTCACACTAATCTTTCCTTTCAATTAAATTAAAAAAAAGCATCTCCTTGATTTTTATAAACAAAATCAAGCATCTGCTTGATTTCATTAGCTTGCCACAAAGGTCTGACAGGAGCCTGTCAGTTTATATGCCAAAGTAGAAGATCTGAGAGGATGGCAGGACCTCAGCAGAAAAACGACACATACATCCATGCCTTACCCGGGACTCGAACCCAGGTCCCTTAGATCAGTAGCCAAGCGCGCTAACCTCTCGGCCATAGGACGGCATCTACTTCGAATAACAGTAGTAATATTTGTTTGGCTTCCTTTCAAAAGAGAAATCTTGTATAAACACACACCCAAACTTGCTTTTCTTTAACGCAAAATAGGTAAAAAAGTTCCGGATGAATTTTGTGATAAATAAAGCTATGCTACGTTCTTACAAGCGTGGTAGCGTATCTAATAATTATGACGTCATAAATATTTTTTGTTTCATTTCTGAAATCAGATCACCGAAATTAGCTATAGATATTTCATGCCAAATAATGAAAAGGAATTAACTTTTTACTCTAAGTTGAATTATTTTGTTACTTTTTTTTTCATTTATTGTTATTTCTAGTGCATTTAATTTTCAGTGTAATATAGATACTCTATAACAGGCCCGGATCTAGAAAAAGATCGAGGGGGGTGGGGGTGGGGGTGGAAGAGAATCGAGCTAAAAAAATGCAAAAGCAAGACACTTGATTTCCAATGCAGTATAATATTTCCCCCTCCGTTTCAAGGGTTTTAAAAAAATTCGTGAAAAATGCATGAAATATAAATAAGTTTATTAATTTTTTTGCCTCTTTTACCCTTATTTGTCTTCTGAAAGTTGCGGGGGGGGGGGGGGGCGTTTATATACCGCCATACCAAAATATTAGAGTATTTCCATATTATATCAACGGAAATCTAACTTTAAAGCTATATAACTTATAAAATATGCATTTAATGAAAAAAAAAATGGGACTGAAGATGAATTAAAGATCGTAATGAAGGCTATTTAAATCTCGATTTTTCAACACTATTCGTTTAATTTTTAAAGAGTTATAGAAGCTAGAATATTTCACAACAGTAATGGGCATAACAATTTGCCTCAGAAATTAATTAAATCTTAAAAAATAAATATTGTTTCAAACCAATTAATTAAATAAATGTATAGTTTAGATATTTGCGCCAATATTATAAATTACGAATTTTTTTTTGTAAAAAAAAAGACAATTTTTGTTAAATATTCCAATTTTCATAACTATTTAAATACTGAAAGTCGTAAAACAAGATTTAAATCTGTTTTATTATTTTCTTTAATTTATCTTCAATCGCATTTTTCCACTAAATGCATATTTTAGAAATCACAGAGTTTCGAAGTTAGATTCTTATTGACGTAACATGGAAATTCTCAAATATTTCCCCGCCCTGCCCACGGTCAGTAGGGGACACCGATGGGCTTGGAAAATCCGCCGTCCGTCGGATGGGACGTTAAGCCGTGGCCCCGTGTGCGGGAGAGCCATACCCTGTGCACGTTAAAGAACACGCTGGATGGCCTTGACAGGAGGCTACCATCTGTCTCCCAACAGCTGTTCCAGTGGGTCTCCTCCCCCAACCTTCTCTGAGCCTTCGGGGTCCATGTGACCTGGCCATTTAGCCCATGGTGTGCAAAAAAGTGCCGCTCAGAGGTAAAACAACCCAACCCAACTCAAATATTTTGGTTAGAGCAGCGTATTTATCCATGATCATCAGCTTTAATTTTTTTTTTGAATAAATTTTTAATGCAATAATTGCTATATTCCAAGTTCTGGAAGGTGAACCGTTGCCTACCAAAATATGAATAATAAAACAAAAATGAAACGACAAACAAAGAAAAAATAGCAAATAATCTTATTTTATTTGCAGCTTACATTTAAAGGCGATTTGAGTTCCCCATTAAAGCTTCTGTGGTGCTGAAAAAATTCTTCTAATTAAGGTAAATACTATCGACCCTTCTGTCTCTGTTTAGACTAAGATAAGCCTCTCACAGTACGTAAGTTATTTGTTTATTTTTTAAGTGAAATATAATGAATATATTTAATCTATTAATTATCTTTTAAATGGAATTAGTGTGCAACTTCAAAAAAATTTCAGTTCAATTTATTACACCATTTTGCATTTTATACAATTTACATTTCGTATAATTTGAGTTTTTACATTTATTTCAGTTACAAAAATTTCGTTTCTTTAGTTATATATTTATTAAATAAAAAATGTATAAGATAATAAAAAATGATGTTTTGAAATATTTAATACGAATTTTAATTAATATTTGGAATACCACCCATCCACAAGTGTTTCCATCTCGCCTGTCTCTTTACAATTTTAAGATAGTTTTATCTTTAAAAATATTTTATTTGTAAATAAGATATTTAAATTTTATAATTTATAATGACTGTTGATTACAAATGATGTAATAACTGAATTAATTAGAGTATTTTTCTACTTATATTTAAGAATCAGTAAAAAGTAGAAAAGTGGATTTTAAATATGAAGGTGGAAAGGATGATGATATGAAGGTGATTTTGAATACGAAGGTGAAAAGGATGATGATATGAAGGTGATTTTAAATATGAAGGTGAAAAGGATGATGATATGTAGGTGATTTTAAATATGAAGGTGAAAAGGATGATGATATGAAGGTGATTTTAAATATGAAGGTGAAAAGGATGATGATATGAAGGTGATTTTAAATATGAAGGTGAAAAGGATGATGATATGAAGGTGATTTTAAATATGAAGGTGAAAAGGATGATGATATGAAGGTGATTTTAAATATGAAGGTGAAAAGGATGATGATATGAAGGTGATTTTAAATATGAAGGTGAAAAGGATGATGATATGTAGGTGATTTTAAATATGAAGGTGAAAAGGATGATGATATGAAGGTGATTTTAAATATGAAGGTGAAAAGGATGATGATATGTAGGTGATTTTAAATATGAAGGTGAAAAGGATGATGATATGAAGGTGATTTTAAATATGAAGGTGAAAAGGATGATGATATGAAGGTGATTTTAAATATGAAGGTGAAAAGAATGATGATATGAAGGTGATTTTAAATACGAAGGTGAAAAGGATGATGATATGAAGGTGATTTTAAATACGAAGGTGAAAAGGATGATGATATGAAGGTGATTTTAAATACGAAGGTGAAAAGGATGATGATATGAAGGCGATTTTAATTATGAAGGTGAAAAGGATGATGATATGAAGGTGATTTTAAATATGAAGGTGAAAAGGATGATGATATGAAGGTGATTTTAAATATGAAGGTTTTAAACATGAAAAGTGATTTTAATTAGAAGGTTTTCCCGCTTTGAAATTTAAAGGTTTTCCTGCGTTGAGAATTTTACCGCTAACAAAGTCCTGCCCTCGGTGAGAAGAGGACACCAATGGGTTTGGAGAGGTGCCGTTCGTCTTGTGGGACGTTAAGCCGTGGTTACGTGTACAAGAGAGCCATACCCTGTGCACACTGGATAATCTTGACAGGAGACTTGTATCTGTCTCCTAGCAGCTATTGAGTGGCTCCACTTCCCCTTGATCTGTTTTGATTAATTGGGGTCCTTGTGACTTGGCCATTTAACCCTTTGTATGTCAGATGTTTTGCTCATAGGTAAAACAACCCAACCTTACCGGTTTGTCCTCAACTTATATCGAAACGCCAACAAGACAATTAGCCACATACAGTGGACCTTCGTTATAGCGCTGCTTGCTATACCGCGCACTCGGTTATAGCGCGGGCGATGTTCGCGATAAGTTCAAACATGTTTATAAAGGTCCGTGCTGCGTTAGTGAGTATCGCATTTTATTGTTACTGCGTATTGAGTAATTGTGTATGTATTGAGTTCCTGCATGTATTTTGAATAGTGTTTAATTATTGTATGCATGATGAGTAAAAGAAAAGCTTACAGTGTGAAATTTATTGTGTCGCCACCGCGCCGCTCGGTATAACGCGGTTCACCTTATAACGCGGGTGTTGTTTTCCGCCCGACATGCGCGTTATATCGGGGGTCCACTGTACTTATGAACAACTTCAAAGGGATGTAGTGGCACTGTCACGACTGTGACTGTGTGTTAGTCTATCTGAGGTAGACTAACACACAGTCACAGTCGTGGCACACAGTCACAATTTGAAACAATATTTATTATTTAAGATTTAATTCATTTCAGAGGCAAATTGTTATGCCCATTACTGTTGTGAAATATTCTAGCTTCTATAACTCTTTAAAAATTAAACGAATAGTGTTGAAAAATCGAGATTTAAATAGCCTTCATTACGATCTTTAATTCATCTTCAGTCCCATTTTTTTTCATTAAATGCATATTTTATAAGTTATATAGCTTTAAAGTTAGATTTCCGTTGATATAATATGGAAATACTCTAATATTTTGGTATGACGGTATATAAACGCCCCCCCCCCCCCGCAACTTTCAGAAGACAAATAAGGGTAAAAGAGGCAAAAAAATTAATAAACTTATTTATATTTCATGCATTTTTCACGAATTTTTTTTAAAACCCTTGAAACGGAGGGGGAAATATTATACTGCATTGGAAATTACTGCTTGCCACAGAGGTCTGACAGGAGCCTGTCAGTTTATATGTCATAGCAGAAGGTCTGTGAGGATGTTCAAAATAAGCTAAATGTCCAGGTCACAAGAATTTCGAGGGTTCAGAGAACGTTGGAGGAAGAAGACCCAGTGGACTGCTGATAGGAGAGAGATAGTAATCTTCCGTCATGGCCATCCAGATTGTTCTTTAGTGGGACTCTCATAAACACGATACCACTGCTTTAAGAGTATCACTGCTCATCCGACGGGGGGAGGAGGAGGGCTTAGTTGGTTGGATGCCAGGCTCGTAATCTGCAGCCCCCAGGTTCGAGTCCCGCCTTGGTCAGGGTTGAGATTTATTTCCGAAAAACTCTCCACTCCGCCTTCTGTCAGTAAAAGACACCAATGAGCTTGGAAAGGCGATCTTCCGTCAGATGCGCCCGCCGTTAAGCCATGACACCGTATGCGGGAGAGCCATATACTCTGTGCTCGTAAAAAAACATGCTGGATTGCCTAGACGGGAAGCTACCATCTGTCTCCCAACAGTCATTCAATGGGTCCCCCCCTTCCCCAACCTACCCTGAGCCCTCTGAGTCCTTGTGATCTAATCGCTTAGCCGATTGTATGTAAAAAAAAGTGCCGCTCAGAAGTAACAACCCAACTCATATGAAGAACGGGAGTCTTTCCAAGCCCATTGGTAGCCTTTCTTTCCAAATTCTTTTCCTTTCCTCACTAAAGGCAAAGTGGGAGTTAACGGAGATAAATTTCAACGATTGCCGGTTGGGACTCGAACTTGCGAAATGCAGGTTACAAAACTGGAGTGCCATTGACTGTTCCAGCCCTCACCCCTGTAATACAAGAAAGGTACAGCGCACACATAAAATGAGTTGTACTCTACCCTTCCTGTGTTAGCGTCGATACTGCTGTTGGGCAGATTATAAAATTTGTTAATTAATACTGTAAAAGCTTTTAGTTTAGCTCTATCTGAGGCAGTGGTCAGTAGTAATTTCGGTCTTAGTAGGGAATGTCGTTATGCGAAAAGACCTATAAAAGCTAGTAATAACTTCTCTGCCCTATGTATCACAAATGAAAATAAAGAAATCCCTTCCTCAACAATGATACACTTTGCTTCTGAAGTCATCTTTTTTTCAAATGATGATTTTCTTCATTATATCCGTATCATATCACAGCTGTACTTCTTTTTCGGTTTACCTGGGAATACATGCTGGAAAAACTTCAAATTTCATCCTTTTTTTTTGTCGATAGGTATGTACTATGGACTTCAAGAAATCTAGAAAATAGAGGCAACAATTAGTTCCAGAATCCAACTAATAATACATAATGAACATCAAATAATATGTAATATTTTTACGTGAATTTAAATATTCCTGGTAATTTTCAAATGTAAGCTGAGGCTTCCTAACAGAAAAGACGTGGTAACCTGCGAACGTTATCTAAGCTTGTTCAGTCTTCTCATCAAAAATACTCGGACATTGGTGAAGTTCAGAAAAGGTCAAGTTCCCTAACTACAACACTATGTAGGTATTTTCTCATAGAATCTTAAGATATTATACCTAAACAATTTCAAAGTGCTAGTTTCATTTATTAATTTTTTGCTCTATTTTAGAATATTTTAATAGATTCATTGATGTTTGTGCTAGTCTACAAATGCTTATAATTATTCAAAATGCATTCAGATCGTTTTGATTATAACAGAAAGTTCTATTCCTTTTTATTCAACGGAATGTCCTACCGTAATGACGAAATTTGGGCAATTGTCGCTGAATTTCTAAGAGGTCGACTTATTTCATCTTCCCACTTGAGACATTCAAGTACTGGAGAGAAATATGGGAGTACTGGACATTCAAGTACTGGAGAGAATATATACCACTGAGAGGCACTTTTTTGCACACCATGGACTAAGAATGGCTAGGTCACAAGGACCCCGAAGGCTCAGAGAAGGTTGAGGGAGGGAGCCCACTGCTGTTGGGAGACAGATGGTAGCCTCCCGTCAAGGTCATACAACGTGTTCTTTAACATGCACAGGCTATGGTTCTCCCACACACGTGGCCACCGCTTAACGTCCCATCCGACGGAAGATGGCCTTTCCAAGCCCATCGGTGTTCCCTACTGACCGTGGGCAGAGCGGGGAGTTTTGCGGAGATAAGGAGAGAAAAATACAAACAGTTTCATGTTATATAAAATATATATCCTCTCAAGCAGCTGCTTGCCACAGAGGTCTAACAGGAGCCTGTTGGTTTAATACGCCCCAGTAGAAGGTCTGTGAAGATGGCACGTTATCTAAGCTTGACCTCAGCAGAAACCTCAGCAGAAAAACCTCAGCAGAAAAATAACAGAAACATCCATGCCTTACCTGGGTCTCGAACTCAGGCCCGTTGACCAGCAGCCAAGCGCGCTAACACTCGGCCACGGGAGGTTACCTCAAGAGAAAATCACATTTAAAATTCAATAACTTTCTCAATATAATTTTTAATGAAAAATACGTCTAAAGGTAAATTGATGATCTCAATCAAATCTATGTAAATCTCGATTTTTTTTAATAATGTTCGGTATTCAAAGGGTAAATATTGGCCCCAAAATTTAACTAAAACATTAAAACAGGTTAAGAGATTAGATATCATAGTTGACTCAAATATAATACTAATATAGTCTGGCAACCTTCGTGACACGAAGGTTGCCAGATCACTAATTTCTAAAAAAATCGTTGCCAGATATGTTTTTCTGAATTCTGTAATCAGCCATAGTGTCCGGATATTTTTTTCAGCGACTGTACTTAAAGTTGTACTTAAAGCAGCTGCTTGAGGGGGTATTTTTTTATGGTTGATTACAGAATTCAGAAAAAAATATCTGGCAACGACTTTTTTAGAAATCAGTGATCTGGCAACCTTCGTGTCACGTGACACGAAGGTTGCCAGATCACTGATTTCACCCTTTGATTTTATATATTTGTGTTACTCAAGCAAAGATGAGGAAGTTGGTCATGTACAGTAGTGTAAAATTTCATTTCATTTTATTAAATTTGAATTTGAATTGAGTAGTGAAACGCAATGTGGTTGACACCTGTACAGTCGCTCCAAAATATATCCGAACACTATGTAGCAGCTGCTTGAGGGGGTATTTTTTTATGGTTGAGTACAGAATTCAGAAAAAATATCTGGCAACGATTTTTTTTAGAAATTAGTGATCTGGCAACCTTCGTGACACGAAGATCAGAATTCTGTACTCAACCATAGTGTTCGGATTCTTTTTTGAGCGACTGTACCTGTAATATTGCACAGAAAACAATTTTTACTAAAAACAGAAACGATCCACGAATGTTTACGTTTTTGAGTTACTCAGCAAAAAGTTACTCGGCAAAAGTTTTTGAGTTAAAAAGCAAACGAAAACAACAACCAGAAGACTAACAAATTGACTCTGGCGAATATGGAGTGCTTTTTGCAAAGAATAAAAGAAAGCTTTTATCCGCCTTTAATGCCTTCAACCACTGGGAATTCCAACTTATGGATGATAAAAAAATGCAAATAGTAATGGTTTATTAATATCTACAAAACACAAAAGGAATTTTCCATTTAGCTCTTAATCAAAAAAAAGTTGCATTTCTCTCATATTCTATGTACATGATGGACCTGGTTTCAAATGTAAACTAGAAAAGAATCGCAAGAGTCATCAGTTGGGTTGTTTTACCTCTGAGCGGCACTTTTTTGCACAAATGGACTAAATGGCCAGGTCACATGGACCCCGAAGGCTCAGAGAAGGTTGGGGGAGGGAACCCACTGGAATAGCTGTTGGGAGACAGATGGTAGCCTCCCGTCAAGGCCATCCAGCGTGTTCTTTAACGTGCACAGGGTATGGCTCTCCCGCACACGGGGCCACGGCTTAACGTCCCATCCGACGGACGGCGGTCTTTTCAAGCCCATCGGTGTCCCCTACTGACCGTGGGCAGGGCGGGAAAATTTTGCGGAGATAAATCTCAACGCTGACCCAGCTGGGACTCGAACGTAGGAACTACAGATTACGAGCCTGACGCGCTACCGACTGAGCCACCCCCGCCCCAGAGTCATCAGTAACTCTATACTTATGAGTTCACGATCAAATCTTTAATCGTGGTGATGTTTATATAACATTTCAGTTAAAACATTTTTGTGTATTTTTATTTATTGCTATCCCTTAAGTAGTAGCTTGCCACAGTGATATGAAGGAGCCTGTCAGAATAATACACCATAGAGAAGGTGCTAGATAAAGGCAAGACCTCACCGAAAATAAAAAAAAAATCATCCATGTCTTAAACAGGGCCCGAAACCAGGACCATTTAATCTGCAGCCAGCAAATGTAAGAAATAGCAAAGATTGAAAACTTTTATGAAAAGATGTGATCTATGCAGGTCTATCCAGTCCGCAACTCATTATGAAAGAACTTCGGCGGATAAAAGACATAATCAATATACTGAATCTGGTTCACTTCTTCCAAATATTTTGACCAAGCATTTTTTTCCAGTTCCCAGTACTCATTTAATATGTATATTTTTGTTTTTTAATGAAGTTTTTCTTTTTATTCCTTACGAAAATATTGTTTTTATTCATTATAATAAATAAACCCTCAAGCAGCTGCTTGCCACAGAGGTCTGACATGAGCCTATCAGTTTATATGCCAGAGTAGAAGGTCTGAGAGAATGGCAGGACCTCAGCAGAAAAACAACACAAATAGCCATGCCTTACCCGGGGCTCGAACCCAGGTCCCATAGATTAGTAGCCAAGCGCGCTAACCACTCGGCCACTGGACGTCTTTCATTCATTACTCGTTAGAAATGTATGATATCATTTTTAGGTAGAGAAGTTTACTTTCATCTCTTTAAAAATATAGAATTTTTCCTAATTCGTCTTCACTGAGCTCGGGCTGGACGGTCCTGATCTATACTCTTTATAACAGAATCAAGCACAGGGGCAGCTAACATTGCTTTTATTTAAAAAAAAATACATGCAAGGATTGTATAAAATACGCAAAATGTTTAATATTCCCTTATCTTCATTTGTTAAATTTTTATCATTATAATATACGTATATATATAATTACATACCAGCGGAGAATTTTTGCCCAGTGCCTCTTACAATACATTGAGTTGTCTCTTGGTGTTTTCTATTTCATATAAATATTGAAACAGACAAAACTTCAACCTCAGGTTTGGAGTTTATCACATTATCATATTCACCTCAATGGTTTAATTTGTATGCCAAAATTTAAATATTCATTGATGGGATGATTTTATCACTGTCAAAAGTATTCACTTAAAACTATTCCCTCAACAGTCTCTGATGATATTTCTTATCATTTTACTCCTTTTTATCTAGTTGGACAAGGTTGAGGTTAAGTATTGAAACGTAAACAACCAGGCAATTCCACTTCACTACGCTACACTGTGAATGCACATTCCTTCTGAAATAGAACTACTACTAGGGAATCCATTTAGTGAAATTCAGATTCAATTGCCGATGAGATAAGTAAAAAAAAAATTACTTTTTCATTCACAAGGGAAAAAAAAAGACAAGAAAAAGAAGCAAGCTAATTTATTGACGAATAGATTTCAGTGCAGAATTACGACTCGTTTTATAAGCATTTTCCCTGTGACGACAGATATGCTTTTCTGTCGTTCATAAAAACGGTATTACGAAGGCAGTCGCAATTAGGTTTTGTATTGCCCGAGGTAAGAAAACGCGGGACCTTGTGAGACGCTTTGTAAATGGGGAAACCAACACGTGGGGAAGCATAGCAATGTTGCGTAGGATTCCAAACTCTCAACGAAGCCACACGCAGTAACTAGGGAAAGGACATTAGCAGGATGTTTGGAGAAGAGAGTAGGCCAAAAAAATAGGTAAGAAAGCTGATGAAGAGGAATATGAAAATCAAAAACTTTAGTCGCCTGAGGGGTTTGGCCTCAGATGTACCCTTCAAGGCTACGTGCAGAGGCAGTGGGAAGATGCTGTTGACAGACGAAGGAAGACAGATAGGGATGGTGGAAAAAGAGATCCTTTTGTTACGTCTCCTGGAGTAAATGAGTGAAGGTCATTGAATCATTCTTGACTAATCGTTTCCCCCTCCCCTCCCCATTCCCTTTCTTTGTAGCTGTCAGTTTCTTTTACAGAGTGAAGAAGGAGAAGATCACGAAGCTTCAAGCTTCTGTGCTGACAGTTAATCTTGTCAGAAGTATTTCGTCTAGATGTCCCTTTCGTTTAAAGAGTTTTGTAATTCGACAGCACGTTGTTGTCAGCTTCTTTCAACTAGGATGGTTGAAGGGCTTCTTTGAGCAGTAATTCGTCTATCTATCCACCTGTCAGTTTCTCACTAACGTGCTGTCTACAAGTGATTCGGTTTTAACTTTTACTGCCATTCTCCTTTCGTTTGCAACTACCTACTTACCGGCTACCAGCTTACCAATGATTTTACTGTAATGTCTGGTGCGGTGGGGTTTGGTACAAACGGCCTTTCCAAGTCCATCGATGTTCCCTACTGACCGTAAGCAGGGCGGAGAGTTTTGCGGAGATAAATCTCAACGCTGATCCTGCTGGGACTCCAACCTGGGAACTACAGATTAAGAGCCTGGCGCGCTACCGACTGAGCTAACCCGCCCTAGAACTTCCAAAGACAGTGAATTTAAGGATCAGGCTTGGTGTACAATAAGCCCTGGCCAAGATTAATAACAGCGGATTTTTTTTAATGAAGATGAAATATAAAATATTAGCAAATTAGTTTTCAATATTTAATTTTAACAAACCACAATTCTTTAATTGAAAAATGTTCCTCAACAGCCTACTTCCTATCTTCCTGGGAGTGTATCAACTCTCCGGGTCAAGGTCACCCTTTCTCCTCCATTGTGGAAAACTTCTATTCTAAATGAGTTTCGAACTCTATGAGATATCTTTCGGTTTGTCCAAAGGTAGTTAACCCAAACTTGTTCAACTGAAGTGAAATTAATGCGGTGAAATGGAAATGTAATCATAAATACATTTGATTTAAATATGAACGTATCTAGTAGCATCTAAGCATGGGACGCTGGTAGTCTCCCGGTTTGTGAAAGAAACCTGATCAATGAGAAGATCAATGCATTGATCCTGGAGTGTTTTAAAACGTTTTTTTTATATCCTAGAGTTTTTTTTTTAATGATTTTAGTGTTTTTAATCTTAACTCAAAATATTGAAGCGATAAAGCATTTTTCCGAATACTTATTTCAGAAAAAGAAAAAACTTTCAGCAGCAGGATTCAAGTCGAGTATTACACCTATCAATAAGGGCGGGAGTGGCTCAGTCGGTAGCGCGCCAGGTTTGTAATCTGCAATTCCCAGGTTCGAGTCCCAGCTGGATCAGCGTTGAGATTTATCTCCGCAAAACTAATCGCTCTGCCCACAGTCAGTAGGGGACACCGATGGCCTTGGAAAGGTCGCCGTCCATCGGATGGGACGTTAAGCCGTGTGCGGGAGAGCCGTACCTGTGCACGTTATAGAACACGCTGGATGGCCTTGACGGAAGGCTACCATCTGTCTCCCAATAGCTGCTCCAGTGGGTCCTCTCCCCCAACCTTCTCTGAGCCTTGGGGGTCCTTGTGACCTGGCCATTTAGCCCATTGTGTGCAAAAAAGTGCCGCTCAGAGGTAAAACAACTCAACACCTATCAATAATAAAAATTTTGTTCCTTCTTCATGACTTGCTCCTTTTTAAAGAAAGTGAATTTAATTCTCCCATTTATAAGAGTGTAAAGCGATTTCGCGAATCAAAGAAATAAAATCCAAGCTGTTTATATATAATAGTCTTACCTTGACATGCTTCGATGAGATGAATGATCTTATTTGAGCAAGCATGGTTTATCCAGTTGCAAAAAAGAAAAGATTGATGAGACGGGGACTAGAAGGTCATTGTCTGCTTTCGGAGGAGACTGGTGATTGTTCTTTGATTAATGCCAGCGACGAAAGTGGCATTTCATGGAGCCACAAGGTTAGGAATACTAGAGAAAACTTCTTAACCTCTATGGCAGTTATGGTAGGCAACGCGAAACCATGTCGGGAGTTAGTAAATGGTTCGTTTACTTTTTGAGTTCAGCATAAAGACTGTACTTAATACATTGCCCTACCTACATATTCGAGAATTCCTGTGTTATATCAATTGGAATCTAATTCCATACCAACTTCTAAAATATGCCTTTAATGAAAATATGTGACTGAAAATAAAGATTATAATCAATACGGTTTAAATCCCGATTTTCAACAATATTCGTTCAGTATTTAAAGTTACGGAAGCTACAATATTAACATTAAATGATTTTGTTTTGTAAAAATTTTTCACAATTTATTAATGTCGAAACAAACATTATGCGAACTTCTAACATGTACTTTTATTTAACTATATTGTTTGAAACAATGCTTATTATTCAAGTTTTAATTAATTTCCAATTTAATTCTAAGGTTGCCAGATCACTAATTTCTAAAAAAATGTTGCCAGATATTTTTTCTGAATTCTGTAATCAACCATAGTGTTCGGGTATGTTTTTGAGCGACTGTACGTCTGAAAAGTAATGAGATGAATTCTTTTAATTTTTCTTTTCAAAATAAATCATTTATAAAGAATTCGACAGAAGAAACAGTTTGATGGATCAGACAAGAGATTCTTGAAAACAAGAATTGTGTTTTGTTGCGAGACATTTGCGCAATTTCTTTCGCAAAAAGGGATTACGGATATTAACCTCCAACCCCACCCTCAGCCCCTAATCACCATAGATGGCTCCGGTTGACTTCTTTCTCTTCCCGAAGTTAAAATGAAGATGAAAGAGAAAGAATTTCCTACCATCCAAAACACCAAAATAATCTGACCGACCATCTCAAGAAGAAATAACTTTGGAGGAACTTCAGAAGCAGAAAAATCCAAAATAAACGAAATGAAAAAAAAAAATCTTAAATTTTTTCTTTAATGTAATTTGTCGTAAGCTTTTGAAGTTTTATAACCCATTACGACCAATTCTGGTTTTTCAAAAGATATTAGGCTCCGGAATACCGTTAGTAGTAAAAAAAAGAGGAAATCTTTCATGAATGAGAATCCACACTGTTTTTAAGGTTCACAAGGTATGGGTTATTTGAAATCGTGAACATTGTTTGACAAAAATGGTTACAAAAATAACTCAACGACGACTAATACGTTTTTCTTTTCATTTTCAGGCGATGAATAAAATCTAATTGCTTTAAGCTCGCAACACATAATTTTTAAAAGAAATGCAACCATTATAATAAATTTCAGAGATATTTTTCCCTCTCTACCTTTGCTGCGGTTTCTATTTTTACTTTTATTGTCCCATACCGAAGATGATCTTGAACTAGGAATGCGGATACCTTCGTTAGATTGAAAAATACGGATACAGGTCATACAACCATTTTTATTAACATTAGAGCAGATGTAGCGGACGTCAAGAGCGGGACACATTTGAGATGATTATCAGATTCATTTGCAAGAATCCTCTTTCACACTCGTTTGAAGAAATAGGCAGCAAATATAATACATTATGAAGGGCACCAGTGGGGGACGATATTACCTTTCCTTGAAGATATTTTCGAAATACTCTGAATATCTTTCATTTAACTTATAACTCGTACTTTAAATTACAAATGCGGAGAGCGTTCAAAAAGTTCTTGACACGTGTTGCAGACTTGCATTCATTCTTCCGAAGTTAACGAGCTACGACTTGCTTGAACAGACATTGTTAACCGTTTGGATAAACGTAAACGGTTAACATAGATCGACAACTATGTTTGGGTTGCGAAAGATGAAACGCGTCTCCAAATCCTCCGACAAGACTTCCGCTTGAGGAAGAGGATGTTCACAATTCCCAAGAAGTGGTCGCCGTGGACACCTTACCTGGAAAAATGACTGTAAATGGTCAATATTACAGCAACATTGTTTTGCCCAAAATGGTTAAGGAAATGAAGGAGCAGAGTCCAACAACATGCTTATCGAGAGTTTCCTTCTTCATGACAAATGTCAGTGCTCACAAAATCCAGCAAGTTACGGCCTTTTCAGAGCAGGGAAAAAAATCAAACAGCTACCCCATCCTGCATATTCACCCGATCTTGCACCATTCGATTTTTGATTGCTTCCAAAAATTAAACAGAAACTTGCTGGGGAAGCTTTTTCAAAGGTGCAAGTCCTTGTAAAATGCTTTCATTCAGAGTTGCGGAGTATTCCCCAACAGGAGTACTGTCACTCAAAAAAGTATCCGAACACTACGGTTGATTACAAAATTCAGAAAAAATATCTGGCAACGATTGTTTTAGAAATTAGTGATCTGGCGACCTTCGTGTCACGTGACACGAAGGTCGCCAGATCACTAATTTCTAAAACAATCGTTGCCAGATACTTTTTCTGAATTTTGTAATCAATCGTAGTGTTCGGATACTTTTTTGAGCTACTGTACCACCAAGCGTTCCAGAATTGCCATAGACGTCTGCAACTTTGTATAGATCAGTGTCTCGCAAACGTTTTTACTCTGCGGCACACTGAATCTAATTTTTTTTCCGCGGCACACTGAATCTAATTTTTTTTCCGCGGCACACCTAAAAAAGAATTTTTGATGGTTACCTAAAAAGAGGAAAATTGAAGTTTCGTTAAATGCATTTTATTTAAAATAAATGTAATAATAAATATAATTAA
The DNA here is from genome assembly GCA_038380435.1 of Ryuthela nishihirai. Lineage (NCBI taxonomy): Eukaryota > Metazoa > Arthropoda > Arachnida > Araneae > Heptathelidae > Ryuthela > Ryuthela nishihirai. Next base: position 32,437,400 of record JAWZYU010000019.1, on the reverse strand, counting down.
TCATAACTCGATGTTTGTTTTAAATATTTGTCCATTCTATGGCTTGAAATAATCAAAATTAATACCAAAAATTGGAAAAAGCTTGATAAATACTTACAAGATCCCAGTTGATAAAATCTGAAGGATTTTTATTAAAGCACGTCGATAGCACGTCGATATTAAAGCACGTCGATAACAAAGTCAAGTCAAAATGAAATCTTTGGAATATCTAGTGTCAATTTGAAAATCTCTCGCGGCACACTTGGAAACTCTCGCGGCACACTACTGTGCTGCGGCACACAGTTTGCGAGACACTGGTATAGATGCTGGAGGGAAGTACACTGAAGAGCAGTGAAAGTTTTGTTGAGGTAAGTGCAATAGTTTTTATTCTGCAGACAAGATCGTTTTGAACCTTCTTTCGTAATAAATACATTGTTGTAATTTATAAATATATTTTATATAATAATTATGTTTTTTTTTTTTGTTAAAAAGCCTAAAATAAAAGTTTTCGGCTGAAAAACAGCTTTATTATAAATGATTATTTACAGAGCTCTACCAAATTGCTAGAAACTTTTCTTATTATTCCGAAGAGAAGTTACATCAAAAGCTCCACAACTTCTAAAATAAATATTTTATGGTAAAATGTGACTGAATATAATTAGAAATTTCAATCTAATTAATTAAATCTCTATTTTTAATAATATTTGTTCAGTATTTAAAGATATTATGGAAGTTTGAATATTTCCTCAAATTTGAAATAATAAGCATTATTTTGAAAACATGAAATAAGAGTTTATTTTAAAAGTTTTTGGAAACAGTTCTTTATCAATATCATCAATTTTGTACGTATCGCAACACACACACTACTGCCGTTAAATACAGTATTCCAGTTTCCATAACGCTTTGAATTCCGAAAGAATACTATTTCAAAAACGATATTTAGATTTCGATTGAGATCGGTAATTTATTTTAGTAAGAGAGGGTTCAAGCCCGGATAAGGTGTGAACGTTTCTGTGTTGCTTTCTGCTGAGGTCTTGCCTTCCGCGGGGCGGGAATGGCTCAGTCGGTAGAGCGCCAGGCTCGTAATCTGTAGTTCCCAGGTTCGAGTCCCAGCTGGGTCAGCGTTGAGATTTATCTCCGCAAAATTCCCCGCCCTGCCCACGGTCAGTAGGGGACACCGATGAGCTTGGAAAGGCAGCCGTCCGTCGGATGGGACGTTAAGCCTTGGTCCCGTGTGCGGGACAGCTATACCCTGTGCACGTTAAAGAACACGCTGGATGGCCTTGACGGAAGGCTACCATCTGTCTCCCAACAGCTGTTCCAGTGGGTCCCCTCCCCCAACTTTCTCTGAGCCTTCGGGGTCCATGTGACCTGTCCATTTAGCCCATGGTGTGCAAAAAAGTGCCGCTCAGAGGTAAAACAATCCAACTTGCCTTCCGCACAAATCTTCTCTATGGCGTATTAAACTAACAGGCTCATGTCAGACTTCTACAGTAAACTGTTGTATGAAGGGCAATTTATTTTATTTTTCATAGAATTTGTTATTAAATGTTTGTTTTATAAGTTATAAAGCTTTGAAGATAGCTATATATTGACATAATAAGAAAATTTTCTAAGAATTTGTTAGTGATCTCTATAAGCCCTATTAAATATATATAACATAATGCTGATATAATTAAAATATTCCATATGAGCCTTAACTGTTTTCTGCGGTTTCTAAAAATCGACTTTGACAGAAGAAACTAGAAGTAGAGTTCGCATGCATCTGCTGTTGCATTCAATGTCTGCAAACGTAACAAAGAAAGAAATGAAAACGAGGTCACGCGCTGACGTTGTATGTAATCACTGAAGCAACCCCAGTCTACTTCCGGGCTTAGTGCTCAATGAAACCAAGGAATGTTCTAGTAAAAGGGGGAAAAATCTTTTACCTGTGACGTATTTAAATGCCTATAAAGAGGCGTCCATTTATAAGCCTTCGCTTTCTTTTTGCAACATCGACACGAAACGCAGAATAGAAAGCTTTTTTTTTCCTTCCATAAAGCTAACAAAATGACACTTATTCAGATGTTATTAATTGGCTTTAGCGAGTTTGTGAAATTTGTTTTTCCAGTGTAACTCAGTTGTTTTTTTTTCATAAAAGAATCTTTTCTGCAATTCAAAACGATTCGAGCATTCGTTAAACACCAATCTGAACAAAATCAGTGGTTTAGAGAATGTTTACGCTTCTTTTTTAGAACAGTTCTTTTGGTGTCGTACTGAGGATTATCCAACCTAAACTTCAGATCTGAAAAGTAACAGAAATATTGGTTCACATGATCGGTAGAGTCTCAAAGTCAGCATATAACCCTAATTGGCACGGAAGTTGCCGAAGCTAATTGGTACGAAGTGTTTGTATATGCCGAATACCTGAAACACCGAGGATTCTGCATAAGAAGCAGTATACACTATCCTTAATGCTTACGCAGCATCTTGGGCATTAGGTGGTTCAACTTTGTAACTAATGATGAGGTTAGGAAAAGGAGTTTGCAACCTCCTTTAAGCAGCATATCGTGCAGAGAGAGGCTCCATTGGTTTGGCCATGTTGCCCGTATGAATAATTATAGATTGGCGAATAGGGTTATGAATAGTGTGCCTAAAGGCATCAGAAAGAAGGGGAGACCTATCATGCGGTGGACAGACAATATCAAACAGGACCTTGTTAGAATTGGTGTGCAGTGGCCAGATGCAGTAGATGTAGCTTAGGATAGACTTGCTTGGAGAACTAAATTGCACGGTCTGGTTGGACCTCCGTAGCTCATAGCTGCTTGAGGATGATGATGATGATACACTACCCTATCAAAATATTAAACATTTCCATGTTATGTTAATGGGAATCTAAATTCGAAGCTCTATAACTTCTAAAATGAGTGTTTAATGGAAAAATGTGACTGAAGATAAAAATGATCATAATCAATTTAAATCTTTTTTTTCAACACTATTCGTTCAATATTTAAAGAGTTATGGAAGATGAGCTGTTTCGCAAAAATAATGTGTCATAAGAATTTACTTCAGAAATTTTTTAAACTTGAATAATAAACATTGTTTTTGATTTATATATTAAATAAAAATCAAACCATTAAATAAAATAAATATAAGTTTTAGATGTTTGTTTAATGATTTTTTTCAATATTAGACAATTCGGAATAATTTTTATAAAGACAATTTATTGTTAAATATTCCAGCTTCCATAGCGTTTTTTAACTCCTGAAAGGATACTGTTGAAAAATTGAGATATAAACAGATTTGATTAGTATCTTTATCTTCAGTCACAGTTCTCCATTAAATGAGTATTTTAAAAATTATAGAGTTTGCGTGTAAGATTCCCATTGATATAACCTTAAAATTCTATCATATTTTGGTAGCTATATAGAACAGTGTATAAGGAACAGGAGAAAAGACTGGAAAAGCACCCCATCCTCAGAAGATCCATCGAAATGTTAAATACACAGAGTCATAATGTCCAAAGTTATCATTTAGCCTAATACTGTTGAATACCTTATAAATGAAGCTGTTTTTAGTCTTAAAGAATTTTTTTTTCGTTAAGGAATCTGAACTACAAGCTTAGACCTTAGGGTGTCTCGTTTCCTATATACGTAATCAGATTAATTCGTTTCATGTTCCAGGAAAGCCTTTCTAACCATTCTTTTCCACCTCCACTGAATCACTGTCGCTATTGTCTGATAGCGCGATTGAACTTCGCAAACGCCAACCATCGATCTGATCTGACACAGGGGCAGTCACTTCCAACGGCAAGTGTAGCGATGATTGAAGCGCTTTCTCAACCCATGACAGCGATAATTGTTGCCCTATTGCTTAGAACCCTCCCCACTAACTCGCTGTCCACTGAAACCACCCATTTTTTTTTTCTTCGTAAATGTTTTTACTCGTTTACTTCTTTATCTTTCAATCAACTTCCAACATTTTTTCCAAGTCGATTTCTTAGGTCAGAAGAATCGTAGCTGTTAAGTTAGACATGAATCCGCTTGATGGATTTTGGGTTGGGTTGTTTTACCTCTGAGCGGCACTTTTTTTGCACACCATGGGCTAAATGGCCAGATCACAAGGACCCCGAAGGTTCAGAGAATATTAGGGGAGAGGACCCACTGGAACAGCTGTTAGGAGACAGATGGTAGCCTCCCGTCAAGGCCATCCAGTGTGTTATTTAACGTGCACAGGGTATGGCTCTCCCGCACACGGGCCACGGCTTAACGTCTCATCCGATGGACGGCCGCCTTTCCAAGCTCATCGGTGTCCCCTACTGACCATGGGCAGGGCGGGGAGTTTTGTGGAGATAAGTCTCAACGCTGACCCAGCTGGGACTCGAACCTGAATCCGCCTGATGGAGATAGGTTGAGATAAAATTAGCTGACAGCGTTTGTCTTTGAAACAGATTATTTTCAGTAGAACATATTTTTTTTTACTTATCTTAGTTTTATTGTCTGTGATTTTGTTGGTTGTTTTCCCCTTTGAGGCCTTTTTTTTGGCACATGAGCTACTGAAAGGTTTCGTCGAATATAATTTTTTGCCTATTGTTACTTTTCATGCAGATTTAGAAGCGACTTGCTTGATTGAAAATTACTTGATTGAAAAATTACCTGGGCTTCTCCCATCCAAAATCAGTCAAGTAAGTCAATTAAAATATTTTATTTATGTTTAGAGGTTCAGGTAGTAAGTCTGATATCATCATCATCATCATCATCCTCAAGCAGCCATGGGCTACGGAGGTCCAACCAGACGGTGCAATTTAGTTCTCCAAGCGAGTCGATCCTGAGCTACATCTACTGCATCTGGCCACTGCACACCAATTCTAACAAGGTCCTGTTTGACATTGCCTGCCCACCGCATCCTAGGTCTCCCCTTCTTTCTGAGGCCTTTAGGCACACTGTTCATAACCCTATTCGCCAATCTATAATTATTCATACGGGCAACATGGCCAAACCAACGGAGTCTCTCTCTGCACAATATGCTGCTTAAAGGAGGTTGCAAACTCCTTTGCCTAACCTCATCATTAGTTACAAAGTTGAACCATCTAATGCCCAAGATACTGCGTAAGCATCTGGAATCAAAAGCATCTAGTTTCCTGTTATCATGTTTACAAAGTGTCCAAGTTTCACTACCATAACTAACCCTAGAAAGAACCAAACTATTATACAGTCTAATTTTAGTCTTTAGGTGTATACGCCTATTTCTCCACACTCTCCATAGATTCTTAAAAGTCCCGGTAGCAATCCCTATTCGTCTGTTAATCTCATGCCGCACATCACCGTTATCTGTTACATAGCTCCCAAGATAAGTAAACTGTGACACCTGCTCAAGACTGCAACCATTCAGATTAACTGAATCACAGCCTTCCTGACCAATTGTCATCACTTTAGTTTTCTCTCTGTTTATAACCAAACCTACTCTACTACCAGTCTCATCAACAGCTCGAATGAAAGAGTTCATCTCATCAACATCATTTGCCAAAAGGGCTAAATCATCAGCATAATCTAAATCAGAAATTTTCGTATCTCCAGCCCATTTAAGGCCAAAATCTTTCCCTTGAAGTGAATTTCGCATAACTTAATCAATAACCAAGCTAAAGAGAAAAGGAGACAAAATGCACCCTTGTCGAACATCAGAAGTAATGCTAAACCAATTACTACAAGCCTTACCAACTCTCACACACGACTCAGTGTTATTATAGAGAGCTTTCATTATGGTAACTAACTTCTCAGGTATACCATATGATTTCACAATCAACCACAAATTATGACGATCAACAGAGTCGAAAGCCTTTTTGAAATCAACAAAGCTAGCAACCAAAGGTTTCTGAAACTCTAAACATTTCTCAAGAATCTGCCTAAGTGAAAATATCTGATCCACACATCCCCTACCACTTCTGAATCCACATTGCTCATCACGCAATTGACTGTCAACCAGATTCTTAATTCTATTAAGCACAATCATGGAAAGAACTTTACCTGGAACAGAGAGTAGGCTAATACCCCTATAGTTATCACAAGAACTGCAATCACCTTTTTTGAAAATAGGGATAACAATAGCTCTGGTAAAATCCTTAGGAACCATGCCTTTATCATAAAAGATATTCAGAATTTCAATCATCCAAGTGGTAACCGAAACATTTCCAGCTCTAAGCATTTCGGTAGTAATTTCATCTACCCCTGGGGATTTATGAAGTTTAAGTTTAGAAACAGCCAAAATAACTTCAGATTGTGTTATAGGGCCAACATTAAAGCCACCAATGCATCTACCATCATTGCAAACAATGGGAATAGAACTAACCGCATTGTTCAGAATATCACTGAAATGCTCAGCCCACCTAGCCATGACAGAATACTCCCCTTCTATAACCTTACCTTGTTTATCCTTCAATCCCTGTATACCTGTCCGTTTTCTACCACACAAAACATTAACTATCTGGTACAGCTCTCTGCTGTTGTGCTTCTAACTGCTTCCTCGGCTTTGTCAGCCAAACCATCAAGCCAAAGATTCTTATCAGCAGCTAACTGATCTTTTACACGTTTATTAAGCTCTCTGTAATGCTTTCTATTAGTACTAGTAGGGTATTGATTAAGGACATTCCTGCAGTTCTTTCTTTCTGAAATAAGCTCAAGTGCCTTATCACTCAGATAATTCTGCCTCTTCTGCTCCCTTTTTCCTAAAAGAGTACTGTTAGTGTCCAAAAAAGCCTGTTTAAAATGATCCCATTCTTCCTCAACTTCAGTAGTAAGCATACCATGACTGTCATAATGACTAAGTAACCTATCATGGTAAGCTTTGGCTATAACTGGGTCTTTCAGAGCTTCAGTATTAAAAGCAAATTTTTTAACCCTAGCACAACACTTTTTAAGTTTAAGTTGTAAGACACTTTTAACAAGGTAATGGTCAGATCCAATTTCAGCTCCCCTATATGCCCTGGTATTTCTAACAGAACTAGCCCATTTGCTGTTAATTAATATATAATCAATCATATTCCTATGCAGCCCATCAGGTGAAACCCATGTGTATTTATGTATGTCGCGGTGTTTGTAATATGTGTTAGTTATTCTGAAACCATTGAGTTTACTTACCTGTAGGAGACGTTGCCCATTGCCATTGCAGCTACCAATACCAAAAGGGCCTATTACTCCTGCCCAAAGGTCAGAGTCAGTACCAACTTTGGCATTGAAGTCACCAAGAACAAGGGTAATATCTCCTTTCTTGACAGAATTCGAAATATCCTGAAGTTGTTCATAAAATCTATCCTTCTCATCCTCATTGGCATCCTCAGTGGGGGCATAACAGCAGATAACATTCAGGTCTTTAACGCTTGTCTGAAATTTTGCTGTAAGAAACCTTTCATTAATGCACTCATATCCTAGAAGAGCATCACTAGCGTGTCTGCTGAGAAGGAGACCCACGCCTTGGTGATGCTTATTGTCGTCCCTCCCTGAAAAGGGAAATTTAAGATTATTTTTAAGAATCTGACCTTTATCTGTCCATCTGGTCTCTTGCAAGCCGAGAATATCTAAATTATAATGGTGGAATTCTTGTGTGAGGACATCAAGAGAAAAAGCTCTGTGCAGAGTCCTCACATTCCAACTACCTATGGAGAGAAAATGGTTAGTGGGATGTTTAAAGAAACTATGTTTATTGAGAGAGGGAATGCCGACAATATCAAACAGCCCCCTAATCGCAGACATGGGGCAAAGACCCGTTCCCCCACCACTAAAGGCTGAAGCCATCTACACTGGATGACTTCCTCCAATGTAGAATTTGACGATGCCAATAGAAGCAAAGAGTTCAGGTGCCTGCGATGACTTCTGCTCAGGATTATCCACCAGCTGATAAACATATCCTGTGAATCTATTCACTTGGGGCTGTCAACCCACAAACAAACAGAAAACACAGCGGAAGATTTTCCCTCCACAGAAGCCCACCAGTGCAGCTAAATCAGGATCCATAATCAAGCTCAGAGCCATATATTTGTCCAGTCCAGTTGGTTTATATTGTCAGTGTGGTTGACCACTCCTCAGCAGGGTAGAAAAAAAAAGAAAAGTAGCCATAGTTGTCCAGATCAGTAGGCCACACTACTCTGGCAGCCCTCCCCTTCCGTTCACTTCCACAAGAGAGTATCTCTTTTGAAAGGTACTAACGGTCTGCACCACGAGAAGGCGTGGTCGGACATTAGGTGCTAGGCCTGGCCGGTTCTATTCATCATCGCAGGGGATTGGTGCATAGCTCTCCTTCCAGTGACTACCTAGCTACCATTTACAGACCAAGTCTGATATACCAACCTGCAAATTAACAGATGAAAAAAGATATAAATGAATCAACAGAAATTGATAGCATAGAGTAAACAACTTGCAATGGGTTTGCAATCATTTTCCGTGATTTTCCATTATACTCTCTTACCCAAAACACACACACACACTTCACATTTCTAGTGAACCATGGATCAGTGAGTTCCACCCTTGAGAAACTTTTCTGCCTCCAGAAATATAAGTTCTTTAGATTAGAACTTTGACCTTCTGGTTTAGGAATTTCCTTGATGTCATTTGAAAAATACAAGTGGGCTATAACTAAAAAGTACCGTATTTTCTATTTCAAAATATTTTAATTTCAGTTTAATCGAATAGCTACCTCTTCCTGAAGATGAGGATTGCAATGTTTCCCGAAACGTCGATTAACATTGTCTCTTCACACGATAGACTTCACACGATCTCGCAAATCTATACAAACTTACGAACATATATTATTCACTATTCATTATTCTATTTCTCTAGCACTATCGCTGCATATTCTGCCATGATATAAATGAACACAATTTTGATTATAAATTGTCTAATACACGCACTTTTTTTTTTACATTTATTTAACCATATTAAAATATGGCTTTTTATAAGCACTTGGGCGGAAGCTAAAAAATTAGAAAGCAGAAGAGAACTTTAGGGGAAAAAATAAAAACATCTTTAAGTTCCTATTTAATAAAAATTGTTCAATTTCCTGGATATAATCCACTACAATCGGAAAAAAAAAAATCTCACAATATCTGTCATTTACCCAAGACAGTTCTACTGCAAATATTCCATCTCAATCTATCCTTGAAGATTGTGAAGATGTCTCTCAAAGTCAATCTAAACCAAAGATCCAATCTACGGAAAATATTAAATCCCACTATTTTTTTACTGTACAAAAATGTATGTAGCTAAGACAAAACCATATGTGGGTAGGAGGTGCTAGCTCACCGAAGTCCCAGATGAGTGTAATGTAATAAATAAATAAAAAAGATATCTTATCTCAGTTACACCAATTTAATGAAACTAATTATTCATTGTAAAAAGATATTGGCTTATAGCCCGAAACAATAACTTCAGCTATACAACATTTTTACTTTAAAACAGACTAGAGTCAGTTTTCCGAAAGCTAATGAATAGGTCTGTAAATAGAAGAACGTTCACAACAATTAATAAGCATAGAAGTTTCAATGAGAAGGTTCGTGTATACCAAAACTAACAAGAAGGCATATTGTCATAGATGTAAAATATATTCCCAGCAAAAACATAATTGATTCAAGAGACCAATGACGGCAAACAATATTTTAAACAAACTATGGGAAGATGAGAACACACCGGAGCGTATGGCATCTATACGCACGAATTTTATACGCACTTTTATTGCTAGAACCTGACATGTCTTGATGTCATTGATACAGCTTTTGTTACTTATAGAACTCAACAGCGAACGCCAGTACTGGAATAAGTACTGTAAAGAATTATCGCTGCAATTATATATTTGTCATGTATTAACTTTTCGTGGAAAAAACAAACCTTTTAAAAAAGAACACAGCGGAAATTCTATCGGCGTTTTGGAACCCAATTGACCCATCTCTGCGAACACATTTAAATAAGAATGCTAATTTAAGGAAAGGAAAGGTTTATTATTTGTTTTCTGTTTAAGAAGAATTTATTACTTTAATTAGTGACAAAATATGAAAAACTATCTTAAAAAATTTGAAAAAAAAAAAACTCAGAATTTTTTGCAATAAATGTAGATTCCCATTCGATATCAGTCACATTGACCAAGACAGTTCAAATATCATATACAGCAAAGTATGTGGAAGATTTCTATCTGTTTTACCGATAACTTCGTATACCAGGAAAAATTTAGTCACAAGTAAACTGGAATATCTTCATTGTAAATACTAGTAATTGTAGGGTCAAAATTATGACAATGAGTTGACATGTCCATTGTTTATGAAGGCAAACAGCTTCTTTCGGCAGCAAGCCTGATGACTTGGAAATATGTAGATTTACGCATTCCTTCCACAATGAGTTAAATAACATAGCACATCGACAGAATTTGTTCCATATGCAACCCATTCCTTAAATTTAGTTGCAAATGCTGCTGCCGCGAGTTGTTCAGAAGTAACAGTTTTTTTTAATGTGGTTCAGGGGCAGAGGTGCTCAGTCGGTAGCGCGCCAGGTTCGTAATCTTCAGTTCCCAGGTTCGAGTCCCAGCTGGGTCAGTGTTGAGATTTATCTCCGCAAAACTCCCCCGCCATGCGCACGATCAGTAGGAGACACCGATAGGCTTAGAAAGACTGCCGTCCGTCGTAACTTCGACCACATTGAAAGCGAAGCTGAAAAAGTTAGATGCAATAAGACCAATAAAAACAAATGTAAGAAACGATCAATAAAATGTTATTTTTGGTGAAAATTTTTTGAATGATGTATAATAGAATTAAAAGGTAAATGAGTATTCAAAGAAAATATATATTTTTGTTTTGTTAAGGTAATAAAATAACTTTTGATATCAGCAGAAGAAGCCAAGTTTATAAGGACAAAAACACAAAATGTGATTTTTTAAAAATTATAATAGAGAAACGTATAAAAGTTACATTAAAAAAATTGCAGAATCTTACAGAGTGATTTAAATGCCCACGAATTAGAAGCAGAAATTTAACAATTTGATATTTTATGAATATTAGATCTAAAAATTGCTTCATAGAAAATTGGACTTATTAATGATAATAAAATTATTGCTTTATTCTGAAATGTTGAAATCATGATTAATTTTCTCAAAGAGTAACGCCAAAGAATACTGTAGTGTACATTTTCCGTACTCAAAATTGTTACAAAATATTCGCAAAAAATCGAAAGAAAATGCATTTATCTTGCGTATATTAAAAATTTTAAGTTTAATAAAAGGATTTTGACATTAAAATATTACATAATATTTTTGTTTTTCGTAATTTTTATTTATGTAAAGTGTTCTGTATTTTATATCTATCTTATACTTTTACAGTAATTTTCGGGCCTAGGGCCCGAAAATGTCTAAAAGCGGCCCTGCTCCTGGTTAGCGTACTTGACAGGATGTCCTTGTGTTTGTGTGTTGTATGAGAAAGCGTGATACAGATTTTTGGTTTTATGCTGAAAAAAAAAACGCTTTCGAAAACATTTCTGGATAAGCAATTTACAGGATATTTTACCAAATAAAACTAAAAAATGTGTTACGAAGTATAAAAACAAAAATCAAAATAAACTGCACTGATTACTAAAGTGCAATTTATAATTTAAATCGCTTTCAAAATAGAACTAAAAGTGCTCTGAAAACGAGCATAGAGCGAATGAATGATCGGGAAGGGCCATGTCTAGCCTTGTCAAACAATATTACTTAGCCTATCAGAAGCAACTAAGAACAAACAGAGGAGCTCCATACATAATTCGTGACTTGGCTTCAGATGAGGGGAAAGTACGGACGATAACTCCTACATACAAACTGGCCGACATATCAAGTCAACCTGGCAGTGAAGTTTGGAGGTAGACAAATTTATCAAACGATCAAACGTCATTTGTTCTTCCATTAGCAGCGAAGGTCAACGTTTCGAAATAGGTCAAGGTTCATTGCAGTCTGTTGTCTTTCTTTTTTTTTCTTCTCCTTTTAATGATAGTGTAGGAGGTGGTTATTAAATTACCCGGGAATAGTTCTTCGGAAATTCTACTAATCAGAGTAGAATAGGAAAATAAATTAATACAATTGATTAGTTTTCATTGGTAACTTTTTTTTCTTTGCGAATTTTCTCTTTTTTTTTTTCTGATGAGAAGAAAGCTGTCCTAATTTTTGCTTCTTCGTGTTTTAACTTCTGTATACAGTTTCCTACTGTATATTACTATACTAGTAATAGCAAGCCCGGATATAGAAAAAAAAAGGGAGGGAGGTAAGAGATCGAGCAGGAATGAAACGGAAAGTCGTTATGGTATAGTTTATAAAATTTTTCTTACTGTTTTAGGGTTGTTTAAAAAATTTCTTGAAAACTCACAACAAAAAAATAAAGAGTATTGTATATATACGTTTAATACTTTTAGCCACCGTTCCGATGGTAGCATTCTCAAAAGGGGGGGGAAGGTCATGACCCTTGCCCTCCCCCTCCTTAGATCTGGGGGGCGGGGTGGCTCAGTCGGTAGTGCGCCAGGCTCGTAATCTGTAGTTCCCAGGTTCGAGTCCCAGCTGGTCAGCGTTGAGATTTATCTCCGCAAAACTCCCCGCCCTGCCCACAGTCAGTAGGGGACACCGATGGGCTTGGAAAAACTGCCGTCAGTCGTATGGGACTTTAAGACATCACACCGTGTGCGGGAGAAAACGCTGTTCACGTTAAAGAACACGCTGGAGGCCTTGACTGGAGGCTACCCTCTGTCTCCCATGCAGCTATTCCAATGGGTATCCTCCCCCAACCTTCTCTGAGCCTTCAGGGTCCATGTGACCTGGCCATTTAGCCCATGGTGTGCAAAAAAGCCGCTCAGAGGTAAAACAACCCAACGCAACCATAGATCTGGCTCAAAGTAATCGTATCACTATCAATAAGATCAATAAAAGTAAACGAGTATACAATTTTCTCCTATAGATTATTATACGAGTTGCTTCAAAAAACTGTAATATTTAAAAAAATACATAGCTTATAGTTTAAGAAAGTAAAAGAGGGACGTATTATATTCTAGAAATTTCTGTTATGTTCTTAAGGGGTGTAAGTCTTATTTGCAATAAAATTCCATATTTCGCAAACAATCAAGTTGTTTCCAGCTTAGTTTTTTTTTTTTACTATTGCAGTTGCAACTTATCAGCCATTGTGACTGACATTTATCCTAAGCAGGCCCGGATCTAGAAAATAAATCAAGGGGGAAGGCACAAGGAACAGAATCCAGGGGTAAATATTTAAAAAAAAAAGGGGGGGTGGGGTAAAGAGACTGGATTTCCAATTCATTATAACATTTTCCCCTGTGTTTTACAAGTCTTTTAAAAATTTTCTTGAAAAATGCATGTAACATATATAATAAGTTAACAATTTTACCTCTATTTCTCTTACTATTATTCTGGGGTATGGCCCCTTTGATGAAAATGGAATTCCAAAGGATGGGTGGGCATGGCCCCTTTGATGAGAATAGAATTCCAAAGGATGAGTAGGCATGGCCCCTTTGATGAGAATAGAATTCCAAAGGATGAGTGGGCATGGCTCCCCTAATCCCGAGGACGAAAGATTAATAAAACATATATTCTTGGAAACTTGGGATTTGCACAAGAAACTCTTCTAATATAATGACAGTTTTAAATGTTTATCATTGGATTTTGGAGAAGAATATTTAATTGCGTAATTTTACAGAATATTTAGCCATTTTTCCTTACATATTTTCTGTGTTGAAAAATGCAATGAATGTGATGTATATTTTGTAACCAAACTCTGAGTCGTATAATATACAGGTTCAAGTGATGATTTCGAAGAATTATAAATAAGATAAGAATTCTACATTTGAAAAAAAAAATCGGTGTTAGTGCTATAAAGCTATTATAATAATATTATTATTATATTATAATAGGTGGAGACAAGTACCTTTTTTTATTCAATTTTTAAATATACCACAGGAATACGGCCTTGGAGTACACATTACAAAAACTACACGTTAAAAAAGACGCTGGGTAACCTTAACTGGAGACTACCATCTGTTTCCTAATAGCTGTCCAGGGGATCCCCTTCCCCAACCTCCTCTGAGCCTTGGGATACTTGTGACCTGATCATTTAGCCTATTATGTGCAAAAAGTGTCGTTCAGAGGTGAAATAACCAGTGTACTCGATTTAGACTTATACTCCCAGACGGCGCAGTGCCTCCATGAACCGACGCGATACTTCTGTGGGGTCGAGGATACATGTTTTGTTGATTGTGGAATTACTGCAAATCAAACTGAAACGCTTAAGCTGTTGATTAAAAAATAATAATAATATACACCCTCTCAAGCAGCTGCTTGCCACAGAGGTCTGACAAGAGTCTGTCAGTTTATATAACATAGTAGAAGGTCTGAGAAGATGGCAGGACCTCAGCAGAAAAACAACACGAAGATCCATGCCTTACCCGGGGATCGAACCCAGGTCCCTTATATCAGTTGCCAAGCGCACTAACCACTCGGCCACGGGACAAGATTTATTATCTACTGCATAAACCAAAATAACGCAATGGAGGCTAATTCTGAAAAGATTGTTCGTTTTCAAAGAGAATGATTTTTTTTCCATCTTAAGCACCTTCTAACAGTGGAAAACGGAACTAATGGATGATTGGGAAAATGCAAATAATAAAACTTTAATAGTACCTATACAAAAACTTATACAAATATAAATCTATCTCTAACACATATAAAAAAAATTAATGTCTACAGATGGACAGACCAACGACATAAAGAAAAACTTAAAGTTCATTTTTTTTCCCAAAATGATCTAAAAACTATAGATAGCTGCTGTAGGGATGCAATTTAAAATTTGGTAACGTAGTTTATTTTTATGTGGAACAAGTGACATTTTTGTACTTTTTTTTTTTACATACAACGCCCTAAATTGCCAGGCCAGGGTCATTGTCTCACAATAGGTAGGGAAAGGTGAATCGCTAGATAGCTATTAGGAGAGAGGGAATACTACCGTTAAGCCATCCGCCTGTTCTTCAAAGCACACAGGGTTGGGTTGTTTTACCTCTGAGCGGCATTTTTTGTACACAATGGGCTAAATGGCCAGGTCACAAGGACCCTGAAGGTTCAGAGAAGGTTGGGGGAGGGCACCCACTGGAACAGCTGTTGGGAAACAGATGGTAGCCTCCCGTCAAAGCCATCCAGCGTGTTATTTAAAGTGCACATCAAATGGTTTTCCCGCACACAGACCCGCGGCTTAACGTCCCATCCGAAGGACGGTTGCCTTTCCAAGCACATCGATGTCCACTACTGACCGTGAGCAGGGCGGGAAGTTTCGCTGAGATAAATCTCAACGCTGGCCCATCTGGGACTCGAACAAGGGAACTGCAGATTATGAGCCTTGCGCGCTACCGACTGAGCCACCCCCGCCCCCAAAGCACCACAGGTATGGCTGCACGGAGACAAAGCTGAATTTCCCTTCCAACTGACGGCGGCCTTCCCACTTCTCACCACTGTCCCATTTCTCACCAGCAGAAAGGAGATTAGCGGGAAAAATCTCAACGCAACCAACTAGAGAACATCAGATTACCAGCTAGGCACGCTACTGACTTAGCTAATCCAAGCTAATCTCGGTCCCCAAAAGGACAAAAGTAAAGTAAAAAAATTGATCCATCAAGCAGCTGCTACTGATAGAATGAAATTAATTGTAACGGTAGGAAAGGAATTATTAAACGTTCCCGCAAAAGTCACAGACATTATCAGTTGAAATAAGAATTAAGATAAAGGACAATTGACCTATGTTAGTTATAACATATTAATATTTAGTTGTACTTTATGCTGTAGTAGGAGTGTTATGAAAGAAAACTTCGTAGTACAACTCCCACTTTCACTTTATGGGTGTGATGAATTCACCCTTTAATTAATTATTTCCGTTTGGTACTCTCCATTGTTCATCATTTTCAATGGTAAAATTATCGTGCTACGCATTTTTCACGATTTATGTCCTTTTTTAACACTAAAAAAAAAGTCAATACTTTTTTTTCGCTCATTATTTACGATACACTCATAAACATTTACAGTTGCTCAAAAAAGTATCCGAACATTATGGTTGATTATAGAATTCATGAAAAATATCTGGCAACGATTTTTTAGAAATTAGTGATCTGGCAACCTTCGTGTCACGTGTCACGAAGGTTGCCAGATCACTAACTTCTAAAAAAAAATCGTTGCCAGATATTTTTCCTGAATTCTGTAATCAACCATAAAAAATATACCCCCCAAGTAGCTGCTACATAGTGTTCGGATATTTTTTGGAGCGACTGTCAACCACGTTGCGTCTCACTACTCAATTCAAATTCAAATGTAATAAAATGAAATGAAATTTTACACCACTGTATATGACCAACTTCCTCATCTTTGCTTGAGTAACACAAATATATGAAATCAAAGGGTGAAATTAGTGATCTGGCCACCTCCGTATCACGTGACACGAAGGTTGCCAAATATTTTTTCTGAATTCTGTAATCAACCATAGTTTTCGAATATTTCTTTGAGCGACTGTACATGAATTTATTACCTATATGAAGCACTCACTAACCTCACAATTCATGCAATACAATCCCCTCGATTTGATCAAAAGCTTAAAAATTAATTCTCCATGACTTCTAACACAACATAAATAATTGCATATTTTGGCCAGTTATCCTTGAACTGAATGGTGAGGAGGCGGATACGTTGGCAAAGTCGGATGCGATCAAATTGCAGAGGATGACAGTGAGGAAAGTGACTTGTCATTACGTGGGTTGGAATTTACGTAACGGCTGTTCCTTGATCTTGTGGCATACAGGAGCAAATCGGTTTGTTGTAACTAGTAGAACAAATTTTCTAATTGAGTAAAAATTAACATTGTAAAATTTTTTTGTAGTTATCGGTTGGGCTGTTTTATCTCTAAAGCAAAGCCCACCCCAACAAGCGGCTTATAAAAAAAAATCAATATTTTGGAATCTAGCTCATTTCTTCCAATTTTTAACGAGATATTTTTGGGTGTCTAACGATTTCGCAAATTCATAATTGATCACTGTATTTTCTTGATTCCTTAAGAATATAGTTTTTTTTTCAATTCTTCAATAATAATAATAATAAATACCCCCTCAAGCAGCTGCTTGCCACAGAGGTCTGACAGGAGCCTGTCAGTTTATATGCCACAGTAGAAGGTCTGAGAGGATGGCAGGACCTCAGCAGAAAAACAACTCAGACCCCCGAGGCAAGCTGCCTTATATAAAACGAACTCGAATATACGTTAAATAAAGCTATCATTAAACGGTAGGATCCGAACCCACAATCTCCTGATAACATATCAGGTGCTCTGACCGCTGAACTACCGGCAGCTGATCAATATTTCCTCTGTTGGTGATTTTAAGTATTATACCATGGAGTTAGTGATTGAAATTCTATCTGACTGTAATTCAAGACTGGTCAGAGCACCTGACATATCCGAAGGTCGTGGGTTCAGATCCCGCTCGGCTAATGACATTTTTTTCCTTTATACTTATTTAATGTATATCACCTGCAGGTGCTTACCTGCGATTTTTTATTATTCAGCACTAGCTGAACGTACCCCGGCGCTGCCCGGGTATCACTTTTAATCTGTATATTCTTATTTTCACCGCACTAAAGGTAGATTTTATAAGTCCCCCCCCCCCCGACACTTTAGCACAGATTTTCAACAGGAAGAAATTTGCCCAGTGTTGGCTTGGATCGTTGTCGACGTCAGCGAGCTCTCTCATAGTCCGTGGCTTAGTTTCTGCGTAAGCTATCGAGATTTTTATTTCCGTTACCAGAGATTTTGCCGCCCTATAGCTATTCGTCCGCACGGTTTAAATTTCTTGCACAGCGTCCCCCGTGTGCCCCAGTGATTGGTTTAAAAATCAGGTTTCCACTTGGCCCGTGGCTTCATTTCTACACAAATTGTGACAGCTCGTGTCTCACTTTTAATCTGCATATTCTGTTGTTTCCTGCACTGATGGTTAGATTTGTGAGTATCCGCCCCCACTCCCGCGACATTTTACACAGTTTGAACATGAAGAATTTCCCGGTGTTGCAAAGGTCATTGCTTACTTGGCGCTCTCTCTCAGAGCCCGTGGCAAACGATCGAGGTATTTATTTCGTCAGAATTTGGCATTCTGTTATTCCCGATGAACTTTACCCAAAAGTCCCAAATTTCGTAGGCGGGTCCCCCCACTCGGCTAATGACAAATGTTTCCTCTATATATTTAATATATATCACCTACAGGTGCTTACCTGCGATTGTTTATTATTCAACATTATCGACCATATGTGTAGAATGATATGGAGTTCGAATTATCCGTATTACCGAGATATTCGTTTAGAATTTAATTCGTTAAACTGAATGAATTGAAAATTGTGAAACGTAATATTTACATAGTACCTCAAAAAAAATTTCTTAGTTATCACTTAAAACAAAAATGTTGTGTTCTTCCACCACCCTCTGGTGGTAAGGGAGCAAATCATTGCTTCAATAGGGGCGCAGGAGCTCAGTCGGTAGCGTGCCAGGCTCGTAATCTACAGTTCCCAGGTTCGAGTCCCAGCTCGATCAGTGTTGAGATGCTCGACCATGCTTACCAACATGATTTTATTATTCATTGAATGATATGAACCATGTTCTGTGATTTGGGGTATGAACAGAATTAAGATTATGGATTCTTCTGAAAGTTCATCTTTGTATTGTTACAGAGTTTCGTGCCGGTTGACTTACTTTGTTTATAAATAATTTCATCCATGCTTTTGTAATAAATTACATTGCATTGTAATTTTCATTGACATATTTTTAGTTGAACTCACGCTCAGTGATCACCATTTTGATTTGTAACAATATTTATAAAAATAATTTATTGTTAAATATTCCAGCTTCCGTGCCTCTTTAAGTACTGAACGATTATTGTTGAGAATAGATATTTAAATAGATTTGATTACGATCTTTAATTTATCGTCAGTTACATTTTTCCCATTAAATGCATATATTAGAAGTTATAGACCACCAAAGAAATGTATAATCAATAACGTATGTTGGGTGGGTTGTTTTACTTGCGAGCGGCACTTTTTTGCACACCATGGGCTAAATGGCCAGGCCACATGCACCCCGAAGGCTCAGAGAAGGTTGTGGGAGGGGACCCACTGGAACAGCTGTTGGGAAACAGATGGTAGCCTCTCGTCAAGGCCATCCAGAGTGTTATTTAACGTTAACAGGGTATGAATCTCCCGCACACACGGCGACGGCTTAACGTCCGATCCGACGGACGGCGGCCTTTCCAAGCCCATCGGTGTCCCCTAATGACCTTGGGAAAGGCGGGGAATTTTGCGAAGATAAATCTCAATGCTGACCTAGCTGGGACTGGAACCTGGGAAATAACGTATATATAACCACTGTTAAAAAAAAGAAACATGAACTATATAATTTGATTAAAGTTAATTATTTTGATGAGAATTCACTTCGCTGAAGTTGGACTTCTTATCCTATAAAAGATCCTTTTTCTCTTTTGCAAAATTAATTAATATGTCATCAATAGCTCTGGGGCCGGAACAAAAATAAATGGCTGTCCGAAATTTGCCAAGGGCTGTTCTCAGTAAATTCTTCGAAACTGAATTGTTGATTTTTAGCCCTTACCCTTAGTGGGGAGGTGGAGATGCAATTTATTTGTTTTTAGAGATAAATTAAAAGATCTTTTTGAGTTGGTTAGATATTGATAAAGAGGCTTCGGTCAGAAAAGGGAAACCAATGGGCCTGCAAAGGCCGCCATCGTCGAATGGGGACATTAAGGGGGGACCCCACTCTGAGCGCTCTAAAAATAGTCAAAATTTGAGAATTTTGTTTGGGTATAACAAACAATGCAATGACTCGAAACTTTTTTACATGTTCTTAAGGCATGTTTATTGTACACAAAAAAAAAATATTTTAAGTAAGAATATTGTAATGGTCGTCCTGTGGCTCCTCACTGGTTGACCTCTGCTTGAAAGATGTGCCCTCCTGGTGTAGTGCACCGGACATCGCAGGAATATCTGAGAACAAAATTATTAACAGTTTTACAAACTTTGAGACATTGGCTATAGCGTAGCGTAGGATTTTTTCAAAATTCGAAAAATTGACAAAATGATGGCATTTATAAAAAAAGTGATTTTTTTTCCTTAAAAAATGGCACTAAATTGCTCGCTAAAAATCGAATAATTAAAATATCAAAAAAATCCTACACTAGGTTCTAGATAATTCGTTTCTATGCATTAAAAAAAAAAAGTATGTAAATCGGATGAATGGTTCCCGAGATCCGTACTCTACCAGTTCAAAAATTGTTGTTTCGAGAAAAATGTGTTTAAAGATTTAAGTAACATTTACTCACTCATTGACACGACCTATATTTGTCGCTGTAACTTCGTAAGGATTTCGAATTTTGAAAACCTGTTTCAGGACCATATTCTACACTTCATAAACTTTCGAAAAATGCAAAAAAAAAATCGATTTTTTTAAGCCCTCAGGGCACACGGAGCCACAGCTTAAGGGCTCCCCCCTTAAGCTGTGGCTCCGTGTGCAGGAAAGCCTTGCCTAGAGCATATTAAAGAGCATGCTGGATAGCCTTGATGGGAGGCTTCAATCTATCTCCTAACAGCTGTCCAGGGGGTCACTCAGAGGTAAACCCTCTATTACTAGATGGGACATAAAATATATAATGATTTTTAGGTACTTTGCGTAATAATTGGTCAACATACAAAATAGCTCTCCAAAATACCAATTAAAATTGGTCTACCAAAATAGAGAATTGCCATGTTATGTCAATGGGAATATAACTTCGAAACTCTATTACTTCTAATATATGCATTTAATGGAAAAATGTGACTGACGATAATTATAGATCATAATCAATTCTATTTAAATCTCGATTTTCTACAATACTCGTTCAGTATTTAAAGAGGCACAGAAACTGGAATATTTAACAATAAATTATTTTCATAAATATTATTAATGATTGCCTAATATTGAAATAATTATTGCGCAAAGTTTTAATATGCATATTTTATTAAATGGTTTGAAAAATTCTTGTTATTTCAGTTTTAATTTCTGAGAAAAATACTTTTGACGCATGTTTAACCTTTCCAAATCTAAATTATTGTCTATAGAGAATTCATTTATGCCAAGATGTAGAAAATCAATTAAATCATAGGTCTAATAATGCGATGAATTTACACTGCAATGAATTGACGTCGCGATGAATTGCTCTGCGATGAATTGACGCTGGGATGAATTGACATCGCGATAAATTGATGCTGCGTTAAATTAACGTCGAGATGAATTGACGCTGCGACGAACTGAAGTTTGCGATGAATTGAGCGCGATGAATTAACGTGCGTTGAATTGACGTAGAACCATCGGTCCCTATTAACGAGGAAAATAAAGAGATTACTGCATATATTTTTTTTCTGAGGATTACAGTATATTTTGACATGAGAAAATTTTCTCATTTCGCAACGAAAAAAAAGCGACTCTCAAATCACTTTTTCCGTCATGAGAAAGTGATCAAAGTAATTACCCTTCCCAACCAATTGTGTATACGAGAACAGAGAAGCGTGTTATTATATGCTCCCGGGATAACAAAGTTATTTTGCTTTCTAAGATTGATTTTTGACACATAAGATTGATTATGCATAGGTAAGAACGTTTTTTGAGCCACAAGTTTGATTGCTTTTGGGGCAGAAAGTTTATTTGGCCATAAGTTTGATTGCGCTCTGGACAAGAAAAATGTTTTGTGCCATAAGTTTCGTTCAGTTGAGGTCCTAGAAAGTCATTTTGTTCCATGAGATTGATTACTCTCGATCAAGAATTTTTGTTTTACGCATGAGATTGGTTGCATACGGGCACAAAGTTTTTTTAACCATATGTTTGATTGCACTCTAGGTAAGAAATATATTTTGAACCGTAAGTTTGATTATGTTCAAGGCAAGAAAGTTATTTTCTAATATTGATTATCTAAGGATAATAGTTATTTTCCACCATAAAAACGATTACACTTGGGCAAGATATTTTTCCTTACTTTGCTACTTAAGCTTGACTATGCTCGGGAAAAATACCGTATAGTCCACTGCACTGGACTTCAGGTATTACTAATTTTTCACAACTCCTGTATGAGGTTGCTGAAACCTCTGTTTAATCAGCCCAACCAATAAATAGGAGAACTTTTTCCAAAGTCAATTTCATTTCATTCATTTACAAAATTAATCCTACCAATTGCAAACTGATTTGTTTCTGTATGTCCTGAGATATGATGGATTATGGATACTCAATGGACAATCGTTGACAAAAAGAGGTGAAGATAACTGCTTTTACAAAATCTTTCATCATTTCGTGCCTAGGTGTTTCGCATTAATTCTCGAAGAATTGCATAGGTTATTCTTACTTTTAGCGTGCTTTAAAAAAGGGGAAATTGTTTTCATTTCATCAACTGTCCGTCTGTCCATCTCTAAATTCCCCTAACACTCTCCTGCCCTGGATCAGACTTGGGGAAACTGCTGTCCATCGCTAAATTCCCCTAACACTCACCCTGCCCTGGATCAGAAAGGGTAAACAGAGAGACTTGGGGAAACCGCTGTCCATCGCTAAATTCCCCTAACACTCTCCTGCCCTGGATCAGAAAGGGTAAACAGAGACACTTGGGGAAAAATGTGTCCATCTCTAAATTCCCCTAACACTCACCCTGCCCTGGATCAGAAAGGGTAAACAGAGAGACTTGGGGAAACCGCTGTCCATCGCTAAATTCCCCTAACACTCTCCTGCCCTGGATCAGAAAGGGTAAAAGAGAGACTTGGGGAAACCGCTGTCCATCGCTAAATTCCCCTAACACTCACCCTGCCCTGGATCAGAAAGGGTAAACAGAGACACTTGGGGAAAAATGTGTCCATCTCTAAATTCCCCTAACACTCACCCTGCCCTGGATCAGAAAGGGTAAACAGAGAGACTTGGGGAAACCGCTGTCCATCTCTAAATTCCCCTAAACTCACCCTGCCCTGGATCAGAAAGGATAAACAGAGAGACTTGGGGAAACCGCTGTCCATCTCTAAATTCCCCTAACACTCACCCTGCCCTGGATCAGAATGGGTAAACAGAGAGACTTGGGGAAACCGCCGTCCATCGAATGGAGGTTACTCTGGAACTCCGTGTGCAAGATAGTCAGACCCAGTTTACTTTAAAGAATTCTCTGAACGTCCTTGACGAAAAGCTTCCACCTGTTTTCTAACAGCTGTCCTATTGGTCTCCTTCCCTCAGCCTAATTTGAGCCTTGGAGACCTTGTGACATGGTCATTTAGCCCACTGTGTTCTAAAAGCACTCAGAAGTAAAAAAAAAAAACAAATGAAATCATGAGGAATGTCAGTTATATTTACTTAAAGTATAGCAAATGAAAAAAATGCAAATTACCCTTCTAGTTGCTGTTGCTAAATAGGTTTTCTGAACAATGCGATATAGAGAAGATCCATGAGGAAGGTGAGATCTTACAAAAAAGGAAACATCCATGCATTATCTAGATCCCTGTGATCAGCAACCAATCACGTTAGCACTCCTTCACAGGAAAGGTAAAATGTAATAAGTGCATGTAATTTGTAATCATGTCTCGTGGACCAATTGCAATTTGTAACCCAATTTTACTGAACATAATTTTGCTTCAAAAACTACACTTTCCTACAAAAATATTACAGAATTTTTATGTTATATCAATGAGAATCTAATTTCAAAGCTCTATAAGATATAAAAACGTCGTCTAAAATATGCATTTAATGGAAAAACATGACTAAAGATAAAGACATAATCAAATCTATTATCTGCTTCTTTTCGATATTTTTTAATACTATTCGCTAAATATTTAAAGAGTTACAAAAGCTGTAATATTTCACAACAGTAATGCATCATAACACTTTACCTCACGAATTAAAAACTCAAATAATAAGAGTTTCAAACCATTTAATATTATAAATATGCATTTTAGAAGTTTGCCTGATATTTATTTTAATGTTAAAGAATTATAAATGATTTTCTCAAAACAAGATAATTTATTATTAAATATTCCAGCTTCTGTATCTCTTTAAATACTGAAAGAATATTATTGAAAATCGAGTTTTAAATAGATCTGATCATGATCTTTAACCTCAGTCATAGTTTTCCATTAAATGTATATTATAGAAGTTATAGAGCTTCGATGTTAGATTCCGATTGACACAATAAGGAAATCCTATAATATTTTGGTTGGACAATGTATTATAGGCAGCAGCATCTTATTCAGGTAGAGCTAATAAAGATTAACTTTTCATATCCCCGTGAGTTTTTCTGTAAGTTTACGCCACGAAAAAAAATATCGAAAGAGAAAAAAGACTCCAAAGCGATTTATTCGACAGAGATAAAAATAATGATTTATTTTATGTGCTGTGCATGTCTTAGGCTTTTAATACAATCCCATCTAATCATAGAAATACTTTGCTGATTATTATTATCAAACACCTGCAACCACGTATCTGTTTCTTAAATAGACAAATATCAGTGAACACAAAACTTAATGTTCAAAATTGCCAGCATAATTTAATGTTTTCTAGCCAAATCATTTAAATCACAAAAACGTACACTTTATTAAACAGGTTGAATTAAGTCATTAAAAGTGAAACATTTCCCCATTTTTTTTTACCCCAACTCTTTCGCCGTTTGGTTTCCTGTTTGCTTTTACAGTATCTATTGATTAGCCGTAATAAATTTTGCTAACAGTAGTGGCTTAAAACAAGCACCGACAACGGTGATTATAAGGTATCAATCACAATTATCATGTATCATCAGTTCTCTTGGCTTACTGCTTGCTCCGGGTCCCCGGGGCACGAAGGGTGGGGCTCGTTGGACCTTGGACTAACAATGAACGTATTTTCCGATGCTTTAACTTATTGTCTTAAACTGACAGTTCTCTTTGTATGATGCACCTTCACTTGTTATTGTTTCACTGAGAAGAGACTAAAAAACTGATATCTTGTTAGCAGCATGTTCGTAAACTGACGTACAACCTTCAACTCTTTACAACCAGTGTAAGAGAGGGGAGATAAAAAAATCCTTGTGTATCGAGATGCAAGTCCTTGCTATCAATGATTTGTTGTTGCTTTTTTTGTGGAATTTTTAGTAGGTCAAATATTTGGGTCATTGATTATAGAGAGAAAAGACAACCTAAAATATGAAAATTCAAACTTCGGTTTCGCTCCCCAAATGTGAGAGAAGTTGCATTTGATCTTAATATATAGATATCTCATATCAAAAATTTTGTTTTCTATATTTTAAAATGTTTCTTACTTGAAAAACTTTGATTCAATTTTGAATACAGACAGTTTAAAACTAAAGAAAGGAGTTTTAAAGAACTGAAAATGATAAGTAGTTCAAATGGAATATAATTGGTTTTCGTAACTGATCTTGGGAAGCAATTGTCTGGGTCTTATCACAACTTTTGACATTTGATATTTGCTTGTGGGCTTCAATGTTTGACGGGTTGTTTCGCTGGCTATTTCAATCTATTCAGCTTAACAGATGTTTCATTTCGAGTCAGTTTACTGAATACTGTCATTCGAATAATAAATAATGGCATGCAAAGAGCATCAAATTTCCAGTATTTACGTAACCAAACCTGGTAAAGTTTATCAGTCCACGACACATTATAATTTTTTTCTGTAATATTAATTTGATTTTAAAGTATATATATATATACACCGAAGAGCCAAAACTTTATGACCATTTGACTAATATGATGTTGGTCTTCCACGTGCATCAAAACAACTCTTACCTCGCTAGGTATGTAGGAGGCATGGAAGCTACCAAATTTCTAAAGGTGTCTTATGGTATCTGGTACTAACACGTTATAAGTAGATCCTTTAACTCTTTTAAGTTACGTGGTTGAGCCGCCGCACATCGGATATGCTGTTCCAACACAAATCACAGATGCTCGATTGGATTGATGTCTGGGGAATTTGTAGACCAGGGCAATACTTGGAAATCTTCCTCAGTTCCGCGAACCATTTTCGAACAATCCGGGCAGTGTGTCATGGCACATTATCCTGCTGAAAGAAGTGACTACTAGAGTGGAATACCGTTGCCATGAAATGATGTACCTGGTCTGCAATGATGTTTAGATAGGTACTAGAAGTCATAGTTTCTTGCATATGAATGACTGGACCCAAGGTTTCCCAGCAGAACGTTGCCCAAAGCGTTACACTTCCTCCACTGACTTGATTTCGTCCCATGATGCATCCTGGTGCCAACACTTCCCCCAGGTAATCGACGCACATGTACCCGATCTCCCACATGATGCAACAGAAAACGAGATTCATCGGAGCAGACGACCTTCTTCCAATCATTCAAGGTCCAGTTTTGATGTTCGCGTGCCCATTGTAGGTACTTTCGACAGTGAACCGAGGTTAACATGGGCACTCGGCATGGTCTGCGACTGCGCAGTCCCATTTTCAGCAGGGTTCGATGTACTGTGTGTTGTGGCACATTACTCCCATTACCAGCATTCAAATTACGGGGAGTTGCGCTGCAGTATCCCTTCTGTTGGCTCGTACCATACGGGATAACCTTCGCTCACCTCTAGCATCCATGAGTCGTGGTCGGCCCATACCTTGCCGAGAGTTCGTGGTTTTCCCTCCACGGACCATTCTTTGTAGGTACTAACCATGAACACCCAACAAGCCTTGCTGTCTCGGAAATGCTCTGACCCAGTCGTTTGGCCATTACAATTTGGCCTTTGGCAAAATCACTTAAGTCCTCTGCCTTTCCCATCTGAACAACAAGAATAACACTGATTAACAGAGCTCAGTATCAGGTGTTATTTATACCATTTCATGTCCTTCACAGGCGTCGTTGTTTACCTGCAGTAGCTTCGACTTGTATAAAGACGCGCTGGTCATAATGTTTTGGCTCTTCGGTGTAAGTATCTACAGGTAATCTGTGTATTTACTCTGTATATATAAGTATTTAGCTGGCTTGTTTTGCGTGAAAAATAATTGCACAAGAAGTATATATATATATTTCTTATAGGGGTGTTCCTTTTTGAAAACACATTGGCTTTATGAGAGATATTCCTTTTGTGAAACACATTGGCTTTTCTTTTCAAAGATATTGTTGTCTCCTCCCGAAACAATTTTTTTAAAGACTGGTTTTACATTTAAAACACTTTGTTTTGTCTTTTCAAAGACATTGTTTTTTTTTTTACGTAGTTCATGGTATTTCTTTTCGAAAGCAATAATGCTTCTTTTCGAAGCCCATAAGTATCTTCGTTTTAAAAATATGATGTCTCTTTTCAGAGGGCACTGATTTCTTTAAAAGCTCATCGGTACCTCTCTTCGAAGCAAAATGGGCTCCTTTATCAAAATGAACTCAGACATCTGATCCTGAAGTGATTCTATCGTTTACTCTACAGCATTGGAAATGAATAAAATAATACTATCAAGCAATTAATGTAATTGTGTTAATTTTCAATTTCCTTCCGAATATCAAGCTTCATTATTAAGCATCAAATATCAAAATTTCAATACTTTCATTAGTATTTCATCAAAATTTAAAATTTTTTATTTTTTTATATAAATAATAATAAAATAAATAAAAAACCCCTCAAGCAGCTGCTTGCCACAGAGGTCTGACAGGAGCCTGTCAGTTTATATGCCACAGTAGAAGATCTGAGAGGATGGCAGGACCTCAGCAGAAAACAACACGAACATCCATGCCTTACCCGGGGCTCGAACCCAGGTCCCGTAGATCAGTAGCCAAGCGCGTTAACCACTCGGCTATATACAGGTCACTAAAAGCATTTTAAAACAAAAGTCCTTCAGGATTCGAAATATTTTGAGAGAAGTATTCAAACTGTTGTTATGGTTTCATGACTTGAACTTTCTCTGGTCAAAACACAAAAGAACTGCATTTCGCTAATCATATTCCTTTTTAGTACCAACCACTTGTTCTCAAAAAGATCATTATCTAACTTTTGAGGACGACATAGAATACTGAACATCCATATGTTTTAAGTTTATTTTCTACTTTCTTAGGGCGCATATAGGAAGATAAGTATTTTTTAAATTTTTTAATTTATTTTTATTTTTTCTTTGTCTCCCAAAAAAAAAACCTAACGTCAAAAACTTTCATTTGATATAAGATTAATAAGCATCGAAAATGTTTTCTTCTCCCCTGTTTTTGGAGTCGTTTTTAAGGTAGCCCATGATATTGGAGTCGTCAGAAATTTAAACTTGAGATATAACTCGTTAAAGTCCACCCCCACCTCCTGAAAATTGTCCCCTTTTTGAAGGAAGGGGGAGAATAGGGGGGGGGGTAGAATTCGATAAGTCTACGACGGTTCTCATATGGGCTTCCATTTACCACCGAACTCGTAATTATAGGGGGGGGGGGGGTGACACGGTAGCGAACCAGGCTCGTAACCTTCGGTTTCCAGGTTCGAGTCCCAGTCGATCAGCGTTGAGATTTATCTCTGCAAAACTCCCCTCGGTCCATAGGGACACCGAGGGCTTGAAAGAAATGTCGTCCGTCGGATGGGACGTTAAGCTGTATCCTCGTGTGCGAGAGAGTCATACCTTGTGCTCGTTAAATAACACGCTGAAGGGTCTATAAGGTAGGCTACCATCTGTCTACTAACAGCTGATGTGGGTCTCCTCCCCCCACCTTCTCTGAGCCCTCGGAGTCCTTGTGACCTGGACATTTAGCCCATTGTGTACAATAAATTCCTGCTCAAAGGTAAAGGAACTCAATCCGTAGCTGTAGGTTCTCGGGTTCGGAAGATATAACTGAGTTATCTTTTTCATATTTTCCATTTTTACGGAGGGGGAATAACAGGGTGGAGGAAATTTTTAACCTTTAACATCCCCCATTTCGCAAGCTTTCATTTGATGCATAACTTGTTACTTTTGGCACTGGCGTTCGGGAAATATAGAGCAACATATATACCTTTTTTTTAGAGAGAAGAAAGCATATGGGGGGGTCATTTTTTTATAGTCTTTTAATTTCTCCGTTTTAAATTCGCTATTCATTTGATAAATAATTCATTAAGTTTATCTGTCGCTTTCGAAAGATATGTGGAACAACCGTTTTAACAAATCCACAAACCGACAAACAGACAAATGACGAGAGAAAAGCAATAGGAAGATAGGTAATAAAAAAGAAAAATAATATATCCCTTTTCCGGAAAACGGGAATTGCTGCTTTCCAAATTCTAGCACCGTTTGGTCTTGCAAAGGCCACCGTTTTTCGGGTGGAACATCAAAAGGTAGTATTCCTGTACAATGGTTTTTTTATGTTCACTTTAAAGAACATGCTCGATGGCCTTGAAACGGGATGCTTCCTTCTGTATTCTATGAATTGTATAGTGCAGCGGTTCTCAACTTTTTATGCTTCACGTACCCTCTGGAAATGTATTTGTAACTGGCGTACCCCTTGTATAGATAGATAAAACTATAGTTATAGTATAACAATGATTATTTTTGCGTTGTTACTAGATACAGCGACTTTTGAGCTCTCACGGCGTACCCCAAAAATTTTACCGCGTACCCCACGTTGAGAACCCCTGTCTAGTGTATCGTCTTCCCAAACCATCTGTGAGTCCTTGGATTCTTTGTGACCTGGCCGTTTAGCTCATTAGGTACACAAAAGTGGCTCTCAGTTGAAAAATAATTCAACCCAAGTTCCTGCAGTGACTCTGAATTTTAAGCAGTGATGTAAAATACTTTACATACCTGCAAAATCCACAAGCAGCCATGGATTCAGGAAGTCCAGTCAGGATATATAAATTATAGCTAGGAAAACACTGAAAGGAGAGCTGTGTACCGTATGATGATGAACAAAACCAAACGAGACCTAGATTTAAAGTCCGACCTTGCGTTCTTACTATATAGATCTTAGCACCTTTCAAGAGAGATATATAATTCTTATGGAAAGCAACGAAAAGAGGAGAGCTGACAGATCTGGTCTTCAGTGGTCATTATTAATTTTTTTTCTACCCTTTGAGGAGTGTGAACTTCATAGGGTCTTGGTACTGATCATTTATACCTTACCGACTGGATAATGACTTTGAGCTTGATTATGTATGTAGAATAAGAAATAAAAAATAATGATCGGTGTTGTATTCCAGAAATAAAAAAAAATTATTTTCAATGCGCAAATCCAGAAACGAATTTTGTTGTAAATTCGAATTATCTTCTGGATATCCTCAATTAATACCAATAAGTCCGATTTTTATTATTTTTTCGAAATAAAAATATAATATTTTTAAAGAAAAAAATAATAATTTGAAGAAATTTAAGAGGAATTATTAAAAATTTGCAAAAAAAAATAAATGAAAAGATGAAACAATGAGAACTCAAACATTTGAAACCGTTGCTCACCGGAAAGGTGTTCTTATCTTTCTTGTTCACGTTAAATTTTTGAAAATGTGAATACACACTAGGTTGCATATATTAATTGTTTTCCCTTTTCTAAAAGTCACGCTCACCACTGGTAAGCGAGTCATGACATTTATATTGAAGCCTTGTCCGGAGATGTCTACGGTCATTTTGATTACATTGGTTTCATCATTTTTTGATGACAACGTCGATGACGATGATTTTATCGCTAATCGTCAGTTGATGAATCAATGGACGACGTCTATGTCCATGAAACACATCTATTGGTTGATGAAGAAACTGAACGTCACTTCCTTACTTTTGTGCACAAAATGAGCTAAATGACCAGGTCACTAGCATCCCTAGGGTTCAAAGAAGGTGGAGGATAGAGGGCCTGTTGTACAACTATTAAGAGACAGAAGCCTCCCTTCCAGGCCATCCAGCTTGTTGTTTATCATGAACAAGTTATGTCTCTCCTGCACAAGGGACCATGGCTTTAGGTCACATCCGATGGACGGCGCCGTTCCAAGCCCATTGGTGTCTCCTTTCTCACCGAAGGTACGGTCTGGGTTTAGTGGAGCTAAATCTCTACCCTGGCGGAGTTGGGACTCGAATCTGAGAACTGAAAATTACGAGCCTGGCGCTCTACCGACTGAGTCAGATCCCGTCCCACGACTGAACGAGCATTGGCATTTCTTAACATGATCAAAAAATGAAAGAATCGAACTTCCTTTACATCCTAAATTTATCTCCTTTATTCTAAAAGCGAACTATTGAATATGTGGTAAACTAAATAAGGATGCGAAAAAAATTATCAGCAAAGTCAATGTAATAGCAGTAAAGAATCACAGGATATGTCCTGCAGACATGCAACTCATGAAACAGTAAGCTGAAAACAGCTTATTATTTCATGAGTGAAGGTAGTAATCTAAATTTTTTGTTTATGCTAGGATCGAATGTGTTTGTTAAAGATACCACTGTTTTTACCTGGGCAATCAGTAAATATAATCGAAAGTGGCAAAGATTATAATTTCAAAAAAGATATAATTTCAATTTCATTGTTCAGCCCTTTCGTGTTTAGTCTCAACAGCAGCAGCTGCTGTCAAAGATGGCCTCTGCCACTTTGTTCTTCTCTAGAAAGGGAAGGCCACAAATTCTCGGCTCTTTTGTTACATGACACTTCATGACGATCGAACTGAAAGGCAGCCAGTTTCCCTTGTTCTTGTTTCGCTTTTTCCTAAAATGGAGTGCGTATCAACGTAGTTGGTTGGAAGAGACGAGTTGGGCCGGTTTGGCTGGAAGAAGCTATCTCACTGGCCGTGGCCAACAAATAAAGACAACCTGTATTCCTATCAGAAAGGTTCCATTATGTTTCGAAAAAAGACTATTGTTTGTCAAGAAGGTCTCTGTTCATCGCTTTCAACTACATGGTTTTCCTTTTCGTTCTCTTCGCTAAAATGTGATTTTCGTTTCATCCTCTCATCTGTCATCCATCACATCCTTAGGACCGTCGTGCGTATGTAGCATCAGAATTATCTCTTTCATTCATTGTTTCTTTATCAACTGGTTCAACCTTGAGGTGGTGTAAGATGCAACGTTTTTTTCTCTCCATCTTTTACACTCTGCTGTCGGTGAGAAAGGAGACACCGATGGACTTTGAATGGCTCCGTCCATCAGAAGGGATGCTAAGCTGTGGTCGCTTCTGCACGTTAAAGAACTCACTAGATGGTTTGTGGAGATGCTTACATCCGTCATCCTGCCACCACTCCTGTGATTCTGCTGTTCCAACGAGAGAAGGAATGGTTCAATAAGTAGCTCGCATGGCTCATAATCTGTAGTCTCAGGTTCGAGAACCCCTCTCCTCATTAGGACAAGGGATCATTGGACTAGCATTAAGAGGATGGATGGAAGCATCCCGACTAGGCCATCCAACGTGTTCTTTAACGTGCACAAGATATGGCTCTCCTGCACAATGTGCACAGTCTAGTGATCCCCTGTCCCATCAAGGCGGATTTCGCCTCAGTCAGCACTGGCTCATAACCTAAAGTTCCCAGGTTGAAGAACCTGTAACTGCAGATTACAGGATCGAGAACCTGGAACGTGTCCCAGAGTTGAGATAATCTCCACAAAATCCCCACCTTGCCCTCGATAACAAAAGGCTTGGAAATGTCAACATCAGAGGAGGTATAAACTATGGTCCGATGTGTTATGTTCCAAACACCATCCAATGTGTCTCCTTCCAAAAACTTTCTCTGAGCCCCCGGTGGTTAGAAAGGAGAGTCGTAACCTTTGACCATATTATGGTTACAGCTGGGTTACAAATCACACCATATTCTGGTGAAAGGTTACACCAAGTAAAGTAAACGTAGCACCAAGCTCATTGTGGTGTAAGTTTTCATCATATTCAAATGGAATATAGGCTAAAAACGGTAAACAAAAATATCAAATTCTGGTGCCACTTCACGCTGTTAATTGATATAAAGTTACAGCATTTTTGATGTTTGGTGGCTCCAAAACCTAACTAATTAGTACTACTTTCTATAAACAAGGAAGTACACGAAAAACACAACATTTTCCCCCACCACCACCCCTTCTCACTCCAGACATCAATGTTTAAATTTTTGTGGAACCAGATTTAATGAGGAAAACTCTGTAAGTGAAGCGCCTAGATTCAACACAGCAATCTGGTCATAATATATTTTCTCATATGCATATTCAAATTTATCCCAATATGTAGTCTTAAAATTAGGGACTAATAAAACATATTACAATAGTCCATTGCACCAACGGTTCAACCTTTCTTAAAAAAAATGTCATTTATATGCTAAGATTTCAATCGAAATTTTCTAAAAAAATATCGATTAAAGGATCATTTAAAAAAAACTACTAAAAATCTTTCTAAAAAATCGTTGCCAGATATTTTTTCTGAATTCTATAATCAACCATAGTGTTCGGATACTTTTTTGAGTGACTGTACCTAATGAGCTAAACGGCCAGGTCACAAAGATTCCAAGGGCTCACAGATGGTTTGGGAAGAGGATACACTAGACTAGGTTTAAGGACAGCTTAATAGTGGTTAAAAATGGTTTAATACTCTGAGAGGCCCTTTCTTGCACACAATGGGCTGAATATCCAGATTCACAAGAACCTCGAGGGCCCAACATTACCAGAGCCCTCCGAGACCAGAGAAGTTTTGGGAGAGGGGACCCACTGGACAGCTGTTAGCAGACAAATGATAGCCTCCCATCTAGTATGTTCTTTAAGGTGCACAGGGTTTGGCTCTCCCGCACATGGTGCCATGGCTTTATGTACCATCCGACAGACGGCAGACTTTCCAATTCCATTGGTGTCCCCTACTGACCGAGGGCAGAGAATTTTTTATGAACCTTTATTGTGTAATCTACGGTTTCCAGCTTCGAGTCCCACGTGTACCAACGTTAAGATGTATCTCCAATAAACACCACCCTGCCCCTTGTGAGAAAGAAGACACCGACGAACTGGGAAAGGACACCATCCATCGGATGGGATCTGTTTATAGTGATATTTTACGAATAAAATTAATACAAGATCAGAGTTTGCAGCTTTTTTAAAAAAAATTAACTCCAGCTTATGGATAAAAAGCAGTGCCAAACTGGTTGATGCTCAAATTTATCCATCTTATGTGTTACTTTTCTAAGGAAAAAAAAAGTGTCATGTTCCACTGCACCAAGTCAATTAACATACCTTCTTACAGGTATCAGCCTTACATATAAATAATATATCTCTCACCATCATTATCATTTTTCTTTACCCAAGCCAATCCGTCAAAGTCAGGTTGCAGTTTCCTTGTTGTGAGATTCACCAGATGTATAAGGTTACGATTAGTAAGCGGAGATCATTGTATACCTTGATTCATTTCAATGATGAAGAAAAAAAGTGGGTTCACGGAGATAATTACTTGCAATATTTATTTCTTATAAAGTTTTATATTTAACTTCTAAAAGTTAAAACATTTTAAAGATTTTAGAAATTTCACATAAAATCTCCAGCATTCAGATTTATTTCCGCTAATTCCCACATTGCCCTCGGTCAGTAAGGAGACACCGATGGACTTGGACAGTCGGCCGTTCTTCAGATGCGACGTTAAACTGTGAAGCCATGTGAAGGAGATCCATACCCTTTGAACGCTAGAGAACACACTGGATGGCCTTGATGTGAGGCTACCATTTGTCTCCTAACAGCTGACTAGTACTCCTCCCTCAACCTCAGAAACTAAACAGTCTCGCTTACATAAAAAGTACAGCGAAATATAAATATTTTGGGGCGGGGGTGGCTCAGTCGGTAACGCGCCAGGCTCGTAATCTGTAGTTCCCAGGTTCGAGTCCCAGCTGGGTCAGCGTTGAGACTTATCTCCGCAAAATTCCCTGCCCTGTCCACGGTCAGTAGGGGACACCGATGGACTTGGAAAGGCCACCGTCCGTCTGATGGGACGTTAAGCCGTGGCTCCGTGTGCAGGAGATCCACACCCTGTGCACGTTAAAGAACACGCTGGATGGCCTTGACGGGAGGCTACCATCTGTCTCCCAACTGCTGTTCCAGTGGGTCCCCTCCCCCAACCTTCTCTGAGCCTTCGGGGTCCATGTGACCTGGCTATTTAGCCCATGGTGTGCAAAAAAGTGCCGCTCACAGTTAAAACAACCCAACCCATATCAGTGAACTGTAACAGGTTAGCAAGAGCTACGACTCACATACTTGTTGCAGTTTACTGTCAATACATATTTTATTTCTGAACTTCTGGCTATTTCTTTTCATTTATTTATATGTTTTGTTGTGGCCGAGTGGTTAGCACGCTTGGCTACTGATCTAAGGGACCTGGGTTCGAACCCAGGGCAAGGCATGGATGTGTGTGTCGTTTTTCTGCTGAGGTCCTGCCATCCTCTCAGACCTTCTACTATGGCATATAAACTGACAGCCTCCTGTCAGACCTCTGTGGCAAGCAGCTGCTTCAGGGGATATTCATTTTATTTATTTATTTGTTTTTCCAATGTTATGTGTGCTATTGTACTGAATATGACTTCCTTCATTACTAGAGCAGCAGAACTTGTACAATTAATTGCATTTGTTTATAACATAGAAATGATGACTAATATTGTGCATTTGATTTACATATTTATGTTACTCAAGAAAAGACGAGAAAGTTTGTCATATACAGTGGTGTAAAATTTCATTTTATTTTATTAAATTTAAATTTGAATTAAGTAGTGAAACCCAACGTGGTTGACACCTGTACAGTCGCTCAAAAATATCTTGCAACGTTTTTTTTTTTTGAAATTAGTGATCTGGCAATCTTTGTGTGACACGAACGTTGCCAGATATTTTTCCTGAATTCTCTAATCAGCCATAGTGTCCGGATATTTTTTCAGCGACTGTACTTAAAGTTGCATCATTTACCCGAGCAATTAAACGAAAATAGTTAAAATCTATGTACAGCAGATACTTTCAATCCATAGAAGTAATGCTGTAGTTCTCTATAATTAATTTGACCAAAATAAATTGTTATAAAATGATTTCTCTATAGGGATTCGCTGTATCGAAAGTCTTTCACGCAGTCAAATTTTCTATCGGGGCAGAAAATTAGTCTAATTTTATACCATTTATGACATTAACAAGAAAAAATTATGCAAAATACCAACTTTACCATCAGTTTATGCTGCAGTGTACAAGAGACCCATACACTAGTCACGTTAAAGAACATGCCGTATGGCTTTGAAGAAAACTTCCATCACTTTTTTCGGTGGATAATCTTCCTTGTCTACATAATTCTGAGCTCTTGGATCTTTGTGGTCTGGCTATTTACCTCAATGTATTTCAAAAAAGTGTATCTCAGAGGAAAAACAGCGGATCAACAGTTTTGCCCAGTACTTTCAACATAAGGAGACGGCACTCTTATAGAACTTGGAAAGTATAACATTTTAAGAAATAATCAAACTGAATGAGGTCTACTACTAATCTACAGCAGTTTAGATTAAAAATTTTGAAAAAAAGATGGATAAGGAAAAATGAACGTGAAAAATTTAAGCGATCTGAAGGATTGTTCCGCAGAACATTATTTTGTTTCCCATCCCCTACCAACCTTCAAATGCCCAGTGAAATCCATTTCTATTGATTCAGTATTATCTCTTATACAGGGTGAATCTGAAAAAGTGGGCAAAACTTTACGGGGTGGTAGAACGCAGCTATACGAGTAATATTCGTCATAGAAAGTATGGGCGGAACGCAAACGGCGAGCCGCTAGGTGGCGTTGGAAATGGTATAAGAGGGTCGGTCCTCGCACCCAAGGGCATTTCTACCGTGGATTGCCGAGAGGATGGCTGGTTATACTAACCACGAAATGGCGGATATGCACTTTGTGTACGGTGCGGCGGGCGGGAATGCAAGTGAGGCACAGAGTATCTCCTCTCCTTCTTGTGTTCATTCTTTAAACGTGACAGTGGAAAACTACCTTTTAATTTCTCACCGCTTGCGTTCCGACCATACATTCTATGACGAATATTGCTCGTATAGCTGCGTTCTACCACCCCGTAAAGTTTTGCCCACTTTTTCAGATTCACCCTGTATAATGAGTTGTGTATAATGAGTTGTGTGTTTGCTAATACAAATCTTCGCTGTTCTAACTCCATATACTGTTTATGACATATTAAACGCAGTGGCCTAAATAGTAGACTGGATTCAAATTGTAGTCAGATATAAGCAAGGAATTTTAAATTGTAATACTGGCTTGTTTACCAACGTTTACGTATAAATGTTAATATTTGAGCATTTCCAAGATAAAGAAAATGCAGCTCTCACTGAAGAAAAAAGCCAGAGCGGGTAACTTTCTCTTTATCTGTTAATGCTTTTATTTGTTTTGAGTGTGTATCATTATAAAATTATTAAAGTGATTGTATGAGATGTTGACACCAAAACGTAGTGTGCAAAACATCCCTAAGTCGGGCCTCTGGCCGACCTGTGACCTGGAGTTTACGTATGAACGAATGAATACATTACGAAAAGAAGAGAATAGTGGGTGTGAAGACTAGAAGCCAGTGAGTTGATCTTATAATACAGTATACGCCTTCCCTGTTTAAGAGAAAGAAAAAGGGATTTCCTATTGGGTGTGTATGTGTAAAGCATCACTAACTGTTTAGCATTACCAGTTTGGAAGGGCTTGTTCCTCTTCTTCGGATGTTGACAACCAAAAATCTTCCATTTGCAATTGGGATACCAATCACATGTCCATGCGCCTCGGGATCTGTCACAGCATTTGGAAAGATTCTATCGAGGGAAGCGCGGTCGCCAAGATTGAAATAACGAAGAGATCAAGGAAGAGAAAGAGAAACAAAAGCACATGTTGTTTGATGAGATTTTTGCTGAAGTGGGTTTCGCTCTAGACAATAAGAAGAAAAGGCCTCTGTTGCCATTAGCATTTCGGTCACACCCAACAGAAGAATGGAGGAAAAAATGACAGAAATATATTTGGAACGTGTTGTTATGGCGGAAGTCAAAGAAAGGTCATGGAGGTAATCAATTGCGTCGAGTATCGTTTCAGAACTGTTTCACGGCAATTTGACTATCCGTGCTAATGGCGGTAATGGAATTTTGATGAAAATACGGTTCTTCGCGTTTTCCTAGACTTCAGTGGCACACCCGAAGGATGGTATCAGCTGTTTCCTCAAACACACTTCAATGAAGTATAGCAAACCATCTTAATAAACTGGGTTTTACTTCTGAGCGGCACTTTTGTGCACACAATGGGCAGTCACAAGAACCTTAGGTTGGGTTGTTTTACCTCTGAGCGGCACTTTTTTGCACACCATGGGCTAAATGGCCAGGTCACATGGATCTCGAAGTCTCAGAGAAGGTTGGGGGAGGGGACCCACTGGAACAGCTGTTGGGAGACAGATGGTAGCCTCCCGTCAAGGCCATCCAGCTATTCTTGAACGTGCACAGGGTATGACTCTCCCGCACACGGGGCCACGGCTTAACGTCTCATCCGACGGACGGCGGCCTTTCCAAGCCCATCGGTGTCCCCTACTGACCGTGGGCAGGGCGGGGAATTTTGCGAGATAAATCTCAACGCTGACCCAGCTGGGACTTGAACCTGGGAACTACACATTACGAGCCTTAGGAACTGAGGATTTGGTAGGGGAAAGGGATCCACTGTATAGCTTTTAAGAGATAGAAGCCTCCTATCAAGACTATTCAGTTTATTTTTAAAGTGCACAGAGCGTGGCTCGCCTGCATACGGGGTACGGCTTCGTATCATATCCGAGGGACGGTGGCCTTTCCAAGCCCATCGGTGTTCCTTTGCTGACCGAGGGCATGCATCTCAGTATCAGGTGCATTGGAAATCAGTCACGGAAAAGTAATCATGAGTAAAAGCAACGATGTAAGTGAATTTGATCATGGCCAGATAGTAGGTGCGAGGAAGGCCGGTTGTTCAATCATAGCAACTGCTGAACTGTTGGAATTTCCGCGTCAGACCGTCGCACATGTATATAAAGACTACGTGAAAACATTCAACCAGGGAGAAATGTAGACATAAAGGTGCAATTGACTCTCGAGGTGATTGTAGACTGTCCCACATCGTTACAAGGAATCGCATAGCTACTATGGAGCAGATAACGTTGGAATTGAATGAAGTCGTATCCACAAGCTTATACACAAAGACTATCCATCGTGCCATGAAAAAAATAGACTATAGCAGTTGATGTTCACATCGTGTTCCCTTGTTGACTGCAAGGCACTGAAAATTTGCAGTTTGCAAAGGATTTTTTGGAGTGCAGAGGACTGAAAACGTATCAACTGATCTGACAAATCACGGTTTCAACTCTATCACGCCAATGGGAGAGTGTGTGTGTGGCATAAACCACTCGAAGCGATGAACCCAGCTTGCCAAGTTGGAGTTGTTGCGTTGGGTTGTTTTACCTCTGAGCAGCACTTTTTTGCACTCAATGGGCTAAATGGCCAGGTCACAAGGACCCCAAGGGCTCAGAGAAGGTTGGGGGAGGGGATCTACTAGAACAGCTGTTGGAAGACAGATGGTAGTCTCCCGTCAAGGCTATCCAGCGTGATCTTTAATGTGCACAGTGTATAGCTCTTCTATATACGGAACCACGGCTTAAAGTCCCATCCGACGGACGGAGGTCTTTCCAAGTCCATCGGTGTCTCCTACTGACCATGGGCAGGGCAGAGAGTTTTGCGGCCAAGTTGGGGTCATACAGTCAGGTGCAGGCGGTGTAACAGTTTGGGGTATGTTTACATTAGCTTTCTTATGTCTCTCGTACCTGTCGAGACCTCCATCACCACCACAAGGTATGTGAACATTCTCGCCGACCATCTACACTCGTTCGTAAAGATTTTCTTTCCACACCATGACTCCAACTGTCAACAGGACAACGCCACACCGCATACTTCCTGAGTTGCGATCAATTGGCTCCAGGAGCATTTAAGTGTTTATCAATTCGAATGATCCCCCTCGATCGCGGGACCTCAACCCCACTGAGAATTTGGGGAATGAATTGGAAAGATCTGTTCGAACCCGTCAACTCCCACTGGCAACTTTGGATGTTCT
The DNA here is from genome assembly GCA_038380435.1 of Ryuthela nishihirai. NCBI lineage: Eukaryota > Metazoa > Arthropoda > Arachnida > Araneae > Heptathelidae > Ryuthela > Ryuthela nishihirai. The sequence continues at coordinate 32,397,405 of JAWZYU010000019.1, read as the reverse complement.
ACGACAGGCGATCCTCATTTCATGGGCGACAATACCACCTCCATGTTCCCCGCTGGGTCAGCGTTGAGATTTATCTCCGCAAAATTCCCCGCCCTGCCCACGGTCAGTAGGGGACACCGATGGGCTTGGAAAGGCCGCCGTCCGTCGGATGGGACGTTAAGCCGTGGCCCCGTGTGTGGGAGAGCCATACCCTGTGCACGTTAAAGAACACGCTGGATGGCCTTGACGGGAGGCTACCATCTGTCTCCCAACAGCTGTTCCAGTGGGTCCCCTCCCCCAACCTTCTCTGAGCCTTCAGGGTCCATGTGACCTGGCCATTTAGCCCATGGTGTGCAAAAAAGTGCCGCTCAGAGGTAAAACAACCCAACCCACCTCCATGTTTTCAACACCTCATTGAGTCAAAGGTGGGGCAAAAAGTTGTTAGGTAGATGTATATAATAATTTGTGCATTCAGTGTATATATAAATATACACATGCACACACACGAAAAACAAATATATAATTATATTTAATACTTATAACTAAGGAACTAAATGCAAGTTTATCTAGGTTATGAAATAATACGCTGAAAAAATCATCCTGTGATTCTTTATTACTAAATTATCTAAATTAATATGAAATTTATTATATTTTATAAATTTAAATAAAAAACGATAACAATTGATAAATAAGTAAAAAAAAGAAATGAAAGAACGCTTGCAGTACCTTATTGAGTTCAGTTCAATTTTCATTAGCATTTATATTTAATACTTTTATTTTTGTAGATCATAAATACTATCAACGTGTTCAATTGTAAACATTCTCATTTCTTATATTAATACTTAATGTGTTCATACTATGAAAACTTGGTGCTATGAAAAGAAATTTTTGTGGAAGATTTCTTTTCATAGCACCAAGGTTGAAATTCTCAATATAGAATTTCAAACCTATACTTCTGGAATTAAATTCAACTTTCTTAACCTTAATATTTGTGTAATATTAATTTTTACAAAAACTTTCATTTTTTTATCTCGTTTTCAAAGAAAACGAGGTAATAGTTCCGCTTTGTCGTCTGTCTGTCCGTCTGTTTGGGTTGTTTTACCTCTGAGCGGAACGTTTTTGCTCACCATGGGCTAAATGGACAAGTCACAAGGACCCCGAAGCCTCAGAGAAGGTTGGGAGAGGGGACCCACTGGAACAGCTGTTGGGAGACAGATGGTAGCCTCTCGTAAAGGCCATCCAGCGTGTTCTTTATCGTGCACAGAGTATGGCTCTCCCGCATACGGACCACGGTTTAACATCCCATTCGACGGACGGCAGTATTTCCAAGCTCATCGGTGCCTGCTACTGACCGTGAGCAATAGAAAAGGCGGGTAATTTTGCGGAGATAAATCTCAACGCTGACCCAGCCGGGACTCGAACCTGGGAACTACAGATTACGAGCCTGGCGCGCTACCGACTGAGCCACCCCCGCCCCTAAGTGTAGCGGTATCTGGGATAATAGATTTATGTGTCACTCTAATCGTTTGCCTCGTCTTTCAAAATTTTGCCTAACCTGCCAGTTTGTTTAGATTGACCAAACGAATAGGGGTCTAGTACCTGCTTCTATTAAGAGCAAGAGTGAGATACCACAACATTATAGATAAAGAAATGAGCTACACAGAACAACCAGTTGTCGAAGTTCAATTTGCACTCCAACTATAATGACCAAGGTCGAAACATTTGACTGCTTGCCCTGCATATTTGGCCTCCAATCCTTCCTTATGATCCACTGACCACAGGAAGACCACACAGCAACCCAGGAACACAAGTGTCTGTGTGCGCAAACACCAAATTTCCACAACTTCAAGTAGGCTAATATATGCACGTGCGCAAAGGTCAAAGTTCAGCCGGCAGCAGTGCATCGCATTTGGCTAAATTACATAGGCAGTACGGCGAAATCACCCATCTCACGGGCAAACCATAGGGTTTGTGCAAGAAGGGGTCGATCTTGACTTTTAAGTGGCACGTGGCAGGGAGGAGGGGGATAGGAAAATCTGAGTCGGGGGGGGGGGAGGGTCGAGAGGAGAAGAAAACGACAGATGCGAATATCAAAGAAGAGACTGGAAAGCGTTAAACCTAAAAACGCGTTCTATCCTGCATTAAGAAGACAGGATGCCAACCTGGTCTTTAAGCCCGTCCTTAGAATTGTCTTTACCAGGCGGTAGCCATAATTAAGTAATGGCTGGATGGGAAGCATGAGTCATGGCAATACTCTGAAGGGATCAGAGTTCAGGTCACCTGGCTGCGGCACCTGCCGAAGAGATTCCTGAAGCCCCGACCCACCAAGTTTTCCGTTCAGTGTTTTGTCATCACAGCCACACCTCCTTCTCCTCTCCCTTCCATCTTTACCTTTCCCTTTCTTTCTCTCTTCCTTCACTTCTTTGCCTCTCATCTCCACCCCCATCTTCCTTCCCTCAGAGCGGCGTCATTATGATGTGGGCCGTAATACGTGAGTTGGCTAATTAGTAGTCACCCGTACGGTAGGCCATTAGAGGGGACATTGCAAGGGTGGTATCCACCCACAGTGCACAACCCTACGTTTTGAGGAGAACATTTCTTCCCCCCCAACCCACGGCAGATGCTCCCTGATAATTTTGCGTCAATCTACAGGTCGCCTCGCCCACGTGTATGGGGAAGAGCGAGATGGTGGGGAGGGGAGGGAGGGAATAAGAGAGGAGGAGGAGGAAGGCACTGATGATGCCCACCCGGAGTCTAGAGTACGTTGACGCAACAATAGTCTTTGCTTGCCCATCCCTGATATTTTTTTTTCTTTTTTGTTATTTTGTTAAGGCATGTGCTGGCCAATAAGGCGGTGGTGTTCTTGGTCACGTGCCATGGATAAAATAAAGCAGGTCGGCCCGCGGGTTGCCACAGGAGACAATAGACTGAGCTAACGCCTGTCTGACCTTGGGAATCTCTCTCGGCAATTGCCGAGCCTTGCTGACCTCTTGGGTCAAACCCTGACGGAGACGAAGCTGTGACAGTTTATTTGCATGAGTAATTAATTTCTATTGCTGGACGAAAAAAGTAGTTTTTATTTTCTTGCACTGCGAAAATGAGCCACAGGTTATGATCGGGAAGTGGGAAAGATAAGTGAGAGTGATTAGGAGCATGGGTTGGATCTCAAGAGAGGAAATGTCAAAGCAAATGATGCGGTTAATTTGACGTTTATGTCACGAGTTGTAATCTGATCGGTGCATATTAACACCCTTGACTCTCCATCACATCGAGGAGGCAAAAGCAGAACAGTAATCAGACGTCTATAACGCTGATAATCACAAACTGCAATTTAGGATTACAATCAGAGAAAGAAATCTGAATATTGAGCAGCCATCAATTTAGTTTTTTGGCCATCGTCTTTAGATGACAGTGAGATATCTTAGAGGAATGGCGAATGATAGTATCGAAGCTGATCACAAAATTAACAAAGTTATATCTGTGTTTTCGAAATTTGCTATTAAACAACATTGAATTACGTCATCAAACACATAGGAACACTTCTATATTAATAGTCACTGCTAATCGTAAAATGGACCCACTACTAGTTGTCTAAATGTAACGAACTATTGTTTAATAATTCTCTGAAGGTTAAAGGGTTAAAGGGCACCCTAGCAAGCCTAAGAAGCTTCGAGAGAGCAGAGGACATAGGGTTCTCTGTTTCGTAGCCTGAAAGGATAGTTGAGGTAGTTAGACTAATATTGCACTCCTACTGCCTTTTTTTACCTCCAAGGAAGATCATCGGTACCCACTGGACAGAAGGCAGGATAGATCTCAGAGCCGTCTTGGAGAGAACCATCAACCCGGAACCCTGCAATTCGTAGTCAGTCACCCTACCTACTGTTGGAAGAAATACTTCTCCTGTAAGAGAAAGGTAAATGTTCTTTTACCTCTGCTTTAGGTAATGGGATGGGAGTTGATTCAGTGGTAATGCGGTGGCAGGCTCAAAATCTGCAGTTCCCAGGTTCAAATCCCACCTGGGTCGGTTGAGATTTATCTCCAAAACCCTCCCCCTTATCCTCGATCAGTATGGGACACCGATGGGCTTGGAAAGTCCGCCGTTCATCTGATAGTAATTCCGTAAAGCCGTGACCTTTGTGCGGGAGAGTCCATTGAGTTCCATCCACCCAACCTTCTCTGACACCTCGGGATATTTGTGACCTGGCCATTCAGCCCACTGTGTGCTCAAAGGTAAAACAACCCAACCTTCTGGTAAAAATAAATTTAATGAGATACCAAATAAACGTGGCAGTTATATGCAACGCACGAAAATAAACCCATTTTTATACATCTATGTAATATTTTATATTCGTCACACTAATACAACAGATAAACGAATTTTGTCGATGCTAATGATTTAACAGTTCATTTATTAGTGCATCACACTTTACAAAAATAATGACCGAAAATACACAAAACAGTTCTCGGAGTTTCTATTGCAATTCTAATATTTTTGTGAGGCAGTGAAATTCGTTCTCAGTTATGCAAACGTTTAGTTCTTATTCGCTTGTTTGTCCTTTGCTCTCGATGATTATCTTACATTAAATGTAGAACTGATGGATTTGGAAAGGCAAGATAAGAGAGAATGCTTAGGAGAATGGTTTGGATCTCAAGAGAGGAAATGTCAAAACAACTGATGCGGTTAATTTGATGCTTATGTCAGGAGTTGAAATCTGATCGGGGCACATTAACACCCTTGACTCTCATCCAACCGAGGAGGCGAAAGCAGAACAGTGAACTGTTTATCAGATGGTGTGTTATAACTCTCCTCCGAGAGAGCCACACTAAGATTTCAACGTTGGCCTATTGCAGCATTTCCTTCACAGTAATTCCAGTAATTTCTAACCGGTATGATGATAACCGGTATGTTTCTGGTGTAACGAGAAATGGTTAAGCAAAATTTTCATTTCCTTATCGGCTTCATTGTAGATTATATTTTTGATATTCAACTACTGACTTATTTAAAAATTGCATGAATTAGTTTTTTTACTATTTCACAGGTAACTTTGCTATAGGTTTCCGTGTTATTTTGCCTTTCAAAGTAATTGGGAATATTTCTTTAATCTTACAATCAAGAAGAATTAATTAGAATAATTTTATAAAAATATTAATTTCCATCTTTATAACATTGATTTTTCTGGATATATATATATGCTTCAGCAGGTAAGCATTCCCAAGTGAATATATAATAATAAAAACGTTATGGATTAAAAAATAATAGCAGATTAATTAATTAATAAAATAAATTATGATTAAAAAAGCTATGATTTTCTCTTTTTTTTTTGGCATGCCACGGAAACTAGATGCTCAAAAGTGTGCCATAGACTGAAAAGATTTGGAAGTGTTTGTTTGAACGCTCTTATCGCAAGAAAAAAGTTATTATCGTTAGACTAACTACGTATCGCCTCTGGCGAAATAAAGGATACTCGTTTATAAAGAGAATGAAATTTATCATTTTCTAAATTTGGCACCTTTAACAATGATAATTCAAATTAATGAATGATTCTGAAAATGCAAAGAGTGATATTTTATTAGTACTTTTAAAATATAAGAAATTTCACTCTTTTCCTTTAAAATGAAAAGTTGCATTTTCCCCACCATCTTCGAGAAAAGGGAATAATCATTATTGCTGGCGTAAATCACTTGACCATCAACACACTCTGCTACCGAAATTTGGAATTTCTGGCATAAATATGTCGTTTACAATATTTATTAAAAGTTTTTCAATTTTCAACTTTTTTTCACGGTTAGAAGGCGTTTTTTAAAAACATTTAGGAGATTCGGAAAACGCGAATCTTAATACTCTATCCAACCTAAAATTTATAATATCTATCCAAAAATATACTATCCAAATACATCTCTAAATCTGTAATATCTAAAAAGTAAAGTATTTTTAATTTATCTCTAAGACCAAAAATATTGAGTGTCTTCAAACGGAGAGATAAACGACGAAGTGAAAATATTAACTCGTTTCTTGTTTTATTTTTAAACGAACTAAAAAAGAAACAAGGTTCAGAGCTAGGATAATATAAGGGCGGCTGCAAAAAGTAGATCGCAGTTTCTGGTCAAAGATGCAGTCTGTTCTTTAAAATGCAGGAAAAGGGCTAAAACAACATTGGACTTTACATTCAAGATACGTATTGCTTTCTTTTGCTACATATTGGCAAAGTATTAAAAGCAAATGGACTCTCAGTTCAAGAGATGTAGTGTATTCTTGTCCTTTGTCAATGGACAGAAAAAGTTCCATGATGGGAGCCTCCGTTCAAGATATTTAGATTATTCTTTAACTACGGACAGGGAAAAAATGCAATGAAAAGACGGGAGCTACCTCTTGAAGATGTATATTCTTTAGCTAAACGCCGGAAAAGTGCTAAAATAGGAGCCTCCATTCAAGATGTGTAGTATATTCCTTAACTATGGACAGGGAAAATGCAATTGAAAGATGGATTCAACGTTTTGAAGACGTGTATTCTTTAAGTACACGCGGGAAAAGTACTAAGATGGGAACCCTATTCAAGATATGTAGTGTGGTCTTTAACAAAGAACAAATGCTAAGAAAAACGGTAGAGCCATTCTTCAAGATGTGTTCTTTAACTATGCACGGGGAAAGAGTGTAAAAAAAGATTTGTAGTCTCTAGTGAAGATATATAATAATAATCTATATTATGGGTTTTCAACGTGGGGTACGCGGTAAAATTTTTTGGGGTACGCCGTGAGAGCTCAAAAGTCGCTAGATATATGTTATATATACATTTTATTTTATTCCCATTGTTATGCTATAACTATAGTTTTATCTATCTATACAAGAGGTACGCCAGTTACATACACATTTCCAGGGGGTACGTGAAGCATTAACACTAAACCTACTGACACTTCATGTATACCTATTCCTACCGTGACCGGTCAAATGACCGGTCCTTAAAAAAAGTTATATTTTTTTACAATTGAACGCAGATAATAATCAATTTGATACTGAATTAAATAATAAATGAAACAGCTTTCACAAAATGAAAAAACAAATTAATTTTATTTTATTTTTCATTTCAATTGTAAACATGAAAATAAAATGAAAAATGAACAGTGTTCTATAGTTTCTTGCATTTTTAAATAAATAATGCATATCTTATTCATCTTCAATGCATTTTTTACAAATTATTGAGTTCTCAAATGTACATTTGCCATACATATTTTTTTTTGCATTTCAAACAGATTTTCGTAGTTTTGTTGTCTTTGCAATATCTTACTTGGTAAGTTTTTCGTACATGTGAAACTGAACTTATATTTGTTGATGTTTTCGATATATTTCTTTTTTCTTTTTCCTGCGATTCTTGATATTCAGCGGCAAGTTCTTCAGCTAACTGCAATAAAAATTCCTGCCTTGAAATTCCCCCTCCCCCCGTTGTTTCTTTAAATAAAACCCATTCATTTTTTACAGCTAGGTCAAAAATATTGAAAAATACTTGGAGGGACCGTCTCCAAGATTTCGATTTCACGCTGTATTTTCTTGCCATTTGATCCGTCACATCTACGCCGAATTTTGCGCTATTATAAAATCTAATCGTTTCCAGTACGTTTTCAATGTCTATTGAGTTATGCATTGAACTTAGTAGAACCACTTTTTTATTTAGTTTACTTTTATAAATTGTTAGAGTAATATTACCTGATTTATATAGTTTTGTTGTAAAGCGTGTCATATTATCTTTCACTTCTTTGGCAAGTTTTGGAAATTCTCGCTTGTTTCCACGGATGTTTCCAACAGTAGTGGTTCTTTTTGGTAGCAGTTTTGTGGCTAATGATATGCTCGTAAAAAATTATCCGTGGTTACGTTCCTTCCACACCCTGTGAATGGTTCTATTAGCTCGAGGACAATGAACTCTCCAAGTGGAACTGAAGGTTCTCTTTTCTCATCCTTTCCCAAATATGGAAATCCATTTATTACATACATGCTATTGACGTCAGATGATAACCAAAATTTGATTTCAAACTTATCTGCTTTGTTCAGTATACATTGTGTAAATCTACACCTAGCCTTGGATGGAAACAACTGCTCATCAAAAGTCAGATATGTACCTGGTTTGTAACAATTTTGACTATTCTCAATGAACCGGTCCCATATTTCAGATATCAAAGCAAATTTATTGGTTTGTAAACACTGGCTTCGTTCGCTTTTCTTATCAAATAGTATAAACCTCATAATTTCACACTTTTGTCATGTATCATTGTTATCAACGTATGCACGTGCGTAGTAATTGCTTGATCGCGGCTCCTTCAGATCATGTATCAAGGGCTCATTCCGCTTTCTGTTGAAGTCATGCCACACTTTGGTAGCCTTTCATTTATACCGACTGTATAGTTTTAGAATTGAGTTTCCAGGCTAAATAAGAGAAATATTTCAACCGGTCAAATTGACCGGTCGCGGTAGGTAGGACAGGCTACATATATTTCTCGGAAAAAATACAAAAAGAGGAGATGTAAATACTGAAAAAATCATTGTATATATATTATAAGAAAAGTCGTAAAGTTAAATAGCGGTGTGATAACGTTGTATGTGGGAAATTGTACGCAAAAGTTTGAAAAGATCAATTTGACCGGTCGTGTTAGGTTTAGTGTTAAAGGTTCAGAACCACTGATCTCTATAATAAAAGATGTCGTCTGTCTGTGTATGTGTGTGTGTCTGTCTGTGGCAGCAATAACTCATAGGGAAATCAACGTATACTCTCCAAATTTTCAGAGAATGTTTCTGATTGTGGTCCGGATTGCAGTGCCAAATTTCAGGTCGGAAGTTCAAAAGGGGCGCTTGCTAGAAGCAGAAATATTTCCCATGCTATTCCTACGGGAAACGAGAATCGCTGTCAAATCTATTGTTGCCATTACTGCTCCCTAACTATGAAAGTAAAAGGTTAAAATAGCATTTAATCTACTGCCGTTGCCAGATTCCCCACATTTCCAAAGGCATTATTGAGGCGTTCTATTGCACCTAGGTACCTGATTTCCTAACTAAACATGTGGTCTGGCAGGGGGAACCCGCCTACGAAATTTGGGACCTTTTGGTGAAGTACGTCGGAAATCACAGAATGCCAAATTCTGACGAAATAAATATCTCAATCATTTGCCACGGGCTTTGAGAGCGCGCAATGACCTTTGAAACACCGGGAAATTCTTCATGTTCAAACTAAGATAAAATTTCGGGGAAGGGGTACTCACAAAACTAACCTTTAGTGCAGGAAACAACAGAATATGCAGATTAAAAGTGAGACACGAGCTGTCACAATTTGTGTAGAAACGGAACCACGGGCAAAGTGAGAACCTGATTTTTAAATTAACCACCGGGCCATGCGATTGACGCTGTGCAGGAAATTTGGACTGTGTTAACGAATATCACGGGAGATATAGAGCAGCAAAAACTATGGTAACGGAAATAAAATCTCGATAGCTTACGCAGAAACTAAGCCACGGGCTATGAAGAAGCTCGCTGACATCAACAACGATCCAAGTAAACACCAGGCAAATTTCTTCCTGTTGAAAATCTGTGCTAAAGTGTCAGGGGAGGGGAGGGGGGTTCTTAGAAAATTTACCTTTAGTGCAGTGAAAATAAGAATATACAAGTTAAAAGTGACACCCGGGCAGCGTCGGGTACGTCCAGCTAGTAAATAATAAATAAATTGTCCCTCAAGTAGTTGCTTGCCACAAAGGTCTGACAAGACACTGTCAGTTTATACGCTGTAGTAGATTAGTGTGTTTTTTAACTACACACTGGAAAAGTGTTAAGGAAAAGTGGTTATCTCCTTTCAAAACATGCAGTGCGTTTTTCAGCTACAGACATGTACAGTAGCTCAAAAAAGTATCCGAACACTACGGTTGATTACAAAATTTTTGAGCGACAGTAAGTGCTAAAAAACACACACAACTACAGCACATGAAAAGTGCTAAAAAAAAAAGGCTGGAAGCCACCGTTTAAGACTTGTAGTGTATTCTTTAAATATACAAAGGAAAAGTGATAAGATTCGTACCTAGATTAAAATCAGTAGATCTCCATATGATTCTGTGAGACAGTCATCTAATGAGAACAATAAAATAGAAACTGATCATACCAGGTTGCTTTGAAATGAAAATTTATTTTCCTTGCTTAAAATTGAAACTTAAATGAACATCGTGCAAGAGCACTTAATTTTTACATGGAATAAAATTTCCCTCGATTGGGGGAAAAAAACAAATGTCAGAGAGGAACTATTGTTGCACAAGCACTCTAGAACAGTGTTATGTTCCTCAATGTTTCAGGGGCAGCGAAACACCAAGTTTTAATTTACCTTCAGTCACATTTTTCCATTAAACTAATATTTTAGAACGCATAGAGCTTCGAAGTTAGATTTCCATTGGCATTACATGGAAATTCCCTAATATTTTGTTAGGGCAATGTAGTGTTTGAGCATAGAAACTAAGAGAAAATTGTTTCAAATAAATTTCGCTCGATTAACCATTTTCTATTATCCCAAACTTCGAAACATTTGAGGGTGTTTTTTTATCCGTTTTCTTGATTTTTCATAATTCGACCTTTCGCCTAAGTTTCTGAATTACAGTATAAGCTAGACGTGGATACAATATAAATAAAAATAATAATAAATACCCCCTCAAGCAGCTGCTTGCCACAGAGGTCTGACAGGAGCCTGTCAGTTTATATGCCAAAGTAGAAGGTCTGAGAGGATGGCAGGCCCTCAGCAGAAAAACGACACAAACAGCCATGCCTTACCCGGGGCTCGAACCCAGGTCCCTTAGATCAGTAGCCAAGCGCGCTAACCACTCGGCCATGGGACGGCTAAAACAATGAAAATAAATAGCCCACTGCACAGTAGACGTTCAACGTGCCTTACGTTTGTAAGCAAATTACTTCCTTTGTAAGTTCGTCGTTCATAAACCATAACCAATAAGCAGACAGAGAACAAATGGATCCCTGGAGCTTGGCTCAAGGTCCTGTACGTGTATAGGCTCACTTCTGCTGCGGCCAGTTGCACATCCTGCTAGCACGGACGCAGACCACTACCATTCAATGTTAGCGATGCATTCCATAGCCTTTCCGGTACTTCTATCGTTACTGTCGCCTCCATTAACCAAGCTGAACTCTTACTTGCAGTGGTGGTATACCTTTGTCCACTGATATTATAGCCCACGTCTACTACTGGAGTTTAGATTACAGCCTTCTTATAAATGATGCAGCATTTAACTAATTAAATTCCGAGAATTGACAAAACGCTGTTTCAATTCCTGGTAGATGAATTCTCGTAGTTTGCGAAAGAGATTTTAGTATGATCGGTACTGTTTTTCTTATTTCATCAGTTGTCTTCGTTAGAGATGACCCTATATCAATGTAGAATACTTATGTTCTTTTGTATTCATATTGATCATTTGGTTTATTTGAAGTTACTATCTTCGATGTCTTGATCTGGGTGGGTTTCGAACCCATGACCTCCTGATAACATGTCAGGTGCTCTGAGATACCGGCCGCAGTAGATCGTGGGTTCGGATCCCACCTGTATCAAGACATTTTTTCCCTTATATCCAGTATTAGCAGAATACTGCAGTGAAGATAGTGGCTTCAAGTAACCGTAGAATATGTTGTTTCATTCCTCGAAGATTTCACTGCACAGTTGTTGTTGTTGTTATTTTTTCCTTTTTTTAGTGGGGTAGCTCTATCAATGGAGCGCCAGGCTCGTAGTCTGCAGCTCAGGGTTCCGGTAAAAAAAAACAGAGCTGTCCGTCGGATGGGTCATTCAGCGTTACTCTGTTTGCAGGAGCGCCATACTTTGTTAAAAAAATATGTTGGAAGGTTTTGAAGAAGGTTTCTATCTGTCACCTAATCCATAAAATCACAATCAGCGAAACCAAATCTGTATTCTAACAACTGTCCAGTGGGGTCACTTCCCTAACCTTCTCTGAATGTTTGGGGTCCTTGTGATTTAGCAATTTAGTCCATTGAATTAAAAAAAGACTACTGGAAGGCAAAACAATCCAACTGAATTGTATAGCGGAAAAAATCAGGTGTAGATATTGGGAGCTGAATAAGATATGCGAATCCTTGGGTATATTTTGTTTTTGCTACAATCTTCATCATCTGAAAAATTCTGCTTACAGAAATAATTCACACATGCCAGATTTCACATAGCGTTGTAAGAATTTTTAGCATAATAACATATTAGCAATGAAAAATAGATATATATATATATAAACAATTCAAAAGTATGTACTTTTGAATTGTTTTTCAAATTCATAATTCCTTGGCATTTAGCATATCTTTCATTTTTCGCCAACTAAGAATTCATTCCCATTGCTTAACATTTTTCTAGCAGTGACATAAATCATGCAGATTTTTTGCGATTAACTTTGGTAAATGTTTCTTTATTTGTGACTGTAACCATTGTTGAATAAAAACGTTTTTCATAAGGACAGATGAGGAGAAGGAACAATATCTGTTGAAGAAATGAAATTCTAATAACTTTCCCAATATGGATGTTCTACTTTCAAACCATCTGTCTTTAGTTGAGTTGTTTTACGTCTAAGTTGCACTTTTTGTACACAGTGAGCTAAATGATAGGTCACAAGGACCCAAGGGCTCAGAGAAGGTTGGGGAAACCAGAGGACAGCTGTTAGGAGAGAGGTTCTCCTGCACATGGGCAGGGGAACCTCTCTCCTAACTGCTGTCCAATATGTTAATATTGCAAATTTTATGAGAATAGATGCGGAATCATCCGCGAAAAAAGTATTTGATATAATAAAAAAAATAAAATAAATACCCCCTCAAGCAGCGGCTTGCCACAGAGGTCTGACAGGAGCCTGTCAGTTTATATGCCACAGTAGGAGACCTGAGAGGATGGCAGGACCTCAGCACAAAAACATACACACATCCATGCCTAATCTGGGGCTCGAACCCAGGTCCCTTAGATCAGTAGCCAAGCGTGCTAACCACTCGGCTAATGCGCAAAAATTGTAGGACATGCTAAATACCAAGAAAATATGCACAATGATTACAGGGGTTCAGAGAAAGTTCAGGAGAAAGGAACCCACTGGAAAAATATAGGGAGAGAACAGTTGTTAGGAGACAAATTTTAGCCTCCAGTCAAAGCCAGCTTTCTTACACAAGGAGACACGACTTAACTTACCATTCGACAAACCACGACCTTTTCTAGTTCATCGGTGTTGAATAGAGGAAAAAGTTCTCAAGGAAGGAATCATTAGTTGAGACTCGAGCCCGGGAACGGCAAATTATAAATCTGGTGTGCTACCGACTGAACAAATCCCTTCCCAGGGGAAGGGAGGGAGAGTGTGTGCATCTGCGCTTATGCATCTTCCTTGATAACCCTCTGAGTTGGAGCAATCCTTCTGGATTTTGAGTTTTATGGAAAGATTTATCATATGTGGCCATAACGTATCGAAAAAATTGAAAAAAATTATCATGCTGCAAACTGGCCACGGATCTCGGTTTTTTTTCTCTAAGACGATTTTATTTTTTAGCATGATGGGCTAAATGGCTAGGTTACAAGGACCTCAAGAGTTCAATAAGAACTGGGAAAGGAACAGCTGCTTGGAGACATGAGAAACCTTCTGTCAAGAGATCTGGCGCATTCTTTAACGTCCGCAAATTATGTCATTCCTGAACCCAAGCTTAACGTCTTATCCAATGGACGGCGGGATCCAAGTCCATATCTAGTCTAGAAGTAAGCGTACCTGACTAATAAATCTGCGGACATGTACCTTTGTATATGCTGCATAAGAATCCAGGGCAAAAACGTAGTTATTAGGTTATCTCCGTCTTGTGCAGAGTGAGATGTTATTCTTCTCTTCAATAAACAATTTTTAATTAGCAAATGGTTTTTAATAAGTAAATGATGTTTAAATCTTTGCTCAGTCAAAATCCTTATATTTATCTTCATATCCCTTTTAGTTGTTATATATATGTATTGTTTGTTATTGTATCTTCATATCCCTTTTAGTTGTTTTAGTTAAACTCTAAACCTGGTAAGGTTTAGAGTTTGAGAAACACTGATTTGTGCGTCTCACTTTACTAGGAATTTGATTTTCAACCAGATTCAATGCTGAAAATTACTCATTCGTACCTGTAATTCACACTATAGTGTTTCGGTTGGGTTGCTTTTCCTTTGAGCGGCACTTTTGTGCCCACGATGAGATAAATGGCCCGGTCACAAGTACCCCAAAGGTTCAGAGAAAGTTGGGGAAAGGAGCCCACTGGACAACTGTTAATGGGCTTGGAAAAGCCGCCGTACCTCGGATGGGACGTTAAAGTGTGTTATCGAGCGTGCATAAATGCTCTGCTCTGAAGTAAAACAAAGCAATTCTTAAGCTACAATAATCAATCAATGCGACATGAACACCTTACGAAATCGACATCACGCTAAGGACAAAAAAAGAAAACCTAATGATAGTAAAAGTGAACCACGATATTTTCTGTTAACCTCGATTTTCGACCACCTTGCACCTGTCCTTCTGTTTACCGTTCTGACTGGGCTGCTGGGTGTCCCAAGGTCAGGAGCATCATATCGACCTGCTCGTGCCATACCAGTCCGACGGAGCTCCTCTGAAAGAGGCCTCCTCGCCGTTTCCTGTTTCCGCCACTTGACGCTCCAGTGCCGCTGAGGTCAGGGAGCCCCGGCCGATCTCATAGAACTGTGTTTCCGGTGTCTGAAACCGCAGTACTCTCCCACCTGACCACCAAACCTCTTACCATTCATCTTCTTCGAGATGCAAAAAAATAGAACTTCCCAATTCAGTGGCAATTTTCATCGGGAGACCTTCAACCAGCATTTATCTGTATTTCTTTTCCTCTGTCATTTTTTATAATAATTGCAGGTGGTAGAGATATTTAAAAATCGTTACTACAGCTGCCCACAAATCGATGGCAGCTTCCTGTAGAGAAAATAATTCCATTAACGTCTACTTTTTTTTAACTCTTCCGGTATGAAAAACGACGATATACATATTATTATTTTTTTTAATGAATTACTTTTCAAGCAGCCACTTGCCACAGAGGTCTAACAGGATAGAGCAGGAGACAACAGAGGTGATGGTGATCTGGAAAAAAGGGGTACCTCAGCAGTAAGACAACAGAGAAAATCCTCCTTACTCTATCAGATCAGACGCCTTTGAGCAGTCGAAAGTACTAACCACTCGGCCATCAGGATGACTATATTTTAGCCTCGCCAAACTCAAGAGATCGTTGTTTCGGCGATTTATACCAGCTGGTTTTAATTCTTGTTTGGGTTCTTAATATTTGACCCCATCTACAGGAGACCCGTACCCTGCGCACGTTAATGAACACGCTGAATGTCCTTAAAAGGGGACTTCAATCTTTCTTATAACAGCTACCAATGAGCCCTGTTCCATTACTTAAACCTTAAGAATTTAAAGATCTTGCGGCTAGTCATTCTCGGACAATGCATGTTATGAATGAGTTGCATTGGGCGGTCTTACCGACGGTAAGACCGAGTGAATACCGTTTCTGTGGATGAGGAACAAGGTCTTGAGTTCAAGCCAGTCTTATAATCTGCAGTACCGAGTTTCCAGCCCCAACTGTGATTTATCTCCGCTAATCTCCACCTTTCTCTCGGTGAGTTGGGTTGTTTTACCTCTGAGCGGCTCATTTTTATTTATTTTTTGCACAGAATGGGCTAAATGACCACGTCACAAGGACCCTACAGACTCTGAGAAGGTTGGGAGGCCCACTGGGCAGCTGTTGGGTGACAGATGGTAGCCTCCCGTCAAGGCCATCCAGCATCTTGTTTAACGTACTCAGGGTATGGTTCTCTATTACACGGGGACACGGCTTAATATCCCATCCGATGGAAGGCGGTCTTTCCAAGCCCATCGGTGTCCCCTACTGACCGTGGGCAAGGCAGGGAGTTTTGGGGAGATAAATCTCAACTCTGGCAAAACTGGTACTCGAACCTGGGAACTGAAGATTACGCACTACCGACTGACCCCTTGCCCCCCTCCTGCTCTCGACGAGAAAGAGGACACCGATTAGCTTGGAAAGGACGTCTTCCATCGCTTACGGTTGTTAAACCGTAGCATCGTGTGAATGTGTAAAGTGCAAGCTATATGGCTGACTTACATCTATCTCCTAACAGCTGTTCAGTGGACTCCATTCTCCAATCTCCTCTTAACCTCTTGTGTGCATAAAAAGTGTCGCACTGAGTTAAAGCAATCTAATCTGCGTTTAAATCCCAGATGTGACATGGATTTCGGTTTAGAGGAAACATCGTTTTGAGCCTGGGAGAATATGAGACACCATCTCTCCCATACAATCTCCAGAATATAACCATACGATAAGATAAAGAATCGTAATAACATACGATAAAAATCGTAATAACATACGATAAGAATCTAAGACGACCACTATATATCCACTGGTCATCTTAGATATCTTATTGATGTTATTTGGAGACTTTTGGCCTGATCACTTGCATATCTAACGAAATTAAAAATGGCGATATAGGAGATGGAACCTGCTTATAAAGTTTGCAATGACATATAATACAATAATTAATGGCTTAAAAACAACTAAACACAGTCTTAGATTTAGGGAAACCCTTTATACGGAATTTCTCACTTACAGAAATTATCTCTGAGTACCCAGTTTCGTTATAGGGCAAAAATTTGGTAGTTACGTAATTTTTTTCGGGAAAGGTTTCTTTTAGATTTTACAGTTACAAATGGCGTCAAGGGTGTAGTCAGGGCGTAGCCATGGGGGGGATGGGGGGAGGATCCCCCATCCAAAGTAACTCGAAGTTGGCAAAATTCGAATCGACTTCGTAAAATCTAGGTGAGTTGTAAAAATTTGTAATTTGCTTGGGGAAAAATTAAGCGGAGTTGTCAAAATCGAGGCAACTTGGCAAATCTAGGACAGTTTGGAAAATGGAGAGACGGCAAAATTTAGAGCAGTTGGAAAAATTCGAAGCCACTTATAAAATACAGATGAGTTGGCAAAATCGGGACAACTTGGCAAAATTCGGAGTGACTTGGTAAAATTTTGGGGATGGTGGCAAACCTGTTTTTAGCTGTGCGCGTTAGATTATTAAGTCTTAAATAGTTTGAATTATAATCTTAAAGTGATTTTATTTTTTAAATTTGTGATCTTGATTTAAATAATCAGCCTCAAAGTGCTTTATCGCTTTTGGGTGATGGAACTTCAACTTCGTTAAAATGGCTAACGGAGGAAACCGCAAAAAGAAAAATTCACCTACGTCTGTGAAAATCCGAGTGAAAAGAAACAAATACAACAGCTCACCAAACCCAAACAAAGAAACAGATATAATCAGCACAAATGGATACGAAGTTTTATCGGAAGATCTAAAACTTTCCTCAGAACCGTCTCCAACAAAATCGACTGAAGAAAATGACTGTCTACAATCCAACATGGATTCCAAAAACACCAAAGAAATTAAGGTAAAAGAAAATATCAACTCTAAGAAGATAAATTATATAAATGAACATCCTATTAAAAAGATAGAATCGAATACTCCTAATAACGTTCAAATAATGAATAATAACGAAAATAAGAACTATTCAATTATAGCAAAAATTGATTCTGATAATATAAAATTCCCAGAAATAATCGAAAGTGCAATTAATTCAAAAGATGATTTATCACTAGTTATTACTGGTGTTAATAGCGATATTAGTAAATTGGATATAGTAAAAGTAACATCGTTTTTCTATAAACTCCTAGATGAACATATAGAAGGAAAATACATTTCCCAAGGCCATCTTTTGGTCTTTCCCAAAAATCAATCACAACATCAAAAAATCTTAAATCTAGAAGAAATTCTTAGTACTAAAGTTGAGGTTGAATACCCAGAATTCAAAATATCTTGTCTGGGAACAATAATAGGTGTTCCAAACTATTTAGATGATGAATACATACTAGAGATGTTAGCTAACCAGAAAGTTATTAGTTTGAGACGTATTCTACATTTTGAGAAATCAATAGATAGTAAAACCGATGCTCATTGTGACATAACACATAAAATTGTGTTAGAGTTTGAAGGTGATCTACTGCCATCATACGTCTACCTTGAGTTCAATAGACACAAAGTCAAAAGTTATAATCTTCCACCTTCGCTCTGCCTAAGATGTTGGAAATTCGGACATATTATCAACACTTGTAATGGGCGCTTAATCTGCAAAAAATGTAGTGGAAGACATAATCAGAAACAATGTCAATCGAAAACCTTCAAATGTCCAAATTGCTCTGGTGCACATCCCGCTACATACGCAGGATGCGCAGTCAGGATCCTAGCATGCAAAGCAAAAACTCTACAATTAAATGAAAACCTGACATGGCAACAAGCCTTTAATAAAGCTAAAATCCAAGACGAGAACTTAAAAAAACCTAAATACCATAAATATCTCCAACTATAAAGATGCAACAAATGCAAAAGAAATTGCTCATCAACGGATTCAAATGCCCGTTTATCCGGACCTGAAAGGGGTCTCTCAAAAGAATTTTGCTCTCAACTTGGGAGAGGACTTCCCGATACTGCCATCAACATCTAAAGATACTTTTTCAACGGACATTGACTCCAAAATACAAGTAAATAATAATGACTTTACTAGATTTGTAAAAAAAAAAATTTTACTGGAGCAAATCATCCATAAAACAACCTGAATAGTATCTTCAAGACCATGTAAATAATGATAAAGGAAGAAAAACCCACATTGAATCTCACACACACGATACAAATAATTCCTTCGCAAAAGCTTGGAATCAGAAAAATCTGTTGGTTGAACTAATTATTAAATTGTTGGATTTTATTCTACCTCCATGCCCTGAGGCCAATCTCATTAAAGATCTTTCAATTGCAATTCTAAATGGTGGTTAATGGAACTAAGACCGATTGTTTTGCAATGGAACTGTCGGGGGGTGGATAGTAAAAAACATATCATTAAACATTTACTGAAGACTAATAACATTCAGGTGGTCAATTTAATAATTTTATTGCATACTGTCAAAAAAATAAGAAAAATTCCAGAGGTATCGTCACTTATGTGCATAAAAATATCCCACAACGCAGAATTGAGATAGCAATTATACATGGAAAATTAGAATGCATATTAATACAAATAAAATTATATAATGAAATTATTAATATTGTAAATATTTATAACTCAAGTGTAGTGATCACAGCAAATCAATATTTAGATCCAATTAATCAAGTAGATGGGGAATTTTTGATTTGTGGTGACTTCAACACACATAATAAAACGTGGTATTCCTATTAAAATGATTTTAAAAGTAAATATTTGTTAGAATTTATTGAAACCAAAAATTTAATTATATTAAATCAAAATGTTGCCACTAGAATAAATAAAAATATGAATAAATCAGTAATTGACATAACTTTATATACTAATAATATAGCAAAAGAGGTAGAGTGGAAAATCTCAACTAATAATTTTGAAAGTGACCACTTTCCAATTTTTATAAAATTTAAAACTTCAAACAAAAGAAAACCACAAATGCAGATAATAAATTGGACAAACCTAAAAAAGGATCTCAACGAAACATCTGAAAACATAGAAAATACAGATTATGTCACAATAATAGATACATTCAAAAATCAAACTAAAAAAAACACACAAACTGTTACAAAAAAATCCCCAAAAATAACATACACAATATATTCATTAACATACGTAGAAAAGCAGAAAGAAACATGAATAATAAAAAAAACATTTACTACCTGTGAAATATTTAAAAGACTTGAAAAAGCAATTTCAAAAAAAAATAAAAAATATACAAAAACAAAATTTGGCATATATTAACAGAAAAATTTTCACCTACAACCACTACCTCTAATTTATGGAAAATATATAAAAAATTATATGATGAACCTACCCTAGTAAATCCTTTACATTCATATGCATTAAAAAATAAGGAATATATAAAAGAAACAACAGAAACAACAGCAAAATATTTTACAAACCTCCATAATAAACCCAATAATAAATTAGATAAAAAATTTAAGAATTCAAATATTTTCCACCATACATTTCACTGTCCAAAAACTGACTTTTTAAACGCACCTTTTACTCTTTCTGAAATAAAATTTGCCTTAAAGGCCTTAAAACCAAATACTACACCTGGCCCAGATAATATATCCAATAAACTCCTAAAAAACTTACCAGACAAATGGATAAAATTTTTATTAAAAGAATTCAATAAATTCTGGACATCTAAGGAATACCCAGACAATTGGTATAAAAACTACATGATCTTCTTGAAAAAAGTAAACAAACCTTTTGACAACTTAAATTCATACAGACCAATATGTTTAAGCTCAAATATTCTAAAATTATTTGAAAGGATTACAACTAATAGACTAAATTGGTATCTTGAATCAAACAAATTTTTCAATAAAAATATTTTTGGTTTCAGAACAGGCAGATCAACAAAAGATTTAATTCTAAATTTAATCTCAGATGCAGAATTCTCTAAATAATATAATTTTTTTAGTTCTAATTATTGTAGATGAAGAAAAGGCTTTGACTCTATATCACACAGTGCACTACTATATAAAATCAGACAATTAAAATTATGTGGTAATTTATACAGTTTTGTATACAAATTCATACAAAACAAAACATTTCAAGTAAAAATTGGAAAAAATACCTCATCAGCTTATAAATTTACAAACGGATTGGTCCAAGGAGTCATATTATCTCCAACGTTATTTAATGTATATATTAATGATTTATTTAAAATAATTAATCCTGAAGTAAAATTTAGATCATATGCTAATGATCTCATTTTTTGGATCTTTGATGAAAATCGTGACTTAAATCAATCCAGACTACAAGATACAATGAACAAACTTAACTCATACTGTGAAAATTGGAATCTAAAAATAGCAACTGAAAAAACTACTATATCATATTTTCACAAATATAAAAAATTACCTGCAGAATTCATAATAAAATTAAACAACCTTAATCTAAATATAACAAGTAAATTTAAATTCTTAGGAATAGATCCGGATTCTAATTTCCTATACAAAATTTTTATATACAAAATCAGCAAAAGACGAAGCCAATAAATTATTTAATTATCTAAGATATTTAGGAGGCTCAAAATGGGGCTGTTCAAATAAAAATTTACTTTTACTTTACAATTCAATAATCTTACCAAAATTTGCATATGGAATTGAACTAATAAACACTATTTCAAACACAAAAATGAAACAACTAAAACAGCTCCAAATGAAATACTTTCCTGGGACTTTTCCAGAGTACAAACAATTTTAATGTATATGCTGAAACAGCTCTCCCTCCATTAAGCATAAAGAAAGAATACTTACTAACTAATTTATTATTTAGAACAGCATCAAAAAATAAAAACCATCCAATAATTGAAAAAATATTCAATAACTATCAAGACATCACAATAAACTCATTCCCCCAAAAATATAATAATTTCTATGATTAATAACCAAACCACTGGAGAACATCTTCCACAAATTCCATATTGGACAACATCATTCCCAATTTTAGAAACCAACATCCCTGGAATAGACTCAGAAATAAAAAACATTAGACACCAAATCATTAAAATCCTTATCAGAATGTACCATAAATACTAAATACAAAAATTATATAGACATTTACACAGACGGTTCACTAAGCAATGACAAACAAATACTATCACGTGCACTTCATTGCCCAATTGAAAAATATGAAAACATGTTTAAATTCTCAACCCAAAATCCAGTAATAACTGCTGAACTAACAGCTATAGTGTTAGCTATTAACTGGGCTTCAAAATTTCGTAATAATAAAACAGTCGTCTTTACAGACAGTAAAACTTCAATAGACATCATATACCATGACCCTATGAAAAGTAATTTTAAAATTTTTCTAAATGACATTCTACATCTAACCAAACAATATATTTCACAAAACAACATTTTAAACATACAATGGGTACCTGCTCATGTAGGCCTCATACATAATGAGAAAGCAGATGAACTTGCAAAATCAGCAAAAAACATAACCAAAACTATGGAAACACCATTCCTGATGTCAATTTTCAAAAAACAAAATAAAATTTTAATTTTTAAGGACACACAAAAATGGTATGATTTACATGCAAAAAACACACACAGATATAAAATATCAAGTTTAATTCAGAAATTTAATAATTATGGACTACAAAAGAAGGAAATAAACTTAATATTAAAGATAAAAGCAAATTTAGCCCTCACAAAATCAACTCTTTATAAGATGAAAAAAATTGATAATCCAATGTGTGAAAACTGCAATGCCTATGAAAATATAGAACATATTTTATTTCACTGTATTAAGTACAATCAAGAAAGAAACATATACTTTGAAAACCTAAAAAAAATAAAATTACAGAAAAATCATTCAAAAGTATTCTAGAACCTGAAAAAAATCTGATAAATCAGGGTGCTACAAACTTCTAATATCTTTCTTAAAAGACATTAAAAAATTGGAAAAGTTATAAAAAAAAAGAAGAAAAGAAAAATATATGCATAAAAATGGCAGAAACACAAATAATGAAAAAAAAATTCAACAATTTAAATTAAAATTAGAAAAGGTTTCTGAATGAGTCCATGTTCAGACCTGGGTCAGAACGTGGGAAGATTCATCTTGAGATATGTAATAAAAAAAATGTTGGCAAAATTCGGAGTGACTTGGAAAAATCTTGGGGAGTTGGCAAAAATTAAGGTAAGATGTAAAAATTAGGATTTTTTTTTTCTGTAAAATTAGGGCGAGTTGGCAAAATCTAGGGACAGTTGACAAAATCGTGGGGAATTGGCAAAATTCAGGTGAGATGCGAAAATTTGTATTTTTATCTGTAAAATTACGGCGAGTTGGCAAAATCAAGGGGCAGTTGGCAAAATCTTGAGGAGTTGGCAAAAATTAAGGTGAGGTGTAAAAATTAGGATTTTTTCTGTAAAATTATGGTGAGTTGGCAAAATCTAGAACAGTTGGCAAAACGTAGGGAGTTGGCAAAATCTAGGGGCAGTTGGCACAAACTAGGGGTAGTTGGTAAAATTCCAAGTGACTTGGCAAAATCGTGGAGAGTTGACAAAATTCAGGTGAGATGTAAAAATTGCGATCTTTTTTCTGTAGAATTATGGCGTGTTGGCAAAATCGAGGCAACTTCGCAATATCTAGGAGAGTTGGCAAATCTTGGGGGAGTTGGCAAAATTCAGAGTGACTTTGCAAGATCATGTGTGATGTAAAATTGGTAGTTTTTTTTCTGTAAAATTGTGGCGAAATGACAAAATCGAGGAAACTTGTCAAAATCTAGGGCAGTTGGCAAAATTCGAATCCACTTGGTAAAATACGGGCGATTTATGAAAATTGGGATTGATTTTGTGAAATTAAGGAGAGTTGACAAAATCGAGAAAACTTGGCAAAATCTAGGGAAGCTGGCAAAACTGGAAACCACTTGGTAAAGTACAGGTGAGTTGTAAAAGTTGTGATTGGTTTTGTGAAATTAAGGAGAGTTGGAAAAACCAAGAACTCTTGGCAAAATCTAGGGGAGTTGGCAAAATTCGAAGTCACTTGGAAAAATACAGGGCAGTTCCGAAAATTGTGCCTTTCTTGTGCAATTAAGGAGAGTTGATAAAATTCGAAGTTACTTGTCAAATTCAGAGATGTAAAAATTGTGATTTTTTCTGTAAAATTACGGCGAGTTGGCAAAATCTAGAGAAGTTGGCAAATTTCGAATCCACTTGGTAAAATATAGGCGAGTTTTGAAAATTGAGATTTGTTTTGTGAAAATAAGGAGTGTTGGACAAATTGAGGAAACTGAACGAAATGTAGGGTAATTGGCAAAATTCTAATCCACTTGGAAAATACGGGAGAGTTGTGATAATTGGGATTGGGTTTGTGAAATTCAGGATAGTTGACTGAAATCGAGAAAACTTGGCAAAATCTTTGGGAGTTTGAAAAGTTTGAAGTGAACTGGGAAATTTAGGAGAGATGTAAAGATTGGGATTAGTTTCGTGAAATTAAGGAGAGTTGGCCAAAACAATGGAAAAGTCACACTGATTGTTACTTGTTAAAATTCAGATGATATGTATATGGCTAGTCGGCAAAATTGGACCACGGAGCCAAAATCCAAGTAAGTGTGCTCAGTTGGCAAAATTTGAATTTGGAGTTAGAAAATTTTCGAATCCTCCCTCCCCCCCCCCCTCCAACCATAGTTCTTCGCTACGCCCCTAGGTGTAGTCGTGCCATCGTAATGGTGAACCCGAACTTTATTTTTTATTATTATTTAAAGATCTATATCGATTTCCCTTTACCTGTGGTTACAAGTTAAGCAACAGATCCTGGATTGTTACACTCGTGTTTCGGTATGCATTAGAAGTGATGCCCTCTTTTATGTAATAAAGCAAATGTCTACTGCACTAGCTTTCATTGGCATAAAACTCATTTAGTGCTATCCCCCCCCCCTCTCTCTCTTTCTCTTCTCACCCTCTGGAAAAAACTTTTACTCCACTTTTCAGGGTGATCTCAAACCCTCTAAAGTATATAGCAGATGGCACTCCCCACGTCGCAAGCTTTCATTTGGCACAAAGCTCATTACGATCATTTAACGTTTGACCCCCCCCCCCCCGGCAAACATCTTATCCCATTTTATGGGATGTTTGAATCGCTCTAAAGTATATAGTAGATGACACTCGCTACCACGCCGGAAGTTTTGATTTGGCGTAAAACTTATTACGATCTTTTCACTCACCCACCCGCTACACATTCACCCATCTATAAAAAATATATCCCCATTTTTTTAGGCAGCTCAAAGGCTCTCTAAACTATGTATTAGATGGCACTCCCAATTTCGCAAGATTTCGTTGGTCATAAAAATCGTTACAATCGATTCGTCCTCACCCCCGGTATAAATTTAGTCCTCCTCTTTAGGGGAAGTCTGAAACGCTCTAAAGTTATATACATAGTATTCTCCAAGTGATTTTGAATAACTGATAATGTTAAATATGAAAGACACCGGTTTTTAACCGCTAATGTTAAGTCTATGGAGATTTCGAGAAATTTAAACCCACCCACCCAGTTTTGGTTGGTACGCAAGAGTTTTCCGAAAATCAATTGGTGGAAAATCAGTTCTTTGAAAATCAATTGGTCGAAAATTAGTTTTTCGAAAATCAATTCTTCGATAAACAATTGGTCGAAAATCAATTCTTCGAAAAACAATTGGTCGAAAATCAATTCTTCGAAAAACAATTGGTCGAAAATCAGTTTTTGGAAAATCAATTGGTCGAAAATCAGTTTAGTCGAAAATCGATTGGTCGAAAATCAGTTTAGTCGAAAATCGATTGGTCGAAAATCAGTTTTTCGAAATTCAATTGGTCGAAAATCAGTTCTTCGAAAATCAATTTTTCAAATAGCGAATTTTTCGAAAACGGAGAGCATTTTTCGAAAAACGAGGGTCGTCTTCATATTGCGCAAGATACTACTTTTTCCTGTTAGAGATGAGTTAAAAATTATTTTTGGGTTGGATAGTTATTGATACAATATTACCATTCGCATTTCAAATTTCCCAAAAATTTTTTGAAAATAACCAAATGTAAATGAATATTGAAATAACTGAAATAAATAATGAAATAACTTGAGCGTGGCACTCCCTAATCAACATTTCAACATTTCCATCATAAATAAATCGTTTATAATATTCGTTTAAAATTTGTCATTTTCAAAAAATTTCCGTTGTTAGAGGGCGCAACTGATTGGGAATTTTTGAAAATGCGATATTTCATCAATAATTATCCAATCTAAAAAGAATTTTTAATTTATCTCTAACAACAAAAAAAGTATCTTACGCATATGTCGACGGGTCCTTATTTTTTGAAAAAAGTCTGTGTTTTCGAAAAATGAGTCATTCGAAAATGTCGCTATTCGAAAAATTGATGTCGAAAAACTCATCATTCGAAGAACTGACTTTCGAAGAAATGATTTTCGAAAAATTGAATTTCGAACAATTTACCTGGAGCCGTTTTGATTCAACCCAGGTAGCCATTCGTTACTCCAATCCATTGCCTACCTATACTCTTCGCCTGGGTGAAGGAAACGATCATGCAATATTTGGTGCCTCGAGCTTTTTAGGGTGCCAAGTGTATAAAGGGATAGACACACAAACACACAAACTATCTTCTTCATACATTAGATATACAGTTGCATAAATGTAATAACTATGTAATGTGCTTCACTCTTAACATCTCACAGGGGCGGGGGTGGCTCAGTCGGTAGCGCGCCAGGCTCGTAATCTGTAGTTCCCAGGTTCGTAATCTGTAGTTCCCAGGTTCGAGTCCCAGCAGTGTCAGCGTTGAGATTTATCTCCGCAAAATTCCCCGCCCTGCCCACGGTCAGTAGGGGACACCGATGGGCTTGGAAAGGCCGCCGTCCGTCGGATGGGACGTTAAGCCGTGGCCCCGTGTGCGGGAGAGACATACCCTGTGCACGTTAAAGAACACGCTGGATGGCCTTGACGGGAGGCTACCATCTGTCTCCCAACAGCTATTCCAGTGGGTCCCCTCCCCCAACCTTCTCTGAGCCTTCGGGGTCCATATGACCTGGCCATTTAGCCCATGGTGCGCAAAAAAGTGCCGCTCAGAGGTAAAACAACCCAACCCTTAACATTTCACTAAAGAAAGAGGTTATAATTTAAAGCCTTTATTAAAATAACAAATTGGAGACTTTTTTCTTACTAGTTTAAAAGAGAAATCACTTGACTAATTTCACGATTCAAAAACCTACTGAGCATTAAAGTGTTAAAACATTGTTGCTTTTCTTTTTATTCAAACGTGTTTAAAAAAAATCAAAAATTATGTTCATATGAAGTTTTGAATCAGTAAAAATTCTGTAAGAATGCTTTGAGTTGTTTTACCTCTGAGCGGTACTTTTTTTTTTTACACACAATGGGATAAATTCAGTGATGGGATTCAGCCGGTTCTCACCGGTTCGTGCGAACCTGTTCCTAGAATTTCCGAAGTTCGCCGAACCGGTTCTTAATTCTTTCGGATAGGCTGCTATTCATGTTCCATGGTCGCGATTATTTCTCGCTCTATTCCACGGATAATTATTACCCAAATCACAATTTCAATAAAATATTTTTGGTTTTTATTTTTCACTACGAAAGGGCGGTAAGGTGAGAGAAAACCGATTGCTAAAATTTCTGAATTCCACCACTGGATAAATTATGATGCCACAAGGACCTCAAAGGCTCAGAGAAAATTGGAAAAAGTAGACCTACTGGACAGGATAGAGATGGAAGCATTACGACAGTGCCATCCAGAGTGTTTTTTAACGTTCACAGGATATGGTTCTCCTGCCCACAAGTCTGCAGCTCAACGTCCCATCCGACGGACGACAGCCCTTCCAAGTCAATCGTAACCCCTACTGACGGAAGGGGATTTTTGCAGAGATAAATCTCAAAGCTACTCCAGGTGGGACTTGGCGAGCTTGGAGCGCTACCGACTGTCTTACCCCCTCTCCTCCCGGCCCTATGTAAAAACTCATCTATCATTACATAATGGTATTCAATGGGGAAAAATAGGATACGTCATATGGAAATTCGTCTTACTTCCAACTTTTCAGGAATGTAATCTTTCCTTATATCGAGGACTACCACCAATACATACAAAAAATTTCCTTTTTTAATCTTTTCAATTTTTTACCGTCTTAGAAATTCGTGGGGGGGAGGAGTTTCAAGGAAGGGCCCTTCACTTATTATCTTTCTTCTGAGGTTTGGTTTGCTTCATAATTCTTCAAGGCATATTATACTGACATCTCTTATCACTCTGGTTTTTAACTGGGCTTTTGAGGACTTCTTTTAATTACTATTATACACATACGAGAACCGATAGATTGAAGAACTTTGAAGGTTGGGAGTCCTTCTGAGAGTCCTTTTTTGCACTCAATGGTTTAAATGGCTAGATGACAAGGACCCCAAGACCTCCGAGAAGGTTGAGGGAGAAAGATCTACTGGACAGCTGTTAGGAGACATATGGTAGCCTCCTTCCAAGGCCATCTAGCGTGTTCTTTGACGTGCACAAAGCATAGATCTCCCCAACAAGGGAACAAGGCTTAATGCTCCATCCGACGGAAGGCGGCCTTTCCAAGTCCATCGGTGTTCCCTTTCTGACCGAGAGCACGGTGTGGGTTTAGCTGGAGATAAATCTCAGCGTTGGTACAGTTGGTACCCCCATGAAGGGAGGGGGAGCGACAACTATGATATTCTTTTTTGGAAAGTTACTAGTGAAACGCAGGCGGAAAAAAAATATTAAGGGCTTTATTTACACATATTTTTCAAGAAATGTTTTTGTAAATTCCAATAAAACGGAGAAATAAAATTATATAACGGAAAAGAGTTACGATATTTCTCATATTCGCTGAAGCCGACAACTTGTGGCCTTTTATTCTTTTTTTTTTTTTTTGAAAAACTAGGTTCCAGAAAGGAGAGAATGGCCCAAAATGCGTCCAGTGATAAAGTTTTTTTTTTTTTCCTAAAGAGCTGAATAAAATCTAATTTTATTAAGCTTACTTGAATATACACTGGCAGAAATTGAAAAAAAGAACACCCAGAAGGAATTCCTTTAGGAAAGTCATATTATAAAACGTTAATAATTAAGGGCAGCAGAAACCGTGATCCAAGATTGACAGTTATTGGATGAAATAATGACGTCATTGAGGACGACAACATGTAAATATACGCAGAGCGTATTTCAGGACTAGGGCGTGAAGAAAGAAGTTATTCGTCTTGTGTCGTGTTTTTCAGTGCTCTTTGAAGGAGCTACCACGCCTGGACAACACAGGCGTGCAACATTTATTCAGTTAGTGGAGTTTGAGCGAGGTTGTATAGTAGGTCTTTGGGAAGCAGGTTGGTCTTTTCGTCAAATTACATACCGCGTTGGACGAAAAGTATCGGCAATGGTACGATGATGGCGTCGATGTTCAGAAGATCATTATCACACTCACAGATGTGGTTTCAGGCAACACAGAGTTACTGATACACGAGAGGATTGCCGTATCAGGAGGTCGGTGTTGGCAGAGCAGACAGCTACGGCATCACAAATTCGATCCTCTGTCATACCAAGGGTGTCTACAAGAACGATACGCAATCGTCTTTTGGAGGCAGGACTACAGGCACGTATGCCGTTGGCACGGTTACCACTGTCACCTCGTCACTGTTGAGCACTTTGCAGTGGTGTCAAGAACGAGTTTATTGGAGGGAAGAATGGCAGTCTTCCGTAATGAAAGCCGATTCTGCTTAGGAGCGTCTGATTGTCGTTTATGCGTCCGAAGGTGACAAGGTCAGCAACTTCTTCCATCGTGCATTCGCCAGCGACACACAGGGCCCACACAGAGCATCATGGTGTGGGGAGCGATTAGCTATCACACTCATACATGTCTGGTGTTTGCATAGGGTACAATGAATAGTAATACGTATGTCAGCGACATCATATAGCCGGCCATCCTGCCATATTTGAGTGTAATTCCAAATGCCATATTCCAGCAGGATAACTCCCGCTCACCCTTCTCCCGGGCAACTCAACATGCTCTTCAGGCAGTGCACCAATTCCCTTGGCCAGCACAATCTCCGGACTTGTCTCCAATCGAGAATGTTTGGGAATGGATCGGACAAAGACTCTTCTGTGGACCGTGGCAAGCAACGGCCATCGCTGAATTATGAGTCCAAGTTGAAAGTGCATGGAATTGTATCCCTCAGCGTAATATCCAGCATTTGTACGACCGATTGCATGCCAGATTGAAAGCTTGTATAGCTGCTCGAGTAGGTTCAACACCTTATTAAAATGGGCCTTCTGTAAAATGTCATACTCATTGAAAGGTAAGATAAACATTGAATGACTTCACACCTGTGATCACTGTCCTTTCTCACCAAGTTGTTTCTACTAAATAAATGTCATAGATTACGCTTCAATTGTTAATGGGTTCTTTTTTCAATTTCCGCCAGTGTATTATCGCCATTTCCCGTGTCTGTCATTTAACCTAAATATTCATCTTTAATTTATAAATAATTAGTATAATGAATTGCTACAAATATTTTAAATATATTTCCTACAATATTTATTCTTCGCTTGTTTTTTATTATAAAAATTAAAGATTTGATTCCAGCTGAAAAAAAAAACACCCACAAGTAAACCAAATCTCCACAAAACATGCCCTATACAACACAATCACATCCCTTGCACATTAAAGAATAGTATGGATGTCTTGACTGTGTGTAATCTTGCATATGTCTTCTAACACCTCTTCAGTATATCCCTTTTTCAGTTCTGAGCACTTGAGACTTGTGACCTGACCATTTAATCCGTTCTGTGAAAAAAAATGGCTCTCAGCAAAAAACAGCTTTACTTAACACTCTAGAAAAGAGCCAAAAGCTTCTTGACGTAGGAGGGATATTTTTGAATTATCAATATCTCATTTTATAATTTTAATTATTTTATGGCCGAGTGGTTAGCGCGCTTGGCTACTGATCTAAGGGACCTGGGTTCGAGCCCCGGGTAAGGCATGGATGTATGTGTCGTTTTTCTGCTGAGGTCCTGCCATCCTCTCAGACCTACTATGGCATATAAACTGACAGGCTCCTGTCAGACCTACTATGGCATATAAACTGACAGGCTCCTGTCAGACCTCTGTGGCAAGCAGCTGCTTGAGGGGGTATTTATTTATTTTATTTTTTTATTATTATAGATTTTTAACAAATTAAGTAGCTTTGATTTTTCAACTATTATTCATTACGCTAATTAGAAATTTGAAGACAAATCCCAACTTGTGGTTATTTTTAACAGAAATGCATTGAAAATGCTATGTCTAACATATATACTATATACATCGAAGAACCAAAACATTACGACCACCTACCTAATATGATGTTGGTTCTCCACGCGCACCCAAAACAGCTCTTACCCGAGATCCTTTAACTCATTTAAGTTATGTGGTTGAGCCGCCGCAGATCGGATATGCTGTTCCAACGCAAACCAAAGATCCTCGATTGGATTGATGTCTGCGGAATTTGGAGGCCAGGCAATACCTGGAAGTCTTCCTCCTGTTCCGCAAACCATTCTCGAACAATCCGGTCAGTGTGGCATGGTGCATTATCCTGCTGAAAAGAGGCACTATTTGAGGGGTATAACTTTGATATGAAATGATGTACCTGGTCTGCAATGATGTTTAGGTAGGTGGTAGACGTCATAATTTCCTACACATGGATGACTGACATGCGCGGTATCCCTTCTGTTGGCTCATGCCATACTGGATAGCTTTGACTCAAATCTAGCATCAGTGAGCCTGGTCGGTCCACACCTTGCCGGCGGTTCGTGGTTTTTCCCTCCTCGGACCACTTTTTGAAGGTACTAACCACGACTGACTGTGAGCACCCAACAAGCCTTGCGGTCTCGGAAATGCTCTGACCCAGTCGTCTGGCGATTACAATTTGGTCTTTGTCAAACTCACGTAAGTCCGCTGCCTTTCCCATCTGAAGAACAAGAATAAACTGATTAACAGATCTCAGTATCAGGTACTATTTATACCGTTTCATAACCTTCACACGCGCCGTCGTTTATACACAGTTGCTTCGATTTGCATAAAGACGCGTGTCATAGAGATCAAACATCCATAATATCTTCTCCCGAACCTCCAGGTCCCTTTGATTAATATGCAAGAGCGCTAATCACTTGGTCACCGAAATCTCTTTTTTCTTTATAACTTTATATATGCACTGAGCAGACATTTTGTTAGGTACATTTGAATGTTATGTTAATAGTAACTCAGGTGCAGAACTCAGTAACTTCTGAAATAGGATTCGTGCTTTTCAGAAAAATGGGACTAAGACAATTCAAAAATATCAATTACATCTGTTTCAGTTTAATTTTTCAACAATATTCGTTCGGTATTTAGAGAGTTACAGAAATCGGAATATTTAACAGTAACAATATCACTATAAATAAACTGCTCGACATAGAAAATGCCACACCATGAAGGAATGCATCAAATGAGACCATACATATAGACAAGTAGTTGGGAAAGAAGTGATTTAATTTCTAAGGGATTACATGAATGCGATTGGCGAGGAGACAGTATAATGAGGCCTGAATTAATAGGTCGTTGGGTTGTTTTACATATGAGAGGCACTTCTTTGCACACCATGGGCTAAATGGCCAGGTCACAAGGATACCGAAGGCTCAGAGAAGGTTCGGGGAGGGGACCCACTGGAACAGCTGTTGGAAGACAAATGGTAGCCTCCCGTCAAGGACTTCCAGTTGTTCTTTAACGTGCGCAGGTTATGGCTCTCCTACACACGGGGCCACGGCTTAACGTCTCATCCGACGGACGGCGGCCTTTCCAAGCCCATCGGTGTCCCCTACTGACCGTGGGCAGGGCGGGGAAATTTGCGGAGATAAATCTCAACGCTGACCCCAGTAGGGACTCGAACCTGGGAACTGCAGATTACGAACCTGGCGAGCTACCGACTGAGCCACCCCTGCCCCTCAATAGGTCGTATGACTGCCATGCTGTACTATACATTCGGCAGCACGGCGTGGCATCGAGTGGAAAAGTCTCCGGATGGTGTGCTGAGGTATCGCGAACCTGGCATCATTAACCTAGGTCCATAATTCATCGACATTTGGAGGGGATTGTGCAGAGGTGTGAAGTAGTCTGCCAATGACGTCCCATACGTTCTCTCTGGGGATCGTGATGGCCACGGCAGCACCTGGACACTTTGTAGGCACTGTCTACTGATGTTGGCAGTGTGTGGGCGGGAGTTATCAGGTTGAAAGTGCGCATCAGGGATACCACGGGAATACGGGAACAAAACAGGCTGCAGCTGTCTCATAAAGCAAATAATCAATATACTGAATCTAGCTCATTTCCTCTAAAATTTTAACCAAACATTTTTAGCTGCATAGCTAAACGATTTTTTTGATATTACAGTATTCGTTAAAAATATACGCTTTGTTTTTTAAATTCATTACTCATTAGAAATGTATGGTTTTGTTTTTAAGTAGACAATATTTCCCGCGATTCTTTAAGATTATAATTTTTCTCATAAATGGCTCTTCATTAAGTTTGGGTTGGACAGATCTGCTTTATATTATTATATAAATTCGGAAATGAATATCGATTGAATACAAAATTCTCAAAATCTTTAGAACGAAATTATAAACACAACGATCGAGAACGAAAAGCAGAACTTTTACACCGGGTTGGGTTGTTTTACCTCTGAGGGGCACTTTTACGCACACCATGGGCTTAATGGCAAGGTCACAAGGACCCCAAAGGCTCAGAGAAGGTTGGGGGAAGAGACCCACTGGGTTGGGTTGGGTTGTTTTACCTCTGAGCGGCACTTTTTTGCACACCATGGGCTAAATGGCCAGGTCACATGGACCCCGAAGGCTCAGAGAAGGTTGGGGGAGGGGACCCACTGGAAGAGCTGTTGGGAGACAGATGGTAGCCTCCCGTCAAGGCCATCCAGCGTGTTCTTTAACGTGCACAGGGTATGGCTCTCCCACACACAGAGCCACGGCTTAACATCCCATCCGACGGACGGCGGCCTTTCCAAGCCCATCGGTATCCCCTACTGACCGTGGGCAGGGCGGGAGTTTTGCGGAGATAAATCTCAATGCTGACCCAGCTGGGACTCGAACCTGGAAACTGCAGATTACGAGCCTGACGCGCTATCGACTGAGCCACCCCCCGCCCTTTTTTACACCGGACACACCTTTTTTAGTTTGACAAAAAAAAACTTCGCTTTCGCAACAAAATATACCTTTTCTTTCGAGGAATTTACCCACAGCCTTTCAACGTGCAACACAATATGTACAAACCGCTACAGTTAAAGCATAGCTCCACAGCACCGCAGAGCCACAAATGTGTGCAAACGGCGATCAGTCGACAAAAGCGGTACACGCCCATATTGACATCCGTCGGATGTAGTGACATTGACCCTCGACAGTCTCTTCGCTCTGCACCTGACACTTACCTGTGACAGTTGGGCCGTGAAATGTGGGGATGATAATCATAATACAGGGGACGGCTGGTTTAGTGACACAGGTAGATTGGTGTGCATAGGAAAGTACACACATAGTGGAGCGCAGTATTGTTCATAAAAAAGGCAATAAAAGGCAAAAGAAATGAAATGGGTCTTAAAATATAAAGACGTGTTATACATAGTAATGACTATTTCTTTTTCTAATAAAAGTTATTTTTAGAGACATTATGCTTATTTTCTAATACTGAAAGGTTGAGTTTTCTTACCTTTGAGCGGCACTTTTTTGCACACCAAGGGCTAAATGGTCAGGTCACATGGACCCCAAAGTCTCAGAGAAAGTTGGGTGAGGGGACCCGCTGAAACAGCTGTTGGGAGACAGATGGTAGCCTCCCGTCAAGGATATCCAGCGTGTTCTTTAACGTACAAAAGGCATGGCTCTCCCGCACACGGGACCACAGCTTAACGTCCCATCCAACGGACGGCGGCCTATCCAAGCCCATCGGTGTCCCCTGCTGACCGTGGGCAGTACCTTGGAACCTGGTACCCCGAACCTTGGAACTACAGATTACGAGCCTGGCGCGCTACCGACTGAACCACTCTCGTCCCAAATGGTCAGGTTACAAGGATCCCGAAGATTCAGAGAAAGTTAGGGGAAGGGGCTACTGGAAGACGAGTTATAGGAGGCAAATAGTAGCCTCCGTCAAGGTCATCCTGAATGCTCATTAACGTGCACAGAATATGACTCTCCTTCATACGGAGCCATGTCTTAACGTCTCATACGACGGAAGGCGATCTTTTTAAATTCATCGGTTTCCCTTTTAGAAATATTAACGCTGACAGAGTTTGAACTCAAATCTGGGAATTACAGATTACGAGCCTGATGCGCTACCGACTAAGTCAACCCCCGCCGAAAACTGAAAATATTTATAGACCAGCTCAAACAATAGCATGCCGCATAAGTCGAATACGAGGTACTCGTTTTCAAAGAGAAGCAAATTTTTAATTACTGCCAGATAAAATTCGAACTAATTAATGATTAAAATTCGAACTAATTAATGAATGGGAAGATACAAATAATAATATTTTATTAGTACCTATAATATATGTAAAATAATTTAATTTATCCCTTAAAACAAAAAAAGAGTTGCATTTTCCCACTACCCTGGATGTAAGTGAGGAACCTCTTAACCTTCACACTCTACCGCCCCCCCCCATAAAAATTATTAAATTTCTCGCATAAATGCATAGTTTGCAATATTCGTTAATAGTTTTTTCATCTTTGCCCAAATATTTTCACCTCTAGATGGCGCTATTAAAGTTAGTGAGCAATTCGGAAAATTCGAATCGTAACACAAAAATAATTTTTAATTTATCTCTAAAACGAAAGTTGAATATATATATATACAGATGATCAAATAAAAGCATTAGCTCTGTTTTTTCCCTCGAAAGCAACCTAAAAACCAGATTAAACACAATCCAGTCAGGGAATGGTCAGTTATACGGTAAAAACAAGTCTATCCAACTGACGCCCTTTGTCACATTCAGCCACCAAACAACGAAATTATGGCTCTCGAATGTCCTTCCACTGAAAGTATTGTGATGTTAATTTTTCCTTTTACATATTAGAACTTGCTGATACACACCCAGCTGAGACTATAGAGGACTTTTGTTACAATAACCTGAAATATTTGTTTCTTGATTATTTCATTGATATAATATTTTAGACGTTTAGTTCAATTCGTAGTTGAGTAATATATCAAATATATTTATTATTATAAAATAAATATATTTTTCAGTATATCCTATACGCTAAAGGAATTTATTAAATAGCCTCCGTTCTAAAATGATTGGGAATCACTGATGCAGACCAGTGACTGCAACCAGTGATCCGATGCTCACTTCCTTACAACTAAGACCATATGTTAATAAAATGTTACATAATTCAGACAACATTTAAATTAATTTAGGCTTAAAGATATCAAAGAATAGTAATAACAATGTAACAGTCTTAAAGGTAATGATAAGGTATAATTAGATTGTGATTAAATTTTAAAACGATTAATCAGTATTCGTAATCGTCCAGCAGATACTTGGAAACCTCCAATTTGTTAATGTTCATTTAAGAGTAGGTTAAGTGATGTCTGTTATAAAAGTTTACCAAGAAAAAATATTACTAGACGTATTTTGGGTTGTTTCATCGGTTGTTCTCTCCAAAGTTTAAAATCTCGAATTCAGTAGGTGGAAAACTTTCTCATGTTAGTAACAGTTAGGCACTTGGATATATTTCGTACTGGAAAAAGAATTTAATTTAAATGAGGAGCCGTGTAGCCAAATGGTTAGCGTGGTTGGCTGTTGATCACAGCTTCCTAGGTTTGATCTCCGAGTAAAGCATCGATGTTTTCTTTCCTGTGTTACCTACTTCACAGACATTCTCTAGCCGCGTTTTAAGCTGACAGGCTATTGTCAGACCTCTGTGGCTAGCGATCGCTTGAAGGATAGTTTTTTTATTTTAATTCGAAACAGATCCATCTAAGGATATAGTAAAAGAAATATCGTAGTTTCTCTTAATAGTGATAAGGCAGATTCAGGAGAAATATATTTTTCGGGAAATTGTGAGAGACTACTCCAAGGCTGTACAACATAAATATGATCACGGATCAGAATCGACTTCTAAAGAATTGAAGTGAGCCAGAAAAATTCAAATACTAGAATAAAGCAGGTCAGAGCCGACTTCTGATGGAAAGAAGCTGGTCAGAATCTACATCTAAAGGATTTAAGCGGACCAGATTTTACTTTTAATGGAATAAAGCAAACCAGAATCAACTTGTAAAGAATTTAAGTTGAAACATAAATTCTTATGTTTCAACTTCTTGTGTTTTAATATTCATAAATAAAAAAGAATTTGGACATAATCTATTTCTGAAAGCAAGAAAATAATATTATCAAAAGCTAAAATGAGTAGAACAAAATGTACCCCAATTATAGTAAATCATATGTGAATAGCCTGCGAAATTGGTAACAAAACTAGCAACAACCTTGGTTGCGGATCAGAAACCTGGGTTGTCTCAGTTAAGTAGGGTGTCCTGTTTTTAGAGAACTGTCCCACAAATTTGGGACATTAAAACACATGTTCCTAAATGACACGTTTTTGTGGCGATTTATGTGAATGTAATTAACTCTTTTTTTTTTTATTTACCTGGACATTTCTTTTAGAATAAACGCAATTTGTTTGCAGTAATCACCAAACAATCTGGAATTATGAAACCATAGTTGAATGTTTTCGGCAAGGTACGAACTTTGTTGCAAGCATTGCAAATGCCATCTACGAATTAGTGGCGTCACGAGAAAAATCTCTCCTCTAGCCTATCTCGGCAACGCTTAAATCTAGCCTATCTCGGCAACGCTTAAATCTAGCCTATCTCGGCAACGCTTAAATCTAGCCTATCTCGGCAACGCTTAAATCTAGCCTATCTCGGCAACGCTTAAATCTAGCCTATCTCGGCAACGCTTAAATCTAGTCTATCTCGGCAACGCTTCTGTGAGACACAGACTAACCGTCAATCTATGCAGCAAAACTATGCAATCTGTACTCGACACGTTTAAAGAGTGGGAGAATTATTGCTACTCCCGTCAAGTGCAAATTATCCATCATGACTATTGTTCCGTTGTACTAATTCCCTTATTAAATTTTCCATGGGATTACCCTTCCGAGAAGAAATATCCTGTTCCCGTAAACTGAAATAGGGTTGGGTTGGGTTGTTTTACCTCTGAGCGGCACTTTTTTGCACACCATGGGCTAAATGGCCAGGTCACATGGACCCCGAAGGCTCAGAGAAGGTTGGAGGAGGGGACCCACTGGAACAGCTGTTGGGAGACAGATGGTAGCCTCCCGTCAAGGCCATCCAGCGTGTTCTTTAACGTGCACAGGGTATGGCTATCCCGCACACGAGACCACGGCTTAACGTCCCATTCAACGGGCGGCGGTCTTTCCAATCCCATCGATGTCCACTACTGACCGTGGGCAGGGCGGGGAATTTTGCAGAGATAACTCTCAACGCTGACCCAGCTGGGACTCGAACCTACTGAAATAGGGACATTTACTAAACTGATGTCTGATGGTCAAAGGATTGGCAATAATCGGGACATTGACTGAAATGTCCAAGTTACTACGAATCGAAATTTTTTCACCGTTACTGATAAGGCATGCAGGTTTCGTTTCTTGGGTTGTCCTTTTTCCTAAGTTTCGCCTTCCTCGCAGATTTTTTTTTTCATTGCGTATTATAATGAGAGATTCCTGTCAGACCTTTATGGCAAGCAGCTGATTGAGAATAATTTTTATTTATTGTGTTTCGTTAGCACATATCCAACCAGAAAGATTTTATTTTTCATTTATATCTCAAACCAAAAAGAAGTTAATTTTTTATCCCACACTTAAGAGCAAGGAGGAAAGTTGTTACTCTCAGTGTAAATCCCTTGACTATCAGACTACCAAAGTTTAAAATTGGTAGTGTGAATAATTCGTTTCTAATGTTAGTTCAAAATTTTTCGGTTTCTAAACTTTAGGGCCTTCTCACGGCGGTAGTTTTAACTATTGTAAAATTTGAAACATGCCAATTGTAATATCTGAGTAGTAATTATACAACTCACAAA
Organism: Ryuthela nishihirai; assembly: GCA_038380435.1. Lineage (NCBI taxonomy): Eukaryota > Metazoa > Arthropoda > Arachnida > Araneae > Heptathelidae > Ryuthela > Ryuthela nishihirai. The sequence goes on along the minus strand of JAWZYU010000019.1, from coordinate 32,358,677 downwards.
TTATTTTTCATTTATTTCATAAATGAAAAATAAAACACGCTAAAGAACACAATGGATGACTTTAACGGGAGGCTACCATCTTTCACCTAACATCTGTCAAGTGAGTATCTTTCCCTCAACCTACACTGAGCCAATGGGGTCCTTGTGACCTGGCCATTTAGTCCGTTGTGTGCAAAAAAGTGCCTCTCAGATATAAAAAAGAGGCTACCTAAGGAAAATAACCCATTTTTTTGACAGTTTGGCAAAAAGTAAGTTAAGCTAATAAGTAAGTTAAGTAATATCAGATGATTTCTATGATATGTCAGTGGCAATTTAATTTCGAAGCATTATAACTCCTAAAATATACGTTTAATGGAAAATTGTGACTGGGCAATGATTATTTCAATATTAGATAACTGCGAATTAATTTTATAAAACGAGACGATTTAATGTTAAATTTACATTAAATATTGCAATGTGACCCAATGCAATGTGTTGGGGGGAATCCCCAACTCGAAAAAAAATTCTATATGCCTTATGACAAGTAAAATATATTTTTAATTTTAACGGCATTCTGACTTAACGAAAATTTTCAAATTTTTCCCTAAACAATATCGCATGACTTACAAATTGTTAAACAACGCTAATGCTGATGCCATTAATAAGCGAGTTACATTTTAAAGAAAATTTTTTTAATAGATTAAAAAACATCGCTCTGCCATCTATCTATTAACAAATCTCTCCACCTGCCCACAGCATCACCTATACTCCTTGTATCTCTTCCTCTCCTAACCCTCCCTGTCAGACACCTGGTCCACCGCAGCCCACGCCGCACTCTCCTTCAACCACCCCCACACCGTATCTCCCGACCTATCTGACCGTGAAGGGCACACTTCCGCTCGTTACATCGGCCGGATTAGTGACGGCCTCGCGTGACGGGCTCACGTGCCGCCGGCCGCCGTTGGCCGACCAGCGACACGATGATACTTGCGATTAAAGGATTAAAGGGCCGGCAGAATGAAAGCTGCTCTTGGCGAAGAGAACGACCCACAGAAAGAAATCATGAATAAAAATTGAAATTATAGCAAAATCTTTGACTGTAGCATTTTTTGCCTTGTTTTACTGTTAACAGAAACAGTGTCGTTTAAATTGTGATGAAGAATACTTCAAACCCAAATCATTAACACTTGGAGAACGGGTTGTGTTGTTTTACCTCTGAATTTTTTGCACAGAGTCGGCTAAATGGCCAAGTCACAAGGATTCAGAGACTTCAAAGACTCAGAGAGGGTTGGGGGAAGAGGACCCCAATATCTTAAATATAGATGGAAACTTCCCGTTAATACTATCCAGCGTGTTCTTAACTTGCACAAGGTGTGGCTTTTCTGCACACGGCATCACGGATTAACGTCCCATTCAGAAAACGATGGAATTTCCTAAGCCAACGTAGTACCTATTTTCTCACCGAGGGCAGAACGGGAATTAGCGGAGATAAATCTCAACGCAGACACAGTTGGGACTCGAACCTGGGAACTGCATATTATGACCTTGAATTGTTATCGACTGAGCAAAACTCCGTCCCATTTAAAAAGGGTCAGAGTCATACAAACCAGAGTTTTTCAAAAGCTGATCCTCCGAACAAGGTGGTGACCACAGTTTAACCCAGAAGCTTTCAATGGGATGGTGGTGGCGGGAAAGGGGTGACGTACTTGATCCCTTTGATTTCCTAGGACTGCCTTAGAAAATATATGTTATTTGAGACCCAGTGTATGTGTGGAGTGGAGGAGGGGATGAAGTTTTGCAATTTAATTTTTCTAAAATTTAAAGTCAAATTCCCGAATTTGAACAAAATACTTATTAATAGATATGTGATCACATGATTTAAAAGTGGATTTGGGTGCGAGGCAAGGAGTTAATGTCCCTCCCTCCTGATAATTGTAGCAAGAGTAATGGAAGCAAACATTAAATAAAAATAAATAAAATAAATAAACACCCTTCAAGCAGCTGCTTGCCACAGAAGTGTGATAGGAGCCTGTCAGTCCTTCCGTCATCCCCAGACGCTTCGCTGGGTTGGGTTGTTTTACCTCTGAGGAGCACTTTTTTGCACACCATGGGCTAAATGGCCAGGTGACATGGACCCCAAAGGCTCAGAGAAGGTTGGGGGAGGGGACCCACTGGAACAGCTATTGAGAGACACATGATAGCCTCCCGTCAAGGCTATCCAGCGTGTTCTTTAACGTGCACAGGATATGTCTCTCCCGCACACGGGACACGGCTTATCGTCCCACCCGACGGACGGCGGCCTTTTCAGACACTTTGTAAAAGGGTTGGGTTGGGTTGTTTTACCTCTGAGCGGCACTTTTTTGCACACCATGGGCTAAATGGCCAGGTCACAAGGACCCCGAAGGCTCAGAGAAGGTTGGGGGAGGGGACCCACTGGAACAGCTGTTGGGAGACAGATGGTAGCCTCCCGTCAAGGCCATCCAGCGTGTTCTTTAACGTGCACAGGGTATGTCTCTCCCGCACACGGGGCCACGGCTTAACGTCCCATCCGACGGACGGCGGCCTTTTCAAGCCCATCGGTGTCCCCTACTGACCGTGGGCAAGGCGGGGAAATTTTTGCGGAGATAAATCTCAACGCTGACCCAGCTGGGACTCGAACCTGGGAACTACAGATTACGAGCCTGGCGCGCTACCGACTGAGCCACCCCCGCCCCACACTTTGTAAAAACTCCCAAACTTTCCACCATTATCATGCTGTATTTAGTCGTATGATGATAAAAATATAGAAGAATGTCTTTATCCGTTTGGGATCTGAACCCACGACCTCCTGATACCATGAGCTCTGATCGCTGAACTATAAAAAAAAATTGCATCTATATATATATAAATCAACTTTATTAAAGGACATATCTTTACGATCATACTGTTTTGAACAAGTACAAGAGGCCTAAAACGGTAGCGTTCTCTGAGGAGACCTACCCGTTTCAAGTTTCTTGTAAAATTTTACTACTATTTTTAGCTTTTCTCATGTTTGCCCTTAGGGGCCCACCTAAGAGTGGTTTACTTATATATTTTGTTCTTCCAAATCATCATCATATATCAGCATCATATATCAGCAAAATATTCATGCCAAATAGGCATATCTTTACGATGGAGATGGTTAGGGGTAAAATTATTACCCGGTACATCAAATGATTATACGATCTACGATAAAGGACATATTAAACAGTTGCACATTCAAATAAATGAAATAAATCGAAAAATAACCAATGTGCCTCTTGACACTTGCAAATCTTCATCCAGCTTGTTATAATTTGGAATATAACTTGAGTTTCTTGTTATAAATTGGAATCGGTTAATCTGGATCGGTATTTGGATTACAATTATTAGATATTTGAAAAAAGGGACTCGCAAGGATATGTAGAAGCACAGCCAGAATCTAATGTTTGAGAACATCATTTCGACCAGAGGGAGACTGGTGAATGTCTAGCTGTCATCGCGTTGCAGATCGCTCATCTATCTGATCAAAATCTCCTGAAAGGGAAGAGATAGGTCTATTGAATTCGGTATAAGCTTTCTCTTATCAAAACTTAAATGAGCATAAGGTTTGTTCGCCCCCGAATTTCTCCCCTCCCCCTCTTAATAGGATGTTTCTCCTATCAAAGAAAAAAGAGGGACTAAACCGATTTCCGAATGTAATGAGTTCTATCTCATATATGTCAAATGAAGGATGGTGACGTAAAAATATCATGGTTACTTCTAATTATAGTTCATTTTTCCTGCCTCCCCCCAAAAATAATAGGGAGGAAAATTTCATCTGGGGGTCGATCGCAACTAGTTGCACGTCAAATGAAAATTTGCGAATGCTATCTACTGTATATTTTTTAAGGTTTAATTGAATTAAGAGCCCAACAACGCCGTTAAATTCAGCTACTAATCTATAAGGACAACAAAAGCAAAAATGATCACGACATTCTATAGGCAAGCTTTAATTTTCAGCTCCGATGGCTGTTGTGGATGAAAAAAAAAAAAGCGTTCGGGTGTCTGACCTGAATAGTCCTTCCACAGCAAGTGGAAGAAATGAAAGCAGAGAAAGACAACACGCCGCGCGTGTCTGTGGAACAAGGGGTGTCAGGAGGACCTATTGTCGCAACTGTGGGCTGGCCAATACACGAAAATGTCCCAACGCATCACGGCTGACACAGTTTCCTTCATTTTGTGATGCAACGGGAGAAATAACGGTTCACCTAGTAATTACTTGGTCTGTACACTAACACTAGTTTTCTTGTTACTTGTGTGGTTTTTCTGGAAAACACTCAGGAAGAGAGAAGCGCATTTCTTACAAACCTTGTATTAGTTTTGTTTTAATTACTTAAAATTTCTCTGTAGCAGTTTTTTTTAGCTAACTTTGAATTATATGTAGGGATTGAAAATATGGAGCCTTTGCAACAGAACTAAGCAGGCAGAGTGAAAAGTCTTTTAGAGTTGTTTTTTTAATTCACTTAGAGAAAATTATGCAGTCATTTCATCAAGTGAGTAACGTGTAATGAAAGGCATTTAGCAAATAGTAAAATTAAAATCAATGGTTAATTACAAAAACTAATAACTTGCAATCTATCTGATTTTTCTCCGCTCTCTCCCGTTTCTCCGCTAATTCCCGTTTTAACCGTTTTACTCTCTATAAGAAAGAAGACCTCGATGGAATCTAAGGGGACCCGATTGTGCGATGGGACCTTAAGACTTGGCTCCTTGTGCAGGAGAGGCACACACTGTGCACGTTGCAGAACACGCTGAATGGCCTTAACGGGAGGTTTCCATGTCTCCTAACAGCTGTCCTGTAGATCTTTTCCCCCCAACCTTCTCTGATACTTGGGGTCTTTTTGACGTGGTCATTTAGAAACTGTGTAAAAAAAGAAGTGTTGCTCAGAGGTAAAACATTCCAACCCAATTCTTATCCATCTAGATCAGTGTTTCTAAACTGATATTCCATAATAGGGTGCTGATTTTCTTTGGTCACACCGCAGGAGTCTCGAAAGTCTTTGGAAGCAAATTATAGAGATATAATTATAGGTAAGCTTGATGATCACAAAATAGAGAATTTCTCATGAGTTGGCAATACTGACGCCTTCTTACAGAAGGTAGGACATTTTTTTTTATTTTTGATGAAACCTATTCCAAGAAAAATGCATAAAACATTCATTCTGATATCTGTTATATTTAATTAATATTAAGAGCTCCAAGCCTATGGCTTATATCTCGAAGTCTAAAATAGTGACTGATTGGAATAACAAAAGTAAAACACCTAAACCCCAAAGGGGCCACACGGGCAAAACAAACTGGCTAAAGAAGCGCAACTAAAAGTTAAACATGCGGTTGTCATACACTACTATCTTAGGACGCTTGAATTGGTTTAAAACCAATGGATCATAATCAATCAAAGATCTAATTATATCATAAGGATTATCTCCCACTGCCTCGAAAAAGGTCTGTGTAAGCTTCCGAATATGGGTGTATATGTGGTCAGTGCTCAAATCAGTGTGAATGGTCTTGTTTTTCACAAACCAGGGGGGGCGGGGAGGGCTCAGTCGGTAGCGCGCCAGGCTCGTAATCTGTAGTTCCCAGGTTCGAGTCCCGGCTGGGTCAGCGTTGAGATTTATCTCCCCAAAAATTCCCCGCCCTGCCCACGGTCAGTAGGGGACACCGATGAGCTTGGAAAGGCCGCCGTCCGTCGGATGGCACGTTAAGCCGTGGCCCCGTGTGCGGGAGAGACATACCCTGTGCACGTTAAAGAACACGCTGGATGGCCTTGACGGGAGGCTACCATCTGTCTCCCAACAGCTGTTCCAGTGGGTCCCCTCTCCCAACCTTCTCTGAGCCTTCGGGGTCCATGTGACCTGGCCATTTAGCCCATGATGTGCAAAAAAGTGCCGTTCAGAGGTAAAATAATCCAACCCAACCCACAAACCAGGGAGCAGTGACCACATATCTGAGGATTTTATTTTGGAAGCTCTGAAGTCTCCTGACATTGGTATTAGTAGTATTACCCCATACTGGTGAGGCATATGTCAGGACTGGCCGCAGAAGAGTCTTATAAAGAAATAATTTCTTTTCTGGACACAGTTTCGAGAGGGGTGCAAATTTACATCTGATGATTTGAGCCTTTGAGAGCACATGATCAATATGTACATTCCAACAAAGTTTTTTTGTGTAGAATAACACCAAGGTATTTCACCGTTGGTGTCCAGGATGGTTCAACTCCAAAAATTTAGGAGAATTAGGATTAACAATCTTTTTTCTACAGAAGAGAACTGTCTGGCTTTTATCTGAGTTAATCTTGATTTTCCATTCGGAGTACCAGTGCTCTACTTTGTCCATCCCAAGCTGCAACCTTTTGATAGCCAGACTGGGACTCAGGAATGAAGAGAGTAGAGCAATGTCATCAGCGTAAAGTGCCGTCATGACAGGAGGGAGATCTGGGAGATGGTGCATATAGAAGTTGAATAGAGCAGGGCCCAACAAGGAGCCTTGTGGGACACCTGCATCTATGTTTCTCACAGTGGAAAGGCAGTTGCCAATCTTAACACAAAATGTTCTTTCATTCAGATATGACTGTAAAATGTGGGTCATATCCGAAAGGAAGTTGGCTTGAATCATTTTATAGATCACAAATCTGCTGTTAAACTTAAATAACATAAATTTATATATTAAGTTGTGCCTAATCAATCATTATGAATGGATCAATTTTCAAACAAAAAGTAAATAATAAATAAAAAAATAAATTGATTAATAAATAAATATCCGTGTGTTATATCAAATAAAATTCTACTTCAATGGGTATATTAAATCGTTTTTGCAGGAATACACAATATGCAGATAATATTACAGGCGGTATATATCTTTTTTTTTTTCCAAAAAGAACTTTGATCATATATTCCGTGTTCTTTAGGCGTTTCCATGTGCATTAACCATTGAAAAACACTGCTCTAGTTTGTGCATCAGAAATTATGAGTCGTAAACAGGTCTGGACTTAGAAAAACGGTGCGGTGGTCAGTTGGCTCAGTTGGTAGCATGCCAGGCTCATAATATGAAGTTTGCAGGTTCGAGTCATACCTGGACAAGCATTGAGATTTATCTTCAAAAAACTTCCCGCCCTGCCCTTGGTCAGTAGGGGACACCATGGGCTTGGGAGGCCTTCGTCTGTCAAAAAGCTGTCCAGTGGGTCCACTTCCCCCAACCTTCTCTGAGACCTTGGTGTCCTTGTGACCAAGCCATTTTGCTCATTGTGTGCAAAAAAGTGCTGCTAAGAGGAAAATAACCCTAACCTAGAAAAAAATACATTTTTTTTGGTAGGGGAAGAGTTGGAAGTACGGGCTGCAATTAAATATACTAAATAAATTGGTTTTGGTTTCCAAATTTTTTTATATGTTGTTTCCGTTTTTATGTTATACTAAGAAAGATTATTTGAAATGTATAAATTGTATGTGACCATTATTGCTGGATCTCGATCTATTGTGGGCACTCTAAATTTAACTAAATAAACAAACAAATAAACCAAAACATACCAGAACGGCGTGATCCGTATATGCCTGTTTAAGAATTATTTTGCCAAATAATGAAATGCATTTTTCCCGCCATCCTAATACATATCTAGTTTACTATTTCTTTTCGTCTCCAAATGAGCATATGTGAAATCCAAATCCATATGTGATCCAAATGATCATAAGCTTATGAATTTCGGATTCCATTATTTAAAGCTTACTCTTTTAATATTTTAGAGATAATAAAAAAATAAATCCCCCCTCAAGCAGCTGCTTACCACAGAGGTCTGACAGGAGCCTGTCAGTTTATATGCCATAGTAGGAGGTCTGTGAGGAAGGCATGACCTCAGCAGAAAAACAACACACACATCCATGCCTTACACGGGGCTCGAACCCAGGTACCTTAGATCAGTAGCCAAGCGTGCTAACCACTCAGCCACGGGATGGCTAATAAATACTTCCTCAAGCAGCTGCTTGCCACAGAGGTTTGACAGGAGCCTGTCAGTTTAATACGCCATAGTAGAGGGATCTGTGAGGATACGACTTGATAAGGTTTGGGATATTTGGTGTAAACTTTCTTATTCCTGTCTGATAAAATAAAAAAAAATATACCCTCAAGCAACTGCTTGCCACAGAGGTCTGGTTGAAGCCTGTCGGTTTATACGCCATATAAACGCGGGTTGTAAATTTTTCGCGGGGAAAAAAATGTGAAATTCCCGGACAAATCGCGATCAAAAACGCCAAAATTCGTGGGAATTTCGCTGAGCAAGATTGCGAAATTCGCACATCATTTAGGTTAAATCATAAAAAATGCACATCAGTGGCGTCCACATCAACATAAAAATGACAGTTTGGATACTGTTTAAAAGAAGATAGGATTCTCCAGATTTTTTTGAATCGCATATGAATTCACGAAATCAAGTCAAAGTTGCTCAATATCAGTTATATCAATCTAATATAGTTCATTGTCAACAGTATTAAAATATATAAACAAGAGTTTTGGAATATATAAATATTGTTATAATAAATTAGCAATACTTTAATGATTTAGTTGAATCTTTATTTTCATTATTCTAATAGTAATAAATAATGAAAACAATGCCTGATCTAGGGGGGTGCAAAGGAGCTATAGCTCCCCCCTTTCAGAGTTGGGTTGTTGTTTTACCTCTGAGCGGCACTTTTTTTGCACACAATAAGCTAAACGGCCAGGTCACATGGACCCCGAAGGCTCAAAGAAGGTTGGGGGAGGGGACCCACTGGAACAGTTGTTGGGAGACAGATGGGAGCCTCCCGTCAAGGCCATCCAGCGTGTTCTTTAACGTGCACAAGGTATGGCTCTCCCGCACACAGGGCCACGACTTAACGTCCCATCCGACGGACGGCGGCCTTTCCAAGCCCATCGGTGTCCTCTACTGACCGTGGGCAGGGCGGGGAATTTTGCGGAGATAAATCTCAACGCTGACCCAGCTGGGACTCGAACCTGGGAACTACAGATTACGAGCCTGGCGCGCTACCGACTGAGTCCCCCCCCGCTCCCCCCCCCGTTCGTTCGTTCGTTGTTTGGAGTTTTATGGCGCATGAGCTACTCAGGCTATGATGCGCCCCCGCTCCCCCCCTTTCAGAATACTAGTAAAGGTAAGAAAGGCAAGAAAATTATAAAACCTGTTTATATTTAAAGCACTTTTCAATAAATTTTTTGGAAACCCAGTCTCATGTCTCCTCTATTCCCGGGCCTGATTTAGGATAACTGTAAGAAAGTATTACTTTGCTTTGGTTCTTTTTCATTGTACATATGAAATGCCGACATTATAATAAATGCAGTCAACTGAACTTGACCTATTTCATCCGTAATGAATGAATATTGTTACATCCAACGCTAATCTCGTAAGCATGATTTTGCAATGAATACAGACTATCTGTGATTTTAATAGAAGTCCCAGAAACATAATAAAGTAATTATAAATAAAAAATAAAATAAATACTCCCTCAAGCAGCTGCTTGCCACAGAGCTCTGACAGGAGCCTGTCAGTTTATAGGTCACAGTAGAAGGTCTGTGAGGTTGGCAGGACCTCCGCAGAAAAACAATACGAACATCCATGCCTTACCCGGGGCTTGAACCCAGGTCCCATAGATCAGTAGCCAAGCGCGCTAACCACTCGGCCACGGGACGGCTAAAGTAATTATATTATGCACAAATAGAATAATCAATATGCAGTAGAATCGTGTAGTGCCCAAAAAGTGTTGTTAACCATAACAACTATGTTAGTGATAATAATTATAATATGCAGTGTGATTTAAAAAAGGATAAGCTGGCTAATATCAAAATGAAAAAAAAACACGAATTGAAAAAAAAAAACTGCAAGGAGTCGATAGTTATGTTGATATGATTACAAAGAATGCTATTATAACCATCATAAAGCAGTATTCTTGTTTTTTTACGTACTCCATCATGAAAGCATCATATACCACATTTTAAAAAGTAACAGGACATTTCCATGTTATGTGAATGGAAAAGGGTATCCAAAGCTTAATAACTTTGAAAATAAGTGTGTTTGCTTTTTATGAAAAAATGCCACTGCAGATAAATTAAAAAACTACCTCAAAATCTCTCTAAATATCTATTTTCCACAACGTTATTTTTTAGAGTTTTCATCAGTTTGGGGAGAAAAACTGGTTCAGGAAGAGTGTGACAACGGCTTTTGTTGTTAATTGTTCCAGCTTCAATAATTCTTTAAATGTTAATAGAATATTGTTGAAAATTGAGATTGATAGTGATTTGAGTGAGATTTTCAATTTATTATAGCGAGTGGCATTTTTCCGTAAAAAACTTACTTTCCAAGCACATTCCAACAATTTCCACTTACAAAAAGCAGCAATCACATGAAGTAAGTGCCTGCTGCTTTTTGTAAGTTATTACCCAATTATCAACTCCAACATCTAACATGACAGTGACATTTCTTTAAATTCCACCGCTTAGGTTGGGTTATTTTACCTCTTAGAGGCACTTATTTTGCACATAAGTCCTAAATGTCCAGGTCACAAGGACCTCGAAGGCTCAGAGAAGGTTGGGTGGAGGGGACCCACTGGCTGTTAGGAGACAGATGGAAACCTAACGTGATGGCCATCCAGCGTGTTCTTTAACATGCCCAAACTATTTAACTACACGAAAATAGATTATTGTAATCAATACGCACAAAAGTACAACTATGGTATGATTGTTTTTATGCATTATCGAACTAAAGTTAAGCACAAACGTATTTGTAAAAATAAAAAAAAATAAATACCCCCTCAAACAGCTGCTTGCCACAGAGGTCTGACCGGTATTTGTAAGCCAGAACAAAATATGGGAGAAGTTCTTTTGGCCTTCCTTTGAAGATCATTAATCAGGTATTACCTATAAACAGAGTAATTACTTCATATTTTTATTCTTATTATTACTTGACTTTTCTGGTACTATTCAGATTCGAGAAATTCTACTGAACAACGTTTCTTTGCAACTAAGAGCGCATTTCTTTGGCTCAGTTAACAGATATGGTGATATATGACTTGATGAAACACAGTACTGGGTTGGGTTGGGTTGTTTTACCTCTGAGCGCACTTTTTTGCACACCATGGGCTAAATGGCCAGGTCACATGGACCCCGAAGGCTCAGAGAAGGTTGAGAGAGGGGACCCACTGGAACAGCTGTTGGGAGACAGATGGTAGCCTCCCGTCAAGGCCATCCAGCGTGTTCTTTAACGTGCACAGGGTATGGCTATCCCGCACACGGGGGCACGGCTTAACGTCCCATCCGACGGACGGCGGCCTTTCCAAGCCCATCGGTGTCCCTTACTGACCGTGGGCAGGGCGGGGAATTTTTGCGGAGATACAGTACTGGATGCGCTTCTTCTTTATCAATCACTTTTTCGCTTTTCATAGTTTATTATTAATATATAAATAATTTACTTGATATTGTAAACATAATTAACTTGAGAAAGTTTGCATATTTTCTCGATTTAAGGAGAAAAAGGCAATTCTGCAATAATGAAATACAATACAAATCATGCGTAAATGCTTAATGTAGGCGAAAATTAAAGGGTGTCATATTTTTACTTTCGTATCAACAAAATAAGTTCATTTACTTGGAAACTAATAAAAAAATCACTTTTCATTTTCTAATTCATAATTATGAAAATGATGTTTGAGCGTACACACCACGAAATTTAATTCAAGCAAACCAAAAACCTTCCAGTTCATAATCATTAATAGCAATTGAGAATTATCTTCAATTCATAACCGAATCAATTACCTGCCATTGCTGTTGTTTGCAACGAGATTATCAAATTTATTACCTAATTACTTATCTATTTCCAATGTAAAATGAACAAACATCCTTCAAAAGTTATCTTCCACCTTTACACGAAGAAACGAATGCATTGCAGGATATATTCGCAATAGAAGATTATATTAAATTTTAACCAGCAACTAGCATAACCAGTTTTCACCACACCTACATACATTCCGTGATTACTTCTAAACAATTTTTTCCTGGCGCATTTATGTGTACTATTTACCCCAGTATAACTTGCTTCCCAGCCAGACACATGAAGAAGGGGATGCCAACTTACCCGGCTCCCGACAAGGCCGCTCGCCTGTCCCCGTAAGCCATGCATGGTCGTTGCACGGTCCGTCGCCCCTCCTTCCCATCTATTCTGATTGGCGCACGCTGTAACTCGCGATGGAGGAAGGACTTCTTGCTCGGGCAGCCATCCTCTTTTATGGCCGCCGGCCGCGAACCAATGAAAGCGAAGAAGCGACGACACAACACTCAGTTGCCTAGGTGAGGGCTCGTGCGGCCGACAGCGCACGTACGCCGTCGCCAGTCTCATGATAGCAAGTGCACGCGCTACTAGGTCGCTTAGCAACGGACTGTTCGGTCGCTTAGCAACTCCGTGACTGCGTGATTCCGGCGGAGAGGTGGAAGAAGTCTTACTTGAAAACAACGGACTCTTCGTGCGAGAAGGGGGAGATCGTTAAGCCTTAAGTGTTGTGGTGGAAGAAGTCCCTGCATGTCGACAGTAACGGAGATTCTCAGGTCGTCTTCCTCGCCAGTGCCCCTCGAGAGAATTCCACGAGGGGCCGTTGGAATGGCCTCGGAAATGGCGGACTTTCATGACGTAAGTTGTTGTTTTTTTTTCCCTTTCAGTGAAGCAATTTCGTTTTACCAGCTTCAGTTTGCAGGTTGCTACAGAATGGAAATTATGCTGTTGTTTTTTTTCCCTGCAGTGTGTCAGCTTTATTAATTGTATTAATGAGATAATTAATAGGTTATTTTTCCCCGAGGCCGATTTGATTAAAAAATTAAGTGCCTGGCTATTAATGACTATGATAACTAGATTAATCATTCGCATTCTTGATGGCGATCGCCAATATTAAGACATAAGGGAAATGCTATTGTTCTTTTAGCTGGTAACAATTTTTGCATAGTATGATACATCATTTTGCAAATATACAAGCCGAACTTAAAACAGAATGTTATACTGGAAATACGATTTTTTTTTGCAGAATTTTAAACATGATAATGGAAACGTATTAATCAATAAGTGAATAATATTGAGAAATTTATTGATTTGCAACAAGAATGATAGTAGTTTCTAATTTGAAAAAAAAAAGCACAGGAGATAAAAAAAATTCTTCAACAGCAACAAAAAAAAATTGTTACCGTAAAATATCGAAAAGATGAATTTTTCACATAGTGTTTGGAATGGATCAAAATAAAAGTATTGTTAGTAATATTAATCAACACTATAATTAACAATGATGTCTAATACAAAATAAAAAGCTCAAAAAATATTTGCCTTCATCCTATGAACATTGTAATATTTTTGTGTGCATCAGTGGTTAGAGTGCTTGACTACTGATCAAGGAGAATTAGGTTCGAGCCCAGTGTAAGGCATGGGCGTTTCTTTCTGACGTTGTCTATTGTGCTCAGGTCTTGCCTTTCTCGCAGATCTGTCTTCCGTCCTCTGTGGCGGTAAACAGCTCTTTGAGAAATACTTTTTATGTTTTTATTTCTAAATTTCGTTAGAATGCTGTTGAATTTCACGAAGGGAATTCAATTGTACGAAGGGAATTCAATTGTACGAAGGGAATTCAATTGTACGAATAAGTCAAGTTTTATACATCACTCTAGTGCTAAACAAAATCAGATTAGTTCATTATTTTATTGTATACCTAAAAATTCGCAATAATTATTTTCTGTATTTGGCAAGCAGCTGCTTGAGGGGGTATTTATTTTTTATTTATTGCTGTGGATTTTAAATTATCATGTAATTGGTGTAATCAAACGTTTAGTTGCTAGCTTTGTTGATTTCAAAAAGGCTTTCGACTCTGTTGATCGTCATAATTTGTGGTTGATTGTGAGATCATATGGTATACCACACAAGTTAGTTAACATAATGAAAGCTCTCTATAATAACACTGAGTCGTGTGTGAGAGTTGGTAAGGCTTGTAGCAATTGGTTTAGCATTACTTCTGGTGTTCGACAAGGGTGCATTTTGTCTCCTTTTCTCTTTACCTTGGTTATTGATTATGTTATGCGAAATTCACTTCAAGGGAAAGATTTTGGCCTTAAATGGACTGGAGATACGAAAATTTCTGATTTAGATTATGCCGATGATTTAGCCCTTTTGGCAAATGATGTTGATGAGATGAACTCTTTCATTCGAGCTGTTGATGAAACTGGTAGTAGAATAGGTTTGGTTATAAACAGAGAGAAAACTAAAGTGATGAAAATTGGTCAGGCAGGCTGTGATTCAGTTAATCTGAATGGTTGCAGTCTTGAGCAGGTGTCACATTTTAATTATCTTGGGAGCTATGTAACAGATAATGGTGATGTGCGGATGAGATTAACAGACGAATAGGGATTGCTGCCGGGACTTTTAAGAATCTATGGAGAGTGTGGAGAAATAGGCGTATACACCTAAAGACTAAAATTATACTGTATAATAGTTTGGTTCTTTCTAGGGTTAGTTATGGTAGTGAAACTTGGACACTTTGTAAACAAGATAACAGGAAATTTGATGCTTTGATTCTAGATGCTTACGCAGTATCTTGGGCCTTAGGTGGTTCAACTTTGTAAGTAATGATGAGGTTAGGTAAAGGAGTCGGCAACCTCCTTTAAACAGCATATTGTGCAGAGAGAGACTCCGTTGGTTTGGCCATGTTGCCCGTATGGATAATTATAGATTGGCGAATAGGGTTATGAACAGTGTGCCTAAAGGCCTCAGAAAGAGGGGGAGACCTAGGATGATGTGAGCAGACAATGTCAAACAATTGTTAGAATTGGTGTGTAGTGGCGAGATGCAGATTGATGTTAGCTCAGGACAGACATGCTTGGAGAACTAAATTGCACGGTCTGTTGGACCTCCGTAGCCCATGGCTGCTTGAGGATGATGATGGTGATGATTAATTGGTGTGATCAATAATACCATAAAAGTAGTATCGATGTAAAATATTTTGCCACTTTTGGAACAACTTTTCATCCTCTGAATTATTACTATTTGTAATCAGTAGTGGAGTATGTTGTATAACGTTTTGTTGTATAACGTTGTGATGATGCACAGTGGCACTGATAATGGGAGAGGGAATTCGATTGTGTGTGGGGGAATACCCTTTAATGTTATTTTAATATTTTGCATATAATATACATGATGAACTAATGGTTGCTTAGAGACAGGCGCAGAGTAGTAAGAGGAGATGAGTGTTGCAGCGTTCCGGGACCTGAAAGTGTCGAGTGTCCCTGACACCTCATGGGAGCAGAATTTTTTAAAGAATAATAAAATGTTATTTTACACAAATTCTACAGAATTTGGGAAAACCTATTTTAAGCTTCATGTTCGAACTCTCAAAGGAATAAGCATAGAAATCTTGAAAGCGGAACCGAATTTTTCATCGCAGCTCGAGCTCCCGTGCTACAGGTGTGTCCCTGAAAAAAGAGCCAGTCCTCCCCCTGCTTTAGAAATAAACTTTCCCCGGGTAAATCCACAATACTTTTTAATGTTTAAGATGTTAAACTGTACGATTTCTTCGATCATTGTCCCTGAAATTTAAATGGGTTCTTCCCTTTCCCTTTAATATGCCGAGACCTATCAAATTACTCGCCAATTGGATAAGTACATTCAGCGCAATCATCATGATACGTTTTATTTTCGTGTCAAGAATATGATCGTTTCTAATAAGGAGTGTTTCAACACCATCCTCTGGCTCCAAATGGAGAAAAAAAACCCCTAAAAACACTGCTGATGGTCAAATTAATTAATTTGGTTTCTTTTTTGTAATAATGCACAGATTTCGTTTGCTAAAACTAGTAACGTCAAGTGTTTTATGATCACATATTTAATCACTGTTTGAGATCACTCATTTGGTGCATGATCCAGGTATTCATTGTGGAATGATGATGTAAGAAATCCAGATATTGCCTCTTTTCCGCATTATAATCACTATTTTTGACAAGGTCTATTTAATTTTAATGACGCACATTTTAAATTCTGCTAATTTTGTTGTAAAAACTTATTCTTGAAGTTGTGGCAGTTCTGTTATTAAAACAGATGAAAAACAGTGTGATTTGTAAAACTTGTGTTTGTTGCAGAACTAGCTTTTCGTTTAAAATGATATCAAATTATACTTGCCCCATATTTTACTTCATAAATGACGAGGAGATTTAAATTTTGAAATTTAATGTACTGAACTAAACAGATATACCAGATTAATGCTCTACACTCCAAAGCAGATTTCACAGAATCAGTTAAATCTGCTTTTAAATGAGATATCTGATCTTGGGTTAATAAATATAATCGTTTGATATCCTGGTAATTATACATTCAGATTTTTCCTAAGTAGTAACTTTCTGAAAAACACCTTTTCGCAGAGTCTCTTAAATATTACTTGGTATAATATTCGTGTTTCAGCAGCCCACTCCTTATTAAATAATAATATTGATAAAACATTAAAATAAAAAATAATATTGATAAAATATTAAAATAAGAAATAATAATAATGATGAAACTCTGTACTTACTGCATAAAATTTTATTTTTAAGAAATCCTAAAAACAGGAGAGTTGTATTAATGTTATGGGTTTACATTTTGAGGCTTAGCTGACCCGCATTGTCTTTCAGTTTTGCATAAACAATAAATTACTCTTCAAGCAGCTGCTTGCCTCAGAAGTCTGACAAGAGTTTGCCAGTGTAGTTCGCCATACAGAAGTTCTTTGAGGAACGTAATATATAAGCGCAGTACTTGGAATGAAAGGAAACATCCATGACATATTCGGGCCCCAAACCTGGGTCCCTTTGATCGGCATCCAAACATCCACTTGGCCATCTGCTAAAAACGTTACTTCTAAATTTTCTTTGAATAAGTTGGAGGATCAATTGCATTTGCTTCTAAAAGGTCTTGTTAAAGTTAAAATACCGAGGATCAATATTTCACACAGCAAGTAAATAAGATTTTGATGTTTCTGGTTTTGATCCTTTGTGAAACTGATTTAAGATTTTGATGTTGTCTAGATGTAATTGTCGAAAGTGTGACTTCTTCTCGTTCATTTACTATTAACAAAACTACTACAGATCACTACAAAATACACCTTGAAATGTTCATATTTAAAAATTTACAAGTACGAGTGTCAAACGTCAGGTGTTATCGTTTTCTGTTCTATGAGATTAAGTTCTAGCTGATAAATCTTCATAACTTTTATAACAATCATAAATTTTTCTTTCTGGAAAAAAAAAAACGCTTCCAGTCGATAAGTTATCGTTCATTATTTTATAGCGGTACTGTTAATGTTTTGTAGAGGTGTCGAAATAGAAGTATTATTATATTATCGCAATGTCAACCCCCAAGGAAAGGGCTCCTTGACAGGTTTGAAGACACTGAACTAAATACTATCTCATACACAACCTCATTTGGGTCCCATCTGAAACAGATGTTGATTTTTTCCCTTCAACGGGAGAAGAAGAACATTTTTATTCGTGGAAAGGTAGTAAGTATGGGACTTTAAGTTGTGGTTCCATGTGTGGGAAAGAATGACTACCTGATTCCCACACATTCCAAGAAGTACTTGGAGATGCCATATTTAGCATTTCTTCGTCTATTTACAGTTCATAATAAAATGAAAACTGCTTCGCATTAATGTTGTATTTTCACTCAGAAGTTTTCGTTAAGTTAATAGGGATCCTTGAATTTATTAAAGACATATAGTTATGAATTGCTGAAAATTTTGAGTTTCACCCTGAGTGGGACTCGAACCCAAGTCTCTGAAATATATGCCAAGTGGCAAAAGTTTTAGTTATCTTAGGTTAATAGGGATCTTTGAATTTATTAAAGACATATATAATTATGAAAAGACATGTAGTTATGAATTGCTGAAAATTTTGAGTTTCACCCTGAGTGGGACTCGAACCCACGTCTCTGGAATATATGCCAAGTGGCAAAAGTTTTAATTATCTTAGGTTAAAAGGGATCTTTGAATTTATTAAAGACATAAAGTTATGAATTGCTGAAAATTTTGAGTTTCGCCATGAGTGCTACTCGAACCTAAGTCTCTGGAATATATGCTAAGTGGCAAAACTTAATATTTTTCAACTGACTATTCATGAGTCCCATCTTTACAGGATATTTCACGTGTTGCTGTTAAATATTATAAGGTTATGACTTCGACGTATTAAAAACGAGTGGGTGAGCGTGCACTAACGACAATTGGAAAATAAACTGCCATGTTGTTGAATATATGATGACAACTGGAAAGTAAACCTGAAGTACGAAGATAATTTCATGTGATTTTTGTCACTAATAAAAGATCGAAACAAAACTATTTTGGAATTACGTAAAAAGTTAATTTCTTGTAATGGACAATATTTAATCCAAGTAGGACCTCAAAAATTGATTTCGATTAAGCAGAAAAACATCTTGGAGAGATTCTTCTGTGGAGAGTCATCCCATAAGCGCTTTAATAATATATAACAAGAGCATTATTTATCTAATAATCATATATGGTGCTAAGAAGAAGTTACCATTTGTACCTAAGTGGGGTTTCTGTTAAATAGGTCTTCCTCACTAATACTCTAGTGATCTCTTTTAACTTTCGACTTGGATTCACTTGGGCCATATGGAAGAGTGTTTTTCACAGAAAATCAGACCACACAGTGTTGTAGTCAGGGATTTTAGGATGCATGGCTGGGGCGGGGGGTTAAAATTTTGTTAATACAATATAAATTGATGATTTAATTATTTCTAATTAACGTGTTTGCCTATTGATCAAATGACCCATGGATTAGAGTCCATGGTAAGGTTTACTTAATCATTAAAAAATTTATTTTACCCTGGGAGCACGTGGATGTTAATATTTTTGTTAAACTGTTATCCAAAATGAGGTTAAAATTAATTCAAAACACTCCACTCATTAGTTGTGTGTGTCTCAGCAAGTTTTAATTTAATTTGTAGTCGGATATAAGCACGAAATTGTAAATTGTAGCCTGGGCTACTATTTGAACATTTACGGTATATGCCCTGGTAAGGCATGGATGTTTATGTTGTTTTTCAATTGAGGACCCTCCATCCTCACAGATCTTCTATTATGGCGCATTAAACTGACAGCCTCCTGTCACACCTCTTTGGCAAGCAGCTGCTTGAAGTATTATTTACTTAAATGCAAATATTCTCTCATACAGCCACTAAGTTAAAGTTTAGATAAAACAAGAACAACTACACTTTATCAGCAACAGAAAACGCTAAACCATTTGATGTTGCTGATTCCAATGACAATTTATATTGGCTCTCCATAACAAAAAAGAGAATCCAAATGAAGCTTGAAAATTTACTTTGACATAATATGATACGGAAGAGCAGTTACTGTATTCCACCATGGGATTTTTCCTTCACATTCAGTTTATTATTTACAATAACAGTGCCTTGCGTGATTACCGAACCTTCCAGAAGCCACGAAAATAGGAGAGTTTAGGAGTTTGAAATTTTTTTTATTTTTATTCCCGTTATTTCAAATTCCCCAGAGGAAGGGACATGTGGTCCCGTTTTTCCTAGATTCGGCCTGATTATTGTTAAACCACGTCTCTATTTTCACTGAACAATTGTTATGCGCTATAATAACACATCATAAAAACACTGTTAAAATAAAACAAACCGAAAGAATCAACAATTAACTGTTTTATTGTGATCGGTATTATTCTAATTATTAACATTACATAAAGTCTTTATTTATTTATCTATTTAATTATTTATTTATATAACATTACACGTCTCTCGGGTATATAGTTGAACAATTAAAATGAGCAATTAAATAAAAACTGAAATACAGAGAAAATGTTAATGCAATAATAACATTACAAATGCACTTTAGAAAAATACACAATGTAAAAAAAATATTGTATAATAATATAAATAAATAAATACCCCCTCAAGCAGCTGCTTGCCACAGAGGTCTGACAGGAGCCTGTCAGTTTATATGCCATAGTAGAAGATCTGAGAGGCTGGCAGGACCTCAGCAGAAAAACGACACATACATTCATATGACAAAAATATACCAAGGAAGAAAATTCTTATATATACATATGACAGAAAAATAGAAAATGTCCTTTGGCTGAACCAGTTATTTATATCCTTTAGTCATAAAAACGAAATCCAAATCCAAATTTATACTTATACCCTATTATATAGCATTGATTCCCGAAGAAAACCAATTAATAGTTGGAAGATAACTAATTTAGAAGAATTATTGGGATTCAAAATATTTTGTAGTGTATATTCAGTTAGACTGTAACGAAGTGCTTCAAAAACATTTTTTCCGGCTTCATCATACTTTTCACAATTTAGCAACACATGGGAAACAGTCTCTTTAACTTGACAGATATTACACAAATCAGACTGGCTTTTCTTGATTTTAAAAATGTAGCTATTAAGTGCAGCAGTACCTACACGCAATCTTATCATTTTACCAATACCTTGTCTACTGAAATGACATTGCTTAAAAAATGAAGTATTTTCATCAAGATAATATCTAAAGTTACTATTAATTGTAGCATGAAATTTGAACTATGTAATTAGTTTTTGAATTTATTTTTCTTTATTTTTCTCCTTTTAAGAAATATGAGAAATGAAGGCAAAGTTATAGATGCTTGTAAATTAATATCATCCATAGCTATTTTGTCCACATTTTCATTGCTTCAGGTTTGGAAAATGATATTTATAACAATAATCCTTATAAATATCATTTTCCAAGGCCAACAAGGCTGCTTTTGCAGTCTGTTAACAACACCACATTTCTCATTAAGTAAATTTATTTCAACTCATGTTATTGCATTGTATATGGAAAACAATTCGGCCTGCAAAATAGTAGCATCTGCCAAAATTTAAATTGTTCAAAAACGTTTTTGACTGGTATGTCAAAAGCAGCTCTAGCAATACTTTCATCATTTAATATATTAAGAGCAGAAAATTCGAAATTCTTTTCTGTAAGTTTCATCATTAAAAAAATGCTCTTTATGTTTGAGCTGTAACCTTGTACATTCCTTAATAAGCAAAAATTTTGCTCTTATTTCAAAAATTGACAGATTTGTTTCTGCCAAAAGAGAAAGATTTGGGGTGACCTCTCAGTAAGCCCAAAGCAAGTCTAATAAACTTATTTTGCAAGATATTTAGCTTGTTAAATTTATAGTCTGGTAGTCCCACCAACAAACCAAGACCATACTCCAACTTTGGTTTATCCAAATTTTTATACAGATAAAGAAATTTATTGGAGAGCATTCCCAATATGTTGTTACTAAGCATTTGGCGAAATTGAAGAGTTTATTTCCAGTCGTACAAACTTTTTTTAAATGTTTATCCCATTTGAGTCTGGAGTCTAAGATTACCCTAAATATGTATGTTGATCTGTATTAGGCAACAAGTCATGATTAAGGTAAACATTTAGTTGAGGAATAACAGTTTTAGGCCTAACAAAAGGCATGAACGTAGTCTTTCTCTAAAAAAGCATGAACGAAAAGTCTCTCCTTTTGCAGATGAATTGCTCATTGATTCTTCCTGTTGCATGTATATGTCTCAATATTGATATTAATCGCTTCATACTCACTTGTATATGTATTGCATAGTCATTTATTAAGTCTTTTACAAACTCCAGAGTCATCCCACACTATTACCTGCATCAGTAGTTAACATATGTCGGAATATTTTTATGAACTTGTTTACGAAAGGATAATCATTAATGTAACAGCAAATTATTAACAACTCATAGTTAGTTAGGAACTTATAGTCTTCATAAGCCTTTCTAGAATGGGCATGAACTTCTCGTTTTTATTATTGTATCAAACGAGTTTAATAATCATCATCATCTCATCCTCAAGCAGTCATGGGTTACTGAGGTCCAACCAGATTGTGCATTTTAGTTCTCCAAACATATTTGTCCTGAGTTACATCTATATCTGCTGCATCTGACCAGTGTACTGACAAAAAAATTGAATTTTTAGAGAAATTAATTCAAACTTAAATAATAGATTTTGTTTTAAACCACTTAATAAAATAGAAATACATTTCAGAAATTTGTGTAATGATTATTTCAATAGCAGATAATTATGAATGTTTTTTGTAAAACAAAATAATTTGTTCTTAAATATTCCAGCTCCCATAACTCTTTAAATAAATTTGAGAAAAAAAATCACTCTCAAACAGTTACTTGCCACGGAGGTCTGAAAAAAGCCTGTCCAGTTTAATTCGGCATACAGAAGATTATTGAGGAAGGCGAGACCTCAGCAAAATGAAAACATAAACATCAGTGCCTTACTCGGTACTCGAACCCAGTTCTCTTTCGTCTGTAGACAAGCGCACAAATCACTTTGCCACGGGAAAAAAATATTGCTGAAACGAGGTTTAAATATATTTGATTATGATCTTTATATTCAGTCGCATTTTTCCATTAAATGCATGTTTTAGAAGTTATAGAACTTCTAAGTTAGATTCTCATTGACATAGCATGAAAATTTCTGCAATGGTTTGGGAGGGCAGTGAATATGCTCGTATAGTCAAAAGTTTAAAGACAAAACAAGGGGACCTTTAAAATTCGAGAAACTTCCTTGATGGCCATACATGTCATTTTTTTAAATGTGCGAATTCAAAGAATGTGTGATGTATCAAGGAAACAGATTTCGCTCTGCACCCCATTTTTTTATGATAATGTTACGTAAGCTCTAGATTATTCACGAGTGAATCTGCTTCTAGTGATTCATCTACTTCTAGTGGCCGAAATGTTTGCTCCAGATAAAAGAGACCTGGATGAGACATGGATGTTTCTTTTTATGTTTTCTCGCTGCTGCGGTTTCATCTCCTCTGCTGATCATATCTAAAGCGATTAAACTGAGAAGTTATTGACCTATGTGACAAGCATCTGCTTGAAGAATATTAATTATTCATTTTTTTTATATAAATCAGTTTTTTTTTATTGAGTCATAAGACATATACTACTAGGTCGAATTCGACTGTCTCGTAAACCTTGATCAATAAGCCTGGAACATTTAGAAAATTGAATATTTAACTAACTGATAAACAATGTTCCTACATACATAGAACAGTTTTTGAATAAAAAAAAACAATGTCTATCAGCGAAACTATGTACTTTTGTCAGTCTCTTTTGTTTGTACTTATCATAATTGTAATAAATTACCGATTCTTTTTCATTTTCATTTTAATACTCTGTGATTTCGTGAGACCGTTTGAAATTAGCTATTGTTAACTACTCATCTTCACATGATTGCATCGTAATATAAAAAGATAAAAACAAACAGTTGCTCGCCACAGAGGTCTGAGAGGAGCATGCCAGTGAAATAGACTTAGAGAAGGTCTGTGAAGGAAATGAGATCACAGCAACAAAACTGTCAGTTAATTCATTCTCCTCATCTTCATTTAATTTCATCTTCTTAACACTCATTGTTATGCTATTTTCACTTTATTTGATCATAATTGTCATCGTTTTATTCTCATCCTCTTCATTTTATTTCGTCTTCTTAACAGTCATAATACTCTTTATTTTCACTTTATTTTATCATCACCGTAACTGTCATCATTTCTTTCTACTCTTCATTTTATTCCATTTTTTAACAATCATCATTTTTTTTTATCTTAACTTTATTTTACCTTCGCAACAAGTGTCATTTTACAACTACATCTTGATTTTATATAACCATCGTTACTATCATCATCATCACCATCATCTTCCAGAAGGTTTAAATCCCCCCCCCCCCCCTCCCGGGACAATAACATATGTATACTAAGTTAGACTAATAGTATCAAAGTAGTTTGGTGAAAATGATCGTAAATAACACTACTGATTAGTCATATACAAGAAAATTCTAATATAACTGCCTTACCTTTGATTTGTTTAAAAAAATCCTGAAATTAATAATGTCTAAATAATAAGTCACATTTCTGAAGGTAAAAACAAAGTACCCTTGATGAATAAATTATTTGTATCAATTTTTATCTTTCATTTCCTATTCATTATTTTCACATTTTAAATTCAAACTAAAAATTCTGAGCGTTACTGAAATTTAAAAATTGCCTAAAGTCTTTAGAAACACACTGATCACATTGTTTTCTGAAATGACCTCGTATTTATATTTACCAAGAGCAATAATAAAGTTAACTAAAAACACTACTCATTTTAAATTTTTTGCAATAATTTTTTTTAGGCATAAACTGTAGGCAAGAATTTTTCTTTTACGACCTTCCATTGCATCTTTTTAAACTTACAAAACACTTTGTTATAAACGAAAAAAAAAATTTCGATAACTTTATTGATAAAAAGTTCACTAAGATATAAAGTGACGACATAAATGATAATAAAAAAACGAGTGATTTTTCATTGTTGAAGTTACTTTGCTAAATAACGATGAGAAGCTGTTTTTCCCATAACGTTATCAGTTTTACTATCTTGAATGTTTAAGAAATGAAATAGTGAACAGCGTAATATACGTCTTGTTATGTAACGAATGACGTATGTTAAATGATTGAGTCATCAACAAGGATGTTATATCATCACTATAGAAGTAATAGCCTATTCCAAAATGTTTTTTGAATCATGTTATCTCAAATAATAATTGTCGGATAACCCAAGGAAGGTTTGGATCAGTGGTTCCCAACGGACGGTGGGGCGTTTTCATAAATACATACTGCAAATATTTTTTCGACTAGTTATACAGGGGAGAAATCATTTAATTTTCATGAAGGGGATGGGGAAAGAGTTAAAAAATATTGTAAACCAATGAAGATTGGAAACTAGTGGTTTAAAGAAATGGTTCGCACGAGTTATTTTCTCGTGATCGCACTACTTGCCATGATAAATTCGATGTGGTCGCTTTAAGGAAAAGTAAATAAAATGAAATATGAAGTGTTTGGTATTGTACAGACTTTTAAGGTGAACGCATAATAAAAATATAATTATTTTGAGAATATAATATATTTAATTTTTAATTTTTAATACAGGATGTCCAAAAAAATCATAGTGGGGTTTCGAGAACCAATATGCAAGAAAATAATATACATATTCAAGAAACAACTATTATAGTTGAAAGTAAACCTTAAATAGTTTTGAACATACGTATTTAGTGAATTTTCATATGTTGTTCGTGACCCTGCATATGTCCAATTGGTAATCGACTTCTTGCCATACCCCCTGCTGTTTAACTTAGCTTTCGAATGATTCGAGTCTCGAATTTTGTCCATGGAAACATAATTCTTTACGAAGCCTCCCAAGAAAAAATCAAGGGGTGTTAAATCAGGGCTCCTTGATGGTAGTAGAATTGAGTCACCCCTGCCAATCCATCTGTCAAGAAATGTTGAACTAGGAACTTCCGTAGCCATCTCTTAAGAAATGTGATTGTGCTGAGTCTTGCTAGTGAAACTGTCTGAGTGCTGGAATGTACAGGTACGACATACAATACAATGCCTTTTGTGAATTTAGGGACAGTGCTTCCCGAAATATCATCATTATTTGTCGGACACCTTGTGAATAATTAGCCAATTGGCGTAAATATGCACAGACTGTATAGCTACCGTACATTATGCGTCTTTGGTTCAAGAAAAGGTTTTCATAATAAAATAACGAATGTTTTAAGTTTGAATATGTACTAATGCGCTTGTTTTGCATATACGATAAATAAAAATGATCATAACCCTTTTTTATTTTAATTATTGAAATTTTATGGTAGGCGAACCTGATTTCAATTGGTCTAGATTTAGTTTCAATTAAATTGAGAGACGCTTCATTTCAGGGTCATATATAGTGGTCTTAATATGCGATTTGTACGAAGTGGTCTTAATATGCGATTTTTACGAAGTGGTCTTAATATGCGATTTGTACGACTCTCTCTCTACGTTGAGGAGTGGCCGATAACCTATACACGTTAGAGAACAAACTGGATGAACTTAAGGGAAACTGCATCTGTCTCTTAACAACTGCATAGCGAATCCCCATCCCTTTCCCAGAGAATCTATTTTTGCTTGTATATTGTATGAGAAACCACGATAATCCCTACTAAACTTCTAAAAGATCTCTGTCTTTGGTATAGAGGAGTGTCTCTTGTGCACAGTGCCACAGCTAATTTCTCATCCAGCGGAAGGCGTCCTTACCAAGACCATTGGTATATCCTTTCTCATTGAGTTGAAGGTGGAAAAATCAATGGAGAAAACATTATTGCAAGCAAAGTGGCGGTCCGAATCTGGGAACATCATGTTTTTGGCCTGGAGCGTTGTTATGAGCCAAACTCCTTCACTGGGGCGAGTATTGCCTCATTCTGGAGGCGCGCCATGCTCGAAATTTGCAGTTCCCAGGTTC
Source organism: Ryuthela nishihirai (assembly GCA_038380435.1). NCBI lineage: Eukaryota > Metazoa > Arthropoda > Arachnida > Araneae > Heptathelidae > Ryuthela > Ryuthela nishihirai. The sequence goes on along the minus strand of JAWZYU010000019.1, from coordinate 32,332,287 downwards.
ATCCCAACTCTGTGAGAGTTGAGATTTATCTCTGCTAATCCCCGACTTGGCCAAATTTGTTAACATCATTTTAAAATATTTTCACAGTGTTTCTCAAAAGTAATGAGACAAAAACTCTAAAGCAAAAGCAAATGTTCAGAAAAAATTTTATTACATAAATCCTCCAAAAGAGTCACTATGGGACTCTCTATACACTTGTTACGCCTCTTTTTTCATCGTTAAAAGCATTCTCGAAATTCCTCCAAAGTTATCTCCTTAAAATGGTCAGTCACATTCTTTTGGATGCTCCAGCTTTGAGATTTATCTTCGGAAAACTTCCCGTCCTGCCCTCGGTCAGTAGGGGACACCGATGGGCTTGGAAAGGCCACCGTCCGCCTGATGGGACTCTAAGCGGTCCTGCCTGTACCCGTTAAAGAACATGCTGGATGGCCTTAACGGGAGGTTTCCATCTGTCTCTAACAACTATCCAATGGGTCCCCCTTCCCCAACTTTTTCTGAGACCCCGTGGTCCTTTTGACATGGCCATTTAGCCCATTGTGTGCAAAAAAGTGTCGCTCAGAGGTAGAACAACCAAACCCTTTCGGAAAACTTTAATTATTTAAAGGTTTCTTTTAATTCAAAAATAAAAAACAGAGTTGCTGAGATCACCCTCCCCTCCTCATTCACCTTGATTTAACTTCAGCTGACTTCTTTCTCTTTACGGAGTTAAAAAGAAGATGAAAAGATAACGATTTTATACCATCCGAAATATCCATAAAAATCTAACCAATCGTCTTAAGGAGATAACTTTGTAAGAAATTTCTAGAATGCTTCCAATGATATTTAAAAAGAGATATATCAAGTATATAGAGTCCCATGATGACTATTTTAAATGATTTTTAAAATAAATTCTTTTTTCTCAACATTTGTTTTTGTTTCAGAATTTTTATCTCATCACTTTTCAGATGCACTGTGTATGTAATATATTATAAAGTGTATGAATTGGGCTGCTTAGAAAGTTCCAACCAATGAGATTATTACATTATGCATGAAGAGTTTCTCAGAGCACGTTGGCTTTGTTTCTCCCCAGGTCACGTGAAACTTCTAATTTTCCGTCTTCGTCATACGCAGCCACTTTGTTCCATTGCAGTTTACCGATTTTGTCAAAATAATTCGATCAAATACAATGGCGACAAATATAATAAATACGCGATACAAAACTAAATTGAAAACAGAAATAAGATTGGATTGTTTTACCTCTGAGCGGCACTTTTTTGCACACCATGGGCTAAATGGCCAGGTCAGATGGACCCCGAAGGCTCAGAGAAGGTTGGGGGAGGGGACCCACTGGAACAGCTGTTGGGAGACAGATGGTAACCTCCCGTCAAGGCCATCCAGCGTGTTCTTTAACGTGCACAGGGTATGGCTCTCCCGCACACGGGGCCACGGCTTAACGTCTCATCCGACGGACGGCGGCCTTTCCAAGTCCATCGGTGTCCCCTACTGACCGTGGGCAGGGTGGGGAATTTTGCGGAGATAAATCTCAACGCTGACCCAGCTGGGACTCGAACCTGGGAACTACAGATTACGAGCCTGGCGCGCTACCGACTGAGCCACCGCCGCCCCACAGAAATAAGTGACATGTATCTATTTTCAGTTTTAGTACTGAATTTGTAAGTGCTGTTTTGCACTCCACAATGGAGTAATTAGATAGCTATGTGTGTGAAGTTTTTTGTTGCCTGGAGTCAAAAAAAAAAGGTCAGAAGGCACTCCTCTACACCAAAGACAGAGAGAGATCTTCTAGAAGTTTAGTCAGGCTTATCGTGGTTTCTCATACAATATACAAGCAAAAATACACGACCATGCCATCACGGGACTCGAACCCAGACCCCAACAGTTGCAGTGTTACCGCGAATCAAATTGTTAGCACTGCGCCCCACAAGAGGCTTATGAAAAAATGGCTCTACCAATTGAAATCACTGATGGACATTGAAAGTCCTCTTTCCGTTGTATGGGACGTTGAGGAGTGGGCGATAACCTACACACGTTAAAGAACAAGCTGGATGAATTTAAGTGAGACGGCATCTGTCTCTTAACAACTGCATAGTGAATCCCCATCCCTTTCCCAGCTTTGAGTTCTCGGGGTCCTTTGTGACGTTGCAATTTAACACACTGTGAGCGAAAAAAGGCTGCTCACAGATATATAGTCAAATTCAAATTTACGTTTCATTTTTTAGCTTTCTCTGTCCTGCCCCCAGTCAACATCACCTTCTATTGGTGACAACACACCAATAGAATGCCATTCTACTGAGTTATGACGTCAGCACTAGTGAACCGAAAAAAATATACAAAATTTTTATATATTTATTTCTGTTATATCTACTGGTAAGTTTTAAAATTAATCTTCATACTAATTTATATTTCTAAAAATATATTATTTAGAAAAAAATATTCGCACCTATAGGCATTACAATAATGCTTATATATATATATACGAATAGTTATTTTTCTGAATAAGTCCTATGAACTAAGACAGTACTTCTCATGCTGCTTTGCACTCTGATCAAATCAGAATTTTTAGAAAAGTTACAATTATTGGCTTCTCTAAATAAGACTAGGACAGAGCGAACAATAAATAATATAGCCTGCTATGGACTATAAAAATGCATTCATTAAAGTTTGGTGCTTTTTTGTACGTACGTAAAATGAACATAATGCACCCTCTTTTCTCTACAATAAAACAACACCCTAAAAGATTCAGGTTCTATTACACTAGACCTAAAATGTCTAAAGACCACAGAAAAAGTGGACGATCTAGAATCAGATGAATGGACAATGTCAATTCATCTGATTTTTTAGAACGGGACTTTTTAGAATTGGCCTGATTAGCCAAAACAACGCATCAGTTCTTCAGGATACATATTCATGGAGAAATGAATTGCGCAATTTGGTTGAACCTCCGAAGTACATAGACGCTTGAAGATTATTCATGGTGTAAGAATACACGAGAACCGTCCCACGGCCAATTAGTTAGCGCGTTTGGCTACTGATCTAAGGGACTTGGGTTCGAGCCCAGGTAAGGCATGGATGTTTGTGCTGTTTTCCTGCTGAGGCCCTGCCATACTATAGACCTTTTACTACGGCGTATAAAGTGACAGTCTCCTGTTAGATCTGTGTGAAAAGCAGCTGATTGAGGACATATTCATTCAATAGTACAGGTGCTGATCTGAAAAAAATAAAGATTGGATCGAGCAGGAACGCTGTTCCGGTATAAAAGCTTTTCCCTCCTTTTCAGTAATCTTAAAAAATTTATTAAAAATGAATTACTCTTCAAGCAGATATTTGCCACAAAGTTCTGACAGGTAACTGTCAGTATAACACGCCATAGACAAGGTCTATGAAGAAAGCGAGACTTCAGCAGAAAGTCAATGCAGATAAAGAAATATCCATTCCTTACCAGAGTTGTTTGGGTAGTTTTACCTCTGAGCGGCACTTTTTTGCACACCATGGGCTAAATGGCCAGGTCACATGGACCCCGAAGGCTCAGAGAAGGTTGGGGGAGGGGACCCACTGGAACAGCTGTTGGGAGACAGATGGTAGCCTCCCGTCAAGGCCATCCAGCGTGTTCTTTAACGTGCACAGGGTATGGCTCTCCCCAAACGGGGCCATGACTTAACGTCCCATCCGACTGATGGCGGCCTTTCCAAGCCCATCGGTGTCCCCTACTGACCGTGGGCAGAGCGGGGAATTTTGCGGAGATAAATCTCAACGCTGACCCAGCTGGGACTCGAACCTGGGAACTACAGATTACGAGCCTGGTGCGCTACCGACTGAGTCACCCCCACCCTTCCTTACCAGAGGCTGGAACTTAGGTCCCTTTGACCAGTAACCAAGTGCGCTAACTACTCGACCACCTAACGTATTATATACTTGTTACCTCCGTTCCATTTAATATATTTTCAAAGGTGGTGGTGGTGGGGGGGGGGCTGGAGACATGACCTCCTAGCCCCGTCCCTTATATCAGTCTCTGTACGTGTATATTACAGATGAAAAAAAATTACAACTACGACAATGAGAAATTTAAACATAATTATGAATCAAAAGAGCTGTTAATTTTAAAATCTATCTAGACTTTGATGTTCAGTATCTGTAGCATATGCTCTTCTTTTATGTTTTGTTAATAAATGTGAATCATATTATTTCAATCATTCGTGTTAGTTAATTATTCTTGTCCCTATAGTCATCCTCAAACCGAATGATCAGGCATTTACTGTACTTTGAAGATCAAGTAATAATTTCATAAAATGAAAATTTTCGCTTTAAATCAGAAAAACGAATTAATATATCTTACCATAAAACCTTTATTTTCTAGCAATAAGACTGTCCTCTTGATCCTTCTGCAATCCAAACAAGACGGTATCGAATAATCAACGAAGTGACGTCATTCGACATTAAGATGAGTAATGTTATGTAAAAACCTTTTAAGTGTAATTTTGTGCTTAACAGTGACGTAGTATGAGTGGCAACCGAGGAGACTGAGACGGCGCAGTTGGTGCTTTAACACTACTCATAGATTATAGGGTTTTTTTTTAAATATAATATAATTTTTATTCATAACAGTAAAGAATACAAATACATTTACACTTTGACCCGCAAAGCTAAATAGCTTATCTGCAGGAAAATGAATAAATTATATTAAACATAGGTCATTCAGCCACAAAAATGGTGTACATCAAATAAATCCACAAAACACAACACATAAAAATCAGCTAACTAGAAAATACCAAATAATTTTTTAATTCCATTTTAAGTCTTCTAAAAGAGTCTATATTTAGTAATTCTTTTGGAATAGCATTAAATGTAAGTGGTACTGGCCTATCAATGAGTTATCAATCATGTGTGAGAATGGTCGAAGCATTAACTGCGCAGACTCGTAGTCTCCACCATATTCTCCCCATTCACGCTACGTCACACTTTGTTAGCCAGAAAAGGATAAAGGTACGCAGCCGTGTTGTTTTACCCAAATGAGTAGTCATATCTGCCTAATGGAGTAAATGATTACAAGGGCTCTCAAAGTTCGCCCTTAGAGTCGGAGAAGATGATTCACTACGTAGGTATTAGAGGAAGATGGAAGACTACGGAGAGTAAGTTGGAAGATGTTCATTATCGCGTTTTGGGTATGGATTTCCGATACATCACTAAGACTAAGCATCCTCTTTAAAGAACGGAGACGATTTTAAGAGAGAAAGGTCTTTAGAAATGAAGGAAGGGGTGACTTTTAGAAAAGAGGTACGGACATTTAGAATAGGGGAGAACTTTTGGACAAGATATGATTTAAAAAAGAGGGGATGACTTTTAGAGAAAAGGGAATGGCTTTTAGAGAAGAGAATTTTTAGACAAGAGGATGGATTTCATTTAGACAAAAGGGGATAACTTTTAGACAAGAGTGGATTATTCTAGAGAAGAGGGAATGGTGTTTAGACCAGAAGGGATGACTTTTAAACAAGATGGAGACTTTTTAAAATATTTTCTTTTTGTATATTATAGATTAGATAATCTCACTAGAGTAAATTCCTTCTGAAATTTTAAATTAAGAGTACATAATAATATTTTACGTTTATTATTCGAACTGATTTACTCATTTGTTCTGTGACGTATAAAATATTCAAGGAAAATGATATAAATTGTAGACAAAAAAGTTTTGATTGGCTTTTTATCATTTTTGGCTCTTTCTGACACCATTTTCAGAACACAAAGAGGATAAAAAATTTGGCAAACCCTTAGATAAAATAATTTTGTTTTTTGATTGATCTGTTTGTCTATGATAATAGGCAGATGAGGCCAAGAGCATAATAACTGTTAATAAAAATTCTGCTTAGCAAATCGTATGTGGATCAATATTCTGTTTATCAAATCTAACTGTGGGGCAATGATACAGCATCGATTTACGAGCATTATAAAAGACGGAATGGCATCGCCTTAATCGCCAACTCATCGTATGTGACGAGTACTCTTATTTTCATTTCCTCCCACTCAAATTCCAGAAAGGGTTTGTATATTTTCAGCGGAATGGTATTACAGGGATTTTCTCCTACTCTGCTCATGCCTTCCTCTATAGCCCTTCGGTAGATCGCCAGGCTCATAATCTATAATTCTAAGGTTCGAGTCTCACCTTTCCCAGTGTTGGCCTCTATCTCCAATAAATTCCTATACTGTCCTCAGGGACGTACGTCACGTGCTTCGGAACACGTGGCTCAGTGTGCCCGTGGCTCAGTGTGCAGGAAAGCCATAGCATATGAACATGGAAGCTGGGTGGCCTCGACGGGAGGTTATCAGATGCCTCTTAACAGCTGTCCAGTGGTTTCTCTTCCCCCAACCTTCTATGAACCCTTATGTACTTGTGGCCTGGACATTTAGCCCATTGTGTGCGAAAAAATGCCGCTCACAGATAATAGAGGGTAAATTCCCTGTAGCGTGCCAGGCCCGAGTCACCCTTTCATGACCTTTCTTTGTTAATCTCCACTCCGTTCTCAGTAAGAAAGGGGACACTGATAGTCTTTGAAAGGTCACCATTCGGATGAAATGAAAGCTACAGTCTCGTGCAGTCACGACTCAATGGGGGATTTAGATGATAAATCCCCACCCTGCCCTCGGGAAGAAAGCGGACACCAATGGGCTTAAAAAGTCCTTCGTCAGTCGGGTGGGAGGTAAAGTAGGCGAGCCATACCCTGTGCCCGATAAAGAATATTCTGGATGGTCTTGACTGGAAGCTTCCAACTGTCTCCTAATATCTGTCCAGTGGGTCTCCCTTCTCCCAACTTTCTCTGAACCCTTGTGTGTGTGTGTGTGTGTGTGGGGGGGGGGTCCTTATGATCAGGCCATTTATTCCACTGAGCCCAAAACAATCCTTTCATTGGTTGAATTGTTTTACATCTGAGCGACAATTTTTTTGCATACAGTAGGTTAAATGGCTAGGTTATAAAAGCCTCAAGGGCGGCTTTTAGCGGAGAAAATCTTTACGCGGTACAGTTGGGATTCGAACCTGGAAACTACAGAGTACGAGCCTGACGCGCTACCTGACTGAGTCAAACCCAACTCCCTATTCATTGGTAAACAACAGTTTCTCTACGTCATTAAACAGGTATTGTTTTCAATGCACAGAAAAAAAAATGCTCCCTCAAGCAGCTGTTTGACACAGAGGTCTGACAGGAGCCTGTCAGTTTATATGCCATAGTAGAAGGTGTGAGAGGATGGCATGACCTCTGCAGAAAAACAACACACACATCCATGCCTCACCCGGGGCTCGAACCCAGGTTCCTTACATCAATAGCCAAGCGTGCTAACCACTCGGCCACAGAACCAAGGCTTAACGCTCCATCTGTAACAGTTTTGCGACACCATTTTAACAGTCAAATATATTTTAATCGAATGTATCACTTTTTAATCTTGAACGATGTTTCTATTTTAGCTTTCATGATTCTACGTCCGAGCCCCCTTACACTCGGCATCTTTTATCTGATGAATCTTTTTAACTCCTGTCTTTAACTTCTTACGTTACGTTATTTTACTCGCATTTAACATTTTTTTACCTTTCGCCATTTAGAATTGTTGTTCTTATACTATGGGTCCTATACACCTATTATTGATTATTCTGTTTTACATTTGTTGATTCCTTTTACCCTGGTTTTATATCCATTGCTAGATTTACACTTTTCTTCCTTGTTGTGTGCTTTCCATTTTAGTTGCTTTTAACTTCTTTGTGTGTTTCTTTTAACTTTGGTTGTAGGTTTTAATGTCTTTTTGTCCTTTTATTTACCTTTGTTTGGCGCAACTTAACCTATGTTGCTCTTGCGCCACAAAACCCCCACCAATCATCTGGAACCTTTCTAAGTTCATTGGTGTCTTTTTTTCCAACGAAGACAGGATACCGAATTAAGAACCTCGGCATCAACTCACAGAACAGCTGGGAAATTTCTCTATCCCTTCATCCTCGATTGATAGAGAAACACCACGTGTACCATTCTTCAAAGGATTGACATTCTGAACACACAGTTATGCGCTGCTGTGTCGTTGAGATCCGGTTAATGAGAAACGTGCCTTGTGCGCCTATACTGAATACTTATTAGCTGACTTCCAATTTAGAAGATTTGACATTGAGAAAGGGATTCGTAAGTCCTAACGGCGATAAAGACATTACATATTGACGAAAATGTATAGGTTTGTAAACTTAATTCAGAGTTAAACACGTTCTTCTGTTATTAGCGTGGGTTAACTACTGTAGTTAATCTTTTCCGTCGAACTTAGGTGGGTTTCAGCAACTTTCGTAAAAGATAAAGCTTCGATTAAGGATAATTAGTGATAGAGTTTGCTGTATTTATTAGAAAAAGTTGCAAGGACTGTTTTCTCTTCTGTATACTTCTCTTTTAATTGTTTAGCTGGCATGATATCGATTCTCATCTTTCACTGGAATGCAAAAATGGGTTTAATTTTGTTTAATTAAATGTCGATGGGACCTTTTACACTGGTTAGGCTCAGACTGTTTTTATTTTTAAGTAACGACCCTGAGAACAACATGTCATGACAACAGTTTTTCTTTGAAAAAATAGAAAAATTGCAAAGTGAATTTAATATTTAATAATAATTTTAGGACAAAGTAAGTGTTAAAAAATTTAAGCAGTCATCTGAATTCCAAGTCGGCAGCTTTTCTTATTCCGCTTATTTTTCAGTTGTTCTCCTAGCTCAGTGGTTGGGTTGGACTTTTTTACCTCTGAGCGGCACTTTTTTGCACATCATGTGCTAAATGGCCAGGTCATAAGGACCCCGAAGGTTCAGAGAAGGTTGGGGTAGGGGACCCACTGGAACAGCCGTTGGGACACAAATGGTAGCCTCCGTCAAGGCCATCCAGCGTGTTCTTTAACGTGCACAGGGTATAGCTATCCCGCACACGGGGCCACGTTTTAACGTCCCATCCGATGAACGGCAGCCTTTCCAAGCCCATCGGTGTCCTCTACTGACCGTGGGAAGGGCGGGGAGTTTTGCGGAAATAAGTCTTAACGCTCACCCAGCTGGGACTCGAACCTGGTAACTGCAGATTATGAGCCTGGCGCGCTACCGACTGAGCCACCCCCGCCCCCTAGCTCAGTGGTTCCCAACTTTGTCGGACCGAAGTGCTCTTAACTAAGTATCATTGGTAACCCCCCTTCATGAAATCAAATAATTTTTCCTATAAGTTAAAAAAGCACTTGCCGTGAATAAAAATTGATGAATATTTTGATTCATGAATTTCAAAGGTTTTTCTGTCGAAATAAGACATACATATATGAATTTTTTAACCTGAAAAAGCTATAAAATTACTAAATTTTAATTATTTACTTTACATAAAAGAGGACAGAGATAACCTAGAAGTTCAATCAGACTTGCCCTGGTTTCTCATACAGCGTAAAACACATGCACGAATAAACAACCATGCTATTCCTGGACTCGAACCCAGATCCCGGCAGGTGCAGCGTCATTGCGAGCAACGCGATATCAGGTCACCGAAGAAGCGAAATACTATTGTATTTAGTTCCACAGAAAACCAAGATAAACAAGAAAAACGCCCCCCCCCCTCGAAAAATAAAATAAAATAAATTCTAAAACGCTCCTGTTGAGAATAATTGTCGTAAATAGATAGTGGAGATTCCATCACTACTGTCTAATTACACATTTCAATCAGAGAAACTGTAGAATGAATTTTTCTCATTGTATCTAGCCCTGACTAATCATCAATGTCTCTTTAGGAAATTGTTTCTAATCCATTGTATTTGGAGTACTGTTGAATTAATAGTAGCTGAAATATACCAGGTCTCACTTTTAAAATGTAATCGGTATATTCTGATTTTTAGTACACTAAAGGTTAGTTTAGTGAGTACCATACCTTCTCCCCAACTCCATAGCACAGATTCAACACGTGTACATTTTGGTGTTGTAATGAGGATAAATCATTAAATGCAATGCTGCCAAATCCGAAAGATGAAGTCACGACTATTCTCAGCGGCCTCCGAATTAACGTGTTATTATGACTCTTATGTTCACAGTTAGGGAGCAGATAATTGAAGCAATGGGTTTCGCACCATTTGCCATTTCCCTTAGAAATAGCATGTTAAAATATTTGCTTCCAACAAACTCCCCTTTCAGAATTTCAACTTGAAATTCGGCACTGCAACTTCGATGACAACTAAAATCACTCTGTCAAATTTTGAAGCATCTACTTCGATTTCCCGATGAGCTATGGTTGCCACAGACACACACACAGGGTTGGGTTGTTTTACCTCTGAGCGGCACTTTTTTGCACACCATGGGCTAAATGGCCAGGTCACATGGACCCCGAAGGCTCAGAGAAGGTTGGGGGAGGGGACCCACTGGAACAGCTGTTGGGAGACAGATGGTAGCCTTCTGTCAAGGCCATCCAGCGTGTTTTTTAACGTGCACAGGGTATGGCTCTCCCGCACACGGGGCCTCGGCTTAACGTCCCATCCGACGGACGGCGGCCTTTCCAAGCCCATCAGTGTCCCCTACTGACCGTGGGCAGGGCGGGGAATTTTGCGGAGACACACACACAGACATCTCCTTATGTTAGTATAGATAAACTTAGAGTATAGTTACCGAAAATATTTTGCTTCTCCGTGAATGGAATTCGAACCCACGCTTCCCAGTTACATGTCACCGAGGTCACCATGCTGCAAATAATGTACTGGAAAGTTTATATGTCACATTATTTGAAGGGAAAGTTAACCCCTGATGGTGTACTGGTCAGCACACCTCGTATGTAACTCGGAAGCTTGGTTCGAATCCCCCATCAGAGCGAAACTAAATTTTTTCAGATAACTGTTTCACCAGTCCCATGTCTACAGGACATCTACTGTGATACTTTACTACTGAATTTCAGTATAGTTTTTCTCGTTGAAAATGTGAATCATTTAAGTGTAAACTTTTAACATTCTTAGTAGTTATCAACAAAATACTAAATGAGCGAATTTGTTTCAGTGATTTCTTTTTATTTTGTAAGTGCAAAAATATATAGAAGTTTTTTTTTTACTATAGTGTCGAAAATCTGCTTGCAGATCTAAGCATGAAATTCTAATCAGTTATCTCTTAGACCTTTCAAAATGCCAGTCGCTAAACGTTCAGCAACCTTATTGTTTCAAATATGATTGTAATCTTTCAGGCGTTCTTTTCAAGTTTTTTCCCCCTTTCTTACTAGTGCGACTTAGCGAGTGAAAGAAATAATATGTTATAATATTATTCATTAAATGCTCACCTCCATTCTCTCTTTCCAAACAATTTCATCAGATGGCATGATGTCGGCCTCTAGCCTAACACATCAGATTCTAGAAAGCTTATTGGCCTTTTGTAAAGACTAATTGGGAAGGCTTGGTCAAAAATTGTATATGAATGCGAAAAAAAAAACTGGTTCTCATTAAATACCTAAACCTGTTTGAATCAGTTAAACTCTAAAATGCTTCATAATCAGTTACAAGTCATTTTACAGATCTCGGTCTATGACATTTCCATTTCATTTCTCTCTACTCGGCCATTTTTATCTTCATATTTTTTCCCCTCTCTCTTCCAATCTACTTTAATTTGTTTACATTCCCACTCTGAGCCTGTTTGAACACGCTACGGAACTGCCGCCCGATGCCCGCTGAGATACGTATCACACTCAGACGGCGCATCATTAAATTGGCCCAACTAATCATACACGAGTCGGAATTAGCAAACAAATTCCCAGATAGGATCGTACACCCGAATGAATTATCGACAATATCGAAACATTAACTAGTTGAAGTCAATCGCGAAGCGAAATCACATTATGCAATTGGCATTAGTTCATTTTTTGACCCCCCCCCCTCCCCCATCTTCCTTCTTTTCTCTGCAGCCTCAACAGCCTCTGGGATTCTGTCTTCGATGTTACCCTAGATAAAATCAATAGACGTATCAAAAAGTGCAGATATAGAAGTCAGTCGTGCAATTAAACGTCTCATTACAACATAATTTGAAGCAGGAAATTTTTCTTTCAGTGACAGATGTCTTGAGCTAGATGTTCTAGATAGTTGGTGATTATACAGTTATAAAGACATCACCGGTGATCCCAGTTGCAGTTATTAAAACTCCGCTTAAGCCTGACGTTCGCCTGAATGACAGGTTACTTCCATCATCATTGTCAAACTCCTCCCTTCTTCAGTGAGCCTGGCAGACTCTTCTTCTAAAGCTTCGGAAAGGATGAAAGTTTCCACGATCCTTAGGACAACCTTAGGTCGCCATTAGATGAAAGGATAGAGAAGCGTTTGGGAGAGTAGAGAAGGTGATCAGCTGTGGTTGGAGTGACTTGCCCCGGCCGTAACTACGGATTAGGGGGAACAATTTCTTGGAAGGCAATTGGTTATCTGATCTAAGTCAGTCACACGCAGAAGATTAGTTGCAAATAAAGGTTAATTTCATGTTCATTCTTATCGAAAAACAGATGGTTTCAGTCTCGTCTTGTCAAACCGCACAGGGTGAGACAACTTACCTGATACAATCGGCAACTTGTGAGATAAGCGATTGAGGTTTATTTGATTGTGCCGGTAACCGGGATGGTTTCGGTGGGTAAAAAGGTAAGTGACTACCTCAAGGGGGCCATATTTATCGTGCGGTATATTGGTACAAAATGTATTTAAATCTTTGCAATAATATAATTACAAAAATGCTTAGTATCGCTGCACTTTCTTTCGTAACCTATATGCTTGTTGGCAGTGAAATCACTATTGTAGTTGTCGGCATATGGACACTGCTACGGCAAATCATAGCTGACCACAATCTGGCGGGTCTTTTGTACAAGTGTACTTTGCATTGCCCAATATTTTGAGGGTTTTTTTTTTATTCTTCGTTTTTTTTTTTTATCTATGTACAGAGTATGAGACAAACCAATTTAAGGCCTTGAAAAATATCAAATTTTGATACATTTATTTTAACATGCACGAAATTTGTGATTTTTTTTTCTGGACATATGTTAGAATATTTTTGTCATAGGTATTTTTTAGCGCTCTCCAAATGCAGTTTTTGTAATAATCATGTTGTCTTTGTTTCTGTTACGATGAAACAGCCGAGGTCCAGGTTCTGATCTGAGTCATAACTAAAGGAGACTCTGGTGATGTAACTGTTCGTGTCGTTGTTTCATATGGGTTTATTTACCTCTGAGGGGCATTTTTCTGCACATAAAGTGATAAATAGCCAGGTCACAAAGACCCCAAGGGACTCCTTCCCCAATTCTGGGCTTTTGGGCTCAGAGTTGGTGAACTGCAAAGAGCGTCCAGGCTTCTCTGTTCTTAATAGAAGCAATAAACAAGGTACTCTCACGGAAATTTCTAATACCTAATTTTCTCATAACATTTTTAAGGTCTGAATTTAATTACTGAGTGAGCATTTGTTACTTTTACTTCTTCCCTTAGTTATAGGCCTCAGATCAGGAAAAAATTATTTTTTGCAGCCCTCGCCGATAATATTGCTATCATAATGAGAAAAAAAAATTCCTCAAGCAGCTGCTTGCCACAGATGCAGGAGCCTGCCAGTTTATACGCCAAAGTAAAAGGTCGATGAGGAGCAGAATCATTACAAAAGCATACCCATTATGAAGAGTAATTAGTGTCCAAATTGTCAAGAAACTCTCAAAGTCATGGAGTTAGTATCATATGGTGGAGCTAGTAATACATATAATATCGTCTCGAGCCAAATTTTCAAATCGCTGCAGTGGTAGACGTAAACTGATCTTGTGCACCGGAAAGTCCCAAACAGTAACTACTTTTTTTCAGATGGATATATTAAAAATATCATTTATTTCAAAAAAATAAGTGAATAAATAAATAAAAACACTGCAGTTATTGCAAGTGTTACGCCATACATGCTGAGCAGTGTATTGGAAGTTGACTATCACGCCACTAATGACACCCTACTGAAATATGCTAAGCACAAAAAAAGACTTTGAGAGTGTTTTGACATTTTTCACACGCAATAAATTTTTGTTGGTTAATTTACTAAAATGAATAATAAAACCCTATATAGCGTGATAGCTGTCCCAGTTGTTGGGCAGTTAAAGTACATGTCACGGATAAGCCGTGGATACTGTCTTTTTTTTTGCTGAGATCGAGCCTGTCATTACAGATTTTTTTTTTTTGATGTGTTATACTGACAAGCAGCTGTCAGTGAAATACAGGCCATGGAAAGTGAGCTACAATGCCAAACGGTTAACACGAAAGTCATGGGACCAGTGTAAACTTTCGTGTTATCAAGATTTCTCGTTAATAGTATATTGATGAATGCATTGCATTATTGACTCCTAACGCTATTCACAGCATTCATTTACGAAATTTAATGGTACTTTAATTCGTTTGACTGTAAAAAAATTTAGATCTTAAAAATGAATATGTATGCTGCAATTTGAGACTGAAGATCGAGAGAAAAATTGAATGAGACCTTTATTGATTAAAAAACTGGGTTTTTTATCCAGCCTTCTTTATGAATGTTATTCCCCGATCAAAAAGGTCGACAATCTGAAAGGAATGCAGGAAACTACGGCCATCAGTAAACTGCGTCCCAGTTGTCTTGTCTAAAAGCACACCAATGTATTTGCATCTACTGTTAAACAATTAGCAATTACAAATAAATTTGCATCTGTTCAAAATTAATGAAACAGTTGTTGGGATTATATCTGTCAATCTTCTATAACTTTCTTGCTGTCCGAAAAAGTTTTAATGGTATTTTATTCGTAGAACTGTAGAAAATTTTCGCGTTAAGTGATTTTTTTCGTATTATCCGCTTCGCGTTTCAAGAATATTTTTTACATGCAAAAAAAGGTACTGCGGTTGGAACAGACCACACTTTAGTTTTGCGTTAACCGATATTTCTTATTAAGTGCTTTTGACTGTATTTGATTAGTAATGTGTACTCTTTTATGTAGTGAAATCATATAAGGATTTAGTGCTTCCATTGAGTGCTATTTTCGCGCACACAATGATCTTAACCATGTATAAAGATCCTAAGGTCACATAGTTCGTTGGTTGTTTTACCTCTGAGCGGCACTTTTTTGCACAAGATGGGCTAAATGGCCAGGTCACAAGGACCCCGAAGGCTCAGAGAATGTTGGGGGAGAGGACCCACTGGAATAGCTGTTAGGAGACAGATATTCCAGTGGCTTGCCTACCATCAAGGCCATCCAGTGTGTTCTTTAACGTACACAGGGTATGGTTCTCCCACATACGGAGTCACGGCTTAACATCCCATCCGACGGACAGCGACCTTTCTAAGCCCATCGGTGTCCCCTACTGACTGTGGACAGGGCTGTGAGTTTTGCGGAGATAAATCTCAACGCTGGCCCAGCTGGGACTCATGGTTCAACAGAGTTGAGGACAGAGCTGGGACTCATGGTTCAACAGACCTGGGAGCTGAAGATTAGGAGACTGGCGCGCTACCGACTGAGCCACCCCCGCCCCAAGATGACACAGAAGTTAGGGGAAAGATCCCCTGAAAGGAGATCGATGGAAGCCTCCTGTGAAGACCATCCAGCATGTGGAGATAAAGACTCTCCTGGTAGCTGAGTGGTTAGTGTGTTTGTTTGCTTATCGAAAGGATCTGATTCGAGTCCCGTATAAGAAGGCATGAATGTATCTTTTCTTGTCCTTCTGCTAAGAGTTGCCTTTGAGTGGCACTGTTTAGCACACAAAGAGTTATATGGAGGTCATAAGGACTCCGAGGCCTCAAAGAAGGATAAGCGGAGGGCAGCTGTTATTTACTGTTAAGACTGGACAGCTGTTAGACAGATGGTAGTCTCCCGTCAACGCGATGTAGGATGTTCTTTAAAGTGCATAGAGTATGGCTTTACCGCACACGGCGCCACGGTTTCGAGTTCCATCCGACGGATGGCAGCTTTTTCAAACCCATCGGTGTCCCCTACCGACCGAGGGCAAGGCGGGGAATTTTGCAGAGATAAATTTCAGCGCTGGCCCAGTTGGGACTCGAACCTGGGAACTGCAGATTACGAACCGGTCCACTACCAACTTAGTCGCCTTTGCTCCAAATCCCTTCAACTGAGGGAGGTCAAGCCTTCCTCACATATCTTCTCTAACAGATCTCTATGATAAGTAGCTGCATGGGAATAAAATTTTTCTAAGACTTTTCATTCAAATTTGATTAAAAAAAGCCAAAAGAAAGTTGAATTACGAAAAATAAAGTCTTGCATAGACTGTTCAAAAATTAATCATCTCGCAATATTTTGGTTTCAACTGGAACAGAACTAAAGCGAACTCAAGAATTTCAATTTGAGGTTCATTCTTGTCTATAGTCGACCCGTACCTTGACCAGTACGACAATACAGCAAGTGACCCGACACCCACGGCACACGCCCTTATGGTCCCGCCCTAGTTACAATTTTAATTCTTGCTTCGAAAAAAACCCAACTTTGCGTTGTGCAAGAAGTCATGTAATGTTTTATTCATAATCTTTGGGGTAAAAAATGTGTAGGCTCTATGCTCTTGTATTGAAATCCAGCTTTCTTCCCATTGTAAAGAAGTTGAAAACAGCCTTGGCTCTTTATTAAAAGGCTTTGTTTGGTATTAACATTTTGTTTAACGCCGAAAAGCGTGTTAAACAACGTAATTACCGAACTTTCTATTGTCCTTCAGACAGCTACCTGAATAAATGTATTTTTTTTTCATCTTCCGGGATAACCGATTTGAAAAAGCGAATTTTTACATTACAACAGGCGAAGTTTTACATTACGGCCTCTGTTTAAGGTCATTTAGTTTCAGGAAAATTTCGAATGATAGGATCCAAATCTTGCACTGAGTAGTCTAATTAAGGTCATGGGCATCAACAGAAGTAAGGGGCAGAGGCAATGAGAATAATTACTATCGCCCCCCCCCCCCCCACCTTCCCAGGAAATCTACAAATGTTGTTTTTTAAATTAATAGAAAAATGGAAAATTAATTGTTTTTATGACTTGTATTATGAAGGCTTTACATGATAAATATTTTTCGTTAGCAATGTTGTATTTAAATAAAAGCAAATTATTATTAAATTATTATTGGAAATATTTAAATTATTCTATTTTGTCTCTACACTAGCTGTGATTAAACCCATTAAACGTAAGTCATGCTCATTATCTAAGAATAGCAATGGGTGGTTCATACAATAATTTTTGTCGCCCACCACCCTGGAGAAATATCTGCTGACGCCCATGATTAATGTATCCTAAAAACCTCAAAGAGAAGTGTCAAGAAAAGGAAAATTAGAGATAAACTGCAAGATAAAAATTATTGTTTTTTAAACCCCTTAATTTTTGCATTGGTTTTGATATGCGTAGCGAATCAAATAATTTGGCAACCCAAACTTTTGTTTAATCCGTAGTAGACAGATTGCACAAGAGTCTGGAGACGAAAAATTAAATGTTTCGAACTTGTGTAGTAGGTGCTGAAAATGTCCACCATCAACATAGATGCATATATATATATATACCCAGCTCGTATTTTGTGAGACAAGGTGCAATTTGTCGTTGTGAGATCCAGATTTTTTTTTACTAAATCATATAAGCGTATTTTTCAAAGTATGCGCATAAATTACTTCAATTTTCGACAATTTTAAATTATTTTTACCGAACGAGGTAAGTGATTGTGAATATTGCATATTTCACAACTATAAACATAAAAGCAATTAACATTGAAAGTTGAAATTTAGATAGATTTGATTGAGACCCTTGATCTTAAGCAATATTTTCCCCATAAAAACCTTACTTTAAAAATTACTGAGCTGTGAATCTTACACCTTTTTTGATATAACATGAAACTGTTTCTACACTTCTACTAAAAATTAAACGATAATGAAAATAGATGCACATAACTTTAAATGGTTTCCGAAAGTATGATTACAGATCATGTGGAAAGGTATTGTGACATGACTGATCAACGAAATCATGTAGTATGGACGAGTTCTGCGTAAGAGAGCACAAATTATATGATGGAAATTCTGGAATTAGGGAAGAGAAGATTTTAATAAGACATCATATTATCGCTGATGCCATACAACTCACGCAATGCATTCTCATATTGTTGATGAGGCTGTTGTTGAGGTTTTGTGGTGATAAAGACCACTTCCTATAAGAACAGATCTCAGCTTATGAAGGATTCTGGGAGAAGGCTAGGATCCTGCAATTTGCTTCTCCAGGGCATCCCTTGCATATTCAATTAGATTCATGTTCGGAGATCTTGGCTAGCCATTCTACCATATGAAATATCTTCGCTTTTCAGAAAATCATCTCACATGAGCCCTTGGAAGGTGAGCATTATCGTCAATAAAGATGGAATAAGGACCAAGAGCACCTTTGAAGAGCTTCAGAGTGGGCTAAAGAGAACCTCGTCTCTGTATTGCTAAGCAGTCCGAGATCTCCTAGAAAGATGGAAAGCTTTGTGCGATCAGTCATTGCGATGCCAGCCCATATCTCAAGCATAAATATCTCATACATTGCAGCCACTAAAATTATCCATTTCTCTAATATTTAGAGATTGTGGCTATATCCTTGTTCTTTCCAGATAAACACACTTCATGAATTGGTGTTCAAACAGAATCTAGACTCATATCTGAAGAGCACATCTGTCCGCTGTTCTAGTCTCCAAAAGTGTGGTTGGGCCACGTTAAACGAGCTCATCTGTTGGAAGGAGTGTGAGGAACCTAAACCATTGATCTTCGTGAATACAGACTTCGTTTGTGTAGCCTCTTGTACACAGTGCGTTTGAAACTGTCTTTCTTGTAGCCGCTGACAGCTGGAGAAAAACCTTTGCCTAGATATCAATTCATTATATCGTCTTGCTATTAAAGACAAAGAGCGGTTGTCCTGAGTAGTTGTGGCTCTTGAACGACGTTGTCCTATTCTACGACTAACCGCTCATGTTTCTTGAAACTGCAACATAATTCAGAGAGAAAATCTTTATTTCAAATTTAAAGACCTGGATAGGATTGACTCACTTTTATCCTCTCTGCTTTATTTCTCTCTCTTTTGGACAATCCTACTCGTGACATGGTAAAATGAATTTGCTATCCAAGTTAACGCCAGGTTGGCTAGAATGAACACGAGTGGTGTCAGCAGGTTCGTCTCCTTTTATAGTAACCCTAATTTGCATGCTCGAGGTCGCATCGATTAAATGCGAAAGCATTACCACCCATTCGCACTGCAAATTGTACATGTACACCACATTTCATGTCCTTTGCATACGTTTCGAAATAGGTGCGACATTTTTTAAATAGTCGATTAGGTAGCACAGTGTTATCGCGGTGAGACTTCAACTTCCGGCGTCCCGGTTCCATTCCCTGGATGGTAGGATCGTTTATTCTGTCGTGTATATTGTGATTATCCCTTACTCTACACTTATTCAATTCTCTATATGTGTCGAAAATCACATGTTCTCTCTTTGGGACATGAAGCAGAATTGCCAATGTCTCATCAATCCAATCGCAAAAAAAAAAAACGTGTAAATAGAGAATGATTTAGAACTTTCTTCTCAAACTTTTCGACAGTCTTAAATGTCGAGTAGTTTCTGACACTCCTTTTATATTTTGAGAATGCAGTAAGGAATAATCTATTGAAAACAGTCGCCAAAAACGAAATTTGGAAGTGTCGTATTTTTAATGAGTCATAAAAGATCTCCGCAAAATTTCCCCGCCCTGCCCACGGTCAGTAGGGGACACCGATGGGACGTTAGGGGACACCGCCGTCCGTCGGATGGGACGTTAAGCCGTGGCCCCGTGTGCGGGAGAGCCATACCCTGTGCACGTTAAAGAACACGCTGGATGGCCTTGACGGGAGGCTACCATCTGTCTCCCAACAGCTATTCCAGTGGGTCCCCTCCCCCAACCTTCTCTGAGCCTTCGGGGTCCATGTGACCTGGCCATTTAGCCCATGGTGTGCAAAAAAGCGCCGCTCAGAGGTAAAACAACCCAACCCAACCCATAAAAGATAAGAAGTGGGTGCAGTGGTAGATTAATAATATTTTTTCGTGTAAAAATCACAGAAGGATTTTATTAAAAACGTGAAGCGCACTTACAAACACTTTTCTTTTTCAGTTTAAAAATTGAAATTTAAAATCGTATTTCTGCTTTATTTAAAATCTCATCACTTATGTTCTCTAAACTGAAAAGTTTTAAAATGTTTTTTCCTTTTTGCAATATATATATGTATATGGATGTGTATGTGTGTATAAAGGCATAACAATTTTAAGCATCCATTATATATATAAAAATAAAAAATAAATACCCCCTCAAGCAGCTGTTTGCCACAGAGGTCTGACAGGAGCCTGTCAGTTTATAAGCCACAGTAGAAGACCTGAGAGGATGGCAGGACCTCAGCAGAAAACAACACGAACATCCATGCCTTACCCGGGACTCGAATGTATATATAATATAAATTATTAATACCCCAGTACGTTACTAACACGATTGATGCGTTCTCCAAAAAATTCGCGTAAGGTGAAATCATGTTAATGGACAGGAATTTCTCGTAAGAAATAACGTAAATATGCGTTCCAAAATCCTAACGTGATTAACATATTTTAATATTTATTCCTCTATTGTGACTATGACTAATGCTTTGTATTTTTTATTTATGTATATTTCACACAAGATATAACTTATTTTTACGGAAAAAAAAACATTGATAAAAAGAAAATACTCCTCGATGCAGTTTTATTTTAATACACGATACAGGTAGATGATTGACGAGTAATAAAGATTAAATGAGAAATTGTTTTTTGTTAAAATTATTGTAGGGCAGTCCCAGATCAAGAAAAAAAAAGTATGGTAGGAGAGGGGTAAGAAATTCAATCGAGCCGAAAAAAGTAAAAGAGGGTTCAAGACACTGGATTTCCATTGTAGTATAACATTTCCCTATCTGTCTTAGAGTTTTTTTTAAATTTTCTTGAAAAATATATGAAAAGTACATGAAATATATAATTTAACCGTTTTTTGCCTGTATTACCCTTAGTAGCATTCTCAAGAAGGGGGGACTCAACTTTCCCCCCAGATCACGCCCCGTTCTAGTGTAATGAA
Source organism: Ryuthela nishihirai (assembly GCA_038380435.1). Lineage (NCBI taxonomy): Eukaryota > Metazoa > Arthropoda > Arachnida > Araneae > Heptathelidae > Ryuthela > Ryuthela nishihirai. Next base: position 32,311,203 of record JAWZYU010000019.1, on the reverse strand, counting down.
TATGACTAACTGTGTGTTTAAAGGCATTTCAATGCTACACGTGACAAGTTCATAGTGAATTTGAAAATGCATGCATTGCCATCAGGGGCGGGGATTGCTCAGCCGATAGCGCGCCAGGCTCGTCATCTGCAGTTCCCAGGTTCGAATACCAGCTGGGTCAGCGTTGAGATTTATCTCCGCAAAATTCCCGCCCTGCAAACAGGCAGTAGTGCTACCAATGGGCTTGGAAAGGCCACCGTCCGTCGGATGGGACGTTAAGTCATGGCTTCATGTGCGGGAGAGCCATACCCTGTTGCACGTTAAAGAACACGCTGGATGGCCTTGACGGGAGGTTACCATCTGTCTCCCAACAGCTGTTCCAGTGGGTCCCCTCTCCCAACCTTCTCTGAGCCTTAGGGGTCTTTGTGGTCTGGACATTTAGACCATGGTGTGCAATAAAAAGTGCCGCTCAGAGGTAAAACAATCCAATCCAACATTGTCATCAATCAGTCAGCGAAGTTTACATATTCTTTATTTCTTACAAATATATTATGAGTTACATCTCTTTAAACACGCTAATTGATAAAGGCAAATGTGTAAAAATCTTTCCAAAAGTGTTTGAATTTTGATCAAGGAAAGCATTCAAGGTGTCTTCTCTTACGGTAAATGCAGTAACATAAACAAACGATCGTAAAACACTGGTGGATAAATCCTATGGAACCGAACTGCCAATTGTAGTAGTCATAAATCTTTAAAAATCGCGTTGTTAGCAGTTTAGAATTCATGTCAGTCGGAACTGAGTGTAACTATATTAAAATAATAAAAAATAAATACCCCTCAAGCAGCTGCTTGCTACAGAGGTCTGACAGGAGCCTGTCAGTTTATATGCCATAGTAGAAGGTCTGTGAGGGTGGTAGGACCTCAGCAGAAAAACGACACATACATCCATGCCTTACTCGGGGCTCGAAATCAGGTCCCTTAGATCAGCAGCCAAGCGCGCTAACCACTCGGCCACGAGACGGCTTAATTATATTAAGCAACTAATATAAAATATATTGTGTGTTTTAATGGATCTAATGTATATTCATCACTCGGCTCATATCTTATCATTTTTGTTACAGATGTGGCAAGACATTGAGAGTGTTCTCCTTGGTGAATCTGTCCATCCTGAAGCAAGGAACCAATCCTATCTAGCCCTTAGCTCAGGTGGAGCTATGGACATCACGAACTCAAGCCTCAGGTCTGGAAACGTAGCTGGTGGACCCGGCAACACTCCAAATCATCATCATCATCATCACCAACATCATCACAACATCGAACAGCAGTTTCCCGGTTCAGCGCAGAAACTTAATGATGGTGCATCAGCCAACGCTAACGCTGTGAATACACCCAGTAATAATAACAACAATAATAACAGCAGTAATAGTAGCGTATTTAATACCTTTCGGAACTGTTTTAAAAGAGAGATAGTGAGTGGTTACGTCGGAAGGCCTCAGACTGAGTATCCGGCCTCTTCGTTCAATGGTTACACAGGGCATTACGTGCATCCATCTTATACTTCGGACACTAAGCCTCATTCCCATCCTCACATTGGACTGAATCCTGTCACCTCCAATACGACTCCATCGTCTGTTTATAGTGGCCAATGGGGAACTTATTCGGGCCCACTGACAGCAATGCATTCACACATGTCTCCACCTGCATCCCCTGAAACAGCGGGTGCGCAGGGATACACGCAAACATCAGTTGCCATGGAGATGTACCCCGCAGCAATGACTGCCCATGTTACCTTCTCCCATCCAAGATCATCATCCATTGTTCACTCAATGACGCATCCTTACGGAACAACCGCAGGTATCCCTCCATCTCCGCATCTTCGGATGGTCACGCCTCCGTCTTCTCCGCATCTAGCTGATCTTCTAGCTGCTAGCAACGGGAGTACGACTGCTGGAGCAACTTACGGCATCGTCCGACCTCCTGCCGTGTGTATGCCGGGACCTACGCCGCAACAACCGTCACTGTTGCCTCCCGGGGTAGGAGGCCTACCACCGGGAAAGCATCGCAGAGGCCGCCGGAGTTGCGGGCGGAAAAAAGTGACAGTTCACACGTGCTCGCACCCAGGGTGCGCGAAAACGTATACGAAGAGTTCGCATCTCAAAGCTCACCTTCGAACCCACACCGGAGAAAAACCGTACCAATGTAATTGGAAAGGTTGTGGATGGAAATTTGCCCGCTCCGACGAACTAACACGCCATTACCGGAAACACACAGGGGACAGGCCATTCCAGTGTCGGCTGTGTGAGCGTGCGTTTTCAAGGTCGGACCATCTCTCACTTCATATGAAAAGGCACGCGGCTGTTTAGGTAGACTTGTGTGTTTGTCACCCTCCATGGAATCATATTCATCAGATGATGTTTTTTTTCCTTGTTCGTATTGTTTCGAACTCTTTTGGCAGTTATTCACAGACGTCCATTCAGAACATTCTGATTTTTGTCCGAAGACTTCTAGTCAAAATGTTTCAAGACGTTAATATTTCTCATCCGTCTCCATCACATAGGTGTGTGTCTTTCTCATCGCCTGTTTTTGATAGGCTAGCCAAAATATTCAGGGAGAAACTCTAGTGACGCAAACACTACTTAAAATCTCAGGAAGACACTATACAACGACTTCAATCTCAATGAAGAGAATTCAAAGAAAAGAAGTCTTTGTTGAAGGCAAGGAGATAGGCTTGATCTTCCTTCGTAATGATTATTCATAATTTCGTAACGATCATTCTTTCACTTTCGTAATGATCATTCTTTCACGTTCTAATGATCATTCATAGTTTTATTCTTCGTAATGATCGTCATGAAGAAGTGATTCTCTTCATAAAAACAAGGTAGGTTTATTGTTTAACTATTCAAATAGTATCATTTGTTCCGTTTCTTTTCTACAACTAAATTAACTTTCCCAATGCGATTTCTGCAAACTACATATTAACACAATTGAAACAGCCATTTTTTAACACATATTTAAGTAGCTTTCCAGGCTTAAGTAGCCTACTTAATTCCCTTTCCACCGAAGTTAGGATTTGGTTATTTTACCACTGTTCCAAAGACATAAAACATGATAAGTATATTAAGTTAATGAACTGAATTAAATTACATGAAAATTCGTAAGAAGTATATCAAGCTAATGAATTAAATTATATGAAAAGACATGAGAAGTACATCAACTTAAGGAATTAAATTACATGAAAGGAGATGTGTGTTTATTTCGGGAAATAAAATTTACTTTGCAATTTAGATCTATCCACCAAATGTAGATTCTTCAGTCAATGGTATCTAAAGGAGTCAGAACGTATTTTTATCCGCTTTCTTCTAAGGATTAAATTTCACTCTAGCAATACAAAGTGTAGGTTGTTGTCAGTAGTGAATTATACTCATAAACCGAGATTCGGAGATTTCAGTCGAAACTCTGTCATTACCCTGAGTAGTTTGTTCCCACTCTACGGGAACCCCTTGCACACTGCTTTCCCTCTATGACGTCACAGGCCACGCCCCCTACGACAGCACTGACCACGTCTCTTACTAATATTAATAATTGATAATTCATAATTAATAATTAATTAAAAATTCCTCCCCCTTATTAAACCCCCTTTATTCCCCTTTTTAACCCCTGGCGCCATCTGGTGACTATGAGGAGTACTATTTTCGGACAAACCCCTATTTAGCTCTAATTTCCCGATTTTTGACTCCCCCTTATTAAAAATTTCTCCCTCCTTATTAACCCCCCTTTAACCCCTGGCGCCATCTGGTGACTATGAGGAGTACTATTTTCGGAAAAACTCTATTTTAGCTCTAATTTCCCGATTTTTGACTCCTCCCTTATTAAAAATTTCTCCCCCTTATTAAAAAACCCCTTCCCCCTTTTTTAACCCCTGGCGCCATCTGGTGACTATGGGGAATACTAAAAAAACCCCTATTTGAACTCTAATTTCCCAGTTTTTCAGCCAACCCATCATTAAAAATCCCTGGTTGACCCACCTATATTTTAAGCCCTCCTTCTCGAATAGTCCCGATTTTTCTTTATTTCAGACCCCCCCTGGTCAGTGACGTCATAGGGGGCGTGGCCGGTGACGTCATAGGAGGAAAGCACTGTGCAAAGGGAGATCCGTGGAGTGGGAACAAACTGCTACCCTGCATCCTTTAATTCAGCATCCTATCATTTGGGAGCAGGGTTTATTTCAGTGGTAGCACACCACAAATTGAAATTTACCGTTCTCAGGTTCAAGATTCATCTCGTCTACCTGCACCCTGCCCTCGGTCTGAAAGGGGATACCGATCATCCATCGGATGTGAAGTTAAGCCACGTCTTCATGTGTAGGAGGCCCATACCCTGGAAACGTTGAACACTCTAGATGTCTTTGACTAGAGACCATCATTTGTCTTCTAACAGTTTTCCAGTGGGTACCATTATCTCAACCTTCTCTGAGCTCTTTGGTCCTTGTGACCCAAAGGGCTCAGAGATCTCTATTAAATTTTATCTCAAAATTAGCCCATTGTGTAAAAAAAAGTGTTGTTCAGAGGTAAAACAACCGAACCTTATCGTCACTGGACAGGGGACAATCATTAGCTTGAAAAAGGCTACCGTTTTTCGGATGAAACGTCATGTCCAAATCCTGGTAATGGTGAGCAACAAGCAATTCACCTTGACCATTGCTTCCCTGACTTGAATAACTACTTAAATATGCAGTGTAACACTAGTCTATTAATGATTACTTATATGCAAATACTTGCAGGTCTCGATGTTGCCAATAATGGCTGGCATCTGATCTCATGAGATGAAACTTCTTTCAAACACAAACGTTACGGAGCATGTTGGATGGTATTGACATCCAATATGCTCCGTAACGTATCCAATGATAAAGATACCTATATTCGATGTATATTCAGATAAAAAAATATTTTAAAAAATCCAGTTTATTTTTTTTAATCCGAACTGTATTTTGGGATCGTATGACCGGGCAAGTGATACGAGGGCTAGTGGTGGTAGAGAATGATTCTAATAGCACTAGTGGGAGTGGAGAGCACTTGTTGCATCACTAGTGGTAGGTGAGAGTAATTTTACCACCACCAGTAATAACGGAAGCACTTCAACCATCATTAGTGGTAGCAGAGGGCGCTTATTCAATTACTAGTGGTAGTCGAAAGCAATTATAATACCAGTGGTGGTAGAGAAGAACAAGTCTTGCATTACTAGTGTTAGCTGAGAACAATTCCATCTCGAGGAGTGGACAGCACTTCTTGCAATTCTAGAGGTAGATGAGAGCAATTTTACCAGCACTAGTTGCAGCTGAGAACAATTCTACTACCATTAGTGGTAGCCGAGGGCAATTTTACAATCACTAATTGTAGCTGAGAGCAAGTCTTCAATTACTAGTTGTATGAGAGCAATTCTAGTACCAGTGGTGGTAGCGAAGAGAAAGTCTTGAATTACTAGTGTTAGCTGAGAGCAATTCTATCACAACTAGTGGTAGCAAAGAGCAAAATTTGCATTATTAATGGTAACCGAGAGCGATCTAGTACCAGTAGTGGTAACGGACAGCAGTGGGCGACAAGGATATTGTTTTGAGGGAAAGCAATGCTGGTAAAGAAAATGTTTCGAAACTAACGAAGGTATGAAGTCAGTGTTAGTCCTCATCGTTTTCGTAATCCTAGTTGCTTAAACATAACAGCTACTTTAATTTTTTAGCAACTCTTCAACTTCAAAAATTTCTATTCTTATCACATTTGAATAGATCATCTTTTGGGGAGGGAAGGAGGAAAGATTGATAAAACTGATCTTCTGTTTTAATGCTTCTTCAGGATGTTAGAATGAATGAACAAGCTGTTTTTCTTATAACATTAAGATTAATACTTTGTAGAAATCTAAATGATGATAATAGTAAATTGCGTTAAAATCGTGATGAAATTGGGGCATTGTAGCATATTAAGGCTGCTACAGAAATTTGTGAAAGAACAGAAATCATCTTTACTCTTTATCTTCAGAATTTCTCTCTGTCAATGTTACACAAACACTGGCAATGCGCAATTATAGTGTCGCTAATAGTAAGTAGCGGACAGCAAGTCTAGTATAACAGCTTGAGAATTTCAGTAGAACCCTGTAGGCTATTGAACACCTTTGCAGCCTAGGAGCAGGGTCGGATCAAGAGGAAGAGTGAAGGTAAAGTGAAAGAAAAGAGTGAAGGTAAAGTGAAGGAAGAGTGAAGGTAAAGGGCACATTACCCCCTCCCCTCTATAAGAAGGGGTGGGGCCAGGCTCGTAATCTGCAGTTCCCAGGTTCGAGTCCTACCTGTGCCAACTTTGAGATTTATCTCTGCAAAACTCCCACCATGTCCACGGTCAGTAGGGGACACCGATGGGCTTGGAAAGACTGCCATCCGTCGGATGGGACGTTAAGTACCACTCAGTGGTAAAACAATCAACCAACCATCCTCCTTAAGAATGCTGGTAAGAGTAATGAAAGCAAAAAGTTATAAAAATATATAAAATCATAGACATTAACCAAAAAAAAAATTGCGAAATTATAAAGAAAAACTGAAAACTTTATAATAATTTTTATGGCTAATCTGTTTCTGGAATTTTTTTTTCAGTTCGGATGCGAAACTTCCAACTACTGATTAAAAGCCTAGTCAGAGCCGTCTAGAACTTCCAAAAAATGGAAGGAAATTTAGCAATATGTTTAAATTTGAATGATTTAATTTTCAATATTACTTATATTTTTATTAAAATGTACCAAACGAAATAATTTATTTATCACAATTATATAAATATGTTAGTGAATATTTTAAAATCAATTAAAAATTATGGAAATACACAGCTACTGATTGAATTTTAATAAAAATATTTATAAGTTTGCAATGAAGGTTTAAAATTTCAATTAAATATTTAATTTAGTGCTTAAAATTCTGCCTCTATTAATAATTTTCTTTTAAAAACAGTAATTTTTAAATTATTCTATACTATATTAATACAATTATAGTAAATAAACAAATTTATATTTTAAGCTTTTAAATATTAAACTTATAATTAAATGGGACGCTTCAGCAGCTAGGGCACACGTCTGGGCCACCTAATAGGACTGTATCTGGACAGATCACCAATGAAAGGAAGGGTATTTAATAGTAGGAAAATTTTATTCTTTTTAAATTTAATTATAAGTTTATAATTTAAAAGCTTAAAACATAAATTTGTTTATTTATTATAATTGTATTAATATAGTAAAGAATAATTTAAAAAATTACTGTTTTTAAAAGAAAATTGTTAATATAGGCAGAATATTAAACACTAAATTGAATTTTTAATAGAAATTTTAAAACTTCATTGCAAACTTATAAATATTTTTATTAAAACTTTATCTGTAACTTCTCCACCTTAAACCATCTAATATTCATATCAGATAACATATACAATGCTCAGCAAACTTATTCGCATGTTATCATTTTATTTTTGGAGCTTCGCCTTCACATTTATCGCATTTTATTTCTCTTTCGGTGTCTGAGTATTCTGATAAATGACGGTAAATGACGTTGGGATATTTTAAATAGTTTAGGATGAATAAAATGTATTACAGTAGCCGAAAAATATCCCATTAACTAACGAAAACAGATGAGACTTAGAAACATTCGGTGTTTTTATGTCATTAATTTTTCGGTGTCTGTCAACCGCCTTCTGCTAGTGTATTAATTACAAAGAAACAAAATGTTAAGAGAAAAGAACAAGTTCTTGAGCTCTGATATATGGATCTTGGAATTTGATTTCGTGGTTTAGATCACGCTGAAATGTATGCAAATTGGCATGTCATTAATTTTGGTAGGTGGAATATCCCAGTTCTTCAATAAGGCGTATTAATGAGTGTGCAAAGTAGAATGAAATGCTAATGAAAATTTTCGAAGCTATTAAACACTTGCCCAAAGGTAATTAGAAAAACAGAACACAAATATCAATTTCTCACATTTCAAAAGCGGTAAATTGAAATCATATAGTGTTTATAAATTTAAGTGACAAAACGTTATTTGGACATGAATTCTTTGGAATTCGCGAAATATTTCTGTGGTATTCTAAAAAAATTGTACTCTTTCCTTGTTCACAAGATATTGAAATACGTTGAGATGAATTTAATCCCTTCTTCTATAAATTGAGCAAAATATACTGAATGATCACGGAAAATAAAGCTTTGAATTTAATGGAAAATTGTGTACTTTCAACCAATGGAATGAGAATTTAAAAAACAGGTAAATACGTAAAATTATTACGTGTTAAATAATAATAATAATATATTAAATAATAATAATAATATATTAAATAATAATAATAATATATTAAATAATAATAATATATTAAATAATAATAATAATATATTAAATAATAATAAATTTAAATAAATAGTGGTAAGTAATAATAAATAAATAATGTTAAATAATAATAAATATAAATAATAATATTATTACGTGGTAAATACGTGTTTTCACTTAATGACTGAAATTTAAAACATGTTTTACAATATATTATTTTTCAATAAAAACGATTTTAAAAACATTTATAGTTCATGCAACTCAAACTTGCATTAATAAAGAGAAAATAATTAATGATCAATATGAAATAATTTCTGTTAGAACATGGTTATTAACCTTAAAATTGCGCATTGTGGTGTGTTTCTATGAATTTGCGTATCATTTGCGTTGCAGTCATTGAATTATAGTCTCTTATATCATGAAAATATTTTTTTAAATCTTGTGATTCCTAATTTTTTTAAGTATAAGTAAACTAAAAATAATTTTTTTTTAAATGCAAAGAAAGTTGTAAAACGTAGGTGGTGTTTATTGAAAAGTAATGGGTCGAAGGGGGATTCAAAATGAAATGGGTCCAATTAAAAATTGAAGATTATAATTTCGCTTCAAAATGGTGAAAAAAGTTTTTGAAACCACTTCAGTGCGTGTAAGATATGATTACAGATCCCACTAGTCGGTGCAATTGATACTGTGATAGCTGGACTTACCTTTAAATATTACAACAGACTTAAGTCTAACTGAAATCTTGATCCAGTACGTTTGCCTTTAAGTAGCAAAATAAGGACGTTAGATTCATAACTAGCTAATACATACTACACATAGCAAAAATAAAAGCGTGCAGAATAAGGATTAAAGTAATGGTACTTAGAATAATAGTTGCCATTTTCCAAGAGGTACGCAATAACACTAACCTAGTTAACAAAGTAGTTTTTGGAAAATGGTGTGTGGAACAGATTACTTTCTGGAGAGTAGTACGTGTTATAAGTCACTTTCCGCTAAATGGTAGAAGACATAAATTATCTATAGGATCTGGTACATGAGACAAATAACTTCTTTAAGCTAAAGAAAAGAAGCGTAATAAATCATTCCTTGAAGTAAACTAAATAAAGGAAGCGATATAACTAAGTTCTGAAACCCAGTACACAAAGCAAAGGAAATGATTAACTCAGTCGGTAGTGCGTCAGGCTCACAATATGTAGTTCCCAGGTTCGAGTCCCACCAGTGCCAGCGTCGAGATTTATCCCCGCTAAACCCCCACCTTGCCCTAGGTCAAAAAAGAGACACCGATGGGTTTGGAAAAGCCGCCGCCCGTCGAATGGGACATTAAGCACTGGCTCCGTGTATAGGAGAGCCATACCCTGTGCACTTTGAAAAACACTCTGGTAATCCTGACTGGAAGCTTCCATCTTCTCCTACTTGGGGGAAGGGGACACCTCTCTTGCTTTGCGATCTTAAGCAACCACGGCAATTCCCGATTCCGCCTATACGACACTACCAGTTATGAAAAGCCGTACTATCTAGTAGAGCCGGGGGCAAGGAATACGCCCTATAGGCGCACCTCAACCCCAGCCTCACATGGCAGCAGTCCTATAGAAGGAAAGCTGATCACCGGAAGAAACCTAACTTTAATAGGTTCCCCGGTTAGCCATGAACAAGGATATATAGATCCAAGTTCGATCGGCACCCGGGGTGGAGACTCTTAGTAAGACCCAGACTATTTTGAGGGCTCGTGCCTACTAGGCGGGCTCAAACGGTTCGGCAGAGCCCTCGAACTGCTCACCCAGAGCACCTGAGGTTGAGGCCTCGGACACCGTCACCATCCAACCGGCCTTCAAACCGGTCAGCGGCATCGTCGGCCTCGGTTGGCCATGGCTATGTCCAACCGGGCACCAGTCCGGTCAGCACAGCCTTCGACCGGGTTGCTGGGCCCTAGGCCCCCCCACCACGACAAGGTGATCCCCTATTGGGCGGGGGGACAGTGGATCCCATTCCCCCAAATTTCTCTGAGCTGTTGAGGTCCTTGTGACCTGACCATTCAGCCTATTGTGTGCAAAGAAAAGTGCCGCTCAGAGTTAAAAATAACCCAGCTCACTACAAAAAGTCGATCAATTCGTGGTAAGTGGTACATCAAATAAATTATTTCTTCAAACTGATATTTGAAATTAATCAGTTTTTCGAAATGTTACATGAAATAGATAGACGCTTGAAAATGGCATAACGATATGAAAAGAAATGAGTAGTAATAAATTAATTCTAGAAGTTGGTATTCGAAATAAATTGTATTCGGAAATGGCCACACGCAATAAATGAATTGTATCCGGAAATGACCACACGAAATAAATCAATTGCTGGATTGTGATAGCTCAATTCGACAATACCGATAGTGCTTAAAAAATACGTAGTTTCCTGAAAGTAGTACCCGTATACGTGATAAATCTTTGTGGAAAAATGGTATATGGAGTATATTATTTCTCACGAGATTCAAAAAATAAATCAGTTCTTAAAATTGTTGCACAAGAAGAGAATTTTCTATCCATTTGCTTAAGCTGTAACGAGTGACACAAAATTAGATATTCCAATTTTTGAATTTGATTTTGTTAGGAAAAGAGAAAATAAAACTCTAAAGAACACTGAAGGGTCTTGAGGAAAATTTTCGCCCTTTCCCTAACAAGGGACGAGTAGCAAAGCCTTGCAGCGATGCTTCCTCCTTTCCCTACGATATCACTTCACTCATAGCACGTCAGGCTCGTAATCTGATGTTCGGAAGTTCGAGTCCCTCTTGTTGCTTCCTTTGAGACTTTGAGATTTATTTCTGCTAAGCCCCTATTCTGCCCTCTGTAAGAAAACAGACCCCGATGGGTTGTAAAGGCCGTCTCCTGGGGATGAGATGCAAAGCAGTTCCCTCATGTGCAGGAAAGCATTCCCTGTGCACGTTAAGAAGGATGGCACTGATGGGAGACTTCCACCTATCTTCCTTAGTTGTCTAATGAATTCGCTACCACAACTTTCTCTGAGCTCCTGGGGTCTTTTGACCTGACAGTTTAGGGGCGGGGATGGCTCAGTCGGTAGCGCGCCAGGCTCGTAATCTGTAGTTCCCAGGTTCGAGTCCCAGCTGGGTCAGCGTTGAGATTTATCTCCGCAAAATTCCCCGCCCTGTCCACGGTCAGTAGTTGACACCGATGGGCTTGGAAAGACCGCCGTCCGTCGGATGGGACGTTTAGCCGTGGCTCCGTGTGCGGGAGAGCCATACCCTGTGCACGTTAAAGAACACGTTGAATGGCCTTGACAGGAGGCTACCATCTGTCTCCCAACAGCTGTTCCATTGGGTCCCCTCCCCCAACTTTCTCTGAGCCTTCGGGGTCCGTCAGAGGTAAAATAACAAACCAACCAACCTGACAGTTTATTCCATTCTGTGCAGAAAAGTGTCGTTCAGATGCAAAACAATTGCACCCAACCCTAATAAAAATTCCACTATTAGGAGTCATGCCGAGAAGTTTCACCATTTTCTAAATGAATGCAATACGAAAGTTACTGAATAATAGTCTTACCGACGAGTGGACCTCATATACGTCACTAACAACAGTTCAACAAATCTACTTACACATCGTAGACAATTTTAGAATGTTTATGACCCAGCTGTTGGTACTCTTGAATTTAAAAAGAAACGCATCGAATCAAAAATGTGTATGAAAATTAACGCACGTGTTCGCATTTGTTTCTGTGAGCGATGAAATAATTATAAAGAAAGATTGGTGATGTCCATAAAACGTAGAGTACTGAAAAAGAGCAGACATTTCCTGTAAAAATCTGCCTAATGCTGGAAATTAGTTTTTGAAAGTGAACAAGGTCATTTCCATCATTAAGAAAAGCTTCTTCAGGGACGTTTAAATACAGAAGACCTTGACCAATATTTTCCACCTTCCTCAGACTTGACATAAATTATTTTCACTGATGTATTTCAACTCGTACGTTAATGAACCGTCTTTAAAGCTTCAAATTTCAATTAGACAATCGTTTTAAGATTGCTTAAGCATTTGTAACAGTTTGCTTCATCTTCCAATCCCAACCAACATACTTGGGAAAACTCACTTTTAAAAGAAAGACCACATGCCCTTTTTTTTAACTTCTTTCCATTTTCAACGATTTCTTTTTTTTAACGCTAATATCAAACTTATCCAATCTCACAAATTTCATAACTTCAAATGTCCGGAAATAAGTCGTCCAAGTCAGATTCTTTTGATGGTCCTTAATGTAGAAATCTGCAAAGATAATATACAGGCTTAGTAATTGCTTAAACGTGCTCGATGACAGCCCAACTTGCAATTCCATCGGCCCCTGCCTCAGGCTTCCTATAGCCCAAGAGCCCTTTTCTCTTATGTCTCTGAAGACGTTTTCTTCCTGAGGGCTAATCGTGACCACTTATACCCTATCATTACTAGCAAGTTATCGGCGATTTTATTGGCTGTCATTAATCATAGCTGTTATCTTGAAATCGCTGCTTTTGACTAAGTACACTGTAAATGGGAAAAGTCAAAAGTGTGGGAAAGGAGATAAACAGTCACGATTTCACTATTATGAATTACATCGCTTTCTTTTAAATAAATTATATGGGATGTGTTTATTTCCTAGATGAAATGAAGATCTTAAATTCAAGTCAGGGTTTTTGAGATTTATTATTTATGAAAAGCAACGGGTTGAAATTCTGACTTACAATGAAGGATAAACTTTCACTAGTGAGTTGAATTAGGCTATTTAAGCTTAGAAGGAACTTCTACTGCACAAGATGCAGATTACAAGGACTTCGATTGTGTTACCTCTGAGCGGCAATTTTTGCACACATTAGGCTAAACTGTCAGGTCACAAGTACTCAGAGAAAGTTTGGAGAAGGAGATCCTCTGGACATCTGTTAGGAGACAGATGATAACCTTCTTTCAAGGCCATCTAGCGTGTTCTCTAACATGCACAGGATACAGCTCTCCTGCACACCCTCCATGGCTTAACGTCCCATCCGACAGAAGGCAGCCGTTTCAAGCCCATCGGTGTCTCCTGCTGACCGTGGGAGGGGTTAACAGAGATAATTCTCAATGCATGCACAATCAGGGATCGAACCTGGAAACCGTAGATTATGATCCTGGCGCGCTACCGACTGAGCTATTTCCTCCCCAGCTGCTTGAGGGGTAATATATTCTATCTTTAATATGGCATCTAGTGCTTTGAAGGTTAATTTTCTTACTTCTATTTTTATTTTCGATACATTTTTTTCTTCTTCTAAGCCTGTTATTGTTCATTCACTTTCTTTCTGTACCACAATTTCAATACGTGTCACGGTGATTTGTTCGACTTTTATGCTTACACTTCTTGTAAAGGAGAATTCTCGGTTCGCATTCAATGAAACCTAAAGAAACTGATACTCATTTTAAGAAAAGAAAAAGCATAATAGCACAAAGAAAACAATTTATATTGCTTTCGAGGCCAAGGAAGCAATTATTTAGTGCTTGTTTGAGGAAGCGAACTCAAATTTCTTCTGTAATAATAGCGGTCATCCACACTATTATGTTATCTAGGCCGCCTTAAATAGCTCAAAGAATTAATCCCTTGGATCCAGAAAAGGGTGATAGAGAAATTATACGCCTTATTGACTATACCACGAATTAATATGCCTTAATTCCTACAAAGAACGAACCTCTGTGGAAGTGTAAAATAATTTTCATTACTTTTCACGGTGAGGAGAGTAGAAGTTTATGTATTTAATAATAGATACAAATTTATCAACACGTTTGAGCATTTCGAAGTCAATTTTTCTAGCAAATTTCGGATTACAGATATTTTAATCATTGCTACTTACTCTTTTGTAATAAGTAACTTACCTGCATTATTGGGGGTGAGGGTGGCTCAGTCTGAGAGCGTGTAAGGATCGTAATCTGCAATTCCCAGGTTCGAGTTCCACCTAAGCCAACGTTGAGAATTATCTACGCAAACTCCCTGCAGTTGTGTTGTTTTACTTCTGAGCGGCACTTTTTTTTTGCACACAATGTGCTAAATGGTCAGATAAAAAGGACTCTAATGGCTCAGAGAAGTTTCGGGGAGGGGTTTTCTGGACAGCTGATTTTGCAGATGGAAACCTCCCGCCAGTGCCATTCAGGGTGTTGACGGAAAGTTTCCATTCTGTACAAAGTTCATTAGCAGGTCATAAGAACCCCTACGGCTCAGAGAAGGTGAGGGAAGGGGATACACTGGATATCTCTTACGAGATAGATGGTAGCCTTAGGTTATTTTAGCTTAGAAGGAACTTCTATTGCACAAGATACAGATTACAAGGGCTTCGGTTGTTTTACCTGTGAGCGGCAGTTTTTTTGCACACATTAGGCTAAACTGGCACGTTAAACTGCCTTCAAGGCCTACCAGCGTATTCTTTAACGTGCACAAGGCATGGCTCTCCAGCACAAGGAGCCACAGCTGAACATCCCATCCGATGGACGGAGGCCTTTCCTAGCCCATCGGTGTCACCTACTGATCGTGGGCAGGAAGGGGAGTTTTGCGGAGATAAATTTCAACTCTGGTCCAGATGGGACTCGAAACTAGGAACTACAGATTACGAGCCTGACTCATACCAACTGACCAATTCCCCCCACCCCTCCCCTGATCAGTAGGGGACACCGGTAGGCTTGGATAGGCCGCCGTCGATCGGATGGGATTTTAAGCCACGGCTCCCTGTGTGGAAGAGCCATACCCTGTGCACGTTAAAGAACACTCTGGATGACCTTGATGGGAAGCTGCCATCTGTCTCCTAACAGCTGTACAGTGGATCATCTTCCTTTAACCTTCTCTGAGTTCTTGGGGTCCTTGCGATCTGGTCATTTTACTCATTGTGTGCAAATAAAAATGCCGCTCAGAGGCAAAACAACTGAAAAACTTACATTATTTTCGTTTTTTTTTTATAATTTAGATAAATATATTTAAATGTTTTTCTGCTTTAAAATTTTGAAAAGCAGTTTAACTCTATTGTTTCGCACTAACTTTACCTGCACCTCTGCATCATATTTATTTCACTGCTTGCCTACCTGTTTGTCTATTACACATTCACTTTAGCTCTCTACTTGTCTGGTTGTTATTCAGCTCTCTATCTGCCTGCCTGTTTAGCTTTCTGTTTGGTAGTCTATTTATCTCATTACTTATCAACTGCATAATTACTTAACCATCTGGCTATATGTTTGTTTTCTTGGCTCGAAACCAGATATCGTGGATGGTCACCATTATCGATAACACAGTGCAAATTATGATAATGTCTCGAGGTTTCGCACGGTTAGATAGGGGACACAGATGAGCTTAAAAAGACTCCATCCGTCGGACGGGACGTTAAGCCGTGGCTTCCGTATAGAAGAGACTGATAACCTGTGCAAATTAAAAAACACACTGAATGTCCTTTAATTTAACTAGCGGTAGGTTTCCATCTGTCAGATAACAGTTGTCCAGTGCATCCATCCCTTTCCCTAATCTTCCATGTGCCATTGGTGTCCTTGTTAGCGGGCCATTTATTCCATTGTGTACGAAACATTTTCACTCAGAGGTAAAACAACTCAACCTTTAGCTCTCTAAGATAACTTTGCCATTCTAAAAGCATTGAGTTGCTATCATATTTTAGGTGTGGCAGGGTTTGACTCAGCCGGTAGCGCATTAGGCTCGTAATCTGCATCTCAGGTTCGAGTCCCGCCTGCACCAGCATTGAGCTTTATCTTCGCAAAACTCGGCGCCCTGCCCACGGTCAGTAGGGGACATCGATGGGCTTGGATAGGCCGCCGTCCTTCGAATGGGACGTTAAGCAGTGGCTCTTTGTGCGGGACAGCCATACTTTGTGTACGTTAAAGATCACGCTGAATGGTCTTGAAGGGAGGCTTTCATCTGTCTCGTAACTGCTATCTAGTGGGTTCACTCCCCCCAACTATCTCTGAATCCTTGTGATCTGGCCATTTTAGCCCACTGGGTGAAAAAAAGTGCCGTTCAGATGTAAAATAAACCAACCCATAATTTAGCTGACATAAATAACGTGGTTTTTGACAACAAAGAGTATTTTCGAAAATAAATTTTTAATATTCGTGTTAGATAACATTTTTATTCGTAAAATCTTCTGCATTTGTCTATCTGTATAGATTGCGAACAAAATAGCCCAAACGTTCGAATGTTATGTCAAGAAAGCAACATTAAATCTCAGTAACACTAAAAATACGCTTATGGAAAGAAAAATTCAATTGAAAAGAGTTAAAGATCCCAAATCTCTCTAAATCTCGATTTTAAAAAAAATATTCATTCGTTACTTAATAGTAATGGAAGCTGGAATATTTAACAGCATCAATAATCCTAAATATTTTTTCGAAAAACCTCAAAAACTGAATCTTTACACACAGACATGAAAAATTCGTACTAATTTCAGAAATGGTTTGATATGAAGTCATATATTCCATTTGATTAATACATTGTGATAAATTTGACTGATGAAGTTTCTAGTTAGATTCCCATTCCCATAACACGGAAATTCTCTAATATCTCAGTAAGGTAGTGGATTATTTAAATAAATAATAGAATATTTTAAAATCTATAATTAATAAATCTATATATTATAATAAGACTGTTACAAAATATGTATTTATTAGTGGTTTTCTTATTTTAGTACCGACTGCGAAAATATTATTTATAGAATATCTGATACTTGGAAAATAATTTTATCAGTATGATTTTATTAATATTTAGAAGTCTATTTGCAATTGCAAAGACGTTTCTGCTAAAATGTTTAGTAATCTCTGATTGATAATAAATGTACACTTTTGCTCGAATCAGTTGCAACCAGAATATTTCTGCACATATTTTACTCTTTACAACTAAATTATAGAAATATTTTAAATAAAAATGAATATTTAGCAAAATATTTCAAATTAAATGAAGATTTAAAAAAATGCTTCAGGAATTCAAGAAGAAGTTTTTCAAGTAGAAATTTTTATACCATTTAATTTTCAATTCAAGTAGAAATTTTTATGCAATTGAAATTTAGCAAATGCAGAATTTTGTGTAGTTGAATATTGTTACAAGCAATTAACAATTATAGCAAATTATAGAAGCAAAGTGTCTTATACTGTACTAAATTTTAGAAATTATTTTTATTCAGTAATGAATATATTTTTTTTTTGCTTTTAAAACCATTTCTCATATTTTAAACATGGAAAATATTAGTTTTCAAAAAGAAATATGATTGATTTCATTAAGCTAGATTCGTATTAGTTCTTCAATGAGTTTAAAAATAATTAAGTATTTTTTTTTGTTCAAGAATATTAACTAAGATTTTCTTTCGTAAAACCTTCAGTTCTCTGTGCGATTCAAATCAAGCGAATTTCATCACCGAGGCAATAAAGGAATATTTTTAATAGGGAAAAATTATATTGCTTAAATTTAACTGTGAACAAGAGTAAAATAGTCCCGAAAATGCTGTCCTCGTTAAGGTAGAAAATATGTATTGAAGTAAATGACCGTTTTAAAGAGTTTTTTTATCCAATCAGTCTCCGCTGATTTTTCCTTTATTAAATACAAATTGACCATGATCACCGAAACCGGACCATATCGTTACATTTAGATGGTGTTTAATATTCATGCATTCAGGTAGTAAATATTTTCTCTAGAAATCAATCGCTAACACCGAAACTTTGCTTCATTTCTCTAGAGAGAATTGAAATTGCGAACAATGATCTACTAACAGTTAGTTAATGTAATCCATATTCATTTGAGATTTTATAAAAAGACTTAATAAGCTGAAGTAAAATTTGAAGTTTGTAAATTCACTTCATACAGCATTTGAAGTTGGAAACTTTCGCTTTGGTAAATTTGAAGTTTGGAAACTTTCGCTTTGGTAAATTTGAAGTTTGGAAACTTTTTCTCTATGCAACATTTGAAGTTTGGAAACTTTCCCCTATGTAACCTTTGATGTTTGAAAAACTTTTCTTTTATGCATATTCGAAGTTTGGAAACGTTCTTCTATGTAATATTGAAAGTTTAAAAACTTTCCTTTATGTAAGAGTGGAAGTTCGAAAACTTTCCTTTATATAATATTAGAAGTTGAAAACTTTCTCTTATGTAATATTTCTTGTTTATAAACTTTCCTTTTATATAATATTGGAATGAAAACTTTGATTGTTTCCCATGCTTATCATCTCTGCTAATATCAAAATTCTCGCCACCATTGAATTAACAGCTACCTGCAATCACCTATAATTCTACAGATTATCAAGAATTTACTTGTAAAATGTTAAAACTAATCAAGTAAATGGAAATGACACAAATGTACAATCAATAATAATCAGAAAATGCTTCAGAGAAAAAAATAGCTTTTAAGTTTCGAAAGTTGCTAATAATTTGAAATAAATAACGATTGCTGAATTTTCTTTAAACTGTTTTTTAACTGTGACAACGTTTTTCACATCATTCTGTATATATGCTTGTAGATATTTATATTCCTAAATATATTTAGTAAAAATTTCCATTTAAAATATTTAACGGCTACTAAATTAGTAACAGGAAACTCCAGTTTCTATTAATTTGAGCAGTACTCTATACATCCCTGTGTTGGAAGTGAGAAATACGGTGGGTGACGGTTTGCAATCGTTGGTGAATACTGACAGCACTAGCGTATTTCAATGAAAGTCCAAAATTTAGAGTGCAATCACATTTTTCGGCATAGCACCAGAGGTTGTTTGTTAACAATCACAGATATGAAGCGAAAGATCCAGATTTTTGGATAAAGATCCAAATCTTCATTATTGGAGACACATTGACAGTTAGTTAAAAAAATGCATGACATGCATATAAACTGAAGCGGTTTAAATGTCCTGACGAACTGTGTTCTAAATAAGAATAGGTTACTGCTTCAATGGAGACTTTTTAGGAGGCTCAATTGTAAGCTTTTCAGGTTCCGTAATCTATGATTTCCAGATTACAGTCCCAGCTTTGCCAGATTTGAGATTTCTCTGCTTTCCTGTGCCTTATCTTGGGTAAGAACGAATATATCGCTGCCTTTGAAAAAGGCATAATTTGTGCTCTTTGCAAAACATATCAACAAAGGTAGGAATCCGTCTACAGGAAACCATAACCTGTGCACGGCTTTAAAGAACACGCTGGATGGCGTTGAGGTGAGACTTTAATCTATTAACTAATAGCTTTCCAGTGGGTCCACTTCCCCAACTAATTCAGAGGTCTTGAAGTTTTGTCAATTAGCCATTGCTGCGAAATGGCCTGTTGAGAGGTAAAACAACCCAACCCATCAAAGATATGGCAAAAGAATCCCATCTACCCACAACTCTGCACTTGATGTCCTTCCACGCGCTTCTCCTGACATTGATATCGTTCATTTAATCCATTGTGCAGCAAAAGAAAAGGCTGCTCAGAGATTAATACCATCCAGCTACAATCACATGACCAGCATCAATACTTGAAATCTCTTTTTACTAAACTGGCTTAACTGAAATTTCTTTACAGTCAGCTCAAATTTGACAAATAAATTTTACCACTTGACCCTGACTCAGAAGTGTATATTTCCGAAGTCCGTGCAGAAAAAAATGAGCAGAAAACAGAAGAGATGAGAAAAATATAATAATTCAATATCCACTTTAACAACAGTCATCAGCTATTGCTATGACTGAAGGATATCTTTTTTTTTTTAAACTAATTTTTCCCCATTATCGAGTCACCACCTTTATCCTATTCTCTAACATTAAAGCCTATTCTTTTGGACATAAAACGAATCAACCATCGCCCTCTAGATAAATAAGAAGCTAAAATATATTAACGTTCAACATCGCGTGAGTCTGCTTTTATGGCTTACAACTAGTGATGGGATTGTGCTAAGCAAACAAAGCGCTTCTTTATAATTTCACAATTCTTGCAAGTCACGCAAACAAAATCTTTCGTAGAACAGGCAAATTTTTACCTATAAACGAATCCTATCAACGATATAGAGATCACATGTAACTGTTACAAAGTATTGAGCAATAGTTGAGTAAACAAGGTAAGCACTTGCATCAGGGTTATGGAAAAACATGACAATGCTTTTAGAGGCCTTTGGCAACTGAAATTGATCTACGAGGTTTGGGAAAACAACTTTCTGTCAGTTCATGCTGATATTATGCGATGTAACATGGTCAGTGACGCTGGCGTTTCAATTTTGCTCATTAGCGAACGATAAAAAAAAAAGAAAAAAGTTACTTGTCTTAAAAATAATCTGTCGCAGGGTCGAAAGGATAACATTTTCAGTTTAGGAGATGAAGGTATTTGAATAGAAATTAATCATAGATTGGTTGGCCAAGTTGGCCAAAGGTCTGCCTTACTCACTACCATTCTCAGTTTCAAGTTAACTGACAGATTAAACACCTGTCAGACTTCTGGGGCAAATATTTGCCCAAAGATATTTTTATTTCCCTAACCGAGTGGTTAGTACGCTTGGCTACTAATCTAAGGGACCTGCGTTCGAGCCCTGGGTAAGGCATGGATGTTTGTGCTGTTTTTCTGCTGAGGTCCCCCCATTCACAGACCTTCTGCTATGGCGTATAAAACTTACAGGCTCTTGTTTAGACCTCTGTGGTAAGCAGCTGCTTGAGGGGTATTTATTATTCATTATTTCTTTCAAATGGTAAATAAAATTTAGTGTAATCCTAATACCATAAAACGAAATTAAAATATATATATATATTTCCAATGTATTACATAAAATGCTCCAACATATGGGGCAAAAAACATCGATTCGGTTGTTTGACCTCTGAGCGGCATTTTTTTTCGCACACAATAGGCTAAATGACCAGGTCACAAAGACTCCTAGGGCTTAGAGAAGATTGGGAAAGAGAACACACAAGACTGTTGCTAGGAGACAGGTGGAAGCTTCCCTTCAAGGCCATTGGGCGTGTTCTTTAACGTGCACACAATATGCACATGAGGCCACAGCTTAACGTCCCATCCGATGAATAGCGTCCTTTCCAAGCCGCTCTCCACTTTCTCACCGATGTCATGGTGGGAGTTTAGAGGAGATAAGTCTCAGCGTCTGCGCAGTTGAGATAGAACTTCAGATTATAAGCCTGGCACGGCAAAAATACGAGCTTGAACAACAACGAGTAGTATTAAAGTGATAGAGGTAGAAAGCATCCTATATATAAAAGAAAGGGAAAAAAATAATAATTAAATATTAACGGTAAAACAGAAATGGAAGGGAATGGAATAGACAGAACACGAAACAAGAAACGTGAGTGACATGGAGATATCAGTAGAATAGATTAGAGAATATTGTTGAAATATATGTATAGTGTCCATGCTCGGATCTAGAAAAATATTAACGGGGCTGGGGAAAGCTATGGAATCGAACCGGAAAGAGTATGGTGGGGGGGGGGGGGAAGAACTGGACTTGCATTCCAGTATAACTCCCCCCCCCCTTTTTCTTTTTCAGAGGTCTAAAAAAATTCTTCGGAAATGCGTTAAACATACACAAGATTATTTATTTTTCACCCCCATTGACCCTACTAGCATTCTCAAAGGTGAAGGGTCATGACCACCTTACCCTCCTCCTCCTAGATCTGGCCCTGTATATGGCTAACACTAGGAAGGATAGGTTGCTGAGAAGGGGTGTTAATCTCTGAGCAGCACTTGTGTGCACACAATGGGCTAAAAGCCCAAGTCGCAAAGACCCTAAAGACTCATAGTTGGAAGTAGAGAAAGCGAATCCACTGAACAGAGGAAATAATTGGAAGTACCCCTTGAAGGCTAACCAATGTGTTCTTTAATTTGCCCATAATATGTCTATCAGGCACATGGAATTATGATATAATGTCTCATCCGACTGAAGACGGCCTTTCCAAGCCTTCCAGTATGTCCCTTTCAAAGTCATATCTGAAGTTAGAGAAGAAAAATCTCAACGCAAGCACAGTGGGAAATTCGAACGGAAAACATCTGCTTCATACTACACTGGTTTCCATAAATTAAGGAAAACTCAGAAAAATTATGATAAACAAGAAACTATATGAATGATTTTAATGAAATTTGATGGAAACATGAATTACAATGCTAGTTTCAGAATGGCATAAAATATTTTACACTAGAAATGTTTTTTGTCAAAAAATAACACTTACAGGAACTTGTCCAAAAATGAGGTGTCGGAATGCAACGGGCAAAGTTCTTTAATAAGGAGTGTGGTCACCCCTTACAGAAATGTAGGCACGACAGCGATGTTCCATGCTGTTTATGATGCTGTGAATCATCTCAATAGGAAGTAACGACCATTATACCTTTAAAGCAGTAATAAGCTCCCCCTTTGTTTCAGGTGGCGAGTTGAGGGCAGTAATACGTCTCCCTAGAGCATCCCACACATGTTCAATCGGGTTTAGGTCGGGAGATCGAGCTGGCCAATCCATGTGTATAAAGGTCTCCTCTTGAAGGTCTCTGAAAAACTCCGCAAAATCCCCGCTCTGCCCACGGTCAATAGGGGAACCGATGGGCTTGGAAAGACCGCCGTCCGTGGGAGGGGATGTTAAGCCATGTGCGGGAGAGCTATACCCTGTGCACGTTAAAGAACACGCTGGATGGCCTTGACGGGAGGTTGCCATCTGTCTCCCAACAGTTGTTCCATTGGGTACCTTCACCCAACCTTCTCTGAGCCTTCGGGTCCATGTGACCTGGTCGTTTAGTCTATGGTGTGCAAAAAAGTGCCGCTCAGAAGTAAAACAACCCAACCCAACCTCTTGAAGGTACTATTCCACTAGTCGAGCTCTGTGTGAATGAGCATTATCGTCTTGTAAGATGAATGTTTCACCTATTGCATCAGCGTAATAACGTACATAAGGGTCCAGGTTGTCATCTATACCTTTGAGCATTGAGGTTCCCACTCGTCAATACATAGAAGTCTGGGCGTCCACCTAAGGATATGCTACCCCAAGCACACACGCCTACCTCCGACGTAACCGTCTCTTTGACAGATGTTACTGAGATGATAGCGGTTACATTGTCTCTCCATATCAAACAATGTCTGAAATCACTCTGCAAGCAATATCTGGACTCATCTGTGAAGAGTACGGATCTCCATTTCTCTTCTATCCAGTTAACATGTGTGCGTCCCCAATTCAACCGCTCTCTCCTGTAACGTGACGTGAGTTGTATATAAATTTTTGGCTTAGGGTAAAGACCTCTCTCATAAAGCCTTCTAC
This sequence comes from Ryuthela nishihirai, assembly GCA_038380435.1. Taxonomy (NCBI): domain Eukaryota; kingdom Metazoa; phylum Arthropoda; class Arachnida; order Araneae; family Heptathelidae; genus Ryuthela; species Ryuthela nishihirai. The sequence goes on along the minus strand of JAWZYU010000019.1, from coordinate 32,287,674 downwards.
GTACAGTAGAAGCTGATAGAACCCTCCCAGTGGCTGCTGCAAGAGGGGATCATAGCTGAGAGGGAGTAGATATCCTGCTCTTTGGTGCTGTTTAATCGCAGATATCGGTCTTGTACAGCGGTCGTAACTCCAGTCCTTCCTCGGCTAAACCTCCGAGACGAGGAATCCGTGCTAAGAAATTGATTCCACAGTCTATGGACCACAGAAGGACTCACATTCAGCCATCGTGTCACGTCTGACTGACTTTGGCCTGCTTCGAGCCGGCCAATAGCTCTCCACCGCAGTTCACTTGGCAAATGATGTCTCGAGGTCATTCCTACAAAATGCTTATTTCGAAATTCTTTACTCACATTTACAACATAAAATAACGATCCACTCCAAAACACCCGTTTTCATACCGCTATCCGATTACGCAAATTGACGCAACCTGGACTAATTTGCATACGATATTCTCACTCGGCATTAGTTTACTGGTTACATGAACAAGTTTTGTGAGGATCGCACAATTTTTTGGCGAATTATCGCGATTTTTCTCATTTTTCCTTAATTTATGGAAACAATTGTAGATATCAACCTACTGAGCCTAGTATAGCCCAGCAAGCAAGCTACTGAGCCAACCACCTCCCATGAAAGACCAAATAGAGGAAGATACGGAAAATCCTGATGATGGAGTGAATGAAAAATTTACCTATAGCGCTCTATTTTTTCATCCGGGACCTATTCATTTTACTTTTATCGGAAAGATAAAAAAAAAAGCAGGTTAATAGAAGAGGAAAGGAGAAATAAAAAAATTGGAGGAAAAATTTTTTTTTTCATTTAAGAAGGGAAATACTTTAGAAAAAGAAGGGATTTCTGCATTTTAAATCTTAAGAATAAAATCTCATTAATATTAGAGATAGGTGTAGTGTTTTTGCATAGATAATATCAAAATTAAAGGAAATAATCGAGTAAGTGTTGGAAATAAAAAAAAATTAAATTTGACAGGTTGATAGAAAAATCGTATAACCCATAAATATGACGTAGTTTATTATCCTAAACCCCAACCTTTATTTATTAAAAATTCTCTTCACCCTTTCTAACGCCCCCTTTACTCTTTCTAATACTTCATGGAATTCAAAATATTTTTTTTCTGTATAAAACTAATTGAGATAATATAATTGTCATGAATACAAATTAAAGAGAATTTTTTTTCATCTATGAATTTCGAAACATCGATATACAAAGCATGCATATCTATGTTGATCTAAGAACTATTCGATATTCTGTTTAATCTGCTTTTTATCGAAAAACTCATGGAAACGTCCACTTAAATTTCTAAGACCTAAGTTGGGAACTACTGTCTTTGATGAATGCAAATTTTGTAATCCCACGCTATTGCAATAGTGTTTAAGGCCACAGAGTACAGAGTGCACTCATTTTAGTAAAGATCAAATGATGAACTGATTAATAATCCGTACTCGTTTTAACTGAAGTCAGTTAGGCGTTCTTTTTCCCAGGTGCAATGTGTGTTTATCGTTGAACATTACTTAAAGTCTCGCTGTTATAGAAACCGTCAGAATGAGGTACCATTTCTAAAATCTCCTATTCCTCATTTGAAACCTACCTCAAACAACATTTCGTCATGTCTCTTAAAACATCCTAAAAACCGAGTTATTACTTCAATGAATGAAGGCTGTGGTCATTTCCGTCTCATTTTACAATTTTAGGTGCACTCTGCATTTTCAGTTCATTTGTCGTTTTCTAATGATTAAAGCTTTATTTCTAATGGCGTAGATGACTTTCCGATCACCCCTTTACCTTGTCTTGGCAAATGTTTTAAACATTAGCGAAGTATCATCCTTCATCATTAAATTCGCCCTATCTTCATCAGACAAAACTTAAAATACAAAATCGCACTAACTTCATCAAAACGAACTTAAAATACAAATTCGCACTATCTTCATTAAAAAGAACTTAAAATGCAAATTCGCACTATCTTCATCAAAACGAACTTAAAATACAAATTCTCACTATCTTCATCAAAACGAACTTAAAATACAAATTCGCACTATCTTCATCAAAACAAACTTAAAATGCAAATTCGCACTATCTTCATCAAAACGAACTTAAAATACAAATTCTCACTATCTTCATCAAAACGAACTTAAAATACAAATTCGCACTATCTTCATCAAAACAAACTTAAAATACAAATTCGCACTATCTTCATCAAAACGAACTTAAAATACAAATTCGCACTATCTTCATCAAAACGAACTTAAAATACAAATTCGCACTATCTTCATCAAAACGAACTTAAAATGCAAATTCGCACTATCTTCATCAAAACGAACTTAAAATACAAATTCTCACTATCTTCATCAAAACGAACTTAAAATACAAATTCGCACTATCTTCATCAAAACGAACTTAAAATACAAATTCGCACTATCTTCATCAAAACGAACTTAAAATGCAAATTCGCACTATCTTCATCAAAACGAACTTAAAATACAAATTCTCACTATCTTCATCAAATAAATAAAATAAATAAATACCCCCTCAAGCAGCTGCTTGCCACAGAGGTCTGACAGGAGCCTGTCAGTTTATATGCCAAAGTAGAAGATCTGAGAGGATGGCAGGACCTCAGCAGAAAAACAACACATACAACCATGCCTTATCCGGGGCTCGAACCCAGGTCCCTTAGATCAGTAGCCAGGCACGCTAACCACTCGGAACGAACTTAAAATACAAATTCGCACTATCTTCATCAAAACGAACTTAAAATACAAATTCGCACTATCTTCATCAAAACGAACTTAAAATGCAAATTCGCACTATCTTCATCAAAACAAACTTAAAATACAAATTCGCACTATCTTCATCAAAACGAACTTAAAATACAAATTTGCACTATCTTCATCGAAAGGAACTTAAAATACAAATTCTCACTATCTTCATCAAAACGAACTTAAAATACAATTAACTTTCAAGGAAAAATTTCTTAAGACGAGCAATTAGAGATATTTCCTTAACGAAGGGTCTGATTTAGTAATTCTTGTGCTCAGGGCACTTGAAGATTTTGCTCACCTCCCCCCTTCTCATTCATGTTGTTAGAGGGGAAGAAACAGAAATGTAAATGAATAAAAACGACGATATTATACTCCTTTCTTTTTCTAGTATTATATTGTTGTCAATTTGGAATTTTGAACAAGTTCAAAATATGTCAATTTTTCAAAAAAAAAAATATATATATATGCTGTGTAATAGTAAAAAAGGGGAACCTGTTCGTGGTAACTGGGATTCCTTGCCACCCACCCCCTAATCTGGCTCTGCTTTGCTTTAACGGACTTTCACACATGGAAATAAAACAAGCAACATTAAGCGATATTCGTAGAAATAACGGCAATATTGGCAAATCTAAATTAAAAAGTAATATAGTTTCATTTTGTTAGAAAGTCTTTTTGATTTAGAATGAATATGTTTCATATTATGTGGAAGGTGGAATTCATAATACGACTCAGTAATAAATGCTATTGTTGTACCACCTTTTATGAAATTTTGGTGTAGGTATTTTCATATTTCCTGGCTCTTGCAAGAATACGTGCAAGACCCAGGAAACCACGTGGTTTCCAACAGTTCTAGGCTGGACGTCCCGTTTTTTTTTTTGACTAATGCCCCCCTTTATACAAGGCTGTCTTAATCTAAGAAGTACAGTGGACCCCCGATATAACGCGCATGTCGGGCGGGAAACAACACCCGCGTTATAAGGTGACCGCGTTATACAGAGCGGCGCGGTGGCGACACAATAAATTTCACACTGTAAGCTTTTCCTTTACTCATCATGCATACAATAATTAAACACTATTCAAAATACATGCAGAAACTCAATACATACACAATTACTCAATACACAGTAACAAAAAAATGCGATACTCACTAACGCCCCACGGACCTGTATAAGCATGTTTGAACTTATCGCGAACTTCGCCCGCGCTATAACCGAGTGCGCGGTATAGCGAGCAGCGCTATAACGAAGGTCCACTGCATTTGATATTCTATTTAATATATTTCCAGAGAAAATATCAAGAAAACGTTACCGTTGATAGTCACTGGTGTAGACCATTGTCGTTTAGTAAAGAAACTGGTAATCCCATCTCACAATAAACAGGCAGCAAAACGAAAAACTATTATAAAAGGAAATGGATATTATCAAAAATCATCTGATTATTGTGCCAATGGAAAACTATATTTAAAATAGAATTTGGAAATTTATACGAAAACTTGCTACTGGAGAGAAATTAAAAATCTCTCGAAACGATCACTGAACTCTGTCTAAATTTGGATTTTCAATAAATTCTTTCAATATTTAAAGTGTTATAGGGTTGGGTTGTTTTATCTCTGAGCGGCACTTTTTTGCACGCCATGGGCTAAATGGCCAGGTCACATGGACCCGAGGCTCAGAGAAGGTTGGGGAGAGGGACCCACTGGAACAGCTGTTGGGAGACAGATGGTAGCCTCCCGTCAAGGCCATCCAGCGTGTTCTTTAATGTGCACAGGGTATGGCTCTCCCGCACACGGGGCCACGGCTTAACGTCCCATCCGACGGACGGCGGCCTTTCCAAGCCCATCGGTGTCCCCTACTGACCGTGGGCAGGGCGGGGAATTTTGCGGAGATAAATCTCAACGCTAACCCAGCTGGGACTCGAACCTGGAAACTACAGATTGCGAGCCTGGCGCGCTACCGACTGAGCCACCCCCGCCCCAAAGTGTTATAGAAGCCTAAAAACATTTAATGCCAGTATTGTCTTCTAATGTTTTAAAGTTTTTATTAAAATTTACTTCAAATTCTAAATTAAAGCACAATAATAACTATTATGAAAAAAAATATAATAAGAGTAATTTTAGAAGTTTATGCAATGATCTTTTTTTCTTCAGGTTTTTAAATTTCGACGAGAGATAGGACGAGCATAGCAACAATGTTTGCTGGTAAATGTTTTATCTTTAATAGCGTTTTAAATACTAAAGTCAAGTCCACGTGATATGGAAGTATGCCAATACTTTTGATAGTAATGTTACGACAGATGAACGTGCTACAGTGAATTTATGATAAACGTGTCATGAACGCTCGCGTATGCTTCTGCGTGAGAATTATGTAACCAACGAATTGGAAAACAGAACCGATCTGAAAAATAGGAAGGATAGAATTGTTGTTGGAGTTGTGGATATCCGAAAGGAGGCATAATTAGTTTCAGTATGTATGCGATGGGTGTAGAAAGTGAATAAGCATTTTATATGGTGAGTGCGCGGAAGGTTGATTAGTGTATTGGTGTGGATCGCGTTGGTAGAATTGAGATAATGATTCGTAGATCGTAGATCGTTACATCATAAAATGAAGTACCATGTACAATAGTACCCATAACCTTCTTCATCTGAAAATATGCCTAATTGGCATCAGTTTGAAAAAACAAACAAAAGTAATCCACACAATGATGGGGCCCAAAGGGCAAAAGAACATAAAACAAAAGAGTAGTAATGATGCACAAGAGACCTAAAATGCTAACTTTCTTTAGCGAAAGCCATCATCTTAGGCCTCTTGTATCTGTTAAGGACTTCATGATCGTAGGCCAGAAGGCAGGATATGATCTCGTGCGGGTTTCTCTGCACTGACTCGTAGAAACCTCGCGACACAAACTTAAGATATGTGTAAATATGATCAATGCCCAGATCTTTATGCAATTGTCTATTGGTTACAAACCAAGGGGGCATTGACCACACATCGCAGGATTTTATTCTGCAAGACCTGTAATCTTGTGAATGTTCGTGGGAAGATAATGATTCTTCTGAAAGTTTATCTTTGTATGTATTATTATAGAGTTTCGTGCCGGTTGACTTTGTTATAAATAATTTCATCCATGCTTTTGTAATAAATTGCATTGAATTGTAATTTTCATTAACATAGTTTTACTTTAAATCGCGCTCTATGCTCATCCATTTTAATAGTAACAATAAAGTATATACCTAATTGGTAATAAAAGAAGCCTACCAAACATTTCCCAATTTGTCCTGAAATGAGTAATTTTGTTCCAAAGGTCTATTTCCTTTTGATTAAAAACAACTTCCTAATGATAAACGTACTTAATTTAATGAAAGTTGATTAAAACAATTTTTAATGACAAACGGTAAGGAGATTAAGGTATTCTTCATTAGAGTAAAATTCTGAATCTCATGTACTGTGCAATAGATGATGATTTTTCACGTATTAAATCTGCTGTTAGCTTCCATGAATGATGAAATCCGTAGTAATTCGGCGTGTAGTGTCAATGGCATTTTCTTATACAACTCTATATAAAGTATTCGAATGAGATTCCAACTCTACTAGCGTTGAGATTTATTTTCGCTAAATTCCCACCCTGCCCTCGTCAGTAGGGGACACCGACAGGGCTTGGAAAGGTCACTGTCCATTGGATAGGACGCAAAGCCATGGCACCTTGTGCGGGAGAGCTATACCTTGTGAACGTTAAAAAAAAGCTGGATGGACTTGACGGGCAACTTACATCTGACTTCTAAGTCTGTTCAGTAAGTCCTTTCCCCCGACCTTCTCTGAACTCTTGGGGTCCTTGTAACCTAGCCATTTGGAGCATTGTGCGCAAAAGACTGCCATTCAGAGGTAAACAACCCAACCAACTAATAATATTCCACTTTTCGCAAAAATCGATTCATACTTATGTTTAGTAGATATATACGTTAGCATGATATTAGAATTTTTTGTGGTGTTTGATAATTAATAAAAGTTTCGTCTTCATTACTCTAATTCAGCACTTCCCGTTTCTCCGTATAGCATACTCCTGAAAACTTGAGCTTTAGACTCTCTTTGATACCTTAATGTGGAACATAGGTATTAAAGGTTTTGTTCCATATATGTTGTCAGCATAAAAGTGTTAAAAACCACAATTTTGGGAACGTTGATCTCATTGTTACTTTGGCGAAGGTCTTGGGTAGGCTAATGATTAGTAGTTTTGGATTGAAACCTAAGGTCAATGAAATTTGAATCTCTATATTGCAAAATAATATGAATGGTTAGAACATGGCTGCCACAGCTGATTATTGGCTCCGAGTGTGGAAAATTTTATTGTTTTCCTTTGACTGCGATAGTTGCGTTTTTTCATTCGAATTATTAATTTATGTATGACTGCCTACCTCTACTGTTTCTGATCTTACAGTATTTTTACATACTTTATAATAATTGTATATACATTTTTTTCTGGCCATCACCGGTGATGAAAAACCACTGGTGAACAACACCGGTGATTTTTCTCACCAGATCACCATTCCTCCAACACACCCTACACCGCTCCCCGACCATAATATATACCTCTTCTTCACCACACACTTTTCCCGAACTACACCATACACCACTCCCCTACCACAATACATACATCCCCCTCACCACATCAAATACTATTCCTTAGTCACATCACACAAGCTATTCATTTACAACATCACACAAGTTATTCATTTACCACATCACACACCATTTCCCTCATTACATCCCACACACTTTTCCTCTACCACACCACACACATTCTCCTCATCCAATTAACTAACATTCTAAGACCAAGCATTTCTTATCTAAAAAATAATGATCACATAAAAACGAAAGGAGAACAATTGAATTTTAAATTTGGTATTCTATAAAAATGCCAAATAGATCAATATTTGTTTATAGCTATCCCTTGGAAATAATGCTCTACTTCCGTTTGAGAAAAACTACTCTACAGTTCGTGTTAGGATCTGCTATTGCATATTTATCAAAATGTCACCACATTTGTTACGTAAAATTCTGTCGAGATTTTGAAGTTCCATAATCTTCTTTAAACAACAAGTAATAATCAGTCATAATCAGTCAGTAAACCAAATGGATTTGCAAAGGAAACAAAGTAAGTTGAAAATTTCACAACTGACAATCATCGACCCCTTCCAACCCAAACTTAATGAACAGCCACTAATATAAAAATTGCTTGTTTAAAGAGCCTCAGGAAAAATACTCTACTTAAAAACAAAAAAGCTTCTATGAGTAATTACTTGAAAAAAAAAGACTAAATCAGAAAATATACGTTTATAATAAGTACTATTTGAAACGTCAAAAATAGTTTAGTTATGCACCTAAAAATGTTGGTAATAAAATTGGAAGAAATGAAACATATTCAGTTTATTAAAGATTTGCTTTTATGATCCGCAAGTTCTTTGGCAATGAGCCATTGGTTGGGCGGGCCTTATAGAGATGCATCTTCACTTATTAGAGCCCATGTTGAAGAAAACAATTTTTTCATCTAATAATTGCAACGATTCCATTAGAGACGAATATTTTAAAACCTGAAACTGTTTACTAGACTGATAAATAAAAAGATTGAGCTACGGAAACCCATTAATATGATTCATTGTGAAGAATGGAAAGAAGTCATATCAAGAACGAACAGATTTTATAACGACTTTTAAATTAAGTCCACGTGTAGTCTTCTATATTCATACAACACAGAGCAAATTCTTCAGTTCGATAATAAACAGAATTTCGTTTGACAAAAAGTCTTCATTATTTCGGATGATGGAGCATTTTTCCCTTTCTTCCATTGCTGGTACTACTAACCTAGCCAGGTAAACAACTACATGATTGCCTCACATTGAAAACTATAACAGCAACACTTTCCAGTCGGATGTGGAGAGTGTTCACCGGTCAATACGCGCGGGGGGAGGACACGTCATTTCCGTCGTGAATGTGGAGCACAATGAGCCGAACTGATTTCAATGACAAAAGGCGAGCTTGGAAAGCTAGCGAAACTAAATAAGTGGGTGCATCGTCGGAAAGTCATTGTTATTTACCTCAGCAAAGGAACAAAAAAAAAAGATCAAGGATCGGATGTGCTTAGTTTCTACATGTGCGCTCAAGTTTAATTGGTTACGCTTATTAAGCTATGTCAACAGTTTTTTTTTTTGCGTGTGTGGTTTTGCTTCTACTGATGCATTTACGAAGGAATTTCAAGGATGCTTTAATTTCAGTCGTGTTTATATTTTTTACGATTTTTCATAAAGATTGAACTTCGCAATTTATAAATTATTCATAAGCCTACCATTTCCTTTTTAGTGTGTCTCTTCATTTAGAAACCGCCACAGTGGTTGGAGAACGAAGCAAACCTCACTGCTGGCGAAATGCTTTCATTAATGCGCAATGCATTTTTTAATCCTAGGCTTATATCTTCCTTTACATAATTACCTCAAATGAAAAGGCTACATTTCATACACTCCCCTGCCAAAATATTATGAATGTTACAAGATTATATTAATGCGAATCTTAATTTAAAACATCTATAACTTCTAAACTATTCATTTAATGGAAAAATGTAACTGATGATATATTAAAGATCATATTCAATTCCACTTAAATATCGATTTTTCAAACAATATTCGTTTAGTATTTAAAAAATCATGGGAGCTGGAATATTTCACAACAGTAATGCTTCATGAGACTTTACCTAATAAATTAATTAAAATTTAAATAATAAGTGTTGTTTCAAATCATTTAATTAGATAATTATACTTTTAGAAATACGTGCAATTATTATTCCAGTATTAGACAATTATGAATATGTTTTATAAAATAAGTTATTGTTAAATATTACAGCTTCTGTAATTTTAAATGCTGAAAGAATATTGTTGAAAATCGAGAACTAAATAGATTTGTTATTGATCTTTAACTTATCTTCAACGCATTTTTCTATTAAATCGATATTTTAGATGCTACAGAATTTCGAAGTCAGATTCCCATTGATATAACATGGAAAATCGAATATTTTGTTAGAGCAGCGTGTATAGGCTTTTTTATGAACTCACGTCTCATCCTAAACAGGGGTCTCAAAAGCGCGGCTTGTGAAATGGTTTTGTATGGCCTACAAAGTAATATGTTCTATCGTAATCATGGTACAGAACTGTAACCTTAACTGGTACAGAACTGTAACAGAAAGCTTGGATCGATTACATTAGTATGGAGAATACGATTTCCTTAGCTGAAAATGAAACCACTACAAAAGAATTTTAAGTTTAAATTTTGCTATTAAAAGTACAAAACATTCAAATAATAAAATAAAACAATATAAGTAATTAGGTATTAAAATGAAACGCTGCCCCCCTGTCTTGAAAAGTAACTGATTTTATTCCTACATTATTTGAGTTTGAAACCCATGTGATAAAGTTTTAATATGGTGATAGAATTTATATACGTCGTAAATAATAACCACGGTGTGTCTAATGACTTTATTTGAGATATTCATACGATATTGGCCGGCGTTAACTGGTGATTTGAAATTTACGATATGACTGTGAAAAAACCGTCCTTCAGTGTAATTTAAAGCTTTGAACTTAGAATTCGACTGCACAGAAAGAAAATAACCTTTCAAACGCTGACTAGTAAGTATTAACAAATTAAAGATCGGGATGTAAATTTTATAAAATTCTAGGATATGACGCGAATGATTTAAATTTTAAGGGTTAGACGTGAATTCTAGAAAACTAACAAAGTAAGATTTTCTGATTTTATTCTTTAATTTTCCAGAATACCCTTTTCCCATCTTCTCTGAGTCTTTGGGATGCTTTATATGTGCATAGATTTAGCTCGCTTCGATAAAAAAAAATAGTGCTTATCAGCCCACAATCAAATTCAAGCAAGAATTCAAATGTTGTAAAATTCAAGAGGGAAACATGAATACAAGAAAATTCAATATAAAGAGTTAATTCTGAAAATTTCAAAAGAATAAAAAGTGAAGATTCTAAGCCGAAAGTGAAGATACTAAAGATCAATGATCATAAGTATTGGGTGGAGGGAGGGGGGAAGAAAACCGTTTGCACAGGTGGTAAAGCTAGAAGCTCGCTATCTATAGTTCCCAGGTTCGAGTCCCATCTGTATCAGCACTGAGATATGTGTCCATCCTACCCTAGGTTGTGGCACCTATGGACATGGAAAGGACTTAGTCCATCTGATGGGATTTTAAGACAGGGCACTTTGTGTAGAAGAGGCATAACCTGAGCATGTTAAAAAACACGACGGATGGTCTAGACGGGAGGCTACCATCTGTCTACCTCTGTCTCCTTGCTCCAACCTTCTCTTGGCCCTTTGCGTCCTTGTGACCTGGTAGCTCAGAGTTTAACAACCTAACTCTTAAGCATGGTCTCAATTTTACAAGTTTTGCAACCATAACTTTAATGATATCATTTTTTTTCCTACATAAAAAATTCAAATCGACTGAAGTACTGATATCTTATTCTGTGTAAGTTGTGCAGACTCACTGCAGTCAATGTATTACATACATATCTCATATTGATATACTGCAGTAATGGTTTAATTCCTGCACATGTACCACTTGTCGCAATGTTGCAGAATTTGAGTTTAAATTGAGAGAGTTGAAAACATTGGACATGATTTCCTTTCATTTGGCACTCTTTCTAAGAAATCTAAACTTCAGCTAATAATCATTTTTGAACCCCTTGATTTAGTAGGTCTCACAGTAACTTCTGAAGAAGTACCTAAACTTGGAGGTTCAAAATGCTCGTGGTAAATAATATCTGCACCTCATTATCATGGTAAATAATATCAGCATCTCATTATCATGGTAAATAATATCTCCATCCCATTTTTATGCACTATTCTTGAAACGTTTCACCATTTCTGATATAGGGTGAATCTGAAAAAGTGGGCAAAACTTTACGGGGTGGTAGAACGCAGCTATACGAGCAATATTCGTCATAGAATGTATGGTCGGAACGCAAACGGCGAGCCTCTAGGTGGCGTTGGAAATGGTATAAAAGGGTCGGTCCTCACTTGCATTCCCGTCCGCCGCACCGTACACAAAGTGCATATCCGCCATTTCGTGGTTAGTATAACCAGCCATCTTCTCGGCAATCCACGGTAGAAATGCCGTTGGGTGCGATCATCTGTACATCGCTTCGTGATGGTTAACGTGGTTGATAATAGTTTAAACTCTGGTGTATCCATTCATGCCACCTTTTGTTTTTAAAAGAAATTATGTATGAGGCAGAGAAGATCAATCTGCTCGATCCTGGCACTCTAAGAGTTAAGGAAGCGGATACTGCCCAACACAAAGGACAGAGATAAGCTAGAATCTCAATGAGATTTGTTCCGGTTTCTTATGCAGCATACGAAAACACACACCAGGGTTTGGGTTGTTTTACCTCTGAGCGACACGTTTTTGAACAGAATAGTCTAAATGACCAGGTCATTAGTATCTGAAGGGCTCAGAGAAGATTGGAGAAAGGAACCCACAGGACAGATGTTAAGAGACATACGAGAGACTCCCCTCATGGCCATCCAGCGTGTTCCTTAACGTTCACAGCGTATGGATCTTATGTACACGGGCTACGGCTCTCCAAGCCCATCGGTGCCCCCTTTCTGACCGAAGAGGGGAATTTTATGGATATAAACCTCAATGCTGGCACATATGAGACTCGGAACTGGAAACTGCAGATTATGATCATGGCGTACCATCGACGTAGCCAACCACTGCCCCCAGTAGTCACTGTAACCATTATGTCAGGTAATGTATATGCTCCAACACTATACGTTCCAGCAGACGCCAGTGGTCAGAGCTCTACTCTCCGAGTCGAACTAAAGAGAAAAGTCCGTCTATGCTGACAGTCCAAAAACTCTCGAGAGCAAGAATTCTTGAGTGCCTTGGAAAGCTCGAACATTTTGCGTATGGAAAATGTAAATTGCAATACTTTTTATTGTTTTAAATGTATGATTACGAATCTTATTCATGCTGTTTTAAGTGTTCATAATAGAATATTGGAGAACTGCATACAAGAAATGTCTCCAAATTTAAGGCTGAGAAAAAATAAAAGTAGTGCAATAGTAAAACTTCAATAGGCACTTTAACAGCAAATTAAATTTATATTAAATTTAAGCTAAAATTCCATTCGGCGCTGTGAATACGGAACACCAGTATTCAAAGAGGAAAAAAATTATATTTTTTTAACCAACTATTACCTCTTTAAATAAAAATAAATAAAATACCCCCTCAAGCAGCTGCTTGCCACAGAGGTCTGACAGGAGCCTGTCAGTTTATATGCCACAGTAGAAGATCTGAGAGGATGGCAGGACCTCAGCAGAAAACAACATAAACATCCATGCCTTACCCGGGCTAAAGGGGAAATTAAAACTAATGCAAAATTCAGAAAATGCGAATAGTAAAATGCTATTAGCGTCTGTTCGATTAAAAAAAAGTGTATTTTTCGTCTTAAAACAAAAAGTTAAAATTCTACAGGAAAATAATAACTCATTTTTCGGAAACGATTAAAAACGATTAAATAGAAATTTGCTGTTATCTGTGGAAATATATGCAAAATTTTGATTTACAATATGCTAATAATTTTAATGAATGTGTCGTATATTCAATGTTATTGTAGTAATATGGCAATGCATTTCATTTAAGGTTGCTTATTAGTGATATCTTTATATTCAAGCTAATAGGGGAGATATCATCTCATAACTAAGCATTAACAGAAATACATTTCTAACAAATGAGCATGAACATCGCTATATAATCATAATGATTACGAGTCTCGCTATGTAAATGAACATTAAGGATGAATATCGCTATCTAATCGTAATGATCATGAACATCGGTCTACATGTTAGCTTGACTTTCACCTATTATAACTGTAGCCACTCATCATAAATTAAAGAACTTAAAACGAATTGAAGAAAATAATTTGTTGAAACTATACCCAATAAATCCAAAAGTATAATTTTACTTAAAAGCAATATTCTTTTAATATTTTATTTACAGGGGGAAAAAATTCATTTCTTTACTTATGAATCTATAACTGGAAATGTTTATTAACTTCATCATTAGAATGTGAAGTTCATTTTAAATTTCTACAGAAAAGATCTGTTCAATTTTCTGTTCAAGAATCATTCAATTTTCTTTCGTCTTAAAAGAAACTTCAGATAATTTTGTTTAAAATGGAATCTTATTTTAAGAGAGACTTTGAGTGGAAATATTTTTAATTAATTTTCGAAATTTCTGGATCATAGTCATCATTTATTTCATTTTATACTACAAACTTTACTGTCTCGAAATTTTTTTATCTTGAATTTTTTTTCATAATGTAGTCACCCAAATTGCAAGAAAATTGACACATTGTATATTCCAAGCAAAAACGCATTTTAACATAAGTTTATTTTTCTTGTAATCGTTAGACAGTTATAGATGTTAAAATGTAATTTTTTTGTTTATTTTGCTGTTCGTTTGGGGGAAATATTTGTTAATTTTTAAATTTCAATAGAATTAGGAATTACTCTGTTAAATTATGTAAAAGTGTCCAATATAGGAGAGCAAAAAGTTCCACAGCAATATTCCGAATAATTTACCAGACACTCTTCCTTAGAAACAGCACATTTCAACGTTTTGAAGACAGGGGTCACTGGTCCCGTAAGAAGGCGAATCATTAAGAAAAAGCGAAAATCCATGATTTTTTGATTTTTTTTGGGGGGGGGGAGGTGTCTTGAATCGTCTTCACGTTGTTGTTTCTTTACTAAAACAAAGATTAGCTAAAAATTAAAAATGTTTGCAGAGGAATAATTTCCAAAACTTCTTTTGTCTTAGTTTTATATTGATTTTCCAAAATTACCTCTACTTGACTTTAATAAAATAAATTATTATTATCATATTATTATTATTTCAAAGAGAAATAACAGATAGACACATGATTTTTGTTTGTCTTTTTTCAAATCTTGAAACATTTAATTGAAGAAAGACAATTTGATTAAGATAAACACACAAGAAGAATACATACAAGAAGAATACATTTTATTAAGATAAACTTAATAAGATTTGAAACAAATGTTGAGCGATTGTCCCAACTGTGAGCATCTTAAAATTACAAATCACGTCAATTCTGACGTGATCTGACGTGTTACATATTATGGATATAATTATCCGTCATATATCATATCCATATATCATGGATTTAATTATCCGTTATATATCATATCCATATATCATGGATATAATTATCCGTCAGAAAGTATTCGTGTCTGGCACATAGTATCCACAGGATTTTATTTGTTGCTATAATATAGACAAAGTTGGCGATATTAGAGAAACGCAAATTTTATCGTAATTTACAAAGTTTGTAAGGAAGTTCTACAGTTCTATAATGAATAATTCGGGAACCACAACTACATTTACTGCAATTTTTCTTATTGCAGCCGCAGGCTCAGAAAATATTACTTGTGAGTCCCGTTGAAAGAAAGGTTGTGTACCACTGCTTAACACATCTTAAGCAAAATATCAAAGTATCGATCACGAGTTTGGTAAAATGCAACTACAGATGAAAAATAGTTGTGTTTTCTATCCATTCGTATTGAATTTGAGTTTAATTTTTTTTTATCTTAAGTTAAAAATGAAGTTAAACAGTATCATTATGTTTTAAGTAATTTCAATGTGGTCCAGAAGTTAGGTATAAAATCAGTTTTATTGTATACCTATAGATATAATTCAGTTTTTATAAAGTTTTTTCTTTTCTTTCCAGATTTCCCGCCGAACAATTTGTATGATGCCATCGCTTTGCAAGAAATAAAAAGTGCAAAAAATGTTGATAATAGCCCACTCGGTTTTCAGATTACAACGATATTATTCATCAGTGTAAGCAACAGTTTATTCAGCTTTAAAAAGCAACAAGACATTGGTTATAGACTTTATCTGAAATAACTGTGGTATAACGAATGATATAATGCTATTAGAAACATGTATGAAACTGGTTGATGTCTGAAAACAATTCTTCAATTTAATATCATCATGAATTTGCCATATAAGTAAACGTCTAGGATCAAAAATGCAATTAACTTTTTCCATCAAGAAACTCAAATAATACTTTAAGGCCAATACATAATGCATTAACTCTAGTGTAAATGCTTGACAGTATTGTATATAACACGCAGGTCGTGTCTTGTGTACAGAATGTGTATATAACACATCATGACATGCTTGTACATATATCAACGTATTTAAAGTGGTTTTTCTTTTCTGTACATATATACATCAAAACAATCGTGTTTTGTTTACATCATATTTCTGTATTTTATTTACATTTGGTGTATTTGTTAATATTACTGTATCATCGTGTTGTTTTATGGTTGGGTTTCAAGAACAAAAAGTAAAGTTCGAAATTGTTTAAAGAAAATTGTGTCTTTGTTTTTCCTTACAAAGTGTTGCATTATCGTTTTACAGCTTGTTGTAACTTTAAAATTTATTAATTATTCTCCGATCTTGAGATACTAATCATTATCTAAACACTCTTAAATCTAGATTAATACTCCAACAACATCTAAAAAGCTTTAAAATTTGATTAATTCTCCAACGATATCTAAAGCCCCGAATTCTAAAGGACTGGTTTTTGCCTAATTCGATAGCGAGTCAGGCTCGTAATCTGCTATTCCCAGGTTCAAATTCCAACCATGATTTCGGTGAGAATGGGTACACACACTGTCCCCGTTAAAAAACAGGCTGGATGATCATACCTGTATTTTTCATCCGCCTCTTAACAGCTGTCCAGAGCGTCCACTTGACTTAATCTTCTTTGAACACTTGGGGTTTCCTTGTAACTTGGCCATTTAGTCCATTGTGTGCATGAAACAGCTGATCGAAAGCAAAACAACGCAACTCATTTCAATTTACAAACTAAAAACCATCTAGCTGGTACCTTTCATACCCATATAGCAATTTCATTTATTTTTGTCGTAATAGGAAAATACTGCAGTTTATTAAAGAATTGTTTAGTAAATATTACAATCAAACAATAATTTCCTCTTTCTGACACACATCAGAAAGTGGAATTATATGTACCTCCTCCTCCTCCTCCTCCTCCTCCTCCTCCTCCTCCTCCTCCTCCTCATCATCATCATCATCATCATCATCATCATCATCATCATCATCATCATCATCATCATCATCATCATCAAGCAGCCATGGTTATGGAGGTCCAACCAGACAGTGCAATTTAGTTCTCAAAGCAAGTCTGTCCTAAGCTATATCTACTGCATCTGCACACCTGCACACCAATTACATCTACACCACTGCACACCAATTTTAATAAGGTCCTGTTTGACATTGTCTGCCCACCGCATCCTAGGTCTTCCCTTCCTTCTAAGGCCTTTAGGCACACTATTCATAACCCTATTCGCCAATCTATAATTATTCATACAGGCATCATGGCCAAACCAACGAAGTCTCTTTCTGCACAATATGCTGCTTAAAGGAGGTTGCAAACTCCTTTGCCTAACCTCATCATTAGTTACAAAGTTGAACCACCTAATGCCCAAGATACTGCGCAAGCATCTAGAATCAAAAGCATCTAATTTCCTGTTATCTTGTTTACAAAGTGTCCAAGTTTCACTACCATAACTAACCCTAGAAAGAACCAAACTATTATACAGTCTAAGTTTAGTCTTTAGGTGTATACGCCTATTTCTATACACTCTCCGTAGATTCTTAAAAGTCCCGACAGAAATCCCTATTCGTCTGTTAATCTCATGCCGCACATCACCATTATCTGTTACATAGCTCCCAAGATAATTAAACTGTGACCCCTGCTCAAGACTGCAACCATTCAGATTAACTGAATCACAGCCTGCCTGACCAATTTTCATCACTTTAGTTTTCTCTCTGTTTATAGCCAAACCTACTCTACTACCAGTCTCATCAACAGTTCGAATGAAAGAGTTCATCTCATGAACATCATTTGCCAAAAGGGCTAAATCATCAGCATAATCTTAATCAGAAATTTTAGTATCTCCAGACCATTTAAGGACAAAATCTTTCTCTTGCAGTGGATTTCGCATAACATAATCAATAACCAAACTAAAGAGAAAAGGAGACAAAATGCACCCTTGTCGAACACCAGAAGTAATGTTAAACCAATTGCTACAAGCCTTACCAACTCTCACACACGACTCAGTGTTATTATAGAGAGCTTTCATTATGTTAACTAACTTGTGTGGTATACCATATGATCTCACAATCAACCACAAATTATGACGATCAACAGAGTCGAAAGCCTTTTTGAAATCAACAAAGCTAGCAATCAAAGGTTTCTGAAACTTTAAACATTTCTCAAGAATCTGCCTAAGTGAAAATATCTGATCCACACATCCCCTACCACTTCTGAATCCACATTGCTCATCACGCAATTGACTGTCAACCAGATTCTTAATTCTATTAAGCACAATCATGGAAAGAACTTTACTGGAACAGAGAGTAGGCTGACACCCCTATAGTTATCACAAGAACTGCGATCACCTTTTTTGAAAATAGGGATAATAATAGCTCTGGTAAAATCTTTAGGAACCATGCCTTTATCATAAAAGATATTCAAAATTTCAGTCATCCAAGTGGTAACCGAAACATTCCTAGCTCTAAGCATTTTCGTAGTAATTTCATCTATCCCTGGGGATTTATGAAGTTTAAGTTTAGAAATAGCCAAAATAACTTCAGATTGTGTTATAGGCCAACATTAAAGCCACCAATGCATCTATCATCATTGCAAACAATAGGAGTAGAACTAACAACATTGTTTAGAACATCACTGAAATGCTCAGCCCACCTAGCCATGACAGAATCCTCACCTTCTCTAACCTTACCTTGTTTATCCTTCAATCCCTGTATACCTGTACAATAAATAAAAATAAATAAATATCCCCTCAAGCAACTACTTGCCACAGAGTTCTGATAGGAGCCTGTCAGTTTACACGCCACAGTAAAAAGTCTATGAGGAAGGCCCGACTCCAGCAGAAAGACAACACAAACATCCATGCCTTACCCAGGGCTCCAACCCAGGTCCCTCTGATCAATAGCCGAGCAGCTAATCACTCGACCACGTTTTACCAAGAACAAATCTCTATGAAAAACTGACAAATATTTACTAATGTACAGATTAAATAAAGGAATAAAGTATAATATATATACTACATTATCCCAATAGTAATATATGGTTCAAAAACCTGGATAATAAAGAAAATAGGGAGAATAAAAAAACTGTTAGATTTCTAAAATTAAATGCTTTAAGAAATCAATCGTATGCACTTAACAGACAAAAGAACAAATAAAATTAAATTCGAGAGGAATCGTAGAAACAGTAATCGGAAAAATTCGAAGAAAGAAAATCTCATTTCGTTACGTTCATGAAAATTGAGAAACAGAGATAACGAGTTACACCAAGGAATAAATCGATTGAAAATGAAAGAATATTAGGGACCAGGCCCGGTCTAGAAAACACTCAGGTAGGGGGCAAGAAACACAATCTATCCGAAAAAATGCAAAAGGGAGACCAAAAGATTTCATTTCCAATGCACTATACTAAAATTTCCTCCTCCGTTTTACGGGGTTTTAAAAAAGTTCTTGAAAAATGCACAAAATATAAAAAACAATTTTTTTTTGCCTCTTTTACTATTACTCGCATTATAAAAGAAGGGTGGTGGTCATGGCCCCCTTGATCCCCTCCATTAGATCCGGCCCTGCTAGGGACTATAGAAATATACGTAATTAACATCTGAAGGAAATCATTGGAAATCAATAGCTCATAGAAGACTCAATTCGTGCAAGACTCAACATGTTCTAACTTGAAAACTAGAAAAAGAAAAAATCACCTCTGGTGAATATGGAAAGCTCATTTTCAAACAAAATGAAATATTAAATTTTATAAGTTTTTCACCTTCTAACTGTGCAAATTCAAATAAATGGATGATTCGCGAAAAGCATATGGTAATATTTTATTGGTAGCTATGCAACCCAAAAGGAATCTTGTCATTTATCTCTTAAAACAAAGCATGGCTCCTCCCTCCCTCCATAGAGGTAAGGGAAACAAACTGTGGTGTCGATGTTTTCGTATTTTCATATTGATTACTCTCTAAAGGTGTAAATTAAAACTATTAGGAGATTCGAAAAATGACGATCCTAGTATTTCATTAGTACTACCCTTAATCAATCCAAAGATGCCTTCATTTATCCCTCAAAACGGAACAAAACGGAAAAAAATAACTTTTACAGGTGAATAAATGGAAGACGAGAAAGAGCAAAGTGTAGCTCGTTTTAGGAAAAACAGCTAATGAAGACTCTTTTTTCTCTCAACAGAATGATGGTCACCACGTTTCCCATTAAATACACCAACAGGTTGATCTCAACGCTTTGAAAAACAATGGATGGAATAATGATAGCCAAGGACTGTAGTTAAACCTGATCTCCAAAAAACTCAAAATTAACTACACTGACTCACCAAATTCTTATACTTCGTCATATGTATCGTGATACAGTTCCGAAATTTCAAAGTTTTCAGTTCCTTCTCGTAGTTCTCGTTAAAATGGATTTTGAAGTCTGCTAGCGGTCATCTCTCTCAGCTGATGAAATGTATCAGCTCTGTTTTGCCTTGCAGTCATCTCTCTCAGCTGATGAAATGTATCAACTCTGTTTTGCCTTGCAGTCATCTCTCTCAGCTGATGAAATGTATCAGCTCTGTTTTGCCTTGCAATCATCTCTCTCAGCTGATGAAATGTATCAGCTCTATTTTGCCTTGCAGTCATCTCTCTCAGCTGATGAAATGTATCAGCTCTGTTTTGCCTTGCAGTCATCTCTCTCAGTTGATGAAATGTTTCAGCTCTGTTTTGCCTTGCAGTCATCTCTCTCAGCTGATGAAATGTATCAGCTCTGTTTTGCCTTGCAGTCCATGCTAATAAAAGCCTGCCCCTCCCTGTCTGTCAGAGTCTTTTTTTCTCTCGCATTTGCCATGATTGGGGGAAGTTTTTTGAGAGCGTTGCCATTCTTCCTGTACTTGGGATATTGTGCCCCGTTATTTTCCGCTGAATTCTATTACCTCCGTTACGGAGGTGATGACTGCCCATCGCGCTCCAACGATGAATCCTCATTCGAAGTCAGAATCAGCCCTTTTTACCCATATCGCCCTTGACTTTTTTTATCCTACCATGTCTTTACGTTTTTTATAGGACGTAGAATACTAACGTCAGTAAGAAATTTTGCATACTTTGGGAAATTTCATGGCATGTGATTCATAATAATTTGATCAGGCAGTGTACATTAGTTTCAGTCATGCCAAGATTTAGAATATGACCATGAAACACAATCGAACAGGAAAAATGTAAAAGGGAGGGCCGGGAAACTGGATTTCCAATGCACTATTACATTTTCCTTTCCGTTTTACCGGTCTTTAAACAATTTATTGAAAAGGCATGAAATATAAATAAGTGTAATAATTTTTGCCTCTATTACTCTTACTAGCATTCTGAAAGTGGGGGGTATGCCCTCCCCCCTAGATTAGGCCCTGGTTTTAATTAACTCATAGGTAAAATCTTGTTGCCTTTAAAAAAATAGTGAAGACTTGCCTGGAAAATAAACCAGGGTAGCTGCCGAAACTGCAACCTACTGATACATGACAGGTTACCAGTTATACCTAGCATGTATGTGCAGGTTACCAGTTGTACCTAGCATGTATGTACAGGTTACCAGTTATACCTACCAGTTTGAGTTGTTTTACCAATTATTGCACTTTGTGCACACAATGGCCTAAATTGACAGGTCACAAGGCCCCAAAGGCTCAGAGTTGGGTTGGAGAAAGGAATTAACCAAACAGATGTTAGAGGACAAATCCTCCCTCGAGTACGTCCAGTGTATTCTCTTCTGCATATAGGACCATAGCTTTAGCATCCTACCCAACGAACGATGATCTTTCCATTATCATTAGTGCCTCCTCCCACACTTTGTACCGAAGGCAGAGTGGGGGTTAGCTTGGGAAAATCTCAACGCAGAAACACATGTAATAGTATTCTCCAAATTCTCTGCGTGCCTACGAAACAGCTATTGCAAGTCAGGTCTATAAGATACGGCAAAAATTGAGCAAAATCAATGAATATTTCATCATCAGTAGCTATATCAATTGGGGAAGAAATAAGGGTGCTGAAGTAGCGGTTCAGAAATAGCGCTCAATCTCGTTTTGCCGAATTGGACCAATGGCAATAAATTGAGGTGTCCAGGACAAAAGGGAAAAAAATTGCCCAGAATAAATACGCGCTCTTCTATTTGAACTTTCATCACCATACCAGGAGTAAGACAAAACTTTCTACAAACACATCATCACAATCTAGTTAGGCCCGAAATTCAGGCTACCTGTAGAAAGTCATTATGATATTTAGAAATAAATTCATCAAAGTACATATTCTATTAGCCGAATAAGGCTCGATATAATGACACAGAGTAGCAGGCGTATGCCGAACTGGTACAAAGACACTCGTTCATGTCCTAGGAGAGATCAAAGGTGACGGAAGTTTTCGGTTCCCCGTAATTCCGCAGGTATCCGACCGATTGGTTCCGAATTTGATGAGGTGGTCCCTCTTATGTCTTGGTGCATAGGATTTAGAGATCAGGTCTCCAGCTGCAGTGAGTCAGAATTCAACCCGCAGAAATTATGAATGGAGTATACTTTAACGATGCGCCAAGTTATCAATGGACAGACGTTTCGTTGCCAACTTTTGAGGGAGGGTTTAATTTTGTGGGATAGAAACCCTGAGAGTACACTAATTTACTACGTAATTAGCTACGTAAGATGAAACTGTAGACAAAGTCTGGTGGTCCTAGCTCTGACCGTCTAGGAGGAGACGTCGAACAAACAGATAGATAGCAAAAAACCATTTACATATATATTTTGATAAATATATATAGTACTATATTCCATCATCACACATTGTACTTACCATAGCAGTGAGAAAAGGCGAATCAAAGTTCAACTAATCGAACCCGGTTTTTTCCTGACTGGAATATGACAAATCTAATGACACCTTTGCCAGATTACAATATACTCAATTTGTTTCACTTGTCAGAATGCAATAATTCTTCCGGCCTTCGACAGACCATTAGAAAACAATTTTTCACACTCGCGAGAATGTAATTAAACTACTCTTTTTTAACTCGATAGAATAGAACAAACCAATTTTGTTCCAATCGCAAGAATGTAATCAAACCAGTTTTTTTTTAATTTGACAGAATACAGTAAAACCAATTTGTTCCGATCGCCAGAATGTAATTAAACCAGTTTTAATAGAATTTATTTAAATACAATTTGTTGTTCTTCCGAATATAATAAAAGTAAATTTATTTTCCTTTGCGTAACATATGTAATGATTCCTAAATATGCTTGAATAATATAAGTAAATTCATTGCTATTGCTATCGTATGAGACGCTAACAAAGAGGATTTTATACCTTCACCGAACTGTGATATACTAAATTGACTATTCCTTGCCAAAATGTGGGCTTGGAATTGGGATAACAATCACTGATTATCCTCAAGTTTTGCAGTTTCTCATAGACTCGTTTTATACTAGCTGTTTTGCAGGCACACAGAGTTTTATACTAGCTGCTTTTGCAGGCATACTAGCTGCTTTGCAGGCACTATTTACATATACATAACTTAGAGAAATCAAAATACTAATCCTACGTCCTTTCAAAACAAGGAGACTCGTGCAATTCGAAATTGAATATCACCTTTGGAAACAATAAATTTGGGACTCCCTGAGATTGAATAGTCCGCTGTCTATCGGATGGGACATTAAGCTTTCCCCTCTTTGTGTGGGAGAGCCATACCTTGAAAACATGATGGATGGCATAGACGGGATGCTTCCATCTGTTTCTTAACAGCTGTCCAGTGGTTCTCCATCCGCAACTTTTTCTGAGCCATTGGGTTCCTTGTGACCTGGTCATTTAGACTATTGTATATAGAAAAGTAACACTCAGAGATTAAACCAACCAAACTTTGTCAAAATGTAACAAAACCAATTTGTCAGCCTTCGCCAAGATTCAATAAATGCACTTGTTTCTCCCATTGGAATGTAACAAATCCCATTTTTTCCCTTTAATCACAATGCCAAATCTTTTTTCTGCCTTCATCAGAATGTAATAAATTTCATATGCCATCCTTTCTGCGATATACGAGTATAAACATAATGTGTTCACCAGGATCTTAAACTTAATGTTTGATTCTGCATTTCACAATACAGTCAATATAGCTGATACCTTGACTGATATTCGTTTTCTAAAGACTTTACATATAAATTTACACATAGCGAAAGACACTGAAAACTTTGAACAGAATAAATTACATAAAATGGATTATTAATACTCACTTCCTATTTAGAAGCCATTCTTGCCGGTTGCTAGATGGACGATATTCTGTAAAAATCCGATTTTTTTAGCTAACAAAGAGATTGTAAAAGGACCAAGATATAAGCATTTCAAAATAAGTGTAGCTGTTATCTCACATGTCTAGGCAGGTCAGTATAAAGTGGACATGTGTCCTTTTTCCATCTCCCAATGAACGCATATACACTGTGCAGACAATTTATTGCGTACAGTTCCATGCAATATCAATAGTAACTCAGATACAGAAGTCAATAAAGTCTTAAGTAAGCTTTTTAAGAAACTATTAAAAAGCTTCGATATTCCGTAATACATTAGGTCGTAAAACTTCTATAGTCGATTGTTGGCTTATATAATCATTCATAAACCTTCCATATATCGAGGGCTGGCTTATAGAATCATTCATAAACCTTCCATATATCGAGGGCTGGCTTATAGAATCATTCATAAACCTACCATATATCGAGAGCTGGCTTACAGAATCATTCATAAAGTTTCCATATGTAGAAGACTGGCTTATAAAATCATTCATAAAACTTTCATATATCGAGTGCTGACGACATTAAAAATTTCAACTGATTCATATTCGAATAACAGTGAAAAAGAAACGGATAGATCTACAATTCTGTTGACATTAAGCGAATAGTAAGTCTTTTCTCTCTAGATACCATATACAAACAGGACATTGTTGACCATAGTCAAAAATGGTACAAAGTCAAAAGGCACAAAGAATCACCAATGGTATCATTTTGGTATCATTATGGTGCTATATAAATAATCTAATCCATTCGGCATATCCATTCGTTTAGATATTCTTATTCATTCGTTTAGATACTCTTTATGTAAGTTATCCTTTATTTTTCTCAGCCAATCTCGTCCTGAATCTTTCCAGTTAGAGCCATATTTTCTATTTCTCATTTTCTCATAATGCGCCCAAAAAAGTCCTTCTCTTTCTGATATCCATTAACATTTTTTTACAATGTGTTCTAAAGCGAATGCCTTCATTCTAGGTGAATGCCTTCATTCTAGGTTTAAGCCTAAACTTTCCTACTGCTAAATAATAAATAAACAAGCATACAAACACTCTCTGATAATTAGGAAATCACAAACCTAAACTATTCTCCTCCCTTTAGAGTATTGAACAGGTCTACAAATACTTATATATATGATTATTCATGTAACAGAGGTCTTAAACCAGACCCAGCCAACCTGTTTCGTTGCTCATGAGCCGCATCCGTCTAAGGAAAAAAATCATATATAAATCATAATAAAAAATACTTAATCTGATAAATTTGATTTCTTTTAATTCTGAATCTGATTTCGTTTAAATTTTTTGATCAAGCATTTTTAAGTACATAACATTAAGCGAGTTTTCCTCTTCACATTATTCATTAAAATGAATAAGTTTTTTAATGAAGATATTTTCATCATTCCTTAAAAATATAGTATTTTCTCCAATACATTAGTCATTGCAAAGGTATGTTTTCCGGTTTAAAAGGTAAATTATTTCCTATAGCATTTTAAAAACATTTTTGTTTTTTTTTTCCCTTGTAGCTCTTCGATGTTTGGATTGGGCAGTCCGGTCTTAAATTGTACCCATTATAGGAACAAAAATGGCTGTACAAGTTCACATTAGTTAATGAAAGATCAAATAGTTGTATAAGTGAACACTGGTCATTGAAAGATCAAATAGTTGTACAAGTGCACATTGGTCACTGAAAGATCAAATAGTTGTACAAGTGCACATTGGTCATTGAAAGATCAAATAGCTGTAAAAGTGCACATTGATCATTGAAAGATCAAACAGCTGTACAATTGCATGTTGGTCATTGAAAGATCAAATAGTTGTACAAGTGCACATTGGTCATTGAAAGATCAAATAGCTGTAAAAGTGCACATTGATCATTGAAAGATCAAACAGCTGTACAAGTGCATGTTGGTCATTGAAAGATCAAATAGTTGTAAAGTGCACATTGGTCATTGAAAGATCAAATAGCTGTACAAGTGCACATTGGTCATTGAAAGATCAAATAGCTGTACAAGTGCACATTGATCATTGAAAGATCAAACAGCTGTACAATTGCATGTTGGTCATTGAAAGATTAAATAGCTGTAAAAGTGCACATTGATCATTGAAAGATCAAACAGCTGTACAATTGCATGTTGGTCATTGAAAGATCAAATAGTTGTACAAGTGCACATTGGTCATTGAAAGATCAAATAGCTGTAAAAGTGCACGTTGGTCACTGAATGATTAAGTAGCTGTACAGTGCGCGTTGGTCATTGAAAGATCAAGTAGCTGTACAAATGCCATTTTAGCAGAGAGTTTAAAAAATACACGCTCTCTTTGAGAAAAACAAATGGGCCAACGAATACGCATTACTCATTACAAAAACCAGGAAGCTTACTTTTGATGAATATTTAATTAAAATTTTCCATTATCTTCGACTGTTTTCATATATAAGGTCATTTTCGAGTAAAAGTGCACAAGAAATGAGAACCAACTTTTTTTATATCTCCCATTAATAATAAAACATCTTTTACAGAAGGATGCTCGCATTTTTACCCATCTCAAAAATAAAAGAAAGAACGAAGCGAAAGAAAAAACATGTGACATTTTTTGTTATATTTTGTTCTATACAATTTCATTTAGCGACGAGGCCTCCAGAGGACAACTTTATCAAAAGCCTCTTTTGTGAATGTTGTTTATCTACCGAACCATCGAGCATTCTGCACTGCCAACTAGACAAACAAAATCCTTCGGGTAGCTATTGTTTGTCACGTGGCTGTGCATAGTAACCAGAAAGAACAACTCAGTCGTGACGCCATCGCTTACCTTGTTACATCACTGACTGCAGAGGGAATGGTGAACCGTGAGATGCACAGAGAATGAAAATAGAAATATTACTCTTCATCTAGTCGATTTAACGAGAATCGATTCACGATGTTCCTATGCACCATATGACGTTCAGCCTGAATGAACCTTTGAATGTAGATTATACATGTCTGATGATTCTTTTCCTTGTTGACTCTTGTTTCACAGATGCAATCAACTCTTGTTTATCAGTCCCTATTCAAATCATAAGCGAAAAATACATTAATGCATTGTGAGAGTTGTATCCTGCTTAACGATGCAATGCAGCTGAAAAAAAGCGAAGGTTAGAAATTAAATTAAAGCAGGTTCGTCTAACCTGTGGTTCATTGTAAAAAAAAACCTTCCCACTAGATAAATAAATCGTCAATATATTGAATCTGTCTCATTTCTTCCAATTTTTTTGGCCAAATATTTTTAAGTGAGTGACTAAACTATTTTTCCAATTCATAGCAATCATTAAAAAAGTGTATTTTTGTTTTTAAATCAAGATATTTTCTTAATTCTTTGAAAGCAATTTTTTTCCAATTCTTTACTATTAGAAATGTGTTTTAATTTTTAAGTAGAGAATTTTTCGGCCGCTCTTTAAAAATATTTTTTTTTTCCTAATGGCTCTTAACTAAGTTTGAGTTGAACGGGCCTGATTTAAAGTATTTAATATACTGAAATACATTTTTTTAAATTAATACATCCGGTACCCGAGAAATACAATAGATGCGTACTTAAAAAAATTCGTGTAAGGTGAAATCGAAAAACAAGTCGATCTAACAATAAATAATCAAGGCTAACAAGTCGGTCATGAATTTTTCATAAGGAATAATGCAAATAGGGAGGGGATGTGTTCAAGAATCCTAATCTCATGGTTTTAATCTTAATCCTTTATTATGACTACTTTAGTTAATGTTTTTTTTTTTCATTTAGTTTTGCAAAAAGTAAACAATGATAAAAGTAGAAACAAATTACTGCTAAAGACAGTTTTATTTTAATACATGTATACACATAGATGGCTATCGAGTAAGGAAATTTAAAAATGAAAATAAATTGAGATAAAATATATCTTCGAGTAATGAAGATAACTAACTATATGTTTATATGCATATTTATTCTACACGAGAGAGACTGAAATCAAGAAAATCATTTTGGAAGTGTTGAAATTGTTAACAAGGATATGTAATAAATTTGAGGAGTCTTCTTGTATGATAAGTACAATAATATAAACGATGCAATAATATAACGTAGAGAAGTAATGGAGAAATCATGGTAAATCGAACTACCAGTCGCATTAGTCGAAAATCAGCTTTACTTTAAATATTGTGTTAAACGGAAAACGTGTTAGTAGTATTCGTGTTAGTCGGAAAATAGGTGCCTTACGACGAAACTTAATTTTCGATTTAAAATTATTATCTAGTACAATGTTATGTGGCAAGTAGCTGCTTGAGGGGGTATTTATTTTAAACAAATATTGCATAGCAGTTTGACACTGTGTTTATCGTAAATTAGTTTTGGAGCAAAATACACGTTTTTCTTGAATATGAAATGTCATCACATAAAACCCATATTTAAAATCACTATACTTCGTTGAATAATTAAGTAACAAAAGTAATTCTCTCTACACAATGTCAAGAAACTCTCATTTTGTGCTGAACAAACTTCAATGTGTGGCACCAATCCATGCAGCATTCTCCTTACGTCCTTACTCCGCTCAGCACGTCTGATGTAACACTTTCAATAGAAGAAGATATTTTTTTTCCTTTGAATGCTGTAAATGACGAATTTTTTTCGAAACAAACTCTGTTTTTAATGTAATCTGAAAAAAGGAAGTTTGAGAAAAAAACGGAGTTGTCAAAGAGCTGCAAGTAACATTTATTACATTGTATTGTTACGACAGATGAGTGTGCTAAAATGAAACCATGATAGACTTGTCATTGACGCTCGCGTATGCTTCAGCGTGACAATTACGTCATCAACTTATTAAAACAGAGAGAGACTTTGAATAATAAGAATTGAGGAGAAGAACGGGAAAGTTTTTGTTGGTAGTAAAGAGGACGTAATGTGTTGATGTTATTGAGTAGTGTTTTAGCAATTTAAACGAGAAGATTGCTTATTTATTGCTAAAAATGAATGTTATTCGAGAGACATGGTAATCAGGCCGAAAGAGCAATATGCTCATCGAGCAAGAAAAGTGTTCGTTAAATGTTATGAAACAAAGGGTTCTATTTTGTACTTTTAGAGTAAATATAAAAAACATTGTAGTGTAAACATTAGAAAATAAGTTAAGCGTAATAAATCATTCTTTTTATGGCTGAACTTCATATTGATGAAGACAAAAACTTGCGTTTAGAGAAGATTGCTTTATTTGTATGGTTTTATACCTTTGAAATAAAATACTTCACTTATATTTAATGTTTGGTAAGCATATTTTTGAAATCACGCTCAGTTTTACTAATAAAATTCAGAGCAATGTGCTACAGCTTATTCTACACTAAAAAATTGAAAAAGTTCTTTTTTATCAAACGCAGTATACAGTAGTGTTTAAAACGAAAATAAAACCAAACATGATGATAGTTGCCTGTCATTCTAAGGGATTTTATTACGAAAGATATTGGCCACTTAGTAAAAAGGCAGAAAAAAGATAAAATGATCTCTTCATTTTTTTCACAACAAAAAAAAGAGAACTCTTTTTATACATTTTCTGCTGAAAATGCAAAAATTTGTCAGGAAACGCTATTTAAATAACTAATACTACATAAATTCGATCATCATCCAAAGAATTTATCTTCCTAAACGAGTGTTTTTTAAAGCTCATAATTAAGGTAGTCTTTTTTGGACGATTCATATTAAATATCAAACAATACAAAGTCAAAAAATACAAGTGAATCAAGTTTTCGCTGTAAACAATCAGGAATAAATATCATTTGAATTTGAAAATTCGGATATCATTCGATTCTTCAGGTAAGGTATTCTGTTAATTATTAATATTTATTCAAGAATTTTTAATATTTATTTTCTTTTTATTTTTCTAAAATATTAACATTTTTTTGTATCGCTGAATATTTTAGAAATCAAATTTTTTGTTAGGGGTTAAAAAAGGATAGCATTTTTTTTCTGCAAAATAAGGTAGATAAAGAGGCGTGTTCTCTTTAAAAAAAAGAGAACTTGCTTTCTATATGTCGCCTAAAAATGATGGAAACCTCTGTGAGTCTGCAAGGAATTGTGGAGACGTAATGACAGAAATTTTCTAGCAAGTTTAAACTAGACTATTGAGCAATAAGAAATTAAATCTTACCTTTCATTGTTTAGCTTGCAAAAAAATTCCTTTCCGTTAGATTTCCAAAACATTTGGCAAGATTTACAAGCAGCTTTGCAAAAGCATCCCACAGCTGTTATTTTCCTCTAAATCAGTTGTTCTCAAACTTTTATGCTTCACGTACCCCCTGGAAATGTGTATGTAACTGGCGTACCCCCTGGAAATGTGTATGTAACTGGCGTACCCCTTATATAGATAGATAAAGCTTATAGTTATAGTATAATAATGCCAACTTAGCGACTTTGTACCAGATCTAACGACTTTTGAGCTCTCACGGCGTACCCCAAAAAATTTTACCGCATACCCCACGTTGAGAACCCCTGCTCTAAGTTATGATTAATTATAATGTGGTGCGAGCATAAAGTAGTTATTTAATGATGGGCACTAAACGCCAAAAGAGAATACAGGTTAGGAATGAATAATATTATTTTAAAATATAAATTTTTATTGATTTTTTAAACGAAATTCTAAGCTTAACTTTTAGTTGGATCGCATTAGGTCGTTAACTTTCCTTTAATACAATAGCATAGTTATTTTTTTTATTATCTTTACATATATTGGCACTTAGTATGATAAATGAACGTTTGAGAAAAATATTATACTGTAATATAAATATAGAGGGTGTTTGCAGAAAGTATAATCAAACTTTGGGAAAGAGTTCTACTGCGCACAGTGATGAAACCTGTTCCTATGAACATTTCCCTTCCGAGTTATAGACATTTTGACCAGAAATACTTCCCTTCCGAGTTATAGACATTTTGACCAGAAACACTTCCCTTCCGAGTTATAGACATTTTGACCAGAAACACTTCCCTTCCGAGTTATAGACATTTTGACCAGAAACACTTCCCTTCCGAGTTATAGACATTTTGACCAGAAACACTTCCCTTCCGAGTTATAGACATTTTGACCAGAAACACTTCCCTTCCGAGTTATAGACATTTTGACCAGAAACACTTCCCTTCCGAGTTATAGACATTTTGACCAGAAACACTTCCCTTCCGAGTTATAGACATTTTGACCAGAAACACTTCCCTTCCGAGTTATAGACATTTTGACCAGAAACACTTCCCTTCCGAGTTATAGACATTTTGACCAGAAACACTTCCCTTCCGAGTTATAGACATTTTGACCAGAAACACTTCCCTTCCGAGTTATAGATATTTTGACTAGAAACACTTCCCTTCCGAGTTATAGACATTTTAAGAATGTAAGCAAAGAAGCCTGTCAAAATGTACGATGCTAGGTAAATTTGCATCATTTGCTTGCCTGATGACATATTAAATGTATGCAAATATTAGACAAAATTCTATCACTGCTGGGTGATTTCAATCGTACAATATCCTTCACGCTCTCCCAATTTAATCCACTGGATTTCTTCCTATGGGGAAATATTAAGGTCAACGTTTACACTAACCCGGTTCCTAATACACAAGCTCTTCGCGAACGGATCAGGAATAGTTATCAAAAAATTCAAAGCACTCCGGGACTTTTCAAACTTATTCGACAATCAATGAGAAGACGCTCTGATTCTTATGTTGCTGCTCTGAGAGGCCATTTCGAGCACTTGCTCTGAAGGACTTACATAACTGTTCTCATCGATTGCTTACAGTGTGCTTTAATAACTGTAATAAAAGCTAATAACTTCACAGACTTTCTTGCACCCTCAAAATGTGCTATAACTCAGAAGAAAACTGTTTCTAGCCCAATGTTCATAGGAACTTTTTTCATCACTATGCCCAGTCGTAGAACACGTTCCCAAAGTTTGACTAGACCTTTTGGAAACACCCTATAAAATAGCTATATAAAACATATAACATTAAAATACCCTTCTTTTTACATCCGTCGTTGGAATATTTCTCAACTAAAGCAAAAAAAATAAGAGAATATTGCAGCTATTTAACAAACCAGAAAAAACAAAGTTTTAACATAACAAAATTTTTTTTCAATTTTATGAAAGTTTCAGTGATGATTTCAAAGTAGGTACGCTTGAAAATTATTCAAGTACTATTTTTCTGTCACAATATCTTGGCCGACTCGTGATCGATGAATGAGGTCCCAAAACATTTCCTCGAATAGTCGACTCCGCGAACTGCAAATCTACTATCGGCGAAGGCCTATTGCATATTACACGTACTTTGCAAGATTTTTGTCAATGAGAAAGGAAGGAAAAAATACGAGAGTGTCCAAAAGTAACAATGCAGATCTAATGCATGCATTATTTAGACTTTAACATCATTATGAGCACTCTTGCATATTTCAATATTTCGCGATAAATGCTAAAAATACATAAATAAAGAAATAAAGAAATAAATACCGAAACGACATTCTGATTAGTCCGGTTCAAATCAATCTCTCCACCTCTCCCCCCGCTAATATATAATGCCACAGCCTAATACGTTACCAGAGGCATGATTATTTTCTTGTCTGTTGTTCTAATCAAGCTCCTGGTGATCGAAATTACCTGCTTAATATGTATGATACATGGTTTTCCGTCCCTAGATATACTGCTATAAAGCATATTTCCGCTTATAGCTGTCTTGTTGGACTCTCAACCCATATTTCTTCTCAACTATATGAATGGTTGTGACCTTCAAAAGAGTTTTTTATCCCGTCAGATCTATTCTCTTTTCTTCTTCTCTCCTCCCTTTGCTTTAGCGAGCCGTGTTTTAAATTAAATTAATCCGTTCATTGCTTTCTGTAACATTTCACCTCCCGAACTGATTGCCCTGCAATGTTTAAGAGGATGGACATAAGTTTCTTAACCCCGAAACCATGTCAGCGTACGTCCTGCTCTTTAATTGAGTCAGCAAACGGAATCCTTACCACACAGGATGATATAATACCCTCATTAATTACAATGATGAGAACAGTAATCATAAAAGTTCGCTGCATTTGCCGGACTGCTTTGGTTTTGCGGGATGGGAATTCACCTTCTGCACATAAAGCAGGCACACCTACACTGCATACCTACTACACTGCATACACGGCATCTTGCAGCTCAAAGAGTATAATCTGTAAGCTTACTATGACTTCCACACCCACAGTTAAAGCAAATTAGTTTTAAATCTAGGAAGATTTAATTAAATATTTTAATTATTTATATACCTCTGTGCAATGAACTCTTACTCGACGAACGTGCTTTAATGATGTCCATGGCCTCAGTTCAGTTTATTTTGGTGGCTGTTCACGTTGATATAAGCATGAAATCCGCTGCAGTGGGTCTAAGAACCAGGCCTCCCAAACTATATTCCAAATTTCGTGTTGTAAAAATTCGTGTGCTTAAAAGTAAAGAAGGCTATGATCCCTTCCCCCTTGAAAATGCTAGTAAGGGTAATGTGGATAACAATTATTATTAAATTTTTGTATATTTCATGCATATTTCAAGAAAATTTTGACGACGTTTAAAACTGAGGGGGAAATGTCATTGGACAATGGAAATCTAGTCTCTTGCCCTCTCCTCCTTTTTTAGTTTTCTTCGGTTCGACTGAATTACTTGCCTCTTCTCCCCACCGCCTTCTTAATTTTATTTTCTAGATCAGGGCCTGGATCCAACAAATACATTTCTGAGATAAGGGAACTTTGAATTTCTTTGGATTCTCTGGTATTGTCTCTGATTAACCTTAATTTATCAATAACAATGATGTCTAATTTTGTACTGAAATTTTCAATACTACATTTGATTGGAGTTTTGCGCATTCAAACGAACTTAACTGCAATCTTAAAAGCAGATTAACAGTAATAAGAATTTTTCGCAATTTTGAGACATGATATATTGGTATATAATTGTGATCATTTCGAAAGTGTCCTTACAGCTGAAGCTTAAAAAATGTGCAAAAAATAAAGAATTTAATTAATTTACTCTTACTTTCAACGTAATTTACTCTTCAAATACGTCTATCCTGAGCTACAGCTGCTGCATTTGGTCAGTGTACGACAATTCTAACCAAGTCCTGCTTGACACTGCCAACGGCATACTAGATCTTCTTCTTTTCCTGAAGCTTTTAGTCACATTTTTCATTACCCTATTCGCTAATCCATAGTTATGCATAAGGGCAAGATGTCCAAACCAATGCAGTCTTTCTCTGCACAACATGCTACTCAGAGGTGGTTGCTGATTTCTTTGCCTTATGACATCATTACTTATAAAATCAAACCACCTATGCCCAAGATACTGCACAAGCATCTAGAATGAAAGGAATCAAGTTTCCTGTTATCTTGTTTACAAGCATTTCACGAGCATAACTAACTGTAGAAAGAACTAAACTATTATATAGCCTAATTTTAGGTTTTAGGTGTATACGCCTATTTATCCACACTCTCCATAAATTCTTAAAAGTTCCAACGGTAATTCCTATTTTTCTGTTTATCTCATGCCGCATATCACCAGTATACGCAACATAGCTCCCAAGATAATTAATTAAATCAAAACATTTCCTCAAGAGTGCAAAACACTGAAGCACCTGCCTGACCAATTTTCATAACTTTAGTCTTCTCTCTGTTTATCCCTAAACCTAATCTATTACCAGTTTCAACAACAGTTCTGATAAAAGAGTGTATTTAATTAATATCATTACCAAAAGGGCTAAATCATCAGCACAATCTAAATCAGAAATTTTCAAATCTCTAGACCATTTATGACCAAAATCTTCCCCTTGCAGGGAATTTCGCATAGCAAATTAATAATCAAACTAAAGAAAAAAAGGAGACAAAAAATCACCCTTGTCTAACTCCACTAGCAATGCTGAACCCATTGCTAGTGGAGCAATGGGTTCAGCATTTGCTAACCAGAATTACCAACTTTCACACAAAATTCAATATTATTTTAGAGAACCATCATAATGCTAACTGGTAAGGTGTGCCACATGAATCCACAATCAACCACAAATTATGACGATCAATAGAGGAAAATGCCACTAGATTAATAATCACAGGTTTCTGAAACTTTAAACATTTCTCAAGAATCTGCCTAAGTGAATAAATCTGATCAATTTATCCCCTACCACTTCTGAATTCACATCATTCATCACGCAGTTGTTCATCAACCAAATTCTTAATTTCATTAAGCACAATAATGGAAAGAACTTTACCTGGAAGAGAAAGTAAACTGATTCCCCAATAATTTTGATAAGAACTGCAATCTCCTCTTTTAAAAATTGGGGTGATAATAGCTTTGGTAAAAACAATCCTTAGGAACTTCATTAACATAAAAAATGTTAAATTTTTCAATCAGACATGTGACAACAGCAACATTTCCAACTCTAAGCATTTCAGTGACAATTTCACCTACCTTGGGATTTATGCAGTTTTAATTTCGAGGTAGCCAAAATAACTCCTTACTATGATATAGGGCCAACATTAAAGCCACAAATGCATTATCATCATTGCAACCAATGAGAGTAAAACTAACCACATTGTCAGAACATAACTGAAGTGCATAGCCCGCATTGCCCGCATTGCCACCAAATTTGATAATTTCCTAACCCCCTCCCCAAAGTTTTCTTTTAAAGGGAACTCCGTCTAAATCAAAAACTAGAACCGTCAAATTTGGTAATTTCATACCCTCACCTAAAAATTTTCTTTTAAAAATAACAACTTAAAAGGGGGAAGAAATTCCTCTTAATCAAAAGCTAGAACCAGCATATCCAAGATCAGGATTATGAAAAAAAAAGAGATGAATGTCTGATGCGGAAAGTACCATGGGCTACAACAATTATATCCTCCCTCCTTTGTGCACTCTCCCAAAAATGAGGGATGGAATATAACCCTAACGATCGTAACGACTTGTATGGTAAACAAAAGGTTGTGAAGTGGGTAATATCATCTGCTATATACTGTTCTATTAAAATAAAATATTCAGGAATTTCCATATTATGTCAATGGCAATCTAGTGTCGAAGCTCTGTATCTCCTAAAACATGCAATTTGAGAAAAAATGTGACTGAAGATAAATTAATGATCATAATCAAATACATTTGAATCTCTATTTTCAAAAATATTCAATCAGTATTTAAAGAAATAGGAAAGCTGGAATATTTCACAACAGTCATAAGTCAAGAATTTATCTCATAATTAAAATTTGGAAAATAAGCGTTATTTCAAACCATTGTTATTTTATAAATATATACATTTTAGAAGTTTGCGTAGTGATTATTTCAATATTAGACATTATGAACGATTTTTACGAAACAAGAAAATTTATCATTAAATACTCTCTTTAAATACTGAATGATCATAGTTGAAAATCGTGATTTAAATTCATTTGATTATGATCTTTAATTTATCTTCAGCACATTTTTCCATTAAATTCATGTTGTAGAAGTAACAGAGCTCCAAAGTTAGATTCCCATTGACATAACTAGGAAATATTAAGGACTTTTGTAGGGCAGTGTACTTTAGCAAGAGTGAGTTAAACAACCAAAAAGTGCCAGTAATATCGAATTTAGGTTTACAATAAAATCCTAAGAAAGGAAAATCGTTAAAGAAAAAAAAACTATTGAAAGTTTCCCATTTATTCCTCTATGATTTATATTTATTCTTCTCATTATCATTTAGAAAAACATACACAAAGACACAAAAACAT
Source organism: Ryuthela nishihirai (assembly GCA_038380435.1). Classification (NCBI taxonomy): domain Eukaryota; kingdom Metazoa; phylum Arthropoda; class Arachnida; order Araneae; family Heptathelidae; genus Ryuthela; species Ryuthela nishihirai. The sequence continues at coordinate 32,250,669 of JAWZYU010000019.1, read as the reverse complement.
TTGATAACTCCAAATTGACTTAGATCCTTTCTGGTTTAAGTTTTCTGCAGATCTTCTTTATTCATAACATCTTCCTATTTCCTCGTTGAAGGAAATTAATTACTACTGAGCTTCAAATCATTACTATTTCGTTCAGCGGAGGTCGAATTGTTGGGTTGTTTTACCTATGAGCTTCACTTTTATGCACACAACAACGAAATGGCTAAGTCAGAAGAGCTCCAAGAGCCCAGAACTTGATAGACAAAGTGGCAGCTGTTATAAGACAATGGAAGCCTTCCTTCAAAGCCTTTCCTTCTATTAGTGTATGGCTCTTCTGTCACAGTGACCAAGGCTCAACATTACACAAGATGGACGGCTGCTTTTCCAAGCCCTCTTTCAGTGTGCCTTTCTCACAGTAAACGGTTGGGTTGGGTTGTTTTACCTCTGAGCGGCACTTTTTTGCACACCATGGGCTAAATGGCCAGGTCACATGGACCCCGAAGGCTCAGAGAAGGTTGGGGGAGGGGACCCACTGGAACAGCTGTTGGGAGACAGATGGTAGCCTCCCGTCAAGGCCATCCAGCGTGTTCTTTCCAACGCGCACAGGGTATGGCTCTCCCGCACACGGGGCCACGGCTTAACGTCCCATCCGACGGACGGTGGTCTTTCCAAGCCCATCGGTGTCCCCTACTGACCGTGGACAGGGCGGGGATTAATCTCAACGCTGACCCAGCTGGGACTCGAACCTGGGAACTACAGATTACGAGCCTGGCACGCTACCGACTGAGTCACCCCCGCCCCGACAGTAAACGGAGTAGGAGCTATATAAGAAAAAGGTGATCGCGCAATGGAAATCAGAGCCTAAATAAAACAAAAGCAGATATCAAGCATGACATGATTACGACAAAAAGCAATTCCTCTACACTGAAGGAGTACTCTGAATTGTACTATTCACGTTCCAGTATAAAATATTTTTTCATATTCATCTGTTATTAGTATTTTGTTCTTACTGAAAAGTTACTTTAAAAAGTCTATAAACTTTTCCTTTTAATATTTAAATACTAGTTACAGCTCATAAAAAGTTTGGCGCGAACGAAACGTCTTCGTTTTTAAATTATAGCCGAGAAAGTGTCAAAGAGCTACCCACCGTTTCCAGAAAGACATTGGAAATTCTAAACCTCATTCCATTACAGACAGGGACATGGTTTTTTTAAACCCAAACCGGAGAAACACAGGAGTAACCAGGCAGGAAATTTGGAACCCTTCGGTGAAGTATCTGGGGAATTAGCGACAAAAATCCATTGAAACTGAGATAAAACTGTTCGAAAAGATTACGTATTATTTAAGCTGTCCACATGCTGACGTCAGCACACCATGGAAGAAACACGTGCATTTCTTTAGCTGTTTCCTCATGCCAGCCTGAAAAAGTTGTAATTTATCCCTAGTTATATGCGGCCAAAAGTTTGGCATGAAACGCTTATCCATTGATTTTTTCCCCGTTTGGTGCATGTATCTATATCGATAACGTACTATTCCACTCATATCTTTCAAAGTAGTGGAGGCGACGCCAGAGCCCCGAGAGATTTCGAACATTCACAACGGGATTAATCTCGAATGGCACCTAGAAATCCGGTCTCCTAACCAAATACAAGGCCCCACTTGGGATACCAGCATACTAAATTTCGGACCAATCGGTAAAGTATCCGAAAAGACTCATAGAGGCACATGCGTTCATCTATGAGTCTATGTCTATGTATACGCGTGCATCTATGAGTCTTTTCGTTTTGAGTACCCATGTGCATCTATGAGTCTTTCGTTTTATGTATACGCGTGCATCTATGAGTTCGCCAGTCCGTTCGGAATAAAACATAAGCATCCTCTCAAGCAGCTGCTTGCCACAGAGGTCTGACAGGAGCCTTTCAGTTTATACGCCATAGTAGAGGCCAGTGAGGATGGCGGGACCTCAGCAGAAAGACAACACAAACATCCATTCCTTTACCCGGTGCTCGAACCCAAGTGCCTTTGATCAGTAGCCCAGCGTGCTAACCACTCGGCCATATATATTATATAATAAGATTGTAATGATGATGATTATATATTTTCATACAGTTATTAACAAAAAACATTAACTTAAACTATACTGCACAAAATAAGTCAATTAACTAATAAAGAAAATACTCACTAACTTTACTAGACAAAACATTAACACATTAATAGTGGATGCATTTCGAGAAGATTGGGATGTTTTATTAACTCATTTAAAAAAAAAAAACTTGGTTTAATGTTGTCGTCTGTTCTTTCGTCTGCCTCTCTGTTTACATTCAACTTTTCTATTTCGAATGATAACTGAAAAGTTCTTTCCTGGTTGGATAGGCACTAAGGAAATATTAGAATTATTATTCTCCGAATCTTCCAATAGTTTTAATTTTCTTCTTTAGACGAAGCTAAATGTATATAAATGGCAACATTTTAGATTAACATTAGCATTGAATTGTTGATGGTAGAAATTTCAAGTTTAGGTGATAGAGTATGATGGTCAAGGGATTTACATTAATAGTGTGGTGGTCAAGGAATTATATTAATAGGTAGTCGTCAAGGAATTTACATTGACATTATGGTGATGAAGGCTTTTATATTGACAATATGGTGGTCAAGGAGTTGGCAGCAGAAAGACAACACAAACACCTCAGCAGAAAAGGATTGGCAGAGGATTGGCAGTGTGATTGCCAAAGGTGTAATAGTTAAGAGGTTTGCATAGACAGTGTGGTGGTCAAGTGATTGCATTCACAAAGGGATGGTCAAGGGATTTGATCACAGGATGCCAAAGGATTTCATTGATAGCGTGGTGGTTAAAGGATTTACATTGAGTGTATGGTAATCAATTAATTTACGTTCACAATGGCAAGTGATTACATTGACGATGTGGAAGTTAAGGGGTTTACAATGAGAGTTTGGCTGCTTGTGTTTACATTAATAGCAGCAATTTTTCACTCTCCATCATTCAGGCCTGATATGATGTGAGCCCAACCTCTATCAGGGAATAAAAAAAAAACTTTTTGCAAGAGGGAGATTTTTGAATCAGCGAAGGTTGGAAGGAAGGGACCCACTGGACAACTATTGGGAGACAGATGGTAATCTCCCATCAGGGCTATCCAACGTGTTCCTTAATATGCACAGGCTATGGCCCTCTGCACAGAGGGCCAAGGCTCAAAGTCCCATCATATAGACGGCGGCGTTTTCAAGACCATCGGTGTCCCCCACTGACCAATGGCATGTCGGGAAGTTTTGAGGAGATAAATCTCAACGCTGGCCCAAGCGGGGCTCGAACCTGGAACTGCAAATTACAAGCCTTGCGCACTACCGACTGAGCCACCCTCGCCCCTACCTTTAGCGCGATATGTATAAGACGCATCGAGTACAATGCGGTATTCAATTGCCGGTGTTCTTTCTTGTTCAGTCATGAGCACTTGGTCTTTGTCACTTGCCTTTCTTCTGTTCGTCTTTTATGTGACTTCCTGTTGAGCATTTGCTTATCGCGTTGTTCGCAAGTTGGAACTATATGAATATTATCGTTATCGTCTTTGTTATTAACAAAGTTATATTTCCTATATAAAACTTCCATCTGCACTTAATTCCATCGAAGATATTGGAACAACTAAGACATTTCAGTAGAACAGTTGATAAGGTTTGAGTTACGATGAATCAAATCAAATATAATGTGGGGAATACCCTCAGGGACATTTCATTAGAACAGTTGATAAGGTTTGAGTTACGATGAATCAAATCAAATATAATGTGGGGAATACCCTCAGGGACATTTCATTAGAACAGTTGATAAGGTTTGAGTTGCGATGAATCAAATCAAATATAATATGGGGAATACCCTCAGGAACATTTCATTAGAACAGTTGATAAGGTTTGAGTTGCGATGAATCAAATCAAATATAATGTGGGGAATACCCTCAGGGACATTTCATTAGAACAGTTGATAAGGTTTGAGTTACGATGAATCAAATCAAATATAATGTGGGGAATACCCTCAGGAACATTTCATTAGAACAGTTGATAAGGTTTGAGTTACGATGAATCAAATCAAATATAATGTGGGGAATACCCTCAGGAACATTTCATTAGAACAGTTGATAAGGTTTGAGTTACGATGAATCAAATCAAATATAATGTGGGGAATACCCTCAGGGACATTTCATTAGAACAGTTGATAAGGTTTGAGTTGCGATGAATCAAATCAAATATTATGTGGGAAATACCCTCAGGAACATTTCATTAGAACAGTTGATAAGGTTTGAGTTACGATGAATCAAATCAAATATTATGTGGGAAATACCCTCAGGAACATTTCATTAGAACAGTTGATAAGGTTTGAGTTACGATGAATCAAATCAAATATTATGTGGGGAATACCCTCATGGACATTTCATTAGAACAGTTGATAAGGTTTGAGTTGTGATGAATCAAATCAAATATAATATGGGGAATACCCTCAGGAACATTTCATTAGAACAGTTGATAAGGTTTGAGTTACGATGAATCAAATCAAATATTATGTGGGGAATACCCTCAGGGACATTTCATTAGAACAGTTGATAAGGTTTGAGTTGCGATGAATCAAATCAAATATAATATGGGGAATACCCTCAGGAACATTTCATTAGAACAGTTGATAAGGTTTGAGTTACGATGAATCAAATCAAATATAATGTGGGGAATACCCTCAGGGACATTTCATTAGAACAGTTGATAAGGTTTGAGTTGCGATGAATCAAATCAAATATTATGTGGGAAATACCCTCAGGAACATTTCATTAGAACAGTTGATAAGGTTTGAGTTGCGATGAATCAAATCAAATATTATGTGGGAAATACCCTCAGGAACATTTCATTAGAACAGTTGATAAGCTTTGAGTTACGATGAATCAAATCAAATATTATGTGGGGAATACCCTCATGGACATTTCATTAGAACAGTTGATAAGGTTTGAGTTGTGATGAATCAAATCAAATATAATATGGGGAATACCCTCAGGAACATTTCATTAGAACAGTTGATAAGGTTTGAGTTACGATGAATCAAATCAAATATTATGTGGGGAATACCCTCATGGACATTTCATTAGAACAGTTGATAAGGTTTGAGTTGTGATGAATCAAATCAAATATAATATGGGGAATACCCTCAGGAACATTTCATTAGAACAGTTGATAAGGTTTGAGTTACGATGAATCAAATCAAATATTATGTGGGGAATACCCTCAGGGACATTTCATTAGAACAGTTGATAAGGTTTGAGTTGCGATGAATCAAATCAAATATAATATGGGGAATACCCTCAGGAACATTTCATTAGAACAGTTGATAAGGTTTGAGTTGCGATGAATCAAATCAAATATAATATGGGGAATACCCTCAGGGACATTTCATTAGAACAGTTGATAAGGTTTGAGTTGCGATGAATCAAATCAAATATAATATGGGGAATACCCTCAGGAACATTTCATTAGAACAGTTGATAAGGTTTGAGTTACGATGAATCAAATCAAATATTATGTGGGGAATACCCTCAGGGACATTTCATTAGAACAGTTGATAAGGTTTGAGTTGCGATGAATCAAATCAAATATAATATGGGGAATACCCTCAGGAACATTTCATTAGAACAGTTGATAAGGTTTGAGTTGCGATGAATCAAATCAAATATAATATGGGGAATACCCTCAGGGACATTTCATTAGAACAGTTGATAAGGTTTGAGTTGTGATGAATCAAATCAAATATAATATGGGGAATACCCTCAGGAACATTTCATTAGAACAGTTGATAAGGTTTGAGTTACGATGAATCAAATCAAATATTATGTGGGGAATACCCTCAGGGACATTTCATTAGAACAGTTGATAAGGTTTGAGTTGCGATGAATCAAATCAAATATAATATGGGGAATACCCTCAGGAACATTTCATTAGAACAGTTGATAAGGTTTGAGTTGCGATGAATCAAATCTAATATAATGTGGGAAATACCCTCATGGACATTTCATTAGAACAGCTGATAAGGTTTGAGTTGCGATGAATCAAATCAAATATAATGTGGAGAATACCCTCAGGGAAGTACTGCCACCTCCCGCATATAGTCGTGATCCAGCGTCAAGAGATATTCACTTGTTCGGTCTTCTAAAAAAGCCATAGGATGAAAAAGATTTTGAGCTGACGGAGAAATTAAACTCTTTGTGCAACGATGGTTAGACGAGCAATCACAAACCTTCTTTGAAAGGGAAAAAAGGATGGGGATGAAGTGATCTGAACGCTAGTCACGTTATATAGAGGCGAAGGGAGAATATGACGGAAAATAAATATTGTATTTAACCAAGAAATTTTAATTAGTAGATTTTTTAGAGAAAATTCGAGTTATATTTGAGCAACCTACTTAATATATACTGTATAGCTTGGTTGTGTTAATGTTGCTGCAGATTTTTATTTATATTTAAATATTTGGCGACCGAGCGTGAATTCGAAATAAAAAAAAACTATAAATGAACTGATTTAATAACTAAGGCAACAAAATATTGATTTATTGATTTAATAAATAAGGTATAAATCATAAACAAATTTCTGAACTTGTCACATTAAACACCAATGTGCTCTCTATCAGTATTAAATGATTCTGATGATCAGAATTCTTAGACTCTCTGTTAAACTAAGTACATTGGAAACTGATTCACAAATCAAAGTATAAGCAGAAATCTTGCAATCACATTTCAATGTTTAAAATACAGATACATTGCTGTTTTACTTCAAAATAAGACTTTTCTTAACACTTCAATATCGAGAACTTATCACCGCGCACAACACAAACTAAATTGTCTCATTATACACAAGTTAAAAACTCTGTAGTATTTTTTTCTGTAATCACTCTCAACTCAATAATTATTTTAGCACTTCGGCGCGCGCACACCCATGAAAAATTTTCTTCTTTATACTGCGAGCACAGATCAAACTTTTTTGTTTTTCACACACGATTCCCCGCCCTGCCACGGTCATTAGGGGACACCGATGGGCTTGGAAAGACCGCCGTCTGTCGGATGGGATGTTAAGCCGTAGCCCCGTGTGCGGGAGAGCTATACCCTATGAAAGTTTAAGAACACGCTGGATGGCCTTGACGGGTGACTACCATCTGTCTCCCCCAACCTTCTCTGAGCCTTCGGGGTCCATGTGACGTTTTGCACACCATGGCATTTTAGCCCATGGTGTGCAAAAAAGTGCCGTTCAGAGGTAAAACAACCCAACCTTTCACGACTACAACTGTATTCTCTTCTTTTTCCGAACAAATACAGTTGTATTCTCTTCGTTTTCCGAACTACAACTGTATTCTCTTCTTTTTTTAAATATTCATCGTGTTCGAACTCGTAAGTGACGTAATTTACACTGCGTGCTATAGCTCGAGTTTCACGCAGTACCACAGTCTCGTTTTCATTGTTACACGTATATATTACATTTTAACATCACTTGAATGCATTTGCATTAATTACTGTATTTATATGAAGAAAACATTGCCTTAAGCATTCATCTTTTATGTTTAATGCTTCAGCATGCACTATTTAAAGTTAACGCTGTTTAGAAGTGTCATTGAGGATTACTTCCAAAAATTTATGCCAAATCATTTTTAGCAGTAGAATAAAAATTGCGAATGAAAAGCAAATGTTTGATAGGACTATGACCTGTATTTAGCTCCTGCTTAAGATATGTAATTCGTGAACTTCGATAGTTGCCGTTTCCAGTTTGGCCCCATTTCAAGCTTAGGCATTTCGTCATTGTTGCCGACGCACAAATGCGTCAATGCTAATAGGTCAGGAGAGTTCACTACTCTCAATTCTACACTCTGTTCATTTGTCTTTTGTTTTATGCCCCTCGTACTATCTTTCAAAACCAGTATTCTCTTCAAGTAGAGAACTGATCTCGGAGTAGTAGTTACAGAAGGGATAAAAAAGTTGATGGCGTTTCGGTTAATAAAAAGTACCAGATAATAAATTGCATCTTTAAAAAACATTTTCATAGCTATCGTTAACGCATGAGAATATAAATCGCGTGTGAAAATTTACAAATGTGGTTAAAAAATAAATATCGTATATAATATTAGGCCCCGAGCAAGAAAAAAATCGAGAGGGGAGGGCGGGCAATAACAACAATCGAGCCAGGAAATGTAAAGGGGAGGGGGGGACAAGAGACTGGATTTCCAATTCAGTGTAACATTTCCTCCTCCGCTTTATAGGTCATTAAAAATTTTTTGAACAATGCATGAAATATAAATGCGAAGTTTAATAATTTTTTGCCTCTATTACCTTCAGAGTTGAGATTTATCTCCGCAAAACTCCTCGCACTGTCCACGGTCAGTAGGGGACACCGATGGGCTAGGAAAGGCTGCTGTCTGTCAGATGGCACGTTAAGCCGTGGCCCCGTGTTCGGGAGAGCCATACCTGTGCACGTTAAAGAACACACTACTTGTGCACAGGTACGTGCTACCATATCTGTGCACGTTAAAGAACACACTGGATGGCCTTGATGGGAGGCTACTATCTGTCTCCTAATAGCTGTTCCAGTGGGTCCCCTCCCCCAACCTTCTCTAAGCCTTCGGGGTCCTTGTGACCTGGCCATTTAGCTCATTGTGTGCATAAAAGTGCCGCTCAGAGGTAAAACAACCCAACCCAACCCTCTATTACCTTTACTACCATTCTGAAAAGAAGGAGGGGGTATGTTTCCTTGCCCCCTACCCCATCCCTATATCCGGCCCTGTATGATATATTTAAAGCCGGGGCCTAAATAGCAGCCTGTGCGTGAATTGCAACCGGATAACAGCACAGAATCTAGAAATAGTAGCCTGGTCTCAGACAAGGATGCCCGGCGTCCCAGAATCTGCGAAACTATCTCACAGTTTCAGTTTCTCTCACCTCCCCCATCACCTCCCTCGAAATTAATTCCTAGATTCAGCCGACATTATTTCAAATAATTAGATAAAATTTATGTCTTTGTCACAAAAATATTCGCTGTTCTATCTAACTCCATATAACATGTGTATTCTGACAGAAAAAGTGTCTTGTCTTTCCAGGAAGGTTTGAAAATTAAGATTGGTTCACCAAGAATATTTTAAAATTCCGTACATTACATATTAAACGCCCTGACCTTTATAATAGCTGGGCCACAAATTGCAGCCGAATGCAAGTAAGAAATATAAATTGTAGCCAGGCTACTGTTCGAACATTTATAGTATGTTCGTTTTTGTAACTAAAACACTTATCTTCGAACAGAAGACTTACAATCCACGTGTTTTATTCCTGGCATACGACTCGCAAAGATCGTATAAAAAAAAACACCAGAGACTAAGGGGTGGGGGAGGAATTTTGTGGAGTCGTAAAGATTGACATCGTTAAATTTCATCCCCTTTTTTGTGAAGGAGAAAGAGGGGGCGTAATTTAAGGTATTCCACAATATTGTAGACGTCACAAGTTTTAATTTAATATACAAAGTGGTTATAATTGAACTGACAGTATTCAGAGCGATGTAGAGAAGGATCTAGTCCACGGATCAGAGCGAAAAGTTGTGGATACCTTAATAAGAACATGGGATAGAGAATTTGCGAATAATAATAAAAAAATATCTAGTGTTAGTGTCACCAGGTGGCGTAGGTGCGCTAAAATAAAGGAAATACCAAGTGAACAAATATAACCTTTATTTACAAATCAAGATTCCCAATATGTGAAAAATTTGTATTACAAAATGTTCGTATTACAAAATTCGGCTACAAAATGTGCTGGAACCGTAATACGGCATGGTCCACAGTTGCGTGAAACATATCTCGAGAATAGATGCAACGTGCTGTGTTATTCTTGACTTCAGTTCAGCAAGCGATTCAACATTGCCTTGGTAAACTCGGCTTTTCAAATAATCCCATAACCAAATATCGCATGGGTTTAGGTCGGGGGAACGTGGTGGCCAAGCACTGGAAAACGTTCGAGAAATTATTCTGCCCTCACCAAATGTGGTACGCAACAATTGCGTTGCCGTACGTGCAATATAGAGTGGTGTCCCATCCTGAATGAAGGTTATGGAGTCGAAGCAATTCCTTTCTTGCAAAGCCGGAATAATATTGTGGCGGAGAAGATCTGTGTAATGTGGTACCACACCATACAGTTACATAGTCGGAGTGTAGAGGTATATCATGCACATCATGCTGATGTGTAGGTCCCCATATTCGGCAATTGTGCGTATTCAATGCTCCATGTAGGGAAAAATGCTCCTCATCAGTCCATAAGACTTTCGAAGGCCACATGTCGTCGTGCTGCATCCTCGCCAGAAATCGCAAAGCGATGTCGGTGTGCTGTTCAGGGTCAAATGGTTGCAGCTGCTGCACCCTATGAATTTTATAAGGATACCATTTCAGGATGGATCATATAATTTTACGGACGGTTGACCATGGAAATTGCAGTTGCCGGGTTAGCTGTCTCGCACTAACTACGGGTAGTTCCGATTGCGACTGGATTTCTGCAATGGTAAGTGCGACGTCTTCCACACTGGTTTCTGCAACAGGCCGCTGGTCTCTACCGGAGCCACAAACAACTCGCATGTTTCTTCGAATTTCTGTATCATATTCTTCAATCCATTTAACGACAAAGGTCCTTTCCTTATATCTTTCAGACGACGATATTCGTGTAATACAGCGGTGACATTACTGCCGTTTTGATAAAAGAGTTTCACTAGTAAAGCTCGGTCCTTCTTGCAGATACTGTTATGACCACCCCTGTGGATATTTAGGGTGGTACGAACACTTAGGCCGTAATGCGTTCACTTGCTGCCAAATTCAAGGCCAATTCCCGGACCTACAACCAAATTAACAGACATTTGCAATAATGAAAACTGAGATAATTTTACGTTAAACAAAAACACAACATTTATTAACGAAATTTAGTTTTAGACATTTCACTCATATCTAGTTTCCACTTTTGGGACAAATTCAACAGCGTCTCAGGCGCAACCCTTTTCAGTCAAGGGAAACTTTATGCGTAGTGGTTATTAGTTCATTAAAACTCCATGGTGAATGAGCTACTTGCTTGTGACTCTAATAGTCCTTAACAATTATGAAGGTCCCACTCGGGACAACGTGACGGCAGTTCACAGAAACACATTCAGGTGGAAAAGCGAAACCAGATTCAATAAATGTCCCCCTACCTTATCAAGTCAGACGTCTCTAGGGAAAAGACAACGCAGGGCCGTTCGCCACTGGTAAGCTGAAGGCACGACTGCATAGCACTCTCTCCGCACATTCATTGTTCACACGTCGGGACTCTGCTCACTGGAGAGGATCATTGCTGTCGACCACACAGCCCGGACGAGAAAAGCAAACTGAACTTTCGAAAATATTTTTTTCTTGTCCTTTCGCTGGCCCCCTCGTGGAGGTCACCTTGCTGACCCAGTGTGGACGATGCCCATTGGTCGGGCTGCCCGAGGTGCGAAACATGCACCCCAGCTGTTGTTTTGCTGTTTTTCACGCCGGTCACGTAGCTCCAGTCCTGATACATGAGGGGACCAACAGATCCATCGCGAATGTTCTATGCGAGCGGCAAATGCTTTCCTCAGCACGAGCTGAACGCAGAAAAATGTCACAATATGGAAGTCAGTCGAAAATGTCACTATTAAAATGGAAGGCGATGTTTGCGGCCAATCCTCCCTTCATAAAGTCTTGTCCGCGTGAAAAAATTACGTGGGCATGACAATACTCATGGTTCCTTCTAGCGATTAGAGGGAAGACATCACATTTTATAGTGTGCCTCATGCGACTCTCACGTGAGATTGGCTGCGAAGTCACGACAAATTAGCATGTTCTCCACGTTTTTAGCGCACCCACGCCACCTGGCGGCCCTAGCACTAATTATTTTTTTATTCGCAAATTCTTTATCCCATGTTCTTACTAAGGTATCCACAACTTTTCGCTCTGATCCGTGGACTAGATCCTTCTCTACATCGCTCTGAGTACTGTCAGTTCAATTATAACCTCTTTGTATATTAAATTAAAACTTGTGACGTCTACAATATTGTGGAGTACCTTAAATTACGCCCCCTCTTTCTCCTTCACAAAAAAGGGGATGAAATTTAACGATGTCAATCTTTACGATTCCAAAGAATTCCTCCCCCCAATCCCTTGTCTCTGGTTTTTTGGGGTTTTTTTGTATACGATCTTTGCGAATCATATGCCAGGAATAAAGCACGTGGATTGTAACAGTCTTCTGTTCGAAGATAAGTGTTTTAGTTTCAAAAACGAACATACTATAAATGTTCGAACAGTAGCCTGGTTACAATTTATATTTCTCACTTGCATTTGGCTACTGTTTGAGGCACAATTTTTTGCCACCCTCATAACTCGTTGAGATTAACCCTTCTCCCTGAAAAGTCCATCTTGGGGGGAAAGAAAGTTATGGGTAGAAATTCGTGGTAATCTACGACATCACCCATATCAAGTCTTCATTTGATGCCTAGCTGTGAACCTTGGGCCTTCGCGTTTGTAAGATAATGAAACATTGGTGGTCCCATTCCCCTCTTTTAGGTTAGAAGGAAACAGGGAAGAAAATAGTTGATGGAAGATTTTGAGGCGGGAAGGTAACAGGGGGGGGGGGGGGGGGGGGTGGAATTAGAGAGTAAATGCTTTACAACATATTATGCTCCCTGCGTCAGAAACGTTCACACGCATAACTCATTGATATCGGTGAATAGGTTGGGAAAATATGGTGGAACAATCATTTTGACAAACACATAAACAATCTAACAAGACAAACATAATGGTAAATCGACAAATGAGGTGCGAAAAGCAATAGGAGATGGATAAAATAAAATCTGGGTTTTCAACAAAAGAGAAAGAAAACCAAACTCTTTATCTATTTTTTTTATATAATTTTCTTTTTTTTTTTTTTCATATAATTTATGAACAGTGAGCACTGGTAGAATTCTCAATACCTTAAAATATTTTCTCGTTTACACCTTTTCACACCACTAGATACACGTAAAATAGCATTTAACATCCTTTCAGAAATTTAAAAAGAGCAAATCTTCCCCATCCCTCCTGTAATATATTACTCTAGCCGTACACATTTAATCAAGGACTCACCCCATGGCTAGCAGTCATGGGGTGAGTTAATAATATAAATGTTAAAGAGTCAGTGCATGAATTATTATATCATTGCCATCATCATTAATATTATTTAAAGATCTTTGAAAATCAATGTGGTAAAATGCCCCGCGGAAAGATTCAAGGTAAATAAAAAATTTTCTGGGTTTTTAATAAAGAATAGAATTCTACAAAGAAGAGAAAATAATGCGACCTTGAGTACCATTTCCGACTAAGACTTCCCACCGTGGAATACGGATGAGAGCGAGCTCATTCCAGATCATTGCTTAAGAAATTGCAGAACGGAAAGCAATTCTAAACAAATAGTTGAAAGCGAGAACTGAAAAGCAAAGTTTAATGCTGAAATTGGACAGAAAGATAATGAAATCATTTGGAGAGTGAAACAGAAAGGGTGGATTTTTTAAGAATTATTGAAAACCTCAGGTTAAAAATAATTACTAACTTATTAATGAAATTTAAATATTTGCTATCAAAATATTTTTTTTTTATTTACCTTGTTATTTTTCTCTTATTGTCCTTTATATTTGCCATTTTTTAATTCCTTTGAACTTTAGTCATCTGTAACATATGCATACTAACATTTGCGTTTCCAATGGGGCTAAATCTTTCAATCTCCCTCTACAAGATCACAAAAAATATTTATAAAAATATAATCATTAGAATATGCGAATGCAAATTGATAACTTTACAACTAAAGACTTGTGATTTACCTTTAAAGAGCGGGAGATTTATGTTTGTAAGATTGGATTGTTTTATCTCTGAGCGCTATTTTTTTTTTGGGGGGGGGGAGGGGGAGGAGACTCACTGGACAGCTGTTAAGAGTCAGATGGGATCCCGTCAAGGCTATCCAGCGTATTCTGTAACGTATACATGGTATGGTTCCCCAGCACACGGGACCACAGCTTAAAGTCCCATCCGATTGACGGCGGCCTTCCATGTTCTTCTTCGTCCCCTACTGAGCGAGAGCAGGGCAGGGAGTTTTGTGGAGATAAATCTCAGCTCTGATCAGGCGGGACTCGAACCTGGGAACTGAAGATTACGAGCCATCGGCGCCCCAATGTTTGTTGGAATGATTAAACACAATTAAATATGTGATTATAATATATAGAAAATTTTTCTCCCTTGATCCTCCCTCCCTCTGCTCCAAGTGAGAAAGGAGAAGCAGATGGTATACGCTCTGGCTGTATGCAGGAGAGCCGTACTCTGATAACTTTAAAGAACACTAGATGGCCTTAACGGAAGGCTTCCATCTGTCTCCTAACAGCTGTTCACTGGATACCTTCCCCAACCGAAGCACTGTTGGGAAATGACAACCGAAGTGGATAAAATTAATAACTATCGTGCCAATTCACTGACGATGCTATGAAATTTGGAACAATAATTTCTTCTGTATAAATCTCTAGCATATTTGAAAATGGTAGTAATATACTGGATATTTCGGAAATCCATTGAATTTCGAGTGCTAATTCTATTTCATGGAAAAATTTAAAATTTTCTAAACGATGTAACTGAAACAGAAAAAAATCCTATCATTCCGAAATTTGTAATATTAATTGCTGGTGTACAAGTCAATACCATATTATAAAATTGTGGAAATATATCGGATCCGTATTTGCGAAATAAATACTTTAAGAACTTAAAGGATTAATGTTATTCAATGGGAGATTGATTGTTATTCAATAGTGATTTGATTATTTGAAGTTGAAAGTTAACTTCATAATTGTTCATGGAATAAATGGAACATTACATTTGTAACTAATTTTCTCTAATAAAGATTCATTCATTCAAGAAAATGTTTCTAAAGGTATAATTGAAGATGAAAATGTTCTATCATCCTGAAATTTGAAATGTTAGTTGCTGATGTATATGTCTTAAACATATTTGAAAACGGTGGAAATGTATTGTATATTTGTCAAATAAATGCCATGTGAACTTCAAGCGCTAATGCTGTTCAAAGGGAAATTTAGTTTTTCTAACAATACACATATAATAAAATCAGTTTTTCTAAACAGTACAAATGGAACGAGAAAAAAAATCCGATTATCCTAAAATTTCCATTAAAATCTCCTGATAAATCAGCCCGTTACACATCTCAAAATGTTCTGTTTTTTCTCGGAAGAGCAGACCTCGATTAAAAACCTGGACAACTGATTTCAACAGCAGACTGTCTTATTGCCGAAAGTTGGGTTTTAATACTTATGAACGCAGCTTTGCTAGAACACAAAGGGCTAAATTTCTGCGATAATGAGGAAAAGGTGATTGAAAAAGAGACATAAAGCAACACGACTAGAATGTCCATAAAACATTAATCTTTTAACCATTTAATTTTTTCAATTAATTTTTTTTAACCATTTAATATAATTTTTTTTATCAAATTTAATTTTTAACCATTTAATATATTCAATAACGATTTAATAAATGACAATTGAATCCAGATGGTCATGGATTTCATTTATATATTTAACTCATCTCTTACATTTTCCCACAAAAAATACACTGAATATGAAACTTAGCTTGGGAATCGGAAGAAATTTCTTTTTTTATTTCTTTTTTTTTTATTTTTATTTTTTTTTATTTTTACCATAAAAGATTCTCTGTCTTTCTAATATATTACAAAAAATACGTCAATATGAAAGAAAAGCTCCCCTCCCCACCCCTCTCCTCAAGCAAAATTTCATTTTATGCCGTAGTAAAAAAGCAGAAAATATACTTTCAAAATCTTTTAGAACAATTTTAGCTACATAGTTGGAAATAAAGATTTTGAAATTAATTTTATAAAGAAAAGAAAAAAAACACCATTTTTAGTTGGAAAAACGTTGTTTTCAATACTTCAACTTAGGGGTAAAAAAATGTAAGGTTTATATTATAAAATAGTAAAAAAATAGCAGTTTCAGATACACTGGGAAATTAGTTTCAATATGACTTATTATTTCTGTGATTGTCAAAAACTCGAATTTATACTTTTTTTGCAAATCACACAAATAACGAATTTTCGACTTTCGTCTCAATATTTTTTCTTTTTTTAGCACTACGCAGAGCAGGGTTTTGCTCAGTCGGTAACGTACCAGACGTTATTTGCAGTTTCCAGGTTCGAGTCCCAACTGTGCCAGCTCTGAGATTTATATCCACTAAACCTTCACTCTAGGCTCAGTCAGGAAAAGGAAGCAGATGGCCTTGAAAAGACCGTCTTCTGTCGGATGGGGCTTTAAACCGTTGTCCCATCTGCACGAAAGCCATATCCAAAGCACGTTAAAGGATACACAGGATGGTTTTATCAGAAGGCTACCATGTGTCCTAACAGCTCTTCAATGAGTTCTCTTCCCTCAACATTGAATCGTAGGAGTCATTGTGACCTGACCATTTAGCCCATTGTGTGCCAAAAAATTGCTACTCACAGGTAAAAGAATCTAACCCTTCCCCGATCTATCTCTGAACTCTTAGGTTCTGCTTATTTAGATCACTACAGATATAAAGTCCCATCAAGGTTAAAACAACAGAATCCAATCCACAGTAATCAAATTCCTGAGTGTACCATTTTCCTGCTATGCAATTTCATTTCTTTCTTTCTGAAGTTTAAAGAACACACCCTATCTTTACACTGACAAGTTACGTCAAATTATTTTGCATAATTATCGATATTTCATCAATTTTTTTCCCTACCAATTATTATCTCTTCCATTTTGATTCTATCCAGCCCACAGTCTTCTATACACCTACACTGTCTGATCCCGTTCACTAAACGGGGCATTTCGGTAAAACAGCCAAACAAGCAATGTCTGACAACCATCCCCCCTTATTCGCAATTTATTATAGCGTCTCAGCATGGGGGCATCCAACCTTGAAGGGAACGAAAGCAAAATAAAAACCTAATCAGTGAGCTGTAATGTCGAAAATGTGATCTTTATTCATTGTGCTCATTCATCAAGTGGTACTTGCTAGATGCTCAATAATCCAACCAATTAGGAGACAAATTACAGGCACCGCCAACATCTGCCTCCCTCACCCCTCACCCCCTTCCCTCCCTAGCATCAGGTCCCTCCCGACCAAGCCTCCACCACCAACACAATACGTGGATTAATTGGAGTCAGGATGACGCCAATTCACTAACGTAAGTGGGGAA
Organism: Ryuthela nishihirai; assembly: GCA_038380435.1. NCBI lineage: Eukaryota > Metazoa > Arthropoda > Arachnida > Araneae > Heptathelidae > Ryuthela > Ryuthela nishihirai. The sequence goes on along the minus strand of JAWZYU010000019.1, from coordinate 32,233,384 downwards.
AATGTATCACACTCTATCGAGTTCTAGACTATAACGTTTCCCTGGTGTGTTCGCTAGCTGTGGGTTTAATAGCGCCGATCACTCCATTCATTCACAGGAGACTATAGCTCATATCACTACTTTCTCTTCCCTACATAATGATGTTGCCCGAGGCCCAAAACGTTTTTTTTTCTTCCATCTTTCCACATAGCTATTTACTAATTCATTAAAATGGTAGCTATTAGCTTTTTAATCAGTCTTGTTGATCGGAATGCCCAGAGAATGACACTACCAAGATCACCGTTTCCTGTTAGCAGCAACATTTGACTAGGATGATGAATGAATGATTTAGAGCCATATTACTAAGGCAACCTCAAAGGCTGCCCCAGCTGAGTTGACGGTAAGCGAAGCGCATGCGTCAGTGATGTTTCCTATCTGATGTCAATTACCTGCACGCAATAGTGTTTATGGCAAAATGGCGATCGACAGAGAAACCGCAAAAAATAAGAGAAAAATCTGCTACATGTAACAACTGCTACAATAACAATTGTTTACCGATAGAGCAATTTCAGAATTACTCAAATTGTATGTTATGAGATTGTTCCTTTTCTTTATTTCGAATGAATGGTGTTCCGATGACAATTATGGTATGATAAAGAGATGGCTAGAGCTTTCACTGAAAACAACCGAAAGTTGAAAGCAATCTATTTAGTCCTAAAATGTTTACGATCAATGAAAACGTTTTTGAAAATTGTTCATTATTTCGTTTCAGGCTTTTCATTCGTCTCGATTTTTTAGCTGCTTTTTGTTATAGGAGGGCGCTGATGAGAATTTGGCCAAGGGGTTGGGTTGTTTTACCTCTGAGCGGCACTTTTTTGCACACCATGGGCTAAATGGCCAGGTCACATGGACCCCGAAGGCTCAGAGAAGGTTGGGGGAGGGTACCCACTGAAACAGCTGTTGGGAGACAGATGGTAGCCCCCCGTCAAGGCCATCCAGCGTGTTCTTTAACGTGCACAGGGTATGTCTCTCCCGCACACGGGGCCACGGCTTAACGTACCATCCGACGGACGGCGGCCTTTCCAAGCCCATCGGTGTCCCCTACTGACCGTGGGCAGGGCGGGAAATTTTGCGGAGATAAATCTCAACGCTGACCCAGCTGGGACTCGAACCTGGGAACTACAGATTACGAGCCTGGCGCACTACCGACTGAGCCACCCCATGGCCAAGGGGTGTGAAACGAAATTAGACAGAAGTTATTTGTTGAGATTTTGCTCAATAGATGGAAAGAAATGTGCTTTTTATTTCGTATTGTTTTCCAATGTTCCAGCCGAATGGTGGGAAACAGAATAAGAGGATGGATATTTTTTATGAAGGGAAATAAAATAACATGTGTCGTTTTTGTAAAGATTTTGTGGTCAGAAACTGACTGAGACTATGAGCTTTTTTGCCCAAGCCTTTAGTCAAATAATGAAAAGCTGGCTATAAGGATGGATTTTTATTTTCTAAATCTTATTACTTAATTTATATATATAATACATGCATACGATTACTAGGAGGAAGATAGTAAAATATTAACAACACAGATTCTTCATGCGAACAAGGTTGGGTTGTTTTACCTCTGAGCGGCACTTTTTTGCACACCATGGGCTAAATGGCCAGGTCACATGGACCCCGAAGGCTCAGAGAAGGTTGGGGGGAGGGGACCCACTGGAACAGCTGTTAGGAGACAGATGGTAGCCTCCCTTCAAGGCCATGCAGCGTGTTCTTTAACGTGCACAGGGTATGGCTCTCCCGCACACGGGGCCACCGGCTTAACGTCCCATCCGACGGACGGCGGCCTTTCTAAGCACATCGGTGTCCCCTACTGACCGTGGGCAAGGCGGGGGAATTTTTGCGGAGATAATTCTCAACGCTGACCCAGCTGGGACTCGAACCTGGGAACTACAGATTACGAGCCTGGTGCGCTACCGACTGAGCCACCATTTCATGCGAACAAAACAGTACAAAAGTTTGACGAATAACGTATTGCCTCTGGCGAATACGGGATGCACTTTTTTAAATAAAGTATATTTCCTACCTTTAGCACCCCTTACGTAAATTTGAAGTAGCGAATGATTGGGAACCTGCAAATAGAAGTATTTTATTAGTATCTGTAAAAAACAAAAATAATTTCTCATTTATTTTTTAAATAAAAGAAATTGCTTCCCCCACTACCTAGGATAAATAAGAAAACGATTTGATATCCGCGAAATCTCTTTTGTTAATTTGTGTACACTGTAGAAATAAATCTTATACAAATAAATAAGCGATTAATATGTCGGATAATACCTCCAATAAATTACATAAATTGATGAAATGATGTGGTGCAACTTTTATGGGAGAAACAGGATTTCTACAATCAGTGTTAAATTTAACTTAATGAGTGTAGAAGGCAAAAATAAAAACAATGAAGTGATTAGTATCTCAATAATTTAAAACAGGGGCAAATCTAAATGGGGAAGCAAGAGGGTTTGCCTCCCCCCCCCCCCTTCAAAATGCTGTATTGGAAAAAAATACATAAAATTAATTTTTTCTTTTTAATTACGTAAATTTAAGGGATCTGGGTTCGAGCCCCGGATAAGGCATGGACGTTTGTGATGTTATTCTGCTGAGGTCCTGCCATCCTCACAGACCTTCTACTATGACATATAAACTGATAGGCTCCTGTCAGACCTCTGTGGTAAGCAGCTGCTTGAGGGGGTATTTATTTATTTTTTATTATTTCATGCACTTTTCGAGAAATTAAAATGCCTCTAGGGTTACCATAATATGTCCTCCAAAAGGAGGACATGTCCTTTTTTTTATCTCGTGCCCTCCCGGAATTTTGGAAAAACATGAAATGTCCACCTTTTTGTATAAACTTATAACATGTTTTAAATTAAAATTAAGGCATTAATTTTTCCTATTTTCCTTTTTTAAATTTCTTGAACTTATGATTAGAATATAATCAGTGGTGGATCATCGCACATGCGCAAGCAACACACGCTTGGGGACTCAGTTTCGCAGTGGTCTAAAAAAATCAAAGGGAAAACTACATTTTTTTCAACGTTTTGTTAATTGATAAAAATATAAATAATAATGATAACAAATGTTTTTTTTTCTTTTCAATTCATTCATTTTAGCTTAACATCCTTAAAAAAAGCACTGTTTTAAATTTTTAGAGGGACTTCAAAATTAGGTTGCGTTTGGGGACTACAAATACTTAATACGCCATTGAATATCATTTACTGTGTTAATCGTGAAATAATATACTGTAAAGAAATCGTTAATGCTAAATTGTCTCTCTTTTTATAAAAGTTACTATTTTCTGTAATCTCAATATATTCAATTTACATGCCATAGTGAGATCTTCAGAAAATTTTACTTTCGTTAATAAATAGCGGAAGACGAAAGTCGACAGCAGTTTTATTTTTTTTTATTTGCAACACAGAAGGACAGCGAAGGAATTACTCCTAGTTTATAAAAGCCTTCTCATAGAGAATAATATACCGTAGAAAGGACAAAGTCACTGCTGACCACTACCCTAGTTATAGTTAATAGAAACACACAAAGTTTGCCTTCTGCAACCGCACATAGTTACTAATCACTATGCAACACACGGCCAAATAACCTTTGTTTGCTTATCTCGTATGAATAAAAATCCGCACGTCATATATTTTGAAGTGTACTGAAATTTAGACTTTGGCCTTTTTCTGACTAAACTGTTAGTCGGTACTTGAAATAAAACTTGTTAGGAAAAAAACATTTTACTTCATAAATTGAAAGCATGTCCTCCTTTGTCCTCTATGGGGCGGGGGTGGCTCAGTCAGTAGCGCTCCAGGCTCGTAATCTGTAGTTCCCAGGTCCGAATCCCAGTTGGGTCATCGTTGAAATTTATCTCCGCAGAATTCCCTACCCAGCCCACGGTCAGTAGGGACACCGATGGGCTTGGAAAGCCCCCGTCCGTCGGATGGGACGTTAAGCTGTGGCCCCGTGTGCGGGAGAGCCATACCCTGTGCGCGTTAAAGAACACGCTGGATGACCTTGACGGGAGGCAACAATCTGTCTCCCAACAGCTGTTCCAGTGGATCCCCTCTCCCAACCTTCTCTGAGCCTGCAGGGTCCATGTGACCTGGTCATTTAGCCCATAATGTGCAAAAAAGTGCCGCTCAGAGGTAAAACAACCCATCCTTTGTCCTCCATTTCTACCTTTTCTCTCCTCCATTTAGAGCACTGTAGTCTGGTAACCTTATCTAGGGCCTGCTTTAGAATGAAATAGGACTCAAGGACGAATAAACAATTCCTAATAAAAAAATCTTGATAAAGGTTATTTGATTTTTCTATTCAAAATGATAGATTAATACCAGTAAATGCAACCTTTCGGTTTGACTGTAATTGTTTACATAACCGTAAGATGTTGAAGTGGTTGATATCAAGGAATCTGTTTCCTCCATGATATTGCCCGAATTCAACTTCCCGATAACTCTCCATCTTTTCGAGTCATCTAGGGGTTTTCTTTTAAAATGTTCTGAAACCATCTGTTATTCCAAAATGGTCGGTTGCATGTTCATTTTGAAATGTTACAATCCCATAGATCTTGCTACTTTTAGAAGTTACCTCATTTGCATAATTATCACGTTTCACTGTAATTTTAATGTTAATTCTCGAACCATATATAGACGCTAATTGCGAAATTTTGTTTGAAGCTGCAACAGAGCGGTTTAGGAGTTGGTTTAGTCAGTAGTATTCCAAGCTCGTTAAACTTATGTTCTCAGGTTCGAATTAGGTGAGTAGTTGGCTTATTCGGTCTCGCGCCAGGCTCGCAATCCGCGTTTCCCAGGTTCGAGTCTTACTTGAGCCAATTTTTTTTTTTTTACAAACTTCATCCAAAAATACACACTTAAAAATATATATATAACTCTATATATAAACAAAGGTGATAATGAGAGGATGGATTTTCCTCGATGGTAACAGTACACGCAGACACCGGGTGTGGGACCACACCCGGCACTGCGGCAAGAGGAATCCCCACCGATGACAGTGGTGGGGACCTCAATGGGAGCCACCCCGATCACCCGATGCCCGCCCGGATGTCAGACGGGCGACACAGCTTACCCTCGGTCAGAAAGGGTACACTTATGAGTATTGAAGAAACTACCGTCTGTAGGATGGGATTTAAAGCTGAGGCACCTTGTACAGGAGAGCCGTACCTTGTTCATGCTTCACAGAAAGCTTCCATCTGTCCAGTCGGTCTCCTTTCCTCAACCTTCTCTGAGTTTTTGGGGTATTTGAGACCTGGCAATTTAACTCATCATGTGAAAAAAGTGACACTCAGAGGCAACTCAATCCAGGTTCGAGTCCACACTACGCCTGCGTTAAGGCTTTCTCTGTTAAACTTTCTCTCAGTACTTATTAAGAAATGAAACATCGATAAGCTTGAAAAAGTTGCTGTCCTTCGGATGAGACATTAAACCGTGTCTTTGTGTACAAGAAAGCCATGACGTGTTTTCATTGAAGAATACTCTGGATAGTCATGATGGGTGACTTTCATCTGTTTCCCAACAGCTGTCTCCCTTTTACCCCTTTATTGGATCCCTTTTACTACTCACATTTGCGCTACAGGGGGTTCTTGTGACTTCGTCATTTTGACCAGTGTATTAAAAACAATGGCCCTCAGGCGAGTGTCACCACATTCGCATCACTACTCTTAATTTTAATAAAAACGACAAATCTGACTCTGGAAAAGGCCCCTCATTTCAAAATCCCAAAAGGAAATCTTGTCTTTGCCGAACACTGATTAATACTCAAGCTTACGTCAACCATTATTATCACAGTCTGAATTTTCTACACCCTTATCAAACTTTATACTATATAATTGCTTAAGTGAGAATCTCCTCAATATTCTAAAACTTACAAATCAATTTCCGATTTGATACCCAGGAATGGAAGCTCCTTACACCTTGCTGGTACTCGAAAATTCCTTAAATAAGGTTTCCTGAACAGCCCCCAGGGAAGATGCATACCACGTGGCTGTGCTGTAGAGCCGAATTTCAAGACATTGGCTTCACCTTATTGCTGCTGTTGCCGCTGCTGACAGCCTATCAACTAACGTGTCATTTGCCATCATTAGAACCGCGCGCTCCACAGCATTTCCCCCCCCCCTCCCTTTCAAACCTCTCAGGCTGCTCACCTCCCCCTTGATGAGAAGGCGTGGCTCACCAATGCCCCCAGGCATTCAGCGATGCACGTGCGCGATTCTCAACTTTACTGTCTCAGACAGCGTTGTAGTTGGAAATTGATGGAGTTGGTGTCTGCTACGATAACCGGTAATAGTTTGTGTGTTTGTGTGACTTCTACTTAATGTGTGTAATACCCGGTATTTTGCAAGCCTGGGAAAAGTGTTGTCGGTGTGAGAGTAGAAATTAACATTACGTTTATTGGCAAAGCATTTTATTAGTACAATTGGCTCTCGATTTACGCAGATTTAATTCACTCTTCTTTTTTTTGAATAACGATGTCACTGTATTTGCATCTTGTTTTTTGCAATTACGCGGATTTTTTCTTTTTCTTTTTTCTTTTGGAATAACAGTTTGAAATCAGAACTTTTGAAAAGAAGGGGTAATTAAAACTTTTGAAATATCGTTGCTTTCATTCCTTGAGAAAAAAGAAAGGCATTAAACTTGAAACTCAGTCCTCTGCCCAACAACTGCCAGTAGGTGAGGATGCATCTATACTTTTGCTTACTCTCTCATCGGAATCAGAGGACCCCCTAACTCTATAATTCTCAACTTTTTCCAGTCACATCAGCAGCAACAAATATCAGAGAGAGCTCTCGGCGTTATAAAAAAAAATTTCGTAAACAATTATTATTTTCTTATTGGATATAGGCTGGTTTTTTCTAGATAGGATGTATTGTTTTATTTTTAGCCTTACTGCAATGTACTGTAATATCTTTAGTATTGTAACGAATAAATAGTATATAGTGATATTTTAGTATTGTAACGAATAAATAGTATATAGTGATAAATAAAGCAGAGAAGAAATAAATGTATGAGTTTTGAGACTGGGTTGTTAAACGTCCCATCTTAACGGACGGCGGCCTTTCCAAGTTCATCAGTGTCCCCTATTGACCGAGGGCAGGTAGTTTTGCGGATATAAATCTTAACGCTGGCCCAGGCGGGATTCGAACCTGGGAAGTACAGATTAAGAGCCTGGCACACTACCGACTGAGCCACCCCATGAATTTTGAGGCAGCGCTTACCCCCATTCCTCAATATCCGACCATTTGCTTTTTTTCTCTTATGGAAAAAATTATGTTTCATTTACGTATTTTTGATTTATGCCCCTTTTGAAGAATGCAACCCACACGTAAATCGAGAGCCGACTGTATATTGTACTGCTCAGTTAGTGGCAACTCGGGTGATTACCAAGAAATTATGAAACTGCATAGTTAACAACTGAATTGAAGGAATTTTCATCATTTGATAGATATACAATTCAATTTCACATTGAAAGTCACTTACAATTAATTTTAAATAAAAATACAATTAATTCGAATACAATTTCGCTTTTTTGAGGTTGGTAGCAGTTATAAATCTACATATAGTTCACATATAATGGAACTGGCATCCTCACCTACTGGCATACGTAAATGTTCAAATAGCAACCCAGACTATAATTTACAATTTCTTCCTTGGATACGACTACAGTTTGAGCACGGCTGCAAATTAAAACCATCTTAGACCAGCACAGTTTTTTTTTTGTTGTTGTTGTTGTTTTCCGTTAATTTATGAACATATAAGTACATAAAAAAGTTTACACAAAATTGCTTTTTTGTCTTTTTTTTATTTTATAGACTACCGAGTGATTAGCGCGCTTGGCTACTAATCTAAGGGACCTGGGTTCGAGCCCCGGGTAAGGCATGGATGTATGTGTCGTTTTTCTGCTGATGTCCTGCCATCCTCTCAGAACTTCTACTTTGGCATGTAAACTGACAGGCTCCTGTCAGACCTTTGTCTCAAGCAGCTGCTTGAGGGGGTATTTATTTTTTTTTATTTTTTATTTATAAAAAACTATTATATAGTCTATTATATAAAAAAAACTATATAATATAATACTAATATATTTCAGTGAAAATGTCGGTCAAACATATATAATAGTCCCTTTGTTTCACTATAATTGTTTCATCTATCAATTTACACCATGTCTTGTAGAATAGCATAGTACAGTGGTTCTCAACCTTTTCTGCTTCAGGTACTCCCTGGAAATGTGTGTGTAACTGGCGTACCCCTTGTACAGATAAATAAAACTATAGTTACAGTATAACAATGGGAATAAAATAAAACATATATATATATAACATATATCTAGCGACTTTTAAACTCTAACGGCGTGCCCAAAAAAATTTTACAAAACAAATTTTTATTAAAACATATTTACCAAAAAAATTGGACCTCTTCAGATCATACCTTATAAAAGTAGGTAAAATTTCAAAGTTCTAAGTCTTGCTTCAAATTGCAGTTGTGCAGAGATGAGATGCACGAGTCATGCAGTATGATAGGACATGTGCAAAACATGTGTTTGTATTGTGTATGGCCTAAGACAGAAATGCATAAATAATCATAATTAGTTGAACAATCATTGTGTTTTGATCACGACACTAAGGTATATTTATACTTCCAAAAAAAGTGCAAGTCATTTTTGTGTGCGATGATTTTTAAAGTAATCAAGGGAATTACTCTTGCTAAGTCATTAACGTGACATTAAAACCTGTCCAGATGAGAGGTAATTTCGAAGAAAATTTGATGATATGATGCTGCTATGCTCAACGTCCTAAGAAGGAAAGCTAACACTGAAAGAAACGCTGGTCGATTCATTCGGGTCACCACCTACACCGTTTCGCACAGAAACCACAAGTTGGGAAAACCAAGGCTTTGCAAATAAATGCTTCCTTCTCTAAATTACTTCCTCCTTTAACATAAGATTATGAGTAATTTTCACACCTGGTCCTTTCGCTTGACAGGAGTAGTAGAAATGGCAAGAAACAAATCTCTTAAATCACTCAGCATAGAGATGTGAGCAGAACATGGCACAATTTGCAGGCGTAGGTAAAGCGAAGTTTCAGTTGATACACTTTTCATAATAAATATACACTTTTCCAGGATTCGAACCGGGATCTCTTGGCTAATGCATCGTCACTCCAATGATAAACGTAGGACAGAAGTAAGGGCGTGGCTGAATCAATATTGCGCTGACTAGTAATCTCTAATTCCCAGGATCGAATCCCAACATGTCTGGGTAGAGATTTATCTCCAAAAACCTCTTCCCCCCACCCCTGCCTTCGATGAGAAAGGGGACATCGATGGACTTGAAAAGGCCGCCGTCCGCGTAACACTGTGTTCAGGAGAACCACACTCAGTTCACATTAAAGAACACGCTGGAAGGCATTCATCTGTCTCCCAACATCTGTCCTGTAGGTCCTTTCCATTACCCAACACTGAGCCTTGGGTTTCTTGTGACCTAGACATTTAGCCTGTTATGAGAAAAAAGCGTCTCTCAGAGGTAAAACAACCAACACCCGGAAAATCCTTAGATACACTGGACGACATTGAAATTTTCCCCACCCAGAAGGAGTGAGGGGATAGGGTGAAATGTAGCACACATAGCAATTCATATTGGCATGCCATGATTTAAGTTGCAGACATTTACAATGGTTAGAAGATGAGATAATGTAGCATAACACCCGGAAAATCCTTAGATGGACTGGACGACATTGAAATTGCCCCATCCAGAAGGAGTGAGGGGATAGGGATGAAATGTAGCATACGCATAGCAATGCATATTGGCATGGCATGATTTAAGTTGCAGCCACTTACAGCGGTTAGATAATGAGATAATGCAGCGCAATGTGACTGCCTCAGTAGGTGGTTGCACCGCCGTGAACGGCAATACAGGCAGCAATACGGCGTGACATGGAGTCATACAGTCGACAGATATGGTCCTGAGGAATTGCACACAAGCAGTGCTTACTTGATCCCATAATTCATCGAGATTCCGCACCGACCAGTGAAATGATTGCACACGTCATCCAATGTGGTCCCACAGATTTTCTATTGGGGATAAATCTGGAGATCTTGCTGGCCATGGCAATACTTGAACATGTTGCAAACATTGTCTGGAGACCCTAGCAGTGTGTAGATGAGCGTTGTCATGCTGAAAAATGGGCTGCTGCATGCCTCCTAGGAACGGTAACAAAACAGACTGCAGACCATACTAACGATTTTGCAGCTGTCAGTTTTCCCGTGATGCGGACAAGAGGTGACCTGGTGTCATATCCAATAGCACCCCATACCATTATGCCTTGCTGCTTGGTGTGCTGCCAGTCGTGAACAAAAGCTGGATCCGTCCTCTTGCCAGGTTGTCGCCATACATGGACCCGTCGCACCCAGACAGAAACGGGATTCATCACTAAGCACAATAGTGTTTCATTCGTGACCGCAGTTCACACGACTTTGGCACCAAGTCAGACGAGCGCTGCGATGTTTGCAGTCAATGGCAGTCGACGTAACAGTTGCCTAGAGCGCAGATGTACCTCATGTAACCTTCGGTTTACTGTTTGGGTCGTTATGGGGACGTCCATGGCTGCTGGCACAACCCGTTGAATATCGCCTGCAGTGCTCTATGGTGACGAACGATCACGGCGAACAATGCGCCTGTCAAGCCTTGATGACATCTGTCGAATGGCACCACTCCCTCTGCGACGCACGCTAGAACCTTTATTTCGCCACTGTTGCAAACAGTGTCCAACAGTTCGTGCATCCCGATGAACATGGGCAGTGACACGACGTGTAGTCCATCCAGCTTCACATAGGCCTATAATATTTCCTCTCTCAAAAACGTCTAATTGGCGACAAAACTGCCAACAGCGTCTACCAGGCGCCTTCGATGAACAATTTCCAAGTGGAACCATCTAATCTCAACGGTTCGCATGACTTCCACCTGCATAAACACAATACCATCCATGTTTCTTCTTGCATCTTTTATCTCTTGAGCCACACACGCCATTGGCTGCGGATTATCATCATTTGGATATCTCAATTGCTTACACCCACCCTTCTATTTACATGTTTGCAAGACATGTCCATCTGGGTGGGGAACTTTCAATGTCGAGCAGTGTGATTTAAAAACTGAATTAAAAAATAATACTAACTGAAGAGACACGCGATATGCTGCATTTAGTAGTCCAACTGAAGAAGTTTCTTTTTTCTTATCAGTTTTTGCTGTAACCCTTCGGATGTGTTAACGTCGTAAAACAGATAAGATTTTAAAACGATGAATCCACAGAGAAAGCAATCTGCTTAAGTTGCATTTTCTTGATGCCAAATCGGATTCGGATATTCAATTACAGAGAAATTTCTGCACTCTGTTCAACAAAAACCCTGTAGCAGCCCTTGGGAAGAATAGAATATCCCGTAGCGGCATTAGAGCATGGCACAAGAAATTCCCGGAAAAACAGAATATTCTTAATCGAAAAATAACGATAGACCTAGAACGTCGGACATGGTTTGAACATCGTTTAGATGTACTCCAGACGTTTGAATTATTATATAAGTTAATGTATTAATATAAAATAATATATTAATACATTAACTTATTATTAGATATTTTCAATAATATTCGTTATAAAACATATTGAAAATATGTATTATATATTATATAATATGCTATAATATATGTATTTATATGTTGTAAAACATATTGAAGTTCGTTTATAATAACATATTGAAATTCGTTTGTAAAAGCATATTGAATTTCGTTTATAAAAACATATTGAAATTCGTTTAGAAAACCATATTTAAAATCGAGATTTCTAATTTTTATTAAAGACCACTAAAACTGATGGAAAGATTTGAAATATTCTATATGAGCTTGATACACCTCTTCCCATTATATTTTTAGACCAGTGCCTGGTAGTATGGAGTAAGTATATTATAATTATTATTATATATTATTGAAAATCGTGATTTAAATCACGATTTTCAATAATATTCGTTTAGTATTTAAAGAGTTATGGACGCTAGAATATTTCCCTAACAGTAATGCGTCATATTACTTAGAAATTAATTAAAACTTAAATACTAAGTATTGTTTCAAATAATTTAAGTAAATTACGCTTTAGAATTTTGCGTAACGATTATTTCGGTATTAGACAGTACAAATGTTTAATTATTGAAATTATTTATCAAAATGAAATATTATAATAATGAACTTTAATAATTAATATAAATTTTGTCTTCAATAGTTAAAGAAATATTTAGTAATCTTAGGTAACAAACAACTGGAAAATTAATTATATTGTTGCGGATTACAAAAATGGATAGCCGCTGAACGTGAGTATTAAAAGCTATATTTCAAAACCAAATTCAATACAAGGTAAATTGTTACAAAGGAAATATGGATGAAGTATCTTATTAACAAATCAACTATTAACATGCACAAGTCATCAATCTTCCTGCGTAGAGCACACAATATCAGCTCTGTGTATTTTACTAAATACTACCTTTTACTTGATTTACCAGGTCACCCGAAGATCTTCACTCGTAAACCAATTCTCGTCCTGTGCTAATAACTTTTCACACACTAGCCGAACAAAAAGACAGTCCGTGTAGACATTCGAAGTTAGCCATAAAAGTTCCCACTTTTATACTTCCGCGTATACACAACACATCAAGTTACTTCTTGATACTTAACGATAAAAGATCCCACTTTTATCCTTCCGCGTATACACAACACATCAAGTTACTTCTTGATACTTACGCGCACTGTCTCAGAACAGCTCACCGTCCATTTTCGAACTCTCCGACCGTTACAACACAACGACCGTTACAATACAAAACGACCGTTAACGCTCCACTCTTCTTCTCCAAATTCTCCCAACGTTCTTATTCGTTGGCTGAAACTTTGCTTTCGGTTGCCAGATTCTTCTGTCGTAACAATATTTAATAAGTACATCAGTGTATGTCAGCTAAATTAAGGACTGGTGACTTAGGACTCTTGAATTTAGGACTGGTTACATTTAACTTAATATGGCAAATATCAACCCCAATATTATAATAAAATTTTTATTTGCAGAGATTATGGTAAACCTCCTTTTTTTTCCCCAAACAAGTGCAGTTTCATTTTTTTTTTCTTTTTTCAGTTTTTGGCAAGAGCGATCAATTCATAGGGTCATTGAAAATAAATAAATTACCCCTCAGTCAGCAGCTTACCAAAGAAGTCTGACAGGAACTTGTCAGTACACTACGTCATAGAGTAGATCTGTGATGAAGAACAATACAGTAAAACCTTGGATTGCGAGTAACTTTGTTTGCGAGTATTTTGCAAGACGAGCAAATTTTTAAAATAAATTTTAACTTGATAAGCGAGCTAAGTCTTGTAATACGAGTAACATGTATGCGCATGTCTACCAACCGTCACGTTCGGTTTCAGTCGGTCGGTGTCGGTGTGCTTTACATATTTACTCAACATACGTACGAAGTATTGTTTATTTTCTTTCTAAACGTGGTTAATGAGTATTTTTTGATAACAGTACTGTAACCATGGCTCCCAAAAAGAAAACTGTTGAAAAAGAAAGTGATAAGAAGAAGAAAATGATTACGGTGGAAGTTAAGAAGGAAATCATCGAGGAGCACGCACGAGGTATGCGAGTGGTCGACATCGCAAGATTTTATAATAAGTCTACATCGACTATTTGCACAATATTAAAGAAGAAAAAAGAATTAAGGGGACTAGATGTAGCAAAAGGAGTCACGCGACTATCAAAGCAACGGCCACGTGTTCTGAAAGATGTAGAAAAGTTGCTTCTCGTGTGGATAAACGAGAAACAACTAGCAGGTGATACTGTGACGGAAAACTGTATCTGCGAGAAGGCAAAGATTTTGTACGCCGACCTCATAAGTAAACTGCCAGATACGTCGATAAGATACGAAGAAGGCTTCAAAGCGAGCAGGGGCTGGTTTGACAACTTTAAGAAGAGAAGTGGTATCCATAGTGTTATGCGACACGGAGAAGCTGCGAGTTCGGACGTTAAGGCAGCTGAGGCGTTCGCCATCGAATTTCCGAAACTCATGATTTCCGAGGGTTACCTACCACAGCAAGTTTTTAACTGTGACGAGACAGGGCTTTTTTGGAAAAAGATGCCAAAGAGGACTTACATTACTATAGAAGAGAATGCAATGCCTGGTCACAAGCCCATGAAAGACCGTCTCACCCTCTTGTTTTGTGCTAATGCAAGCGGGGATTTTAAAATTAAGCCTTTGCTGGTGTATCACTCCGAGAATCCACGTGCCTTCAAGAAATGCAAGGTACAGAAGAGTCAGTTAAACGTTATGTGGAGGTCCAACAGCAAAGCTTGGGTCACTCGTATCTTGTTCGTTGAGTGGATCAATGAGGTCTTCGGTCCTACAGTGAAAAAATACCTTTTAGAAAATAATCTGCCACTCAAAGTTTTGCTAATTATGGACAATGCCCCTGCTCATCCTCCAGGTCTCGAGGATGACTTACTAGAGGAATTCGAGTTCATTAAGGTGAAGTTCCTTCCTCCCAGTACCACTCCACTACTTCAGCCCATGGATCAGCAAGTCATTTCGAACTTTAAAAAGCTTTACACCAAAGCATTATTTCAGCGGTGCTTTGAGGTAACTGAAGGAACAAATCTTACCCTCCGAGAATTCTGGAAAAATCATTTCCACATCGTGAACTGTCTCAAGATCATCGATAAAGCTTGGAATGGGGTCACCAAGAGAACGCTCAATTCTGCTTGGAGAAAACTGTGGCCTGACTGCATTCTAGGAGATAACTGTGAGGGGTTAGCTCACGAAGAGGAACTGCCAGTTCTCGATGAAATTGTCTCCTTGGGGAAGAACATGGGACTGGAAGTGAATGAGGACGACATTCAAGAGCTGGTGGAGGAACATCGCCAGGAGCTGACCACCGACGAACTAATGGATCTGCATCGCGAGCAACAGCAAAAGTTTGTGGAGGAGATCTCGTGTGAGGAAGACGAGAAAAAGGAGGAGGAATCACTCACTTCAAATGAGATTAAGGACATGTGTAAAATGTGGAAAACAGTCCAAAATGTTGTAGAAAAACACCACCCAAATAAGGCTGTGGCAATGCGAGCAGTCAACCTTTTTAATGACAATGCAATGTCAAATTTTCGGGAAATTATAAAGAGAAGGCAGAAGCAAATGTCCCTTGATAGTTTCGTCGTTAGAGTTACACAAAAGGAAAAAGATTCCAGTGTTCCAAACGCAAATTAATTGTGTGTATTATTTTTATGTACCTATATGTATTCTTTTTATTTTGTATTAAACATTTTATTTGAATAAATTTTTTGTTGTGGAACGAATCATTGGGGTTTCCATTATTTGTTATGAGTTATTCGCTTTCATATACGAGTGCTTCGGATTACAAGTACGTTTCCGGAACGAATTATGCTCGGTAACCGAGGTACCACTCTATTCACTTTCGACTGCATTAGTAGTGGCATTTTTGGCATATAGAAATTGTTTGGTAGTGTATAACAACAGTTTAGCTATCAAGTGGCATATTTGGCTTGCAAGGATCGTTTTGCAGTTTATAAAAACAGTTTTGTTTTCAGCTTGTAAAGATTGCTTTGCAGTTTATAAGAATAGTTTTGCTTTCTATTGGTAATTTTTTACTTACAGAGATTGTTTTGTAGTTCAAAATAACAGTTTTTTTTCCAGTGGCATTTTTGGCTGGTAGAGTTTGTTTTGCAGTTTACAGCAGGAAGTTTGCTTTTAAATTAGAATTAAATTTACCTAGGAAATTTTTCAACGCTAATTCAGTTGAAAAGTCATTCTTACAAATCTAATACAATCTAGAGAAAGAATTTTCTTCAGTAAATGGAATAAATGAAAATCTTAATAAGTAGTCAATAGTTTGGTGATTAAGAGCACGTGACTAGAGATCTGAGGTACATATCCACCCCCAACTCAAGTTAGTGTTTCCTGCAACTTTAACATCGAAGATTTATGTTAGTATGTTTCCTTCTCTGAGCTTTCGGGGTCCTTGTGACTTGACCATTTAGCCCATTATGTGCAAAAAAGTGCCGCTCAGAGGTAAAACAAAAACAACCCAAACTGTGAGTATGTTCACCAGACTGAATTTAGGAATGGTTACAATCATCATATCATGGTTAAATATAACCCATATTACTATAATGAAAGTCATATTCGGGAGACCAGGATGACCCCCTTTTTCTTTGTGAGACAAGTCCGGAAATAAATAATAAATAAAGTATAAATTACCCTTCAAGTTGCTTTAAGTGACTCAGGACCTTTTAATTGGATTTAAATCGTTGCATCTGTGATAAGAATATATTTGACACTACTTAAATTTCTTCGCTTTAGAATTAATTACCATAAGAATACCTCAGGGAGCAGTTTTAAGTCCTTTATTATACCTCCTTTATGCTAATTATTAAGTCTAATTTTAATAATTGTCGTAAATTGATTCTTTGTGCAGATGATATATATATATAGGATTTTTTTACTCTAATGAAATAACTCAACGCGAACTACAATGAAATGATATTCCGATATAGTTGTGCGGTATATTTTAAAATATAATTTCGCATGGAAAACTACAATAAAGCGTTTTTACACGGCAAACATGGGGAACAGGGCATTCGGGTTATTTAAATTTTCCGATTATCCGAATGTCCCATCAATCTAGGAAAAAACGAAGGATAATAAATAATAAACAAAATAAATAAACACCCCCTCAAGCAGCTGTTTGCCACAGAGGTCTGACAGGAGCCTGCCAGTTTATATGCCACAGTAGAAGGTCTGTGAGGATGATAGGACTTCAGCAGAAAAACAACACTAACGGCCATGCCTTACCCGGGGCTCGAACCCAGGTCTCTTAGCTCAGTAGCCAAGCGCGCTAACCACTCGGCCATAATAATAAAACTTAAATTTTAGATATGTATACAACATAAATATTTTGCTACACATGTATAGGACAATCGAAACAAGTAAATGTCTCGATTGTCCTATTCATATTTAGCATTTATGTTATTAAAGGAAATTAATTTTTTTACTGTAACATCAATTCAAATTCAACATTTACTCATTCTCCTGATCAATATCACTGGTGCATGTAATTAAGAAACTTTGACATACCATAATTTTATCAAGATACTTTGGCCTAAAGTTTCATTAAAATTCCATAATTTCATTAAGATACTTCTGTCTAAAGTTTCATTATTTAACTTCGACATATATACATCATGAGACTTCCACTTGCCATAATGTCATCACGAGACTTCGTCCTGCCACAATTTCTTTGAAAACTTTGACTGCCATTAAAACATTTCATTAAAGAACTTTGATCTGTAAGAATTTCATTAATATATTTCAACCTAAGGCGTCCCAAAAATCACATTATATTACCTTAAAAATATTAAAACATGATTGTTGACAGATCATTTCACCCATCAGGACATTAAAACAAGAAAATACGTTTAATTCCCAAATATAATGAATGTTTTGGAAACAAAAACTGCATTTTTCCTGAAAACCCACGTTTTGAAACCATCTGTTAGGTCTGAAGGAAAGAATCAAGTGTAAGTGGATCATCTTTCATTGCAATTCAACTTCTTCCTCGCCATGAATAAGTTTAACATATTTCTAGGCGCGTCGCTAACTGACTTTCTCCTCCAACTGAATTACATTAAGTGTTCTGACCTATATTTTGCATCTGCAATCCTCTAGGGTTACGACTCGCAACTTTTTCCTCTCCTGGCCTGCCATCATCTTTTTCCCCTCTATTTTCCAATTAGGTATTCCAAAATCTCAGCTCTTGCCCCACTTCAGTTTCACAGCTTATCTAGGAAAACATTCATCCGAACAAATAAAATCTCGATTTCTGAACATCGTGCCATAAATTGGCATTAAATAACCCAATCCTCCTCCTTAAAACAACCATTTAGCGTAAAAACCGAATTAGGTTCAATTGAAGAGTTACTTATATTTAAATTCTTCAAATTCAGAGTTCCCTGGTGACTACCGCACCTCGTTCTAAGTACGATAGAAACGCGACGCTGCAGCGGCTCCGTTGAGGGACAAATTGCACTGCCGAAAGCAATTACGTCAGCGCGGCAGGAGTCCACGACCCGTTTTAGACCCTCACTGGCCCGCACCTGCACCTTTTAAATGCTGGGTGCGAGTGATTTCGCTATGTTAACCGGAATACCTCTCCGTGATGAGGTCAGTGAGGATCACTTTGAGGGGTGCCCGATACTTTTAGTCAGGTACCGATGGAAGAGATAGGCAAGCTCTGAGAGTGATGGCTCATCTTTGTAGCTCGTTGTTGTCCCACTTCACTTTGGGACAAAAGAAATTGCCCCTGCTTTGAATACTTAAAGGGAAAGAAAGACTCTGAACGCATAATAATATTAGGGAAGCTCAAAGCTCTGAGCTCGTCAGGCACAATGGTGTTTTCATTTTAACTCCAGCCATTAGAGATCTAAATCTTGAAGTATTCTCTGATCTACACCAAAAAATTGCCGTAGACATTTTTTTTATTATCCTCCTTTTATACTCGAATATCTTTCGGGGCGGTGGTTGGCTCAGTCGCGCCAAGCTCGTAATGCTCAATTCCCCGGTTCTAGTTCCAACTGCATCCAGAGTTGAGATTTATCGTAGCCATCTCCCCTGCTAGAGGAGGTTCAGTTGGTAGCGTGCCAGGCTCGTAACCTGCGATTCTCAGATTCGAGTTCCAGCTGGACAAGTGAAGAGATTTTTCTCTGCCAAACTCCCGACCTGCCTACAGTGAATAGGGGTCAGTGTTGGGCTTTAAAAGGCCGCCGTCCGTCGGATGGGACATTAACTCGTGGTCACGTGTGTGGGAAAGCCACACCCCACGCACGTCAAAGAACACGCTGGATGGCCTTGACGGGAGGCCGACACCATTCCACTAACAGCTGTCCAGTGGGTCCCCTCTCCCAATCATCCTCGAACCCACGAGAGCTTGGAACATGGACATTAGTCCCAATTATATGAGCTCATGGTAGCGATTATAATTTTTTTAATTATTGTATAATAAAAAACAAGCTGGAAATTCTCCCTTCGAAAACGGTCGACTCTGGGCACAATTCAATTACAGAGTTACAGTATATATTCCGACTTTATCGCTACCAAATCTTATTGGTAATAATTCTTGGGCACGGCTCAAAATTAAAAAAGTTTTCATTTTCTTGAATTGAATGAACAGACGGATTTGGACAACTATTGCGTAATACAGATCTTTTCGAAAGGTTCCTTCCCCACTGCTCTGAGGGGCGGGGGTGGCTCAGTCGGTAGCGCGCCAGGCTCGTAATCTGTAGTTCCCAGGTTCGAGTCCCAGCTGGGTCAGCGTTGAGATTTATCTCCGCAAAATTCCCCTCCCTGCCCACGGTCAGTAGGGGACACCGATGGGCTTGAAAAGGCCGCCGTCCGTCGGATGGGACGTTAAGCCGTGGCCCCGTGTGCGGGAGAGCCATACCCTGTGCACGTTAAAGAACACGCTGGATGGCCTTGACGGGAGGCTACCATCTGTCTCCCAACAGCCGTTCCAGTGGGTCCCCTCCCCCAACTTTCTCTGAGCCTTCGGGGTCCATGTGACCTGGCCATTTAGCCCATGGTGTGCAAAAAAGTGCCGCTCAGAGGTAAAACAACCCAACCCAACTCCACTGCTCTGCAGCTGTAATATCAATTTTCCTTTTGCGTCGATCAGCACACGAGAGTGACTTCCGCTGCCTTCCATTAGATGTAGTACTATCCTGTATAGTGGAGCATCGGATGGCATCACTCAACATATTTCCACCTCCCCACTGCTCTTGGTCAGAAAAGGTTGGGTTGTTTTACCTCTGAGCGGCACTTTTTTGCACACCATGGGCTAAATGGCCAGGTCACATGGACCCCGAAGGCTCAGAGAAGGTTGGGAACCCACTGGAACAGCTGTTGGGAGACAGATGGTAGCCTCCCGTCAAGGCCATCCAGCGTGTTCTTTAACGTGCACAGGGTATAGCTCTCTCCCACACACGGGGCCACGGCTTAACGTCCCATCCGACGGACGGCGGCCTTTCCAAGCCCATCGGTGTCCCCTACTGACCGTGGGCAGGGCGGGGAATTTTGCGGAGATAAATCTCAACGCTGACCCAGCTGGGACTCGAACCTGGGAACTACAGATTACGAGCCTGGCGCGCTACCGACTGAGCCACCCCCGCCCCTGGTCAGAAAAGACACACTGATGGGATTTGAAAGGCCGTCGTCCGTCGAACCTTTGAGAATTCAACCACCAATCTTTGAGACCTGCTAGTATCCGGAACGGAGGATAATAAATATTAAGCATATACAAGTCCGGATGTAGAAAAAAATGAAAGGGGCAAAGAAACAGATTTGAACTAGAACTTTATAAAAGCTGGGGCGGCGTGAGAGACTAGATTTCCGATGCATTATAACCTTTACCCCTCCGCTTTACAGGTCTTTAAAAATTTCTTGAAAAATGCATGAAATATAAATAAGTTTAATAAATTTTTCCTCAATTACCATTATTAGAATTCTGAAAGGGTGGGCCATTGACCTCTTGACCTCCTCCTTAGATCCAGCCCTGAACATGTATATTTAAACATTTTTATACAATATTTAAATATGTCTACATAATCTGAAGAACTTCTGAAAGTTTTCAGTTATAATACCCGATAATAGATCTGTATGTTTTATAAAGCCGTCCCGTGGCTGAGTGGTTAGCACGCTTGGCTACTGATCTAAGGGACCTGGGTTCGAGCCCCGGGTTAAGGCATGGATGTGTGTGTCGTTTTTCTGCTGAGGTCCTGCCATCCTCTCAGATCTCCTACTGTGGCATATAAACTGACAGGCTCCTGTCAGACCTCTGTGGCAAGCAGCTGCTTGAGGGGATATTTATTTATGTTTTATTACTTTTCAATTGTTACGTTGAAACCAACAGAACTGATTGTACGAAAACATTGCATTTATTTAGCTTCTAAAAATTTTAATTCGTAACCTAATTTTATCAAAAGAGAAAAGAATATAAATGGGTTTTCAAAATGCATCTATGACTGATATTATCGTTTGATTCTTCTGTTGATTTTCTTCTATGTATCAAAATATACACTGGTTTCCATAAATTAAGGAAAACCCTATGTTATGTCAATGTAAAGTCAACGTCAAAGCTCAATAACTTCTAAAATATTTTTTTTGTTTCGAAAAATTTGATAGCAGATAAATATCTCAATCAAACATATCAATATCTTGGATTTTTCAACAATATTCTTTCAGTATTTAATGAGTTATGGACGTTTGAATATTTAACAACAGCAATACCAGTCTTAAGAAACTTATGCAAAACTGAAGAATAATGAAATAATTCTTTAAACAAACGTCTTAAATGAACACTTTTTTTATTAAACACTTTGATACAATATTTCTTACTAAATTTTAATTAACTTCTGAAGTCAGTTTTTATGACTGACACTGTTTTTGTTAAATATTCAAATTTCCATAACTCATTAGCTACTGAACAAATATTGTTGAAAATCTAGATATTGATATATTTCAGTGAGATATATGTCTGCTATCGTATTTTTCAAAACAAAAAACTTGCTTTAGAAGTTATAGAACTTCGACGTTGGTTTCCCATTGACATAACATAGAGTTGTTCCTTAATGTATGGGAACCAATGTACACTTATTTTTATGCTTTCGTATATACAAACGATTGTGAATGAGTGTGACTGATAAGGAATCATGCCTATTCTAACTATGACACAGAAATGGTAGAGCTCTTAAAATTTGAATCCAGTGCTAATCAGGGTCGTAGATCTTGGGAAAAATCCGAAACATTACTTCTGAAGTGTGTTTTAAGGTCAAATAGAGGTCACATAGAAGTCAAGCCTTGATCTATATGTTAGAAAAGCGAAAATAGATGCCTGACGTTGTTTTGGGTTGTACATCTCAGAAACGTTACGAAATTTCGGAACTGGGGAGAGAGTGAGGATGTCCTTCGAGGTCAAATAACCAATCCTGTCAAAATCTCGATCTACCAGTGCTAGAGAGTTAAAAATTGATACCTAGGAGTACTCGTAGCCATAGATCAAAAACGTAAAATTTTGGATGTGATGGGTCTTTTCAGTTGGGTTGAGTCATTTTAGCTCTGAGCGGCACTTTTTTGCACACAATGGGTTAAATGGCCAGGTCACAAGGACCCTGAAGTTCTAAATAATTTCTGAAAGTTCTAGTCCTCTAGTTAATTCTAGTTCACTAGTTAATTAGAGTTCTAGTCCTCTAGTTAAGTCTAGTTCCCTAGTTAATTAGAGTTCTAGTTCTCTAGTTAGTAGTCTTCTCTGAGAACCCACTTTTCACTGTGAATAAAGGGGATGGATGCTCTTGAAGGAAAACTTATCCATCCACTCCTAATAGCTATCCTGTGGGTTTTCTCAACTTTCTCTCAAACTTTGTACTCATTGCAACATAGCCGTTAAAGCTATTTAAAATAAAATACCTCCTCAAGCAGCTGCTTGCCGCAGAGACCTGGCAGCAGCCTGTCAGTTTATATGTCATAGAGAATGTCTGTGTGGAAGATAATACCTCAGCAAAAAGACTACACTTTGGCGTTTTTGGGGATCGAACCCAACCATTCTCTAATAATTCGGACGCCCGGACGGCTCTAAAAACTCCCTGCCTAATCAGGCGCTCGACCTGGGTCCCTTAGATCAGTAGCAAAAATATGTCTTTTACAGGACATCTCTATCTAACAAATTTGAGTCTAACTTTACCAACTAGCAAATTATTCAGCAGACTCTTAAAATGCATCATCATCATTCTCTCTGTGTCCTATGCTTATCCTCCACCCAGCTTCCAATAATCCCTTACATTCCCCTAAGCTCCGATACATGTGCCAGCCAGGATGCGATTATTAGGAGAAAGTCGACCATCTCCGCACTATGTAGCTCGTTATTTACGGCCAAGAGCAAACAACATTTCATACGGTGTCAGCGCTTCCTAGTAAAACGGATTAAACATAAGCCGGATGTGTGAGGTGTAAATTAGGCCTTAAACTCTCCCGCTGCCTAAACTTTTACCCTGGGGAAACAAGTTTCGCATAATTTTAAGTAGAATCTCTTTGTATTCTAAGCACGAATGCTCTTCTAATACAAGAAATGGGCGGCGAATACAAAAGAGAGACAAAAAAACAACAACATAACAGTAATACAACTGTTAATTTGACATCTCTCTCTTTCACTGTTTCTATAGATAAGAGCTTACATCATAAACTCTCTGAAGGACGTCACTATATAGGATATTTTATTCAGCAACAGCTGTGGTTGGAATAAAGAAACTTTACTAAGCAGTTTTCACCATTCAGAAAATATATGCTCAGTACTTTATTTGTATTTCATTTTATTTCTGATACAATACAATAATTTTGCTATATATAAGATTTGATATATTTTAAATAGTGGTTTGTTGTTCAATACATTTGTAAAATACTAACAAAAAGTATTTTTCCTATCATTCATTTTTCGATTAGTTGGTCATTTGAAATAGAAAATAATCCTAGAAGCTACTTTAGGCTTTCAGATTCTTAGCCATGCGCTTGAATATTAATATATAATATATAACAACATATGCGCCATTATGATCGATTTAACTGACCAATCAGTAATCAGTTAGAGCTTCCCATAAAATATTGTTTGAGGATCCTTGTAATGGACGGTGGATTGTGCGAGCACATTAAAATGTTGTTGTGATTAGTTTGGTATCTCCCTTCAAAAATGGATGGAGGTTGGTTCAACTAGTAGGTACCAGGCTCGTAACCTTCAGTTCCTAGTTTGAGGTCGCAACTGAGCAACTAGTAGGCGCCAGGCTGGTAATCTGCAGTTCTCAGGTTCGAATCGCAATTGAGATTTATCTCCGCTATGCTCCGTTTTCCATCGGTCAGAAAGGGGACACCGATGGGCTTAGAAAGGACGCCGTCCGTCGGATAGAACGTTAAGACGTGGTACAGTCGCTCAAAAAAAATATCCGAACACTATGGTTGATTACAGAATTCAGAAAAAATACCTGGCAACGAGAATTCTTTTCTGAATTCTGTAATCAACCATAGTGTTCGGATATTTTTTGAGCGGCTGTACCATGTGCAGAAGTGTCGTACTCTCTGCATCAAGGAATTCGCCAAATGGCCTTGAAGGGATTATTTGTTAGAAGCACTTAAAGTTCATGTCTCTAACAGCTGTCCAGTGGTCCTTTTCACCAACTTTCTCTGAGTATTTGGAGTGCTTGTGATCTGGCCATTTATCCCATTGTGTGCAAAAATGCGCCGCTGAAACGTAAAACAACACAACCCTTCAAAATTATCTAGTGTGTATATCACAATATATGGTTGACCTGCATGTAAACTGCATCTTGAAGTCGCCTACGATGGGCAATGGATTGGAAAATCTCATGTTATTTTGTTATCACCAGGGCCGGCGTGTTCCCCTGAACCCGGCCCCACGCTTTAAAAGGACCTGCGGCCCACGAAAAGCTCATCGCAAAAAGCGAAATTTCGGTGAAAATTGACCGAAATAGCGAAAACAGTCAATTTTGATGACGTAATAAAGACTTTGCGACGAAAAAGGCGAGAAAAATTTTGTAATATTTATAATATGCTCGGCGTTCCTATAAGTTGTATGTAGTATGTATTATAAAAAATTATTTAAAAAAAAATAAATACCCCCTCAAGCAGCTGCTTGCCACAGAGGTCTGACAGGAGGCTGTCAGTTTATTTGCCATTGTAGAAGGTCTGAGAGGATGTAGTCCCTCTGCAGAAAAACGACACAAACAACCATGCCTTACCCGGGGCTTACTATTATAAAATTAAGAAGTACATATAAACGCGTTTTTTTTTTGGCCCCGCACAATGCTGAAACCCGGCCCCGTAAAAGTTCACGCCGGCCCTGATTATCACTCTTAGGATATCTTCTGCCAGAGTTATCGAACTAACATTAACAAAGTAAGGTTGTCCTGAACATAAACCCATTGGATGGTGAGTTTTATAAATTCCATCTGTGTTTATTGTCTTAATCAATTATAATCCAGTCTCAGTTGTTTCGATCAATTGTAGTCTATTCTGAATTTTCTGAAACAAATGTGAATGCGATCTAGTCTCAATTGTCTCAGTCAAGTGTAGTCTATTCTTAATTGTATTAATCAAGTTTAATCTCAGTCAAGTAAAATCTAGCGGAAAAATATTAAGGAATATAAGGGATTCTACCTAACAAAGAATTGCGACCTGAACTTGGATCGCAGGGCTTTCTGGTGGGTCGCGAAAAGTGCTACTATTAATTAGATCGCAAGATAAATGGGAATTTGAAATTTTTAGTAGCAAATTGAATGGGCATTTGAATTTTGGGTCGCGACCAAAAAAAAATCTTTTCGGAAATATTGCCTTAAGGCGGTAAAGGCAACGCACCAGATTGCATAGCAGATAAAGGAATATCTGCTCAAGGCTATCCCGTATGTTTCTAGCATAAAAAAACAGATCTTGAAAGTCACTATTAGTTTGTTCGAAAGCAAAACCAGAAAGACAATTTAATAATATATTTTGTTCTTCATTTTTCATTCGTTACATTTCTTTTTTCAAAATGAATTCCAAGAATACTTAGATTTATCTGGCTCTTTCAACCATTCTTTGTTTCTTTCCCAGTCTGCCTTTAGACTTTACTGAAACAGATGCTCTGAAACGGAAGGAAACCGCCTTATGATTAAGAAAACCTGTCTTACGCAGTCCAGTCATAAAGGACAAGTTTTATTTATGCCGCTTACTTTATTAGACTCGTTTAAATTAATATATGACCTGTGATTAGCATCTTAAGCAAAATTTATGGCCAGAACTAAGAACACTGTCTTTATGTTATGCATATTTATATTCCGATCACAGCTAAATGTTCTCCAAAATAGAATCAATGGCATTAAATCACTTCTTTTAGTTGCATAAAGCTGTAACTAGCGAGAAAATGCTAAGCATCTTTCGGTGCCGACTTTTTTTTATTCAACTTAAGCGTAATTTACGAATTACGTGCCTTACAATTTCCGAGAATGTGAAAAATAATAAATCACAGGTATTGAGGTTTTAGTACTGAATTGTTTAAAATCGCATTGTAAATCAGATAGTTGTTTTACTAAAGCAGAGCTTTCGCTTGAAGTAAGCTAAATAGACAGGTCATAAGTATTCTGACCTTTTTAAAAACGTCATTATCACATGCAAAATATTATTTAGTGTTATTAATATAATACATTATTATTTAACGTTATCACTTATAATACATTATTATTTAACGTTATTACTTATAATACATTATTATTGTTCTTATCCTTTCTGCTATCAGAAGGGCTGGATCAGTCGGTAGTGAAACAAGCTCGTAATCTGCAGTTCCCAGGTTCGAGTGTCAGCTGAGCCAGAGTTGAGATTTATCTCCGCAAAACTCCCAGTTCTGCCATCGGTCAGTAGGGGACACCGATGAGCTTGGAAAGGCCGCCGTTCGTCAGATGGGACATTAAGCCGTGCCTCTTGTGTGGAAGAGCTATCATACCTTGTGCATGTTAAAGAACATGCTGGATGGTCTTGAGGGGAAGCTACCATCAATCTCCCAAAAGCAGTCTAGTGGCTCCACTCCCCCAACCTTCTCGGACAGAAGGAAGGGGATCTTTTCGGAGTTCTTGTGGACTGGCCATTTAGCCAATTGTGTACAGAAAAGGGCTGCTGAAAGGTTCAATCCTTTTATCGGTATACGTTCACAATCCAATCCTACTACACTGGGCAACACACAAAAAGGCTTTGAAATGACAATAGCCAATCTTTACTAATTTCGAAGTGCTGAACACGAAAATGATAATAAAATTTGTCGATTGGCTCTTGTTTAAGAGAGACAGAGATCGTCACGTATAAACGACTCAGTCCGCATTGAGTACATAGATAACCATTTCACAACGCTGTATTTTAAGCTCCAGATTACAACATATTGCGTTGTATTGCATCAGTCAAAACCACACGGATAACATCAGCCGCAACAGCAATACATACAACCCCCGGAGGTATTGCATCATTGTCTGATCCAATGTAGTTGAGTCACGACATCGCGGCATTACATCGTAGACAAAAGATTATGCAATCGTTAGTTGTGAGCGACGTCTCGTAGGGTGAGCAAGTCTTTTGAGCGACTCCCATTTACCCCTGAGTCATACGTACAACAACAAGTGATCCACGCGGTTTTAATCGAGCAGTAGTGATGCCTCGTAACTGTGTTAATAATGGAGATACATTTTGTTATATTTGCAGGGAAGTGACATTTGCAAACCAGAAAAGGGCCATCACTCCAATAGTGAAAGCGGTGTACAATTTTTATTTTGGATGCAAGATCGGGGACCAGGACAAGGCCTGAGTTCCACACATATGCTGCAGTATGTGTGCAAGAAATCTTCCAAGTTGGCTGAAAGGCGAAAAAGTAGTGATTTGCTGTTCCTATGGTTTGGAGGCCGTCCCATGGCCGAGTGGTTAGCGCTCTTGGCTACTGATCTGAGGGAACTGGGTTCGAGCCCCGGGTAAGGCATGGTTGTATGTGTCATTTTTCTGCTGAGGTTCTGCCATCCTCTCAGACCTTCTACTTTGGCATATAAACTGACAGGCTCCTGTCAGACCTCTGTGGCAAGCAGCTGCTTGAGGGGGTATTTATTTCTTTTTTTATAGTTTGGAGAGAGCCAAGCGTAATTACGCAACTTAAGCAATCACGCAAATGACTGCTGCTTCTGCATGGTTCCATCTGTTTCTGGAGGCATCACAAGGAAAAAGAAGTGGACAATAGCGTACCCAAATATACAATCTGCTCTCCGATCAGTTCCACATGGCAAAGGCCTTCCTGTTCCCGAACCTTCAAAAGAATTTTCCATTGATTCAGACAATGAGGAGGGAGGTGAATTGGCATCGGGTTCTCCGCAGCCTTCGGTGTCTAATGATGATCCATACGTCTGCCACAGTGTGTCATCTGTGCCAGACATTCTCACTACAGAAGATATGAACAATATTATTTGCGATCTGGTGCTGTCCAAGGCCAACGCAGAGTTACTTGGATCAAGACTTAAACAATGGAATCTTCTCAAGGAAAATGTCCGAACATCGTTCGAGACACTAAAGCAGTGCTTTTTGCTTGTATATTATTTAGTGTTAAAGCGTTGCTTTAGTGACGTCTTCGTTTCGAACTCGTCATGAGTAGTTTGCACCTTATTTCAGAAAGGAGATGACCCTGTGTTCTGCTCCGAAGTAGATGGTCTGATGAATGCCCTCGAAATTAAACATGACCCTCAAGAATGGCGGCTATTCATAGACTCCTCGAAATTGAGTCTCAAGGCGGTGTTGCTGCATAATGGAAATCGATTTCCATCCATTCCAGTCGCTGTCTATATGAAAGAAGCCTACGACAACCTAAAACAGCTGTTGAACTGTCTTCAATACAGAAAGTGTGGCTGGCAACTCTGTTGTGACCTAAAGGTAGTGGCTCTGTTGATGGGTCTGCAGCTGGGACATATGAAGTATTGCTGTTTCTTATGTGAATGGGACAGCCGAACGAAGACTTTGCACTACGTGAAGAGAAACTGGCCTCAGAGGAAATCTCTGAAGGTCGGAGAGAAGAATGTGGAACACCCAGCACTGGTAGAAACGCACAAAATCTTGCTATAGTCCCTACACATCAACCTCGGTATGATGAAAAACTTCGTAAAAGCCATGGACCGGACTGCATCAGCTTTCAAGTACTTGGTTGACAAATTTCCTCGAATCAGCGAAGCGAAAATTAAAGAGGAAATTTTTGTGGGTCCTCAGATCCATGAGCTGTTTACAGACCAGATGTTCGACAACCGACTTCAGGGTGACAAGAAAAGGTTTAGGACGCATTTCGTCTGGTGTCAACTAAATTCCTCGGGAATGTCAGGGCAGACAACTACAAGAAACTGGTTAAGGACATGTTGTCTCTGTATCACAAACTTGACTGCAATATGTCCTTAAAGATCCACTTTCTCCATTCCCACTTAGATTTCTTCCCCGACAACTGCGGCATGGTTAGTGATGAGCACGGTGAACGTTTTCATCAGAGCATTACAACGATGGAGCAACGATACCAGGGAAACTGGTCCACTTCAATGTTGGTTAACTACTGTTGGACGCTCGCAAGAGATGATCCTGAGCAGCTATACAAGCGACGGGCAAAGCGACGTCAGAAGTAGAAGCGGAGTTTTACCGATACATGTCATATGAACGTATTACTCTATTATATAAGAAACTATTGCGGACTTCTTAGAAATCGTAACCAATTTTCCATTTTCATTGTTATATTCGTG
The DNA here is from genome assembly GCA_038380435.1 of Ryuthela nishihirai. Classification (NCBI taxonomy): domain Eukaryota; kingdom Metazoa; phylum Arthropoda; class Arachnida; order Araneae; family Heptathelidae; genus Ryuthela; species Ryuthela nishihirai. The sequence goes on along the minus strand of JAWZYU010000019.1, from coordinate 32,203,929 downwards.
TTCAGCACCTTGAAATCTTTAAGAAATGGCTACTTTTATCTCAGAGGCATGACTTTTATGAAAATTTGTTGCCCAGTGTTATCGGTATACTTTCAAAAAGAAAACCATAGTGCTTCATCCCAACAAGAGGTGCACGAATTTTTCCGTACCTCTTCTCAACATTTATAAAATCCCCTCCCCATTTTACTATGTGCATCGTTATTAAATTCGATTCGGCAAGATCTAAAACCTTTAACAGCAGCGTCTGCTGTTAAATGTTCTAGAAATGGTCATTTTTCCCATTGGGTTCAATGTCTCGCTGAGGCAAAACACCCTAAAACCAAGCCTTTTAAAGAATATGAAGATGCCGAAGAGTAAATGTGTGTGGATTAAATGTCGAAGAAGGCTAAAAATGAAATCACTGTTGCGCATTTTGTGCAATCATTTTGTACGCATTCAAGTTATTTTTCTTCAATACAAAGCAATGATTGTCTTCGTGAGTTTTTAAACCAAAGATTACTGTAATTTTTATTTATTTTTTTTGTGATGTGTAGTATCGCAATCATCCAAGCACGTTAAAAAGGCTTGAAAGAAGTCGTTGTAGTGGTGTAGTGTGTAGAATAAGGAAGAAGAGGAAAAAGGGATATGATTTACACTTATAGTTATTCCTATGTCCAATCTTAGTTATTTCATAATCAGGCAATCATAATTGGAAATTGGAGAGGCACTAAAAACTTCTACGAGCGGCGGAGGCTTGCCTTAGTCGATAGCGTGGCATGCTCATAACTTGGTGTTCACAGCTACAAGTCCCAACAGTGTCGCGTTGAGATTTTCTCCTCCAATTTCTTCTCTACCGTCGGGCAGAAAGGGACACCACTTCTTAGAAAGGTTAGGGATGGGACATTAAGCTGTGGCCTCCTGTGGAGGAGTGTTATACTAATGTGCACGTTAAAGACATGCTGTGTGGCAGGGGTGGGCTTTCGTAGCCCTCGGCGATTTCTAACTGATTTAATACTACGATAAAAACACGAAAGCACAGATTTATGTAGAGAATGTACATAAAGTGGAGGGATACTATAGGTTTGATGAGAATGGGAGGTTGAAGCGGATAGCGTGATGAGTGTATGGGAGCGATGATATATATAACGATTATCTTTGTCCTCATGGGCATTCGGTCGCCCAGGGCTTACTAGTTGACCTCGAGAATAGTAGCCAGGGGATAAATTTTCAGATTAAAATCTCATCGACACCTGTCAAATGTGTCTGCCGTATAGACTTTATGGGAAGGCTCCACCTGTCTCCTAATATCTGTCCACTAGATTAATTTTCCCTGAGGAAATTTAATTTTAGCCTCAAAATTATGCTTTTTTTTTTCGATCAACGAAGAAGGGACTTTTTCTTTTCTTTCCGTACTTTTTGAACATACCTTGTTTGCTACCGTAATTTTTTTTTTCGTTTTTTCGTACCTGTTGGCCTATTCTATCGCAGCATCTTTAATAGCCCCCCCACCCCAACTTCAAACATCTCATCTGAGCAGAAGACAAGAAACAGTTCTTTTCAGGATTAACCTTGATCACTGTGCTTTAAATGAAAAGCTCTTCAAAATTAACAAAAAACCCTCTCCACTTTGTGCCATCTGTAAAACTCCAGAAAATATTTCTCATGTCTTTTTACATTGTCCTCTCTATCAATTTCAACGACAAATTCTGAAGGAAAAGATGAAGAAGATTATTGATGAAGAATTGTCAATGAAATCTCTTCTCTGCAGAAGCTACAGTAAAAGGAATATATTTAAAATTCAGACCCTGATTCTCAGTTTCTTGGAGGAAAGTTCTTTATTATACAGAATCTGAATTCATCTTTGCTGGGTTTTCGTTTTTCGAAAATAAAAAAGAAGAGGAATTTAATAATATACAAATATGAAATATTGACTGTTCAAGAAAAATGTGTTTTTGCTTACAAACTTTCTCTAGTGGCCAGTATCTCAAGTGATAACCTCATGGTTATTTTTGTGGTGGAACTGAAGAAAGAACTGTGACTGTTATTTTTTATACCTTGTTTGAAGTGTTAATTTTGTTTTTGAAATCTCTTTTGGCGCAGAAAAGAAAAGAAATTAAGATCCAAGAGTATTGGATTACAGAAAGTCTACTCTGCATAAGTAGGAATTTTTTAAAAAATTCAGAAAAACTATTATTTTTATTTTCTATATTGTGATTTACACGTCCGATTCTTTGTTTGGGATAGCAGAAAGCCCATTGTTGAAGGGTTTCTAACCTTCCCATCACATTTTATCACATCATCATCACCTCTGAGTTGCATTATTTTTCACACCATGGGCTAAATGGGCAGGTCACAAAGACCCCGAAGACTCAGAAAAGGTTGGGGGAGGGAACCCATTGGACAGCTGTTGGGAGACAGATTGTGGCCTCCCGTCAAGGCCATCCGGCGTGTTTTTTCGCATGTAATGGCCGAGGCCACCTCGATACAACAGACCTGGATACTGCAGCTCAATTATTTTAATAAAATCCTTATGAATAAATAAGTTAATTTTAAAATAAATAGCTTTAACTTAAATTTTAAACAAATTACATCATTTGATTCTTTATGAATGATTAATATTTTTTCTTTCTTCCCTCGGTTTAACTTTTACTCAAGGATATGCAGGCCTGGTGAATCAAGGTGGCCTTGGTATGAGCTCACCCGCACAGGGGGCTGTAGTTAAACGTCCCATCCGATGGACGGTGCTTTTCCAAACACATCGGTGTCCCCTCTTGATCATGGGCAGGAGGTTTTTTCGCAGATAAATCTCAACTCTGTCCCAGCTGGGTCTCGAACTTGGGAACTACAGATTATGAGCCTGGCGCGCTACCGACTGAGCCACCCCCGCACCTCTTTGGTACCAAAATGCAGCCATTGTGGTACAGTGATAAGGTCTTCATTTCCAATATCACTGCTCCATTGAGGTTCCGGCTTCGAATATTTTTATTTTTTAATGCATCTTCAATTACAATGATTCTAGATTCACATGTAATTATTATCTTCCACGAAACTACGAAGCGCAGGCTGTGATTTTGTAATCTACCTATAAGAAATGGCACATGAAAAAAAAAAAAATTCAGATCACATTTGAATGTTAATGAATATGACCAAAAACTTTATCTTCATCCGTGACCCAAAAAGACGTTAATTACCCTAAACTGGGGGAAAAGCGACACTTAAATCTTCTCACCTAACTGCTCACAGATCCAGTGAGACAATAGAAGCGTAAAATTTATTATACATTCAAGTCTTTCTTACATCGTAGTAAATATTTGCCTCGCTTTTGTCGAGCATCAAGCCGCACTCTGCGACCACACTAGTATTTAGGAGGGAAAAAAAGAGCATAACACCATGGAACAAAAAGGAAGCGGACCCTATATTCACGTCGCAGTCGGTAAACAGAGGGGGACAGTCCAAATTGCGATTTTATTAAGCGTGGAGAGCGGTTTCGGTGGAGATCGTGAGCCAAGCCATGCTCCGGTATTGGTTCCACTTCCGGCCACAGTCAACGGGTGTCGGACTGAGTCACGGACTGTTTGTTTAGTAGCAGGTGTCCTCCGACTGTATCGCTTGCCGGCCCCCCTACATGCGCACTTTTATCCCCTGTTATCGTCCCCTGTGTCTCTCCAGTCCTTTTCTCGGCATTCTTTGTTCCTCCAAGCCGAAACTGGAGGTTATTTTACGGATAAAGGTCAGAAGACAGGTTGAGGGTGCACGTGAAACTGGTCTTTTGTTTGACGTGCGAGTCTTTCACCTGTGAAATACGGAGGCCGTGTAATTTTGTTGCCAATACCACCCTCCCAGCAGTCTGGATCAAGTGCACCATAAAGATCAAAGGTCTGGCTGGCTCTAAGGTAGAGTGGTGTGGTTCTTCACACGCTATTGAGCGGAATATGATGGAATGTTTGCGTGGAAGAGAGGTGCCATTAGAAAACGGAAGAAGTCTGAGAAAGAAAGAAAGTAAGAAAGAAGGGAAAACCATTTCAATTCTCAGTATTTTGTTTTTCTTTTCCTTTTAGGCTTGTTGACTTTCTTACGAATGCGATAAATAAACATGTTGGAAATTTTTACTAATCTATACCCTTAAGAGTTTCATGTTGATAAACTTAGATGGTGAACTGCTAGTGCAAAAATATATAAGAAATCATAAACTGTTGAGAACATCTGAAAGTTTCGAAAAATGACATATGTTTTTGACACATCAATGAATTGCTTAAAATGGCCAGGTCACAAAGACCCCGAAGACTCAGAGAAGGTTGGGGGAGGGGACCCATTTGACAGCTTGCTGAGAACATCTGAAAGTTTCGAAAAATGACATATGTTTTTGACACATTCAATGAATTGCTTAAAATGGGCCAGGTCACAAAGACCCCGAAGGCTCAGAGAAGGTTGGGGGAGGGGACCCATTTGACAGCTGATTGAACTGATAGCCATTATGCCAATGCTACCAATTACCATATAGCCATTACCCATTGAACTGATAGCCATTACCTATGGTAGCCTCTCGTCAAGGCCAAGGAGACATATGGTAGCCTCTCGTCAAGGCCATCCAGCGTGTTCTTTAACGTGCACAGGGTATGGCTCTCCCGCACACGGGGCCACGGCTTAACGTCTCATCCGACAGACGACGGCCTTTCCAAGCCCATCGGTGTCCCCTACTGACTGTGGGCAGGGCGGGGAATTTTGCGGAGATAAATCTCAACGCTGACCCAGCTGGGACTCGAACCTGGGAACTACAGATTACGAGCCTGGCGCGCTACCGACTGAGCAACCCCCGCCCCGGTTTTTCAGTATATTTTGCTTTTCGTAAACATTGCGTGCTACCAATTACCATATAGCCATTACCCATTGAACTGATAGCCATTACCCATTGAAATGATAGCCATTACCTATTGAACTGATAGCCATTACCCATTGAACTGATAGCCATTACCCATTGAACTGATAGCCATTACCTATTGAACTGATAGCCATTACCCATTGAACTGATAGCCATTACCCATTGAACTGATAGCCATTACCTATTGAACTGATAGCCATTACCCATTGAACTGATAGCCATTACCCATTGAACTGATAGCTATTACCTATTGAACTGATAGCCATTACCCATTGAACTGATAGCCATTACCCATTGAACTGATAGCCATTACCTATTGAACTGATAGCCATTACCCATTGAACTGATAGCCATTACCCATTGAACTGATAGCCATTACCTATTGAACTGATAGCCATTACCCATTGAACTGATAGCCATTACCCATTGAACTGATAGCTATTACCTATTGAACTGATAGCCATTACCCATTGAACTGATAGCCATTACCCATTGAACTGATAGCCATTACCTATTGAACTGATAGCCATTACCCATTGAACTGATAGCCATTACCCATTGAACTGATAGCCATTACCTATTGAACTGATAGCCATTATGCATAAGAAAAGTTTGCTGCAGAGATGACATCCATTCATACTCTTGAAAATACATAGATATAAAATATATAATACGTAACGAAAAAGGTGAAGGGATGACGCCTGAGTACGGTCGAGAACACTTTCGTCTGTACAAAGAATGAGGAGTGACACCTTCGTAGGGGATTGAAAATTTAATTAGCCCTGTGTGTTAGGAATGTAAGTTTTGTTACATAAAAGACACCAAGTCGTTGGTCTGTGTGAGACCAGACTCAATAAATTACTTTTTTTCTATCTTCGTTTTATGTGACCTGGTTCTTTAGCTAATTATGTGACAAGAAAATGCATCCAGGTTAAGAGAGACCAAACAACAAATGCCTATTTTCGTGTGTTTCATGCGAGCAAACCTATATGAGCTGCTAATCAGAACGTTCTCAGCCTTTATTATAAGCAGGGAACCACAAAAAAACAACTGAACAATCAATAAATTTTTCTACTCAGATGAAGAAGTATCGTGTATACTTGAACCTTTAATCTAAAGCAATGTATGTTGACGAGGGTTTTCAGTATATTTTGCTTTTCGTAAAAATTGCGTGCTACCAATTAGGACGAGATTGACTTAGTAGGGAGCGCAGCAGGTTTTTAAATCGCTGTTCCTAGGTTCGAGGACCATCTGTGCCTGAGTTCAGATTTGTATCCAGTAAACCTCCACCATGCCTCGGTGGGAAAGAGGACACCGATGTGATTGGAAAGACCGCAGTTCATCAGATGGGACATTAAACCGTGGACTTTTGTGCTGGGGAGTCATACCCTGTGCATCACAATGTTGCTATTTATCAGTCTTTAATTGGATAAAAAAGAGCTGGGTTGTTTTACCTCTGAGCGCCACTTTTTTTTTACACACGATGGGATAAATGACCAGGTCACAAGGACCACGAAGACTCTGAGAGTGTAGTGAGAAGGGTAACCACTGGTCACTTGTTAGGAGGCAGATGGTAGTCTTCCGTCAAGGCCATCTACCGTATTTCTTTAAAGTGCATAGGGTATGTCTTTTTGCATGTGGTGCCAAAGCTTTACGTCCTGTCACTTGTTTTTGTCGGATGGGGCGTTAAGCTTTAACGTGCACAGGCAGGAGAGCCCTGTGCACGTTAAAGAAAACGCTGGATGGCCTTGATAGGAGGCTATGATCTGTCCCCCAACAGCTATCCAGTGGTCCCGTCCCATAGACTTCTCTAAGCCTTCGGGTCCTTGTGACCTGGCCATTCAGCCCACTGCATGCAAAAAAGCGCCGCTCAGAGATAAAGCAATCCAACGCAAAGTTTTATCCCATCCAAAGGACGGCGACCTTTCCAAGCGCATCGGTTTCGGTTTCTTCTTTCTCATTTAGCTGAGATAAATCACATTGCTGACACAGTTGGGGCACGAACCTGGGAACTGCATATTATGACCCTGAAGTCTGGAATGCTACCGACTGATTCACCCCAGCCGTTGCATATTAAAGGACAGGCTGGATGACCTTGATGAGAAGCTTCTGCACATTTGATTCTCTTCCCCCAAACTTCCCTGATTCCTTGTGGCCTGGCTATTTAGCTCATTGTAAGCAAAATGTGTCTCTCAGTGGTAAAGCAACCCAACTTTGAATCAGCTTTATTTGCCTATTAAAAGCGAACAGCGATTTCTTTTTTTTTTTCAATCTTAAACAAGAAAAAATATCTCGCGTAAATACTCCACTTTCTCCTTTTACAGAGGATGGCGAATAATCACAGAAACAAGTCACATCATGATGCATCAGTTAAGCCAGCACCTGGCCAAAGAGGGGCAGAAGCAGTTCACACCTCACCTGTTACCTCGTTAAGAGTCGTTGAATAGCAGAGGGAAGTCCGACTGCAAAGCGGTCACTACGCAAAACAAACTATTTGTAATCAATAGGCTGATCGATCCACCATTTGCTTGTGATAACAAGAGTGCTCCTAATCAGCTCTCTTAGGCGGGGCTCCCACTCACGTTTGCCCTCTGGTCTTAGGTTATCTCTTTAACGGCGAGATCGTCTTCAGGATCGTTTTTTCCTGCCCACGTTGAGTGCTCTGCATCCCGTGGAAAACTAACAGTAAGATTTGTAGAGTACATCACTATGGATCCCACAGGAAGCTTTTAAAGCGAAGAGAGTTGTTTTTTTGCAAAAGTATTGTTAGATTAATTTCAAAGATCTTTTTTTTTAAATAAAGATTCTGAGATATTGTCTTTTGCAAAATAAAAAATCGTTGTATCAATATATTCAATTTTAATGCCCAACGAACATTGACTGCCTGGTCAAATTATAATGAACATCTACCTAGTGTTTTGTTGTATTTATCATGGTGTAGTTCCAAAATTTCAGCGTTTTCAATTCTCTGCGAATAGTTCCCATTGAAAGGGTTTGAAGTGCTGCTAGAGATCATCTTTCTCAGCTGGTGGACTGTAGTAGCTCTGCTCTGATGTACAGTTCGTGTCAACAAACGCCTGTCAAGAGGGGGCGGGGGTGGCTCAGTCGGTAGCGCGCCAGGCTCGTAATCTGTAGTTCCCAGGTTTGAGTCCCAGATGGATCAGCGTTGAGATTTATCTCCGTAAAATTCCCCGCCCTGCGCGCGTTCAGTAGGGGACACCGATGGGCTTGGAAAGACCGCCTTCCGTCGGATGGGACGTTAAGCCCTGGCCTCGTGTGCGGGAGAGCATTACCCTGTGCACGTTAAAAAACACGCTGGATGGCCTTGACGGGAGGCTACCATCTGTCTCCCAACAGCTGTTCCAGTGGGTCCCCTCCCCCAACCTTCTCTGAGCCTTCGGGGTCCATGTGACCTGGCCATTTAGCCCATGGTGTGCAAAAAAGTGCCGCTAAGAGGTAAAACAACCCAACCCAACCTGTCAAGAGCCACACGATATACTGCGCATGGACAACCAGAGAGGTACCCAGTAAGGGATGAGACCATGATGTCAGCCCCACTCTCTCCCCAATAATCCGGTCGACTTCTACGAAATTTCAAACTTGTCTGCCTGCTTTGAAATCCAAAGCATGTGTCTGTATAATTTTATTTTACGCCCATAGTAAGTAGTAGGCCAGGTAAAGCATGGATGTTTGTGTTAACTTACCACTGAGATCTCGCCTTCCTCACAGATCTTCTCTAGGGCATATTAAACTGACAGGTTCCTGTCAGACCTCTGTGACAAGCGGCTGCTAGGGGATATTTACTTTTCGTTTTGTTTCAAATAGATTTGATAATAGTATAAGAGAACTGAATTTAGTTATTATTAATTTATTAGCATATTGAATAATCTAAGATTAATTATTTAATTTTTAAAAGTAATAGCTAGCAGAAGAATTTTAAGAGTTAGAATTCTAACTAACATACCTATAAATTTAAATATTAATTCTTCTCTTAGTACACCATCGGGCCTTGGCCTGTCCCTCTCTTTCAGAGCCATTTGTTTGAGCCCTCTGATCAAAGAATGTAGAGGGAGAAGAAGTTAAGCTTCCATAGAGATTAATGTAAAATCGAGTATCGTGCATTTGGCGTAGAGGTGAAACGAACCTTACAGGGGACGAACGCTTTTGTAATTACATGTTACTGTCAACTTCCATTCTCTTCGCTTTTCCTATGTAATAATTTCCCATTGATATCCTTGCAGAGTATATTAATATCAATTCTGTTCCCTGTTTCTATGCAACCAAGAAAGCTTCTAATTGTAATAATTTATTCCATAAATTAACTTCAGGCTAATTTCAAATCTTCTCTATCCGTTCAATTTATAATTGTTGGTTCAACGAAAAATAATTCCAATGGAGACAATAAACCTTTATTAAAATCATGATATTATTTTTTTCAAATACAAAGTGCAGTTTTTTTTTTCCTTTTTTAAAATATAAATTTTTTGATGCATAATTCCTTTGCCCCTTATTGTTTGCTTCCCAGCTGAAACAAATGCACGATACGAATCGAAACACCACTTGATGTCGCCGCTTACGCTTTGTCAAAGAACTTCATTTCCTTATACGTTCTTTGCTCTGATTTAGCGGAGATAAATTTCAACACTATCACAGATAGGACTCGAAACTGGGTTCGGTTGTTTCACCTCTGAGCGGCACTTTTTTTGCACACAATGGGCTAAATAGTCAAGCCGCAAGGACTCGAAGACTGGGAGAGGGAACCCACTAGACAGCTGTTGAGAGACAGATGGTAGCCTCCAGCGTGTTCTTTAACGTGCACAGGGTAATGCTCTCCCGCACACGAGGCCAGGGCTTAACGTCCCATCCGACGGAAGGCCGCCTTTCCAAGCCCATCGGTGTCCCCTACTGAACGCGCGCAGGGCGGGGAATTTTACGGAGATAAATCTCAACGCTGATCCATCTGGGACTCAAACCTGGGAACTGCAGATTACGAGCCTGGTGTACTACCGCTGAGCCATCCTCGCCTCTACATATCATGAGACAACAACCACTTCATATAACATGGACGTTCCCGGTTACTTTTTGCAATATAGTATATAGGTACTCTCGTTTAAAATAAAACTATAGCTTGTGTTTTGTATAGATAATATATTATTTCCGATTTCATTTTCTTTTGTTTTTCGCATGTTGAAATTTATAGAAATTATAAAATATCCAGATATTCTACGGCAGAAATTAGAAGAATATAATCCAACCTAACTCTCACCCTCTAGATGCATTATGCTGTTACGTGTCGACTTGTTGCATGGCAATTAGCTCCAAACACTAAAATTTGGAGGCTTTCTTTTCTCTTGGATATGCAAGTGTCCAAATACCTACCAAAATATTAAAGAATTTTCATGTTATGTCAATGGGTTGTTGTTGTTGTTTTACCTCTGAGAGGCACTTTTTTGCACACCATGGCCTAAATGGCCAGGTCACATGGACCCCGAAGGCTCAGAGAAGGATGGGGGAGGGGACCCACTGGAACAGCTGTTGGGAGACAGATGGTAGCCTCCCGTCAAGGCCATCCAGCGTGTTCTTTAACGTGCACAGGGTATGGCTCTCCCGCACACGGGGCCACGGCTTAACGTCCCATCCGACGGACGGTGGCCTTTCCAAGCCCATCGGTGTTCCTTACTGACCGTGGGCAGGGCGGGGAATTTTGCGGAGGTAAATCTCAACGCTGACCCAGCTGAGACTCGAACCTGGGAACTACAGATTACGAGCCTGGTGCGCTACCGACTGAGCCACCCCCGCCCCCATATGTCAATGGGAATCTAATTTCGAGGTTCAATAACTTCTAAAATATATTAAAAAGTATAACTGAAGGTAAGTTAAACCATCAATCAAATCTATTGAAATCTCTATTTGCAATAATATTGGTTCAGAATTTAAAGATTTGTGCAAACAAGAATATTTAATAAATAAATTATCTTGTTTTATAAAAATTATTCGTATGTTATAATAAAAAAAATTTTCGTAATTGTCTAATAATGAAATGATCATTATGCCAACTTCTAAAATATATATTTTATTAAATGGTTCAAAACAATACTTGTTATTTAAGTTCTAATTAATTTCTGGGGGAAATTCTCATGACGCATTACTGTTGTGAAATATTCTAGCTTACATGACTCATTTTTCTTCTAACATAACTTTTTCTGAACACATATTGCTTAAAAATCGAAATTTAAATATATATTTAATCATGATATTTATCGTCAGTCACCTTTTTTGATTAAATGCACATTTTTAGAAGTTATATAGCTTCGAAGTTAGATTCTCTTGACAACATGGAAGCTCTCAAATTTTTTGGTGAGGCAGTGCAATCTTAATATTTTGAAAAGAAAATCGCAAATTGGTGAAATAACTGATTATTGTGAAGTTGTAGTTGACGGTATAAAGAAGCGTATATAAATGCAAGTTGGACATTTTACCTGTTACGTGAGGGGGAAAAAGGGAAAGTGATAAATTGTTCAATGAATAAGAAATCTACTGAAGTAAAGTGATTTGCATAGTAATAGCTTTTTAGCCACTTGAAAAGCATCAAAAGATAAAAATAACACTTTGCGTCCGGATTTTTTTTAATGATTTCAAGTCATATATGTTTCGCATACAGGAAATGTGATCTCAGCATCATCAATAACGTGAATAAAATAACGATAACATCTTTAGATGTGTTAGAAAATTGTAAAATCAGCTAAAAAAATAAGTCAAAATGATACAATTTCTTGGAAGAATCGATTTGTTTCTAGAGTAATTCAAAATGTCGTTTGTTTAGAACTGCGATTATCCATATAAAAATAGTTGGACTGTGTTACTCGGATTATTGAAAAATAGTTGGACTGTGTTACTCGGATTATTGAAAAATAGTTGGACTGTGTTGCTCGGATTATTAAAATCTGAATAGTCCGAATTTTCTTGAAGGAAAAAAAAACTATAAAATATTACATTTATGTAATTGTTTTGACACAATTGAGGAATTCAAATATGATAATTCGGATCTGTATAAAAGTACATTACATTGTGTATACATTTTAAATTGTTCTTATACTGTATATTGCATTCAAAACGTTAAATTTCTTCATTTAAAGCTAGAATTATATTTCGTTGTGATCTCAAATATCTAATTTACAGCCATGAACTCAGTTAATGATGATATATGCACTTTTATTGGTACATATAAACATTGCTGTAGTTTCATTTTGACGTATTTCAAATATAATGAAAAGTAGTCAAAAAATTCATCGACGATCAGAATCGAAATAACAAGATCAACCTAATCAAGATTCTACTGTACAATATATTATTAAAAAAACAGCAGACACTTCTAAGTTATGTGAACTCTGACACTTCTAAATTCATTTAAGCTTCCTGACATTGAAAACAAGCTTTTTACGGAAAAATACCGCTAGAAAGAAATTTTGAAGATCTCACTCAAATATCTTCCAATCTCAATTTTCAACAAAAAAAAATAAGTTAAAATTAAAAATAACTTAAAATTTAAGTTTTTGAAACTGAAACATTAAATAGCAGACGACGTTATCACCTTGAATATTTTCTCCCAAATTGATAAATACTAAAACTGAAAGAGTTAAAATTAAACTCTTCGGAGTGTGGCTTTATTTGACGTTATTAGTTTAATGTTTCCTTTTCGAATTTAATTACAATTATACTATAAAATTCCATTATATATTCTCAGCTACATTATATGCATATTTTAATATGGGATAACACGGGTCATCAGAATATTTATAAACTATTATATCTCCAAAAAACCCCTCCGTCTACTCTGTGTAATCTAAACTTTAATGAACATACTAAATAATTTCTTTTTTGAAAAAATCAAAAGTCTACAATTTCTACACAAATCGGAAACAGCTCTACACAATTTAAAAATAACATTATTTATGTTTTATAAAAAAAAATAATAAATACCCCCTCAAGCAGCTGCTTGCCACAGAGGTCTGACAGGAGCCTGTCAGTTTATATGCCATAGTAGAAGGTCTGAGAGGATACTAATAGATAAAAATAAACGATATCTCTCATACCGAATCCGAAAGGTGTTATTATTAGTGCTTGAGGACTCACGTTGCTCTAGGGAGGGTGAAAATGTTTTTAGGGAGAAACAAATCAATGTTTCAAGAGAGAAATATGTAGGTGGAGACGTATATCAATGACTGCAATTGTGAACACAGCAATCATGCTTATATCATAATGTAGCTATGGATAGCCGAAAGCTACATTATGATATATATATATTATTTTTTTTGCCAACTAAAAAAAAAAATCCAACTCATTATTAAAAATAAACGTAAAAAATGTTTTTTCATATTAGTAAATCAAAATGAATGATATGCTTCCGGAAACAATAGGAATCGTAAAAGAAATGAAGATTACATTTCATTATAGAAAAAACTTTTAATTTTTGGTACACACGATATTGAAAATAAATACCTTTCTGTCTTCTGTGGACTTACCTGACTTCTGTGGCTGCTTGCCAAAGAGGTCTGAGAGCAGTCCATCAGCTCAATGCGCAATAGAGAAGATCTGTGAGGAAGGAGAGACCTCAGAGAAAAAAAAAAACATTCCTTACCAGGGATTCGAACACAGCTCCCTTTGATCAGTAGCCAAGCGGCTAGACATCGGCTACGGTACGATACCCCCCTACCTCCCCCCTCCCCCCCAAACACACATGATATTATTCAGCATAAATAATTTTCTCCATTTTTTTTTCCATGAGGTAACTGTCCCTATCCATACTTACCAGCTCATGAAACACAAATTAATTCAGGAATTCCCCATAAGAAATAATTACAGAGATTCAAATCTAGAGATTAATTTGTCCCGAAACCATTTGAGGCGGGTGCTCAGTCGGTAGCGCGCCAGGCTCGTAATCTGTAGTTCCCAGATTCGAGTCCCAGCTGCGTCAGCTTTGAGATTTATCTCCGCAAAATTCCCTGCCCACGGTCAGTAAGGGACACCGATGGGCTTGGAAAGGCCTCCTTTCGTCGGATGGGCGTTAAGCCGTGGCCCCGTGTGCGGGAGAGCCATACCCTGTGCACGTTAAAGAACACGTTGGATGGCCTTGACGGGAGGCTACCATCTGTCTCCCAACAGCTGTTTCAGTGGGTCCACTCCCCCAACCTTCTCTGAGCCTTCGGGGTCCATGTGACCTGGCCATTTCGCCCATGAGTGCAAAAAAGTACCGTTCAGAGGTGAAACAAACCGAAACCATTCAATTCTAAATTATTCAGGATGTGGATTAGAAATGACTCTATCACGAATTATTCATTCATTCATTTAGTTCATTACGTTCATTTAGAAATGAAGAACCAAATTCCTCTCATGTGGTCTTACCCATCTTCGAAAAATGGACAAAAAAATGTTGGCTGGTAAAATGTTTAGTTCATATTCACTTCTCTGATGTGAAGAGAAGGTGTCCCTCTGTCGTCCAGGAAGAGTAGTATGATAATTCCAGTAGATGAATAGCGCCCTATGTAATGATTTTTTTTTAATGCAAAGGCATCTTCATGATTGTGTGGGTATTTTAATGCTCCAGACACGCATATGCTGTTTATTGACGATCCAACTGAAGTGAAAGTCAGATTCATAAGCGTACCTTCGTGTGATGAATAACCATTGGATTTTCTTCCAAATACTGACGGCCCAAATCACAAAAGTCCACCCACTTTTCTTTGTCCACACCGTTCAAGGATTGCTTGAATCTGAATTTTATAGAGAAACATTTTAACGTTTTCGGACTATTCATAAAGTGGAAGTTTCTTTTAAACTCTGTTCTTGAGACAGCTTTTTGACTAAGAGTCAGCATTATCTATCTATGTTACCAACTGTACCTGCGTTGAGATTATCTCCCTCTGATCCTCAACCTGCCTTTTCATTGGGTGGTGACTCCACATATGTTTGAAAGAGTTTTCTGTGAATGCTATGAGATATTGAATTGAGATATTCGATCGCTATGTCAAGTAGTATGCCTTGGCAATAGATGACCATTTCCATCTAATAGACGACAATGCCCGTCCACACAGAGCAACACTAAACGGTAGAGAGAGGAAGAAGGTATCCAGTGAATGGAATAATCCGTCTTCTCCCTGAATCTCAATTGGATAAAAAGTTTATGCCATGGGGAGAAGTACTGATGCCTTTCACCCCATTACTAAACACTTCTGGACTTCATGACTGTCCTGTGTGCGGGAGAGCCATACCCTGTGCACGTTAAAGAACACCCTCGATGGCCTTGACGGGAGGCTACCATCTATCTCCTAACAACTATTCCAGTGGGTCCCCTCCCCCAACCTTCTTTGAGTCCTCGGGGTCCTTGTGATCTGGCCATTTAGCCCATTGTTTGCAAAAAAGTGCCGCTCAATGGTAAAACAACCCAACCCAACTTCATGACTGTTCTTACTGCTCAGAGGACCTTCTCATTTTCTAGATTCACTTGCTCTCCTATTCTCTGGATTGAGGGCATGAATCGATATTATCAGACCTATATTAGGCCAGAAGGAGCCTCATTTCCTATTGATTATAAATTTTGTATTTAAATCCCCTCCCTCCCTCCCACACACACTTATTCATGTACTTTACTTTATTCGTGTTTTAAGATTTTATGATTTATCGCAACATTATATTTGTACTTTCCTGTAAAATTTGATTAATTTTGTCCAATTATATTTCGAGATCCGAACATTTTATTTTTCATTGCTTAACTTTTGACAAAGTACTATATTTCTGTCAGAAAAGTTACGCAATGCCAGTTCATTATTTACTTACTGTGTACTGTGTATTAATAATCAAACTGTCATAATTTTTGAAATAAAGAGGTTTCTGCCTATGACATAACTTTCGAAAAAAACTTTGTTTATACCCATGAATAGCACAATCTGTTCGAACTTTTGAAACAGTTATTTCCTGTTCCCCAAACGATCAGAATTTTTCTGAAATCACGATTTGAGAGCAAATCTGAAATCATAATTTTCTTGTGTTTGAATTACAAGCTTTTAGAAAGTATGAAATAATAATTTTCCTCTAAATGACTATCCAAACTCTCAGAACTTTGAAAGTAACAATATCATTACTGCGCACAAATTTTCCAAATTCATAGAAATTCGGCACAATGTGGTGAATATTGAAAAAATAAGTATTAAGAGGAAATTTCACTTGTGTAGCATTTTTGCGCGTTATTTTCCCCAAAATTAGTTTATATAACACGAATTCCAGACGCCAGATTGCAAGCCATTCTACCAACTTTACGTAGCTATCAAACTCTGAAACACCAACTCTCAAACACGTAACTGTCGGAGATTCGATCTCCGACATTTACGGATTAGTTATCTTCGCTTTTTATTTCGATACTGCACTAGTTGACAAAAGAAACAGTAAAACAGCCTCGCAGAAAATCATTTGAATTAGTTCCCTTCTCTTTATGGGGCGGGGGTGGCTCAGTCGGTAGCGCCCCAGGCTCGTAATCTTTAGTTTCCAGGTTCGAGTCCCAGATGGGTCAGCGTTGAGATTTATCTCCGCAAAATTCCCCGCCTTGCCCACGGTCAGTATGGGACACCGATGGACTTGGAAAGGTCGCCATCCATCGGATGGGACGTTAAGCCGTGACCCCGTTTGCGGGAGAGCCATACCCTGTATACGTTAAAGAACAAGCTGGATGGCCTTCACTTGGAAAAAACCACCTGCCTCCCAATAGCTGTTCCAGTGGGGCCCCTCGCCCAACCTTCTCTGAGTCTTTGGGGTCCATGTGACCTGGCCATTTAGCCCATTGTGTGCAAAAAAGTGCCGCTCAGAGGTGAAACAACAAAACAACAACCTTCTCTTTTTTTGTGAAACAAAAAGAGGGATACATTTCCTGCACTCCACCAATTGCTACTATCTCAACAATTTTGATGATATGTGCAAAACTTCTACACTGCCCTACCAAAATATTATGGAATTTCCAAGTTTTGCCAATGGGAATTTAACATCTAAAATATTCATTTAATGGGAAAATGCGACCGAAGATAAAGATCATAATCAAATGGATTTAAATCCGGGTTTTCAACAAAATTCGTTTAGAATTTAAAAAGTTACGAAAACTTGAATATTTCACAAAATTATTAATTATTTAACAATACAATATTATTAATTATTTAACAATAAATTTTTATTAATTATCTAACAATAATTTTTTATTAATAATCTAACAATAATTTTTTATTAATAATCTAACAATATTTTTTTATTAATTATTTAACAATAAAGTGTAAGAATCTTAATTGTCTAATGCTGAAATTTCGCAAATTTTAAAAATGTATGCATATTTATTTCACTAACTGTTTTGAAACAATACTTACTATTGTGTAATAACTTACATAGCTCTTAAAATACAAAAGAATATTGTACAAAAGAATATTGTTAATATTTGAATTTTAATAGATTTGACTATTATATCTTTAATCTGTCCTCAGTCACATTTTTTCATTAAAGGAAAATTTTAGAAGTTATAGCGCTTTGAATTTAGATTCCCATTCACATAAAATGGAAATTAGTAAATATTTTGATAGGGAGTGTAACATCAATAAATAACGCTCCATATTCGTTATCAGTTAAATTAATAAAACTTCAAATAAATGTTATTTTCAAAAAAATATTTACATTTACTTTTATTGAACATTATCAATCACAATTACGCTTTTTAACTCAGTAGTAAAGCATGAATTAACATTTATGTACTTTCCATAGGAGCAGTTTTTATTATAATAGCAGGGATAATCCACTGATTCCCTATATTTTTCAATCTACAGTGGACCTTCGTTATAGCGCTGCTCGCTATACCGCGCACTCGGTTATTGCGCGGGCGATGTCGCGATAAGTTCAAACATGTTTATACAGGTCCGTGCGGCGTTAGTGAGTATCGCATTTTATTGTTACTGCGTATTGAGTAATTGTGTATGTATTGAGTTCCTGCATGTATTTTGAATAGTGTTTAATTATTGTATGCATGATGAGTAAAAGAAAAGCTTACAGTGTGAAATTTATTGTGTCGCCACCGCGCCGCTCGGTATAACGCGGTTCACCTTATAACGGGGTGTTGTTTTCCGCCCGACATGCGCGTTATATCGGGGGTCCACTGTATTATTAAAACCAAAATGATTAAAAATTCACTTCATAACCCTATTCTCAGGTGTAAACACAACCTTCTTCCCTCAGCACTTTCTAGGATTAAACGGAATACCACGACGATATTCAGACTATCCGGACCATTTACAACCTGAAATGTTATTTCATCATTAAAAATAAATACCCCCTCAAGCAGCTGCTTGCCATAGAGGTCTGACAGGAGCCTGTCAGTTTATATGCCACAGTAGAAGGTCTGTGAGGATGGCAGGACCTCAGCAGAAAAACGACACAAACGTCCATGCCTTGCCCAGGGCTCGAACCCAGGTCCCTTAGACCACTAGCCAAGTGCACTAACCACTTGGCCAACCATCATTAGGTAGCATTTTATCATTACTAGCAAATAACAATATTCATTATAATCGTATGAGAAAGTTTTTCATCCCAACGTCCTCGTTCATCCCAACGTTATCTTTACTGCTCACTTTCCGCAATCTATAGAATGATCACATAACATCCCCCCTATACATCACACCTTTAATCAGCTACAGGAGATGCCCTGTAGAGGTTGAACTCATGAAATCATAAGCTGACAAAAATGACTTTGCCGTGAGTGGGATTCGAACCCACGTCTTCTAGTAACATGCCAAGTATGCTAACCACTACACCATCAACGGGGAACGTTTTTTCCTTCAGCTAGCGGGAAAGCTTATGTCACCCTAGCTGAAGAGAGAAAAACGTTATCCATTGATGGTGTAGTGGTTATCACAGTTGGTAAGTTACTAAAACAAGTGTGATCGAATCCCACTCACGGCAGGAAGAAAAAAAATTTTTTTTTCAGCTTACTATTTCACTCTTTTTACATGTTATATAAAATTCTCAAGGTTAAAACTAAATGAATTATTTAATGTAAACAATATTGGGTAATGATCAATATACTCGGAGTGTGTGAAAAATTAA
The DNA here is from genome assembly GCA_038380435.1 of Ryuthela nishihirai. Lineage (NCBI taxonomy): Eukaryota > Metazoa > Arthropoda > Arachnida > Araneae > Heptathelidae > Ryuthela > Ryuthela nishihirai. The sequence continues at coordinate 32,184,947 of JAWZYU010000019.1, read as the reverse complement.
TTGTTTTCCTTTTAAGTGATCTTGGACCAAAATTCTTTCAAAAACAGAATCATGACTTAAAATTTTGCAAAAAGTGGATTTTGTAATCCTTGTTGGTGTCTCCTTTCTCTCTAGAGGCCCGCCCACGGTCAGTAGGGGACACCGATGGGCTTGGAAAGGCCGCCGTCCGTCGGATGGGACGTTAAGCCGTGGTCCCGTGTGCGGGATAGACATACCCTGTGCACGCTAAAGAACACGCTGGATGGCCTTGACGGGAGGCTACCATCTGTCTCCCAACAGCTGTTCCAATGGGTCCCCTCCCCCAACCTTCTCTGAGCCTTCGGGGTCCATGTGACCTGGCCATTTAGCCCGTGGTGTGCAAAAAAAGTGCCGCTCAGAGATAAAACATCCCAACCCAACTCTCTAGAGGCAGGATATGAACATGAGGAGAAATTCGTAAACCTAAATAGATGGCTAATCGAATTTAAATTTCTCAGATTATCAACCTGATAAGGATTCTGCACACCATATGAATGCCGAAACCTTATTAGGTACATTAAAGCTAGTATTTAATGATCCAATCAAATTGACTCCATAAATTTGCAGTAGCAAGCAAGAGGGTCTTCCTTTTTACCTGGCGGAGATGGCTCAGTCGGACCGGTGATTTGTCTCTGTGCGCAGTGGTAAAACATTTGGTTTTACACTAAGCACAGAGAAAAAAACTAGATAAAAACTGGAAACTGTAGATTGTCCGTCAGGCTCGCAATCTACAGCTTCCAGATTCTAGTCCCGCAGGGAGATTTATCTCCGCAAAACTCCTTTGCCTCAGTCAGTAGGGACACCGATAGTCTTGAAAAGTCTGCCCTCCATCGAGTGGGACGTAAAGCCTTGGTTCCGTGTGCGGGAGAGCCATACTCTGAACATATTAAAGAACACGCTGGCTGGCCTTGACGGGAGGTTACCATCTGTTTCCTAACAGCTGTCCTTGGGGGTCCCCTTCCCTCAGCCTTCTCTGAGACCGCGGAGTTCTTCTGATCTGGCCATTTAGACCATTGTGTGCAAAAAAAAGTGCCTCTCAGAGGTAAAACAACCCAACCTTTTTATTCTGAATATTCTCTCAGAAATTAAAGTGCAAAGTTACTTGACCCTTGTTCGTTCTTTTTTTATGAATTTTTATGAATATTGATTTCACCAAATGTTTTACACTACACACTTAACCTTCCCCCATCCCCACCATTACCACTCCCTTAGTTTGCCCTTTCGTAAAATTGTCCTCGTATCTTGATGGAATCAATAATAATTTATTTACACAAATATTTATTTATTTACATGTATTAGTTGAAAAGCTTTAGTATAGACAACAAAGCTTTAGAATCTAAAAAACATTAAAAGTATTAAGCACAGTTTGCTTTTCATTGCAGAATATTTATTAGCGAGCATACATATGTAAACTAAAAGAGTTGGTCCTAATTTGCATGAATTAACTATGCATGCTCATATATTTCATGTTAATTTCAAATTTATTTGACAGCCAGTGTTACGTGGCTAGTCTTGTAACCACTGAACAGCAGGAAGCACAATTGCAACAATTCCCTATGGCCAAATCTGAGTAACATATTTTATGGAACCGCCGTAAGACCACCTTGAGCCATTTCTAAAAGTCTGACTTGTTGAGTCTAGGTTCATTAAGCTGCATGTATTAATTTCCATAAATAGGTAGCAAAGTTCACTACACTAGTTCAATTTCTTAGCAATTATTTTTTGGCATTTTTGGTTTTATAACCGTCTTGTTACGCTTTAGGGAAAAAATGCTATACTACACATCCCTAAATTGTTAATTCAGGCCATGAATTTAACTAGATATACAACATTCTGTTTTCTTCTTGCCTTGTGAAATTCCATTCTGCTTAAGTTTCCTCAATTTTTCCAACGGGTCACGCCGAAATGACGTCCACTCTTTGCGACAACCCATTGGTTCGATCACATTCAAACATATGCACGTGCACAAGGCGGAAGATTCCAGAAACGACAGGCGCTCTAGGGGTCTCTCCTTAGCTGTGTCGGAGATGATATCTTCAGGAACTTCACCTTGATTGCTGAGAAGATAAAGTTAGTGGTATCTTCTTGTATAAAAACGTGTAGCCATGGTAACTGCGTTAGAGAATAGAAGACAAAACAATCATAACATCTTCAACTACCTCAAGAACTATTTGCTATCCTGTCAATTGATAAACCAGACTCTGGTCGCTTTCACAAAATATATAATTCATTATGATCAGAATATTAAATGTATACAGCGGTGGTTTTGAGGGTTCAAATGTCCCCCGTCAAGATTTCGTAACTACATTTTTGAAAAAAAGAAAAGTACTTAGTTTTCGTTTTTGAACATGCGCAAATTTGAAATGCCATGTCATATGCAGCTCATCTTCACCTGTTAAATGAATATCAGGAATTTAAATGAGTATCTCTTCATGTATGATGCTTGCCACGCAATTTTGAAAGAATAACAACAATAATTAGAACGCCATTTTCAATCGCTTCAACGAACTTGTGAGTGTCTGCCGCTTATGCACTCGACCCTTTGGAAAGCTAGAGGCATCATACTTTTACGAACGTGCCCTTCACCCATGGGGAAAGTATAGTCTATGTACGAACCCGCTGTGGTCAACCGAAACTGGGGTGAGAGGGTTTGAATTTTTAGAAACCCCATAGAGTAAGCATTAGCAGTTAAAAACCAGTATCTCTCTAGACCTTAAGACCTTAGCATTGGCAGTTATTCAAAATCAACTTTTAGAGAGCTTGACTTCCCCGAAAACGCACGAGAAAAACTATACCAGGGGGAGGGGAGAAATCGATTCTAATTAGTTTTATGCCAAATAAAAGCTTCCGAAGTGGATTTTTTTTTTCTTTTTTTCTTCTTTTTCAAAAAAAGAAAAAATTTTTTTTTTCAATTTCTTTTTCAAAATTCTTCCATTTCAAAAAAGTTTCAGACCTCCCCTGAAAGAGGGGAATAAAATTTTAACCGGGGGAAGAGGTGGGGGGACGAATCGATCGTAATGAATTTTTATGCCAAATGAAAGCTTGTCACTTGGGGAGTGCCATCTACTATATACGTTAGAGAGTTTCAGAACCGGAAAACGCTGGGTAAATCTGCTAGTTTCCTATGATTTTGAATCTTATCACTGCTTTAAATGTTAAACGAATATTGATAAAAAAAAATCTAGATATTCGAGTAAAACCTTTATCTCTGGTGAATTTTTCAGTAATTTAATTCATATTATAGTAAGTTTTTAAAGCTGCTTTGCTATCACATAACATGAAAGTGCCTCAATACAGAGGCGAGGATTGATTTAGTCGGTAGCGACCTAGGCTCGTGATCTGCAGTTCTAAGATTTGAGTCCCAACTCTGCTACAGTTCAGTTTTATCCCCCTCCCCCCCAAAAACATCATTTTTACCTGAGTCAAAAAGGGGGACACCGACGGACTTAAACAACCATCGTCCGTCGAATGGTACGTTAAGCTGTGGCTCTGTGTGCAGAAGAGCCATACACTGTACACGATGAAGAAACACGCGGGATGGCCTTGTTGGAAGGCTTCCATTTCTCTCCTAACTACTGTCCAGTGGATCCCCTTCCTAAACATTCTCTGAGCCCTTTAAGGATCTTGTGATCTGGACATTTAGACCATTATTGTACGAAAAGCACTGCTTAGAGATAATGTAACAACCTAACTCAAGCCTCAATACATGTTAGAGAATACTGTAAAAAGCTACTGTAAGCTAGTGGATTACATTAAAATATTGCAGATATTTCAAGCATATATTGCGTTTTCGTGCTATTTTCTCGGAAAAAGACTCTCGATAGAAGCAAATTTTAAACTAACACGTGTGCGAAATTGGAAACTGCAAAATATTTCAAGAGCTAGATCCAGAGAAATGTGATGGATGATTTGATTGCCAATGATGATGACAACGCAGAGGAACTTCTCTTGCAGTAGGCGTAGGAATCGTCTTCAGATCGTCCCAAGTCTCCACCAATAATCCCCAAAGTTCATGACAGTGATTAGTGGTCCTTCATCCACGATGAACGTCATAGACTCCCACGTGGTGACCTCCGATTGGTTGGTAATAGAGGTCGCGTATGTTGCCCTGTCACCGGTTTTTGACATCGAGAAGCTTAGAGTCATTTCACACTTTTGCTTCCATTTCCATCAATTTGATTATCTGATAAGAGTTGACATCTAAGCTAGATGGGTCTGGAAGAGGATGCATGGAAGAGATGACAGGGGAAAAGGGACTTTCAGGAATAGACAAGAAATGGGAGGCTGAGGGATGGAATTGTTCAATGGAATGTTCAACGATTTGAAAGAAAGCTTACTTTTTTTATCTTCTCTATTTGGTTTTCTTCAGCTTAAGAAAAAATTTGAAATTTAAGATAATGTGCATGACGTGATAATAGTCTAGCTTTGTGCAGTGTTACTTTTAGTGTGTGTGGGCAGTTGGTGCAAGGAGCTGGCGATGGAAGAATTGAGAGGAACTCTGGATATACCTCTTTAATGGAGTGGCAAAAATTAAATAAATACCTCTCAAGCAGCAGCTTGCCACAGAGGTCTGACAGGAGCCTGTTAAGTTTATATGCCATAGTAGAAGGTCTGAGAGGATGGCAGGACCTCAGCAGAAAAACCACACACACACCCATGCCTTACCCGGGGCTCGAACCCAGGTCCTTAGATCAGTACCCAAGCGTGCTAACCACTCGGCCATGGGACGGCTAGTATTGTTATGTATTCAAAGAGATAAAAGTTTAGCGCGAGTTCATAAATAGCACATATGTATACCACTAAAGTATGATTGATGTAATTTATTACAATGACACAATATTATTACAAATTAATCAAATTTATCTAAACATAAGTACTTCTATTTCTCTTAACATAAAGACAAACCACTTTGTATTGAATCTCATTTGCGACATTAAATAACCTTAATAAAACTTTATACCTTATACATGTGAAACGTTTAACATTGATCTCCACTGATAGAAGACCCAATAACAAACTTTACCGTCGATTCCTCATCTCCACCTGAACCATGTTTCATCTTAAATCAAATAAGAGCAGTCCTTTTACATAGCATTACACAACACTAATTTAATACACATCTCCTTCTTCCTTTTACTACTCCACTATCTCTTTGCTTTCTTTCACAATTCTTATTATTTTTAAAGCATTCTCGTTCTAAACTGTTCATAAACGTAAATCGTCACGCTAAGGAAAGGCGAGCGTTCATGATATACCTGTCACAAGCGATTGTCGCACGTTCATCTGTTTTAACAGTATTATACGTGTAAATTTCAACCAAAATGTTTAGATGGAAATTTCGTCTCTGGAACACAAGGAGGAGAAAGCTTTTATTTTGAGACCTATCAGTTACTCTATGCCTGCCAGTTAAGTTATCATACATTTGTACAGGGCTCAGAGCTTATTGAAAATTGTTCAAAACAAACCGTATAAAAATGTCATTTTTTAAAAGTGAAATTGATTCCGTACGCTAGTAAAGTAGTAGTTCCGTAGTTAGTGGCTCGGTCGGTAGTGCTTCGTACTCGTAGTTCCTAGGTTCGAGTTCCAAATGTGCCAGCGTTGAGATTTATCTCCACTAAACCCCGCCTCGGCGAGAAAGGGGACACCATTAGGCTTGGAAATGCAGCCGTCTATCGGATGCGATATTAAGTCGTAGTTCCATTTCTGTGTGGGAGAGCAATACAGAGAGCAATATTTATCTCTGCACGTTAAAGAGCATACTGGATGGTCTTGATGGGAGGCTACTATTCCGTGTCTTAATGAACCCTTGTGGCCTGCTCCTTTAGCACATTGTAGGTAAAAATGATGCCGGAAATAAGGCAAAATAATCCCTCTCAGAAATAAAAACCATCTAGCCCAATAGTATCAGGCCCCGTAAAAAGAAACTTAAAAGGTTCTTCTCAACTTTAATGTCGGGTAACGAAATTTTCAAATTGCATAAAGTTATGTGAACTGGATTTTGCCTTTATCACTAAGTTGCATGTTAGGCTATAAAAAAGTAAATGTAAAAGCAGGATGTGTGAAGCAAAAACAGTTGATATCTTTTTAGAACCTCCTTTTTTTATTCCTCAAAAGTTCAGCGTGCGCAGAATAATGGTCAGAGCTTAATTTAGAAAAAAAAAACATAGGCAACAGTAACTTCATTTAATTGAAACGAACTAGAGCAGCGTTCAGGTATAAATGCTTTTTATTTATATCAGAAATTATTCACGCAGAATAATGTAAATATATATTTTCCCCTTGCTTTTCGATTATTAAAATTCCACTATGGGGCCATAATACCCTTGCCTCCTTCTCCATTAGATCCATCCGTTGGTAGCATAGAGGCATTCCTTTGGTTCATGGTGATTATGAAATTGCGGGAATCCAAGGAAAAGTCTCAGGTTTATTTGTTCTGCTATAAACTGCAATTGAACACTATACCAGTTTTTTAAGTCTGATCGCGAATGGGAAAATAATAGTTTATATATCTATAGTATAATTTAAAATTCCACTTTTAAAAATCTATCCCTCTAAATGAGGCTAAATTCAAAACGCCAGTAATGAAGTCTAATTTTTGAAATTCCTAAATTTATAAAATAAAAGTTTTCGTATCAAGATAAACTATATATATATACTGTATATACCAGGCATTGTACAGAATCCTAAGTATTCTATACATAGTCTGGAATAAATAACAAATCCATTATTTTTTTTAGAGAGATCCCGTTCTTTTATTTAGATAGAAACAATTCTTTTATTCGGAGAGATTCCATTCTTTTGTTTATCTAGAATCGATTTTTTTTCATTTATATAGAATCCATTATTTTATTCGGAGACAATTTATTCTTTTTTTCGGAGAGAATCCATTTTTTTATTCAGAGAGAATCCATCTTTTATTCAGAGAGAATACATCTTTTATTCAGAGAGAATCCATACTTTTATTCAGAGAGAATTATTGTTTTATGCAGAGAGAATCCATTTTATTATTCATAAAGAGAACCCATTCTTGTACTTAGAAAAAGAAACAATTCTTTGATTTAGAGACAACCCATTCTTTCATTTAGAGATAATACATTATTCCATTCAGAGAGAACCCATTCTTTCATTTAGAGATAATACATTATTCCATTCAGAGAGAACCCATTCTTTCATTTAGAGATAATACATTATTCCATTCAGAGAGAACCCATTCTTTCATTTAGAGATAATACATTATTCCATTCAGAGAGAACCCATTTTTGCATTTAGAGACAATACATTATTCCATTCAGAGAGAATCCATTCTTTCATTTAGAGATAATACATTCTTCCATTTAGAAAGAATCATTCTTTCACTCAAAGAAAATTTCTTCCTTTACTTAGAAAGAACCGTTCTTTTACTTAGAAATAGAAGCAATTCTTTTACTTAGAAAGAGAAGTAATTCTTTTAGAGAGAATCCACTTTTTTTTAGAGAAAAAAAATCTATTCTTTTATTTAGAGAGAACCCTTTCTTTTTCACTTTTGGCTCTTCTCATCCCTCTACGAATTCCATTCTTTTGTCTTAGTTTTCTTCTCCAAGGTTAAAATTCTGCTGATGACGCTGACAAGTAAGAAAACCTTCCCTTGTATTGTTTCGAAAACCCGCTTTCTTGCTTCAGCTGTTAGAAAAGAAGCCTTCAGAGTTCGTTTCCATTTGCTGAATGGCAAGTACGGGCAACCGTCGTCGGTCGCTGGTGTGAGCGGGAGTCAGGTTCAATTACTTGTCAGTACAACTTCTGATGAATGATCTGGGAGTGCGGAGGCAGTGTTCCTTGAGAGGACTGAAGCGCTATCGGGCTTGTTGAAGTCTCTGGTAATAAGCGCTTGGCACTCGACCGCGTAGTGACGAATATTCCGAGTCCTGCGTGCTCATCTCCGCAATTCACCTCCCCCGTTCCCCAGGATTCCCATCATTCCCATGCTTCGAAGCAAAGTTAATCGAGACCCCTGCAGGGGGCACTGCTGTCGGTGTCGTGGTTACAACGGCACCTTCGTTCTCGAGTTAATTGGGCATTGAGCTGTGCTGTTTGTGCCCTCAGAGGAGAAAGGCTGTCTTAGTGTAATCGCATAGAGTACGTCTTCGAATAGATTGGAAGAGAAAGTACTAAGGAGGGCCACAGATTTGTAAACTTTTCAACGTGGTTGTTTGAAACAAGTCAAATGAGAAAAATAAGTCATAAGAAAGCGTTGAAGGCGAAAAAAAGAAACTTTCCCTGAACTGCAGTAAATTAAGTTTTTAGCTATGGCTTCTATTCCTTTTCACAGATGGCTTGTTCTTCTCGAAGTTACAATGCATACTCAAATGATTCATTTCTCTTCCACTGGCAATGGAGACGTTTTAAAATTGATCCATCATCACGCTACATGATTAGAAGAGTTTCCCATTTTTCTGGAGGGCATAATACCACAATCATTTATTTCTGTATTTAACTGAGTGGATACTTTTCACAGATAAAAACTCAACCATGAGTGTTCCTAAACTGCCATTTAAGGTTCAGAAAATTGTCTGGATCCTAAATTTATATTATCTTGTTGTAAATTACTTTTTGGCTCAATAAAATTTACATTACCTTGTTTTAAATTACCTTTTGGCCCTATAAAATTTATATTACCCTGTTCTATGGTCTATTATACTAATAGGCTCGTGTCAGATCTTTGTGGTAAGTAGCTGCTTAAGAATTAGTTTAGTTACTATTTTTGATAAACGTTTATTTTAACAGAAAAAAAAAAGATATATATTTCATTTCAATAAGTAGCATATACAGATTTAGTGAAAAAGTGAGCACTATAAACTAAGAGTTTTCCTTATGCCCTCTTCTGAACATTAATTATATCAGTGGTTCCTAACACTTTGGGCTCCATGGAACTCCTACGAATTCTCATTCTTTCTATGGAGCCCTTATCCTATCAATACCTGATAAATTTTTACTAATATATTCTTCTTCCCAATGGGGACTTCCTCAAAAGTCTCAATAATGGAATATATCTCTAGTTCTTTTTCTGATGTTCGATTATTAGATATTCGATGCTCCAGAAATGCAATTGATATTCAGGAGGCGCCAGTGGCAGGATGGGAGTGGTAACTTGAGACTATGAGACTGTGTAGTTGGTGTTTGGTTCGTTTTCATAAACCACAGGTCAACGATGATCTATCAATCACATATCAATCAACCAACGATCTATGAGAATTGTCGAAGCGTCAACTGCGCAGTCTCATGGTCTCCCCAGTTGACACTGGGACCCTCTTTCGAATTTTCAATAGAGCGAAATATATAAATAATGACTATGTGTGATATTCGGCAGAAGGGGTGGACACTATTGCTGGTGTGACTGCAACAATCGACATTTATTTTAGGGACGCCAAATTTGCAAACAAACTGACAATCATATAGCTGCAATAACATTGACAGAAGTAAATGCGACCTAATTTTCAACTGTTTTTAAAAACGACATTAAATTTTGCGACATTATTTATTAATATCTAAGATCAAATGCGAAGAAAATAGCGTCAGAGTCCAAATTCATACCAGGCTGCAAATATCCAAGTTCGCTCCGGGCGGTAAAATAGCTGGAACCGGCCCTATTCGGCATCATCATTGTTCTTAACCCGGATCTATGAAAAAAAAATTAACACTGAGGGGATAAGAAACGTAATGGAGGCGGAAAAGGGTAAAAATATGTGGGGTGGGGGGGAGAAACTGGATTTCAATTGTAGTTGAGCAATTTCACCTTCGTTTTAGAGGTTATAAAAAAAAAATCTTGAAAAAATGCGTGAAATATGAACAAGTTTAATAATTTTTCGGCTCCATTATCCTTACTATAATTCTAAAAAAGGGAGGACCAAGCCCCCCCCCCCTATATCCCACCCTGTTCTGCAGTGTTATCAGTTGCGGAATTCAAATGGGAATATTTCTTAGAATAATTGATACAAAAATACAGTGTGAGAAGAAAGATCCAAAGATAATTTTTACGAGTCGTGAAGCACAGATTTTGTCAAGGCTGTGTGTAAGCAATACATATGTCAAGTTTTCATCATTAATTACAGAACAGGATTCAAATCAGATGCGTTTCTTTTTTTCATTTCAACATAACACCATATTCGACAACGACATATTTCAGCATCTATGAAATATAATTAGATAAATATAATCTATGTAAACATCTATGTAATATAATTAAATTAAATGTAATGTATTTTAAAACTATTTTAAACATTAAATAATGAAGCTACACTGATTTCCGTAAATTAAGGAAAATCCCTATGTTATGTCAAAGGGAAGCTAAAGTCAAAGCTCTATAACTTCTAAAATAAGTTTATTTTGAAAAATGTGATTACAGATAAAGATCTCAATCAAATAAATCAATAACTCGATTTTCAACAATATTCGTTCATTATTTAATAAGTTATGGAAGTTTGAATATTTAACAACAGCAATGTCAGTCTTAAGAAACACACAAAACTAAAGAATAGTGAAATAATTCTTTACACAAAGTTCTAAAATACAAACTTATTGACACTTAAAACTTAAAACTTAAAAACAACTTTATTAACCCTTTCAGCTCTGAATTTTTAATATGAAAAATATTTTTTTTTGATCATCAATAATTGAATGTAAGACATACAAGAACTCCCCTACTAAGTTTGAGCGGGTTTCTGCCATAGGTTTAGAAACTAGGAAATCGTGGCAAATGCCACCTTCATGTCTTAGAGATAAAAATGGAAGCATATTTTTTATTCATTTTAAATAATGTTTTTATACAAAGATCTTATCAAATTATTTCGTGTGAAAAATTTTGAAATAATTTTTAGATTTCGATTTTAGATAGGTACTTACCTATCATGGTGTTCAGGTTATTAGCATTCATCTTGAATAGCGGAACAATACGGGTCACTCAGATATGTAAACACTCACTTCTTGTTGAACCATGTCATGAAATGTGATTCACATACTTTGTAGAGGTGACATCTAGTGCTTTATGGTGAAACTAGATATTCAGCCAGTAGCTAGAACTCTTTATACATATATTAAGGTTAATTATTTATTAATTAAGTTTATTATCAACCGGCAGGGAACGAAAAAGTTAAACACTTTGATACAATACTTATTACTAAGTTTTAATTAACTTCTGAAGTCAATTTTTGTGGCTGGCATTGTTATCGCTAAATATTCAAATTTCCATAACTCATTAAATATTGAACGAATATTATTGAGAATCGAGATATTGATTTATTTGATTAAGATCTTTATCTGGAATCACATTTTTCAAAACAAAAAAACTTATTTTACAAGTTATAGAGCTTTGACGTTAGCTTCCCATTGACTTAACATAGGGATTTTCCTTAATTTATGGAAACCAGTGTATTTTCATGTTATTTTGCATATTATCATAATTTCAGTTCAAGTTATCATCTTTTCCTCTTTGTTGTTCAGAGAACAGAAAATAAGTTGTGTAGCATTAATGAAAAAGTTATCAAAAAATTAAAATAATGAAATTATTTTTTAACTAAATAATTTTTATGAATAAAATGGTAACTTTTATTCCTTAAAATGTAATACACATACTGTAGAAAAAGAAAATGAATAATTTTAATAATAGAAAAAAATTTAACATCACGAAATACACACAGAATGTGAGATAGCTTCTTAAAAACATTACTTTAATGAGGGCATTTAAATGTGCCACCTAGATACTGCGAACCTTTGAACCTATAAAGCACCTTCTCTATTGTAGGAGTGCGAAGTTTGGCGAGTTGTATTTAACAATATGGAGTATTTTTGGGGTCCCACAATTAAGATTGAAATGCATTAAAAAGCACATATTTTTGATTAAAACATCCTGCACCGGTCACCCTTAATAATAGACTCGGATGTAAGAAAATATATTTGGGAGGTATACTTTTTGTTTAGTAGTTTCTCAATGGATTGATGTGGTCCTCTTGTTCCCCTTTCCCTTCAGATCCGGCACATCTGTATAAGTTTATATGTTTTTACCAAACAATCAAAGGATCATTACAGTGAAATCTACGAATCGACCACGCAAAGAATGCACATCGAAAGAAGGGGAGTTAAATAATGCAGTTGTACCAAACAATTCTGATACTTTTCCTTAACGAAATGTAATCTTGAATTTTCACGCTATCTTTTGTTTATGGAAGCATAATATTTCTTTTTATTTGTTGACATGCAAATATATATTTTTACATGTTTTTCAACAAAAAGTTTCCCATTTTGCTTTGCTTTCAGGCATTCTTAGTGGCATTTATAGTATGATGTATGCATAGCAGCTGTATTCGCAAATGCGTTCGTTATGAACGATTCAACCTAAATATTTCCACCTTAAAACATTTCTTATCCCTTAAAAAATTTAAACCACCCTAAAATCGCTTTTGCTTCTTCTCAAAAAATTCTTAGTTGACGCCAAAACATTATGACCAGTACGTCTTTATGCAAATCGAAACAACTGCAGGTAAACGACGGCGCGTGTGAAGGTCTTGAAATGGTATAAATAACACCTGATTCTGACCTCAGTTAATCAGTGTTATTCTGATTCTTCAGATGGGAAAGTCAGTGGACTTAAGTGAGTTTGATAAAGACCAAATTGTAATGGCCAGACGACTGGGTCAGAGCATTTCCGAGACGGCAAGGCTTGTTGAGGTGCTCACGGTGAGCAGTGGTTAACACCTTCAAAAAGTGGTCCGAGGAGGGGAAAACCACGAACCGCTGGCAAGGTGAGGGCCGACGACAGCTCATCGATGCTAAAGGTGAGCGAACGCTATCCCTCGCTGCTAAAGGTATCCTCGTTCGCTCACCTTTAGCTCATCGATGCTAAAGGTGAGCGAACGCACAACTCGCCCGTAATTTGAATGCTGGTGACGGGAGTAATGTGTCACAAAACACAATACATCGAACCTTGCTGAAAATGGGACTGCATAGCCGCAAGCCACTCCGAGTACCCATGCTAACCTCGGTTCACCGTCGAAAGGGCCTACAAGGGCATGCAACATCAAAACTGGACCTTGAATGATTGGAAGGTCCTCTGGTCCGATGAATCTAGTTTCCGTTGCACCATGTGGATGGCCGGGTACATATACGTTGTTTACCTGGGGAAGTATGGGCACCAGGATGCACTGTGGGATGAAAACAAGCTGGTGGAAGAAGTATAATGCTTTGGCTAATGTTCTGCTAGGAAACCCTGGGTCCAGTCATTAATGCGCAAGAAACTATGATATCTACCCACCTACCTAAACATCATTTTAGACCAGGTACATCCTTTCATGGCAACGGTATGCCCCTCTAGTAGTGACTTCTTTCAGCAGGATAAATGCGCCATGCCACATTGCCCGGATTGTTCGAGAATGGTTCGCAAAACACGAGGAAGACTTCCAGATATTGCGCTGGCCTCCAAATTCCCTAGACATCAATCCAATCGAGCATCTGTGGTTTGTGTTGGAATAGAATATCCGATCTGTGGCGGAATCATCCACGTAACTTATAAGAGTTAAAGGATATGCTGGTAACGTGTTAGTACCAGATACTACAAGACACTTTCAGAAATCTTGTAGCGTCGATGCCTCGCCGGGTAAGAGCTGTTTTGACGTCACGTGGAGGACCAACATCATATTAGGCAGTGGTCATAATGTTTTGGCTCTTCGGTGTATTTTAACCAACAGAGTTGATTAACTTAATATACGTTTTAAGTTCTCAAATTGTCGTTCAAATAACCTGCCAATCAATCTATTACAAATACGTATGAAAACTATATATGCATCTGCTCAGTCTCAGAGTCTGCCCATACTCACTCCAGTCTATCGTGAATGGGAACTCACGGGACGCCTGATACTCAAAAGTTCATGTTTAAGATATTACTGCAATCCGCTAAATTTCGCAAAATACAGTTCGATAAATTTTGGATAAAATGTGCGGATGATTCAGAGTTCTTATATTTTGTAAGCGGTAGCCCAAACGGTATGATGGCGACCTTCGCTTCCCCTCCCTCAAGCTGTTTTATCTTCTGTTCATTCAACTATGAACAGAAGCAAGCCGAGAAGACAGACATCCAGATGGGAGACAACTTCCAAGACCTGTTGGCTCATTATTATTCATGTCAAATTATTTTCTCTTAGAAAAACACGCAGCACCACCTCAGATTTGCATATCAATAGAGCTTGGCTTCCACCCCATTCTTGCAAGCAACTCATTATGGGCCAGTTTTGAGGCCTCTGGCTTGATTTCAAATAGCTTCATGTATTTTTAATATAACCTACATGCACCTGTTTCAGGTGCCAGAAGACACAATTATGTTCTATGAGAAGAAAGACGAATTCCTCTGAAATTCATTACTGCAAATATCGTTTAAACGACGGTGGCTTTAAAATATGGAAAAGGCAATTTTGCTCCTAATCTTCTCACTTTCCGATGACTTCGAAAAGATGGAAGATTGCCTTAAACGGGTTACGAAAATGAATGTCAAACAAAAATAGTCATTTTATTCAAATCAGTTTTCACTACACGGAATGGCGTATAGATTCTAATAACAGCTTTAGCAGTTTTCTTTTACATGAAATCAAATATAAAAGAAGGAAATACAATATTATTAGATTACTAAAATGTCTGTAGTTCTAAAAACGTCTTTCTTGTATAAACGTCTTACACTGCAATTGTTTATTTTGATTTTATTTTCATCATTTTCTGACTCATGTATGCAAGCCTTTGTAATTATGCTATTATTAAAACTAATTTATTAATACAGACTAATAATAATTAATATGCATTGCAAAAATACACATTTTCCCTTCAAAGGCACTGGATGGATATGTTACAAGGTTAAAATATTATTTCTTTTCGTTAAAACATATAGAAAGATTCTAGAAATAATTCCTAGTTCTTACAGGCCTTCTCCTACAATGCAGGCTGGTAATCTGCAGTTTCCAGGTTCGAGTCCCAGCTGGGTCAGCATTGAGGTTTATCTCCGCAAAACTCCACGCCCTGCTCACGGTCAATAGGGGACACCGATGAGCTTTGAAAGACCACCGTCCGTCGAATGGGACATTAAGCCGTGGCCCCATGTGCGGGAGAGCCATTCCCAGTGCAAGTTAAAGAACACGCTTGATATCCTTGACGGGAGGTTACCATCTGTTCCCAACAGCTGTTCCAGTAGGTCTCCTCTCCCAACCTTCTATGAGCCTTCGGGGTTCTTGTGGCCCCCTCTACATTTAGCCCATTGTGTGAAAAAAGTGCCGCTCAGAGGTAAAACCCAACAATCCCACCCTCCTACAAGAACATTGCCCACTTAGGACAAAGTCACTGCTAACCACTGTCTCAAAGAACTAACAATACACAAAGTTTCGATGATGGAATAGTAGTTAGCGTCCTCTGTCTGCTTGACAAAATATTAATTTATTTTTTTAATCATTACGCTAGTCTGGATCTTCTTAATACATCTACCAAAGTTGGCAAATAGTTATATGCAGTATTTTCGATTTAGTTATTTTCATCCTTCATTTCACGGGATTGCGGATTGGCTTAGTTGGGAGCGCAACAGTATCGTCTTCTGCGTGCCTCCATGATAAAGAGGGCACCAATGATATTGGAAATGCCACAGTCCCTCGGATGGGACATTAAGCCGTAGCTCGTGTGCAGGAAAACTGTACAGTCGCTCAAAAAAGTATCCGAACACTATGGTTAATTACAGAATTCAGAAAAAATATCTGGCACCGGTTTTTTTAGAAATTAGTGATCTGGCAACCTTCGTGTCACGTGACACGAAGGTTGTCAGATCACTAATTTCTAAAAAAAATCGCTGCCAGATATTTTTTCTGAATTCTGTAATCAGCCATAGTGTTCGGATACTGTTTTGAGCGACTGTACGTTAAGAACACGCAGTTAAAGAACACTCTGGATGGCATGACGGGAGGCTACCAATTTCTCCTAACAGCTGTTCAGCGGGTCCCCTTCCCAGAAGGGGCGGGAGTGGCTCAGTCGGTAGCCCGCCAGGCTCGTAATCTGCAGTTCCCAGGTTCGAGTCCCAGCTGGGTCAGCATTGAGATTTATCACCGCAAAACTCCCCGCCTGCCCACGGTCAGTAGGGGACACCAAAGGACTTGGAAAGGCGCCGTCAGTCGGATGGAACGTTAAGCCGTGGCTCCGTGTTGGGGAGAGCCATACCCAGTGCACGTTAAAGAACACGCTGGATGGCCTTGACGGGAGGCTACCATCTGCCTCCCAACAGCTGTTCCAGTGGGTTCCCTCCCCAACCTTCTCTGAGCCTTCGGGGTCCTTGTGACCTGGCCATTTAGTCCATTGTCTGCAAA
The DNA here is from genome assembly GCA_038380435.1 of Ryuthela nishihirai. NCBI lineage: Eukaryota > Metazoa > Arthropoda > Arachnida > Araneae > Heptathelidae > Ryuthela > Ryuthela nishihirai. The sequence goes on along the minus strand of JAWZYU010000019.1, from coordinate 32,168,577 downwards.
AAAGTGTCGCTCAGAGGTAAAACAACCCAACCCAACCCCTTCCCAAACCTTCTCTGAGATATTAGTGGTCTTGTGACCTGTCCATTTATCCAACTGTGTGCAAAAAAGTGTTGCTCAGGGGTACAACAACCATATCCTAATGTAAATGAATTCTTGTAAACTATAAAATTTTTGAAATAATAAATAAATTACCAAAAAGGAGCTGCTTGTCACAGCTATGTGACAGGAACCTGTATCTGTTAGAAAGGTTAGACCTCAGCAAAAAGTTTAAAGTTAAAACACACTAAAAAACCGTTCCGTGGCCGAGTGGTTAGCACGCTTGGCTACTGATCTAAGGGACCTGGGTTCGAGCCCCGGTATTAGGCATGGATGTGTGTGTCGTTTTTCTGCTGAGGTCCTGCCATCCTCTCAGATATCCTACTGTGGCATATAAACTGTCAGACCTCTGTGGCAAGCAGCTGCTTGAGGGGGTATTTATAAATAACTTGCTAGAGCGGGCTCATAAGTTTGGCAAGGAAGCCTAACTACTTCTCGCTTAGATTACGAGTCTGCAGCAATTACTTATAAAAGAGTATCAATTAATATTATGTTAAATTTAAGTAATTTAATATGTAAAAATATGTGCTAACGTTTTGCTGAAGTTTCATCTAAATTACATGTCTTTTATATATTAAATTAAACTAAAAGGCACAATTTATCTCTCCTTAGGATGTATCTAACTGAATAGGTAGCGCGCCAGGCTCGTAATCTGTAGTTCCCAGGTTCGAGTCCCAGCTGGGTCAGCGTTGAGATTTATCTCCGCAAAATTCCCCGCCCTGTCCACGGTCAGTAGGGGACACCGATGGGCTTGGAAAGGCCGCCGTCCGTCGGATGGGACGTTAAGCCGTGGCCCCGTGTGCGGGAGAGCCATACCCTGTGCACGTTAAAGAACACGCTGGATGGCCTTGACGGGAGGCTACCATCTGTCTCCCAACAGCTGTCCCAGTGGGTCTCCTCCCCCAACCTTCTCTGAGCCTTCGGGGTTTATGTGACCTGGCCATTTAGCCCATGGTGTGCAAAAAAGTGCCGCTCATAGGTAAAACAACCCAACTGAATAGAAATTAATTTAATTTATTAGTACACTTACGAAGTTCATTTACTAATTTATTGACTACTCCCTTATGGTTCTTTCATTTAGATCCTTTATACTTTCTCGCTGTTTCCCTATCAACACTTACGAAGCACGTTCTGTGATTTATTGGTTATGGTTCATATACCTAATTTCTCAGGATGAAAATCAGAACAACAACATCATAAGCACAGCTATAAAAAGATGTGATGTGTGCTCGCATATCGAGAAAAGGAATCCCATTTGTCCATGTGTAGCGTTCGGGCTGCTCCACCCTGTATCCATCCCTGTTTCTCTCCATCAATCATAGACTCTAAGCATCTGTGACTGACAGGAGCAACAGCTGACACTAGCCTTACTAACTGTGACCTTTTCACCCTGCTCTTGATTAGAATCTGCGCGACCCCCGCAGGCTCGTGAGTGTATTCTCTGCGGGTGGTTGCTTGCCTCTTACAGTAGCATCTCTGGATCTATTGGTCGCCGGAGGGGGGCAAGTAGTGTTGCGGCGCTTGCCAAAGTGACCAATGGGTGAGATGAGACAAGACGTTCATGCGACGGGCAGGAAGTCAATCAGCAACCACTGCCCACTTTGCTTGTGGACCTGATGATAAGAGGGCCGAGGCCCCCTTTACAAATAGGTCCAGACCAGAAAGACGGATGTAAAAGAAGAAGAAGGGCAGAAAGTCGTCTTTCACTCTCACCCACATCTCTGCCCTTACGTTGCAATCCAGCCAATGTCACGTAGAACGTTTGTGTCAAGAATGGGAAAGCATGTATAGTGTGGACCGGTTACGGTGTTCAAGTAACAAAGGACATAAATTTTAACCTGTGATTTTTAACATAGTACAACCGATACTAATTTGTCTGTAGCATTCATTGCTTATCGGAGCCTGATCACAATAACTCTTTTTTTTCTCCTTGTCTACCTAAGAATCAGGTGTTTTAAAGTAGATAGTTTACTATGGACCCTTTGTAAGCAAGATAATAAGAAACTTGATGCTTTTGATTTCTGATCCTTAGTGTCGGTATTAGACAGTTTGGTAATCTAAGTTGAATTGTTTTACCTCTGAGCGGCACTTGTTTTACACACAATGGCCTAAATGGCCAGGTCACAAGAACCCCAAGGGCTCAGAGAAGGCTGGAGAATGGCACCCATTTGACAGCTACTATGAGACAACTGGTAGACTTCCGTTAAGGACATTTAGCATGTTCTTTAGCACACACATAAGGTATGATTCCCCTGCACACGGTGTCACAGCTTAACGTTCTATCCGACGGACGGAAACATATCCAAGCCCAACAGTATCCCCTTTCTCACAGAGACACTGCAAAAGATGATACTGGTGCGCTTACGACTAAACCAATCCCCACCCTGTGAAATAAGGGATGAAAATGACTAAATCGAAAATACTGCATATTTGACCACTTTGGTGGAGGTATTAAGAAAGTTAAAATAATTTCTTTTCGGAACCGAAAGAAAAAGTTTAAAGCTCACAACTTTTATTTATTTTATTATCGTAGGCAACAATTTAGTTACAACAAATTGCAACATTAGACGAGGACTGTCTTTGCTTTTTTTTTGATGCAGAAAATTCAAAATGGAATAAAAAAATATATAGATTTTCCTAATGCAAATTCATTGTAAACAAATTCGGTTAATCCCCAGGGGCGGAGGTTGGTAGCGTGCCAGGCTCGTAATCTGCAGTTCCTAGTTCGAGTCTCATTAGGTGCCAGCGTTAAGATTTATCTCTGCTAAACTTTGCTTTCGGTGGAAAAGCAAAAAGTTGTGGTTCCCTTTCAATCGAGTCTTAATATGAGTATAAATAATAAATAAATAAATACCCCCTCAAGCAGCTGCTTGCCACAGAGGTCTGACAGGAGCCTGTCAGTTTATATGCCATAGTAGGATCTGAGAGGATGGCAGGACCTAGGCAGAAAAACGACACAAACAGCCATGCCTTACCCGGGGCTCGAACCCAGGTCCCTTAGATCAGTAGCCAAGCGCGCTAACCACTCGGCCATGGGACGGCATGCGTTGGGGAAAAGTTGATGGATGGTTTCAATGAAAGTTTCCATCTAACTGTAACCGCTGGTTTACTAGGACACTGTGTGCAACAGTGCTCTGAGTATTTGGGTCCTTGTTACCAGAACGTTCATCCCATTCTATAATGATGCTCTGAGTATTGGTGCCCTTATTATCCGACCAGTCATCCCAAACTGCAAAGGTGTTGAACATTGGAATCATTGTTATCCTACTATTCATCCCTTCTGCAAAAATGCTCTGAGTATTGGGGTACTTATTATCTGACCAGTCATTGCAAACTGCAACGGTGTTGAATATTGGAGTCCTTGTTATCTTATTTTTCATCCCATTCTGCAACGGTTTCTGTTGTTATTCGACCATTCATCCTATCCTGCAACGATGTTCTGATATTAGGCTTCTTGTTATTCGACCACTCATCCTATCCTGCAACGATGTTCTGATATTAGGCTTCTTGTTATTCGACCACTCATCCTATCCTGCAACGATGTTCTGATATTAGGCTTTTTGTTATTCGACCACTCATCCCATCGATCCACTCATCCCATTCTGCAACTGCCCCATTCTGCAACGGTGTTCTGAGTTTTAGGGTCCTTGTTACGCGGCCATCTCTCCCATTCTTCAACAAAAAATGTCTTTAAATGGATAAAATCAAGGCAACCCAACTCTTACTAAAAAAATCTTTCAGGATATTTTCACTGCATAAAAAATTTTATCCTGAACAAATTTACGCAGCATAAATAACGATTACTCTTTGATTCTTTTGGGAAGTTAGAGAAAGCAAAATGATAAATTTTCGGAATTTTAAGTAGGTTGCTTTAGTCTCAGTTATTTGAAAGTTGTCACTAAAAATAAAAGTCCTTGTCCGTCCTTCAACCGCCTTGTTAGACGCCATGATGCTGCTCCATTGAGATAAGCAACCACCCGCAGTGAGCAAACGTGCCTTCGGGTGTCAATGGTTAATTATACTTGGTAATGGTTTGTTGTTCATTTCGCGCTTTGGGAAATCAAATCAAAAAGTTCATTAATTCAAACATTACAAGCGACAATATGTTTACATTAGCCAATCTGGCACACCTACATTCACTTCACAGGTACGCGTGACGAATCATCTGCTCTGTACTGCTTTATCTGACTTTTTTTTGCAATCTCTTTTCCAGACTTTGCATTCATATTTCTCTTCATCAGAAAATGCATTGTCGCATACTAAAAATATGCTGCAGTGTTCCCGCAAAAATTTAAAGTGAATAAATCCAGAGTCCTCGGCCTGTGAAATATTATTTCATGTCTGCGGGACCTGAGTTCGAGCCCCGAGTAAGGCATAGATGTATGTGTCGTTTTTCTGCTGAGGTCCCGCCATCCTCTCAGACCTTCTACTATGTCATATAAACTGACAGGTTCTTCTCAGACCTCTGTGGCTAGCAACTGCTTGAGGGGGTATTTTTTACATTATTGTTTTTAAATAATAAACAATATTATTAAAATGCATTCCGTTTTTTAAACATTTTTATTTAAAAAACGATGTAATAGAAGATATGGATTGAATAAATGATTCCATCAATGGCAGTATTCTTTACTTTTCTTTTTATTTTTAATGTTCTTATAGTGTAATTCGTAAAGCATTCATTTATATATGTATTATCCACATTTGAGACCATTTAATTACATATATTCCTTACTTTTAATGTTCATATAGTGGTCGTGAATGAGTCGAAGTCTCGGAAAACTTGTAAGAGTGGGATTCAAGGGATCGTCTCGAGAATATTCCTCCTGTGGTGTAGCAAAGTGGCACCACAGTCTTCGTGTGAGACTACTTTACCAGGGTGCGTCCATAATATACAGATAAATATATATATTAATATAAGAGGATATTTATAATGAAATATAAATACCTTTATTTTATTAATTTAGTTGTGCCATGCATGGATGTGTTTGTACTTGCAACCGTCCCGTGGCCTGGTGATTAGCGTGCTTGGCTACTGATCAGAGGGCCCTGGGTTCGAGCCCCGGGTAAGACATGGATGTTTGTGTTGTCTTTCTGCTGAGATGCCGCCATCCTCACAGACCTTCTACTAAAGTGTATAAACTTACAGGCTCCTATCAGACCTCTGTGGGAAGCAGCTGCTTGAGGGGTTGTTCATTCATTTATTTTTTATTAATAGAAATCACAAGAAAAACAAAAGAACTAGAAAAATGCAAAAGGGTGTCAAAAGATTGGATTTCCAATGCAACGTAATATTTCCTCCTCTGTTTTACAGGTCTTTGAAAAATTTCTTGAAAAGTGCATGAAATACAAATAAGTAAAAAAAAATCCCCTCTATTTCCCTTACTAGTATTTTGAAAACGGGTGCCAGATCCGACCGTGGTATCATTTATCATCATTGCATATTTATAACAGGTTCATGCTATTTGGAAAAAGTCTTCCTTCGAGATTTACTTTCTGTAAAATTTCTTAAACCTTCTGAAATGTCAAGTTTAAGAGCACGATTTTAAAACAAAAAAATATATCGAGCACTAGGCTCTGTCTGCTTCAACCGAATCTCTGGAACCATGATAGTTAATGCCCTGTGCCCTCTTCACAAACTATCCCACTACTGCCATCGTAAGCGTCCCGTTCATTTCTGGCATGATGGCAGTCCTGGGTTCCTCCACATCATCTGACGCCGGGAATCGCTGTGGATAGTAAATCTTGATTCATCCGTAAAGTCAGTTACAGGTACTACTAGAACAATTCTTGCAAATTATTACAATGCTTTGTCTTGATTTTTGGGCGGGGCGGCTCAATCGGTAGCGTGCCACGCTTGTAATCTGTAGTTCCCAGGTTCGAGTCCAGCTGTTGAGATTTATCTCCGCAAAATTCCCCGCCCTGCCCACGGTCAGTAGGGGACACCGATGGGCTTGGAAATGCCGCCGTCCGTCGGATGGGACGTTAAGCCGTGGCCCCGTGTGCGGGAGAGCCATACCCTGTGCACGTTAAAGAACACGCTGGATGGCCTTGACGGGAGGCTACCATCTGTCTCCCAACAGCTGTTCCAGTGGGTTCCCTCCCCCAACCTTCTCTGAGCCTTCGGGATCCATGTGACCTGGCCATTTAGCCCATGGGGTGCAAAAAGGTGCCGCTCAGAGGTAAAACAACCCAACCCATCCGTAAAGACTGCTGACTGCCATTGCACCTATATCCAGTTGACATGATGCCTGAAGCAGTTTATTGGTTTTTTTCAATGTTTACCTTATAACTTAGTTGTACGGTCTTCTGTTATAGGTCCTAATCCTGTTATAGGTCAACTCCGAGGAGTTGACTGGATTGATGATAACTCCGCGTTAGTATCACAACAACTAGTGAACCAATCAACGATTATAGTTCTCTAAAAATATCTAGACTATCATCCTTCTCAATATTTCTCCAACTGGTACTCTAATCACGTTTCAAAACTCTTTCATCATAAAGACTCATTATCAGGCAATTGAAAAGCCTGACATACACAATTTGCTACATCCTGAATAATCCTTGCTAAGCTATATTATTTGATGTTCCTAAATCCACTAATAAACTGATGCTCTTGCCTCATAATAACTATTTCAAACAATTTCAGTCACACTCGTAACCTACTGCTCTAACCTTGATCATTTTTTTATACCTACTTGGCCATAGGATTTGCCTTAACCTTCGTCCCTGACAATCTGGGAAAGCGCAAGATTGTAGGCAGCCTTAGGTCCTTTTCCTGCCACTCAGCATTGATGGCATACAAATTACCTGCGAGTCGCAGAACAATGGAAAAGCTTTCCTGTCGGTCTACGAAGAGGGTCAAGGGGTTAGATGTCAGCGGGGCGTAGACACTGGCTAATTGGGAGGGGAACAAAACATTACCCAAGGCATCTCCAAGACCATATGTCAGCTTGAATTAAAAGACTTGCGCAGAAATACTTACAATGGACATGTTACTGACAGCTGCTAGGACTGTATAGCAAAACTGATAATTCAAAAATTGCCTCTTGCCATTAGCTGTATTTAGCCATCTTTAACAACAAAAGCAGTTCTTTTCTTAGTTGTTTTTCAAACTTATCATTTCAGGGTTATGATTATATGATAATTGTTTATTTCACCAGCAGATCATAGCGTTCGTTTCGATATGACAAAATAATACGCATCTGATGGAAAAGATGAGTAATATAAGCTAATAGGTTTTCTCATGCTCCCTTATTAGCATTACATGAATAGCAACAAATAAACCGAAAACAATAACAGAAGAATGCAAAACATATCAATCAAACACTGTTAAATGCAATTTTCTAATAATTTGACACTTAATACCAATTATGTACCCTGATTAAATTGATAAAACGCCTACACCAGTAAAACATGAATATGAAATATTAAGTCAAAATGCTTAGGGCTTGTACCAAAGATCAATTCAGATATCTAACATGTAAAAATCCAAACACACTATCAAGATTAAAACAAGACCACCTACAATCCTAATCAGGATCTAAGGGAAAAGATTTTTAAGCCATATCTCTAACCATTGTTTGTCCAAAGTATACTCAGTATATAACTGTATGACATAAAGAGTTTCATATCAGAATACTCAAGCTTAACTTGAAAGCATGAAGAAGTTCCTAAAATGCACATCACGAAAAAAAAAAATCCAAACACAATACCAAGGTATGCTAAACACGACTGCTTTCAACCTCCTGCAAAGCAATGATAGTAAATACAATTTTAAACTAGAATACTTAGGCTTATCATGAAAGCATCAGAAATGTTCTGAAATTCACTCAAAATGTGACATATGTAACACTCAACATGAAAAAAATCAAAACGATGTATATTAAAAAAGAATGCTTACATCCTGAAGGCAAATTTCGGAAAATATAAGTATTTAAAATAATTATAGCTGTTGAAGAATTTTTGGTTAAATCTACCTTGGCAATATTTTAGTATTATTAATGTATGTAGCCTAAGTATTATAAGGTAATTTTAGCTCTTCAAATTAGTATTGGTTAACTCTACCGTGGTTGTATACATGTCAGTACTAAATAATAGTGAAGTTCAAAGCACTCGTGTGATTTTCAACTTTTTCTTTTCGAAATTACTAAGGGGTTGGGATGAACAAGGTGATCATTTTATGCATTTTCAGGGAATAAAACAAGTGATTTTAAGAGGTCCCCAAATGAATAGATTCATTTCTATACGGCTATTTGCGATATTTGCATGGACAGGCTAGACAACGCGGTCACTTTATTTCAAGGAAGTAAAACGAATTATACAAAAGATGTTCCCAAGTGAATACATTTCTTTTATAGCGTTACTAGCAGAATGGCCCGGCTTTCCTTGGGTCTTATTTTATAATAAATAACTCATAACAAACTTCTGTTTATATATATTTTAGACAATAGGTGTATTCTGAATGGTGCCCAGACACGCGTTCTTATACGTCCATGGTGATGTCACTGGTGGCGGAAGTTTTAGTCTCTCTGTAATTAAGCAAGGAGCGGAGAAACATCACTGGTGGCGGAAGTTTTAGTCTCTCTGTAATTAAGCAAGGAGCGGAGAAACATCACTGGTGGCGGTAGTTTTCGCCACCCTGTATAGAGCAATTATCCGAGAAACTTCACTGGTAGCGGAAGTTTTCGTCTCCTTGGATGCCGTCCCGTGGTCGATGGTTAGCACGCTTGGCTACTGATCTAAGACAGCTGGGTTCGAGTCCCGGGTAAGGCATGGTTGTGTGTGTTGTTTTTCTGCTGAGGTCCTGCCATCCTCTCAGAGCTATTACTTTGGCATATAAACTGGCAGGCTCCTGTCAGACATCTGTGGCAAGCAGCTGCTTGAGGGGGGATTTATTTTTTTTTTGTATAGAGCAATGAGCCGAGAAATGTCACTGGTGGCGGAAGTTTTCGTCTCCCAGTAATGAGCCGAGAAACGTCCCTGGTAGCAGAAGTTTTTGTCTCCCTGTATAGAGAAATGAGCCGACCAACGTCACTGGTAGCAGAAGTTTTTGTCTCCCTGTGTAGAGCAATGAGCCGAGAAACGTCGCTGGTGGCGGAAGTTTTCGTCTCCCTGTATAGAGCAATGAGCCGAGAAACGTCACTGGTGGCGGAAGTTTTCGTCTCCCTGTATAGAGGAATGAGACGAGAAACGTCACTTGTGGCGGATGTTTTCGTCTCCCTGTATAGAGCAATGAGACGAAAAATGTCACTGATAGCAGATGTTTCCGTTTCCCTGTATAGAGCAATGAGCCGAGAAACGTCACTGGTGGCGGAAGTTTTCATCTTCCTGTATAGAGTAATGAGACAAGCGTCACTGATAGCTGAAGTTTTTGTCACCCTGTATAGAGCAATGAACCGAGAAACGTCACTGGTAGCAGAAGTTTTCGTCTCCCTGTATAGAGTAATGAGACGAGAAACGTCACTGATAGCAGAAGATTTTGTCTCCCTGTATAGAGTATTGAGCCGAGAAACATCACTGGTGGCGGAAGTTTTCGTCTCCCTGTATAGAGCAATGAGCCGAGAAACGTCACTGGTAGCAGAAGTTTTTTTCTCCCTGTATAGAGCAATGAGCCGAGAAACGTCACTGGTGGCGGAAGTTTTCGTCTCCCTGTATTGAGCAATGAGCCGAGAAACGTCACTGGTAGAAGAAGTTTTTGTCTCCCTGTGTAGAGCAATGAGCTGAGAAACGTCACTGGTAGCAGAAGTTTTTGTCTCCCTGTGTAGAGCAATGAGCCGAGAAACGTCACTGGTGGCGGAAGTTTTCGTCTTCCTGTATAGAGCAATGAGACGAGAATCGTCACTGGTAGCAGAAGTTTTCGTCTCCCTGTATAGAGCAATGTGACGAGAAACGTCACTGATAGCAGAATGTTTCGTTTCCCTGTGTAGAGCAATGAGCCGAGAAACGTCACTGGTGGCGGAAGTTTTCGTCTGCCTGTATAGAGTAATGAGACGAGAAACGTCACTGATAGCAGAAGTTTTTGTCACCCTGTATAGAGCAAAGAGCCGAGAAACGTCACTGATAGCAGAAGTTTTTGTCTCCCTGTGTAGAGCAATGAGCCGAGAAACGTCACTGATAGCAGAAGTTTTTGTGTCACTGTATAGAGCAATGAGTCGAGAAACGTCACTGGTAGCAGAAGTTTTCGTCTCCCTGTATAGAGCAATGAGACGAGAATCGTCAATGATAGCAGAAGTTTTCGTTTCCCTGTATAGAGCAATGAGCCGAGAAACGTCACTGGTGGCGAAATTTTTCGTCTGCCTGTATAGAGTAATGAGATGAGAAACGTCACTGATAGCAGAAGTTTTTGTCACCCTGTATAGAGCAATGAGCCGAGAAACGTCACTGATAGCAGAAATTTTTGTCTCCCTGTGTAGAGCAATGAGCCGAGAAACGTCACTGATAGCAGAAGTTTTTGCCTCACTGTATAGAGCAATGAGTCGAGAAACGTCACTGGTAGCAGAAGTTTTCGTCTCCCTGTATAGAGCAATGAGACGAGAATCGTCAATGATAGCAGAAGTTTTCGTTTCCCTGTATAGAGCAATGAGCCGAGAAACGTCACTGGTAGCAGAAGTTTTTGTCTCCCTGTATAGAGCAACGAGCCGAGAAACGTCACTGGTGGCGAAAGTTTTCGTCTCCCTGTATAGAGTAATGAGACGAGAAACGTCACTGATAGCAGAAGTTTTTGTCACCCTGTATAGAGCAATGAGCCGAGAAACGTCACTGGTAGCAGAAGTTTTTGTCTCCCTGTGTAGAGCAATGAGCCGAGAAACGTCACTGATAGCAGAAGTTTTTGTCTCACTCTATAGAGCAATGAGCCGAGAAACGTCACTGGTAGCAGAAGTTTTCGTCTCCCTGTATAGAGCAATGAGCCGAGAAATGTCGCTGGTGGCGGAAGTTTTCGTCTCCCTGTATAGAGCAACGAGCCGAGAAACGTCACTGGTGGCGGAAGTTTTCGTCTCATTGTATAGAGCAATGAGCCGAGAAACGTCACTGGTAGCAGAAGTTTTTGTCTCCCTGTGTAGAGCAATGAGCCGAGAAACGTCACTGGTGGCGGAAGTTTTCGGCTCCCTGTATAGAGCAATGAGCCGAGAAACGTCACTGGTAGCAGAAGTTTTTGTCTCCCTGTATAGAGCAATGAGCCGAGAAACGTCACTGGTGGCGGAAGTTTTCGGCTCCCTGTATAGAGAGCAATGAGCCGAGAAACGTCACTGGTAGCAGAAGTTTTTGTCACCCTGTATAGAGCAATGAGCCGACCAACGTCACTGGTAGCAGAAGTTTTTGTCTCCCTGTGTAGAGCAATGAGCCGAGAAACGTCACTGGTGGTGGAAGTTTTCGTCTCCCTGTATAGAACAATGAGCCGAGAAACGTCACTGGTAGTGGAAGTTTTCGTCTCCCTGTATAGAGCAATGAGCCGAGAAACGTCACTGGTTGCGAAAGTTTTCGTCTCAATGTATAGAGCAATGAGCCGAGAAACGTCACTGGTAGCAGAAGTTTTTGTCTCCCTGTGTAGAGCAATGAGCCGAGAAACGTCGCTGGTGGCGGAAGTTTTCGTCTTCCTGTATAGAGCAATTAGCCGAGAAACGTCATTGGTAACGGAACGTTTCGTCTCCTTGGATGCCGTCCCGTGGTCGATGGTTAGCACGCTTGGCTACTGATGAGAAGTTTTCGTCTCCCTGTATAGAGCAATGAGACGAGAAACATCACTGGTGACGTCACTTGGCAAATTTAGGAGAGATGTAAAGGCTGGGATTGGTTTTGTGAAATCAAGGAGAGTTGGGAAAATTCACACTGACTAGCTACAATTCAGGTGATATGTAAATATTGGGATTATTTCTGTGAATTATGGCTAGTTGGCAAAATTGGAAGTCAAATGGCAAAATGCATCATGAGAATTGTGAAAATTGATTATTTATTCCTAGATCATCATCTGTGCCTAAATACAAAAGTGTCTAAGAGGGTTTTTAAAAGCTTGAAGAAGATAATAGAGACATGTGCGCAAAAAATCCAATTGCGTGACAATTGTGTGGGTTGAAAATTTTAAATATTGAATTATTGATATAGAAAACAATCTGAATTGTAAGAGCTATATTCGCTACTTAACAAAGAGCTAAGAAAATGCATGTATTCAATTTAAAAAAATTATTAAAATAATTTTACGCTGATCCTGCATTAGGCATGGGTTTACTCAGATGTTCAATAATTGCTGAGGTGAGGTGGAGATTATGAAATAAATCTCTCAAAGCACAACAGCATGCATCCTAAAACTGCTAGAAAAGTTTTTAATAAATCTTACAATATAAATATAAGGAATGAATCTCGTATTAGACAAATATTGAGGTATAGAATTCTTTTTAATCTCGTTCTCAAAAAAAACACACACACACACACACACGAGATAATAGTTTCACTTTGTCGTCTATCCGTCCGTCTGTAGACATCGAACTTTTTGTTTATAGAGCTCAATTAAAAATTATCTTTATGTTGGATAGGTATTAAAGAAATATTGAGATTTGCACTCCGAATCTTCCAATTATTGAAATAGAAAACAATCTGAATTGTAAGAGCTATATTCGCTACTTAACAAAGAGCTAAGAAAATGCATGTATTCAATTTAAAAAAATTATTAAAATATTGCACCATTTAACAATGGAAAGTGTTGAAATTCCGAAATTTCAAACAATATTTCAAACGATGTAATTAAACTAGAGATCTGAAATTCTGGTGATGAAATGTGAAGCCACGAATTTCCATTGACTCCTTAGATCCAGGGGGTGGGAATATGGAGCTTTTTTGTTTTAAGAGTTAATCGTTTGTTATTAGAGATAATTTAAAAATCATTTTAGGTTAGATAGGTATTGATGAAATATTACGATATGTACTTCTGAATTTCCCGACAGCTATAACTACGTCCTCTAATCGTGGGAAAGTTAAACATTACGACATTTAAAGCAAAAAATTACAAACTGCATTTATGTTAGAAATTTTAAGTTTTCGTGGTGGAATGTGAAAAAAAAAAACAACCTTCAAGCAGCTGCTTGCCACAGAGGTCTGACAGGAGCCTGTCAGTTTATATGACATAGTAGAAGGTCTGTGAGGATGGCAGGACCTCAGCAGAAAAACAACACACACATCCATACCTTACCCGGGGCTCGAACCCAGTCCCTTAGATCAGTAGCCAAGCGTGCTAAGGCTACGAATTTTTTATTGGCAACAATGAGTTGTCCCATTATTCTTTGGGGGGGGGGGGTACACAACCTTTGTGTTTTAAGAGCTAATTGTTTGCTCTTAGAGATAAAATGAAAATATTTTTTGGTGGGATAGGTATTGATGAAATATTTCGATTTACACTTTCAAAATATCCCTAAACCTCTAATTGGGCCCTTTAACTGTGAAAAGGGTTTTCTCAGTCGAGGAAATTCCAAAATTTTAAAGAATATTGCAAATGATTAATTTATGGTAGAAATTTGAAATTTTTGTGGTGGAATGTGAAGAAGTTTCCATTAGCAGTAATGAGTTAACCCTTACTCCCAAAGGTTGGTGGAAACGCAACTGTTCGTTTCTAAGAAATAATCGGAGAAACCCTTACTCTCAAAGGTTGGTGGAAACGCAACTGTTCGTTTTTAAGAAATAATCGGAGAAACCCTTACTCCCAAAGGTTGGTGGAAACGCAACTGTTCGTTTTTAAGAAATAATTGGAGAAGTCTTCTCCAGTTGGTTTGGTACTAATGAAATTCGCATTTTTCAAATACTTAATTTTAACTTATATCATTAGAGATCACTAAATGGTGAAACGGCAAAACTTTTGACGAATGTTGCAAGTGATCTGCATATTGTAGAAATTCGAAATTTCGGTGTTAGAGTGTCAAGAGATATTCCACTGAAAGCAATATTCTATCCGTTTTTCTCAGAGGATTGTGAGAAAAGCAACATTTTAAATTTAAGAAATAAAAGACAAATAATTTTTTTTGTTGTATAATTTCTAATAAAATACTACTATTTGCATTTTCGCATCATCCATTATCTCAAATTAAAACTTTTAAGGAGTGAAAAAGTAGGTAAACGAAAAACTTCATTATCTCTGAAAATGAGATTCCCACATGCGCCAGAGGCGATATGCATTCTTCTACTTTTTCTTACAGCTTTACATAAAATGAAAAGATACAGGGCTATCCCATGAGCACTCACAATCACACACAAAATCCGAAGAGTACAGTCGCTCAAAAAAGTATCCGAACACTACGGTTGATTACAGAATTCAGAAAAAATATCTGGCAACGATTTTTTTTAGAAATTAGTGATCTGGCAACCTCGTGTCACGTGACACAAAGGTTGCCAGATCACTAATTTCTAAAAAAAATCGTTGCCAGATATTTTTTCTGAATTCTGTAATCAACCGTAGTGTTCGGATACTTTTTTGAGCGACTGTACAGTATTTTCACGAAAGCTCGCAATAAAATTTTTGAATAAGATTTTTCACAGTTTTAAACGTAAAGTCAGTCGGGAGATGAAGTGATGAAGAGTAGAAGCTTTCCAGCAAAGATGAAATCAGTCCGACTTTACTCAAATCTCAAATTCCACTTGGGTTAATACGAAATAGATAGTGTTTAATTCTCATGTAAAGGAAATTTTGTTTGATCTATTACAACATAAGGGAGGAAAAGGCAATTTCTGTATTTCAAAAAAGAAACTGAAAAACGTTATACCATAAATAAAAATAATAATAAATACCCCCTCAAGCAGCTGCTTGCCACAGAGGTCTGACAGGAGCCTGTCAGTTTATATGCCACAGTAGAAGGTCTATGAGGATGGCAGGACCTCAGCAGAAAAACAATACCTTTTCCTATAACCTAATAAATATCATACCTTTTCAGAATCAGAGTTGATCCTGAAAAGTTATGGTATTTATTAGGTAACTTAAACTATCAAGTTTTTCTAACAATTTTAAACAAACAAAATATTATTTTATGTCTGAAAATTTTCAGTTTTTTTTCACTGATTGAATTAAACCAAAGATTAGATTCACTGATGCTCATAGGACGCCGTTGTGAAAAAATTCCAATTTTAAAGTGTTTGAAACTCTGACAGCTTCTTAGTTTTTAAGATCAGTATGAGCAACCTGTGACCTTTTTCGGTTTCAGTTTAATTATGTTATTTACTTTTAATTTCTTGTATATTTAATTCCCATATTTCTTTTCAAAATACATATGTATAAGTGAAAGTTAAAATGGTTTTATTTTATAGTTATAATCAATATTTATAAATTGCCTGGTAACATTCAATGGCCACTGAATTATGATCACTCCACCTCATGTTTCGCCACTGGAATATTAATTCGGAGATCTATAACTTCTAAAATAAGCAGAAAGAAATATTAATTTCAAAGCGTAATTTCAGACTAAAACACTAAACGAATATCGAAGTAATTATTTTCAAAAAACACTAAATGAATATCGAAGAAAATATGTAGTTATTTATGAAATGGTTTAAACTAATGCCTCTTATTTCAATTCCCATTAACCTCAAAGGCAACTTCTTTCGTCTGGCATTTCTGTTGTTAAATGTTTAAATATCCACCACGTTAAACACTGAAGGAGTATTGTTGAAAAATCTATATTTAGATAGAGATAAGATTTTTAATTTATCTTCATTCACATTTTCTCATAAAAATACTTATTTTAAAAGTTATAGAGCTTCGACGTCAGTAATTCATTAACATACGAGAGTATTTAGAAACGTTCTTGACATGCATCAGCAGAACGAAACCATTGCACTTACCTCAACAAAACTTTTACTGTCTTCAAAGTACTCCACTCCAACATATATGCAAAGCTGCAGACGTCTGCGATAATTCTGGAAGTTTTGGTGGTACTCCTGTTAGGAATACTCCGCAACTCTGAACGAATGCATTTTACAAAATCTTGCACCGTTGAAAAAGGCTTCCCAGCAAATTCCTTTTTAATTTTTAAAAACAACCAAAAATCGCATGGAGCAAAATCGGGTGAATATGCAAAATAGGGTAGCTGTTTAATTTTTTCCTGCTCCACAAGGTACCGTAACTTGCAGTATTTTGTGAAGTACAGAACATGTCAAGAACATGTAGATGCATTGTCATGAAGAAGGATAATCCTTGCTTACGCCTGTCGTTGAACGCTGGATTAGCAAGTTTATGCAATAAACCAGCTCCAATCCGAAACTTCCTTATCCCGCTCACCGCTGGGGAAAAACTTACCTATCTCTTAGATATACAAGGAATATATTTTTTTCGTCTTAATTTTGAACCGAATTTTGATGTCAGTTTTGTCTTCAACGTGTTTTATTTAATGCTTCTGAGTATATGTTAGACTGATATTGTATTCAGAAATGTTATACTATAAGAGAAACAAAAATTTCTGATTGAATGACTAATTGATGGACCAACCTTGATTGGGCTGGTTGTTTGAAACTTATACGAGTATTCATTAGCAACTGACGGTACAATGCGCCAAATAAGATTCAACCTTGGGAGTAACCTAGATATTTGAGAGGACACATGAGAGTGATCTCTTCAATCAAAATTAAAGTAACAGAGACCTAAGTCGTTCACCCCAGAGCCGTCAATATATGCTAGATTAATGGGCATATACTCGTGCGGATAAAGATTTATCAAACATTCCTAGCATCCCCCTCCCCTTGGCTGCGGATTCAACCCAGTAACGAAACAAGAAGGGGAAGGGGAGTGAAAAATAAAAAGCAATATTCTCAAGTTAATAGTTATAAGCAAATACCTTTCACAATTGCATAACCCCGAATGACAACAGCATTTATTATTTCGGTCATCTATCGTCCGAGGTTTCATGCTTTTAATACCTTGTTTAATGTGCTCATAACCCAGAGGCAATAAATCTAACGTTACCCTTCATTTCGCAATGAAAACGCAACGTAGTTGTAAAGTAACAATACATCCGGGATTAATATATATGAAAGGTATTGTTTAACGACTAGCCGCTTCGAGGTGATATGACAACGTCGGCCGCATACGAGATAAGCAAAAACTGACAAAAGTGTCTTGCAGTTCTTCTCTGTTTTGTAAAGCACACTTTATTTATGCCTGGTAACCACTATTCGCAGGAACACCAGGGAGTGGTCACGTGATTGATTTTGTCCCCTCTCTGGTGGCAGAAGCGTA
The DNA here is from genome assembly GCA_038380435.1 of Ryuthela nishihirai. Taxonomy (NCBI): domain Eukaryota; kingdom Metazoa; phylum Arthropoda; class Arachnida; order Araneae; family Heptathelidae; genus Ryuthela; species Ryuthela nishihirai. The sequence continues at coordinate 32,151,278 of JAWZYU010000019.1, read as the reverse complement.
TTACGTAGCGGAGTTTCAACCTTGCATAACCCCTACTTCTTGGTGTTGAGACGTTTTAGGTCCCCCGTTGCGAAGCTATTAATCATTTATGAAAGCCCTTAGACCTGTAATAAGGAAAGAGATAATGAACACTTGTCCGATCCGCACTGTTCCGAAGATCACCCCGACCGACCGTTGCCGATAGGGAGGTCAGATTAGAGGTCAAGGATAGTGGCACCCATGGTGTGCAGAGAAACTGTAACGCTGTAGACAATGAAATTCCACCTGTGATCAGAGATACTTGTCATTTGCGACCACATCTATGTCTGCTGTGAACAATTGATCCTGGAGGGTGGCATCATGCTTTTATGTGTAGTCCCTCAGTCTTGTGTTTCTGGATGATATACAAAATGCCTTTTTTTTAAATATCAAACGCCTTATTTGCTGAAAGATTAATGTGTTTAACTGCAAGAAGGAGGACCCACTTTCGAATGAAGGGTAAGGCATGGATTTTTTTGTTGATATCTCGCCTCCTGTGGTCTCTGTTGCTTTGCGTCTTTCTCTGGCAGTTTATACCAGTGTGGTCCTACTTAAACCCCGTGTCTAATGACTACCCAAGGAAAAATTACATATAATTTATCAGGTTTTTTTACCTCTGTACTCTATGATTAGCTACTTAGCACAGCTTAATTAGTTACAGTTTTAATGATTTTGGATTGTTTGAGCCTGAGGAGGTAATTTAATTTTGTACGTGAACAATATTTCAAATTTCAATTACAGCAAGGCTAACAATAATGATGACTTTGTATATTTCTCTTTCGTTGAAATAAATAACAACTAAAAAATTTCATCTTATTCGATCCTCTCTCTATTACAGCGATTGCTAAAAGGAGGCGCTCCTTCCCCTAAAGGAGCGTTTCAGAAATTTGTGGGCGCATTTCTTGAGTTTTTCTGAAGAAATAAATTACATACAATGTTGACTACTTAAATTAGTATAGATATGTTTTATTGCACCCAAAAAACATTTGAAATTCATGGATCAAAAACCCGTAAATTGAAAACAATTTACTCCCAATTATCGCATTTTATTTTCATATCATACCTCAATCCTGGGTCGTCTTTTACTTACCAATCCATGTCTTTCATTCATATCTATCGTCAGAGTTTAACATTATATCTAGTTTTTTTCTTTTGCTCTTTAATTTACGAAAACCAAGGTGTACATATAAGTATAATACTATTAAAAGAGAATTAAGTTTTCTTTACGTTTAGTGAATACTAATTATTGTTTATACAAGTGAGGGAACTTTTTAACGCTTCTCTGATGTATGACGACAGGAGCGTAATCAGGGTGTTTGCTTATGAGTATTATAGCATCTCTCCCCCTCCTTAAATCTTTACTGCTCGAAGTTCAAAAATGAAAAAAGCCATTCATAAGCGCGGTTCAAGGGTTTGGGAAAACGTCTGATTTATTGAAACTGAGTAAAAAAAGATACTGAAACAGTTTGCAAGAGTGTAGAAAATAAGTCATGTCCTATATTTCATTTTGTAACGAAAAAGAATAAAAATGAAATAGGACACTAAGCGCAGAAACTTTTACTTTCTGCGTAACCAAACAGAAAACGTTGCTTTTAACAAAATAAACTACGTTTTGTGTTTAAATGGAGGGAACACGTTTCTTCTACATAAACTACTTCGAATTCACATATATAAAAAATCCCAGCCCCCCCGCAAACGTTCTCACCACATTACTGTAGGTAGTGTACCAAAGGTTATTGAAATAAATTTAGATTCGGCACTTCCCTAAAAACACTACTTTCAGTACCCCTCAAAGTATTCCAAGTTCAGCACATACACTAAAAAAATCCTGCTTTTGCGTTTGTCTGATGTAGCTTCTTTGTTAAAAGATATTTAGACAAGTATTTTATGTATTAGGGAATTTTTTTTAAATTGGGTTGTTTTATCTCTGAGCGGCATTTTTTTTTTGTTGCGCACAACCGGTTAAATATCCAAACCATAAGGACCCCGAGGGCCCAGAGAAGATTGTGGGATAGGGCCACTGGAACAGCTGTAGGGAGAGAGATGATACCTCCCATCAAAGCCATCCAGAGTGTTCTTTAACGTGCACATGGTATGGCTCTCCCACACACGAGGCCACGGCTGCACTTTCCATCCGACGGACGGTGGCCTTTCCAAGCCCATCGGTGTCCCCTGCTGACCACGGACAGGGAGTTTTGCGGAGATAAATCTCAACGCTGGCCCAGCTGGGGCTCGAATCTGGGAACTGCAGATTTTGCAGTCGGGCGCGCTACCGACTGAACTACCTCCGTTCTTCTTTTTCTTAAAAGTAATTAATTTATAATTGACATTGTACGTGAAGTTTACATATAATTAATAATGTATGCAACTCTATATTTATATACAGTATCATTATAGAAGAAATCCATATTTTAAAATGCTGTATTTTATTAAATATTTAAACAACAAAAATAATTATGTGTATAAAATATCGAGAAATTTTTAACCTCGTTTTCAACGTGGCGACATTGGTAGCAAGGAACTATTATTATATTAACATTCATGACCTTACAGGCATCTGTGCACTGGACTGACAATCCTTTCAAAAGACTTCAATGTCTGAGATAAATCTTCAAATATCCATCAGATATTCAACCTCCCTCCATATTAGGCTCGTCTGATGTAATTCTTGCAATAGCTACGATGATTCTTTCCTTTAAATGCTGTAAATTAAGAAATTCTTAATTCCCCCTCCCCCCCAAAAAAATTGAAAAACTCCTTGGGTGTGAAAACGGGATTTCTCGGGGGCAACAGGACCAATCCAGCGATTTGGAGATTTGTCATCAAGACGACATTGCATGTGATAATAAATCAAAGGTTTCACAACAAGAAAACTTGGTGTTGGGTTGGGTTGTTTTACCTCTGAGCGGCACATTTTTGCACACCATGAACAAAATGGCCAGGTCACATGGACCCAGAAAGCTCAGAGAAGGTTGTAGGGAAGGGATCCACTGGAACAGCTGTTGGGAGACAGATGGTAGCCTCCCGTCAAGGCCATTCAGCGTGTTCTTTACTGGACTGCACAGGGTATGGCTCTTCCGCAGACGGTGCCACGGCTTAACGTCACATCCGACGGACGGCGGCCTTCCAAGTCCATCGGGAAAATTTGAGGAGTTCCTTGACATTTTGGGCATAAAATTACTTTTGTTACTTAATTATTTATTAAAATACAACAGTTTAATATATATTCTTTTAGAATGACCCTTATAATTAGAATATTAGAATATATGTATTACGATATTCTTTTAAATTCATTATTTGTTTATTTACCAGTTATGGTAAACAAACAAGTCAATTTTTCCGCCACTAAATAACTGCTAGAAAACTGGCATGGTAACTTGTAAACAGTCGTACGAAGATAATACGAAGAGTCGAGGAAAAGAGAGATAGTGAGAAATGGGAAGTCAGTGGATGTGGGGGGGGGGGGTAATACGGGTAAAGGTCGGTGCCCTTCGAAGTGATAGATTACCAACACTCCACGGTACAAATTACCTCCCTTCCTGGGCTGGACAGCACAGATGGCCAAGATTAGCAAGAAGTCCGTTATCTCAGCATCAGGTGTCCCCATGGCAACGGCATATCTACAACCTGCCGAGCTTATCATCGACTGAGGAATGGTGAATCACTTACCACCTTTTGCCTGCCCTAGAAATTTGGGCAGGTACACCTTCTCTGCCCCGTGGAAGCACTTCTGTGGACGTTTGATCTTGGAAGGCGTCGGAGGTAATCCATCAGTGAATGGCTAATAGCGGAGGAGAGTCATTGATGAAGTGAAGAGAGAACTAATGGCAGTAGTCATTGGACTAGCACATTGTCCGTCTAGTGCACAGATGCCTGCAAGGTCATGAATGCAGATAGAGTATATGCGGGTCTCGAAATGATCGACAACAAATTCAGAATTAATTTAAGTGGAGAAATTTGCATTTGCAATTTGGTTTCTTATTCATATCGTCTGTAGTGACTCCTGCATACGTAATAGTGTTGTAGTATGAATTTCGTTATTAAATGTGTGCATTTTCCTTCAGTGAAATTCTTTTTGTCTTCTGTTGTGGTTCACCAAATACACCGAAGAGTCAAAACATTATGACAGGAGTGTCTTATGCAAATCGAAGCAACTGCAGGTAAAATACGACACGTGTGAAGGACATGAAACGGTATAAATAACACCTGATACTGAGCTCTGTTAATCAGTGTTATTCTTGTTTTTCAGATGGGAAAGGCAGAGGACTTAAGTGAGTTTAACAAAGGACAAATTGTAATGGCCAGACGACTAGGTCAGGGCATTTCCGAGACGGCAAGGCTTGTGTGGTGCTTACGGTCAGTCGTGGTTAATATATTCAAAAGTGGTCCGAGGAGGGAAAAACCAGGAATCACCAGCAAGGTCTGTGCCAGCCATGGCTCATCGATGTTAGAGGTGAGCGAAGGCTATACCGTATGGTACGAACCAACAGAAGAGATACTGTGGCGCATCTCGCCCGTAATTTGAATGCTGGTGATGGGAGTAATGTGTCACAAAACACAGTACATCGAACCCTGATGAAAATGGGGCTGCATAACCGCAGGCATGCTGACCTCGGTTCACCGTCGAAAACACCTATAATGGGCAGCGAGCATCAAAACTGGACCTTGAATGATTGGAACAAGGTCGTTTGGTCCGATGAATCTCGTTTCCTGTTGCGCCATGTGGACAGCCGGGCACATGTGCGTAGTTTACCTGGGGAATTGTTCGCACCAGGATGCACTGTGGGAAGAAAACAAGCCAGTGGAGGAAATGTAATGCTTTGGGAAATTTTTTGCTGGGAAACCGTGGGTCCATGTGCAGGAAACTACGACGTCTACCACCTTCGCAAATATCATTGCAGACCATGTATATCCTTTCATGGTAACGGTATATCCCTCTAGTAGTGCCTTCTTTCAGCAGGATAATGCGCCATGCCCCACTGCCCGAATTATTTGAGAATGGTTCGCGGAACATGAGGAAAACTTCTGAGTATTGTCCTGGCCTCCAAATTCCCCAGACATCAATCCAATCGAGCATCTATGACTTGTGTTGGAACAACATATACTATCTGCGGCTCAACCATGTAAGTTACAAGAGGTAAAGAATCTGCTGGTAACGTGTTGGTACCACAAGACACCTTTAGAGATCTTGTAGGGGGCGTCCATGCCTCGTCGGGTAAGAGCTGTTTTGGCGTCACGTGGAGAACCAACATCATATTAGGCAGGTGGTCAAAATGTTTTGGCTCTTTAGTGTAAGTTAACATCACAGAATTGACTCTCAGAATGTTGTCTAACTTATTGGATATATATATATGCCTGGTTTCACGTAAATATCAACTGATATGTCCTTGTTTTCAAGTAGTGTAATTAAGATCTATATATAGGGTGTCAGACAAATAATGGTGAGGCTTAGTAGAAAGCTTTGTCGCCAAATACACAAAAATATCATACTGAAAAAATTACTTGTACATTCCTATACTCTAACAGTTTTAATGGTGCTACCAGTACAGATGATGCATCGCCACATTTCTCAAGAGATGTTACAGAAGTTCTTAAGTTCGTAGTGCAATATTCCTGACAAATGGATTGGCAGGGGTGTCCTATTTTATTTTATTTAAGGAGCCTTGATTTAACACACCTTAATTTTTTTCTCTTGGGGGGGGGGCTTTGTAAAGAATTAAGTTTGAATGAATAAAATTCGAGATCTGATAAATTAAAAGCCAGAAAAAGAGGAGCAATTAAACAAGTAACAAAAGATATGATACATCATCTGTATGGCAAGAAGCGGTTTGAACATATGCAGGTGATTGAACGATTGAACATATGCAGGATGTGGAAATTCACTAATTATGTTCAAAACTATTTGAGGTACGCTTTCAATATGTATGTTATTTTCCTACATAATGGTTCTCGAATTCTCACCATTATTTTTCGAACACCCCTTATGAAAAAAGTACTTAATAGCAATCAGTTATAACGTTTGACTATGGAACAGACACTTGGATTCCAATCTCATAAAAGGAATGGATGTCTTTATGCTGAGATCTTGCTCTCCTCACAGGTTGTTATTTTCTGCCAGGGGTTTGACAAGACCCTGAGAGACGTTTGTGGTAAGTGTGCTATCTGAAGTTTGCGCTCTTTCGCACAGTGTGGTTTAGTGGAAAAAATATCAACGCGACACTTTTGATGACTGTCTAAAGAAAACTTTATTTACACTTCTAGAACTGCCCTGTGTTGCTTGGGCCTTAACATGTAGTAAATGAATCAAAGTATCAAAGACGTATTCCGAACGGATGTGTGTGGGAAGGAGAACACTCGTGTCTTGTACGTCCGTATATGCCTGAATATAACCAGTGATTTTTATTTTTCAACGATATGATAAATTATGTTTCAGAATGGATTGTTTTACCTGTGAGCCGCACTTTTTTTTTTCACACAATGAGCTAAATGGGCAGGTGGATCTCTGACCCTCACGGTCTCTGAGAAGGGGTTCCACCGGGAAGCTGTTAGGAAACAGATTTAAGCCTCTCGTCAAGGCTGTCCAGCATGCTCTTTAAACGGCACAGGATATGGCTCTCATGCGCACGGTGCCACCATAGCTTTACGTCCCATCCGACGGACGGTGGCTTTTCCAAACCTATCGGTGTCCCCTTTTTGACCCAACGCAGTGTGGGGGTTAGCGGAAATAAATTTCAACGCTGGTATTCAATCCTGGGAACTGCAGATTACGAATCTAACTCGCTATCAACTGAGTCAACCCTCACCCACCATATTGATAGCGTCGATGAACTGTGATTGTGGAACACTAGCATTGTGATGACACAGATGAAACCTAATATAGGGAAAAACCTCCTCCTTTACTCTCATCAGTTTTCCTTTTTCCCTTTTCAGTATACGAAAAACAACGTTAGAGCTAAGATGAAAATGTATTATTTTCAGGTCTACGAACCCTCCACAGTTTTCTTCAATGTCCTTTATATCGACGCAGTTAAACAAAACACTGCTAGAATTTCAGGGAAAAAAGAAACAAACTATATTTCTTCTTTCCTTAATTTCCATCCACGATAACTGCTCCCATAGACTACCACAATTTGCGCCCGCTATTCCCTCTGAGAAAAATAACCTCACCGTGAGGATCGTACAATGTCTCAGTCACGCAAAAGAACGCCTCATCTGGGAGCCCAAAAAAGAGAAAAAATAAAACCGGTAACAAAGAACGGTATCGGAGCGGAGTTGCCCTACCTGTTCCCCCCTCTGCAAGCGGGGTGTACTGTATGATGAAGGAGGAGTAGCCATAGTTCGACCACGGTATATCTGCGTCTTGCGGCTCCAGAGGCTAGTAATTGGCGACTTATTGCAGACTGTGGCGAGGTCGTCCAGTGGCATTACTCTGTAATTTAAAGGAGCACCGGAGTGTGTAAACGCCGTCGCTTAGTCTCTATTTAAGCTCGAAGGGACGACGTGGGTGATGTCTTAGGAAGCTGCGGTGCAGGGCTGGATGGTGGGTGTATCGGGGAGGGGGTTTGGTTGTGCACGTAAGTCATCACTCGATGTACAGGTAATGGATGTTTGCTTATTTATTTATTCCTTTTAATAAGGAAGATCGTTGGCACAATATTAGTTGAAAACGTGCTTTATTTGTTAAAGTAGTCAGGTCAGAAGAGTTTGAGTCAGTAATTCCAAACAGATTTATTTTGTTGCACATTTCGCAGCATTATGGTTTTAGGCCTGTAGAGAAGGGTAAAGGGTGGGGGTGGAGATGGGGGGACTCACAGACTCGCCGACCTCCTGGCAAGTCTGTGAGCCCCGTCTAGAAAGTTTTTTTTAATTTTCGTAATTTTTACTTTTTCTACTTTGCAAGGATTCTTTTACATCTGGGATGCCGATGCAAAACTTTGTGACCTCACATTTTGTCATGGGTTCGCATTTACAGTTTTCTTTTTACAAATGTTATTATGAAATATTCGAAACGAAAAAAAAAGCTAAACATTTTATTAAAGAGAAAGTTTTTTAATGCTCAAATTTTCCTGAAATAGTACAACAAATGCAAAAAAATGTAATTGTATTAAGAATAGCGGAAGACAGAACGAAGGCGTAAAATACTATTATGTCAATGTATTATTCTCTCCTGCAGATAAGCTGTAAGCTTTGCAGGACATCTGTTAACAAAAACGATTTATTTGTAATTGTTTGAATAAATAAATTATTTAAAAAGAATCTTTGCTGATTAGTTAGTCCCCTTAAAAATCCCTATAAATATTAAAGCCTCATATTGTTTTCACCGGGTTGCGGTTCTGTGTGATTTAGATTTTTGGCATAGATATATTCATTTTCGTATTCAAATTCTAAATAGTAAGGACACAAGGATTCCAATACTCAAATGCTGCGTTACTGCAGGGAAACCTGATGGGAGATGTTCATTGCAGATGCAAACTTCTCTTCAAGACTGTTTAAATGCGTTAATAGGATGACTCTTCTGCATACTGCGTACTTACATTCCCACCATATTGCATCAACTGTAGAAAGATTTCCACTGCAAAGTAACATTTTTTCCCTTCGTTTCAGAGTTATAAAATTTCATGGAATATACATAAGTTTAATTTTTGGCTTACATTACCCTTATTAGTGTGTCTCAAGGGGGAGGGGAGGCATGGCCATTCCTAGATCCTACTCTGCTGGACTATTCCAACTTATTTCTGTTGAATACATTTCTACTGGACCATTCCAACTCATTTCTACTGGATATATTTCAACTGGATCATTCCAACTTAACTGTCACTATTTCAACCATCTCCTATCCAGTGGATTTCTTTCCCCAACCAGCTTTAAGGGGATCTTTGCAACCTTGTCATTTTTATTGTGTGAAAACTTTTTTTACTTTTTTTGCATGCAATAAAAATGACAAGGTTACAAGGATCCCGAAAGCTCAGAGAAGGTTGGGGAAGGGGACCCACTGAACAGTTGTTAGGGTATAGGAGCCTTCCCGTCAAGGCCATTGAGCGTGTTCTTGCACAAGGCATAATTCTCCTCCACAAGGGACCACGACTTTACGCACCATCTAATGGTTTGGTGCCCTTTCTCAACCATCGGTGTCTCCTACTGACCGAGGGAAGGGGCTTAGCGGAGACAAATCTCTAGTCTGGAGCAGATGGGACTCGCACCCGAGACCTGAAGATTATGAGCCTGGCGCGCTCCCGGCTGAGTCACCCCTCACATTCGATCAGAGATAAAACAAAAACTACTACTAGTAGTATATCTCAAGGACCCATATTCAGGATCTTTTTGATTTAGTTCTTAACTTATAGCGGAAAATTTGGCTCAGTCGTTAGCTTGCCAGGCTCATAATCTGATGTTCCCAGGCTCGGGTACCAACTGGGTCAGCTTTAAGATTTATCTCCGTCACCGTGTCCTTAGTGAGAACGGAGACACTTTTAGAGTCTTTTTTTCGGACGGGATGTTAAACTGTAGTCCATGCTCAGGAGAGCGATACTCTCTGCACATTAAAAAAAAAAAACTAGATGGCCTTGACAAAGAGGCGTTCATGTGTCTCCTGACAGCCATCTAGTGTATCCTTCCCTCCCAACATTTGCTGAACCTCTGGGGTTCTTGTGACCTGATCGTTTTGCTTACTGTGGTCAAACGCTCGGAAGTAAAACTACACAACCCTTGCCATATCCAGTTCTGACAGGATTATTGTGACCTGATCATTCATAACATGCAGAAAAAAAGTACTGATCAGAGGTAAAACAACTGAATTCAACCCATATTTGGAATCTTTTTCCAATTAACTCATAAATTTTCATGCAATGTTTACATTCTATGCTGAGTGCATTAATATGCATTTATAATAATTGTGCAGTTGAAGCCTTCAAGTGCATCATAATAACAATTGTTTCATTAAAATTACTCTGTGCTCATAAACCCAAAATGAATAAATCAAATGGGGAAGAAAACAAACATCATTTCTACTATTCACGATTTTCCAACCTCAGTCGTCACTAATGTCCAAAATTCTATTGTACTCCCTTACCCACAAAAAAAAATGAAACGATATAAAAACAAAAGACAATGTAACATTCAGGAAGATCGCAAATCCTTATAAATGGGGTATTGGGTCAATTTATGGATGGTCCCCTTGGTGCCTGGGGGCATGTCGTGCTTGTGGGTGGCTGATGGCAAGTCCGATATCCGGGTATTTGTTGCCACACGATGCTCTTAACCTATTTAAATTAGAGGGCATTAGGATCAGGTCTATGTTTGTGGTTCGTGTGTAATGTGTACTGGCGTGTTGCGCATGCGTGTCTCCGCGTAATTGAGAGAAGAAGATTGTTAGGTGGTCATTGTTCGAAGGAAACCGTTAACGGGGATCGCAAAACACGTTTCGTTCCGATTTGATGCTGCCGAACTGTGCTATTATTCCTTTTTTTATTCAAAGAATACTTTTTCACTACTTAATCTCTGGGTTTTCTTCTTTTTTAGAACCTATACTTTGTAGCTTAATTATGGAAATCATACGGAGTTTAATAGTTTGTCTTTTTTATCTGATAGGATAAGTTATTACCGTTCAAGTTGTAAACAACTGTTATTTTTCATTCATATTTTTTCATGAAATGAATACGATTTTTCTTAAAAAAATGTGGTTGAAATGAATAATTCCCGGAGATTTAATGTACTCGTACAGCAAGTCCCCATTTTTCGTCGGGATTATGCTCCTCAAAACAGCTAATAAGAACGAAACGACGAATAACGAGGCCGACTGTCGTGCTTAAATGTACATACCTACATGGTATAGGTATGTACATTTACAGGCTCGGACCTAGAGCCAGGCTCGTAATCTGCAGTTCCCAGGTTCGAGTCCCAGCAGGGTCAGCGTTGAGGCATATCTCCGCAAAATTCCCCGCCCTGCCATGGTCAGTAGGGGACACCGATGGGCTTGGAAAGGCCGCCGTCCGTCGGATGGGACGTTAAGCCGTGGCACCGTGTGCGGGAGAGCCATACCATGAGCTCATGAAAGAACACACTGGATGGCTTTGACGGGGACTACCATCTGTCTCTCAACAGCTGTTCCAGTGGGTCCCCTCCCCCAACCTTTTCTGAGCCTTCGGGGTCCTTGTGACCTGGCCATTTAGCCCATGGTGTGCAAAAAGTGTCGCTCAGAGATAAAACAACTCAACCCAACCGGAACTAGAAAAAATCGGGGGGGGGGGCTTCCCCCCGATTATATATCCCCCTCCCGACAAGATATTTGATTTTTCTGTGAACTATAACATTCCCCCCCCCCCCATTTTACTTTTTTTTAATTTCTTGAAAAATGCAATATATATAAATAAGTTTAATAATTTTTGCCTCTTTTATCCTTATTTGCATTCTGAAAGAGGTCGAGGGCATACCCCCCACCTAAATCCGTCCCTGTACACACCAATACAGGTATATGTATTCATATTGCATCTATTTATTTAGCATTTAATTATTTTTATTTATTTAACATTTTTTTTTCAAATCATATATTTATTCAGACAAATTCAAATAATATTGAATTGCATTTATCTATCAATGTTATTTAGCTAAAAAAATGCAATTTTTTTGACGAATCAATTTTTCATTTAAAACAAATTTTATAGTAAACATTATACAATGAAAGTCACACAAAATCATACAACATTATATTTCAGTTTGGAATCTAAAGTTGCTCCAAGACAGACTCGCAGGTAGAAAAAAATTAAAGGGTGGCAGAATTTGAAGCGAACCGAAAAATAGTGAAAGGGCAAAAGGGGCCCTGGTCCATTACGACTGGATTTCCATTCAGTATAACATTTCCCTATTCGTTTCAGAGGACTTAAAAAAATTTCTTTAGAAATGCATGCAATATATGTGCATAAGTTTACTAAATACACTTACTAGCATTCTCAAAGAGATTCACTGATTTACTTAGAAAGGTCGCCGTCCATCAGATGGGACGTTTAAAGAACTCACAATGGATGGGCTGACGGTAGGCTTCCATCTGGATCTCAAGTCTGAAAAAGGGCATAAATAAAGGTTTTTCAGCACTAATTTTTAAGCGCCATTTATCAAAATTATAATTTGATTTTTTTCCATTGTTGCTTGTAAGTTTTTTTCAACTTTTGGAAATGTTCTTGCTTCAGACCAAAGCCTAAAATCATCGGCACAGATTGAAAATTTGACATATTTATTAATAATTTCTGGTAAATCATATATGTACGTTATATGTTAAAAAGGCAGGACGGACGGGACGAATTAACGAAGCAACGAATAACAGGGCGACGAAAACTAAGTCTTGTTATATTAATAAATTTCTAAAGACGAAAAGCGTTAGTATATATTTGTGCGATCATATTGAATATTTCTATAATTTTACCTCGCATATTTTGAAACGTCAGTAAAACAACTTAATTATAATCCAAACACAATTTAATTCTAACCCCAACTTCAAGGAACGTTACTGATTTAAATAAAACTGAACTAAAATGAAACTGGATGATAATAAACAGTATCAAAGAAGTAGAAGACATTGATGATTCAATATATCTTAAAGTTGAAAGAGCCACAATTTTTTTAAAATCAGTTTCCCCATTTGCTGAAAGTCCAGCAACAAATAGAGTTGATAAAATAAACAAAAGGAATATTAGTCTTCTTATTTTTTCCATTCGGATAATTAAATATATTTCAGACGTAACTAATGCTGAAGAATTAAGATAAGTAGACACCGTGAAAAAGTAATTGTCATTTAGTTGTACTTTTTTTTATTATTGTAACAGTTTGCTCGTAATTTGCAGTTCCCAGGTTCGAGTACCAACTGGGCATGCGTTGAATTGTCTCTACTAACTGCCGCTCTGCTCTAGGTGCGAAAGGAGATATCGATGGGTTCGATCCTCAGATGGCTAAGAAATTGCCGTTGCTCAAGAGAGCCATTCTCAGTACACGTTAAAGATATCGCAGAATGGCCTTAACTGGAGGTTTCCATCTGTATCCTACGGTGGGTCCTTTTTCACCAACTTTCTCTTTGCTCAGAGGTAAAATAGTCCAACCACCAACTTTCTCTTTGCTCAGAAGTAAAATAACCCAACCACCAACTTTCTCTTTGCTCAGAAATAAAATAACCCAACCACCAACTTTTACTTTCCTCAGAAGTAAAATAATCCAACCACCAACTTTCTCTTTGCTCAGAAATAAAATAACCCAACCACCAACTTTCACTTTGCTCAGAAGTAATATAACCCTACCACCATTTTTCTCTTTGCTCAGAAGTAAAATAACCCAACCACCAACTTTCTCTTTGCTCAGAAGTAAAATAACCCAACCACCAACTTTCTCTTTGCTCAGAAATAAAATAACCCAACCACCAACTTTCACTTTGCTCAGAAGTAATATAACCCTACCACCATTTTTCTCTTTGCTCAGAAGTAAAATAACCCAACCACCAACTTTCTCTTTGCTCAGAAATAAAATAACCCAACCACCAAATTTCTCTTTGCTCAGAAATAAAATAACCCAACCACCAACTTTTACTTTGCTCAGAAGTAAAATAATAAAACCACCAACTTTCTCTTTGCTCAGAAATAAAATAACCCAACCACCAACTTTCACTTTGCTCAGAAGTAAAATAACCGAACCAACAACTTTCTCTTTGCTCAGAAGTAAAATAACCCAACCACCAACTTTCTCTTTGCTCAGAAGTAAAATAACCCAACCACCAACTTTCTCTTTGCTCAGAAGTAACATAACCCAACCAACAATTTTCTCTTTGCTCAGAAGTAAAATAACCCAACCACCAACTCTCTCTTTGCTCAGAAGTAACATAACCCAACCAACAATTTTCTCTTTGCTCAGAAGTAAAATAACCCAACCACCAACTTTCTCTTTGCTCAGAAGTAACATAACCCAACCAACAATTTTCTCTTTCCTCAGAAGTAAAATAACCCAACCACCAACTTTCTCTTTGCTCAGAAATAACATAACCCAACCAACAATTTTCTCTTTGCTCAAGTAAAATAACCCAACCACCAACTTTCTCTTTGCTCAAAAGTAACATAACCCAACCACCCATTTTCTCTTTGCTCAGAAGTAAAATAACCCAACCACCAACTTTCTCTTTGCTCAGAAGTAATATAACCCAACCACCAACTTTCACTTTGCGCAGAAGTAATATAACATAACCACCAATTTTCTCTTTGCTCAGAAGTAAAATAACCAAAGCACCAACTTTCTCTTTGCTCAGAAGTAATATAACTCAACCACCAACTTTCACTTTGCGCAGAAGTAATATAACCCAACCACCAATTTTCTCTTTGCTCAGAAGTAAAATAACCCAACCACCAACTTTCTCTTTGCTCAGAAGTAAAATAACCCAACCACTAACTTTCTCTTTCCTCAGAAGTAAAACAACCACCAACATTCTCTTTGCTCAGAAGTAAAATAACCCAAGCACCAACTTTCTCTTTGCTCAGAAGTAATATAACTCAACCACCAACTTTCACTTTGCGCAGAAGTAATATAACCCAACCACCAATTTTCTCTTTGCTCAGAAGTAAAATAACCCAACCACCAACTTTCTCTTTGCTCAGAAGTAAAATAACCCAACCACCAACTTTCACTTTGCTCAGAAGTAATATAACCCTACCACCAACTTTCTCTTTGCTCAGAAGTAAAATAACCCAACCACCAACTTTCTCTTTGCTCAGAAGTAAAATAACCCAACCACCAACTTTCTCTTTGCTCAGAAATAAAATAACCCAACCACCAACTTTCACTTTGCTCAGAAGTAATATAACCCTACCACCATTTTTCTCTTTGCTCAGAAGTAAAATAACCCAACCACCAACTTTCTCTTTGCTCAGAAGTAAAATAACCCAACCACCAACTTTCTCTTTGCTCAGAAATAAAATAATCCAACCACCAACTTTTACTTTGCTCAGAATTAAAATAATCCAACCACCAACTTTCTCTTTGCTCAGAAATAAAATAACCCAACCACCAACTTTCACTTTGCTCAGAAGTAAAATAACCCAACCACCAACTTTCTCTTTGCTCAGAAGTAAAATAACCCAACCACCAACTTTCTCTTTGCTCAGAAGTAAAATAACCCAACCACCAACTTTCTCTTTGCTCAGAAGTAACATAACCCAACCAACAATTTTCTCTTTGCTCAGAAGTAAAATAACCCAACCACCAACTCTCTCTTTGCTCAGAAGTAACATAACCCAACCAACAATTTTCTCTTTGCTCAGAAGTAAAATAACCCAACCACCAACTTTCTCTTTGCTCAGAAGTAACATAACCCAACCAACAATTTTCTCTTTGCTCAGAAGTAAAATAACACAACCACCAACTTTCTCTTTGCTCAGAAGTAACATAACCCAACCAACAATTTTCTCTTTGCTCAGAAGTAAAATAACCCAACCACCAACTTTCTCTTTGCTCAGAAGTAACATAACCCAACCACCAATTTTCTCTTTGCTCAGAAGTAAAATAACCCAACCACCAACTTTCTCTTTGCTCAGAAGTAATATAACCCAACCACCAACTTTCACTTTGCGCAGAAGTAATATAACCCAACCACCAATTTTCTCTTTGCTCAGAAGTAAAATAACCCAAGCACCAACTTTCTCTTTGCTCAGAAGTAATATAACTCAACCACCAACTTTCACTTTGCGCAGAAGTAATATAACCCAACCACCAATTTTCTCTTTGCTCAGAAGTAAAATAACCCAACCACCAACTTTCTCTTTGCTCAGAAGTAATATAACCCAACCACCAACTTTCACTTTGCGCAGAAGTAATATAACCCAACCACCAATTTTCTCTTTGCTCAGAAGTAAAATAACCCAAGCACCAACTTTCTCTTTGCTCAGAAGTAACATAACCCAACCAACAATTTTCTCTTTGCTCAGAAGTAAAATAACCCAACCACCAACTTTCTCTTTGCTCAGAAGTAACATAACCCAACCAACAATTTTCTCTTTGCTCAGAAGTAAAATAACCCAACCACCAACTTTCTCTTTGCTCAGAAGTAACATAACCCAACCATCAATTTTCTCTTTGCTCAGAAGTAAAATAACCCAACCACCAACTTTCTCTTTGCTCAGAAGTAACATAACCCAACCACCAATTTTCTCTTTGCTCAGAAGTAAAATAACCCAACCACCAACTTTCTCTTTGCTCAGAAGTAATATAACCCAACCACCAACTTTCACTTTGCGCAGAAGTAATATAACCCAACCACCAATTTTCTCTTTGCTCAGAAGTAAAATAACCCAAGCACCAACTTTCTCTTTGCTCAGAAGTAATATAACTCAACCACCAACTTTCTCTTTGCTCAAAAGTAACATAACCCAACCACCAATTTTCTCTTTGCTCAGAAGTAAAATAACCCAACCACCAACTTTCTCTTTGCTCAGAAGTAATATAACCCAACCACCAACTTTCACTTTGCGCAGAAGTAATATAACCCAACCACAATTTTCTCTTTGCTCAGAAGTAATATAACCCAATCACCAATTTTCTCTTTGCTCAGAAGTAAAATAACCCAACCACCAACTTTCTCTTTGCTCAGAAGTAAAATAACCCAACCACTAACTTTCTCTTTCCTCAGAAGTAAAACAACCACCAACATTCTCTTTGCTCAGAAGTAAAATAACCCAAGCACCAACTTTCTCTTTGCTCAGAAGTAATATAACTCAACCACCAACTTTCACTTTGCGCAGAAGTAATATAACCCAACCACCAATTTTCTCTTTGCTCAGAAGTAAAATAACCCAAGCACCAACTTTCTCTTTGCTCAGAAGTAATATAACTCAACCACCAACTTTCACTTTGCGCAGAAGTAATATAACCCAACCACCAATTTTCTCTTTGCTCAGAAGTAAAATAACCCAACCACTAACTTTCTCTTTGCTCAGAAGTAAAATAACCCAACCACTAACTTTCTCTTTCCTCAGAAGTAAAACAACCACCAACATTCTCTTTGCTCAGAAGTAAAATAACCCAGCCACCAACTTTGTCTTTGCTCAGAAGTTAAATAACTCAACCACCAACTTTCTCTTTGCTCAGAAGCAAAATAACCCAACCACCAACTTTTAAATACGAATCAGTTGTTCAAATCAAGGTTGTATTTACAGACATATGAAGTAAAGCTTTATCATCAATAGCATACTACCATAAAACATATTTTAGAAGTCATCAAATTTTGAAATTTACTTATCATTAACATAACATC
Organism: Ryuthela nishihirai; assembly: GCA_038380435.1. NCBI lineage: Eukaryota > Metazoa > Arthropoda > Arachnida > Araneae > Heptathelidae > Ryuthela > Ryuthela nishihirai. The sequence goes on along the minus strand of JAWZYU010000019.1, from coordinate 32,133,988 downwards.
AAATTATTTCTTCAATTGTGTCAGTGTATTACTCGAAGTACAGAGGGCTCTAGAATATTTCGATTAGCGCAATAAACTTGTGCCTGTACATGTTAGGACAATAAACTATCAACCTCCTCTAATATTTCTGAAAAATATGAACATAAATTTTTAAATAAATACTTAGTTCATCCCTCTATTACGTTAGTTATTATATAATAAAAGGTATATATTATCCACACCCCCATCATTTAGATAAGCTGCCTGATCCTGGAAATTCCACCGTGGGTTGGGTTGTTTTACCTCTGAGCGGCACTTTGGTGTGCAAACACAACTTGCGCTAAATGACCAGGTCACATGGACCCCGAAGGCTCAGAGAAGTTTGGGGGAGGGGACCCACTGGAACAGCTGTTGGGAGACAGATGGTAGCCTTCCGTCAAGTCCATCCAGCGTATTCTTTAACCTGCACAGGTTATGGCTCTCCCGCACACGGAGCCACGGCTTAACGTCCCATCCCACGGACGGTGGCCTTTCCAAGCCCATCGGTATCCCCTACTGACCGTGGGCAGGGCGGGGAATTTTGCGGAGATAAATCTCAACGCTGACCCAGCTGGGACTCGAACTTGAGAACTACAAATTACGAGCTTAGCGCGCTACCGACTGAACCACCCCACCCAACCCCTTCCACCGTGGACGTTCATGAAATGATAGTAGAGTAGTGCCAAAGGACATACGATAGTTTCCCAAAGGTTCAAGGGTAACCGAAAAATCCCGATATTTAAGATATTGTCCGCCAGCAGCAACAATTGATTAAAATTAAAATCATAACTGTATATTTAAAAATGCAAACACTGAGACGGAATACAGAGATAAAAGCACTTAAGTCTCAGGACAGTGGAAACGTCAACGACACAGTCTTCTACTCTCTCCCTACGTCACTGGAAAATAAGAAAAAAATATAACTACTTCCAAGAAGCATTTAATCAACTCCAGTGAAGTTTCAAAACTCAGACACTTAAACACAGCTAATATCAACATTCTAACTAAATAATTATGAGTTCGTTGACTGTGACCACAACTGGTAGAACAGAGACTGACATTCCAACAGGAAACACAAAAACATGTACATTTTACAGTTTTTTTTTTTTAAGCTTTTTCCATGCAGACAAACGAATGACGTGAGTGTGTGAAGTTCGCGTTTTCTTTTTTTGTGTTAACAGATCCACAACTCATTCATTTTCTTTCTAATTGGATAGTTGACATCTTTAAAGTCTTAAGTACACGCACGACAACTGGAAAAACAACATTTACGTCCACACTACAAAGCTTCACAATGGGCCTCATACAACAAACTGGTCTTCAACAACAAACAGTATATTCCAGTGCTCTAAATGAAGATGAGAGAAAAGTAAAAAAGAAGATACTTTGTATAGCAAATCATTTTTACTTCCCCTAGATATATGTAGGTAATATTAATAGTCATACAGATTATACTAGTTATTGCATAAGAAAAAAGTGCATACTACCCACACATTTTCAACGCAAAACAATCATTTAGATCAGATGCCTAATCCTGGAAATTTGACCTGGGGCATTAAGGAAATAACGGTAGTATCAAGGGATAACGCGACAGCAGTCTCCAGAAGGTTCAAGAGTAACAGGAATATCCCGATAATTAAAATACAGTTTGCCAGCTATGTACAACAATTGACTAAAATTGAAACGTTCTCTGTATATTATCTGGCCTTTCGACGAATTGTGTTGAAAACATTGTGATGCTTGAAACCTTTTATTGCCGCTTCGTATTTTAACCACCACTTTCTCGCATCATAAAATGTTTTCGGGCATGCGTTATTATTTCCCACATTCCAATTAATCCGACCCCGGTACCTTGTCAAATTACACTGATTTGCAAGGTTTTCATAACATGAACAATTGTGGCTGCCTTTAACTATTTTTCAGGTGCTGATTTCAGATCTAGCATTAAAAAATGGCTAGCACATCACGTTTTTACATTTTTAGTCATATTGACTCCTATTGAGATCTTCCTATGCGAACACATCCAGGCAACTGGTAAGATACTAGATGTTTTACTTTTTGTGGCTGGCAACACTGATTGCAAAGTGGGAGAAAACACTTAACAGTAACCTAACCTAATCCGGCCATTCTTGTTGTTTTCATTGTAGGAGGAACACGTGCTGTACGTTGAAGAGTGAAGTTTGGTGTTTAAATGGCACAAAAGCAGCGGCGCGGAGGTGTTAATGTGCCAGATAAGTTTTGTTATGTGTGTGGAAATTATATTTTAAAATACCAGGATCGTTCTTTGACAAAGATTGTGTATTACTTGTATTTTGGATATCATGTTGGAGATTAGGACAAAACATGTATTCCACATGTGTGCTGCATTTCGTGCTTTGTTGGCCTGAATGAATGGTTGAAAGGTAAGATAAAATCCATGCCCTTTGCAGTAACAATGGTTTCGAGTGAGCCAACTAATCACTTGCATAATTGCTAATTTTGTTTAACTAATGTGTCAGGCTTTTCAACAAAGAACAAAAGCAAAATACAATATCCAAATATGCCTTCAGCCATAAGGCCAGTTCCTCATGGAGATGATCTTCCTATACCAACACCTCCAACCAACTGGGAGGAGATGGATTCACATTTATTAGAGGAAGACTTTCAGATACTGATCCTACATGCACCCCTAAAACGTTACACGAGCCTCGCTGATTCAGCAAAATGAACTGAATGATCTTGTTCGAGACCTAGGACTTTCCAAACAACAAGCTGAGGTTCAAGCCTTCAAGAGTGAAATCTTCTGGCCAAGGGTACCAGAGTTTCTTTGTTCAAAAAGAGAAATTTGGCTTTATCTGCTTATTACGAGATGTAAGATGGTTTGTGTTTTTGCATAGATATTTCAGGGCTGATGGAAGAAATTGAAATAACTCACGACCCTAAGGCAGGGGTGGGCAATTGTTTTCGTATCTACACTGCGCATGCGTATTGACGTGGCCGTCCTAGTGGAAAATACGAGACGAATCTTCAGTCGCGCACGGGAAGGAAATCTCGGGAATGGCGTCTATTTATAGATTCGTAAAAATTCATCTTAAAAGCTGTCCTTTTGCATAAAGGAACCAAAAACTTTCCATTCCAGTGTTACACGCTATGGGAATAGAGGAAATTTATGAAAGCTTGGAAACAATACTCACTGCCATAAAATATGACCAGTTAAAATGGATAATATGTGGTGACCTAAAAGTCATATCTCTCTCTAGCTCGGGCTTCAAGGAGGCTTCACAAAATTTTGCTATTTTCTGTGTTTGTGTGACAGTAGGACCAGAAAGTAACACTACAAAACAAAAGACTGACCCAAAAGAGATGTTTTTATTCCTGGAAAGAATAATGTGAGGTATAAGCCTCTAGTTGACCCTATGATGTTCTGCTCCCACCACTACACATCAAACTGAGGCATACGAAAAACTTTGTAAAGACTATGGATGAAACTGGTAAAGGGTTTTTGTACTTGAAGGAAAAATTTCCAAAACTAAGTGATGCCAAAATCAAAGAAGGGATCTTTGTTGGTCCTCAGATCAGGAAGCTACTGAATGATACAGTCTTCGAGGAAAAACTAAATGTGAAGGAGCGCGCTGCATGGAAATCCTTCACGTTCGTGGTCTAGGGTTTTCTTGGGAATCACAAAGAGGAAAACTAACATCAACTCATTCAAGATCCTCTCAAAAACTATGAAAATCTTGGCTACCGAATGTCTTTGAAGTTCTTGCACTCGCATCTCGACGTCTTTCCCTAGGAGCTGTCAGTGATGAACAAGAGGAAAGATTTCACCAGGATATCCGAACCATGGAGGAGAGATACCAAGGCAGGTGGGACCCAGCAATAATGGGTGACTACTGCTGGTTCTTCCGAAGGAAGGTACCTCAGCACATAAAAGACAAAAATGAACTTCTTGTAAGTATAAAAGATCCTTACCCATGTTTTCTTATTTTGCGTTTCAATATTATTTCATTTGTTACTTTATATTCAGTGGTCTATAGTTATGATGTTTCTAACTTTTTTCTCTGTAATCATGTAATAAATTAATGAGTTTTAAGCTGCAAATTAATGAAATATTCCCATTTATTTTCATTTCCCAAATATTCGTATTCATCGAAATTTTAAATATCAATCCATAATTAAAAAAACTGTACGTGCTGCAGTTTTTTCAGAGCATATTTGAATTCAAACACCCCAAAATTAGTTAAAAACATCCTCTTTGGCCAATGTTATAAAAAAAAAAGTTTCGATTTATTGTCTAGTGCTATTAAATGGTAGCTAGGTAGTCACTGGAAGGAGAGCTATGCACCAATCCCCTGTGATGATGCATAGAACCGGCCAGGCCTAGCACCTAATGTCCGACCCCGCCTTCTCGTGGTGCAGACCGTTAGTACTTTTCAAAAGAGATACTCTCTTGTGGAAGTGAACGGAAGGGGAGGGCTGCCAGAGTAGTGTGGCCTACTGATCTGGACAACTATGGCTACATTTCTTTTTTTTTTCTAACCTGCTGAGGAGTGGTCAACCACACAGGGTCCTGGTGCTGACCATATAAACCCACTGGACTGGACAGATATATGGCTCTGAGCTTCATTATGGATCCTGATTTTGCTGCACTGGTGGGCTTCTGTGGAGGGAAAATCTTCCGCTGTGTTTTCTGTTTCTTTGTGGATTGACAGCCTCAAGTGAATAGATTCACAGGATATGTTTATCAGCTGGTGGATAATCCTGAGCAGAGGTCATCGCAGGCACCTGAACTCTTTGCTTCTATTGGCATCGTCAAATTCTACATTGGAGGAAGTCTTCCAGTGTAGATGGCTTCAGCCTTTAGTGGTGGGGGAACGGGTCTTTGCCCCATGTCTACGATTAGGGGGCTGTTTGATATTGTCGGCATTCCTTCTCTCAATAAACATAGTTTCTTTAAACATCCTACTAACCATTTTCTTTCCATAGGTAGTTGGAATGTGAGGACTCTGCACAGAGCTTTTTCTCTTGATGTCCTCACATAAGAATTCCACCATTATAATTTAGATATTCTCGGCTTGCAAGAGACCAGATGGACAGAAAAAGGTCAGATTCTTAAAAATAATATTAAATTTCTCTTTTCAGGGAGGGACGACAATAAGCATCACCAAGGCGTGGGTCTGCTTCTCAGCAGACACGCTAGTGATGCTCTTCTAGGATATGAGTGCATTTATGAAAGGTTTCTTACAGCAAAATTTCACACAAGCGTTAAAGACTTGAATGTTATCTGCTGTTATGCTCCCACTGAGGATGCCGATGAGGATGAGAAGGATAGGTTTTACGGACAACTTCAGGATATTTTGAATTCTGTCAAGAAAGGAGATATTACCCTTGTTCTAGGTGATTTCAATGCCAAAGTTGGTACTGACTCTGACCTTTGGGGAGGAGTAATAGGCCCTTTTGGTATTGGTAGCTGCAATGGCAATGGGCAACGTCTCCTACAGGTAAGTAAACTTAATGGATTCAGAATAACTAACACTTATTACAAACACCGCGACATACATAAGTACACATGGGTCTCATCAAATTTGTGTTTGTTTTTTAAATGTTCCCTTTAATCAATGTAATAAATATATATTTAGACTTTCGAATTTTTGGTGCCTTTTAAATTTACCAAAGCTTAGGAGCCCAAACTTCTCATACCTTAGGACCTCAAATTTGTCATACCTTAAGGCCTCAAATTTGTCATAGCTTAGGGCCTCAGAAGATCAAAGTCCAGCCCTTCATGGCTCCGTTTATAGACGGGCTCCCGGAAAATCGAGAGTCTACTGTATGTATTGTATGCTTTATATAGGTATATTTTTTGGTCCCAAGAAATCATCTTGAAAATGAAAAAAAAAACTGGTTAAAATATTTACTTAACACTTATGAGGTCATCGGATAATGTACAAGCATATTTAAAGTTCGAAATTTTTGTTACTTTATTTCGCTATTGAAGCACTATTCTATATTACTTATAAAAATAAAATCAGTTTGTAAAAGAATATAATCATGGATAAATAAAATACTTGATTTCCAGGTTGTTATAATCTGAGTTCTACTATGCATAATAATAAGAGGACGGAGATTGCCTCAGTCGCTAATGCGCCATCTCGCAATCTGCACTTCTTGGGTTCAGATTTATTTCCACTAAATCCGCACCCTACCCTTGGTGAGAAAGGGGACACTGAAGGTCTAGGAAAGGTCGCCATCAGTCAGATGGGATGTAAAAATGTGTCTCCGTGTGCAAAGAGAGCCATTTTCTGCGAGCACTCTGGAAAGAGCACTCTGGATGGCCTTGACTAGAGGCTTCCATATGTTTCCTATCAGGTGTCCAGTGGATCCCTTTCCTCCAGTCTTCTCTGAGCTCTTAGTGTCTTTGTGACCTGATCATTTAACCCATCGGATGCCAAAAAGTGCTACTCAGAGATAAAACATTGCAATCCATAGTAATAAGAATAACTTATTCCTCTGATAGCTAACGTCACTAAAGTATGACAAGAGGCTATCAATGTAATACGTCACTGAGATCAGGAAAGAAAAAAAAATCCATCTTTTACCTGGGTCTTGAACTCAAGACTCTTTATTCCGCATCCAAGGACTTCAACCACTTGACATATATTGAGTGATTACAGATGCACAGGGGTTTATCAAAGTATTGGAAACACGTACTGTTTATTGGGAACGTTTTATTAATAAGCTGTAGGCCTACCTCGGACGTTCAGAACAGACGCAATTTGACGTGGAATAGACTTAGAGAAGTCATAAGCATATGGTAATAGAACGTGGAACCATTCTTCCTGTAAAATATGGGCCAATTCTGCTAGTGATACTGGAGATATTCCCACAAATATTTAATATGGGCCAACTCTGCTAGTTGCGCTCCAGTTATTCCCACAAATGTTTAATAATATTGAGGTCTGGAGATTGAAGTGACCAGGGTAGCTGCTGCACCTCATCCTCATGCTCTGCAAACCACAACTTGACACGTTTCGTACAGTGCACGGGTTCATTATCCGCTTGAAACTAGGGACGGTCATTAGGGAACAATGCCCGCAACATTGGGTGCAGGTGGTCCCCGAGAATGGATTCGTACGTTACGGATGTGACACGACCCTGCAGAATAATAATGGCCCTAAGGAATGCCATGATATGGCACTCCACACCAGGGATCCACATCCATGTTTCACAGTCGGGTGGTACGCTATTGCCAGTTTTCGCCAGATGGGACCCGTGATGGAAAACAATGTGTAGCAAGATTCATCAGACCAGATGACATGTTGCCAGTCTTTAGCATCCCAACTTTTATGTGCTTTGCAGCATCTTACACGTTTTGTTTGCATTGATGTTGGTAATAAGAGGTCTGTGGATTGCCTCACGGCCATAAATACCGGCACAATGAAGTTTCCGACAAACTGTTATGACGGAAACGGGATCATTCCGACTGCTGTTCAACTCTGCTGCTATTTGCGGTGTCGTGGTCTTGTACTTTCGTTGTACAATCCGTGCCAACGTTTGCCTATCCCTATCTGACACCTTCGCATGGCATCCATAATTTGAACGTTTGAAGACAATGCCCTGTTCTTTTTAGATAGGTAATTATAATCTTTAACATTTCCGCCGTTCTGGTTACTGAAGCTCCTGCAAAACGTGCACCTATAATCATGCCGTTTTGGAGATCACTGATATCTGACATTGTCGACAATTACACCACATCAGCTGTTTCACTGCTACGTGATAGCTGACATCATACTTCTCCCCTTTATACAACTCACATCGCGGGTGACGACGTCCCTTTGATATGCATACAGCGCATTGCATGTACTCCAGTCGCTGTCGGTGGTTCCATTATTTTGATAAACCCTTGTATGTACTGATTTAAAAAAAACTTGGAAGTTTTCTTTCTTCTTCTGATGAGGTCAAGCCTTCCTCACAGACCTCTGTGGCTTATTACATTGACAGGATCCAGTCAGTCCTCTCATTGAGAGGAAATTTATTTTTTATATACCAAAATTTAGCAAATCATGCATATTTTGAAAAAAAAAAAAAAACCAGAAGTGCGAAAATTTGTTTTAATCCTTAATAAGCTTAAACAGGTGAAGAAATTTAATGCTCCAAGAATGCCTATGCCGAATCATTGCGTCTGCTCACAACTATCATAGCAAGGAAAATATGAGATGAACTGAAATATAGGGTGAATGTATGCAGGTTCGGATCAAGAAAAACAATTATGAGGAAGCGGGGAGAAAGTGACACAGGTAAAAGAGGTGAAGGGTCAAGAAAATTGATTTTCATTTCATTATTAACATTTCGCTTTCGTTTCAGATGTGATAAAAAATTTTTTTGAAAATGTGTGAGATACCACAAGTGTAATAATTTTTGTCCTCCATTACCTATATTGGGGCGGGGGTGGCTCAGTCGGTAGCGCGCCAGGCTCGTAATCTGTAGTTCCCAGGTTCGAGTCCCAGCTGGGTCAGCGTTGAGATTTATCTCCGCAAAATTCCCCGCCCTGCCCACGGTCAGTAGGGGACCCCGATGGGCTTGGAAAGGCAGCCGTCCGTCGGATGGGACGTTAAGCTGTGGCCCCGTGTGCGGGAGAGACATACCCTGTGCACGTTAAAGAACACGCTGGATGGCCTTGACGGGAGGCTACCATCTGTCTCCCAACAGCTGTTCCAGTGGGTTCCCTCCTCCAACCTTCTCTGAGCCTTCGGGGTCCATGTGACCTGGCCATTTAGCCCATGGGGTGCAAAAAAGTGCCGCTCAGAGGTAAAACAACCCAAAACAACCCATTACCTTTATTAGCATTCTCAAAGGGGATGGCATTTTAATGATTGATCATAAGCTTTTACTCTATGATATGATCATCAGACAGGTGATTCTTTATGCTTCACCCATAATGAGCGAATACTATACCCACCAATATTCGTAAGATTCAGGTCTTACAAATCAAGATTTTGAGAACTGCGGTCGATGCCCCTTAGTTTGTCACTAACAGACAACTTCATAAAGACCTGGGCATCGACCATATATATATACACATATAAAACGCAGCTCAAAAATATTTTTGAGACTGTAAGAAATAATCCCAATGAGATTATTTCTTCTCTGATTCTTTACGATCATATAGTTTTGAACAAGTACCAGAGAGCTAAAACGGTAGTGTTCTCTGAGGAGAACTACCCGCTTTAGATCTCTTATATAATTTTACTGCTATTTTTAGCCTTTCTTATATCTGCCCTTAAGGGTGGTTTACTTATATATTTTGTTCTTACTCATGCCAAATAGGCATATCTTTATGATGGAGATGGTTAGGGGTAAAATTATTACCGGGTACATCGAATATGATTATACGATCTACGAAACGGGATGGCCCCTTTCCTCCCATCCGTCTCTGGATATATGTAAATAATAATGAACATTTACAATCTTTTTCTTGTATCTAAAAAAATTAATAAGTGTTCTCTCAAAATATATAGGATTTGTTGGTATTGCATTTAAAGTTTTTATATATTAAACATTTAAAATGTTTACATTTATTTTCAATCACTCTGTACATATTTTCATTCGAAAAGATCTTCCTATAATTTTGCAAAACGATATGTTCGTTCTAATTCTCATTTATCTTTTTAGTAAGTCACCTTTCCAAAACATTATCCTGAAATTTCCCAAGACCCAGATTATTTAATTTGACTAAACTCTCCGTCATTTACTTTACGGAAGCAATGTTCTCTTTGCATTATGCTCTTCAGCATATGCAATTCTAGCCGAGCAGGATTCTCAACGATCTGGAAGAGATAAGCTCAGCTACCACCTACATGTCGTCGGCTCCTAGTGTCCAGGTTTACGAGCACGGAAGAATAGAAGAGACAGGGCGACTGCTTTACAGCCACCGGGACGACAACTTCAGTTCTCCGACAACATCGTTTGTTCCCACAATGTCACTTCTCTCACAAGCAGCTTTATTGTCCCGAGTCAGCGCAAATCACTGCCATCGGCACTCACGTCAGATAAAGATGGCATCCAGAACTTCACCCGCCTCTTCCCTTTTTATTGCGGGTACCGTGCGGGGGTGTATGCGCTGCACGTGCAGCATCCGCCCCGCTCCCTTCCTCCTCGATGCTCTTGCTTTATCTTACCTGTCTGTCTTTGTTGACAAGCAACGGCTTCATTCGGTGCCTGATCCGGGGTGGTATGGCTCCTCTGCAGTTGTCTGGACGTGAAGCACTTCGGAAGAACTTCGTTACTGATATCTCACAACACTTAAAACGGAATTTGACTGACTATTTCACGACCATTGGCTTCTTTATATCCTACTTGAAACTTAACTGAGCACAGAGACAGAGTTTGGCATCTTCAATTTCAAGTAGATCTGGGCAGCCAGATATACTAGTTTTGTTATGAGTGGACTGTAAATGCAAGATAGCAATGCTTTCGTTCCAAGATGAGACTTCTCGGTGTGTATACTGGAATCAGTACACCCAGAAATAAAATAGATATTAGGTTTTCCAGTCGTCTCATCTATATTGTTTTACCATATGAAGGTGGGTTGGGTTGTTTTACCTCTGAGCGGCACTTTTTTGCACACCATGGGCTAAATGGCCAGGTCACATGGACCCCGAAGGCTCAGAGAAGGTTGGGGGAGGGGACCCACTGGAACAGCTGTTGTGAGACAGATGGTAGCCTCCCGTCAAGGCCATCCAGCGTGTTCTTTAACGTGCACAGGGTATGGCTCTCCCACACACGGGGACAAGGCTTAATGTCCCATCCGACGGACGGCGGCCTTTCCAAGACCATCGGTGTCCCCTACTGACCGTGGGCAGGGCGGGGAATTTTTGCGGAGATAAATCTCAACGCTGACCCATCTGGGACTCGAACCTGGGAACTACAGATTACGAGCCTGACGCGCTACCGACTGAGCCACCCCCGCCCCCATATGAAGGTGAATGCTGTACTTACGATTTTATACATAATCCTACACAGTAACACACATTGAAATAATAACAACACTGAAAGCCTCACAATAACAACATTGAAAGCTTTATACAAGGTTTATCCAGATTTAAAAGACCTTAAAGAATATAGACTTCTTAGCCATAAGATAAAGGCAGACATGAGCACCAATTTGATTTATGTAAATCAGTAGCTTCCTAGGGAATTTAAGACTATACAGTTGACTCTTCGACAGTTACCATAGATCATAATCAACCAATGATCAATGAAAACCGTCGAAGCATCAACTGCGCAGCCTCAATGTCTCTCACTGGTCCCCAGTTGAGACTCAAATTTCTCTACTGATGGAGATGTTCTAAATTTGAATCCCTCGGAGTGTATGATTTCTAGCTTTACCTGATTCTGTATTTGGAGTCTTTGATTGACTTTACTTAATTACTTATGAAGAGTTTGGAATCTATGATTAGCTCTCCTGATTACCTGCAAATCCTTTGGAGTCCATGATTGCCTTACATGATTACCTATGAAGCCCTTGAAGTCTATGTTCGCCTTTACATAATTACCTAAAAGGACTTTGGAGTCCATGATTGGATTAACCGATTATCTATGAAGCTTTTGGAGTCTATGATTAACTCATCTGATTACCCATGAATCCTTTGGAGTGTGTATACTGGATTTACCTGATTATCTACGAAACATTTGGAGTCTATAATAGTTTTCTCTGTTTACTTACGTATCCCTTGGAGTCTATAATTACATTAGCTGATTATCTTTGGAGTTTATGATTGCTTTTTCCTGATTACCTATGAAACCTTTGGAGTTTTTGGTTGCCTTACCTGATTATTTAGGAAGTCATTTTTAAACGATATATTAGTGCTCTGTGGCAAACAGCTGCTTGAGAGGGTATTTATTTATTTATTATTTTTATATTAGTGTTCATTTTTTTTCATTTTCTGTAGTGCATTAATAGCCGTCCCGTGGCCGAGTGGTTAGCACGCTTGGCTACTAATCTAAGGGACCTGGGTTCGAGCCCCGGATTTAGGCATGGATGTGTGTGTCGTTTTTCTGCTGAGGTCCTGCCATCCTCTCAGATCTCCCACTGTGGCATATAAACTGACAGGCTCCAGTCAGACCCCTGTGGCAAGCAGCTGCTTGAGGGGGTATTTATTTTATTTAGTGCATTAATATCGCAGGTATGTAATATTACTAACTTATTTGTAGAACAATAGTAGACTGGAATTAAACGCATCCTAAATGAGATTGATTTATTCCTGTGTGGCGTATATTTTGAAGAGATTACAGTAGTATAAGGTATCTCAATTAAGTATCTCATAAGTAAGTAAGTAAGTAAGTAAGTTACAGTAAGTAAGGTATCTCATAAGTATCATACAGGTATCTCAATTACTATTTTCAACATTTATCTAAGCAAGGCAAAATATTCACACTACAAATACTTCTGCGGGGCGAGATTTCTCAGGCGGTAGCGCGCCAGTCCCGTAATCTTCGGTTCCCAGGTTAGAGTCCCTATTGGGTCAAGTTGAGATTTATCCCCATCAAAATCCACTCTGCCCTCGGGAGAAAGGGGACACCGATGGTCTTGGAAAGACCGTCACCTATCGGATGCGACTGTAAGCTGTGGCTCCATATGCAGGAGAACTGTTATACATTGTGTACAAAGAACACACTGAATGGCCTTGACAGGAGGCTTATACATGTCTTTTAACATCTGTTCTGTGCATCCCCTTCCACAACCTTCTCTGAGTTGTTGGGGTCTTTGTAATTCGACCATTTAGGCCATTTTGTGCAAAAAAAAGTCGCTCAGAGGTAAACCAATGCTGTAAAATTTAACAATACTTCCAAACCCAAAAGAAATACTAAACACTTTTAATCGTCTTTTAAGATATTTACGAATTTTTCGATTATTAATCTCTTTTACCTACGAATTTTCATTCTTCCTCGCACATTTAATAACTGTACATAAAATCGCCAGCATTAACATCATCGATAAACTTTTGCATTACAAATACCATTCAGATCTTGCTCCTTACGACGACGATGCCTTTAAAGCAGGCGTATGTCTAGACAGTAATTATGCAATTCCGGTTTTCAAAAAACCCAGGACAAGAGGAAGGAGTGCTGGGACCGTAAGTGTAATTTAGTTGTCGAAATAATAACATCTGCAATAAATTGCTATGAGGATGCACCACTCCAGTCATCGTTCTGTTTTATGGTCCACCACAATTTCTGACGACGGAAAAAGCGATAATAAAATCAAAATGCCGGCTTAAACTTCACGTGGCCTTACACAACTCCAATTGCAGGCAACCGTCTCACTACCTTAATATCTTCTATTATCACATGCATTTCCCCCATAATTCCTTACTTCCCTTCCTGCAGTGGCCCCTCAATCAGCCTGTTAATCTCTCGATCTGTCGATCAGGCGGAAAATATTGGGGCCTCCTAGAAACCGAAATTAAATGAGAATAGATCATGGGCTGATGTTATCAGCCGCAATACCCGTCTAACTTGTCGCTCCGGTTGTTAGGCCTTACTAGCAGAGTCTATCCGTCGCTTCTCTGATGGCCCCGCGTGCTAACACGCAGGGTCAAGCTACGGGGTTGGATTCCCGTTAATTGCTTTAATTGTTCCAAATTATTGGCGTCCTCTGTTGTGTAACAAGTAAGCTAGCGATAGTTCTGTCTCAAGAGGAAGATTTATGGTTCGGTATTTATCGCCTTTTCAAATCGCGAACGGGATTTTTCGGTGACAGAGCAAACTACATGGGAAGCCCATAATGTAATTTGATAACGTTCCTCGCATGTTCCTGCTTTAAGTTACACTTTTTTTTAATTTATTATATTTTTGGGAAACAGATAAACCACTAAAGCAGAACAAAATTCAAATGTGACATTCTTTTGGAAATTTTCATCGCAGACTGCAAGAATTGATCACCGATTTAAATTGTAGTAAACATGATGTTTGCCTCCTGTGAAGGAGTTTCTCGCAGAAAGAGGAAGATGGAAAAAAAAAAGGATCAGAGCAATCAAATTCAAGAACCGAATTTGAAAAAACTCACTTGATTATTACTCTTTCCATACCTTTATTCTCCCTGAAGAACTTATTTTGTGTAGAGGACTGGGAATACAACGAAGCTAAGAGTTGCTTTTATTGACAGGATCTATTTAATTATGTTCGATAATTTTATTTACATATGAGTAGAACTTTTCTACACACAATTGATTAAATGGAAAGGTCACAAGGCCCCCCGAGGCCTAAGAGCTTAATAAGAGAGGAGTCACTAGACTGCTGTTACGACACACAGAACAACTTCCTGTTACAGCAGAAATAAAACACCCCTGAGCAGCACTATTTTTTGGCATACAATGGGTTAAATGGACAGGTCACAAGACCCCCAATGACTCGGGGCGGGGGTGGCTCAGTTGGTAGCGCGCCAGGCTCGTAATCTGCAGTTCCCAGTTCGAGTCCCAGCTGGGTCAGCGTTAAGACATATCTCCGCAAAACTCCCCGCCCTGCCCACGGTCAATAGGGGACACCGATGGGCTTGGAAATGCCGCCGTCCGTCGGATGGGATTTTAAGCCGTGGCTCCGTGTGCAGGCTCATGTGCACGTTAAAGAACACGCTGGATGGCCATGACGGGAGGCTTCCAACTGGCTCCCAATAGCTTTTCCAGTGAGTCCCCTCCCCCAACTTTCTCTGAGCCTTCGGGGTCCTTGTGACTTGGCCATTTAGCCCATGGTATGCAAAACGGTGCCGCTCAGAGGTAAAACAACCCAAACAACCCCAATGTCTCAGAGTAGGTTGTGGAAGGAAACCCACTGGGCAGCTCTTAGAAGCCAGATGAAAACTACTAGTCAAGGACATCCAGCTTGTTCTTTAATATGCAGTGAGTATGGCTTTCCCTCACGGAGATATTTTTTCTAAATGTTCCATCCGATTGGTGGCAGCCTTTTCCAAACCGATCGGTGTCCCCTTTATAATCGAGAGTATAGTTGGTATAGAAGGCGCAGTGGGGACTCGACCTAAAAACCTCAGGTGACGAGTCTGACATCCTCGAAGTCATGATCGTAATTTTGCATGATTTAAGCTCTTACACAGATTATTTGGTCTTAGAGAGTCAAACGTTGGTTTGCCCCTGAATTGTTTTCACTGCGAAACTGCGTTTATTTGCAACGAATGTAGTATATACGCGTATCCTTGTTATATCAGAGAACACTTTTTAACAATATCTTGCATTGGCGAATATATTTTGAAATGGCTAAAAGGATTTAATCCATATACATATGTTTATTAACATGAGACGCTAACGCTTTGTGATGACATACAATGGATAACTTACTAAACTTATAAATTGAACACACTTTCACTTGTAGTGTTAGGGGCGGGGGTAGCTCAGTCGGAGCGCGCCAGACTCGTAATCTGCAGTTCCCAGGTTCGAGTCCTAGCTGGGCTAGCGTTGAGATTTATCTCCGCAAAATCCCTGCCCTTGGTCAGTCAGGAGCCACCGATTGGAAAGGATACCGTGCATCGGATAGAACGTTAAGCCGTGGCCTCGTGTGCGGGAGAGCCATACACTGTGCAAGTTAAAGAACAAGCTGGATGGCCTTGACGGGAGGCCACCATCTATCTCCCAATAGCTGTCCAGTGGATCCCCAACCTTCTCTGAGCCTTCGGGGTCCATGTGACCTGGCCATTTAGTCCATTGTGTGTAAATACCGCCGTTCAGAGGTAAAATAATCCAACTTGTAGTGTTGAAGTTTTCTGATATAAGAGGGAGAAATAAGATGTTTTTCATTAGGAAGTTTTCTTGTCAGAAATTATATCACATGAAGAATGATACTCATTTTTGCTTCAAATCATAGAAGATTCCCTGAAATTTCTTTGTCGCAGAGAACTTTTGTTTCATGGAAAATACTTGGGGATAGTTCAATACTAGCAAACAAATGCTTTATTAATCTTACACACTTTGATGAATCTACAACAGTTCTGATCTGCAGGACATTTCACAAACTGAAACTACATAAAAAAAAACTATTTCCTTATGCTATCAACCAGGCACAAAGCCACTGGAGATAAAGTGTGATCTGGTCTAACCAAAACTGTAAGACGGAAAAATATTTGGAGCATTAAGATTCGAGAAACGATTTGTTTCCACACATTTAG
This sequence comes from Ryuthela nishihirai, assembly GCA_038380435.1. Lineage (NCBI taxonomy): Eukaryota > Metazoa > Arthropoda > Arachnida > Araneae > Heptathelidae > Ryuthela > Ryuthela nishihirai. The sequence continues at coordinate 32,117,820 of JAWZYU010000019.1, read as the reverse complement.
TTGTTTCCAAGCAACTTTATTATTACCGTATTTCTTCGATTCTAAGACGCCATCGATTGTAAGACGCACCTTAATTTCAGTACCACCTACAGAAAAATAGCTTTGATTCTGAAAAAAATAAAGCTTTAAAATATATCTAACAAATATTTTTATTATAATAAAATTCAACTTACTAACAACAATAGTACCTATTTATCAGTAGGTGTGTTATTCATCACTTCCTTCTGAATCAATATTCGTCTGATTCTTCCGAGCCGTCGATATCTGCATCTGAATCAATATCAGAGTCTGATCTTTCTGAGTCGACTTTATCTTCATTATCGCATAATATATCGTCTTCTGAGCCATCGAGAGCGTTGGTGATGTAACATTTTTTAAACGAATACTGTATTATTCTTTCTGGGATTAGCTTCCAAAGCTGTTGAAACCCATTCCGCCAATTTTGATGCCGGAGCTTTCTTAATTTTTCCAGAAGGTGTCAGCTGAAGGTTGTCAGTCAACAGCCAGGCTCCAACTTCCTAGTTGTCGCTGAGTGAGCTCCACTATATGAAATATCGGTGGTTTCACATTTGGAAAGTGCGCGAAAATACCCACGCCACTTTATACTCCAATGGAATTGGAGAATGCGATAACGGTCAAACTTGGAGGCGAGGTTTCGCGTAAAAACAAAACGTGTGGTGCCGTGTGCAAAGCGCGGGAAAATCTGAAAAAAAATGCGATTCTAAGACACCATCGATTCTAAGACGAACCCCGTTTCTAGAGACGTTTATATGGGAAAAAAGTGCGTCTTAGAATCGAAGAAATATGGTATATTTTATGTAATTACATACTTTGCCAACAATAAATAAAATACATTGCACCTACATATTATTTTTCTTCTATCGTCATATTTTTTAAATTTTGTATTCACCTCCCACTCCTATTTTCCAAAAGGGTACTTATAAAAATAAAAAAAATAAATACCCCCTCAAGCAGCTGCTTGCCACAGAGGTCTGACAGGAGCCTGTCAGTTTATATGCCATAGTAGAAGATCTGAGAGGATGGCAGGACCTCAGCAGAAAAACCACACACTCATCCATGCCTTACCCGGGCTCGAACCCAGGTCCCGTAGACCACAAGCCAAGCGTGCTAACAACTCGGCCACGGGACGGCAAAAGGGTACTTGCTACCAGAAAAAAAATATTTATCTCCGTAAATGACTCCGCCCTGCTCTTGGTCAGTAAGGAACACCGACGAGCTTGGAAAAGCCGTCTTCGGGAGAGTCATACCCTGTGCACGTTAAAGAACACTCTGTATGACATTGACGAGAGACTACCATCTGTCTCCTAACAGCTGACCAGTGGGTCTCCCCCAAACTTCTCTGAGCCCTCGCAGTCCTTGTGACCTGGTCATTGATGAACCGTAAGCCGTGCCCCAATGTGCAGGAGAGTCATTTAATGTGCATATTGAATAATACACTAGATGGCCTTAAGCGAGGTTAACGTCTGTCTCCTAACAACACTCCAGTGGGTCTCCTTTCCCCATGTTTCTCTGAGACCTTGGGGTCTTTATGACCTGGACATTTAGCCCATTATGTGCACAAAAGTGCCGCTCAGAAGTAAAACAAACCATCTAATTTAAAACGCTCGCGGCAGCTATTTTTAGTTCTGTTTCGTTTGGATTGTTTATGTTTAGATATTTCCTATAGATCAATATTAATGAGGCATCATAATTAGTACCTGCTTCCGGCTATCGGTGTGCAGCGGCGCAACTGTTGTAAATACTGCCATAAATACTACTTCGAAGATTTTTTGAATGCTCTGCTATAATCAAACCTGAGTTTCCTTCTCTCCCGATAAAAAAATCCTGTATTTATGTCAAAGGCATATAACGTCACTACCAAGATATTAAAGAATTTCCATAGTAGGTGAACGGGACTCCAACTTTCGAGCTCTATAACTTCTAAAATATTTATTTAAAGGAAAAATCTGACTGGAAATAAATTAAACATCATAATCAAATCTATTTAAATAAATTCTAAACTTTCCGTGTCCGAGTGGTTAGCGCGCTTGGCTACTGATCTGATGGACCTGGGTTCGAGCCCCGGGTATGTGTGTGTCGTTTTTCTGCTGAGGTCCTGCCATCCTCACAGACTTTCTGCTATGGCATGTAAACTGTTAGACCTCTGTGGCAAGCAGCTGCTTGAGGGGTACTTATTTTTTTTATATAAACTTTCCTAATAAACGCAGATTTAGCTTTAACTTAAATATATCGTTCAGTATTTAAAGAATTATAGAAGTTGCATATTTAACAACAATATTTAATGCTAATTTATCTTGTCACAAAAATCCTTTAAAATTGTCTAATATTGAAATAATTATTGTGCTCATTTCTAAAATCAATATTTATTTTCTTTCTTTATTATAGGTCGTACCGTGACGGAGTGGTAACGCGCTTGGCTTTTGATCAAAAGGACATAGGTTCGATCTCCAGGTAAGGCATGGATGTTTGTGATGTCTTCCTTCTGTCTGGCCTTCCTCACTGATCGTATTAAACTGGCAGGCTACTGTCAGACCTCTGTGGCAAGCAGCTGCTTGAGAGAGTATTTATTTATTTATTATTTTAAATTTTATTATTTACTCTTACTTATATTGTTTGAAACAATACTTATTACATAAATATAATTTCTAAGGTGAAGTCTTATGACGCATTACTATTATAAAATTCTCTAGTTTCCATAACTCTTTAATTCCAGAAAAAATATAGTTGAAAATCAAGATTTAAATAGATTTGATTCTGATCTTTAATTTATCTTCTGATATATTTTTCAATAAAATACATATTTTAGAAGTTGTAGAACTTCGAAGTTAGATTCTCACTGACTCTACATGAATATTTTCTAGTGTTTGGTTGGGCAGTGTAGTCCTAATTAACAACGATATCTAAAAAAATCCCCTCGAGTAGCTGCTTGCCACAAAGGTCTCACAGGAGCTGGGTTGGGTTGTTTTACCTCCGAGTGGCACTTTTTTGCACACCATGGGCTAAATGGCCAGGTCACATGGACCCCGAAGGCTCAGAGAAGGTTGGGGGAGGAGACCTACTGGAACAGCTGTTGGGAGACATATGGTAGCCTCTCGTCAAGGCCATCCAGCGTGTTCTTTAACGTGCACAGGGTATGGCTCTCCCGCACACGGGCCACAACGTCCCAACCGACGGATGGCGGCCTTCCAAACCCATCGGTGTCCCCTATTAACCGTGGGCAGGGCGGGGAATTTTGCGGAGATAAATCTCGACGCTGACCCAGCGTCGAGATTTATCTCCGCAACAGACTCGAACCTGGAAACTATAGATTATGAGCCTAGGTTTGACAGGAGACTCTCAGTTTATATGCCATAGAGAAGATCTGTGAGGAAGGCGAGACCTCAGCAGAAAGACAACACAACATACGTGCCTTACCCAGGGCTCAAACCCAGGTCTCTTTGATCAGTAGCCAAGCACGGTAACCACTCAGTTATCTAACTGAGTTATATCAAAGATGAAACTCATCGATGTATTGCAAATATAAATTTGTACCGCATATTACTAATCATATCACAGTTAAAATAAACGTTTTTTCCCCCTTTTAACCACAGGAAAGCTGTCGGAGATTAAATTTGCCAGTTAATTGAAAATCACGACGTAGATTATTTATTGACACAAAAGTTCATAATTTTGTCACAGAGCAAGTAGAAATTGGTGAAAACAACTTGTTCAATGAGAAAATGAACAAGAGCATCGTGAGCAAAAAACACATTCGAAACTTGTAGACGCTTTGAAGTTTGCTCTAATTCTAACATCCGCCTTGCCCACGGTCAGTAGGGGACACCGATGGGTTTGGAAAGGCCGCCGTCCGTCAGATGGGACGTTAAGCTGTAGCCCGTGTGCGGGGGAGAGTCATACCCTGTGCACGTTAAAGAGCACGCTGGATAGCCTTGACGAGAGGCTATCATCTGTCTCCCAACAGTTGTTCCCGTGGGTCCCTTCCCTACAACCTTTTCTGAGCCTTCGGGATCCATGTGGCCTGGCCATTTAGCCCATGGCGTGCAAAAAAGTGTCGCTCAGAGGTAAAACAACCCAACAACATAATTCTAACATTTCCTTATCTACATAGTTGAAATTAACTTTTACTTGACCATGAAGGAAATTCATTTAAGGCGACAAAATATCTTATTAATTTATAATTTATTTCATATTTTAATTTTTAAAAAAAACTTGATTGTATGACATGATGCTAATATCATAAAACTTATATTACATATTTCATCATTTATAATTTACATTAAATTATAAATGATAAAATGAATTACTTAAAATTAGTAATATTATTACTAATTTTTAAGTTAAAATTGCACCTTATTTATTATATACAACCATTGGTAAGTGATTAATTAAATATATTAAAATTTATCTGCCTACGAAAATTAACAGTCAATGAAGTATTAAGTGAACTGGAGGTAAGTTTCTGCGCATTCCGCAAATAATAATAATTTATTTATTAATTAATAAATAAAGTTAATAAATAAATTTCTACAAACTCATAACATATTTAATAGTAACCATTTCGAGTTTCAAAAAGGAAAAAATAATACAGTTCAATTTTAAAAGCAATATTTACTTATATGCAAGCGATATTTCAATAAAGAATATTAACAAACGTTTAAATAATAATTTTGAAGCAATTCAATACGATTATAAAATTATTGCAAAATGGCTAAATCGAAATAAAAAAAAATCTATTAACTTGCACAAAACTAACTGGATAATAATACATTTTTCAACTTTTAAATCAAATATTTTTTTAATTCATAGAATGCATTGTCCTGGAAAAAAATAATTGTTATAAACTTGAACATGTAAATTGCATAAAATATCTAGGTTATAAATATATATTGATAAAAATTTTAGATGGAATATGCATGTGTCTAAAATATGTGAATGTTGCAGATTATCTGCTTTAGAATTTTAAAGATTAAGATTAAAGATTAAATTCAAAATTTATATTTTATTCTACAAATCTGAATATGAATCAATTGCGAGTTTTGGTATAACCATTCATGGTTCATAACTTCCCAATGTTAGAGACTTTCCAATAATAATACCAAAGAACTTAAACAAAATTATATGAGTTTACGAGACAGATTGTATTACTTGAGCCTGTTATCATACAGAAACTTATATATTTTTAATATAATCCTAAAAACTTATTTTGATAATACAAAAAGAAAATACTTCATAAGAAAATTTTTGTTATAAACTATCTAAATTTAAAAACAATTTTGGAAGATGTATCAGTAAGTATAAAATGCCACATTCTTTTAACTTAATTCCAAAAGAAATTATAAATATAAACAGTTATAATAGATTATAAATAAATTTTAAAGTGTACCTTAGAAAAAAAATTATTTGCCTTTATTAAATTTCAATAAAATTTCGAGAACTTTTGACATTTCGTACACATAGATCAGTTTCTCACAAACAATGGTAACCCACAAATGATCTCTAAATTTGATTTTTGGAAAGTCTGAAACTTCTAAATATTTTTTTGGGAGCAATGTAGAGAATGTATATTGTAAGTTTTAGAATCATAAGATAGATAATCAACTTGTTATTGATTGATAAATAAGATTTCATGAAGAAAAGTGAAGTTTCTCCATTTCTATCTGATGTATTCCCTTATGTGGAGTTTCTATGCTTCTATCTGATTTTCATTTAAAAAATTTCTTCACTTCTATTAGATTTCCTTATATAGTTTCTTCACTTCTGTCTGATGTATTTTGTTAACTAGTTCCCTTCGGAACTATAAAACATCAACAGAAGTCATTTCGAAACTTAATAAATATTCATTAAGTTTCGAAGAGAAACAGCTCAGAAAATTTTAGATGCAACTCTATCATTTATAGGACGCACCATTCTACGAATTTAAGAGATTAATGATATATTTTAATATCCGTTCATAATAGAGCGAAGTTCTTTCATTCAAAAAGTAGTATTAATGAGATGAGAGTAAAATATCTTTTCTTATTTACCAGTTGTATCCCCATTTAAGGTGGGTGGGTGAATATTGCCATGTTTCTCTATTAACACGAAAACACTGTGAAAGAATTCAGAAACTATCAATATATACTTGTTTTGATTGAAAGCGGGAATTATCTACAGATTCATGTGGTAGGAGTTTGCTTAATTGGTCACGTGCGAGGCCCGTAATCTGATGTTCTCTGGTTTGAGTCTCAAGTGTAACTCTCTTAAGATTTTTTCCACTCACCTCGTAAACTGATTTATATGGTTCGAGTCTGAAGTGTACCTCTGTTAAAATTACTAACTAATATACTGGTTCAGGTCTAAAGTGTAACTATAACTGTTAAGTTACTAACCCGTAAACTGATTTATATGGTTCGAGTCTGAAGTGTACCTCTGTTAAGATTTTTTTTTACTAACACCGAAAACTGGTGTTCCCTGGGTCAAGGTTCAAGTGTACCTCTGTTAAGATTTTTTTCTCAGTAACCCCATAAATTGATGTTCCCTGGTTCGGGTCTAAAGCGTACCTCTGTAAAAAATGTTTTCTACTAACCCCGTAAACTGATGTTCCCTGGTTCGGGTCTAAAGTGTACCTCTGATAAAAGATTTCCAGTAACCCTGTAAATTGATGTTCCCTGGTTCGGGTCTATAGTGTACACCTGCTAAGATTTTTTCCACTAACCCCGTAAATTGATGTTCCTTGGTTCGGGTCAAAAGTGTACCTCTGTTAAAATTTTTTCCACTAACCCCATAAACTGATGTTCCCTGATTCAGGTCTAAAGTGTACCTCTGATAAAATTTTACAATAACCCCGTAAATTGATGTTCCCTGGTTCGGGTCTATAGTGTACCGCTGCTAAGATTTTTTCCACTAACCCCGTAAATTGATGTTCCCTGGTTCGGGTCAAAAGTGTACCTCTGCTAAGGTTTTTTCCACTAACCCCTAAATTGATGTTCTCTGGTTCGAGTCTATTAAAATATTTTCGCTAACCACGTAAACTAATGTTTCTTGGTTAGAGTCTAAAGTGCACCTCTGTTAAGATTTTTTCCACTAACCCCATAAATTGATGCTCCCTGGTTCCCTAAAGTGTACCTCTGCTAAGATTTTTTCTGCTAACCCGTAAACTAATGTTCTCTGGTTTGAGTCTAAAGTGTACGTCTGTTAAGATTATTTCGCTAACTCCGTAAGCTAATGTTCCTTGGTTAGAGTCTAAAGTATACCTCTGTTAAGATTTTTTCCACTAACCCCATAAACTGATATTCTCTGGTTCGAGTCTAAAGTGTGCCTCTGTTAAGATCTTTTTCTACTAACCCCTTAAACTGATGTTTTCTGATTCGAGTCTAAAGTGTACCTCTGTTAAGATTTTTTCTCACTAACCCGTAAAATTGATGTTCCCTGATTCTAGTTTAAAGTATACCTCTGTTTAGATTTTTTTCCCCTAACTCCGCAAACCGATGTTCCCTGGTTCGAGACTCAAGTGTACCTCTGTTAATTTTTTTCCGCTAACCCCGTAAATTCATGTTCCCTGATTCGGGTCTAAAGTGTACCTCCACTGAATTTCTTTCCATTAGTCTCATTCAGTCCTCGGCGATAAAAAAAAAGATGGCCTTTGAAAGCTCACCGTTAATCAAATGGTATGTAAAGTCATAACCTCGTATACAAGAAAGCCATACCATGTGCACACTAAAGAACATACTGGATAACCTTGAAGAGAATTATCTCTCCTAACATCTATTCACTGGATCGCCTTCCCCAAACTTCTCAGAGCCTTTGGGCCATTGTGATCTGACCATTTAGCCTATTGTATTAAAAATAGAATCGCTCAGGGATAAAATAACCCAACAGAGCATTTGGTAGAAATGTCAAATATTGATGTCAACTATGTATGCTTTTGATTTGATAAGATTCCTACACAAAAAAAGTTTTTAAATAAACAAAAGCGAATATTAATAAAATAAAAAAAAAATATATTTTCTCTTCGCAAAAAAAAACATTTTACGAACAGCTCATTAATCTTACCCTGACAAAATCTACTGAATGTGAGTGAGTGAAAAATAATATATGTTGACCTTTAAACCTTAATGATTTATTTATTTCAACTCTTTGTCCCTTCAGTGGCACCTCTATATAAAAAAATGCAAAAAAAGAAAGGTATTCTAATAACACTGTATTATACATAATTTCTTTTTTGTGACAGAATTATTTCGCAGAAAGATTAAAACAAACTGACAAATTATGAAACAAAGCTGAGACTCCTCTAAATAAAGAGGAGAGGAGATATTATCATTGTTCTCAAATACTCAAGGAGCAGGTCATAGCATCCTGTCAGACCTTAATGGAAGTCAAGCGATGGGGATGGAATATGGCTAATTACTTTAATTGGACAAAATTGTTGCTGTCCTCTAATCTTCCGTAATTACTCCAATCGTGGTTGTGTTTAGTAACAAGATTAATTAGTCGGCTGTTCTCTTGCTGTTGACCTTTGCAGTGGTGAGTTCTCTTGCTGTTGACCTTTGCAGTGGTGAGTTGTCAAGCGGTGACACCTCGAAATGTTAGTGAGAAAGAGCCGAACCAAACTGACATCGAGCTATGAGCCCTTTAAGGGGCTTCGCGGAGTGACACCCAAGGAAACGAGAGATAATGACCTGATAAGATTACAGGGAAATGATAATAAGAGAGCTTGGATTAACTTAGACTCTCTTGTGGGTCCTTAACGTGGAACGCTTTAGATTAAACATTATTTGAAAGCATGGGAAAATAAGTGAGGTGTTAAGCATCAGAGAAGATTAATAGAAAATAAAATAGCCTATGGTTTGTTTGTTTTCTTTTAAGTATGAAATAGCAGGGAATATATAGGATTTTGTGTTTCATATTTGATATTGCTAATATATTTTGTTTCGAATTGCAACGTAGTCACAGATCTGTTCCCCTGGTATGTTATGTATTCTTTATCTGACGGGAAACATTTTGTTTCACAGATTAAAATGGAGTTTAATGAAAGGTTTAAATAGATTATAAAAAATCACGTTAAATTGTTGGTATTAGTTTAAGCGTCTGGTTTTCAAAATTTATACAATGAGTGTTATTCTGGAAACCGAAGTAGAGAGGTAGATAACTATCGCATTTCATATCCGTTGACTACTTGAGGTTTAAATAAAGATTCTCAAATCTAACTGAAATGTAAAAGACATCTAAATTTTTAAACATTTATAGCTATATTTTAGAATGAATTAAAGCATTTATATCACATATTCCAATACGAATCTGTAGCTCATGCCTCTATAAATTCATAGTGTATGTTGCATTATTTAGAAAGGGATCTAACAAAAATATTTTTAATTTGGATTTTCATAGAAAATAAATACCCCCTCAAGCATCTGCTTGCCACAGAGGTCTGACAGGAGCCTGTCAGTTTATATGCCAAAGTGGAAGATCTGAGAGGATGGCAGGACCTCAGCAGAAAAACGACACACACATCCATACCTAATCCGGTCTCGAACCCAGGTCCCTTAGATCAGTAGCCAAGCGTGCTAACCACTCGGCCATGGGACGGAGATTGGCTTATCTCATAGTGGAACGTTTCTTCTGTACACAGGGTTAAATAACAAATCACAAGACTTCAAAGAGGCTTGAGAAAGGGGAATTCCATTGGACACCTGTTAGATGCAAATTCCAAATCACAGGAATTTCATAAGATGTGTTTTTAGCATTCAAAAGACAAGAGTAATTTTCACACGGAATCAAAGTTAAATGTGCCATCCAAAGGAAGGCAATCTTTTAACATCCATTGGTGTCCCTTTTCTCATTGTAGACAGAAAGAAAAATCAAAAACAAAAACCGCCATGGTAATAATTAAAGCCTGCTTTCTTCGATTAAATCGCAATACACATCCATTGTTTCTTCGATTAAATCGTAATACACATCCATTGTTTCTTCGATTAAATCGTAATACACATCCATTGTTTCTTCGATTAAATCGTAATACGCATCCATTGCTTCTTCGATTAAATTGCAATACACATCCATTGTTTCTTCGATTAAATCTCACCTTCGATCATATCGCAATACACATCGAGTATTTTTTGGATTAAACGCAACACACAGCCATTGTTTCTCGATTAAAAAATAACACACATCATGCTTTTTTCAATTAAATCGCAGCACACATCCATTGTTTCTTCTATTAAATCGCAACGGGTATCCATTATTTCCCCGATTAAATCGCAACACACATCCATTGTTTCTTCGATTAAATTGCAACACATATCCACACTTTCTCCAATTAAAGAACAAATACATCCGTGCTTTCTTCAATTAAATCGCAATACACATCCATTGTTTCTCGATTAAATCGCAACACATATCCATACTTTCTCCTATTAAATTGCAACACATATCCATACTTTCTCCGATTAAAGCACAGATACATCCGTGCTCTCTTCAATTAAATCGCAATACCATTGCTCCATTGCTTCTTCGATTAAATCGTAGTACACATCCATTTTTTTAACTGATTAAATCGCAACATACATTCATGCTCTCTTCGATTAAATCGCGCAATACACATTCATTGCTTCTTTGAGTAAACTGTAACACACGTCCATTTTTTTTTCTGGTTAAATCGAACATACATACATGCTTTCTTCGATTAAAACACAGCACATATCCATTGTTTCTCGATTAAATTGCAACACACATCCAAGCTTTCTTCAATTAAACCGCAACACACATCCGTTGTTTCTCCCATTAGATCGTAACACACAGACATGCTTTTTCGATTAAATCGCAGCACACATGCATTGTTTCTTCGATTAAATCGCAACATACAGCAATACTTTCTCTGACTAAAGCGCAAACACTTCCATGCTTTCTTCGATTAAATCGCAATACACATTCATTGCTTCTTTGACTAAATCGTAACACACGTCCATTTTTTTTGTGCTTAAATCGCAACATACATACATGCTTTCTTCGATTAAAACACAGCATACATCCATTGTTTCTCGCTAATTTGCAACACACATTCAACCATTCTTCGATTAAACCGCAACACACATCCGTTGTTTCTCCCATTAGATCGTAACACACAGACATGCTTTTTCGATTAAATCGCAGCACACATGCATTGTTTCTTCGATTAAATCGCAACATACAGCAATACTTTCTCTGACTAAAGCGCAAACACTTCCATGCTTTCTTCGATTAAATCGCAATACACATTCATTGCTTCTTTGACTAAATCGTAACACACGTCCATTTTTTTTGTGCTTAAATCGCAACATACATACATGCTTTCTTCGATTAAAACACAGCATACATCCATTGTTTCTCGCTAATTTGCAACACACATTCAACCATTCTTCGATTAAACCGTAACACCCATCCATTGTTTCTCCCATTTAATCGTAACACACAGCCATGCTTTTCCGATTAAATCCCAGCACACATGCATTGTTTCTTCTATTAAATCGCAACAGGAATCCATTGTTTCACCATTTAAATAGAACACGCATGCATTGTTTCTTCTATTAAATCGCAACAGGAATCCATTGTTTCACCATTTAAATAGAACACGCATGCATTGTTTCTTCGATTAAATCGCAACATACTGCAATACTTTCTCTGATTAAAGAGCAAACACTTCCATCTTTCTTCAATTAAATCGCAAAACACATGTCCATTTTTTTTCCTGATTAAATCGCAGCATACATGTTTTCTTCGAATAAAACGCAGGAGACATCCATTGTTTCTCGATTAAATTGCAACGCACCTCCAGGCTTCCTTCAATTAAATCGCAACACACAACCATGGTTTCTTCGAAACATCGATATAACTCCTCTAATCTGTAATCTAAAGGAGGCGGCTTTGTCATGTAATGTCTCAGGTTTGATTCCAATCTGTGCCAGCATTGAGATTTATCTCTTCTAACCCCTTTACTGTCCTTGGTGAGAAAAGTTCATTTGTCGGATTGGAAAGATGGCAGCTCCTAGGATGGAACGTTATGCATTTGCCACTTGTGCAGGCCAGCCTTACCCTATGTACGTTAAACGTTAAATGGCTTTGATGGGAGAGCTCTTTTAGTTTTCTAATAGATGTCCAGTCGTCCTCCGATGAGGTTTATTTCGACAAAATCCTTCCCTATCCTTGGTGAGGAGGGGACACCGATGGGCTGGGAAAGGCCGCCTTACGTCAACGAGATTTTAAGCCGTGCCACCGTGTGCGGCAGGGTCTTACCCTGTGCACGTTAAAGAACACGCTGGATGGCTTTGACAAAAGGCTACATCTGTCTGCCAACAGTTGTCCAGTGGGTCCTCTTTCCCCAACCTTCTCTGAGCACTCGGGATCCTTGTGAACTGGCTATTTACTCCATTGTGTACATAGAGGTGCCGCTCAGAAGTAAAACAACCCAACCCAAAATCCAGTCCCCATTCCCAGAATCTCCTGAATCCTTGTGACCTAGTCATTTCGGTAGTATTCTCATGGCTCAATGTACAACATAAAATGTATATTTCAAAGTTGTGTCTCTTTTTATATTCTCACATTCCGCGTCAAAATCCATTTACTTTAATTTCCCTTCTGCTCTCTTTCTCCTCCACACGAACGTGGGGGAAGGTTGGGGAGTTTTATCTCTGAGAGGCATCTTTGTTTACGCAAAATAAGCAGGTTACAAGGACCACAAAGGCTTACAGAAGTTTCATAGAAGGGGACCCATTGTACATCTGTTAGGAGACAAAGAGTAGCCTTCTGTCAAGATCATTTAGATTGTTCTTTAATGTGCACATGGGGCTCACCTTTACACGAAACCACGGCTTAACCCCCATTCAAACCGACGGTGGCTTTTCCAAACCCATCGGTGTCCTGTTTCTGGCTGAGGTGACACGGGTGAGGATTAGTGGATATAAATCTCAGCGCATGCACACCTAGAACACGAACCTGGGAACTGTAAACTATGAGACTAGCGCGCTGCCGATTGAGCCCCTTCCCCGTCCTTGAGGGGTGAAAAGGTGATTTGTAGGATGCCCCTGTTGTAAATCTTGATTTAGAATTCAACTTATGATTTTGCTCCACTTACTATCTTTCAGAATTCTTTCATTCTTAGCATCAAATATTGGTCACACATGGTGCATATCGATAAAATAAGCATTTCAAAAACCTTAAGAAATTTATGCAATTGGATAAATCTAAGTCCATAGCAACTATCAATAAGTGGAATAGCGTGAGTAGCAACGGGGAAGACTGAGACTGCATAAATAACATTTCGGCAATTCTTATAGATCTTATGTTAATAGGCAAGTGTCATCGATCATATACGTATGATCAATAAAAATTGTTAAAAACTCATAGTCTTTCCAAAGTCTTCATAATTGCCTCTTATGATATGCTATTTGTATCAATTTAATTCAAAGAATGAATATGGAATTCTTGTGATTGTTTTTGATAAAAAAAACGCGAGAATCAAAGGACATTTTTTAAGGAAGATATCACTCTTAATTTAACGTCGATCAATTTTAGAGAAAAAAAATTGTCTTGAACCGGGTGGAATACGAACTAACGACCTCCAATAATATGGTAGGTGTTCTGTACCTCTGAGCTACCGGTCACCGATCTATTCTAATTAATGCTATGAACTTTCTTCCTTTACTTTTTGAAAGACGTGTACCTCTGGAAACATTAAATTTTAAAATCAAGAGTATTTCGAGACCTTGCGTCCTTTCTAGGTCTGAATAACTAAAAAAAGAAACTAAATAAATATCCCTCAAGCAGCTGCTTGCCACAAAGGTCGGGCAGCAGTCTGTCAGTTTAATATGCCATTGTAGAAATTCTGTGAGGAAGTCGAAACATCGTCAGAAAGACAACATAAACATCCATACCTTATGCCCAGGTTCATTGGATCAGTAGTCAACCACACTAACCACTCGCCTGCGGTAACTGAATGCGTTGGAAAATATTGTGGATGGATAAAATAGCTTCACTGGCAGACAGTTGGCCCATCCATTGCCAAGAATATGTGGGTGTTTGTGAGTTGGCCATTTAGCTCATTATATATACTTTTTAAAAGTGCTTCTCTTAACAATCGAACTGTTCTCTACTTTGTGTCGATACAAAATGTGCTTTTGAGTTGTTTTACCTCTCAGAAGCACTTTTGGGCACACAATGGACTAAATGGCCAAGTCAAAAGGATTTCATGATCTCAGAGAAGGTTGGAGAAAGAAAACCCACCGGACAGCTGCTGGGAGACAGACTGAAACCTCCCGTCAAGGCCATCCAGTGTGTTCTTTAATGTTCATAAGCTATGGATTTGCGCACACAGGACCACGGATTTTTCGATGGACGGCGGCCGTCCATATCCTATCATTATCCATTTTCTTACTGAGGGTAGAGTGTAGGGCTATTGGAGATAAATCTCAAAGCTGGTACAGTTTGGACTCGAAACCTAGCCCTTTGGACCTATATAAATGTTGTTTAGCCAGTTTTCATTCAGGACACAACAAAAAATTTCGAGTTCCATTAATAGTGGAAGTAAATGGATGAGGTTAAGGGTTCAACAAATCCGATATTCATTTCTATCAAATCACCATATCCGGACTCGAACACGGGAATTAAAGATTAGAGCCTGGCGCGCTACCGGCCGAACCAAATGATGATGTTCCTTTGTATGAAGCTATGCCATTCATTACGTTTTCTTCTTACTTCAAAATCATTTTCCTTTTCGTATTACTGCATAATATAATTTTTTGGATCTCCTTAAAGCACAGCAAAACAATAAATCTCCTTTGCATGATATGTAGAGGGTGTACAAATGTCCTGATTGTTTTATTAATCATATTTACCAAGTACTCAGATCAGCAAAGAGAAGTACAGCCTCATTGATGCTTTACCATTACATGCTACACTCCCATAAATCTAATCATGAGTACGCAGAGGGAAAGAAAAAGTAATAATAGCTTAAGATATATTCAGGACCAGAGTGTTCTTTAATGTTCAGAGGGTGTGTCTCTTAAGGACAGGGAATACAACGTATCATCGGCATAATTTAGCCCCTGCTTCATGGGCTCTACCTTAAAGGGGACAGGGGTTAGCTCGGTAGCGCGCAGGCTCGTAGTCTACAGTTACGAGGTTCGAGTTTCAACTGCGCCACTTTTAAGATTTTTCTCTGCTAACCCCCACTTTTGCCTCGGTGAGAAAGATGACAGAGATGGTCTTGGAAAGGCAGCTTTCCATCGGATGGGACATTAAGTCGTAGTTCCGTGTGTAGTAGAGACATAACCTGTACACATTAAAGAACACGCTGGATGGCCTTGATGGGAGGCTTCAATTTGTAACCTAACAGCTGCCTAATGGATCACCTTCCCACAACCTTCTCTCATCCCTTTGGATCTGGATATTTAGCCCATTGTATAGATTAGCGAATAGGGTTATGAACAGTGTGTCAAAAGGGCTCAGAAAGAGGGGGAGACATAGGAAGCTGTGGGCAGACAATGTCAAACAGGACCTTGTTAGAATTGATCCAGAAGATGTCGCTCAGGCCAGATGTGTTTGGAGAACTAAATTGCATAATCTGGTTGAACCTCCGTAGCTCATGGTTGCTTGAGAATGATGACGATGAGCAGAAAAGCCCCGCTCAGAAACAAAACAACTCAACCAATAATGGAGAATGGCCTTTAAAAGTCAGCAAAGGTTGGTCTACGATTGCGAACTAACTAAACACGCAAATGCCAGGTATCGATTTTATTTTCTCTATTTTGCATGTAATTAAAGCGTTTGATGTGTAGCGTGCCTCGAAACTGTTAATGAAGTCCTTTGAGAATGATCTGTTCTCCCATCGCGCGTCATGTCGTGTTTGACCCTCTTTCCCACTCACGCACAAACACATCCATCAGCATCCCTAAAGCCAATCTCTAGCCAGCTGGTCGAAGGAATTCACCACGGGATGAAAACGCGCTATTGCCATGCACGCGAACTACTCATTTGCGGAGTGTGTCGGAGATACGGAGCGTGCGTGGGCTTTGCCAACCCCTGTCCTTGTTCCTGCACACGTGATTATCGCCATTTTAATTGGTGTGTCGAGGACTGCTATCAGTCGGAGTTTCAGCACTGGCATCATCTCATTCCGGATGGATGATTCGGGTTCTTCTCTTCCACACATCCAGTGAGGGCTCTGAAACTTAATATGGGCGGGGGAAACAGGACATTAAAGCTTTTACGTAAGCGACCTTTCGACTGAAAGTACGGATAAAAAGGATGGATTATTTTTTGTTGGATCCTTAATGATTAATTCGACACATAATTCTTTCTCTTCTTTATTGCTGGAGATCACTTTGATCATGCTCTTTTACTCGGAAATTACACAGAAAATGTAGTTGCGAAATAATTTATCCACATTCAACATTAAGTGCTCTAATAATGCATAAAATATATGTAGTAGTATTAATCTATGCTAGGGATGTGCAACCTGTCTCTTACGGGCACTAGGATGCTCGTGGATCAGTTAAAAATGCTCGTTGATGCATTTTTTATTAGTTTTTCCGACCATAAAGGAAAATGTTTCCTTTTATCGACAGTACTCTGTGTGGAGCTAAAAGTCACTAAAGAATGAATGTACCTGATATTTTACATTATTTATTAAAACTATTATCACAACTATTAACTATTATTATAAGTATTAACTGTTAAAACAAATATTAAATACTTATTAAACTGTAAAAATATTATCTTCATTATATTTTTATTTGGGTGAAGAGTTTCCCTTGATGCTTGCTAGGGCCGTCCTTGAACATCTTGGACCTCGCCAATGCTGTCCTTAAACATCTTGGACCTCGCCAATGCTGTCCTGGAACCCCTTAATGCGCTCCTCGAGGCTGTTCTTAGACCCCTTGATATGATCGCCAAGGCGGTCCTTGAACATCTTGGTCCTCGCCGAAGTGGTCTTTGAATCCGTTGTGTTCATGCACACAAAGGCATCCCTTAATCCCTTGATTATCGCAAAGACGGTTCTTCAACTCCTAATGATCACAAAGTCTCTTTTTGGGCCCCATGAATCTCATCAAGGCGTTCTTGCTCGCCACGTCATTTCTTTAACCTATTAGTTTTCGCCAAGACAAGTCCTTAGACCATTTAATGGTCGAAAAGTCGGTTCTTGGGCCCCTTAATGCTCTCCAAGTTGCTACTTCTACCTCTTAATGCTCGCTAAGTCAGTTTCTTGGACCATTTGATGTTCGCCAAAGCGGTTCTAGAAACCTTTGGTGCTCGCCAAGTCAGTTCTTGGACCCTTTGGTGCTTGCCAAATATCAACTGCTTAGTTGACGCTAAAGCGGCCGTTAGAACCCTTGGTGCTCTCAGATTACATCTCTGGCGTCCTTGGTGCTCTTGGCATCCCAGTGCTTCCCAAGTCAGTTTCTGGAAGCCTTGGTACTCGGTTATTAAAAGAGTTGCTGGAGCTGGTTTATTCAATATTACTATCACTGATAGAGACTCACTATCAGAGGATTTACTATCACTGATAGAGACTCAAGTTGCACGATGAAGAAACATGCAAATCTTGCAATTCTAATTTCTCAGATTCACGTTTTTTATGATTTAATTCATTTTTTGTCTCCGGTTTAACATTTGGTGCAAAAACAAAATTGATTTTTATTTTAAAAAAAAGGGAGAAGGTGCTATCCTACGAAAAGAACGGAGATAACCAAGAAGTTGTACCCTGTTTCTCCTAGATTCTCATAAAACTTGTACACAACGACAGGTCCTTTGGTTTACAAGTCAAGTACGCCAGGTAAGCGAAAATGGCACTTGAAAACACCTTGAAACTTGAATACGGAGAAAGAACTCTTGAACGGTTCAAGATCATAAAAGTAATACACTGCCCTATGAAAATATTAGAAAACTTTTATGTAATGGGAATATAAACTCAAAGATCTATAATTTCTAAAATATGCATTTAATGGAAAAATATGACTGAAAATGAATTAAAGATCATAATCAAATCTATTTAAATGGAAGTGAGGGTGGCTCGTAATCTGCAGTTCCCGGGGTCGAGTCCCTGCTGGGTCACACCTCTCTTGTGTTGCGATCTTATGCAACCACGGCAGTTCCTGATTCCGCTTGTACAGCACTACCAGTTTCGAAAAGCCGTGCTTATCTAGAGCCGGGGGCAAGGAATACGCCCTATAGGCGCACCTCAACCCCAGCCTCACATGGCAGCAGTCCTATAGAAGGAAAGCTAACCACCGGAAGAAACCGAACTTTAATCTATTCCCCGGTTAGCCATGAACAAGGATATATAGATCCAAGTTCGCTCGGCATCCGGGGTGCAGACTCTTAGTAAGATCCAGACTTTTTTGAGGGCTCGTGCCTACTAGGCGGGCTCAGACCGTTCAGCAGAGCCCTCGAACTGCTCACCCTGAGCACCTGATTGTTGAGGCCGCGGACACCGTCACCATCCAACCGGCCTTCCGACCGGTCAGCGGCATGGTTGCCTCGGTTGGCCTTGGCTATGTCCAATCGGGGTACCAATCCGGTCGGCACAGCCTTCGACCAGTTTGCTGGACCCTAGGCCCCCCCACCACGACAAGGTGGTCCCCTATTGGGGGGGCCTGCTGGGTCAGCAGGGACTCGACCCTGCTGGGACCCATCAGTGTCCCTTCCTGCCCAAGGTCAGTAAGGGACACCGATGGGTCTTGGAAAAGCCGCCGCTAAGCCGTGCCGCCGTGTGCAGGAGAATCATACCCTGTGCACGTTAAAGAACACACTGGATGGCCTTGACGGGAAGGCTAACAGCTGTTCCAGTGCCCCCCCCCCCAATCTTCAGAGTCCTCAACGTCAGACTATGCGACAAGTCGGTTGAGGTATTCCAAGTCGCATCACTTGCATCGTACTCGCCAGGAGTGGAGAACGAGATGCAAAAAAATACGGACCCTGCTCTAAGCAGGACTAAACGCAAAAGAACAAGAAGAATAATCAAATCTATTTAAATTTTATTTTTCAACCACATTTCTTCAGTAATTAAAGAGTTAAGGAAGGCGGAATATTTGACAAAAAATTGCTGTTTTATAAAAATCATTAATAATTATGAAATAATCATTGCGCAAACTTCTAAAATGTATATTTATTTTATTGACAGATTTAAATTAATTTAATCTTTTAATAAAAGGCTACATTTTTGAGGTTTAAATTAATTTCCGAGTTAAAGTCTTATGGCACATTACTGTTGTGAAATATTTCAGTTTCCGTAATTTTTTAAATGTTGAACGGTTAATGCCGAAAATCGAATTTATATGATTTGATTGTGACCTTTGTTTATTTTCCACCCTTTTCTTATTAAATGCATATTTAAAAAGTTTTAGATCTTCGAATTGTAACATAGAAATTCCCTAATATTTTTTTAGTTGTTTCTATCTTTATCTCTCACATTCCTGGAATAATTGTGAGGACAGCTGTTACGAGACAGAGGGTAGCCTCCCGTCAAGGCCATCCAGCGTGTTCTTTAACGTGCACAGGGTATGGCTTTCCCGCACACGGAGTCACGGCTTAACGTCCCATCCGACGGATAACGGCCTTCCCAAGCCTATTAGTGTCCCCTACTGACCGTGTGCAGGGCAGGGAGATTTTGGGGAGATAAATCTGAACGCTGGCCCAGCTGAAATTCGAACCAGGGAACTGCAGATTATGAGCCAATTCCGGCCCGTAATATATTTTTGTAACGCAATGTATATCCTACGTTATTTCCCACTTCCATGAGTTTTCATTTGATATAGAACTCATCAAGATTATCCCCTGGAATGAGGAACTATTGGGAAAACAGCTGGTTAGAAAATTTGTCCTCCTTTGGAAATATAAAAAGAAATAATTTTTTTTGTGTATGTATTTACTCTCATTGTCATAAGCTTTCATTTTTCATACACAAGTTATCACAACTGTATCAGGAATATGAAAGATTAAGGTAAAAATTGTTTTAATAAATCTCAAAACCAACTAACAAGTGAAAAGAATAACTGTCCTCAGGATCTTCTGATTCACCACTTGTAAAAATAAAAGAAGTTCCACTTACAGAAGAAACATCTCAACTATGAAACTTTTACATCCATATTTAATAGAAAATATTCATTTATTCCTCATGTACTTATCATTTATACCGCATGTCTTCTTATTTGGCGCAATAGAGTCCTAGGTACTACTTCACCATTAAACTCCAACCAACCAACTGCAAAATGAAGGACAGAAAGAATAAACAGCTAAACAGTGACTGATAAAAAGTAATCATTAAGACCTATCACAAATTTATAATTGTTTCTTTAAAAAGTGGTGTAACCGCAAATAGGTTAGTTAAAGTCGCCCCCACAAGCGAATGAAAAATTGCGTTTATTCTTTGAAAGCACTTTGTTTCATTGCCCAAACTCAAACAGAGGTCAAATGTCACTTTCATGTGAAACTAGTGTTTCACAAGAGAGCGATGTTTAATCTGCGTGTTCGGAGAATTAAGGAACGGCTCGTTGCTAAGAGATTTCCAATTAAATTTTGCGTAATTACAGGCTTATAACTGCTGTAGGAGGAATTCATCTTGCCATGAGTAATGCACGTTGGGAATTCAATGTTGTGAAGGAACAAATGAGAAGAAAAGTGATTTCGTTTTCTTTGCACTAAAAAAAAATCATTATTTGAAATGCAAGAGAGAAGCTTTAAACTGCTGAAATTAAACTGTGGATATTATTAACGATTGCTACACTAGCACTCACTAGAAGTCTACATGTCCTGAACATTACTCCATTGTTCTGTTATTTAGCATGTTTTACTGCGTAGCAAAAACATCTGGGTCCGAATCCTGGAAAAGGTATAACTCTCTTCTTTTAGGATTGGGGTTGATTGGTTCAGTCGGTAGCGCGCCAGACTCAAACTATGAAGTTCCCAGGTTCGAGTCCCAACTGTGCTAGCGTTTAACTTTATCTCCGCTACTACCCTACCTTGTCGTCGGTAAGAAAGAGGACACCGATGGGGAGTAAAGTCGTATCCCTTTCTGGAAGAGAGTTCTTTGCACATTAAAGAATACGCTAGATGGCCCTGATGGGAGACTTCCATCTACCTCCTAATAGATGTCCACTGGATCCGTTTAGCCAACCTTCTCTGATCCCTTCTGATTTGATCATTCATCTCATTGAGGGTAAAAAGTGTCGCTCAGAAATAAAACAATTCAGATAACTCACCAAATTCGATACATTTCTCCTTCTTATCGCTATTTAAAGCTTATGGATTCCCGCCCTCAAACTTTCCCCTCCCCTAGAAAATGGAGAAATGTTTAAGCTATTGCCGAGCGCAATGAGGTATATCTCAAATGAAAGCTTCTGATGTGGGAGTATCATGGGCTGCTTCAAATTATATCCCTTACTTTATATCCGTATCGCAAAAAAGAGTGGGGGCAGGAAAATTTCGTGACGTTCAATCGTAATGTTTTGTATATCAAATATAAACGTATGACGTAGGGAGTGTCGACTACTATACAGTTTAGAATTTAATTTAGTTAAAGGCCGAGCAACGCTTGGTAAATCTGCTAGTGATCTATATTTCTTCTATTGGTTCTTGTATTATAAACAAGGATTATAGACACATACATCGGTTTATAAGAAAAGTGGTTTGTTTGTTTCAGTATAGGAGTTTGAAACGGGAGTTATCAGAGCCAATCACGAAAGGCTCGTAATCTGATACCTTTCATCAAGTTTATATATTCTGCTATATATTGAAATAACAGGGGAAATAAACATAAATTATTATTTCTAGTCCGCTTTTCCTGCTCTTGGCAAAAAAGACACCAATGGGTTTGGAAAATCTTTTCATCCATCGGATGAGGCATTAAGCCGTTGTTCCGTGGACAGAAGAGCCATACCCTGTGCATATTAAAGAACATCCTGAGTTAACCTGATGTGAGGGCCAGGAGCTGTCAGGTGGATCTCTTTTCCGTACTCAGCTCTCAGACTTTATAGTCCTCTTGACGTTCTTTTTACCTTATGTGCAAAAGAAGGGCCGCTTATTAGTCAAACAATCCAACCAAATGAAACAGTGATTTTAGATCTGTTTATTATATTTTACAACAGAGTTTTATAAGGGTGTTACAAAATGCCCAAATAAATGCAAAGTGACAAGTCGGAGTGATTTATTTATCTATAGATATTTTCATTCCTGTCGAGACATTTGTCCTAACATGAAGTTAATAACATGATACCCTGTTCGTATCACGACTTTTTATATTGTTTGAGAAATTTTGTGACCATGAGCTTCATCTCTTCCTTCGATTCGTATTTTCTTTTATTTTTTACATAAAGTACCGAAAATGTGAAAATCACATGGGAAGAGTTCCGAACTAAAGTAATGGGATGTTTTAGCAACTCCCAATGATACCAGTTCAACGTTGTTACTGATATTTGGGCAGTATGAGGACAGGAGTTGTCATGCAAAAACAAAAAAAAAAAAACCTTCCTGCTCAAAACTCCTAAACGCTTCGATTTTATCCCCTGAATTAAACGGCCCAAAGTTTAACAGTATCGTTACAATATGCTGGACCACTATCCCACTATTCCTGACAGTCACAAAAAACGTCACCATATACCGCACAATGTTCAGCTGTGAATGATTCCATGAGTGGTTTGTATGGAATCCACACAGCATCTATTACGTTCAAGCAGATGCTTGTCACTGATTCAAGTGTTGATGAGTTCCTTCAATGTACACCCATTTCCTTGTGTGATGATCACTTAATCCATTATCCAGATAAAGGGATTCTACGTTTTTCATTAGAACAATCCTTTTATATCGTTTAAAGGGTTAATCTGAATATACCCACTTCTATTCTAGTCGCGAAACACGTTAAAATATTAACAAAAGCATTCAGTACAAGTCTTATTAACATCCACGATGCAAATTACTTCAAGTTAATTCATTAGTCTGTCTGCATATGATAAGAATGTTTTATGTTACTTTGTTTAAGCTTTCGTGACTGGAGAACCCTTATCTTTCCGTAACAATGTATACAAATCCTCACGCCAAAATCAGGTACAATAAAAAAAGACTGTTTTCTTCGAATTACCTCCTGAATTTCATTTCTGGGTGATTTGTTGTCGTAACGTGATCTTTGCTGCCAGTGAAATTCACATTTGAACCGACAATAAACTAGGTTCTGAACGTTGTTCACTTCATAACATTATGCAGGGTTTTTTTTATCGTACACTGAAGTGGTAGTGTCAGTCTAATAACCTATCTGATAAAATGATATTAGCTGTATTCATTACGATGATATTTTCGATGTGACGGATGAAATTTTATGGGTTTCATTTATAACATTCTTAGATGTTTTTAGGTGAAACAGGACATTGCTTTATCGTCAAGTATATAGGTCTTCAAGAAACTTTCCATTAGTAGAGGGCCATTAATCGCCAGGAGCATAACTTTGGACTATTTTACCTCTGAGTGGCACATTTTTGTATACAATGGGCTAAATCGCCAGATCAGAAACACTCCAAGATCTAAGAGAAGGTTGGGGAAGGGAGAGCATCTCTTCAATCTCTTTTCAAGGCCGTCCAGTGTTTCCTCTAACGTGCACAGGGTATGACACTCCTGCACATGGCCTTTTCGGAGCACAGCGGTGGTCATTATCTTCAAAGTTCATGATAAATATCAGTTCATGGATCCAAAATCTACTTTTAATACACATATTAGTATAAAATATTTCTCCGCATTTCATGTAATTTTTTTTGTTCCATAAAAAATTATGAACTTTCATACCTACCGTTCGTTCAATGGGATGTTAAAATATGGTTTCGTGTATAATATCATATTTGCTAGTTAAATAATAATAAAAAAACATTCCCTCAAGCAGCTGCTTGCCACAGAGGCCTAGCAGGAGCCTGTCAGTTTAATATGCCATAGTAGAATGTCTGTGAAAATGACGGGAACTCAGCAGAAAAACAACACAAACATCCATGCCTTACCCGGGACTCGAACCCGGGTCCCTTAGATTAGGGGTTCTCAACGTGGGGTACGCGGTAAAACTTTTTGGGGTACACCGTGAGAGCTCAAAAATCGCTAGATATATGTTATACACATATATGTTTTATTTTATCCCATTGTTATACTATAACTATAGTTTTATCTACCTATACAAGGGGTACGCCAGTTACATAGACACTTCCAGGGGGTACGTGAAGCATAAAAGGTTGAGAACCACTGCCTTAGATTATTAGCTAAGCACGCTAACCATTCGGCAACAATTGCATAATATCATCTTGGTAGATGGCGCTCATCGTTTTTAATATAGTTGTAGCAGTTCTAAACGCTACAACTGAATTCAACCTCTACTTATTAGCATTTAAATTGCTGATACTTCTACTTATTAGCATTTAAATTGCTGATACTTCTACTTATTAGCATTTTTATTGCTGATAAGTAGAAGCAGAACAAAACATACCTATTAAATTTTCCAGAATGAAATGGTAGAAAAACATTACTAATATTTATAGTACTCTGTTTGCAATCTTTATTTACATCAGTGTTGGAAAACGTTATTGTAAAGTAACGAAATAGCGTAATAACGAAATGATTTTTGAAATATGTTATTAATAATGTTAACGGATTTTACAAATAGTTAAACGATAAAACGTAACAAATAACGGAAAAAAATAATTTCATTGCTTCGTTATTTTCACTGTTTTTGTATTGATACGTTTCAGATTTTTTTCCTTTATAAGATATACTTAGAAACGTGTGTAAAAGAGACGTAAAATTTACTTTTATGATCAGCGTACAATCGCTCAAAAAAGTATCCGAACACTACAGTTGATTACAGAATTCAGAAAAAATATATGGCAACGATAGTTTTAGAAATTAGTGATCTGGCAGCCTTCGTGTCACGTGATTACAGAATTCAGGAAAAATATCTGGAGCGTGTGCAGGAACTGTACACGCTCCAGTTACCATTCACAGCAAACTGGAGCGTGTGCAGTTACTGCACACGCTCCAGTTTGCTGTGAACGGTAACTGCACACGCTCAATATTTCCGTGAGTGAACCCACACGATCTAGTATCAAAATAATATGACCACCTACAGTCGCTCAAAAAAGTATCCGAACACTACGGTGATTACAGAATTAAAAAAAAAATATCTGGCAATGATATTTTTAGAAATTAGTGATCTGGCAACCTTCGTGTCACGAAGGTTGCCAGATCACTAATTTCTAAAAATATCGTTGCCAGATATTTTTTTTTAATTCTGTAATCACCGTAGTGTTCGGATACTTTTTTGAGCGACTGTACAAAGCTCTTCAGTGACTCTTCTCAATGATACATTCCTAAAGAATTCGCGAAGCAGCTGTCTCAGTCAACTTCTTCGCAACTGGCGCTCAGAGAAATGGATGTGATAGCCACATAAGAGTTGGAGTGGAAAAGAAAGGATGAGTCTCCATTCATGCAACAAGAAAACAGGGCAATTACAATAGAGAGAAAATCCTAACTATATTGCAAATCCCAATGATCAGCTTAAACACTTGGAGATGGAACTATGTAGGTGTGACAATTTGGGTATAGGACAGAGAATTGGAGAAAAAAGTCATTAACTTCTTGACAATAGTCGAAACTTTCGGTTTGATCTTTCCACCAAACCTTTCACACACACACACACCCAAAAAATAATAAAAATGTTTCCGTTGTGTGTGTGTTTGTAAATCCATCAATCAACCTCACTTTGTACAGTCGCTCAAAAAAGTTGACTCATGGCTGCTTGAGAATGATGACGTGTCACGTGACACGAAGGTTGCCAGATCACTAATTTCTAAAAAAAATCGTTTCCAGATATTTTTTCTGAATTCTGTAGTCAACCATTGTGTTCAGATACTTTTTTTGAGCGACTTTACATGCTGTATGTTGAGAACAGTAAGGGAAGTAATTATGTTTCAGTCGAGTAGTGACGACGCGTATCTTGTACTTCTCTGCAGCTCCTTTAACCCTTTCAGGACCATAAGGTTTCTAAGAGTAAATATTAGTATGTAACTGTTTATTTTAGTTTGTTTAGACGTAAAGTAAATAAAAATCATAAGAAAAATACATAACAATGTTAGTTTTTTTTGGAATTTTATGGGAAATATTTTTCCCAATGGACTATAAAGGTAACACAAATTATAGTTAGGCTTATTATGCAATGTCTTTTATTTATTGGTTTATTAGAACAAAATGTTAACTAAAATAATACAAAATTATGAAATAAAATTACTATACAAAATGATGTGCTAATTATGATATTCGGCGAAGCAATTTCCTTTGGTTGTGAAGCAAAGATGGACATTGCACAGATGCAACATTATTGCAAAGACTTGGAACGTAAACGGGAACGTTAGACATGGACTAAACGTTCCCGTTTACGTAATTGCATTCGGCATACGTTCTATTTTGACATTCTGTATAAAAAATGCAGATAAGGTTATAATTAAATACGACAATCACCAATTTTAAAATGGGGAAAAATGTTTCCCTTAGTCGTGAAAGGGTTAAGAGGAGACTGCATAAAGTTAAATAAGTAATGTTATAAATTTCTTATCCATTAGATTATTTTTATGCTATTTGAAGTCTATTTCAGGGAAAACCATTTAGCTGATTTTCATGAGTACATTCAAAAGCAAAACAAATCTCTTCTACAGGAGAGCTTCGAAAAGAAAATAGTTCAGTGTCATCAAACGACTCAACAAATGATTTGCTGGAAATCTGTCTTGATGAAACCGAAAAGTTCGAGGTAAAAGAAATTAAAATTTCAATTTTATAAAAATGAATTTCGATAGCAAAGAGAATTTCTACGAAAGAAAATATGTTTCACTACTGGAAAAAATCAAGACAAAGCATTGTAATAATTTTCAAGAATTGTTCTAGTAGTACCTGTAACTGAGGTATCTGCAGAGGTTTCTTAATTCTTAAATGGATTCTTTAAAACAAAAGAAATAATTCGGTTTCAAAATTATTATAAGACATTTTTCTTATAATGATGAATAAAATAGTAGAATAACATTGATTGCGTTATAATATCAAAATTTATGATTTTTTTTTTTCATTTTCGTCAACTCTGCGTTATGATGTTAATATTTCTGAAGTAAATTTCACTTTTTTTAAATTTCTTCGAGTCATTTTAGCAACTTGTTTTAAAAATATTAATCTGTGCTCAAAATCATTATACTACTAAGAATTATGATCGCATATTTATGCTGATAAATATTTATCAATAAAGCCCTATTTTATTCTGAACAGTTAAAAAAATTTGGTGTAAATTTCTTCAGTCAGGAATGTATCTAGGGATTAGGAGGGTTTAAAAATAACTTTAACTAACTACAAAATAACCCCCCGTTTTATGCAAAAACTCAAACTTGTCTACCTGCTTTAAAATCCAAAACAGGTGTCTTTGCATAACTTTTATTAGCCCATATTTTACGCCCGATACTGAAAAGTAGATATAAAGAAAACAACTATAAAATTTTATTCCGTATTGAATATAATTTTAACCTTTCCTTTCCGGTGGAAAATTTTACTGATTAGGAAACCCTACTCAAGCGTTGTTTACAGACTCCTCCTCCCTCCCCCCCCCCCCCCAAAAAAAAATAAATTTTCGGACCCTCTTCAAAACTAAATTCTCTAACCCTCTCCGATACTAAATTCTGTGACCCCTCCCCCGAAACTAAATCCTGGTACATGCCTTTCTTCAGCAGTTTCGATTACATGATTAATAGAATACTTACAGTGGTGACAAACCTATTTATTCATAACTGGGTCTCCTAATTGCTATTTTTATTTCATTATTTTTAAATCACGATTTTTAAGAATCGGTAGTAGAAAAAGCAATAAATCCATGTATGCAATTCTATTTGCATACATGGATTTATTTCGTTATTAATAATTATTATTAATATTGATTAATTTTACTTTCTTTCAAAATTTTTATTTGTTTTTTAACAAGTGGATTGATTGAACTGGTGAAGAATCAATGGAAGACATATTGCATACATAAATAATTAAAATGATAACACATATTTTATTATTTTGAATTTGTGCTAAAAGTATTTCGATGTAAAGTTATCGTAACGTTATAACGAAATTTAAGTTTTGATATAACGAAAAACCATATTAAATGTTTTGATTGTAACGAAAAACTTAACGAACCGTTTTTCATTTGATTTACATACAAGTAACTAGCACTACTGGAAAATGGGTACCATATTGGTGCCACTACAATGCAATAAGTGCACTAACAAATTTATATGATCCTTCCTAAACCTTTGGCTTTAGCAAAACATTTTTTAACTACTAGAGTACACTGAATTCACGCTGACGTTCTGTATTAGACTTTTGTTCCTCTCCACTTGGAACGGGAATAGCAAGAGTATTTTTCATGCAAGACTGGAATAGCTCCAGTCTTGTAGAGTCGCTCAAAAAAGTATCCGAACGCTATAGTTGATTACAGAATTCAGAAAAAACATCTGGCAACGATTTTTTTAGAAATTAGTGATCTGGCAACCTTCGTGTCACGTGACACGAAGGTTGCCAGATCACTAATTTCTAAAACAAGTCATTGCCAGATATTTTTTCTGAATTTTGTAATCAACCATGGTGTTCGGATACTTTTTTGAGCGACTGTACATCATTATCCGTCATTCAAATAAAAAGTAGACAACCCCTATAAATTGGTAATGAACTGTGTGATCTTTGTATCTTCGCACAGAGAAACGGGAAGTAGATAGAAAGAATTCGTCAACACCAGAAACAGAGGTAAGTATCGGCTTTAACAAAATAGACATTTTGTGGATTCCAGATAAAATCTCCATGGAAGTACCTAAAGTGAACAATGTGCTTTCTGAAGTGTTAATTTAACCACCAGAGTTGATTGAGGTTCTGAACCATGGTGACACCATTGACTCGCAACAATATTGGGAAACTATGGGCTTTTGATAGCAGGTAATAAAGTCGAAGTCTACAGGACCTTTGAGTAAACGGTTGCTTTGTTGCATGGCATTATTGCCCACATGACGGTAACAACGTTCAAGAGGTATGGTTTGGAATATTTGGAATATCCTCCCTATAGTCCTGTCATCTTCCCTATTAGATTTTCATATTTCTGGACCTTTAAATAAATGCCATGACAAGAAGGAGGTTGAAGTTAGACGAAGAGGTACAGTACATTATCACAGACTTCATCATCCAATGTCCAAAGTCACTCTACGAAAGAGAATGAGTTGCTAATTTCGTGTTGGGTTAAATGTCTCAAAACAAATGGTGAATTTGAACTTTCATATTTGTTCCTTTTTCATTAGAACGACCCTTATATGTGCTAAGGAAGTCCAAGAGAAGGGATTGTATGAAAACTGATATATTCTAAGTGGTGTTAATAAGACAAATTCAAGAGAAACCATAAAACCCGACGAAGTAAAAAGAGGTTGCTAGCTACCTTAAATTTCCGGAAACCACCTTCAGTTTATTCATCTTCTTTACACTTTCGAAAGCATATTCGTCTTGATAAGAGGCGAGATGTCCCTTTTGATTATCATAATCAAATGGACTTACTTCCCCAACCCTCTGAAAGAAAGAAAATAAAAATGGGCCATGAAAACTCAGCTATTAGTCGGCTGAAATAATAAGCTAAAGTCGAAAGAGAAAGCAAATATACTCTGACACATTCGAAAACACGGAATAGCTTTGAAGTCGAGCTCAAGTTTGATTTTAACAGCACTTCGATTGTCTTACTTATTTATTCACTGTGTTCGGAATGGCTTTGTGAACTTTGTCACTTGGTCACTTAGATCGCTATTCTGAAGAAAAAAAAAAATGCAAATCACAGAAAAATCTTCACGGCTTGTTCCATTGGCCATCCTCTATGTGGCTTCAAACTTATCAGTTATTTAAGAACATCATAAAAAATATAAATTACTTTACGAATTCTCATTCTTTCTGTAAACCCTCCCCCCACATAATTAAAAAATAAATAAATATCCAGTCAAGCAGCTGCTTGCCACAGAGGTCTGACAGGGGCCTGTCAGTTTATACACCAAAATAGGTCTACTAAGTCCAATTCTTTATGCGGCCCCTCTCCGAAGTCTAATACTTTCTACAAAGTTTCTTTAATCATATACAAAGAAATGCAAATATCCAAAAATGAATCCAATACAAAGTAAGATATAGATCCTCGGAACGAGTACTGCTTAAAAGTCCCAAGATTATATATCTAGTTCTTTACCTGCTGTTCACTTATTGGTTATTTTGTAATTCGAATCTAAACATGTGAGTAGAGGAATTCGCAGCTTCAAAAATTCTTATGTTATCAAAGCCACAGGTTGCGGTCAACATGAGATAGCCAGTGTTGCCATATTAAACTGATATAATTTCAGCCAAAGGTGTAATCGTGGTAATGTATTATTTCAGTAAGAGAGTTCTGAAATATTAAATTAATAAATTCAAAAATTCCAAAAAATACCTATCTTCCTATATGAGTCGTAAAAAGTAGAAAATAAATCTAAAGCATATCGATGGTGCAATCAATAACTGAGTTCATATTCACTTCAAAGAAGATAGGGTGCAGGCAGTCTTGCTGTATAGGTAAATCGGTATCCTATCTTCCATTGAAGTGAATACGGACTCAGGGACTGATTGCACCATCGATATGCTTTAGGTTTATTTTCTGCTTTTTAGGGTCCACATAGAAATATAGGTATTTTTTTAATAAATTTTTTTGTCACTAAAAACACCTACCTTCAAATAATTTCATTATGACTCATAAACATCGACCATATTTTTCCTACCTTTTTGTAGTCGGGTTAGAGGTAGCCCATGACGTTGGAGACGTCATAAGTTTTAATTTGAGATATTACTCGCCAAAGTCTAACCTCGCAAAATCCCCGCCTTTTTTTATCAGGGGGAGAATAGTAGGGGAGAAATTCTAAATAGTTTACGACGGTTATTTTATGAACTTTCATTTGACACGTAACTGGTAACTGTAGGACCTCGCATTCGGAATATATACCTAGTAGAACGACTTTTACATTTCCCGTGTTTTAGAGGGAAGAAAGCACAGAGAGGGGCATTTTTAATAGCCCCCTTTTTTATAGGAGGGAAAAACAGAGAGGATAAATTTTCTTTATAGCCTATGACACTACCCGCATCACAAGCTTTCATTTGACGTATAGTTGGTTGCTTTCGGCATTCACATTCTGGAGATATGGCAGAAGAATATTTTTCATATTTCCCTTTTTTTGGGGAGGGGGAGAAAACATGGTTGTGAATTTTTCATAGCTTGTGACACTCCCCGCGTCACAAATTTTCATGTGGCATATAACTTGTTACTTTCGGCACTCGCGTTCTGCAGATATAAGGGAAAGATCGTTTTCATATTTCCCCCTTTTTTAGGGAAGAAAACATGAGGGGGAGTATTAATATTTTTTATAACCTATGACACTCCCCTATCTTTTATATTATTTTTATAACCTATGACACTCCCCCGGGTCATAAGCATTCATTTGAGACATAAATCATTAAATTTTTCCATAGCGGTTCGAAAGATATGGTGGAACAACTATTTTGGCAAATCCACAAACCGACAAATATCAAAGCGAAAAGCAATAGGAAGAGAGATAAAAATAGTCGCGGGGGCTACACAACGGGTTGGAAATTACTGCTTTAGTTCAATCGGTCAGTAGGGGAGACCGATTGAAAAGTCTTGGAAAAAGTGTCTTGGAAGTCCGAAAAAGTGTCTTGGAAAGTCTGCCGTCCGTCACATGGAACTTAAGGCCATGGTCCCGTGTGCAGGAGAGCACTTGTGTACGTTAAAGAACGCTGGTGTGCAGGAGAGCACTTGTGTACGTTAAAGAACACGCTGGATGGCCTTGATAGGAGGCTACCATATGTTTCGTAACAGTTGTACAATGGGTCCAACCTTGTGACCTGGCCATTTAGACCATTGTGTGCGAAAAATTGCCGCTCAGAGATAAAACAATTCAACCCGTAATTTAATTGCTAACATTCCCTTATTTCCATTTATTTCCTGGAACATATTGTTTGACCTCTCTCGTTCTATTTCACTTCGAAATATTCTCCTCACATCGGTTTCATCTTCCTGTCCTCCAATCTACATTTAATCGTATACGTGTGCTCATTTCTTTGGCCTCTTCTTATCATTCCAAGAGCTTCTCTTTCTTTCTTCTTTTCCAATTTAATGTCACACACAAAGTTTAGCGCAGCGATGACGTTCAGTTATTTGCGTCGTTGATTGCTTCTCGGCAGGGGGCTGAAGTGATGGAAGTGGAAAGTCGTCTCGTTGGTTTGTTTGAAATAAGCATGCCAAAAAGACAGCTCGGAATGAAAAACAAGAGAGGAGTTTTAAATATTATGAAGTGTTTTGTTACTTCTGAGCTGTCCTTTACCCTGTCTTCAGGTTTTGGTCATAAATCAAACAATAAGTGGATAGGATTCTAGCCGAAATTTGTTGAATTGAGTTTTGAAGTTCTGAGTACAATTAGCAAAGATTTCATGATTTGAGGAGATATTTTTCGGTGCAGAGTATCGATATTTAAAAGTGCACAGTTTTTGGGTTTGAAAATCTAAAAAAAATCTAAACTCAACCGATACTTTTCTCAGTTGGTGGGGCGGGGGTGGCTCAGTCGGTAGCGCGCCAGGCTCGTAATCTGTAGTTCCCAGGTTCGAGTCCTCCCCAGGTTCGAGAGGTCAGCGTTGAGATTTATCTCCCCAAAATTCCCCGCCCTGCCCACGGTCAGTAGGGGACACCGATGGGCTTGGAAAGGCCGCCGTCCGTCGGATGGGACGTTAAGCCGTGGCCCCGTGTGCGGGAGAGCCATACCCTGTGCACGTTAAAGAACACGCTGGATGGCCTTGACGGGAGGCTACCATCTGTCTCCCAACAGCTGTTCCAGTGGGTCCCCTCCCCCATCCTTCTCTGAGCTTTCGGGGTCCATGTGACCTGGCCATTCAGCCCATGGTGTGCAAAAAAGTGCCGCTCAGCGGTAAAACAATCCAACCCGACTCTCAGTTGGTTTACTGTGTCTGCATTGTGTAGTCTAAAGCTCTTTGTTGAAATCTGTCGAGAAGCTGTTGTTCAGAGTGCGGGAGATAAGTCTATCGGAGGGATGTTAAAGCCGTAGTCCGTGTTCAGATAAACAATATCCTGGGTAATTCATCAGTCTTGCTTGCTATTGCAAGCTGGATGTCATTGATGGAAGGCTTTCCATCTGTCTCCTATGAGCTGTCCAGTGGGTCTGCTTCCTCTAACAAACTCTGAGCCCTTGGGCCTTTTTGATTTGGACATTTAGCCCCTTGTGTGCAAAACAAATGCCGCTCAGAGATAAAACAATTGAACTGCTTCAATTCAGCTTGTCCACTGTAAAGGAAAGAGAGAAAGCATAAATAAAAATAATGGAAGAAAATAAAAAGAATAAATCAATATTTCATAGATTACAATATGCTTTTATGACCTAATGAGCTGAGTAGTACTTTATAGAACCAAGAGTTGTATACACAGTACATAAGCGACTTTCATACTTTACATGTAACAACACCTTACATGCACAGATGTTTTATAGAAATAGTGAAGAGGACTTTGGTAAATCACCTTATTCTTTAACCAATCATATTTGCTGATTGCATTTCACTTGACATTTGACGATTTGTTTCATATTAAGTTTATCAAATCAGTTTTTCCTTTCTATGTTCCTAGCACGAATCCAATCGTAACACGGTATATAACAGATACAAGAAAGCTTAGTCGTTAGAATGCTGTTACACATGACTTATGACATTCGTTCCTAATACTATATGGTTTTATGATATCACGCGCTGAGTAATCATCATGTTCTTAGGTATTTCGAAAATATGTGATGGGTTTTCATTCCTTATTTGGACTTATGCAGAATTATGCTTAAAACAAATTGGCCATTTGATAATTATATTTTGATTTTAAATAAACAGCTATCTCATTGTATTCTAAAACAGTATCCAATGTTTTATTTGTAAATTGGGCTCTGATTGCTTTATCAAAGTTATTTACACTGGAGTATATAAGGTTCAAGTCCTCAGTGGGGAGTGGACAATGATTGGGAATATGCCTCTCTCGCTTTACAGCTTGAATAAGAAATATTTTCTAAAAAAGGCCTCCAAAAAATCCGAAAAAATTCAAATACGCCACAATAGATCATCATCCAATAGATTCAAGATGTCAAAAAATGTAAAAAATTGGACGTTTCTGGATACGTCACTAATTTTATGTATGTACATACATATATATATATACAGTAAAATATCGATATAAGGAACTCCAGAATAACAATATATTCAATAAAATGAATTTTATTTTCAAATCCCGACCAATTTACTATTTATCTCTGTGTGAAAATATTTCATTGTAACGAAGACCATTATAAGGAAAATATCAGTTTAACGAAATAAATATTTATCCGATACAAAACAATGATCAATATAACTAAATTTAAAAAAGAAAACCTTTAAAAATGTACAATATCTTTTTTAGCATCTGGTAAAGCAGCAATAATTTGAACGCTGTGTCTAACCAAACTGAATCTAACCAATCACAGAGCTATGAATCATGTGCTATTGTATATATCCCGGCACGCATTTTTGTTGATCTCACTATGGCATAGATGCTCTCTATACTTCCCTGAATAACGCTTTAAAGCGACGTTACCATATTTTCCTAGCATAAAAGGAGATTTTCAAATTTGGAGACCTACTGATTGGGTTTGAATTGCATTGTAAGTAACAGTAGTGACAGAGAAAAGTTTTTTCAAAGCAGTACCAATCCACTCGTTTTATTTTACCATTCGTTAAATTTCATTGTATTTCATTTTTATTATTGTTTTAGTTAAGTTCGTTAGTTAGTTTAGTTACGTTATTAGCAGCCAATATGGCGCGAAGTCTTCGCCATTTGGTAATGATACAGAACGACTCCAGGTAATTTGTTGCAGATTTGCGGCATCATTTAAGATTTCAGGGAGAGATAATTGTTGAAAGAGACAGTTAAAAGACACTGCCGACTTCTTCTTAAAGTAAACTCTAATACACAATAAATGTTCTTCGTAATATTATTTTGTAATATGTAACTGTGATAGCCGTCCCGTGGCCGAGTGGTTAGCGCGCTTGGTTACTGATCTACGGAACCTGGGTTCGAGCCCAGGGTAAGGCATGAATGTTCGTGTTGTTTTTCTTCTGAGGTCTTGCCATCCTTTCAGACTTTCTACTATGGCATATAAACTGACAGGCTCCTGTCAGACCTCTGTGGCAAGCAGCTGCTTGAGGGGGTATTTATTTTTTTTATAACTGTGATAGCATTTTTTTTTTATTGTATTTCAGTAAAACAAATAAATTTTGGTTACCCGTTCGATTTCATTATATTGACATTTCATTGTGTCGTAGGGTCACAAAGGGCGAGAGGGTTAGGTTCCTATGTGTGATTTCGCTTAACTTGGCTTCCCTATAGAACACTATTGAACATATGCCAGTGACATACGCTGGATTTTCTTATGCCCCCACTTTATATTACCCAAAATTTAAGAGATGTCAGGAATTTAAAATCAACAACAATCCAAACTGAAAATATATCAGGCAGTAAAATTTGATTAATATAAGTAATCGAAAGCATTAATCTTTTAAATATTGAAGTTGTTTTTGTAAATTCCTTCTATATCTTATTAAAAACTACTACCATACTTTAAGAGGAGATCCAGAAAACATTGATGTCACCTCCTTGCATAAGACACTGACATGCTAAAGATAAGGTACAACTATGCCAGCGCCTATAAAACTTGCACATAAAATTAATTTGTGAAAATTAAACATACATAAATCTTAAACTATAGATTTTATAAAATACTGTATCTGAACACTAAAGTTTTTTTATACCTGATCCTCTTCCTCCAATCCTTCAATAGATAGAGTGTGGTCCGGATCGACTTCGGCTTCAGTTTCATCAGGTGTTTTGGTATGTGATTTCGCGACCTGTGTTCTTTGCAACGCTTCCTTGAAGAACATAGTGATAGAACTTGATAAACATGATGCTTCTTTTAGCGCTGGAGTTCCTTGAGCATCTCTATTAACGGGAAGAAACATCTGTTCGCTGAACATATGGAGGTCCCACGATGCCTACTCGATCTCTTCTTCCACTTTTAATTCGTCCTCCTCCGCACTCTCGAAAAGTTATTTTAGATTTTTTTCTGGTAGATAATTCCCATTACTATTCAATAATTCTTCTATATTGCCTTCCGCCATTTTTTGGATCCTTGCTTTGTCGATAACAATCCTCCTGGGGGTCATTTGTATATGAGCGGTTTCTCGAAATTTGACACCCTATTGTATTTACTTTTACTTTTCAAAGTTTTAACTCGATTTACTTATAATCTGCTAAGATTTATAAGGCTAACTGCCTTTTTTCGTTATAGAAACGGATATTAAATCTAAAACTTATTTCACTTTTTTTCCTAATTACAGCACAACGTAGTAGTGACCTAACAAAGTTTCTTAGAAATGAATAGTGAAGAATCTTTGCTATTTATGTGACCGATTTTGTTACTCAAGATTTGAGCTGAACAGACTAAAATTGTGAATAAATTTTTTAAGATCTTATTGAAAATGTTCAGAAATAGCCAATAACACGGGTAATTCAAACTTTTTCACACTTAAATCACTGTGATTATCAGTTATTGAAACTTCGACATTGTGCAAAGTGAAGAATAGGATTTATAACTGTGATTAGAGGTATTTTTGTAATAACTTGGGTATTTGGAGATTTGATTCGGAAACTGATAGTTTTGTAACTAATCAATCACCCGGGGTATTATTTTCTGTAGGGAGAAGTTGCTTGGTCCCACCACTTTACGGACACGCAAGATGATGAATTGGTAAAGGGTGTTACGGAAGAATTGAAGAAGTGAAATCAGATTGCTGTCGAATTAGGACAGATGACATCAAATTGTGAATCTTCAATGGTAGGATGCCAGAAGAAACGATTACGATAATTAGAAGCTTTATGATCGTTTTGAATCACCGTAATATTTGGTTGCTTAGAGAGTTCGTATAAATATTTTATGCATCGTTTCAAGTATTAAAGAAACCCGATATAACGCACATTGAATATAATAAAAAACCGCATTAAGTTGATAATGGTTGAGGTCTCAGTATACGAGGCATTCACATTATTTTCAATACTGAGAGTATGAAACAAGTAAACAGTTAACATTAATTTGAGTCTAAAATCTGGTTTTTAACACTTTATTTGGCATTTATACACGTTCTTAACAGATTTTCAGCTTTTTAAATTTGACTACTTTTAGTGACATTAGTCTCTTTAAATGACTGTTTCTACCATATCCAATAATAATAATAATAATCCCTCAAGTAGCTGCTTGTCACAGAGGTCTGACTGGAGTCTGTCAATTTAACGCCATAGTGAAGTTCTGTGAGGAAGACGAGACCTCAGCAGAAAAACAACACAAATATACATGACTTACCGGGGCTCGAACCCAGGTCCCTTTGATCAGTAACCAAAAGCGCTAAACACTCTACCATTCATACATAAAAATAATAAGTCCAGTTGCTAAGAATAAATCATTTACTGGAACTACAAAATTAAATGCTTACCAGTAACTTTAATAGCCATATATCCAAGAGAAATGATATTTGAACTAGCATGTTTTCCAGTGCTGAACTCTAAAGAAAAGCAAGAAAATTAAGTATGAGACAGAAGAAAGAAATAATAATAAATTTATTTCCATATTCATTTATAAAAATATTACATAAAAAATTTGCATACTCTAATTTAAACATTCCCTTAGTTTATGGTTAAATATCAACTGGGGGTGGGGGTGGCTCAGTCGGTAGCGCGCCAGGCTCGTAATCTGTAGTTCCCAGGTTCGAGTCCCAGCTGGGTCAGCGTTGAGATTTGTCTCCGCAAAATTCCCCTCCCTGCCCACGGTCAGTAGGGGACACCGATGGGCTTGGAAAGGCCGCCGTCCGTCGGATGGGACGTTAAGCCGTGGCCCCGTATGCGGGAGAGCCATACCCTGTGCACGTTAAAGAACACGCTGGATGGCCTTGACGGGAGGTTACCATCTGTCTCCCAACAGCTGTTCCAGTGGGTCCCCTCCCCCAACCTTCTCTGAGCCTTCGGGGTCCATGTGGCCTGGCCATTTAGCCCATGGTGTGCAAAAAAGTGCCGCTCAGAGGTAAAACAACCCAACCCAAAAAATATCAACTGATTGTTTAGGTATCTGCTATCTCCTGGTAATGAATTAATCATTTTTGAAGGTAAGTAGAAAATTTGTTTTTGTGACAGTTTTATTAAATTACCGTACAAAATAAACTTCCCCCGGATTCTCTAGAATAATATGACTTTACCTATAATTTAAACATTTAGAGTTATTATAAAGAAATGATGTGGAGTTGAATATATAAGAATTTCTAAGTGTTGAAAGAGAATTATTTGTAATTCAACAAAATTTATTCTTTTATTCTAGATATGCATTTTACTATTTTTTTTTTGCAATCCAATAGCAAGCAAAATACTCTCCCTCCCAAACACAGATTCCAAATATCTTGGAATAATATTCCGAAACATTCAGACATGAGTGATTTAAAGGATGTCGATAATCTGATTCTAGAGGCAATCCGTAGTGCAAGTTTCCGATAATGATAAGACAAATTATGATCTGCATAGAGTGAAATTTGCATTTACTTTCTCCAAATAAAAACAATTTAAAACAAATTAATATTAATTTGAGTCGAAAAAACGGTTATTTCAATATTCTTTTTTGCATTTTTAAATGTTAAATGAACAGGTTTTCAGCACTTTAAATTTAACTAAGCAAAAGTCTCCTAATCTATGCACCCTGCTTCAACAGATTTTCTCAAGGGTTCCAATGTAAAATTCATTATTTTTGTTTCCCTCATGGCTGCAACCACGAATCCTCCAATGGCGATTTTCTCCTTATTAAATACTTTAACTTAGAAGAATAGCATACTCCTTTGGCGAATATGGGATGTTCATGTATGCAAAATTGGAACTAATAGATTATTGAGAAAATGCAATTGGTAATGTCATGTTTTTTCCCCTGTCAGTGTAAACTTCTTGATCTTCACTTTACCATTAAAATTTCAGATTTCCAGCATAATTAGATCATTTGCAATATTTGTTTTAAAGTCTGTCAATTTGAAAACTTTTTCCACCTCTATAGAGAGCTATTAAAATTTTGAGAGTTGAAAAGTTAGAATCCTAACATTTCGTCAATGTCTATCCAACCCAAAATGTATTTTTTATCTACAAAATCAGAAGAGTTGATTGCCTGCAAACTAACAGATAGACGACAAAAATTAAAACAATACTTCGGGCATTAAGAAAGATGATCGACGTTAAATTCAGAGTGATATCTTTCTTAATATATGAATAAATACGTCGAAAAAAAATCTGTTCAATCTGAATAATTGTATACTCAGAATATACTTGCCATTTTCATGACATTGTTTCTTGAGATTGAGAGCAGTTGGGTCAATACCTACTTGAGACACGGAGAATTGTGTACTGTAGGTAGAAATGTTCCTACCATCAATTAGAGGAAGATCTTGATCGGCGGCCGGTAGCTCAGTGGTCCAGAGCTCTTGACATGTTATCAGGAGGTCGTAGGTTCGTATCCCACCCGGCTCAAGACAATTTTTCCTCTAAACTTGATTGACGTTCAATTCAGAATATATCTTTCTTAATATATGAATAAATACGTCGAAAAAGTCTCTTTAATCTAAACAATACTTCGAGTTCTTTTAAAACGAGCAAAATATTAACAGAGTGGGTAAGGTGGCAAGTCATTAAAATGCCTTCCAGTATGTTTTTCATTTTCAGAAATTGTTTCCTCCAAATAGCGCAATGCATGTTTTACAAATCCCCCTTCCCCAAATGACTATTTCTAAGGTCTTTTCAATATTTTTAAGTTATTTGCGACATATATATATATGTTTTAACTATTTTTTGTGTCTTTATTTCAGTTATTGAAGTTCTCCATGGAGAATGAGTCACACGCTCTCCCGTCACCCCCAATAACAGGCCTTCATAAAGAAAGCTAATTTTATTTTTCTCTTCAACTGCATTGGAAAAGGAGAAGAAACAAAATCTTCTTTAATCGAAAAGACAAAAATTTAAAAGTGACAATTTCAGAATAACCTAAAATCATCAATACATTCTTCGTAGTCTTATTCGTCTTTTGTGCAACTGATTCCATAAACGACAAGATTTACAGCTTCATTTGCTTAGAAACAAAGTCAAGTAAAATTTTATTCGGAGTCCGAAATCTTAAATCTGTGTGTGTTTGATGTACGAAATGATAAGATTTAGTAACTCATTATTTTCCATTTTTATTACGTCTTGAAGTGAGAGCTACAGTGAAACGAAGAAATGATCGTCAGCAATCATAAAGATCTCAGAAGCAGATGATATTTAAGTGGTTACGACGATGGGAAGAACATCGAGAGTCTTCTAAAAAACAATGTCAGCGGGGAGGAAACTTCAGCCAACTTTACCGTCATTCCAACAACAAGGACTTTTGCTCACGTTGCAGTCAAGCTACAATACGACTAGGGGTAATGGAAGAAGAATAAAAGCTCTTCTTGTCAGACATGCTATCATCACAGGTGAAATACTCTTAACGTAGATCGTGTTACTTTTCTCATGGAAGATCAGATAAAGTTCGCCACAGCTGTAACTGTAAAATAAGAAGGCAACTTTTTTCTTAATACTAGATGAAAAAGAAAGATTACAAAATGTACAAATTAAGTTACTACTTTATTGCAGGTGAGGAGGGAACACCGAGTACCCAATAAGCAACAGGTCAAGGTTGCAACAAGAAGTTCCGGGTTCGAGTTCAAATCTTGTCAGCAGAATTAATAATAACTCATTTCTAAAAAAAGGCGATAAATTGTTTAACAGTATATAAACACCTGAATATTTTAAACTGCTTAATCTTTCTCACTGAAAAACTGTAAACAAAATCTATACTGAAGAAAGTTTGTTATAACGCTTTCACATTTTAACTTAAAATCAAATTATTTTTTTTTACATAATTTTTTAATTTTTAAATTAAAATTAATACTGAATAGAGTTTTCTACATTTTCGTTTAAATTTATACTGAAAAAAATTTGTCATATTTTTTTTAATTTAGATTTATGCTGAAGGAAGTTTGTTATAACTATTTTAATTCAAATTTATGCTGAAGAAAGTTTGTTGTAACTTTTTACCTATCTTCCTATTGTTTTTCGCTTGACATTTGTCGGTTTGTAAGTTTGTCAATTTGTGGATTTGTCGAAACAGTTGTTCCACCATATCTTTCGAACGTGATGGAGAAAGTTAATGCTTTATGGTCAAATGAAAACTTGTAATGCGGGAAGTGTCATAGGGTATAAACAAAATAATCTCTCATGATTTCTTCCCCTCCAAAAGAAGGAAGATATGAAAACCATTCTTCAGCTCTATTTACAGAATGCGAGTGCCGAAATTAACAACCTATACATCAAATGAAAGCTTCTGATAGGGGAATATCATGGGCTATAAAAAATTGACCCCCCCATGCTTTCTTTCCCCCTAAAAGGGGGGGTAAATATTAAAACGATTGTTCCTTTACATCTCCTAAACGCGAGTGCGGGAAAGTAACCTATGCGTCAAATGAAAGTTTGTGACGCGGGAGCGTCATAAGCTAGAAAAATGACGTCCATGCTTTCTTCCCCCCTGAAAAAGAGGAAATGCAAAAAATATTATTCTGCTATAATCTCCAAGATGCGAGTGCCGAAAATAACAAGCTATACATCAAACGAAAACTTGTAATGCGGGGAGTGTCATAGGCTATAAAAAATATTCATCCCCCATGTTCCCCCCCTCAAAAAACGGTAAATATGAAAACGATTGATTCCCTATATCTGCGGAACACGGGTGTGAAAGTAACAAGATAGGCGTTAAATGAAAGCTGCTGACGCCGGCAGTGTCATAGGCTATTAAATTTGACCCCCCTATGTTCTCTTCCCCTTAAAAAACGGGAATGTGAAAGTTGTTCTACTATAACGTCCGAAAGCGAGGGCCTGTAGTTACGACTAAAGGGGGAAGGATTACGTTGCTAATATTTGTTAAGTTGGTTGTGCCATGTATCGTTATGACATAATTTAAAATTGCTTTATAAAACATGATATATGTGTTGGCATCCACAATTTATCATTTTTATTTAACTTCAAGGCTTATAAAGTCTTAATGAACCGTAGATTTTCTCAGTATGAACGTTCCATTGGAGGGTATTGGCGAGATTATGTGTCGATGTTAGGTGCCAAATGAAAACTCATATGAAGACCGTCATAGACTACTTCGAATTATGCCCACCATCATTCTCACCTTCCCCCAAAGAGGAACATAAATTTCGCGGGGGTCAACTTTAATGAGTTATATCAAAAATTAAAGCTTGTGATGTCATGTGAATGTCATGGGCTACCTCAAACACGACTCCATAAAATGCGGGGGTGGGGAAATGTGGCCGATGTTTATGAGTCATATATCAAGTGAAAGTTTCTGAAGGTAGGTGTTTTTAGGTAGCTGTCTACAAAACAGCAAAAAAAGAAGGTAGGCGTTGAAGAAAAAATATAAATAAATAAAAAAATAAAAAAAAATACTTATCTTCCCATTTGAGCCCTAAAAAGTAGAAAATAAACCTGAAGCATATCGATGGTACAATCAGTCATTGAATTCGTATTCACTTCAGAGGAAAACGGGGTCGAATTATGTATTCAACAAGACTGCCAGCGCCCTATCTTACTTCGGAGAGAATACAAACTCGGTGATTATCAATATGCTTTA
This sequence comes from Ryuthela nishihirai, assembly GCA_038380435.1. Lineage (NCBI taxonomy): Eukaryota > Metazoa > Arthropoda > Arachnida > Araneae > Heptathelidae > Ryuthela > Ryuthela nishihirai. The sequence continues at coordinate 32,074,894 of JAWZYU010000019.1, read as the reverse complement.
GGTTTATCTTCTACATTTTAGGGCGCATATGAAAAAATAGGTATTTTTGAAATTTTTAAATTTATTTATATTTTATCGTTATCATTTCCCCTCATCTTTAAAGGTGAGGAAAATATTTCTGTAACTCAGCAAGGAAAAGCAGCGAAACCTTTTAAAGCTCTACTTGTTTCGTACTGTAACCTAGGTTTTGATTCCTTAGTTGTTTCTTGCTTGTCTCCAAAAGTATCCGCATTATTTTGGTCTTTCACAGTCACATAAACATTATATTAAATAAAAACACATTGATCATCTTTAATATTCTATCAATATATAATTATCTATCACTCCAATATCTCTTTAGATATGGCATTATTCTAGACAACTTTTTCAATGACACATATAAAGTACAAATTACACATGATAAGAATACCAGACTTCAGACCATTAATTATTTTCAAATCCCGAATTTTGTTAATAATTACTGTAAAAAAATCTTAAAGAGTTTAAAGTGCCGGAGATCTTTAACCACTTACCAAGAGAAATCATATATCTAACTAATTTTAGTGATATTAAGTTAAAGGTTAAAAACTATATAAAGAATGTCTGTTAATCTGTAATCCTGAGAAAACCTGTATCTATGTGACTTTTGTGTTTTTTTTTATTATGTTCACTTATGTATGAAAACTAATGCTCATCAATATTTCCTGCAGAAAAGCTATTAGCTTTGCGGGTCAAATGTATAAAATATCTCTACATCTGTGTTCTGTGAGATGACGATGTTGAGGAATAAATATATTATTAAACAAATGAGAGGAAAAATGTCTATAAAGCAGTAATAAAGAAACCTTTAGAAGTTCTACTTGTTTCACATTATAACCAATGTCTTGATCTCATTGTTTTTTTTTTTTTTCGAGAAAAGTCGTACATTGTGATTGATGTCTCTTGTTTTAATAAACATTCGTTTAGTAAAGGCAACGACGACTGAGATTAAGTATTATATTTGATGATGTTTCATATCATCATCATCATGATAGCTAGCGGCAAATCCCCTGGAATCCCCTCTCTTGCTCTTGCAATTCTCATGATTTAAGACTTCGCAATCTGTCAGCATCGTTTTATGTATTTTAATTCTGGTGGCGCCAATAAAAAATAAGCACTTGCTGACAGCTGAGCAATTCGGTGAGGACACTGCGCTGTTAAAAACCAATTTATAAGGAACTTTGCTACTCGAAGAGTATCACAAGCGATTAATCACTATCGAAAAACTCCCGCCTTGTAATTGCTCTACCTTCACGTCTCGAATTCTCCTCCTCTCAAATTTAGAGACATTCATCCTTTGACCACAGCATACAAGCTGCAGTCACCTTCCGCTGCACACTTCGTGTTACACATCTCGACCTTGCTCCTTTCCGTATCTGTGATCTGGCTTGTATAATTTGGGACTCCACGTGTTCCCTTAATGGCGCATAATTTGTGTGTGATAGTGCGTCTAATTACAGCGCGCGAAGATGCCGAGCCCGAAGTGTTGTCAGAGGCGGCAGGTGCTAAGGTGGCCTGCGGACAGCATGAGACGTAAGACTCGGGGATGAATGAGAGTACAAGCCCCTATCTAGCTGGAGAGAAAACTTAAGCATCGAAAGCTAATCTGGAGATTAATATTTTTATTACCTTCCTTCGGGCCTCAATCTAGCTCAGTGAGCTTCGAGGAGTATGCTAAGCAATCATATCTTGGAAGGTCACAGCCTAGGGCCAAATTGAAATGATCTTCAGAGGAAAAGTAGTCTATCAGAAGATTATTGGCGAGAAAAGCAAGCTTAGGCCTGGCGCGAAATGGTATTATGTTCATCTGTTAGTTTATTTGTGTGTCATCAAGATTACAGATCATGAGTGACAGAAACAAAACTAGGCTTGGCGTGAAATTAAGATGTATCCATTTCTTAGTTAGCGCGTTTCTCATAAAAATCATAGCTTATTGATGAGAGTAATATGCTTAGGCCTGAGATGATATGAAATATTTTCTGTGTAATCAAAATTTAATTAGTGAAGGTTTATTTTATTTGCTAATGTTAGTTACAAACATGGGCGTCAGCCGAGAAGACAAGATGGTAAGTTACCCCCCCCCCCGCCTCCTGTAAAATTGCCAGAAATATTAATGTTAAATAATATCAACTATACCTAAAAACTAATGTATTTTCCTTAACGAATTGAAATTATGCTTCTTTTTTTCTTCGTTTTATTTTCTGGCATCCTCAGTTGTATTATGGTATGATGTATGCACGATTACGACATTCGAAGCTGTGCTTGTTAGCCAACGGCTCAATCTAAATGTAGTATTTGTATCCTCCAAACATCGATTTGTTATCTTTTTACTCCTGACGCTGGAATAGTTTCCCCGCCCCCCCCGGAAAAAATTCCTGCTGACGCCCATGGTTACAAAGGCTGTTAGTTTATTTGTTTGTGGTTGAAGTTGCTGATTATTGGAGGAACTAGTAAGCCTAAGCCTAGCATGATATGAAAAATTGTCCATCTGTCATCTATCATCGTGTGTCCTCAAAACTACAGATTAATAATGAGAGAACAAAGCTAGGTTTGATGCGAAATCGAAATGTGTTCATTTACTTAGATTAAAGCTAAATGCATGGTCCGAATGATCTGAAATTTGTTTAACCTTTCAGACTATTAAAAGGAAGGAAACCATTTCGGTGAAATCAGATGAATGTAGTATAACGAAAAGACAAAATTCTGTTTAGTTCTGGCGGATTTAGGTGACAGCCAAGTACAGAAAAATGTGCTGCTTTTACTTTTGATTCTGGTTATAGTTTAAATTCTATTTTTTTTGTCGATGAGCGGGATTTAAGCTACCTTCCCCTAAAACCGACTTCTCTAATGAATTCGATTAAATTATAATATTCTGAAATTAGAAGCTATTAATTAGATCATAACTGGTGTTTCCACAGAATATCCCTCAAGTTAGTTTCGGGAGAAGTCCTAGAACACAGTTTCGGGGAAGCTCCGAGAATTTAGCTTCGAGAGCGGGGGGGGGAGGATCTGAGAATAAGACTTGGGTAAGGTTTTCCAATTACTAAAATATTCCCCCGAAAAGAAAAGGTTAAAATGATGTTCTATATGGAATGATATTTTATAATTGTTCAGTAGTAAAGTATTACAGATGTCCTGTAGAGTGTAGTCGTTAGCAATACCTGACATTTTACAGGGAAACGAGGGTTCGAATCGCTCTCACGGCAAAGCTAATTTTTCCCCAGACTCATGTAACATTCAGCTGGGGAAAGATTAGTTTTGCCGTAAGGGTAATTCGAACCTACGTCTCCCAGTAACATGTCAGGTATTGCTAACCACTACACTATCAATGGTTAATGATTGTTTTGTTATTGTTGTTTTTTACTCTATTTTTAGTGTCGGACATAAAATATGGGGTTAAAATTATATAAAGATAGCTATTTTGGATTGCAGAGAGGTAGACAAGTTTAGATTTAGTAAAGACGGCAGGATTTGTTTTGGGGGGAGGACCCCTTATGGGTAAGTCCCTGTCTCAAGCAATTGCTTGCCAGAGAGGTCGGGCCGGAGCTTGACACTGTTATTCGCAACAGAGATCTGTCAGAATGGCGAGATCTCAGCAACGCAAGAAATGAAAGCATCCATGCCTTATCCGAGCGATGTACCAAAGGTCATTTTTATTCAATAAGGGTTCAGTTTTGCCAACAACTCGTTTGGGCTTCCGTGGTTAATAAAACACATACACCTTATCATGTAAAAGCTCGTCTAGGCAAAGTTGATTAAATAAGTGTTTAATTTAAATAATAGAACCACATCATATTTACTACAGATGAAATTGAATATTTTTAACTCGCGGTTAAAATACGTGAAATTGAAGTACAGTGTCTGTGGGCTGTTTAAAAGAAGATTTGAATGAAATGCTTTCTAGCATCAATTCTTTACCGTAGCATTGAACTGGGTAACTTGAAGACGAAACAGCTTCAGTTAACATCAAAGGATATATTTGTATTTCTTTAGTTAACATCAAAGGATATCTTTTGTATTACTTTAGTTAACATCAAAGCATATCTTTTGTATTCCCGTTTATTATATTTCTATTGGATCCTTAACATAGCCAATCCCAATGAAGTCGCATTAGCAATGAATGTCATCAAAGGCGTAAATTTAGTAAAGTAAGAGTGCAGTCTTTTCCAACAACTCGTTTGGGCTTCTGAGCTGAACGACAACACAAACACTTTAACATGTAATAGTCGTTAACAAGCTAATCTTCCAACAGCAGTGCCTGGACACAACCGAATACATAAGCATTTAATTGAAAACAGAACGACATCATGGTTACTCTCAAAAATAATAACAATTTTTTATCATCCGATTGAAATACGTGAATCTTAACTGCAGTGGCCGTAAAATTAGTTATTAAAGTAAACAGTCTAGTATTACTAAACCCAACTCTACCTGTATTGATAGTTTCTCCTCTAAATCCCATCCTCCCTTTTAAAAGCTGTGGGCATGTAAAAATCATCGTCCATCGTGTGGAATGGTAAGTCTTGTCTCCTGTGCAATAGTGGCAAACCCTATGCACATCGATAAATGCTCTGGATGGCCTTGACGGGAGGATTTGATTTGTTTCTTAACAACTATTCAGTGTATTCCTTATCCAGCTCTGGTGTCCTTGGTAATTTAGTCCATTGTGTACGGAAAAAAAAAGTTGTTCTCGGGAATAACCCAATTCTATTTACTGTTTGCTAAAGAATTATATTGGACACATTATAGAAAAAAATATTTCGGTATACACAAAGAAAAACAGAAAGTTAAAATATATGGATAAATTCAATTTGAAAATTAGTAGTAGTTAAATTCTGTAATTAAAGAAAAAGTGACTAGAAGAAAAAGAAACCCATTCAATGCATAAAGCAAAACTGAATTAATATTGATTATTGGAATACAATTGGGCTATGTTTACAAAAGAATTATTTTTCAAACTGAAAGTTTGTAATCATTTAGCTGTTCAGTATACTAATTAGTAAACTGGAATCAAAACCAAACTGGAATAAAAAATAAATATGAACTGAGTGATAATGATCTGAATTTTTTCACCTGTCTAGGGAAAATAATTTTTTTCAATTCACACTAGGATTTTCGCAATATTATTTCTATCCACAGTGTTTTTATTTTTTCCCTCGTTTTGCTTCACATCGTTCTCAGTCTGCTCGTTTCCCTCACACCTTTTTCATTTTTACCGTTTTTCCCTCACACTTTTTTCATTTTTTTGTTTTTTCCTCACACCTTTTTCATTTTTTGGCGTTTTTTCCTCACACCTTTTTCATTTTTTTTTTCATTTTTCCCTCACAACTTTTTCATTTTTTGTCGTTTTTTCCTCACACCTTTTTCATTTTTCCCTCACACTTTTTCCATTTTTGTCGCTTGACACCTTTTTCATTTTTGTCGCTTGACACCTTTTTCATTTTTGTCGCTTCACAGTTTTCACCTTTTTCTTTTTTTTTGTTTTTCCCTCACACCTTTTTCTTTTTTCTTTTTTTTCTTTTTTTCGTTTTTCCCTCACACTTTTTTCATTTTTGTCGTTTTTTCCTCACATTTTTTTTCCGTTTTTCCTTCACGCTTTTTTCTTTTTTTCTCTTTTTCGTTTTTCCCTCACACTTTTTTCATTTTTGTCGTTCTTTCCTCACATTTTTTTCCCGTTTTTCCTTCACGCTTTTTTCTTTTTTTCTCTTTTTCGTTTTTCCCTCACACTTTTTTCATTTTTGTCGTTTTTTCCTCACTTTTTTTTAGTTTTTCCTTCACGCCATTTTCATTTTTGTCGTTATTTTCCTAACACCTTCTTAATTTTTTTTTTGTCGTTTTTGACTGACACCTTTCCGTTTTTGTCGTTTTTGACTGACACCTTTCCGTTTTTGTCGTTTTTTCCTCACACCTTTTTAATTTTTTTCGTTTTGTCCCGGTTTTCTTCACATAATTTCATTTCACCTCGATCTTCTTCACATCATTTTCATTACGCGCCATTCTTTTCCAAGCTCGTCGTGTTGTTTTTGCCCCGTACTTCTTCATACAGCTTTGATTTTGTTTCATTTTACTTCACACAGTTTTGATTCCACCATGTTCATTTTTTATAAAGTTTTATTTTTTTTTCCTTTCTTCTTTATCTAATTTCGACCCATCTTCTTCGTTCTTCATACAGTTTGGATTTTGTTTATTTTCCTTCATGCAGTTTTGATTTACTCCCTTTCTTTTTCTTCATACACTTTGGGTTTTGCTTCATTTTCCTTTATACGGGTTTGATTTTGTCTCGTTCTTCATAAAGTTTTGATTTTGTTTAAATTTCCTTCACACTGGTTTGATTCTCTTTCCTTCTTCATACAATTTGGATTTTGTTTCATTCTCCATCATGCTGTTTACATTTTACCTGTTTCTTCTTCGAAAACTTTGGATTTTGTTTCATTTTCCTTCACAGTAGTTCGATTCCCTCCCATTCTGCACGCAGTTTGAAATTTGTTTCATTCTCCACTATGCTGTTTACATTTTTACTTTTTCCCCCTTCAAAAAAATTTGGATTTTGTGTCATTTTTCATTCACACTGTTGTGAGTTTTGCTTCTTTTTTTTTGTTTCGCTTTGTCCCGTTTTTCATCACTCCCATTTGATATTTCCCCCATTTTTCTTTCTACAGTCTGATTTCTTTTTGCCTGCAGCATTTGTTTTACCCATTCTTTTCGCACGTTTCGATTTTGCTTTGTCATTATTCTAGATTTCTTTGCCTTGTCCTTCCTCCTAGCATTTATATTTTCCCTTATTTCTCTTCTCATCTTTTTTTTGCGTTATTTTTACCCGTGCGATTTTGTCCTAACTTTCTTATCTCCTTCTGCCTTAACCTTCTTTCGTCATCACACCGTTTTGTCATTGCATCAAATACATTTCACAAGACTAATCTAAATATTGTTAAAAATGGAAAGGACTGTACTTTCTTAGTCATAACTCTTAACGCATACAGACTTGAAATGGAATATTCATGTTAGTGTCCCAATGGGATTATAGTATTCCTCCCATATAATAAGCACAGACCTACAAATAATAACAATCATTATATATTCAAATGTATACTAATTTTATTACTCTGTGTGCTGCTTTCGACGATTAAACAAAGTACTTTTTGAGTTCAGAGAACAATTACTTACTAATGGTTCACTGTATTACAGTGGAACAAGGGAGACAATCCAGATCTGCTGATGCAGGTAGAAGCACCAAATTCCCCCGGAGGCGACTCCATTTTCCGTCGTCAGAGATGATGTGATGGACTACGTAAGTCATAAACTGTACGCAGGGGATCGTACACAGAGGGAGAGTCTCCCAAAGGTCGGCTGTTATTTTTCGCTTATCTGATGGTAGTCGTGGCTATTAGTTAGTTGTTGGAAAGGCAGCAGAAGGAACCACTGAATGCGCAGAGTTGAGGAAGAATTAAAATCTGTCCTGTAATGGCAACTATGGCATGTCTGATGAATCGGAGGTTGGCACCAAGTGATTTGTTTGCGGAGTTCGCTGTTTTTCTTTTCCTCTCGCTTGTTGTGATTTCATAAAAGTCTTTTCTGATGTAACATTTAGATATACGGACAGGAGGTAATGCGAACAAATAACAAAGCTGATACGGAAAGAGATGGGATTACTAATCAGGAAAGATTAGGAAAAATATACATATATATTACGCTGCTAATTGCTCTCTTATTTATTTTCGTCGATATTTTGTATCTAATACTGCAATGTTTCACGTCGGAGTAACCAGGAAACATTAATCATGTTTTATTTGTTTTGGAGAATTTGGAGCCTGTCGACAACCGACCAAGTTAATTACTAGCGAAATATAAATTTGGACCATTTGTTTTATTTATGTTTCACCAAACAAACTGAGGGAGCTGATTGGCCTGGAATTTTTCGCTTTTTTGTGCCTATCTGTCTGACCGCCTGTAGATATAAAAATTTTTAAGAGATAAAAGAAAAATCGTGTTTTTACTATTTAAGAAATAAAAAACTTGTTTTAAATTTTTATGCAAACACTCTAGCTTCTGGTAGTTAGAATGTTTGTGTATTTGTTAACTTTTCATTCAGTTTATCTGTCAGTAGTGCCATCAGGATTTGATGAAGCTGATGCAATGCTCAGCTGCAGTCCAATGTTACGTCAATGACTTGCCATAGGACTGTAAGCCAAGATCAAACTGACATCTTATATGTTCGTTCCATTATTGTTCACCCTGAATTTTGTCATGCATTTGCATGGTTTATCTGTCAGGGGAATATTCACTCTTAGTTTATCGTCAATAACAATTTTAGAGGAAAAAATGTCTTGAGTCGGATGGGATACGAACCCATGACCTCTTGATAAATATCCGGTTCTCTAACCTGACTTATTATCAGGGTTCATATCCCACCTACCTGAAAACAATTTTTCCTCTGACATTGATATCGAAGATAAACTAAGAGTGAATATTTCCCTGATAGTTGAACAAGAACGTCGATGGATTTCTTCAAGCTATACATAGTTTGTGTTTATAAATAACGAAGTTGCTGCCTGCATAACAATTTCGAAAATTATTATGTTCATTCAACTGAAGAGCCTTTTCGTATAATTATTAGTTCTCACAAGCTGTTCATTTCTGCCAACTCGTAGTGCATTTAAACACATTTATAAGAATTCTTTTTATAAAAAAGAATTTCTGAAACTGTTTGTGATCTATGGCGGGAGAACTTCAAATAAACATTCACCCTGGATTAATTGCTTGTCCTCTCACTAAGTAGTGCACCTTATTTAGATGCAGCTGTATCCTATTTGGAGTCTAAATGTTAGTGGGTTGGGTTGTTTTACCTCTGAGCGGCACTTTTTTGCACACCGTGGGCTAAATGGCCAGGTCACATGGACCCCTAAGGCTCAGAGAAGGTTAGGGGAGTGGACCCACTTGAACAGCTGTTGGGAGACAGATGATAGCCTCCCATCAAGGCCATCCAACGTGTTCTTTAACGTGCAGAGGTTATGGCTCTCCCGCACACGGAGCCACGGCTTAACGTCCCATCCGACGGATGGCGGCCTTTCCAAGCCCATTGGTGTCCCCTACTGACCGTGGGCAGGGCGGGGAGTTTTGCGGAGATAAATCTCAACGCTTACCCAGATGGTGTTCGAACCTAGGAACTGCAGATTGCAAGCCTGGCGCGCTACCGACTGAGCCACTCCCGCCCCATGTTAGTGGGCAAGTGGTACTATGTATAGTAATGGTTCATGTATTCAAGACGTGCATGTATTTAGCTTAAAGCTGTAATTTCGATATGCTTTTATATAGAAATATACAGTTTTTCTCTGAGTAGGATTCGAACCCATGTGTCCCAGTAACATGCCAGGGAGAGCCTCTCTTTTTAGCTCGTCTTTTATTTAATTTGCTATATTTTCGTTTTGTCGTCTGTCCCTCTGTAGGCATTTTACTTTTTTGTTTTTAGAGATAAATGAGTATTAGAATTTATATTCTCCAACTCTTCCAATAGATTTAATAGCGTCCTTTACCGGTGTAAAAAGTGGTAAATGCCTAAACTTTGTACTAATATTGTAAAAGATCTATTCGTGATAGAAACTTAAAATTTTGGTAAAAAATTGGGACTTTCAAAAGGAACACTTCACATCAATGCTTTGCCCCCTTTCTTCCAGGAGGGGGGAGAGACGCAACTTTTACTTTCAAAGATAAATGAAAATTTCTGTTCGCATTTTATGGATTCTAATAAAATGTTGCAATTTACATTTTCCCAATCGCACATTCTAGAATTTTCGCTTCTAGGGGATGTTAGAGGCGAAGAATAAAAACATCAAAGGCGCTCTCTAGTGGTGAAAAATTCTGTAAAAGGGCAAAATTTTAAAATGAATATTGCAAGCGATCTATTTAGGCCGCAAACTTGAAATTGTAGTGATTGCGTGTGATAATAAAGGGAATTTTTTTATTAATGTCCCCCCCCCCACACACACACACAAAGAGGTGGAAGAGCAACTTTTTAGTTTTAAGAGATAAATGAAATTTTTGTGTTTTTTTTGTGTTAGGTACAAATAAAACATTAATATTTGCATTTTCTTAAATCATCCAGTAGTTTGATTTTTTGCAGTTATAAGGTGTTAAATATGTCATTCTATTTGAAAACATTTGCTAGAGCCGATATGTTATTCTTTTACTTTCATTTCTTAAAAATAATTTCTTTGCTTTTTAATTCATTAGGTGGAATTAAGGAAAAAGAGAAAAGAGAAAGAGATCACCATTTTCAGTTAAAAATTCCCTACAACTTTGCAACCTGTTAATTGAACTGATTTGCTAAAATTAGATTGTTTTTATTTTATCACTGAATGGTATATTTATGGACACAATGATATAAATGGCCGGTTATAATGACCCCTAGGATTTAAAGAACGTTGGGAAAGAAGATCCATTGTACAATATTTAGGATACAGATGGAAATTTCCCATTAAGGCCATCCTGTGTGTTGTTTAATGCGCACAGGGTCTGATTCTTTTGTACATGCCACGGCTTAACGTCCCATCCGGCGGACGGCTTACTAGGTAAGAAATATACTTATAGGGAGAGAAAGAAAAAAGGGCAGATATTTAGGGCCGACTGTAGAGTGAATTTGAAGTATGAAGCTCATAAATGACTCACTTTATATCAACAAAATTCAGTCTTTGCAATCAATTCGTATATATTTTTAACTAGATTTCTAATTTCTTACAAGATTTCCTGTTTTTCCCAAACTCGTATTCAAGTTTTTAATTTGGTTAATCACTTCTTGGGAACAGAGTCCAAAAAAATAGAAAAAAAAAACAGATCATCATTTTCAGTTCAATCTTTTCTGGAACTTATTAATTGTAGTAGCAGGAATGCCTACTAATCAGATTGGCTGCTACGTAAGAAGTATACTGATAAGGAAGATAGAAAAAATGATATTCTCCCTCCTTTCAGCAACTTATAAATCGTTTTCGAGAAAGCAATAAAGAAAAAAAAAATACATATCGATATCAAGCCACCACGCGACTGGAAAGACGAAACTTTCGTCAAGAAAGATGAAACCTGAATTACCGAAGCCTATCTTTCTCTTCAAACGTTCTCTTCGGAGGCCTAAAGCAAGAAAAAAAAGTACCACGCCCATAATTAATTACCTATAATTACCACCTTTCCAATTAAACAATAATTTCCAACTTGGTGAGGCGCCTACATTTGGTGTGTGAGAGTCTCTTATTATTAAGCCGCCTGCTATTCCGACGTAAACAGTTGGGCGGAGCTTAGAGCTTGAAGCAGGGGTGAAAAAAGAGGAGCCAAAAACCTGTAAAGGAGCGGGAGCCAGTCCTTCACGACAAGACGCAAAGAATTCCATCTCATTTCATCTTCTCTGATGTTGCACGTGACCTTTAATATACCTGTTCAACCCAATTTACAGTTCGCTAGAAAATGCGGCGGTTTTGTCTTCCAAGGGCAAAGTTGATCGATTAAAGAGAAAATGCGGTTTATAACTCAGACTAATAGCGCTATTTAAAGCTGGCAGTTGCATAGCGTGTCTTCGAGAAAGTCGAGTTGCAAGAGTGAAAATTTATGCTTATAGATCTCCGCAACTGATACAGGAAACAGCATTTTTTTCTCAGCAGCAATGATTTACTTTTAAAATAAAACGTTTGTGAGTTGAGTTGTTTATATTTGTGTTAATTATTATGCAACCTGTGTTCCTCTTTCTCATAAGCAACCCAATTAAACACTTAATTAATGCCAGAAGCGGAAAAAAACCCCAAAAGTTGTGTTTTTTTGCACCCTCTTAAGGCATTAATTAATCTGCTTAGACACTAATTAGATTTTCGGTTGGGAAGAAAAAAAACAAACACGCAGTCGAAATAAAAGTCATAAAATGTCATAGTTAATTAAAAACCGATCAAGGTCTTTCTAAATGGACGATCTTTTTTTTTTCGATGATGTAGCATTACACAGCGCCTTACCATATTACTTCAGAATTTCCATATTAATATAGTGTTTGTCTATTGACCTAAGAAACCCGGATTCGATCACCGGATAAGGCATAGATGCTTGTGTTGTCTTAATACTGAAGTCTCGCCATCCTCACAGATCTTTTCTATGACGTATTAAACTGACAGGCTCCTGTCAAACCTCTGTGGCAAGCAGTTGCTTGAGGGGATTTTTAGTTATTTTTGTTTTATAGTGAAGATCTAAATTCTGAGTTCCGCAACTTCTAAATGGGGTCACTCATAAATTTCGTAATTCCATTTTAATCCCCCCCCCCCCAGCATGTGTAACATCACGTAACCCATGGTCACATTGGGGCGGGGGTGGCTCAGTCGGTAGCGCGCCAGGCTCGTAATCTGTAGTTCCCAGGTTCGAGTCCCAGCTGGGTCAGCGTTGAGATTTATCTCCGCAAAATCCCCCGCCCTGCCCACGGTCAGTAGGGGACACCGATGGGCTTGGAAAGGCCGGCGTCCGTCGGATGGGACGTTAAGCCGTGGCCCCGTGTGCGGGAGAGCCATACCCTGTGCACGTTAAAGAACACGCTGGATGGCCTTGACGGGAGGCTACCATCTGTCTCCCAACAGCTGTTCCAGTGGGTCCCCACCCCCAACCTTCTCTGAGCCTTCGGGGTCCATGTGACCTGGCCATTTAGCCCATGGTGTGCAAAAAAGTGCCGCTCAGAGGTAAAACAACCCAACCCCATGGTCACACCCTACTTCTTTCTGCGTATAGCACTTTTCTTTCTTAATAAGGGTCTCGATTTTTTATACGGTATTCAGCATTGCAAGAAATATTATGGTGACGGAAATAGTTAATACTCTGCGATAATATAAATAATTTGCTGATTTTTATGATTTGATTAGTAAAGGAAAAATAATTATAATTGCAAAAAATAAGTCGCCATTTTAACTTTGTGTAACACCAGTGGCGGATTACTGCCAAGGGTCTCAAAAACTCGATCTTTTTTTTTTCAGCATTTATTTGAGTAAAATATTTCACAATCAGTATAATCTACTAGCCGTCCCATGGCCGAGTGGTTAGCGTGCTTGGCTACTGATGTAAGGGACCTGGGTTCGGAGCTCCGGGTAAGGCATGGATGTATGTGTCGTTTTTCTGCTGAGGTCCTGCCATCCTCACAGACCTTCTACTATGGCATATAAACTGACAGGCTCTTGTTAGACCTCTGTGGCAAGCAGCTGCTTGAGGGGGTATTTATTTATTTTATAATCTACTATTTAAATACACATTTCGTGTCTTTGCTTAGGTTAATACCAAATAGGATGTGATTTCGTTAAATACATTAAATTGAACTGATGTATTCTTATAATATATCAATGATTTCTGTAAATTAAAAATTCCAGGGCAAATTATTTCTTTTACGGATGATGCATCCATAGTTTTTGAAGCAGAAGATAATGAAGCATTAGTTGGAAATATTAATAGTAGTTTAATAAATATTAAAAAATGGCTTACTAAAAATGAACTAGAATTAAATGTTAATGTTAATTAATTGTTATTCGTCATAGAATGTATGGTCGGAACGCAAGCGGTGAGAAGTTAAAAGGTAGTTTTCCACTGTCACAATTAAAGAATGAACACAAGAAGGAGAGGAGATACTTCAGAAAACATTTTATTAACAGGAATGTAATTGAGGTACATGCTCAAAGAAATTTCTCAAAAGAGCTGCCGCCAGCTGTAATGCAGGCTTCACACCTGCGGGATAGGGACCGACGCACATTTGCGAAGACACCAGGCATTTCCCGAATATCGCCGGCAACAACGGCGATCCTGGCGACTAGATCCATAGCGGTTTCAATGGGGCACTCGTAGATTAGGCTTTTTTTTTGCATATCCGCCATTTCGTGGTTAGTATAACCAGCCATCCTCTCGGCAATCCACGGTAGAAATGCCGTTGGGTGCGAGGACCGACCCTTTTATACCATTTCCAACGCCACCTAGCGGCTCGCCGTTTGCGTTCCGACCATACATTCTATGACGAATATTGCTCGTATAGCTGCGTTCTACCACCCCGTAAAGTTTTGCCCACTTTTTCAGATTCACCTTGTATAAAGTTTACTATTTAAAACGTTATGTTAATTAGAATTTCCTACGGGATATTTATTTCGCATGGGTTCAGTCTACCTTAATTTATGGGATTTGTTGTTGGGGAGGAGAATATAAATGAAATTTATTGCCATTATATTATGTACAAAATAAAATAGTTCGTAATCTTAATTATAATTATTTTGCTGGGAACATAGTATTATACAACAAACACAATGTATTGCCAATGCACAGTGTATTGCACAATGTATTTATTATTTAAGGAAATTATATATATACATTTCAATTATCTTTTTATATAAAAATCAAGATTTAATTCCGATTAGAAATCCTAATTTTAACTCCAGAGTTTTGGGTTTACAATTTTATATAGAAAAAGCGAAAAAGGAAATTTTTCATAAAATTTTTTATTTTATTTTACCTAATTTTTTTTAATTTACTAGAGTATACAATAAGAAACGAAAAAGGGGCAGGGGTGGCTCAGTCGGTAGCGCGCCAGGCTCGTAATCTGTAGTTCCCAGGTTCGAGTCCCAGCTGGTCAGCGTTGAGATTTATCTCCGCAAAATTTCCCCGCCCTGCCCACGGTCAGCAGGGGACACCGATGGGCTTGAAAAGGCCGCCGTCCGTCGGATGGAATGTTAAGCCGTGGCCCCGTGTGCGGGAGAGCCATACCCTGTGCACGTTAAAGAACACGCTGGATGGCCTTGACGGGAAGCTACCATCTGTCTCCCAACAGCTGTTCCAGTGGGTCCCCTCCCCTAACTTTCTCCGAGCCTTCGGGGTCCATGTGACCTGGCCATTTAGCCCATGGTGTGCAAAAAAAGTGCGCTCAGAGGTAAAACAATCCAAGAAACGAAAAATGTTTTACTACTTTTAAGAAATGTTTGCGTGCATATTTGTCAAAGTTAGACAACATTGAATGTATGTTTACTGTGAATAAATAATATTTAATAACATTTACATAGGAACTGATATTTGGTAAGACTGCATGCCCACACCACCTGTGATAGTTAATATTTTCTTTAATGAAAATGAATTAATTTTTTTATAACCTGGAAGAGCTCGTTGCTCCTTGGTTGTTCACATATACTTATTGATTGTCTTACTTAGTTTTATGCTTTTATTGTTTCTCTGTTATTTGTAGAGTGTTGTATTGATAATGTATTTGACAAAGTGTTGTGCATTGTGTGTTTATTGTCCTCGTGTATTTATTTTCGTTTAAAATTAAGTTGTTTTTTTTCAGTATGACAAATTTATATAATATAATACATACTAAACTTTTTATGCATTTATGTAAATCAGTTTATTTAACCTGCTGCATTCATTTTTTCACGTAGTTCACCTCTCACACAGGTTTTAATAACGCATCTATCTTGTAAGATGGAGACAGTGTGTACTATATGCATTTTACAAAAAAAAAAATTTAAAGTTCGCTAAAATGGAAGGAGAATTTTTATACTGTAGTGGTGATTCAATTTCTCCCCTATTCCTATTTCCTTTTTTTTTTAGATCCGGCAGACTCCAGTATTAAATAATTTATGGCCGACCTTAAAATGTCGTTTTTTAGAAAACTGAAACTTAAAGTGATTAAAAATGTAAACTAAAAATATTTACAACTCGATTTTCAACAAAAATCGTTCCTATATAATACAGATAAATCTCAGTAAAAGTGCCAATTGAAATATATATTAATTCCTTTGTTTATTTCACTATAATTCGTTTCATCTATAGGATGTTAGTTCTACGAAGTACTTTTTAACGTTCCATAGATGAAACGACTACATATATATTTTAATATTCGTTCCTTTTTAAAGAGTTTTGAAGACTGTAAGGATCGCATCGATCGTAATAAAAATATTATACGAAATCGATAAACATTCAAAGATCGTTATATAAACTTCCAAAGCGTCGCTTTTTATGAAATTGGTTAACATAACTTTTTTTAGGTATTGTTTAAAAACTAAGGTAAATTTCGCATTTGGAAATTCTGCTGTTAAATAATCCGGCTTCCGTAACTCTTAAATGTTAAACTGCTGAAACTAATTATAAACTTTTGTTGAAGTTAAATTGAGCTATTATTAAGTATATTAGCAAAAAGTGTGTTTATAGACTTCCACGTTGTGATAATAAAGTCCATTACTTTATCCAAAGTGTGAAAGTCACATTCAAAGTTCCACTACTTTCTTTTCCGTTCTTTGTATGGTTGTTCTTTAAAGATTTCAGAATTTTGGTTGATAAACATCTTTGAGATGAACAATATGGGTTCAGAAGTGGTTGGAAATGCAAAGAGCAATACTTGATTAATATTTGGCAGCTACTTGAGAAATGTTTAAAGTTTCAGAAACCTGGGATTACTAGCTTCGTAGATTTCCCAAAAGGTTTTTTATTCTGCTGTTCATCATATTTTTGTGATTAATCGTGAGATCCTATGACATACCTGAAGTTAGTTGACATGATAATGGCTATTTACAATAACACTCAGTCGTGTATGAAAGTTGGTAAGGCTTGTAGCAATTGATTTAACATTACTTCTAGGGCTCAACAAGAGTGCATTCTGTCTCTTTTTCTCTTTAGTGTGATAATTAATTATGTTATGTGGAATTCGTGAAAAGACGAAACTGAACCCGTAGATGATCCAGAGATATTATAATTTCTGATTCGGGTGATGCTGATGATTTGGACTCTTTCGCAAATGATGTTGACGAGATGAACGTTTTCATTAAGGCTGTTAATGAGTTGAAGAATAGTTTGGTTCGGGAATAAACGGAGAGAAATTTAAAGAGATAAAAATAGCTTATACAAGGTGGTAATTCTGTTATTTTGGAATGTCTGCGCTTTAGAAAAACTTCTCATTTTAATTATTTCTAAAGCTGTGTAACAAACACTGGTGATAGCAAAATAGGTATATTTGCTGGGAATTTTCAGAATCCGTGGAGACTGTAGAAAAATAAGTGAATACATCTGAAGGCTAACATGCTAATATTAGACTATATAATAATTTTGCCCTTCCTAAAATTAGCCATGGTAGTGAAACTTACAACCTTTTTAAGAGTGATAACAAGTAAATTGATCTTCTGAGTCTAGAGGCTTACATAACATATTAGCTACTATTAGGGTACTTTAATGTATTAGTAAAAATTAATTGAGACACCACCTTTGAGCAGCAACTTGTGCAGAGAGAGAATGCGTTGGTTTGATCGTGTTGTCAGTAAAGAAAGCTGAAACCTGAATTACCGAATGCAATGCTAAAGATTGGCTGACCGGGTTTTGAACGATGTACCTAAAGGCATCAAAGTAGTGGGGAGAGTATGCAGTGGACATACAAATATTAAACAAGATCTTGTTAAAACTGACCTAGAGTGGCTAAATGCAACAGCTGTAGCTCGTGATAGAAGTGTGCGGAGGACTAAATTGAATAGTTTATGGTCCTCTAAAACCCATGACTGCTTGAGAATTCTGTCTGTATGTATGCTCATACAGAATTCTCAATTCAGAATTCTCCTTATTTAGTTCTCTCTCTCTCTTGTCCTAGTATCCTCATCTCTAAATATGACTAATTGCTTTGTAGGTCATCAACTGCTTAACTTTTTAATCTTCTTCTAATGCGTTTTCCATCAACCTCTCCTCTACCTTCGAATAGTTTGTATAAAAGAATATCAAGTTTCATATACGTCCATCATACCGTTACTCCTTTGACGATATTCTAAATGGATTCAAAGAATATTATCTTCCGATCTATTTTATTTAATGCATTCGGTTTACAACTCATTCTTCCAGTTTTTCGATTTCACCAATCGTCCCTGATTCATTTCCATTATAATTGATCCTTTTATACAAATATCTTTCGTTTCGGATAAGAATTATTTTGTCTTCTGTTACGATGTTTCTAAAGGGGAGGTGGGGGGGGGGGGGCTTAGTCGGTAGCGCGTTAGGGTCTTAATCTGAGTTTTCATATTCGAGTCCCAGTTGTCAAGATTTCTCTCCTCTAACCCCAACCCTGACCTCGGTCAGAAAGGGGGACACTAATGGTCTTCGAAAGATGCCAGCCCTATGTTCAGGAGAACCATACCCTGTGAACGCTAAAGATCATGTTTTATGTCCTTAAAAGTTTAAAATGTTACTCCTTAAAAGTTAAATGTAAACGAATACAATTCGTCTCCTAACAGCTCTCTAGTGGGTACTCTTTCCTTAACTTTATCTGAGCCCTTGGTAACCGCACATTGTGTGCAACAACTGCAGCTCAAAGGTATCCCAACTCTATTTCTAAGATAACAATAAACTTCTCCAGTTCACATATTTTTAATTTTGACTGTTACAAATACAATTTTAACAGCACCTAAAATTCTCGGTCTTGCTACATTTGTTTCAATGTAAATTCAGTTTTTAACCTATCATTTCGAATTCTGGAGATACGAATTCTGGAGATTTCGAATTCTGGAGGAATACCTCCGGAATTTGCTGCCTATGAAACTAAGCCGTGGTTTTCTATCACTATAATAAACTGGAGTAGTAGAAAATCTTATAGTTCTGGTTAGTCCTGAAAGTATATTTTACATTTACAAGGAACTGTTTAGTCCTGAACAGTATATTTTACATTTACAATGAACTGTGTAGTCCAGGTCAAACCAGGAACTTAACGCTAAGAATTAGGTTGTAGAAAGAAATCATTTATACAGTATTAACAAATAAGATGACACTATTCCATATATTTGTGTTGGGCTTTCCCAAGACTCAATTTCCTTGCGCTTTAACTGACTTCTCCAATTCATAAACCACCCAGTCGTTTCCGTTTGGCACCGGAGGAGGGTCATGACCTCTTTCATGCCCTAAGCGGTCACGTGGCACCGCCGCAGATGCCGATTCCTGTGGTTTACCTATCTGCGCATGTATTTGGCCAACAAAAGACGGAAAATGAACACTATAATCCTGTCTACACCCAATCGGCCAATCATGGCGCTCTTCATTTCCCGTAATGGCATACCTCGTGATGCACGCAACTCGAACAATTATCTCGCATATGCACAGACCGGTCCGTCTTTACCGTTAATCTGTTATTTTCTTGTGGTAAACCCAAATTTTATTTTGGACTCAGTTTTGTTACTTGCCCTATTTTATTTTTTGTTGGTTTGGGTGGGGAAGAAATATGGCATTTTTAATTTATAATAAAGTAAAAATAAAGATATTGCAAGCAGTTTAGGTTTAGGAGAGTTTAATTATTTTTTCAATGCAATTCATTGCTAATATTATTACACGCGCATTCTTAGGAACGGTGTAACAATTTAGTGGTGAAGTGACCACGCCCTCGTAAAAGAACATCGGGCACCTAAACGAAATTCCTCTTTTAACACTTAAATACAATATACAATAGTTGCGAATTGTAATTTAAAGAGACTGAAGAAAGTAAGAAAACTAACTTTATTTGAAATTAGCAGTTGTACTAGTGGTGGATCCAGAAGTGTTTGACAGGAGGGGATATAACGAAAATTTTGAGATGATGACACACAATGAAATCACCACTGTCATGCTTAGTGATTGTGCAGTGTGAATGAATGGAATGAATGATGAAAGGTAATTTAATAAATCGCTAAAGAAAGGTAATTTAATAATTTTGCAACATGAGCTATGTTGTCCCAGAAGACAAGGTGTTAACCTTCCCCCTGAGTACCCTCTTCCATTTGTACCAATGACGAGATCACTAACTACAAAGATATATTGTATATCCAAGAATTTCCCCATTTATTTTTTAATTGGCCTTCAAGAAGCTAGTTGACAGATATGAGTTTAATAGCCATAAAATTTTTGAGGAAGGCGAGACGTGTGCAAAGGCAACACATGAAAAGAAACGTCTCTGTCTTATTCATGGCTCGAACCCAGGTCTCTTTCATCTGCAGCCAAGCACACTAATCACTTGGCCACAAGGATCATTGGTTATTTACATAAACTATAGACACAGATACAAAGGCTTACTAAGTATTTAA
This sequence comes from Ryuthela nishihirai, assembly GCA_038380435.1. Lineage (NCBI taxonomy): Eukaryota > Metazoa > Arthropoda > Arachnida > Araneae > Heptathelidae > Ryuthela > Ryuthela nishihirai. The sequence continues at coordinate 32,054,825 of JAWZYU010000019.1, read as the reverse complement.
TCAATATTAAGCTGTTTAAATAATAGGATGAAGTTGGGTACAGAGGGAAGAAATTCTTGAGGCGGGTGGAATCTGAACCCACGACCTCCTGATGACTTGCCACCTCAAAAGCAAGCTGGATTGCCTCAAAACAAGTCTTTATTACTTAAACAATTACTAGTGATTAACTACTTAGTAACTCAATGATGAGCTGTGGATTTATTTGTCTACAAATGCTAGGGGTCATCAATAGAACCCTTACAGCGAGAACCTTTTCAAATTGTTAAAAATTTACCATAACTGGAAATTACCTAGCTGCAATTTAACAATTTACGGAATCAATTTAGAATTTGTGACTCTTTACAAAATTCTACAGTTTAATAAAATAAATTTCACGTTTTAAGTCACACAGCATATTAGACTTTATTCAACTATTACTACTTCTTAAAGTACCTTTTTGTTGCGATCAACTCTCACAAGCGTCTGGAGGGACGAAATATTCCATTGTACTACACATGCAGACATGGATATTTTCAATTTTTGCAGTATACAGGAAAAGGGTAACCACATATTTATTAATATACAATGGACAATATATAAAATAAATAAATAAATACCCACTCAAGCAGCTGCTTGCCACAGAGGTCTGACAGGAGCCTGTCAGTTTACATGCCACAGTAGAAGATCTGAGAAGATGGAAGGACCTCAGCAGAAAAACGACACATACATCCATACCTTATCCGGGGCTCGAACCCAGGTCCACTTAGATCAGTAGCCAAGCGCGCTAACCACTCGGCCACAGGACGGCTCGGACAATATATCATCATCATCATCATCATCCTCAAGCATCCATGGGCTACGGAGGTCCAACCAGACCGTGCAATTTAGTTCTCCAAGCAAGTCTATCCTGAGCTACATCTACTGCATCTGGCCACTGCACACCAATTCTAACAAGGTCCTGTTTGACATTGTCTGCCCACCGCATCCTAGGTCTCCCCTTCTTTCTGAGGCCTTTAGGCACACTGTTCATAACCCTATTCGCCAATCTATAATTATTCATACGGGCAACATGGCCAAACCAACGGAGTCTCTCTCTGCACAATATGCTGCTTAAAGGAGGTTGCAAACTCCTTTGCCTAATCTCATCATTAGTTACAAAGTTGAACCACCTAATGCCCAAGATACTGCGTAAGCATCTGGAATCAAAAGCATCTAGTTTTCTGTTATCTTGTTTAAAAAGTGTCCAGGTTTCACTACCATAACTAACCCTAGAAAGAACCAAACTATTATACAGTCTAATTTTAGTCTTTAGGTGTATTCGCCTATTTCTCCACACTCTCCATAGATTCTTAAAAGTCCCGGCAGCAATCCCTATTCGTCTGTTAATCTCATGCCGCACATCACCATTATCTGTTACATAGCTCCCAAGATAATTAAACTGTGACACCTGCTCAAGACTGCAACCATTCAGATTAACTGAATCACAGCCTGCCTGACCAATTTTCATCATTTTAGTTTTCTCTCTGTTTATAACCAAATCTACTCTACTACCAGTCTCATCAACAGCTCGAATGAAAGAGTTCATCTCATCAACATCATTTGCCAAAAGGGCTAAATCATCAGCATAATCTAAATCAGAAATTTTTGTATCTCCAGCCCATTTAAGGCCAAAAATTTTTCCCTTGAAGTGAATTTCGCATTACGTAATCAATAACCAAATTAAAGAGAAAAGAAGACAAAATGCACCCTTGTCGAACACCAGAAGTAATGCTAAACCAATTGCTACAAGCCTTACCAACTCTCACACACGACTCAGTTTTATTATAGAGAGCTTTCATTATGTTAACTAACTTGTCAGGTATACCATATGATCTAACAATCAACCACAAATTATGACGATCAACAGAGTCGAAAGCCTTTTTGAAATCAACAAAGCTAGCAACCAAAGGTTTCTGAAACTCTAAACAATTCTCAAGAACCTGCCTAAGTGAAAATATCTGATCCACACATCCCCTACCACTTCTGAATACACATTGCTCATCACGCAATTGACTGTCAACCCGATTCTTAATTCTATTAAGCAGAATCATGGAAAGAACTTTACCTGCAATAGAGAGTAGGCTGATACCCCTATAGTTATCACAAGAACTGTGATCACCTTTTTTGAAAATAGGGATAACAATAGCTCTGGTAAAATCCTTAGGAACCATGCCTTTATCATAAAAGATGTTCAGAATTTCAGTCAACCAAGTGGTAACCGAAACATTTCCAGCTCTAAGCATTTCTGTAATAATTTCATCAACCCCTGGGGATTTATGAAGTTTAAGTTTAGAAACAGCCAAAATAACTTCAGATTTTGTTATAGGGCCAACATTAAAGCCACCAATGCATCTGTCATCATTGCAAACAATGGGAATAGAACTATCCGCATTGTTTAGAACATCACTGAAATGCTCATCCCACCTAGCCATGAGAGAATCCTCACCTTCTATAACCTTACCTTGTTTATCCTTCAATCCCTGTATACCTGTCCGTTTTCTACCACACAAAACATTAACTATCTGGTACAGCTCTCTGCTGTTGTGCTGTCTAACTGCTTCCTCGGCTTTGTCAGCGAAGCCATCAAGCCAAAGATTATTATCGGCAGCTAACTGATCTTTTACACGTTTATTAAGGTCTCTGTAATGCTTTCTATTAGGACTAGTAGGGTATTGATTAAGGATATTCCTGCAGTTCTTTCTTTCTGAAATAAGCTCAAGTGCATTATCGCTCAAATAATTCTGTCTCTTCTGCTCCTTTTTTCCTAAAAGAGTACTGTTAGTGTCCAAAAAAGCCTGTTTAAAATGATCTCATTCTTCCTCAACTTCAGTAGTAAGCCAACCATGACTGTCATAATGACTAAGTAACCTATCATGGTAACCTTTGACTATAACTGGGTCTTTCAGAGCTTCAGTATTTGAAGCAAATTTTTTAACCCTAGCACAACACTTTTTAAGTTTAAGTTGCAAGACACTTTTAACAAGATAATGGTCAGATCCAATTTCAGCTCCCCTATATGCCCTGGTATTTCTAACAGAACTAGCCCATTTGCTGTTAATTAATATATAATCAATCATATTCTTATGCAGCCCATCGGGTGAAACCCATGTGTACTTATGTATATCGCGGTGTTTGTAATAAGTGTTAGTTTTTTAAATCATCGAGTTTACTTACCTGTAGGAGACGTTGCCCATTGCCATTGTAGCTACCAATAGCAAAAGGGCCTATTACTCCTCCCCAAAGGTCAGAGTCAGTACCAACTTTGACATTGAAGTCACCAAGAACAAGGGTAATGTCTCCTTTCTTGACAGAATTCAAAATATCCTGAAGTTGTCCATAAAACCTATCCTTCTCATCCTCATCGGCATCCTCAGTGGGGACATAACAGCAGATAATATTCAGTCTTTAACGCTAGTCTGAAATTTTGCTGTAAGAAACCTTTCATTAATGCACTCATATCCTAGAAGAGCATCACTAGCGTGTCCGCTGAGAAGCAGACCCACGCCTTGGTGATGCTTATTGTCGTCCCTCCCTGAAAAGAGATATTTAAGATTATTTTTAAGAATCTGACCTTTATCTGTCCATCTGGTCTCTTGCAAGCCGAGAATATCTAAATTATAATGGTGGAATTCTAGTGTGAGGACATCAAGAGAAAAAGCTCTGTGCAGAATCCTCACATTCCAACAATTTATGGAGAGAAAACGGTTAGTGGGATGTTTAAAGAAACTAGGTTTATTGAGAGAGGGAATACCAACAATATCAAACATCCCCCTAATCGGAGACATGGGGCAAAGTCCCGTTCCCCCATGTTATAATTATAGATTGGCGAATAGGGTTATGAACAGTGTGCCTAAAGGCTTCAGAAAGAGGGGGAGACCTAGGATGCTGTGAGCAGACAATGTTAAACAATTGTTAGAATTGGTGTATAGTGGCGAGATGCAGCTTGATGTAGCTCAGGACAGACATGCTTGGAGAAGTAAATTGCACAGTCTGGTTGGACCTCCGTAACCCATGGCTGCTGAAGCCTTTAGGCACACTGTTCATAACCCTATTCGCCAATCCATGGCTGCTTGAGGAGGAGGATGATAATAAATATAGTGTTGGTAGCATTATGGTATGTCTCTCGGTTTTTGATTTTGTGGCATAATTTGCCAAGTTACTTTTCAGAACTTCTTGAAGATAGAAAACACATATCCTTTAAAAAGAAATTGTAAAGCCGCTGCAATTTCATTGTTCTATCGAATCGGAAGCGGAACAGCGCATGCGTATTAGCGATTGTATTATTTTCTACTAGGTGCATACAGCTACATACTAATCACCATGTAACCCATGGGACTCTCGCATTTTTAGTCGTTCTATTTATCTATGCTTAAAATGATACCGTATTCCACCTTTTCATTAATACAGGGTTTTCCAAATTTTATTAGCTGGGCAACGAATTTTATCAATACCTCTTTTTCGGGGTCCCAAAAATATAAATGCATATAAAAAATGTCAAAAAAGTCAAATAACGTTTCATTTTTCAATTAATTTTACAACAGTAAGTCATTTATTACGGCGCACTTTGTAGTTCTAAATAACTAAGAAGAGAAAACCTCAAAAAAGTGCGAAATATGCAGTGAGAACCGGTCGTATTTTGTCGTGTACATAATCTTGCGTCATAATAATAGGATCATGCAATTATTTGTATATTTGCTAAGGAAGTTTTTTTTTTTTTCAAGGACCGGTACTGGACCGCATTTTGGGAACGATTCACTAATAAACAATTGTGTAAAAAAACCACCAATCGATCTCCAAGATTTGATTTCAAAGCACTAAACGTTAAGAATGTACAACATAAGTTGAGCTAAATAAAACAACTACCTGCTCAACTGTTAGAGCAATTAGCGGATATCTAGTTGATCCGGTGTTCGAATCTGAATGGAGAACTGAAGAGTATTTTCACCTGTGCGTAGGATTTTTACTGCTCTGGGTCTTTCATTCTTATTCCCCAATTTAAGAAATCATACTATATATAATAAATAAAGAAAAAATTTATCCCTCAAGCAGCTGCTTGTCACCAAGGTCTGAGAGCATAATTCACCACAGAGAAGATCGGTGATGTAAGAGAGACTTCAGCAGAAAGACAATACAGAAATATCTATAACTTAGCCAGGGTTTGGAGTTGGGTTATTTTACCTCTGAGCGACACTTTTTTTAGTACACAATGGGGTAGATAGCCAGGTCACAAGGACACCGAGGGCTCAGAGAAGGCTGAGGGAGGGAATCCACTTGACAGCTGTTAGTAAACAGATGGTATGCTCCCGTCAAAGCCATCCATGTGTTCTTTAAAGTGCACAGGGTATGACTCTCCCCACACGGGATACGGCTTAACGTAACATTGGAAGGAAGGTGGCCTTACCAAGTCCATCGACCTTAGCCAGGACTCGAACCAGGTTCCTTGGATCAGTAGCCGGGAGCGCTAACCATTCGGCCACCGACAATATAAATTCAAATAACCATTTCCATTTTTTTTACCGGACTCATTTATATAATCCCTTGACACAGAATGCAACAACTACATTTTCCATTATGTTGTTTACTCTTTTATCATATGCATTTTCAATTTATTATGTTTGAATAAAGTATTATTATTATATTACTATTTTAGCCTAGAAGTTAATTAACTTTAACATAACTCTCGCATTTTTATCTAGATTAAATAAAACAGTTTACTGCGAAGATTATGAAAAGCAATTCAAAGTGGAAATTTAATGACTAAAAGGGAAAAAAGTTCTCCGCACTCCACTCAAAATTAGCCTTTTACCGTCTTTCGTTTAATGTCGACTTAAAAACCGAAGCTGAGTCAAATGAGGTCATCTGTGTGCTATGGACCACTGTGGGAGGTCAGGCTCATCACTGGAGCAACATCCGGGTAAGTAACATGCGCGATCCCTTTCCGGCGGGGGTGCTACAGGACCGCCGATTAAATGACCCCTGTTCGTTGCCACACACCGTCTGGCATCGCGATTGTATGATATAATTAAAGTCTGCCTCCCGAAGGCTTTTCAGTTGTAATGATCTGTCGCTGCTCAGGCGCTTCATGTTTTTATTACAAAGGTTTTGCCCGCGGCTAATCGAGAATTTGTTACTTATTTGCTTTCTTGTAATCGACTCGCAGTTCATTTAGGTTAAACTCTTGCAGAATTGGATATCATGTGTAATCTGCATAGTTGGGTTTATATACAGTCTGGATAGGTGGGTTTATGCACAACCTGCATATTTCAGTTCAGGTCCGGGATCTAGAAAAAAAATCTGAGGGGAGTAGCAAAAGATATGATTTCCAATGCAGTTTTTGTGGTTATGTTTGTATAATCTGTAATCTACATATTTTGATTTATGTGCAACATGCGTAGTTGGGATTATGCGAAATATTGGAATCTGTACAGTTGGACTTAACGTAAAATCTGCATAGTTGGGTTTATATGAAACCTGCACAGTTGGATTTAGCTGAAATCTGCATAGATGGGTTTACGTGAAACCTGCATAGTGGATTTATCCTCAATCTATACAGGGACCTACAGTATGAACAGCATTTTTGTGCACAAAGTGATCATGTCACAATGACTCAAAAGGCCCAGAATTGGAGAGAGAAAGGAACACTGAAGAGCTTTTAGGTGACTGAGGAAGTATCCCGTCAAGGCCATCCATCGTGTTCTTTAACATACACAGAGTATGGCTCTATTGCACACGGTGCTAGGCTTAACGTCCCACCCAACGTACGGCAACCTTTCCAAGCCCATTGGTGATGCCTTTCTCACCGAGGGCATGTTGCAGGTTAACGAAGATAAATCTCAACGTTGACACAGTTGGGACGCGAACCTGGGAGCGGAAGATTTCGAGCCTAGCACACTTCTGATTGAGCCAGCCAAAGCCCTTATCATTTTTCTGTGCTTGTGATAAAAAAAGGTTAATTGTTCCACATTGTTATGAATTTAACGGATGGAAATTGAGCGTGAGTTCAAAAATAGTAATTTGTAACAATAATTCTAAAGTAATTTATTACAAAGTTAATAAATGTATAAAGGTTTAGAATACTAAAAAAATAAATACCCCCTCAAGCAGCTGCTTGCCACAGAGGTCTGACAGGAGCCTGTCAGTTTATATGCCAAAGTAGAAGGTCTGAGAGGATGGCAGGCCCTCAGCAGCAAAACGACACCTACATCCATGCCTTACCCGGCACAACAACAGAGAGATGTACCAGATAGTTAAGGTTTTGTGTGGTAGAAAACGGACAGGTATACAGGGATTGAAGGATAAACAAGGTAAGGTTATAGAAGGTGAGGATTCTGTTATGGCTAGGTGGTTGAACATTTCAGTGATGTTCTAAACAATGTGGTTAGTTCTACTCCCATTGTTTATAATGATGATAGATTACTGGCTTTAATGTTAACCCTATAACCAAGTCTGAAGTTATTTTGGCTATTTCTAAACTTAAAGTTCATAAATCTCCAGGGATAGATGAAATCACTACGAAAAAGCTTAGAGCTGGAAATGTTTCGGTTTCCACTTGGATGACTGAAATTTTGAATATCTTTTATGATAAATTCATGGTTGCTAAGAATTTTACCAGAGCTATTATTATCCCTATTTTCAAAAAAGGTGATTGAAGTTCTTGTGATAACTATAGGGGTATCAGCCTACTCTCTGTTCCAGGTAAAGTTCTTTGCATGATTGTGCGTAATAGAATTCAGAATCTGGTTGATAGGCAATTGCGGATGAGCAATGTGGATTCAGAAGTGGTAGGGGATATGTAAGATCAGATATATTTACTCAAACAGATTCTTGAGAAATGTTTAGAGTTTCAGAAACTTTGTTGATTTCAAAAAGGCTTTCGACTCTATTGATCGTCATAATTTATGGTTGATTCTGAGATCATATGGTATACCAAACAAGTTAGTTAACATAATGAAAGCTCTCTATAATAACACTGAGTCGTGTGTGAGAGTTGGTAAGGCTTGTAGCAATTGGTTTAGCATTACTTCTGGTGTTCGACAAGGGTGCATTTTATCTCCTTTTCTCTTTAGCTTGGTTATTGATTATGTTATGCGAAATTCACTTCAAGGGAAAGATTTTGGCCTTAAATGGACTGGAGATACGAAAATTTCTGATTTAGATTATGCTGATGATTTAGCTCTTTTGGCAAAAGATGTTGATGAGATGAACTCTTTCATTCGAGCTGTTGATGAGACTGGTTGTAGAGTAGGTTTGGCTATAAACAAAGAGAAAACTGAATTGATGAAAATTGGTCAGGCAGTCTGTGATTCAGTAAATTTAAATGGTTGCAGTCTTGAGCAGGTGTCACAATTTAATTATCTTGGGAACTATGTAACAGATACTGGTGATTTACGGCATGAGATTAACAGATGAATAGGGATTGCTGCCGGGACTTTTAAGAATCTATGGAGAGTGTGGAGAAATAGGCGTATGCACCTAAAGACTAAAATTAAACTGTATAATAGTTTGGTTCTTTCTAGGGTTAGTTATGATAGTGAAACTTGGATGCTTTGTAAACAAGATAACATGAAATTTGATGCTTTGATTCTAGATGCTTAGCGGTATCTTGGGCTTTAGGTGGTTCAACTTTGTAACTAATGATGAGATTAGGCAAAGGAGTCGGCAACCTCCTTTAAGAATGTATGGAAATAGATTCCTAATGCAAACCGGACACCGAAGGTCCACGTTAAGCCGCGGCTACGTGTGAAAGAGATTTACACACTGGAGGCTTTAAAGAAATTAGTTAACGCAATTTATTTTTTAATACTTGACCATTTACAATGATTTGATTGTTAAGACCTGGTTGAGTCTTATAGGTTTTTAACAGAGGTGTATGGCAGTAGCCCCAACTTGCGTGGCAAACCACCTTTGTGACCCCTAAGCCACAGAAATTTGATCCCTTTTTCAAAAAGTCCCGCGATTTTAAATTCTGACGTCTTCACCGCACAAACTCCTCAAATTTTGATGTACATTCGCCATCATGGATTCTGACGTCAGCACCCATCCGAAGGCTCTATATAATTCTAAGTCCGCCATCTTGGATTCATCACCCATAGGAAAAATCCCCAAATATTCTAAGTCCGGCTAAATTAACTGCACTAGTGTTTATAATACATACTATATTTTTATAAAAAAAATATTGTTTTCAAGGTTGGTCTTGAATCCTCCCGTTTATCAATGCGTTTACTCAGTACGACACGGGTATTACGTAAGGGAAATCCTTAAAGGATCACAGTGAAGAAGGAATAACCGATCGTTATTGTTTTCATTCCTTATAAATTATATTTTTATTTCTTGTAAATTAGGAATATATATTTTTGTTTATAAACACCTGTGAACAATGAATAAGATTCTCTAAGCAAAATAAGCAACTTTTGCTTACGACCACAGCACTCGGATTGGCTACATGTATTTAGCACGTCCCTTTAACGCTGAAATAGCTCAATTGGGAGAGCATTAGACTGAAGATCTAAAGGTCCCTGGTTCGATCCCGGGTTTCAGCAGAACACTTATTCCTCGGTAGTATAGTGGTCAGTATCCCCGCCTGTCACGCGGGAGACCGGGGTTCGATTCCCCGCCGGGGAGTGTTTTTTAAAATATTTTTGTATGAAATCATTATGGGCACTTTTCAAACGTTTTTGAATTTTGATAAAATAATATTTTTAGCAGTCAGACTTCCTCCCTCATGTGCTTGGATTGTTTTACCTCTGAGCGGCACTTTTTGCACACCATGGGCTAAATGGCCAGGTCACAAGGACCCCGAAGGCTCAGAGAAGGTTGGGGGAGGGGACCCACTGGAACAGCTGTTGGGAGACAGATGGTAGCCTCCCGTCAAGGACATCCAGCTTTTTCTTTAATGTGCACAGGGTATGGCTCTCCCGCACACGGGGCCACGGTTTAACGTCCCACCCGACAGACGGCGAACTTTCCAAGAAAGTCTTTTTCAGACTCTCAAAAAAGTCTTATAATATCGTTTCGTTGCACTGCAAAACAAAATTCAAAATACGGAATATTTTTTTTAACGTTTGAAATTCCGTAACTTAGAAATACTCCAAAACAACCAATGATATCGAGCGGGAGCAGGTCACAAGGGCGCTTTACCTTTTACCGCGCTACAACAGGCTTTTTAAATTTAAACCCATTTAGAAAGTCCGAGAATAATTTTTCATATCTCTAAAAATATAATATGCAGGAAAAATGCGGAAAGAAATAAAAAAAAAATGTCCCTCAACTTTCCAATTTCTTTTCCTTTTTCTGAAATTGCCTCGAAACAAGATGTGAAATTTACTGGGGAGGAAGTTTGACTAGAGAATGTTAAGAGGAGAAATCGTTTGATTACAAAATTTAAAAATTTTAATGAAAATGGGATAAAAAGACACATTCTTAACTTTTTTTTCCGAAAATTTGTAATTTGGTAACTCTAGAACAGACACGTCCAAACCAAACTCATTGAAGAGCTATTAGGAATAAACAGAGCCTAAGAGTCACAGGAAAAATTCTATACTTAAAAAAAGCGAGCGCATACATTTTCAACAAGTAATGGATTAGAAGCCGTCCCGTGGCCGAGTGGTTAGCGCGCTTGGTTTCTGATCTACGGGACCTGGGTTCGAACCCCGGTAAGGCATGGATGTTCGTGTTGTTTTTCTGCTAAGGTCCTGCCATCCTCTCAGACCTTCTACTATGGCATATAAATCTGACTTTTCTGCTGAGGTCCTGCCATCCTCTCAGACCTTCTACTATGGCATATAAACTGACAGGCTCCTGTTAGACCTCTGTGGCAAGCAGCTGCTTGAGGGGGTATTTATTTTTTATTTTTTTAATGAATTAGAGAAAAATGTTCTCGATTGAAAAACAAATATATGCATTTTTAAAGAATACTATGAACTGGTAAAAAATGGTTTAATTATCCACCTAAAAATGTTTGGTAATAAAATTAGAAACAATGAGGTAGATTTAGTATATTGATGACTTCTTTTTGCGAGCCGCAAATTCTTTTACAATGAGCGACGTATGGCTCCACGTGGGCCTGCTAAAGAACATATCCGAAACTAAAAACGATACTTAATCTAGGTAGAAGTAGGACAACGAAGGTTTTTGAAGGAAATTTTCGGATTTCCAAATTAATTATTTATATGGAAATCGAATCTGAAAACGAGCTTTTTCTTTAATTTTTATTCCCGAACTTAAAATTTTGTAATTCAAAAATTTATAAAATCTCTAAATGACATTGTGGGTGAAAAGGAGGTTAAACGAAAATTTTTCGATTGTCAGTTTTTACTCCTTTATTAAAACAATGGTCTGAAAATGAATTTATGATTTTTTTAAGTATTGGGTTGTTTTTACCTCTGAGCCTTACATTTTTGCATACAATAGGCTAAATGGCCAGGTCACAAGGACCCCGAAGGCTCAGAGAAAGTTGGGGAAGAGGACCTACTGGAAGACAGATGGTAGCCTCCCGTCAAGGCCATCCAGCGTGTTATTTAACGTGCACAGGGTATGGCTCCCGCACGCAGCCATGACTTAACTTCGCATCTGACGGACGGCGACCTTTTTAGCCTATCGGTGTCCCATGCTGACGTGGACAGGGCGGAGAGTTTTGCGGAGATAAATCTCAACGCTGATCCAGCTGGAACTCGAACCTGATAACTGCAGATTACGGCTGGCGCGCTACCGACTGAGCATCCCTGTCCCTTTTTAAGTATAAAGGCTTTTTACCGCAAGAAATTGAACAGCCTAAAATAAGTAATGCCGACGTTTTCTGGTGCAAGCGTTAACGAAAATTTTGGTGCTTTGTTTTCATCTCATTCTAGACAATGTTAAGAGAGAGTGTAATGAGATAAAAAGCTGTTAGCGAAGATAAATTTTTGATCACTAATATCTCACAGATTTTTGTCCCTGAAATTCATGCACTTCATTACAATGAAAGGGAATATTTTAAGCTTCATAAATTGCTTTGAAAAGTCCCCTTATCTTTCAACAACTAAATAATTATGATCAACGGTGCAATATCTTAAAAAAGAGATTTTTTATGGTGGATTATGTTATCTTTCTGCATTTATTTGTAATCATGTTTCGGGTTCTGCTAATTTTAGGAAGACGGCTTCAAATCTGATCTTTTCGGAGACCAATTGTACATTAAGGTCATTTATTCTTACATCAATTCAAAAATGTTGATATAAATTTATAATTTATGAATGAAAATAGAAATTTATACAAATTGTGAATAATTTTATTTAACAATAGATAACGAATTATACAGAAAATGTTTTCATTTAACATTAGTAATGATGTTAAGCACAAATCATTCCACGAGAAATAAAATGAGATGCAAAAGAATAACTAGAAGAATAACACATTGCCTCTGACGAATATTAGATGTTCGTTTTCAAAGAGAAGGAAGTTTTCATTTTACACATTTAATTCCTTCTAATAGGGAAAATTCGAACTGATGGATGGTTCAGAAAATGCACAGAGCAATTTTTTTAATACATAAATAAAAAAAAATAAATACCCCCTCAAGCAGCTGCTTGCCACAGAGGTCTGACAGGAGCCTGTCAGTTTATATACATAGAGAACACAAAAAGAATTTCTCATTTTTCTTGGATATAAGAGGGTAAATCATTGTTATCAAAAGTGTAATCTTTTTGAACCATGAAACGTTAGACCAAATTTTGAATCTTTATCATAAATAGATCGTTTGCAATGTACATTTGAAGTTTTTGCATTTTCAACGTTTCCCACCGTTAGAGGGCGCCATGGAAGTTTCGATTTTTCGCCTTAACATCATTTAGCCATCCCATGGCCAAGTGGTTAGCACGCTTGGCTTACCGATCCCCGGGTAAGGCACGGATGTTTGTGCTGTTTTCTGCTGAGGTTCCGCCATCCTCACAGACCTTCTACTCTGGCGAATTAAACTGAAATGCTCCTGTCAGACCTCTGTGGCAAGCAGCTGCTTGAAAGGATATTTATTTTATTTATTATTAACATCCTCTAATAGTGGAAATTCGAGTTAATATACGATAGTACTATTTTATTACTATTTACATAGCAAAAAAACGTACTTTTCATTTATCTCTTGAAACAAAAAAAGTTAACCTCCGGGCAAATCATTATTGCCAATGCAAATATGCTCTTTATTAATACTACGATTTCAAATTTCTACCCTAAATAGATTGTTGGGAGTATTCGTTAATTTTTTTGCAATATTCCAATCTCCATTAAAGCCATTGGTGGATTCGGAAAATGCGAATCATAATTATATGTACATATATGAAACAAATTATCCTTCATAAAGAAAATAATATGTCACTAATTCAACAACACAAAAGTGCAAAAAAACGACTTATATATGCTTATTAACTAGATTTTATTCGTTGTCACTTTCTGATAATAAATGCACACAAACTTTTAAAAAACAAATTTTTTTCCGATTTAAGTTACACGAAACTTCAGTTAGAATTTTACACATGAAAATAAATTTAGAAAATAACTCAGCTTTTTCTACTTCTAGATTGTCAATACTTACCCAATCCAAAAGGAATTTTTAATTTATCTCTAAAACAAGGAAGTTGAATATGTATTATTTCTAAATAATAAACTCGATTTGGAAAACGTTGGGTTGAAGATCTAAAACTTCCTGTTTCAGACTCGGAATGAGCTTAGGAATGAGATCCTGGAGTATTGACTAAAGTCACCGGACACCATGTGAACTGTATTGCCTCCTAACCTCGCCAAAATACTGCGGAAGCTCCCGAAGAATAAGTTCGTTTTATCTGAACGCGTATAAATACTTAATTCAGTGGCAGATGAGAATGCCTATAAACCTAAGCCAAAGATGAAGTTGCTTAATGACTAGTGTGTTCAAGAATGAATATCAAAAACTCAAGGGAATAGTTGTAAAGAAACCAGAAGCTTTTTCAACTTCTAGATTCACAGAAAAAGCGTAGGTCGTAGGGGGAGTATATAAAAAAAAAGATCTTAATTATTGTATTTTTTTTTTTTCAGTTTTTGCTTAGTACAGTTTTATCTCTGATCGTTCAGCTAGACATTCATTTTCGATTTCCTTCATTCACATTGGTCTCGTTTCGTTTATCTAGGCTTCAATCCAAGGACGTAAAACTATTCAGTCAGGCCGAGATATTTGGAAAATAAAAAATAAAATAAATAAATAAGGAGGAAAGGGAGGATTCACGGAAAACTCAATCAACCCAGAAAAAAAAAAAGGGTCGGGGAGGGCAACAACCGGATTTTCATTGCAGTAAAGCATCCCCCCCCCCGTTTTATTGGTTTTTAAAATATTTCTTGAAAAATGCAGAAAATATACACCCAATTCTGTTTTTACACGGATTTTTTTACACGATTTTGATTTAACACGGTTTAGAAAAAAAATCCAGTCCTCTTTTTATGCGATCTATTTTGATCTAGCACGGTTCAAACCGCGCCTTTTTACAAATCTCCATTTGAATTTAATTCTGAAAAATATTCCTATTCAAGAAAAAATTCCTAGAATTTACATTTATAATAAAGATGCTGCTTTTATGGTCACATTTTTTGAAGTAATTTTAACTTTCAAAATGTACTATAGATACACATTTTGTGCACTAAAATCTCTAAAATAAAAACTACACTGAAATAACTACACAAGCGTTTTCTGTTTTATTCTCTATTTTATGAAAACATTGAACAAAAAAAAAAACTTCAAACTTCATTCGGAATAAAGTGGCAACATTGAGTTCCGGGAATTCCCCTTAATTTTATCTTCAATACATATGCTAGTCTTGGTCTCATTTCGTGTTTAAAGTTAGAAGTGTTTAGATGTTTAAGAAATCGGAAAAAAATTGTTTTTTAAAGTTTTGTGTGCATCTATTATCAGAAAGTGACAACGAATATAATCTAGTTAATAATCATATATAAGTCATTTTTTTGCACTTTTGTGCAAAAAAAATGAACATTATATATGATTAAAAATATACAGCTCCATAGATTGAAAACATACAGCTCCATTTAAAAAGCATTTTTGTGTATAACAGATATGATGATTTGTACAATAATGAAAGTAAACTTCAGAGTTTTAACTCCTCAGTTCTTATATTTGTATTTTAACTAAGGGAATGCAATAGAAACAGAAACATTTCACAGTTTTATGTAGTAATTTATTCTTTATAAGTAAAATGGCCAAAAAAACATTCCACATTTCTTAAGATACATATATTAGGTATTTAAAAATTATAAATGTATATATCATGAATGGAAAATACTTATTTTGAAAATCAATTCAGAATCTGTTCTACAAATCACTTTTCATTGGTAATGCCCAGTTTTTTCCACATAAGAACTGCATATATATTTGCAGTTCAATTTCAAAAAGAACATTGACATAACCTTAATTTCCAAGTTCAACAAAAAAAAGAAATGGTAGAATTAGATTGTATGGATTATATATATAGCTGTCAGTAGGCAAATATTTAAACTATTAAGATTCCAAAAAATAAAGCAGCTTGAAAGAATTGCATCATTGGAAAAAAAAAGTCATACATTTAATACTATATCCAATTTAAAAGACCTTGCTCCTTACTCCGAAATTAATTACAATAAGCAAAATTCTCTATCATTAAGCAATCAAATTTTTAAATTTATCCTTCAAGCTATTTGCATGTTAATATTTTTTTATGAGAAAATTCAGGAGCTTTTCGGAACAAGGACTTCCTGAAGATGGAGCACTCTCCTTGCTCCGAAAAGTTTCCATTTTTTTCTCCAAAATATTTTAACATTCTGTCACAAACAGCAATTTCAGAACAATTTCCAATAAATTCTTTTAATGTAAACTCACCCTTTTTAGTTGAATGTAGCTTGATCAAAATAATAAGTTTAAGTTTCTTTTCAGATTCTAAGATTTGAGTCACTGATACATTATAGTTTACACCACTCATTTGCTGATAGCAACTGAATCTATTCTCTAAGTTATCAGTTTGAAATTTTCCTAAAAGTATATATTTAGGTTTGAAAACTGTAAATATATATGAACATAATTTTAGCAATGTTTCTGTGGTGTGTCTTCTTGTGGTGTGCAAAAAATGTTTCTTGTGTTAATTTTCCAAACTGCTTAGAAGTAGAAAAACCGGGAATTACAATGGCTTTCCACTTATCCAACCATGAGGAAAATTTTTTAAGGTACTTCAAGTCATTGTCATGGTCATTTCTTATGGGATCACAGAATGTGTCAAGAAGATTTTTTCCTTTGTAAGGATGTTTAACATTTTATATCTATAAGCCCAAATATCAATATTTTTCTTTTAGAGTAAAATACACATATAATTGTAGTCATGTGAAATTACAGTTAATATATCAAATTCCAGTAATCTTAATATGTGAAAGCAGAATTGTGTATCTTGAATAGATGAGGAATTTAGACTCCATATCAGTTAAGTTTTACTTTCTAATTTTAATATTTATCATTTCTAAGGCCATGTGGTAGAGAAATAAATATTTTGAATGCAAGATATATATATATGTAGGGTTTGTGGAATATTTCAATTTTTGCCATATAGGGGTATTTATTAATTTATGGTTGAAATTCAAAAACCATACTTCCAGATGAAGCATGAACTTGTATGGATACTTCAAAACAAACATATTTAATATGTATCATATACATTTGCAATATTACTTCTGGGATTGGTTATACTTTTTTTGTATATCAAAAATAGGTTTAAGTATATATTTTTATGTACCACCATAGCATTAAATTCTATAATGCTATGATGGTATGATAGCTAATACAGAATTCTCAGTATATCATAAGTCACTTTCTTCAATAGCACCAATATAGCACTGATCATATTGGTTTGCTTATTATAAACTTATTTGATAAAAATTCGTATCTGATTCATATTATAAACTTATCTGATAAAAACAAACCTTATGTAAGTAAAGTCACACATACATATCTGTTGTGTAATTATTATGCAATACATAAAATCAAACATAACCTAAACCAAATAACTAATAAGTAGAAATCTTCAAATTCTCGAAACAAACATATTTCACAAATAATTAAAGAATACATATTTATATACACACATAGCAAAATATTCAATAAACATAAACAATTTCCTTATGTATACATGAGACTTGATTTACTGACGAATACTGTATTTTATAATATAGCATTTATACTGGTTTTGAATGAAATTTTAAATATTTATGATCCTTACAGCTGTTTTCTACAGCCGTTCTCACTACTTCACTTTCATTTATTAATCAGTAAATATAATTTAATGGTTCATGGTTTAAAAATTTAAATTTACCGCTCATCCTTAAAATTAGGCCAAACTTCAAGTGTGGTAGCAGCTAATCGAAAACACAGCAAAAGTATTACAATGAATTATATTATTAGCGAAAACTAAGATATAATAGACTCAAATAATAACTATAACTTACCTTTGAATAATATAATCCTTTTAGGTTGAATAATATTATTGTGTTTATCAGATCTTATACGACATAATTATTACAGTATACAGATAGCTCTGAAGTAGCACTCGATACGTGACGTCACAACTAGACTTTGACGAAATGTTCGGGCCTGGTAGGTATAAAGACGTCCATGGGTTGAACATGGACTTTGTCCTGGAGAGCTCCTGCCCTCAGGAACAAACACTACATTTCCGATGCGCGCCTGTCGATGGTCCTGTTTTATCTAACCATTCATATCCTAAAGCGAGAAAATCGCATAGGATAAATTCTTCAAATAACTGATTGACTAATACACTATTTTCGTGCAACTAGTGAATGCTAAGACAATATATACTGTACTTTAACACCGTCAAGTTTTGTGTGAAAGGGATGTTTACTGATAGTAAGTTCAAATCCAGAAATTCCTATGCAAATACAAATCACATTCTAAGTGTAAATCATACTTTTAAAAATTATTGAGTTTTTACATCTGAATGACACATATATATAATCAAAATCATAGGCTTTGCGATGAACTTTGACATATTGGTTAGGGCCACTGGTCCAGCAGGGAGAACATTATGTTTTAGCTCTGACTGAGTTTAGTTGTGAGTAGTGACTTTGGGTTTAGTAGGGCATGTATTAGAAGACGTGCAAAAGTTAGGAGTAGCTTTCTTCTCTATCGCAAATGAAAAAACTTAATGATCGATTAGTAATAAATATTCGTAAGACAGATGCTGTTCCGATGAATAGATCAAAACTTTTGAAATAAATATTGAAGTAATTTCTCAGTGATCCATTCATGTGAATGAGGAGAGACAATGTTTATACAGAGTCTGTACAAACCTTCATGTGCGGGTACTGTATTTCGAAAATTATCGTCTACAAGCGGATAAAGTCTGCGATTCAGAGCAGATGAATTTTATTTCAAAGTTAGGAAATGAATTATATACGTCTGAGTGTAATGATTTTAAACTCTTTCCGTTGATGCTTTTTCATTAAAAATGTTAACCAACTCAAATTTTCTGTCCAAGTACCCCGTATATTTCGATGTAACTGTACCAGATAATCGTCGTTATTGCAGTCCATCAACTTTATAAAAAAATATCACATTGAAATTGTTCTAGGTGAGAGGTTAGGCAGATAAGTGTTTGCGAAGTTCCTGTAGGAAACTCCTCCAGTAAGCGACGTGATTCACTGTCGTAAGCGTTTCATCCGTCTTAAAATATCTCAGATCTTCGTTCGACATGACTCCATAAAAGAATTATTATAAAGTTACTTTTCTTGAATCGATTTAAAGGATTTTGCATTTCACTAGTATTTACTCAGGGTATGATGATAGGTAACATTTCCCTTGTGTCTGTGCAGAAGCTGTGATCCTCTTGCTAACTATTGTATTTTCTCTCCTCTGTGTGAATTTTTTCTTACAAACTACTTGAGTCTGATTAGGAAAATTGTACGATCCATAAGAGAAATCTATCGCAAGAAAATAGCATAAAGAATTTTGATATCTCATGTTAAATGTATTTTTTTGTGGATTAAGAAGCGCTTCTCTTACAGCCTTTGAAAGTTAGCGATTTTTTTTACAATTTGTTTCGATATAAATTTTTAACTCGTGATTAACAGCGAGTTGCAGATTAGTAAGATGAGAATATTTGGGTTTTACAAGAGGAGCGATTTCTGCTCTCCGTGCAAAAGGCCATGAAACAGATATTCAAATATTCTAAAAAATGCATCATTTTGGTCCCTGTCTACTTGCTATTCTTTTTCCATAATTGTTATATCATTTATTTCGTCACATAGCCTACTCTATTTCGTATACTATTTATTTTCTCCCCCTCTAAGTAAGTGAGTATGTAAGTCAGTAAGTAATTTAGTGAGTGATAATTCCGTTTTCGAAGTCAGTATGTGTTTTCTGAGCGAGTAAGAAAGTAAGTCAGTAAGTGTATTAGTAAGTCGGTAAGTGTGTAAGGCAGTAAGAATGTGAATAAATAATTCAGTAAGAGTGTGAGTAAATAATTCAGTAAGTGTTTAGTGAATAAGCAAAAAAATGTTTCAGTTAGTCAGTCAGTAAATAATTTAATGAATGATAATTTCGTTTTCGAAGTAAGTTTTTTGCTGGGCGAGTGAGGAAGTAAGTAAGGAAGTGAGTGAATAAGGCAGTAGGTGATTTAGTGACTGATAATTATTCCGTTTTCGAAGTGTGTAAGTATTTTATTGAGTGAGTGAGGAAAGAAGTAAGAAAGTAAGTAAGTGTGTGAGTAAGTAATTCAGTAAATAATGTGTAATTCAGTATAAGTGTCAGTAAATTATTCAATAAGTGTATGAGTAAGTAAGTCAGTATATGTGCCAGTAAGAGTGTAAGTAAATAAGTCGGTAAGTGTGTGCATGTATATGTGTAAATAATTCAATAAATGTGTGGTTTAGTGAGTAAGTAAGAAAGAAAGGAAGTCAGTGAGTCAGTCAGGTGTAAGTAAATAGGTAAGAGTGTGAGTAAGGTGGCAAATGAGTAAGAAAGAGTGTAATAAATTAATAAGTGTGAAAGTCAGTAAGCAAGTTTGTAAATAAGAAAGTGAGATAGTCAGTATAGTGATTTAGTACTGTCAGGGTCTACATAAATAGGTACGAGTGTGAGTAAGGTGATAAGTGAGTAAGAAAGCGTGTAAAGAGTGTGGAAATCAGTAAGAAAGTGCGTAAAGAAGTAAGTAAATAAGAAAGTGAATGAAGAAGGCAGTATGTGATTTAGTGAGTAAGGCAGTCAGTAAGCGATTTAGAATGTAAGTGAGTGAGTAAGTCAGTGTTTTACAGAGCATGAATGAGGTAGTCTGTCAATAAGTAAGACGTATCCCGGGTTCGGTGTATATGACACGATTATGTAAACCTTTTTACTCCAAAGAAAAATCTCATGGTGTTGAATAGGAGCCTAAAATGTGTTCGGCTTATAGTTTTATTAGTGTAATAAAGTATTTACAATATTTATTAGAATTTTTCTGAAATTCAAGAAGTACGACTCGTAGTGCAAAATAATGTTTACCGATATAAAACATTTATTTCTCCAGGGGCTGTAGCCTAATAAGGTATTATAAACACATATGAACGAGAGACAGTGAAGAAAAAATAATGTCCGCACATTTGCGAAACACTAGCGAGTTAAAGAATTAATCATTAAAATCAATGTAATGAATTAAGACCGTAATTATTCCAGCGTATCGAAGGAAAAAAGTTTTATAATATTAAGGGTCATTTTATTAAGTTATTCAGAGAGGTAAAAAACTTCTAGGGTTGTATACTATCTTTAAGAATCAAAGTCTAATATCATCCTTAGCGTCATTGCTAAACGCATTGACTCATCAACGTGTGAATCTTCTTCTCCACCAACATAGGATATTTTGATCTCTTATCTTTAAGGATTCAATGTCCAGTATCACCCTTCATGTCATGGATAAGAGCTGACTCCTCAACCTGTAAATCATCCTTCAAATCATGGATAAACTCGCTGAATCATCAACGTGTGAATCATCCTCTCCGGAAGCATATAAGGACCTTTGATCTCTATCTCCAATATCACCCTCCGTTCATCCGAAACGAATTGACAATATATATATATATTAAAAAAATAGTTTAATGGCTCAGAATATTAAAATGCAAAATTCAAATAAAAAATACATTGTACAAAATTTGTCAAAGGGAAAAAATAAGTGTAAAAATTATGACGTTTTAAAAAATTTTAAATGAAATGAAGTAAAAGCTTTCAAACGCATGTAAATTTTAAAAACGTATAAAATTTGAAAATTCTTTGAGAAATTTGAGAAACAAAATTCTTTGAGAAACGTGAAATATTTTAAACCATAAAAAATTATTGTGTAGTACAAAATATTTTAAAATGAAAATAAAAAAGAAAACCTTTAAAAAGTAAAATTTAAAAAATTCGCGTATCTAGTACAAATTTTTTAAAAGTGGAAAAACGTAAAATTAAAAAGAATATATTATGTAGTGAAAAAATATTTAAAAAATGGAAAAAATGATAAAAGTAAAAGTTTTTAAATTTACAACCGAAAAAAATTATTATGTAGTACAAGATTTTTAAAATTGTAAAAAAATTCTTTAAAAACCAAGAGACTGAAAATGCATATATAATTTTTTAGAACTCCCAAATGCTTTTTTGCTAAAATGGTAAAGAAACTGTGTCTCCAACCTGAACCTTCGTGTCACGTCGTCCTCAACCTTCGTGTTCATCTTTTCCGTCCGTCAGTAAAACGTGGTCCGCAGGAGGGTGAGTTGACGTACTTATAAATTTATTTCTAAGTGCCATTTACAAGGAATGAAAAAATTAATTCCCAAGTTAAATGTGGTTTACAAGGAATAATAAAATTAATTCCCAATGTGGTTTACAAGAAATAAAAAAATTAATTTATAAACAAAAAATTCCTAATTTACAAGAAAAAAAATAATTTATAAGGAATAATAAAAATAATGATCGCTTATTCCTTCTTCACTAAGATCCTTTAATGACCGCCCTCATGTAATATCATGGCGTAATGGATAAACGCGTTGATAAACGGCAGGGTTCGAGACCAGCCGTGGAAAACAAGTTTTTTTTTAAATAAAAATATGGTATGTATTACAAATACTAGTGCACTTAATTTAGTCGGATTTAAAATATTTCGGAATTTTCCTCTATGGATGATGAATCTAAAATGGCGGACTTAGAATTATATGGGGCCTTCAGATGGGTGATGACGTCAGAATCCAAGATGGCGAATGTACTGTGATGAACTCGCTCTGGACGTGATGGGCTACACCCAGACTTGTCAAGTGATGTATAAAAATATGTCTAACAATTGATGCACAAGAGTTGTATAGGGATGACACAGTTTATTTACACTTATATTCAGTCACGTGCTGGGGATGCTCTCGACTCCATAGGCCTTTGCTGCTGCAAACAATTACCCAATGAGGTGGAGAACCGCACACTTTGCAGGTTCTCGCTTTACCGACCTCAAACTTGGTGAAAGGATAATCAACCTTTGCCTACAATGTGGTTCACATAGAAAGAACTGTATCAGATTCCAAGAATCGAACCCTCTCTTCATGGGCTTTTTTGAGTAAGAACAGCGTCCCTTGACGAGTGTCCAGATGACCTTCCTGCTTGACAGCTGCGCCCATATTTGTTTGTTCCTTATTGACTGGCTCACCTTTAGAGCTCACACTCGTGCCCCATGCTCGTTGGAAAAGGTTATAAAAGGCTTCTCGGCCACGTCAACCCTCGCAGGCAACCAGCTCAGACCCGAAAACAACATCCTATGAGTCACATCCCCACAATAGCACTTCCAAGAACAGCTTTAATACATAAAAATATTTACAATAACAATAATACAATAAAATGCAACAATAAATAAAAATAAATAAATTAGAGGGACATGATATATATGCCAAAATTTGAAGAGTTTGTGCAGTGAAGACGTCAGAATTTAAAATGGCGGAGGAATGCCAAAATCGCGGGACTTTTTGAAAAGGGAGCATGGAGGATCAAGGGTCAACTTTCCGCTGCTCAGGAGTCAAAGGTCGTTTGCCGCGCAAGTGGAGGGACTACTACTTACGGCAGTAGTGCAATTGAAGGTTGTCTGTGGTCAGTTTAGTAGCCTGGCAGCTACCGACTGAGCCAACCCCACACCAAGACTTCCACCTGTCTCCTAACAGCAGTCCAGTGCCGTCAAATAATTCATTTTGTCGGCACTGGAGTCCATTTGCCGGGCAATAAGGAACAAAAAGTTTTAAGCACAACTGTCGTCCCTTCTCCTGACAAATTTTGGACTTTTGGGTTCAATGTGACTTGGCTATTTATCGCATTGCGTGTATGAAAGTGTCGCTTAGAGGTAAAACAACGCAAACTAACATAATAACTCTTCAGCAGCACCTTTTCAAAGCAAAGTAAGTTATATGCAAAACAAATGTGCAATATTTCCTTTGCATATAGCTTACTTTGCTTTGAAAATTTTCTATCAAAACAGAAAGATTATTTGCGAAGATTATTTCGAAAATGAATATGCATAAAAGGAGCAAAAGAATGGCGCAGCAGAAAGAAAGAAAAATTTGCTATCTTATACTCCAGTATTATAATTAATGAAACTGAGTAGAAATAATAGATTTAGATTGCATAAAAGTATCAACTTTTAATCAATGCCTTTGAAAGGCGATCGGTACCCAAGATACAATTGGGAATGAGGAACGGGCAAAAGTTTCAACTCCATAGCTGCAGAAGCTGCTCCACCCAAGGGTAGATGGATACGTCTGAAAATCAGCAGAGGATTGTTCAAAGTTTTTTATTGTAAAAAAGGATGACATGATGCCTAGTTGCAGAAAAAAATTTCGGGAGAAAAAAAACAGTGCATATCATCAATGTATAGTGTGATCCCCATTTGTGAAATATACGGAGCTACATGTTGCATTATAGGGTTGGGTTGTTTTACCGTTGTGCGCATAATGGCTAAACTGTCAGATTAGGAGGACACCAAAGACTCAAAGGTGCTTGGGAAAAGGATACTTTGAACAGTGTTCAGAAAACAATTGTAAATCTTCCGTCAAGAACTTCAGAACTATAAGTTCATTGATTCTCAAAAAGTTTAAGTGTGAAATACTTTTTCTGTTTATTTCTTACATAATAACACTATGCCTAAAATAACTGTCCAATATACCAGTTAAACATTTTGAACGTTCATGAAAATTTCGGGGGAGGGAGGAGAAAGTTTTTGTTTCTGCGATCATCAATCCAATCGACGAATTCATCCCTAGGGGCCAATGTAACACTGACATCAACATTAGGACATAATATAATTTCAGGACATAAGAAACGATGTGTAATTTTCTGACCCAAACAGCCAAATGATTTTTAAATCATTTTATTAGCAGATATTACATTATCAAGCTTTTCTCTACAAGTGTTAGGCGAAAGATTTTAACAGGCTTTTTCCAAGTTTTTTTCCCATTATTTTTTTATTTTCAGCAAAGAAAATGTACTGTGCTTGTAATTTTTAAACTTCACATTGTTAATATTAATAACAAATATTGAATCTTTTTTCAAAACTGAAAAGTGTGAATTTAAAAAAATAATTTATAGCATAGTATTTAATAATTTACGAGTTTGCCAAAAAAAACTCGAGATATTGTACTTGAATATAGCCGTGAACATCATCGTCTTTATAATAGTCATCAATAGCAAAGACAAAAAAAAATCACAATTCTAGAATTAGCTTAATGAGCTTGAATATGATCAGCTCATTTATGGACCGTTATAAAGTAAAAAACCTTGAAAAGTGTCTGAGCTTCTGGAAAAAAATATTTGAAAATTTTTACCTTTTACAGTAAAAAAGCAGAAAATTGCAACACCATCGTGAATAGTGTATCTGGTTATCACGCTAATAAACCTACTTTAAATTACGATGTTAATGCCTTTTATTTGCCTTCCATCTAAAGGAATACGATTACATTCCTTTAGAGCAGACTTTGATGAAACTTTTGAATTGTGTATTAAAGTTACACACCCGAAATTATAGTTTTAATATGCAATTAACTATACAAAAATTTCAATGCTTCTTATTAAGCTATATTTTTAAACATATTTGTCAACTCTTTTCATTTAAACCTTTTTCTAAAAAAAATGAATACTTGAAACTCACCATAAAGAAGCTGAGGCATAAAAAAATTGTGAATGAGCATGAAAATTTAATCAGTATTAAAGATTCCAAAACGCGTTTTAAGCTACTTTTAAAAAACAAATTTTTAAGACCTCTTTAAAAAATGACATCATCGGAAAGGATTTAAAATATATAATGTTTTACACTTGGGCTAGTTTCAACTGTGTATTTTCTTTCAAAAATGTTTTCAAAAAGCAAAAAAAAAAGGAATATTGGACTCTCGTGCATACTTAAAAAATAGCATTCATATAAAATTAAAAACTAATGAAAAAGATTTAACTATTTTTGAAACAAAAAAATTTTGATTTAGTAGACTATGAATTTTTGCTACATAAATTGTCTAATTTTGGTATATGTGATATATGTATATTATCATTAGCTCTCATCACACTTGAAAAATAAGAAACAAATAGTCAAATTAAATTATATGATTAGAGATGCCAACTTTGTTAATTCTGGTGTACCACAAGGTTCCCGTTTAAGGCCAATTCTCTTAAGGCGAAATCTTTTAATTGTTTTCTAAATCATATTTTGCAGGGAAATTTTTATGGTGATATTATTAAATTTGAAGATGTCATTACCCTTTTATACATTATTGCGAATGCAATGCACAAATAATGCAATATAGAGAGACATGCATTTACTATATTATTGGTTAAATAAAAATAAATTGCTTTTAAATATAAGAAGACAAAATTTAATAATATTTCAATTACAAATATATTAACTGGTTTTATACTAATAGATATCATTCATGTGTTTGTAATATGTTGAAGGATTGTCTGCAATCGTTGATTAAAATTATTTCTGAAATTAGATATATGTGAAGAACTGCAGGAATGCCCTTAATCAATACCCTACTAGTCCTAATAGAAAGCACTACAGAGAACTTAATAAACGTGAAAAGGATCAGTTAGCTGCTGATAAGAATCTTTGGCTTGATGGCTTGGTTGACAAAGCCGAGGAAGCAGTTAGACAGCACAACAGCACAGAGCTGTCAGATAGTTAATATTTTGTGTGGTAGAAAACGAACAGGTGTTCAGGGATTGAAGGATAAACAAGGTAAGGATTCTGTCATGGCTAGGTGGGCTGAGCATATCAGTGATGTTCTAAACAATGTAGTTAGTTCTACTCCCATTGTTTGCAATGATGGTAGATGCATTGGTGGCTTTAATGTTGGTCCTATAACACAGTCTGAGGTTATTTTGACAATTTCTAAACTTAAACTTCATAAATCCCCAGGGGTAGATGAAATTACTACTGAAATGCTTAGAGCTGGGAATGTTTCGTTACCACTTGGATGACTGAAATTCTGAATATCTTTTATGATAAAGGCATGGTTCCTAAGGATTTTACCAGAGCTATTGTTATCCCTATTTTCAAAAAAGTGATCGCAGTTCTTGTGATAACTATAGGGGTATCAGCTTACTCTCTGTTCCAGGTAAAGTTCTTTCCATGATTGTGCTTAATAGAATTAAGAATCTGGTTGACAGTCAATTGCGTGATAAGCAATGTGGATTCAGAAGTGGTAGGGGATGTGTGGATCAGATATTTTCACTTAGGTAGATTCTTGAGAAATGTTTAGAGTTTCAGAAACCTTTTGTGGCTCTAGGTTTGTTGATTTCAAAAAGGCTTTCGACTCTGTTGATCGTCATAATTTGTGGTTGATTGTGAGATCATATGGTATACTAGACAAGTTAGTTAACATAATGAAAGCTCTCTATAATAACACTGAGTCGTGTGTGAGAGTTGGTAAGGCTTGTAGCAATTGGTTTAGCATTACTTCTGGTGTTCGACAAGGGTGCATTTTGTCTCCTTTTCTCTTTAGCTTGGTTATTGATTATGTTATGCGAAATTCACTTCAAGGGAAAGATTTTGGCCTTAAATGGACTGGAGATAGGAAAATTTCTGATTTAGACTATGCTGATGATTTAGCCCTTTTGGCAAATGATGTTGATGAGATGAACTCTTTCATTTGAGCTGTTGATGAGATGAACTCTTTCATTTGAGCTGTTGATGAGACTGGTAGTAGAGTAGGTTTGGTTATAAACAGAGAGAAAACTAAAGTGATGAAAATTGGTCAGACAGGCTCTGATTCAGTTAATCTGAATGGTTGCAGTCTTGAGTAGGTGTCACATTTAATTACCTCGGGAGCTATGTAACATATGCTGGTGATATGCGGCATGAGGTTAACGAATGAATAGGGATTGCTGCCGGGACTTTTAAGAATCTATGGAGAGTGTGGAGAAATAGGCGTATACACCTAAAGACTAAAAATAGACTGTATAATAGTTTGGTCCTTTCTAGGATTAGTTATGGTAGTGAAACTTGGACACTTTGTAAACAAGATAACAGGAAACTAGATGCTTTTGATTCTAGATGCTTACGCAGCATCTTGGGCATTTGGTGGTTCAACGTGGTTCAAATAATGATGAGGTTAGGCAAAGGAGTTTGCAACCTCCTTTAAGCAGCATATTGTGCAGAGAGAGATTCCGTTGGTTTGGCCATGTTACCGTATAGATAATTATAGATTGGCGAATAGGGTTATGAATAGTGTGCCTAAAGGCCTCAGAAAGAGGGGGAGACCTAGGGGTGGTGGGCAGACAATGCAAACAAGACCTTATTAGAATTGGTGGGTAATAGCCAAATGCAGTAGATGTAGCTCAGGACAGACTTGCTTGGAGAACTAAATTGCACAGTCTGGTTGGACCTCTGTAGCCCTTGGCTGCTTGAGGATGATGATGATGATGACGATGAGATAAACTATCGTCGAATAAACGTAATGAGAATGCTGCTAATACACTGGTTTCCATAAATTAAGGAAAATCCCTATGTTAAGTCAATGGGAAGCTAATTTCAAAGGTCTATAACTTCTAAAATAACTTCTTTTGATTTGAAAAATGTGATTGCAGATAAAGATCTCAATCAAATAAATCAATATCTCGATTTTCAACAATATTCTTTCAGTATTTAATGAGTTATGAAAGTTTGAATATTTAGCGATAACAATGCCAGTCACAAAAATTGACTTCAGAAGTTAATTAAAACTTAGTAATAAATATTGTATCAATTGTGTTTAATAAAATTGGTTGTATTTTAGAACTTAGTGTAAAAAATTCTTCACTATTCTTCAGTTTTGTATAAGTTTCTTAAGACTGGTATTGCAGTTTTAAATATTCAAACTTTCATAACTCATTAAATACTGAACAAATATTGTTGAAAATCAAGGTATTGATTTATTTGATTGAGATCTTTATCTGTAATCACATTTTTCAAAACAAAAAAAATATTATTTTAGAAGTTATAGAGCTTTGGCGTTAGCTTCCCATTGACTTAGCATAGGGATTTTTCTTAATTTTTGGGGACCAATGAATTTAAAATACGAGGTAAACAATATTTTTATAAGACATATTTCAATATTATACTTTATTGCAATTTTATTTTCCATGTGTTCAAACTTATATAGAGTATTCTTTATCAGTTGAGGGAGGAGTTAGTGAAAAATCAACTATATAAACTAGCAGTATTACGGATATATTCTATTAGAATTATAATGAAGAAATCTAAATATACACGTGCCTATTACTTTCTAAGCCGTCCCGTGGCCCAGTGGTTAGCACGCTTGGCTACCGATATAAGGGACCTGGGTTCGAGCCCCAGATAAGGCATGGATGTATGTGTCGTTTTTCTTCTGAGGTCCTGCCAACTTCTCAGACCTTCTACTATGGCATATAAACTGTCAGACCTCTGCGGCCAGCAGCTGCTTGAGGGGGTATTTATTTTTTTTTTTATTATTTATTACTTCTTGGAACTGAAACTTTGTCCATTAAAAAGATGTAGAGAGAGATAGAGCACTGAATTACGTTTTTCGATTTTTTTTACTCATTTTGTTCACCTGAAATTTGATTATTAGATTAGAGAAAAATTAAAAAATTAGCGACATCTAAGATTTTAGAAGTAAAAATTTAACATAATGTTTTGCATAACAAAATTGTCCTAAATTGTGTAACTGAATAATGAGATTATAATATTACATAACATTGTTAAATTTAATTTACCAATTTTTTTAATTGTTTGTTTCATCTTCAATCTACAAAATCATTAATGAAATAATCATGCAACTACAAATACTTAATTTAACTGCATTTTTTTTGTCTTCAGTATTTTTTTTTCAACCGCAAAGAACTTTTTCAGGCGGTTGAAACATTTTTGTTTTGTTTTCGTTAATAAATTTTGATTTGATTTTCTAAGATATATCCTAATAAATTTAATTTTCTACTATATATCCTTTTGTGTAATACATTTTCCTATATTGCAGAGTTGCGATTGTGTTGGCAAATGAAATAAAAACATGAAAACAACAGAAATTCTAAGTATTAAAAAAAGACAGAAATTACCCGTTTAAAGAGTTGCTTGCGACTGAGGTCGGAAAGGATCTCAGTGGATCCTCGGAACCTCAGCACAAAGCGAACACATGAAAAAAATACAAGTGCACAAAATACAACTTCCTACTGCATAATTGTACAGTCGCTCAAAAAAGTATCCGAACACTATGGCTGATTACAGAATTCAGAAAAAATATCTGCAACGAGTTTTTTTTACAAATTAGTGATCTGGCAACCTTCGTGTACAGTCCACGAAGGTTGCCAGATCACTAATTTCTAAAAAAAACTCGTTGCAGCTATTTTTTCTGAATTCTGTAATCAACCATAGTGTTCGGATACTTTTTTGAGCGACTGTATTTCCAAATTAAACAAACGTTTGAAATTCAATATTAAAATGGATCCATGGTTCCAAGAAAAAATCAACCACGAATTTCCGTATTCTAAAATAATAAAATAATAATTTTTAAAACATTTTTAAAGCTAGAAATACTCTAGATGCTGATCATCTGTGTAACAATTTTTTACCGTTAGATGCCACCTCTTACTGTATTGACTTTTCCATTTGCAAAAGAGCAAGTTCGACAAAACAGACTCCACGCTATGCGTACTATGAGTCTCCCCCTATTCCCACCTCTCATACATAATGTCTAAATTACTCGGTGGATAAGGAGAACCCCGCCGCTCCCTGTGGGGTCAGTGTGTAACGTGTGACTGCCTGCTGCCACTTTACCATAGCAGCCGTGGTTTTTCTTCCCCGCTCTACCTGCACGCCACCTCTGAAACACCTCGCTCTTTGTTCCATGTTAGTCTAGTAGCTTTTGATTGGTTTCTATGAAAACAGTGAATGAGAGAAGTGTGCCAATGGATAATGCAGACTAGGTGAAAAATTGACTTTCTATTAACAAGTTGGAGTATTTTACCTTTGAGCGGCATGTTTTTTGCACGTAGTGGGCTAAATGAACAGGTCATAAAGGACTTAGAAAGCCAAGGGAAAGTTGGGGAAGAGGTTCCACAGGACAATTGTTAAACGCCAGAAAGAAATCTTCATCAAGACTTCCAATGTTTCTTTAAAGTGCACATGAGATTGCCACTTAATGTCTGGATCAATCAGGGTTTTTTTTTCACCAAGAACAGAAAAGGCAAAATTATGTACTGTAGTCCATTAATTTCTACATCACTATTACAATTATGGAACTCTCTTAAATAATAAAGTCGATCAAACTAATAATAAAATAAGTCTATATAAATAATAACAATAATCCCCACTGTAAGCATTAATTTATGAATTTAAACAGCTTATTGTGGTTAGCGCGCTTGGCTACTGATCTACGAGACCTGGGTTCGAGCCCCGGGTAAGGCAAGGATGTTCGTGTTGTTTTTCTGCTGAGGTCCTGCCATCCTCTCAGATCTTCTACTGTGGCATATAAACTGACAGGCTCCTGTCAGACCTCTGTGGGAAGCAGCTGCTTGAGGGGGTATTTATTTATTTTTTATTTTTTATTTACTTAAGTTTTGTTATTTTCCTCTGAAATTGTTTTATGAAAGCGTTCATCGTGGTCGGAAAACGATTTTCCGATTTTCTTAATCTGTTAAAAATCACCTGTTTGCAAAATCAGATCATTTGATTAAAATAAATAAATTATGTTTAAGATAATGTTAACTCTGTTTGAAACCTATTCGCTGTGAATTAATTTCCTCATGATTATTTTTAGCTTGTTTTCAAGAAAAAAAAAAGAGCTAAATTTTCACTTTTTCGTCTTGCCTGTCCGTCTTCTGTCCGTTATTCAACTTTTTGCTTTTAGATATAAATTAAAAATTCTTTTTTGGTTTGAATAGATGAGATAGAGGTACTGACGAAATATTACGATTTGCTCTTTCCGAATCTTTAAAAAGCTTGAATTTCGCCGGCATTTTTAGCGCAACCATCATAAATAAAAAAAATAATAAATACCCCCTCAAGCAGCTGCTTGCCACAGAGGTCTGACAGTTTATATGCCATAGTAGAAGGTCTGAGAGGATGGAAGGTCCTCAGCAGAAAAACTACACAAACAGCCATGCCCGGGACTCGAACCCAGGTCCCTTAGATCAGTAGCTAAGCGCGCTAACCACTCGGCCATGACCGACTTTAAAGAATACTGAATTGCTCTTCCTTAGCTCAAATGGTAAAGCAGTTGGCGCGAAACTAGAAGATTTCGAGTCAGGAAGCCAGGGGGGGATTTTTTTTCAAACTCTCCTTCTTAATACAAAATGACTAACACTGTAGTGAGATTAATCCGTTATAAGGTTTGGAGTTGTTTAACTGATAGTATAACAGACTTTCTAATTATTTTTTCACCTCAGGGCAAAACATATAGCTACTCTCAAAGGAAGTACATATTTCATCATTAGGCTGAATTAATTAAATTAGCTCTCTTCATAGCCATACGCAGACAACCTCAGACAGGGACGTATCATTGGGCCTGTCCCCCTCTCCCCCAACATAAAAAACAACAAAAAAGAAATCCGCTCATCCTATACGGAATCTTAAATTTCTCTACCTACCTTGAAATACAAACAGTAGTTTTTTCATCATTTTAGTCCCATATTTTACGTCCAACACTAAAAATTGATTAAAAAAACTCCCATAAAATCTTATTCTATATAGAATATCATTTTAGCTTTTCCTGTTCGGTGAAATATTTTAGTAATTGGGAAACTCTACTCAAGACTTATTCTCAGGACCCAAATCATCTTTTCTCTATTTTTTTTCTGGGGGGTGGGAGGCAAGAGAAACTAAATTATTGAAACCTCCCCAAAACTGAACTCTTGAACTCCTAAAAACAAAATTCTTGGACTTGATAACATGTTATAGAAGGTCGTGAGTTCCGGTTCTATCCAGCTAATGACAACTTTTTCTCTATATTTATTCAGCATATCAACAACAGGTTTGTGATTTTCTATTATTTTAACTTTAATTCTTACACTTAATACATGGCGTGTTGGCTTAAAAAATACCATGTCTCTTCATGACATTATGCGTGTGCATTAATCTGGAAAGTGCCTTCTAGACCACTCTTCATTTCCAATGATTAAATCTATGGTATAATGCTTAAAGCCACTAATAGAGGATGATTAAATAGCTCAGTGGTCAGAGTATCTAACATGTTATAAAGAGATCGTGGAATCTGATCCTCGGCTAACGATAATTTTTTTCCCCTCTTCATTTATTCAAACTTGTTTTCTTATCAATAACCTTAATGATGTGCAAAATTGCAGCTGAATTGAATACCGCATTGGACTTTAATCGCGATGACACACAAACTAACGAATGAACTAAATAATAACGCTAACAAATGGACCAAAATAACATTAACAAATGAACTAAATAATAACACTAATAAATGAAACGGTGGAAGCATTCACAATTAGTGTTAGGCAAAGGCTCGATCTGTTCGCCTATAATGTGGTTCAGGTATGCCCAGTTGCAACAGCATATCCTGTAGCTTGAATTTAGCTGTTCCCAAAAGATTAGTCACTAAAGCGTTATAGGAGGGTTGCCAAAAAATTAGTAGTAAAAATTTGAAACAGATTTCGAATAACTCTCTGGCTACAAGTATAATATAAATATCCAAACTTTCGAACACAGAAACGAAAAAACGATAGACTTTATCTATGTGAAACCCTATTATCACTGTGAAAATATAAAAACTGACTACGTGTTGAACTGGATTGTTCAAACTCTGAGCGGCAGTTTTTTTACACACAACAGACTAAATGATTAGGTCACAAGAACTCCCAAGGATTCATAGAAGGTTGGGGGAAGGGGATCAACTGGCCTCCGGTCAATTGCATCCAGTGTGTTCTTCAACGTAAATTTTAACTTGACTTGTTCGTTAGCCGGGTATTTACGTCCTATCCAACGAAAAGCTGTCTTTCGGAGCCTATCGGTGTCTCCTTTCTCACCGAGGGTGGGGGTTAGGGAGATAAATCTCAAAGCTTGTACAGGTAAACATACTTAATGACAAGACCCACTGGTTCCACCTGAAGCACTACCAGTATTGGGATAATGTCACTTTGGCCACTATCTAAGGGGCGGGGGTGACTCAGGCGGTAGCGCGCCAGGCTCGTAATCTGTAGTTCCCAGGTTCGAGTCCCAGCTGTGTCAGCGTTGAGATTTATCTCCGCAAAATTCCCCACCCTGCCCACGGTCAGTAGGGGACACCGATGGGCTTGGAAAGGCCGCCGTCCGTCGGATGGGACGTTAAGCCGTGGCCCCGTGTGCGGGAGAGGCATACCCTGTGCACGTTAAAGAACACGCTGGATGGCCTTGACGGGGGTCTACCATCTGTCTCCCAACAGCTGTTCCAGTGGGTCCCCTCCCCCAACCTTCTCTGAGCCTTCGGGGTCCATGTGACCTGGCTATTTAGCCCATGGTGTGAAAAAAAGTGCCGCTCAGAGGTAAAACAACCCAACCCAAGCCACTATCTAATGGCCGGGGACATACAGTACCATATAGGTAAAGCACAGCCCCCGACGGTCTGTGCAGGGGTGGAGAACCTTTGGCACGCGAGCCAAACTTGGCACGCCAACGACGTTTTTCCGGCACACAATCCAGGGCTCACTTTAAAAAATAATTAAATAAATAAATATCCAGCATCTTCGCTGAGTTGAATATTTTAACTTAATAGAATACAATTTTATTAAGTAGAGCGATACCAAATAAAAATGCAATAAAGAAACAAACACTATCAACTGTTTAATAATAAGTAAGAAGGAAATGAAACAAACATCCCATTTTCAAGCCATCTATTTCCGCGCTATACTGACGTACCAGTTTTGTCCCGTGCAGTTGTTGCATCAGTCGCCAGGCAGCCGAACGTGGCGTAACTACTTTACCATCATTTTATATATTTTTCGTGTTTCGTAAAGAATTCATTGATTATTTGAAAAGGTTCTCCCAATACCTAGAAGACACCAAATAATAGTATGTTCCCAAAATTTCGGTTGGCACGTGAGAAAAATTTGCATCAAAGATTTGGCGTTTTTGGCACACACACTTAAATAGGTTCCCACCCCTGGTCAGGGTGAACAGTACTATAGGAGTAATGCTCAAACCACGGTATAATCCATTGGGAAACCTGGATTTTAATCTATGTCCCGGACAGCCACAAACAAGGATATAAAGATCCAAGTTGCCTCGGCTCCCGTGGCGGAAACTCTTAGTTCGGCCCTTCCGTCTTGGCCTGTCTGACATTCAACACCACTAGTCAGCAGGCCTTCAAAGCTTGTACAACAGGAACTCGAACCTGTAGGTTACGATACGAGAATGCTCGTTACTGGCTGATGAAGTAACTCTCATCTTTTGTGTTCAGCCCCCGCTTCAGGTATTTTGTCGCCCAAAGTACATTTGAATTTTGCCGCCCTTTAAGACATTATTTTTGTAGGATTCCTCCCTATAGTACTTTATTTACGTAGTGAGTACGGCCCAGGTAGGAAAGGTAATCTGCGGATCGTCCCAGGAAAATACATTTAAAATTAACATAAAAGAAACTTTTTTATTTGTTAGAGGTTAAAAACAAAATATAATGCTGATATATTTGCATTACGATTAATAATTTCGGCAAAAACAAAATTAGCATAAAATATTTATCTATGTTCTGCTTTGAAATGTGCATATACGTTGGTTTCCATAATTCATATGGGAAAACTTAAAAATTATAAAATGGCAAGCAAATTTGAGGCATATTTTCAGACATTTGTATTCGTTTTTGTGTCTTTTGTCGCCCGAGTCCAGTGCCTCATGTGCTCGCCCCACGAAGCAGCCCTACTTGTGTTGGACACAAGACCAAACAATAACATCATTTGTTTCTTACTGTGATTCATTTTGTTCTTCAAAAATAATATCACTCAGCGCAGTAAAATTATTTCCACCAAAAACATTTATTCAATTATGTCATTTTACAGTTATAGTTTAAGTCATACTGCTAAACAGAACAGGTGTTTTTGAAACGTATGTTATGTTTGAGGTGAGTTCCAAGCCATGTAAGCTTGGGAACTTATGGCCTAGATCATTAAAGACCACATTTTCGGCACCCTAACACTATTTACATGAATAATCGATTGCTCAGACATTACCGCTATCACTTCGGTTTCAAGAAGTGATTAATAAATCTATTTGGCCTTCCTCTCCACATGAAACGCTCCTGTTGACAGTAAAGTACGAAGATGACGGATGAAGTTTTATTCATGGAATGTATTTCCTCGGGGTTCAGAAGCAGGGGGGGGGGAATCGGAGGTGGCTCCCACTCTTGACCTTTGAACTGAAGCGCGAGCAAATGGCATTCCTGGCAATTTCACGGTTCGCAGACCATCAACTATCCAAGCAGCCACTATCTTGTCCTGGAAGTAAGGCTCTCTGGCTTATCTTCCTTGTGAAGCGTCAAAACAAGATACACTAAAGAAGAAAAAGGCAGAAAAAGAATCCGGAATGTATTGGAGATAGGCTCCGACGTGCAATGCCGTTCCTGCGGCTGTTTAGTGCTGGCTTTACCGGTGGCAGAAGGTGGTTCTATATCTTCTTACGCCGAGCCACTCCGAGTGGTGCCCAAAGATGCACTAAATTTATTGCGTACTTGATGTGCCGATGGACGAGGTGATAACGACGGCGAAGACAGACCTTTTATTCCTCTCTCTACTCGCCAGTGGAATACCAAGTGGATGTAATAACGAATCACAATGAAGCGAAGTGCTCCGTCGTTAGATCCCTTCACTCGTGTAATAGGTTCAGACAAGTAACGTTGGCCCACTCTCAGGATATGCTTTAGGTGTTGCATTGGACTCTGAGTAATACGGGCGCAACTACTTCTGTCTTAATGCGTGCTGAACCCAGCGGGAAGCTTTTGGATCCAGGCATTAATATTCTTCATAACAGTTTTAGCTGGTTTCCTTTCAGAAACGTTTAATTATGCTTTCTGAATTTAATAGATCATTGAAAATGTGATAAAACCTCATTAATTCAGGTTGGGTTAGGTTATTTTATCTCTAAGCTGCATTTTTTTTTACACAATGCGTTAAATGGCCTAGTCACAAGGACACTAAGAGCTCAGAGAAGGTTGGAGAAGGAATCCACCGGACAACTGCTAGTAGACAGATGAAAGCTTCCAATTAAAACCCATCCAGCGTGTTCTTTAACGTGCACAGTGTATGATTATCTTGCACACAGACCCACAGCTTAACGTCACATCCAACTGACTCAAGGCCAACTAGAAAGACAGGCCATGACACTGAGGCGATCCTCAACCGTCACGTGATCAACTTAGTCCGGTAGCTGCAAACGCCACTCGATTCGTTCGCACAGAACCTTGTATCTCGTTTTTGCGATTTTATTTCGCTTTTTTTCGTATCGTTAAATCAGATGAAAAATTCCTTGTGTAGAATAAATAATGGCTGTATTCTTTTTCCACATTTTTGTTTAGCCTTTTATATAAGCGAATTTAAATTTTATAGTTAATTTAAAACTAGCTGATTTTTACAAGAAACCTATTTTTTTTTCTTTCTTCATACCCCATTTAATCTAATTTGTGATAATTCTTAAAATACCAGCAGTTTCCTTAAAAAAAATTAAAGGCATAATATTATAGTGTTTAGAATAAAGAACAAAATCAGAAAACCAGTGGTGTATTTAAACGGGTGGTTTGGGATATGTATATACAAATATATATAATTTTCAAATTCTTTTTTTTAAAACATTTAACAACTGCAAGGCATTGATTCAGAATACACCACTGGTTTTCATTTACTTACCAGTTGCGGTATCCTTAATATTTACTTATTGAGTACATTTTTTTAATCTTTTGAAAAAGAAATCGCCCGACCCAAATATAATTTAAAAAATATATACTTTCAGTGGTCACTTATTAGAAAAATTTCCATGATATGCAAGCAGTAATCGAGATTTTACAGCGCAATAACTTCTTAAAATTATTAAGGAAAATTGTGACAGTAGCTACGTTGCACGTTTGGTATTTAATTATGGAATATTTAATAACAGTTATTCCACTTTATATAAATGCTGTCGCGTAAACAGGTTGAAATGGAAGCAATAACCGGTACATTAAACTTTAGTAAGATAAATACTGTGAAAAGTATGAATACATTTTAGTAGTTCACATACTAATTTCCATCAATTTTGAACGAGCTAAGTTAAATATTTCTACCTTCATAACTATTTAAATACTGAACCTCATATTTCTAAAAACCTAGGTTTAATGGTTTATTTTCAATTGCATTTTCCTATGAAAAGCACAATAAAAAAATTGCTGTGCCCTATTGACAGAAGTGTACCTAATAAAAGTGACTGCTTAGCACTTCTGATTGCCACAATAGGACAGTTTAATGAACAGAAACAGCATATTTGATAGGAATTAACATATTTTTCATCTTTATTTGAGGTAGTTTACAACAAATTATTTTCAGTGCAAACATGGGCATAATGTCCCTGAGGCAACATAATGCAAATACAGTGAGAAATATACAGATTTGAATAAAACTTGTACTGTATTCAGCAGTAATATTTTAGAATATGATCAGAAAATTACAAAACTCATAAAAAATTAAGATTTTCTGCATATTGATTTTAACAATATACTAGTGTATATCACAGCTTTGGAATATATTTAAGTAAATATTTCACTACACTTTTTTTTGTTTCTTTTCAACTCATAAAAGATGCCCAATGAAGATGTGACAAGAAATATATTAGATCATGTAATATCAGTTCATTATAAAACATTTATCTAGTAAATTGATTTTAATGAAAATTATGTATCTCTTCCTAAAAGACTCATACATAATCTAGAACATGAAAGATATCCTAAAATTCATTAATTTTGCACTCTCATAACACATCACAGCTTCTGAAAGAACATAATATACTGCAAAAGTAATTTTCAGACACTAAATTTTGCCAACATTCTTGGCACTCAATAAATTTGTTTAAATTTCTTACCGAATTTCTAATGATAATAAACAACATAAGCAACTCAAAAGCAAACACTTGACTAGGTTGACATTATTTTTAAAGTCATATTTATGAAGTTACATAATTTTATTAACTGATCAGTCATTTAATATTGAAAATGATGAATACAACCTAATTCTCATGAACCATCTGAAATAAGCAATATATAATATAGATAATATTTCTTCAAACAGAATGTCAGTAAAAGGATGATTATTTGATTTAGAGCAAATAATGGGTGTTGCAAACTGATGACTAGTCAGATTGGACACCTATATCTAAGAGATAATGTTGAATCCAAAACTGGTTACAACAGTTTAAAACGGTATAAAAATTAGTGTCATTTTTCCTTCACAGAATATTGGTAAAATTCAGCTTTCATAACTCTTTAAAAAAGGTATATTAAAGGTTCTAAAGGTTATGTATTTTCAGGTGAATAGGAGAAAATGAATTAAAGAGAATCATAATTTTACATCTTTCAAATACATGTATGAGCCTGAAGCATAACAATGGGAGAACACATTAGTTAATCATGGTTAATCATGCATAATTTATTTACTGCATAGGCTCAGGTAATAAATATGTTAACACAGAGAATATTGCTGTTTGCAAAGTCAAAATTAATAGATTATTGTAAATGGCATATTAAGTTCAAGGTACAAAAATTGCCAAATGATATAATTTTTTTTGAGTGACTTGACTAGGGAATTCAAACCTGGGCACCATTTTTGCATATACCAATATCCACCTTTTGCATATTGGTATATGCAAAAGATAATATTGAATCCACAACCAACTTTTTTTCCTCTTTATAATTATAGAAATGTATTATGTGCTCATATATATCAACATATATTATATTTCTTTTCAAAAATCTCTAGCTAGCAATCACAGCCAGAAAAAGCAAGCATTATATATTCATATATATAATACTGTTAAAATACAGTCCATAAATACTCTCAACCTCATAGAGCTGTATTGTCTTGTGAAAATACAGTCCATAAATACTCTCAACCTCATAGAGCTGTATTGTCATGTGAAAATACAGTAAAACTCTTGGTGGCACAGTGGCAGGGGTGGCTCAGTTGGTAGAATGCCAGATTTATAATCTGCTGTTCCCAGGTTTGAATCCCATCTGGGATCTTATCTGTCAATAGGGGACACTGATGTGTTTGGAAAAGACACCATCTGTAGAATGAGACATTAAGCCATGGGCCCCATACCCTGTGTATGTTAACGAACACTCTGGATAGCCTTGATGGGAGGCTACCACCTCTCCAATGTGCTGCCTCCCCTAAACTATCAGCCCTTGGGAACTGGCCATTTAGCCCATTGTATGAAAGGAAGTGTCATTCAGAGGTTAATAAAAAACAACTGGTAGACACATAGTACTCTAATATATACATAGTACATGGCCGAGTGGTTAGCGCACTTGGCTACTGATCTAAGGGACCTGGGTTCGAGCCCCGGGTAAGGCATGGCTGTTTGCGTCGTTTTTCTGCTGAGGTCCTGCCGTCCTCTCAGACCTTCTACTATGGCATATAAACTGACAGGCTCCTGTCAGACCTTTGTGGCAAGCAGCTGCTTGAGGGGGTATTTTTTTTCTTTGTATTTTGTGTTGCATTAGATTTTTTTATAAACCTTTAGAATGATTTTGTAAATAAACCTGTAATTTTCATTAGGTAATTGTTATAAACTGAAAGTCCACTCTCACTACAAGTATTCAGCAATATAAATTAATATCTGATTAATTAAATTTTAATGTTTCCATACTATTTTTGAATTTAAGCTTTAATGACATTATCTGCTATTTCATGGACATAAAAACAACATGAAAATATTTTTTTTCCATAGAATAACCAAAAATTAAAGGGTTTTAAATTTAGAAGAAATTAATTAAATTAGAAAGAAAAATAACTGGTTTTGGGTTCAACAATATCTTTTGCATATTGGATTTCAATCTGACTAAGCCATTAATAGTAACATCCATTATCTGATCTACATAAAATAATAAATAATCATCCTTTTATTGACATTTTCAATTTCAAAAATTGTGATCGACATGATATACTCTAAAGACTGATAAAACCTTTCCTATGGATACATAGTTACTCTACCTAGATATATGAAATATATATATTATGAATAAGAATACAAGTACAAATTTTGCAGTTCAAACAAGTGCTGATAGCATATTTATGTCTAAACTACTTTTCCCTTCAACGTATAAAACTTATTAGCTCAAAAACAAAAAAGATTGCCAAGAGAATTGTTTGTGCAATGAATATCAAACATGGACTCGACAATTTTTGTGGGCAACGACAAATATCTGGTTTGCCCCTTAAAAATAAAAAAGTATTCCCTCAAGCAACTGCTTGCCACAGAGGTCTGACAGGAGCCTGTCAGTTTACATGCCATAGTAGAAGGTCTGAGCAGATGGCAGGACCTCAGCAGAAAAACAACATGCACATCCATGCCTTACCCGGGGCTCGAACCCAGTTTATGAAATGAAAAATGCTAGCATTCAGTAATTAACCTGATCATCCACACATTTATAGCAATTTGCAAAAGTATTAAATATGAGTAGTTAAAATATCAAATAATTCATGCTCTCGACTTCAAAACTAGGCCAAACAAATTGTATCGTGTTTGTGATCAAAGGAACATGGGTTGAAGTCCCAGGTAAGGCATGGATTACATTCATTAACACTTTACCTATTTATTTAACAACTATAATATATGCTTTTTACTCATGGACACAATTTCTTTATTTTTCTTTCAGAGCATTTTTTTTTATGTATTTGATCATTTCTGAAATTTGAGTAATTATTTAACATTACTTTTGATGCCAATAAACATATACTTTCTAAGCACTGTCCTAAAGTTCTACTGCAATCACAATCATCACTAAATGGCAAATCTTGTTGAAATAAAAGAATACTTGACAATTTGTGTAGTACGGAAAGCTGTCCATCAGAAGATAGAAATTGTTCATGATGATGTAAAATTATCTGCTCCAAAATATACCATACAACAGAAATGGCAATAAATACACTTTCTGATGGAATTATTAATTTTCCACGATCTAATTCTTTAATAAGATCATGTGGCCCATCTACAGTATCTATTGACTTGTCTAATTGCAGCCAAAAGGAACATACATCACACTTTTTCAATCTCAGTTCTTTTCTTGCTGCATATCCACCAATATATGTTATTACAGGAATGATATTTTTGGGCACACAATCATCTACAGAGAAATAATTTTCTAAAATATCTGAATATTGCAAAATATTTACATTAACAACTTTCTCCTCTACATGTGGCAGCAAAGATTTCAGAGAGACATTCACATTGTTAGCACTAATTAGAATGTTACTCTTAAAACGAAGTCTACGTTCACTTTCTAGCAACTGAACATAACTTATATAATAGTTAGCGCCAGACATCTGACGATACAATCCAAAACGACCTTCTACATCATCATTTTGAAATTTACCTAACAGAATATAATCTATACGATAATGTTCAAACATATACGGTATTAGTTTAATAAATGCATCAGTAGTAATAATAAGTGACTGAAAAGTTTGGGCTGTAAGAGTTTCTATTATAGGAAAAGACTGACGCCAGTTTTTTAACCATAAAGAAAAGTCTTGTAAATATTTAATTTGAACACCTGTAGTTTTTCTAATAGGCATTCTGTCAGCATCATTAAACCTTTCTGCCTCATACACACTTTTACAATTTACTATTTTCCACCATTTTATAAAGATTGTTAAAAATGTGCATGTATCTTCAACACCAATGAACAAATTTGGATGATCTTTAGCGACACACTTCAAAGCTGCAACATTATTTTCATTAATAAGTTTAATAGCTAAATTAACATTTTGTTTCTGAATGCTGGATGGATACAATACTTTACTTGAAAGCTGATGACCATATTTTAACACAGAATTTTTTTCTAAATCATACAGCATTTCTAAGTGTTTAAACTGTGCTTTTAATGTTAATGACATATTGCTAAAACTTGGGAAAGTAAATGTGCATTCTTTCTTTTTATCAATCCAATTGTTTCTCACACATTTTATTTCATGAACTGAATCAAAAACTATGAAAAGCAATCTTTTTTCATCAACAGGATGTGTAATATATGGTTGCAGCATTTTATTTGATGATAAAAGTTCAAAAGCTTTTCGATTGACAGCATTGTTATCTGAAATTAGGGAGATTACCTTAAATCCAATTTGTTCTATTCCATGCACTACATTCAGAATCATGTCCTTTAAACTCTCTGCAGTCAATTTATGTATTGGGGTTATGCATACAACATCTTTGTAAGAAGATAAAATTGATGAAATCATAAAGACCTGAGCAGTTTTTGCCAGGTTTCCAGGGGAAGACTCGCTACTCCCATAAATTGAGCCACCTTTAAAGGTTAATCTAGGATCAATATAAATCTCATCTAATAACAGATTAACCAATAATTCATGATCTTTCAGATATTTCATCTTTGTTTTTAAGTATTCAATACTCCCAGAAATTGAGGACTTAGACAATGAGTAATTACTGATCATGCGTTGTAAGGTTCTTACATGAGGAAGAAACAAATAATTACATTTTTGTAGAACAATGTAAGCAGAACTGGAATGTATATATATTGATACAGCCAAAATAAGAGTTTCATTAGAATATTGTCGTCGACATTTAGGTAATTTTCTTAATTTTAACTGATCAACAACAAATGATATTTGATCAAGTTCTACATCTGATGATTTCTCTAAGGTTTTAATTACTAAATCTAAAGCTGACATACTATCAACAGATTTGAAATTTTCCTCTACATAACACATAACCTGTTTAAGGACAAGAATACTTGTTAATTTTGAAGCTTTAGTTGGTATTTTGTTTTGGCTTATTTTTATGTTTTCCATAAATACATTGAAATGTAAATCTTCACTAACAACAATGTAACCACAAATTACAGGGTGACCAGCTACACTTACGTCACACAAACACAGATATAGTTCACTATGTTTTTTAAATGATATCCACTTATCACTTTTAATTGAATTCAGGTGGGTTACTATATCCTGATGATTCTGAATAGAATTTTCCTCAATGTAATTACGAAAATCCTTAAGGCTGTTTCTGACAGCCTGGTTCATATTCTCTTCTTCAACATTAATTAACCTACGACTAGTTCCAGCATCTGAACTTAAATAGGCTGGTAAATTGCGAAAGATAGTTGGAACAGCTCCATCAACTAACTTTGGAATTTTTCTTTCATACACTTTCACTTCATTATTTACTATTACAGTGTCTGTTCGAATAATGAACGACTCATGAAAATGTTTTACACAAACAACAGGATTTTTTACTTTCGAAAAATCGGTGGGAATCTTCCTCAACCATTTACTGCGCTGGGGCTCTTGTTTAGGAAGAGTAAAAGTTGAGGTATGTTGTTCTCCATCATAGTTGGACCGGCATCCAGCAACACTACAGCGTCTTGGCATGATTAATTTCCTCACCTATGAATTGCAAGGGACCAGTAAATTATTCTATTCACATTCCTCTTTATGTCAAAAAAGTAAAAGTACTGAGCAACTTACAACATTAAATGTGGTTTTCATTCTTTGATGAATAAAATGTGAATATTACTACAAATCATTCACTAATTATCTTAATAGTCATGGTATGTAAGAGAATTAAAAGTCTGTAGCTCTATATAAATGATTGAAATTCTTGTTAATGATAAAAATTTGGGAACTAATGTGATACATAATCTTAATATTTAATAGTTATTGTTTGCAAGAGAATGGAAAGTGTGCAGCTCTATATAAAAAGTGAAATTTTTTTAGTGATAAAAATTTGTGAATTAATGTAATACATTGTACATTTTGCAGGTCTCATATGGTGTTATTCATAGAAACAAAAAAAAAACATAGTTATCAAACAAATAAAAACAACACAAGCATAATTTATTAACTGCACTGCACAA
This sequence comes from Ryuthela nishihirai, assembly GCA_038380435.1. Taxonomy (NCBI): domain Eukaryota; kingdom Metazoa; phylum Arthropoda; class Arachnida; order Araneae; family Heptathelidae; genus Ryuthela; species Ryuthela nishihirai. The sequence continues at coordinate 32,010,236 of JAWZYU010000019.1, read as the reverse complement.
GTAATATTTCTGTTTATATTGCTTTATCAGTGCTGTTAAAGTAGTCAAAATCATTTTCAATTAGAAACAGGTCAGTTATGAATTTGGTCAATATTAGTAAATTTCCTGCCTGGTACATGAGTTAATAAGTCTTAACATTTAAAAAAAAAGCTTGTCAGCAGGAATTAAAAATCATGATTGACCATTTGTTTATTAAACAGAACATTCTATCACTCTATAGCAAAGCTTTGTTTATATGATTCAAAAAACAGGATATATTAATTGGCTATTCCCCTAATAATCTAATGAAGGCTACAGAAAAATTCAATATTGATTTCTCCGACAATAATTAGTATGGCGACTATAAAATACCTCTAAGGTGATACAGAAAGGTAGGTAAATATAGGGCCATATCATGGCTGTATCAGAAAACTCAGTGCAAAAGAGAAATGATTTACTCAAGAGATCTGGTAGCTACTCTCAAAGCAAAATCACGTAACAAAATGTTACTTAAGTTTTAAAAAGCAATTGCTCATTTCTCAACTCATATAATAATTGTATAACACATTAGTAATATTTATGTATAATTGCACTGCCACTTTAAAATGTGACTCTTACCAGAGCATTAAAAAAACTGTAATTTGATAAACCAGTGATAAGAGGCATGAGTTTAATAGCAAAATATCAATGATAAATTAAAATATGCTGTTATTAGCAATGAAAGAATAAGTTTTTGCAATTTCTGCATTTAAAATATTGTCAATTAGTACAAGAGGTCCCTATGCTCAGATCAGATTTTATGATCATATCTATGCAAGTAACATATATAAAAGTTACTGAACAGTTGTGTTTAGTATTCACAAATATTAAACACAACTGTAAAAAAATTACGTATATTACTAAGTTTAATTCCTTCAATCAAAACAGCGATGTTATATAAGGGCAGCCAAAAAAGTTTCTAACTTAATGAAAGACCATCTCATTCAACACACCATCATTCAACACGTTGAAACTAGGCCTAAGAGAGCAATGCACTCAAAACACTTTTCAAGCACTAAATAATTACTTTTATTACTTTTATCAAACCACTAACTGCAGCAAATATTTCATGCTACAAATAATAATAATAAGGAGAAATGCTTACCTCTTTGGGGGTAATCCAAATGTAGTTTGAAAAGAAAAACTCTTGAAATCCCGTTTACAACGACTGTAGACCAAGCACTCGGACCAAAGCACCTCGGACTAAGTTGATCACGTGATATTCCAGTGTCGTGGCCTGTCTTTCTAGTTGGCCTTGCAACTGACTGCTACCCTTCGAAGCTCACTGAAGTACCCTTTTTCACCGAGGGCAGGGTAGGGATCAGCGGAAATAAATCTCAACATAGACAATGAGAGATGGAATCTCCTGTCAAACCTATACAGCTATTAAACCCACATACCCTTACGCATTTAAAGTCTATAAGGTATGGCGCTCCTGTATATGGGACCATGGAGTAACGATTCATTTAATGGGCGGAGAACTTTCGAAACCCATTGGTGTCAATCTTATTGATAGATGGCAGAACGGGGGTTAGCGGAGAAAACTCGAACACATGCATGGTTGCCACTCGAACCTGGGGCATCAGATCACAAGTCTGGCATGCTACTGAATAAGCTCATGCGCTGAAGGAATGCTTAATACCATGAAATGACACAAAACACAAAATATGGAATAAGATGTATTATTGGGACGACCGTTTATAAGAATTTTTTCGTCTGCTGAGTGACGAAGAAATTCAAAACTACAAAAAAATTAAATCCGCCATGTTAAAAGACAGCCAGTTGACTCCATTGAAATATAAAAGGAAATTCGATTCGATGTTTAAGTTCTGGACTCAGTTTTCATCTCAAATGAAGAGTCGCTTGAACTATTATTATCTGAAGAGTCGGGAAGTGGATGATTTCCAAAAATTAAAAGAATTGATATTAGCCGACAAAATTAAAGAGCTATTACCACGGAATGAGAAAAATCATATCATGTTGCAGGAGAATGGGTCGTGGAAACATTGCTACGAAATTTTCGAAGTTGCAGAGAACTTTCTGCATGCGTAAACAACCTGCAAGATTTATTCGCTTGAAAAATTGAAATCGGAAAATAGAAAAAACAGATTTGGCCAATCAGCTATAAAATTAAATTTCAGTCAAAGGAATTTAAGATAAAATTCGAACCTGCAAAACAAATTGGCAGAAAACAAAAATGTTGATTTTTAAAAAAAAACTTAATCAGTGCTTTTTTTTTTTCAGATCATGCTTCATCTGTAACCAGAAAGGTCATTTGGCTAAGGAGTGTAACATGAATAAAAAAGTGGCCAGAACATTTAATGTGAACACTCCCGAGTCGAGTCGGGCGAGCCCACGGAGCTGAGCGGGGTTATTATTGCAAAAGTTGGTTGCCAGTTTATGACGTTAGAATCAGAAACAAGATTGGCAGGTTGTGATGCAGAAAGTATGAAATTCAAAAGTCCGAGTCGAGGCATAGAGCCTTTAATGACGGCTGGCATTCAGTGTGAAGATAAAATATGTAATGCTATTGTGGACTCTGGGGCTCAGATTTCGGTCATAAAAGGTTCTTTAGTCCTAGAGAAATATAAGAAGTTGCAGGCGAAGATATTACTAGTTAATGCTTTTGGAGGCCATTTGGAGGCTCCATTAATCACTGTCCCACTGGAGCGGGCTACGGATGGAAGTCAGGTGGGAGTATATGGAGAAAAGTGTGAAATTTTGTGTTCAATGGTGGATGAATTGAGTGATGATATGTTAATCACCCCGAATTCTTTCGCCACCATAGAGAGATTGGCTGAAAAGGCTGAGGGTAAGGCTAAATTTGAGGTACAGTGTGAGAAAAGATGTAGCAACGGTGGAAAAGAATGTGCCTAAATTTACTGAAGAAAATATTTCTTTAAATGATAAATGTGAAATATTACGTAATGTTCCTGATAAGGAAAAAGATGATAATAAGAGTATTAGTATTAGAGAAAGAGGTTTAGAGCCTAGTGATTTCATTGAGAGCGAAGTAAATAATAATTAGAAAGTGATGAAATTAAATGTGAGAAGAATGAGGATAGGATATATTCAAATAAGGATTTATCTGGTAGAGCGGTTGATTATTGTACCGTAATTGACAAGTATAATAAAATTAATTGTGAAGAGATCACAATTGGTGTAATAGCGGGTAGAATCATAGGTAATAAAGTTGATATTTGTCCTTAAGTCCGAATCTCGCAATGATTAAGTCCGAATCTCGAAATATTTTTCAGATAAAAGCATTGTGTCAATCTGAGATTAAGAATAGAATTAGGTTGGATAAAGTGTCCGAATGGGATGTCGAAAATAATTATCCTGCAGATCAGGACACTAATGCTAAAATAAAGATTAATGTCGTTATTAAAAAGGCGGAAGAATTTACTCGAGTAATGCCACATAAGAACCGAATGGATGATGTACAGTATGTAATTCTGAGGTAACAGACAGTATAGAAATATTGGATAAGAATAAATTAGAGGAAGTTAGACAGTTAATGAAGAATGAGAATCTGACTGAGAATTTATGCAAGATCGGAAATGTAAATATTGAAGAATTAGGTTGTAAATATAAAGACATTAATATGGAGGATTATGTAAATTATAGCGATAAGGAGAAAATGTTAAATTAGATAGGTGAGAGATTTTTAGACAGCAATGATCTTAAGGAAGTAGATTCTATAATCAATGAGAGAGAGAAAGCGTTGAAAGGTCCGTTAATTGCGGCCGAAGATATGAAAAGAAAAGAGAGACAGTTTTGTCTAAATGATCGAAGTAGTGATGCTAAGGTTAGAAGAAGATTTTGCCGAGGGGCAGATCTAACAGAAAAAGGTTCTGATGTTCATACAGTCATTGCACAAAAATTGGTTAAATAAAGAAGAAAGTACGGAAGTAGACCAAAGTGATCATTAACTATTGATAAAGAGTGTATTAATAGTAGGCGTAAATTGGGTGATAAACAGAGACGACGTAAAAGGATTTGTTTCTGAAATATAGAATGGTATCTCGTTCAAAAATAACGTTTCATTTAAACACGGAAGCCCAATAAAAAGTAGTGATAGAAGTAATAGATTTATTAGGAAACGTTCGGAGGCAAAGGGGAATTCGGTAGGAAAACAGCCGATAATAAAGTCTGAAAAGAATGGTACTTTTGGATTCATAATAAAGAGGAAGAATTGCAAAATGAAAGATAAAGGCGAGCAATAGTCTTTAATTATGCAGGAAGTAAGAGATTGACAGATGCCAGGAAAACCGAAGGGAGAATCCTCGATGCGTCTTTGTCATCGATACCGGGCATCGAGCGAAAGTCAAATGCCAGCAGGCCTGCAAAATCTGTAGCCGATCGGAGGTCAATTTATTCAACAGTACTCTGTCATTAAGAAATTCCTGGGAGTGTTGGTAATTCTTGGGAGTGTTGCAATGCAAAGGGGTGTAAAAATGAGAAGGGACGGAATCCATCCGACTCACTTGTGGGGAAATGCTCTGTTCGGACAGTTAAGATCACCGGGTTTGCGAGCACTCAAAGAAGTGAACTGAAGTTAATAACTTCTTAGTGGCAGAGACGTTTGCTTCACTCTAAATAAATTAACTGTACAATCTTCGGGTGAGGACATTGTTCACCAGCCAAGCCAGGTGTCATTGACATAAGAGGGACAAAAGGCATTAGTTTTATAAGTATGGTCAAAACTGATAAAATGTTTTGGGGAAGAGACGTGTCGTGTCCCTCTGTTTTATTCATTTTTATTTATTGCTGCATTTTAATATATTTTTGTTATTGTAAATATTTTTATGTATTTAGTGTGATTTTGGAAGTGGTATTGTGGGGATGTGACTCATAGATGTTTTTTTCGGGTCTGAGCTGGCTGCCTGCACAGGCTGACAAGTCAAAAGACCTTTTACGACCATTTTATAACTAGCCTGGGGCGCGAGTGTGATCGCTGGAGACAAGCCAGGCAGTAATAAACAGCAGTCTTGAGAATCGCTATCAAACAGGATGGATGTTTCAACACGTGTCAAGAGATGCCACTCTTACTCAAACAAAACCTTGAGGAGAGGGTTTAATTCTGTGTGAGAACCAAGACACTGTTCTTGGTGAACCAAGTACAGTTCTGTGGAACAGAAATGAGTTCTGTGTGAACCACATTGTAGGCAAGGGTTGGATATCCTTCCGCCGAGTTTGAGGTTTGAGGTCGGTAAAGCGAGAATTTGCAAAGTGGAGTTCTCCACCTCATTGTATAATTGTTTGCAGCAGCAAAGCAGCAAAGGTCTACCTAGTCGAGCGCATCCCCAGCACGTGATTGTATATAAATGTGAATAAACTGTGTCGTCCCTATACAAATCTCGTATGAATTGTTGGACATATCTCTACACATCACTTGGAGCAGCAATTCTGAGGCATACGCCGGCACGGGTATAACAACCCACGAATCTGTTATTTCATGTAAGCAATGGTGTTTCTGAAGTAAGGGACTAGTTGATAGTCCTCTATTATAGAGTGGTTAATCGTTTGCCATCACTGCCTACCACAGTCATAATCTTCGATACATTTTCTCGTATTACACCTACAATTTCCGCCGTTCTGGTTACTGAAGCTCCTGCAAGACACCCACCAATGATCATGCCGTTTTGAAGGTTACTGAGATCTGACGTTGTCGACAATTACACCCAACAGCTGTTTTCACCTGCGCCTGGGGCACTGCTACGTGATAGCCGACATCGTACTTCTCCCCTTTATATACCTCACATCGCCGGTGATGTCTTTCCTGTGATAGGCATACGGTGCATTGCATGTACTCCAGTCGCCATTGGTGTTTCCATTATTTTACAGCGTTCCTGTTGTTATACAGCGTATATAACAGCGTTCCAGAAACAAAGAAGAAAATTACTTCAAAATATTTATTTAAGAAATCTCTTTGTGAATGGAATACAAACCACTGAATATTTATTGTATGTAAAGCTAATATTTTGACTGTCTACATCATAGATTGGTTCAATTACCAACTGTTGCTACGTTAATTTTTTACATTTGTATTTTTATTATAGCTATACACCAGCGCTCAAGTATTCAGTTACTTTAGCTGGGTATATCTTATTATAAATTTGCATTGATATATATCTGGGTTAGATAAAAATCGAACTGAAAGCACTGTACCTCTTCATTAGACCTCCTTTTTTCATGGCGTTTTATAGAAGTCCAGAAATGAGAAAATTCTAATAGGGGAGGTGTCAAGATTAAATGGAGGATGTTCCACACATTCCCAATCATACCTGTTAACGCTGTTACTGTTTATTGAAGAGTATCGGGTCTGGTGTTGTAATGCAACAAAACAACCTTCTTGCTCAAAAGCTCTGGACGCTTCAACTTTATTGTCTGCCATTAAATGCCTGCAGTTTCGCAATATAATTGCCAATTGATGGTATCACCACGGTCAAGAACATCAATCAACAGAGTATCTGATATCCAAATTAAAACATCAGTCTACCGCACATTGTTCAACTTTGGATGCTTCCATATTCCACAGAAAGTCTATTACATTCAATACGGTACTTGCCACTGATCCTTAAGTTGATGAGTTCCATCTATATACAGGGTGATTCAAAACTTATCGTTCAAATTTCGTGGGGAGGTAGGGAATACGTCAGGAAACCGATTTCACATAGGAAAGTATGTTCGCAAATGTACGCATGCGTATGTAAAGGGCGCTGGTGTACCCAACCAGTGTACAGCTCGCCCGACCACTCCCGCTGTCATCAGCGATCGCTTGGCCACCCAGGTCACCTGATTTATCGCCCATGGATTTCTTTTTGTGGGGGGCCATGAAATACCATGAGTACGAGACCTCCGACGACAGTGAAATGGACCTTGTTGCACGAATAGTTGCCGCCGCAGGCATTGTCCGTGATATGCCAGGCGTTTTTGAAAATGTTCGGCGGTCAATGCAACGGCGTCCGTGTAAATGGTCGCAATTTTGAGCACCTACTGTGAACCTGTACTTTACCTTGTTGGAATAAAAGTCACATTCGTTACCACTTAACTGTACTGTTTCCTTGTGTTCACTTTACTTGTCCATTTTGTTCATGTAGATGACGTTTGCGAACATACTTTCCTATGTGAAATCGGTTTCCTGACGTATTCCCTACCTCCCCACGAAATTTGAACGATAAGTTTTGAATCACCCTGTATATATATTCTTTTCCTTATGGGAAGGCTGGATTGAGTTGTTTTACTACTAGCCACTTTTTTTTGCACAAAATGGGCTAAATGGCCAGGTAACAAGTACCCCGATGGCTCAGAGAAGGTTAGGGGATAGGAACCCACTGAACAGCTGTTAGGAGATGGATGGTAGCCTTCCGTCAAGGTCATTAGCGTGTTCTTTAACGTAAAGCGAATATGAGTCTCACGCACACGGTGCCACGGCTCAACTTCTCTTTCGACGGACGGCTGTCTTTCCTAGCCCTTGGGTGTCCCCTACTGACCGAGAGCAGAGCGGGGAGTTGTGTGGAAATAAATCCAAGTGGGACTCAAACCTGGGAACTGCAGATTACGAGCCTTGCGCGCTACAAACTGAGCCACCCTCTATGTAAAGGCACAAAGATCACTCAGACCATTACCCAGATAAAAGGGTGGTCCACTTTTCATCCTTATACAATTCGTTAGTCTACTATAAATAGTTTCCTCTTTTTTAAATTATCGAAGTAATCACCCTGCTTTTACCTCCTCGTTATTACTTTCAACGATATTTTATATTTACTATTGTCCATTATCAACAAATAATTATAAGGAATATCCAAAATTCGTGGGAAATGCTGTTTTAATCAAGAGCAATGGCTTTCTTGATCAAAAGCTGAATGTAAAATTTTTCTAACATGGAAGCAAGAGAGAAAAGATGGGCAAAATGTATTTAGTAAGAGAAATTGAGAGAATGAAAATTGCCTAATCATAACTCATTTTAATACAATACAGAGATGCTGCACATTATTATTGCTTTTCAGGTATCTTAGTAAACATTTAAATTAGCAGGCAATTACCTGTTCCCCTAATCAATATAATTAAACATTAAACATATGTAATAACATATATTTAATGAATATTAAGGCGTCCAGGTGGCCAAGTGGTTAGTGCTCTTTGCTGCTGATCAGGAGGACCTGGGTTCGAGCTCAGATTAAGCATGGATGTTTATGTTGTCTTTCTGCTAAAGTCTCGTCACCCTCTGAGATCTTTTCTATGACGTATTAAACTGTCAGACCTCTGTGGTAACAGCTGCTTGAGGGGCAATTCATTATTTTTTTTAAATGTTAAGAAATTTAAATCTCCGTGTCGTTCCAATGGCTGAGTAGTTACCGTGCTTGGCTACTTATCACACGAATCTGGGTTTGAACCTCGGATAAAGGCATGAACATTAGTAGGAGGATAATGGGGGTTCTAACTCAGAGGCAGGTCAATGTTAATCCTATGGGACCCGCCTCCCTGTGTTCTAAAGCGGAGGCGAGTCTTTTTTTTTGTCACCGATACAGGTCACCAATACATATTTCTCCTCAATAATTTTCATAATTTCAAATAATTTATTTTTAAATCAAATATTTTTTTCTTTTCATCGTTTTTCTTTTACTTGATTATATTTTTTTTCTCCATTTTTAACCAATAGCATTTTTTCTTTTATTTTTCTGCTGGATAGTCCTTCTTCAAGTATAAATACGACATCCATCAGTCAGAATGCTCATTCTGTTGTCAGACGTTGACAGTGACAGTTCTCTACTGCTGCGTCTCCGTGATTTTTTCAACTGTTAGAAGCCAATAGTGATAGTCCTCGATGTTCTCGTGTAGTATAAATCAGTTATTTTACAAGTCACTGCTACATAATGTATCAATCTGATATATGTGAGAAGGCTTTCCTTCATCAGACCCATCTCATTCGTCATAAGAGATATCATGTTGAAAATAGCCTGTTAAAGTGCTCTCAATGCGAATCGACATTCTCAAGGAGAGATGACGTCCGACGTAACGAGTTAACCCACACCTCCAGGAAAACCTACAAATGCGAAGAACGTGCAATGGAGTTTGGAAGAAAAGACAATCTTTTACGACATCAAAGAAAGCCGCACATTAATAAAGGAAAACGTTCTGAAGATGAAAGGATTCCCCAGAAGAAACAAAAACCAGACCCTGAAGACCTCTGTCAGTTTACAGAAGAAATGAAAAGGACCCTGTCAACACATGATCTGATGGCAACGGAAGAAACATCTGTTGACCTCACCTTTTTCCTGGAATCCTCGCAGGAGTCACTCCTAACTCATCTGAAAGAAGAATTGATCTCGAAAGGTAGCATTAAATGGTACCTTGCCGTGCAATTGCGCTTCAGGCGAAATGTTTCCCCTACTACTTTCGAACATTGCACCCCATTTTCCCGAAGTAACTGTGTCACAAGTCTTCCTACATCATCCCTAAACAAAGAACTGGATACAGCGTGCAAGAAGATCAAGACTTCATTCCAAGAATTTGAAGGAGCACATAGTGGATGGATACTGGATGCTGTACTCCACGCTGAAATGAATATTGGAAAATATATCCCTCTTGCAGGGTCTAGTTATATCCCTACTCCAAGAGAATTACTATTAAAACGTGCTATTGTTAATGAATGTAATTCCGACCAAAAATGTTTTGTCTGGTCTGTTTTAACCACTTTGTATCCTGCAATAGGAAACACTGAACGCCTTAACAACTATATACATTTAGAAGAAAAATTAAACACATCTGGCCTAATCTTCCCTAAAACTATAAATCAAATATCAAAATTGGAAAAAATGAACATTTCTGTCAACATTTTTGGATAGGAGAAAGAGGTGTTCCCACTCTACATCACACCATTCAGATTTAAAGAGCATGCAAATCTTGTTCTGTTATCGGATGATGAAAAGCAGCATTGTTGCTCCATTAAAAATATGAGTAGACTTCTCAGTCCTCTCACTACACATAAATGCCAGACTTTCTACTGTGATTACTGCCTTCACCGTTTCACAAATGAATTACTCTTGAAGGATCATATTCCCTATTGTCAAGAACATAAACAACAGAGAGTAGAATTTCCAACTGAAGAGAAGAAATGGCTGAAATTCGCAAATTTCAAGTTTCAACAGCCCGTTCCATACGTGATTTACGCCAGCTTTGAATCATTCCTAGTGAAAGTGGACACTTGTATGCCTAACCCTGCAAAATCTCACACCACTCTCACGGCAAATCTTGAACCCTGTGGATTTGCATATCTTGTTGTTGGACCTGATGGCTGCAGCTATAAATTTCCAGTAGTTTATGGAGATCCTAATGTGGTAAAAATATTTTTGGAATGTCTGATTAAAGAAGAAAACGATATAAAAAAATTTCTCTCGGATATAAAACCAATGCAACTTTCAAATGACGAAGAGGAATCATTTCGCAACGCTATCAATTGTCATATTTGCAAAGATGTTCTGGGACCAGATCGCGTGAGAGATCACGATCATTTAACCGGCAAATTCCGAGGAGTCGCTCATAATGCGTGTAATCTCAATTTTAAGCTCAAAAATAAGATTCCAGTTATATTTCATAACCTAAAGGGATATGACAGCCATCTTATTATGCAAGGAATCGGTATGATCAAAAATAAGAAGATTAATTGCATTCCCAATAATTTGGAAAAATACATAGCATTCTCCCTTGGAACTTTGAATTTCATAGATTCCTATCAATCTGTAAGTACATCTCTTGATGTATCTTAAAGATTGATAGGAATCTATGATCTTGATTCATCTTGATTCATCAGCAAATGTGGTAATATCTATATCTTCTATTTCATCTTTATTAAGCCATCGAAAATCGCTTTGAGGGAGGCATTGCGACATTTCCCATCCATAACGATTGTTGGCATCCTAGTACATAATGTATTTAGAGGGTAACTGAGGATTATATGTGTCTAAATACTTGCTGTTTGCATTGCTAAATCGGTTGCATATCACCGAAATTCCTCCTCTTATGCCTTTTCATAGAAAAAGATACATTGTAGGGTCTGTTATCAACTCTAGTTTAATATTTGTCATCTTCAGGCATGCTTGCCAGGCTAGTTAGTCCACGAGCTGTGTAAACATGACAGGGATCAATTTTATAATATCTGACACATAATTTTCTGAAATTCTCAAACACATCAGCTAAGATGAGTACGTCGGTCTTCAGGTACAAGTCGTGATATTGGCCTAGATTTTTAGGTCGAAAGAGTTCCATACTTTCATTGCATGGATATAGTCTTCTTCCCCTAGCGCCTCTTCTGTTAGTTGATTGTAAAAAGCTTCACGTGGAGGTAATAACGTTTCTTCAAACTTTTCGCTGCTGTCAATGTAATCGTAAGGGTAAACTCTTTTTCTCAAAACCAGGTGTAGCCGTTCAGTTTCAACATGTTGCTTTAAAATATGGAACTCTTCTGCAGATAGGTTATTGACTAGCTTCTCAAGCGATGCACTTAAAAATTGATAAGAATCTATGAAATTGAAAGTTCCAAGGGAGAATGCTATATATTTTTCCAAATTATTGGGAATGCAATTAATCTTCTTATTTTTGATCATACCGATTCCTTGCATAATAAGATGGCTGTCATATCCCTTTTGGTAATGAAATATAACTGGAATCTTATTTGTGAGCTTAAAATTGAGATTACACGCATGAGCGGCTCCTCGAAATTTGCCGGTTAAATGATCGTGATCTCTCACGCGATCTGGTCCCAGAACATCTTTGCAAATATGAAAATTGATAGCGTTGCGAAATGATTCCTCTTCGTGATTTGAAAGTTGCATTGGTTTGATCTCCGAGAGAAAATTTTTTATATCGTTTTTTTCTTTAAGCAGACATTCCAAAAATATTTTTACCACATTAGGACCTGTATAAACTACTGGAGGTTTAAAGCTGCAACCGTCAGGTCCAAAAACAAGATATGCAAATCAACAGTGTTCATGATTTGCCGTGATAGTGGTGTGAGATCTTGCAGTATTAGGCATACAAGTGTCCAGTTTCACTAGGAATGATTCAAAGTCGGGGTAAATCACGTATATAACGGGCTCTTGAAACTTGAAATTTGTGAATTTCAGCCATTTCTCCTCTTCAGTTGGAAATTCTACTCTCTGCGGTCCATGTTCTTGACAATAGACAATATGATCCTTCAAGAATAATTCATTTGTGAAACGGTGAAGGCAGTAATCACAGTAGAAAGCCTGGCATTTGTGTTTAGTGAGAGGACTAAGAAGTCTACTCATTCTTAAAGGAGTAATAATGCTGCTTTTCATCATCCGATAACAGAACAAGATTTGCATGCTCTTTAAATCTGAAAGGTGTGATGTAGAGTGGGAACACTTCTTTCTCGTATCGAAAAACATTGACAGAAATGTTATTCATTTTTTCAAATTTTGATATTTGATTTATTGTTATAGGGAAAATTAGGCGAGATGTGTTTAATTTTTCTTCTAAATGTATATAGTTGTTAAGGCGTTCAGTGTTTCCTATTGCAGGATACAAAGTGCCTAAAACAGACCAGGCAAAACATTTTTGTCGGAATTACATACATTAACAATAGCACGTTTTAATAGTAATTCTCTTGGAGTAGGGATATAACTAGACCCTGCAAGAGGGATATATTTTCCAATATTCATTTTAGCGTGGAGTACAGCATCCAGTATCCATCCACTATGTGTTCCTTCAAATTCTTGGAATGAAGTCTTGATCTTCTTGCACGCTGTATCCAGTTCTTTGTTTAGGTATGATGCAGAAAGATTGTGACACAGTTACTTCGGAAAAATGGGGTGCAATGTTCGAAAGTAGTAGAGGAAACCTTTCGCGTGAAGCGCACTTGCATGGCAAGGTACCATTTAATGCTACTTTTCGAGATCAATTCTTCTTTCAGATGAGTTAGGAGTGACTCCCGCGAGGATTCCAGGAAAAAGGTGAGGTCAACAGATGTTTCTTCCGTTGCCATCAGCTGATGTGTTGATAGGGTCCTTTTCATTTCTTCTGTAAACTGACAGGGGTCTTCAGGGTGTGATTTTTGTTTCTTCTGGGGAATCCTTTCACCTTCAGAACGTTTTCCTTTATTAATGTGCGGCTTTCTTTGATGTCTTAAAAGATTGTCTTTTTTTCCAAACTCCATTGCACGTTCTTCGCATTTGTAGGTTTTCCTGGAGGTGTGGGTTAACTCGTGACGTCGGACGTCATCTCTCCTTGAGAATGTCGATTCGCATTGAGAGCACTTAAACAGGCTATTTCCAACATGATATCTCTTATGACGAATGAGATGGGTCTGATGAAGGAAAGCCTTCTCACATATATCACATTGATACATTATGTAGCAGTGACTTGTAAAATAACTGATTTATACTACACGAGGACCTCGAGGACTATCACTATTGGCTTCTAACAGTTGAAAATATCACGGAGACGCAGCAGTAGAGAACTGTCACTGTCAACGTCTGACAACAGAATGAGGATTCTGACTGATGGATCTCGTATTTATACTTGAAGAATGACTATCCCGCTGATAATTAAAAGAAAAAATTCTATTGGTTAAAAATGAAAATATATATATATATAATCAATTAAAAGAAAAACGATGAAAAGAAAAATATATTTGATTTAAAAATAAATTATTTGAAATTATGAAAGTTATTGAGGGGGAAACATGTATTGGTGACCTGTACGGGTGACAAAAAAAGACCCGCCTCCTCTTTAGAACACAGGGAGGCGGGTCCCAGAGGATTAACATTGACCCACCTCTGAGTTAGAACCCCCATTATCCTCATACTAATGTTTCTTTGGGTTGTCTTTCTGGTGAACTCTATAATTTCTCACAAATCACATTTTAGTCACATGAAATTGATAGATTACTGTCAGGCCTGGAGAAGGTAGTCGGTAGTGCACCAGGGTCGTAATCTTTTGTTCCCAAATTCGAGTCCTAATTGGGTCAGCTTTGAGACTTGTCTCCGCCAAACTGTCACGGTCAATAGGGGACACCGATGGGCTTGGAAAGGCCGCCGTCCTCTGATTTGACGCTAAGCCGTGGCCCCGTGTGCGGAAGAGCTATAACGTGTGCACGTTATAGAACACAGTGGATGGCCTTTACGGGTGGTTACCATCTGTCTCCCAACAGCTGTTCTAGTTGGTCCCCTCCCTAACCTTCTCTGAGACTTCGGGAGAGCTTTCCTAACTTCTTCTGAGCATTCTCGGTGTCCTTGTGACCTGGCCATTTAGCTCATGGTGTGCAAAAAAGTGCCGCTCACAGGTAAATCAACCCAACCTTAATTGGGTCAGCATTGAGATTTAATTCTCCTAATTCCCACCTTGTCCTCGGTGATAAAAAGAGACACTTATGGGTTTGGAAAGAAAACCGTTTGTCGGTTGGAACGTTAAGCCGTGGTGCAATGTGCAGGAGAGCCGTACTCTGTGCAGTTAAAAACACGCTGGGTAGAAGGCTTCCATCTGTCTCGTAAGAACTGTCCAATGGATCCCCTTCCCCAACCTTCTCTAAGCGCTTTGGTGCCTTTGACCTGGCTATTTAGCCAGCTGTGTGCACAGCAGTGTCTCTAAGAAGCAAAACAACCACCTGTCAGACCTCTATGTCAAGCATCTGCTTGAGGAAGAATTTATGAATAAAAATATTAAGAATATCTGTTACCATATTATACAGAAAACTGTTTCAAATACAAATAAAACGAAGAGGAAAATGGTATACAAAACGGAATTTCGATTTGTTTCTGCTAGATCTACTCCCTTGTCCCTCTAATTTTTTTCCAGATCCCTGTCTTCTTGTGACACTAATGAATTAAAACTTTCAATGCAAAACTCAAATGCGTGACTTGATATATTCTTTTTCTTAAGAAAATATGTTATGTACACCGGTTTCAATCAATTAAGGCACAACCCTATGTTATGTCAATACGAAACTAACGTCAGAGCTTTATAACATCTAAAATAAGTTTTTCTGTTTCGAAAAATGTTAAGGCAGATAAAGCTTTCATTCAAAACATATCAGTAACTCGATTTTCAACAGTATTCGTTCAGTATTTAATGAGTTATGGAAGTTTGAATATTTAACAACAGCAATGGCAGTCTTAAGAGACTTATACACAACTGGAAGAGTGAAAGAATTCTTTACACAAACTTCTAAAATAGGTAATTATTTTATTAAATACTTTGATATAACACTTATTACTAAGTTTTAATTAATTCCTGAAGTCAATATTTGTTACTGACATTGTTAAATATTTAAATTTCCATAACCATAATACGTATACTGAACGAATATTGTTGAAAATCGAGATATTTTGCATATTTTATTGAGATCATTATCTGCTATCACGTTTTTTTTAAAAAAAAGAAATATTTTGGAAAATATAGAGCTTCGACGTTAACTTCCCCCTTTACATAATATAGGATTACTCCTTAATTTTTTAGGCCAATGTATTATGAATAAAGTACAGACATGAAATTATATCCACAGCGAAAACACCGATAGGTAAACCCTGAGTTCATCTACGTACGTCTATTTAAATTCCGTTTCTTTTACCATTAATGTCCAGCATTTTGAGATAGAGATTTCCATCCGGTACCGGTGAACTAGGACGAACATAACTTTATCTCGTAACCTTTCAACCTTTGACCTCCGTCACCCCCATCAGCTCTCACGGGTCCGCCTATGTTTATTGTGATGTCTGTCGACTGTCATCTCCAGACAAGTGGGATAGCTAAGCACATGTGCACGATATTTTGAAAACCTGATTCACCTGCGATCTGACTGTCATTCGAAGAGAAGAAGGATCGTCATCCGAAAAGAGCAAGGATCGTCATTTGTGCTGACTCTGAAAAGAATTCTAACTTTCCAAGGTTTATGAAGTGGAAAGTTATTAGCGCCACAACATATATTGCTTAATATAAATTACACAGTTACAGACTGTGATGTTAGTTTACTTAGGGTTGTTTTACCTTAGAGCGGCACTTTTATGCGTACAATGAGCTAAATGGCCAGGTCACAAGGATCCCGAGGACTGAGAGAAGGTTGAGAAATAGGAACCACTAAAGAGCTGTTAGGTGAAAGATGGTCGCCCGTCAAGGCCATCCAGCGAGATCTTCAACGTGTACAGGATATGACTCTCTTGCACACTGGGCACGACTTAAAGACCCATCCGACGTATCGCGGCCTTTCCAATCCCATCTGTGTTCCCTTTCTGACCAAGGGCAGGATGGGTTGAGCGGACATAAAACTCAACGCGGTATAATTGAGATTCGAATCTAGGAACTGCAAATTACAAATCTGGCGTGAGACTGACTGAGTCGATTCCCGACACTGTGATGCTAGTATACAGTTGTAGTCACATTGCGAGGTCCATACATTGTGAGGTCTGTAGACTAGATCATCTACCTTCACTGTTATAGTTACATACGACTTTCCTCAAAACGGTGTCACGTCTTTTTATACTAATTAAAAGACGTCGGTCTTCCCAAGCCCATTGATGTTTCCTTTCTCATCCAGGACAGGATGAGATATGCAGAGATAAATCTCAACGTTGATAGAGTTGGGAGTACTACATAATGCAACGTAAAGGGCTCCGGAGAGATTCTGGTACAGTCACGTGACACGAAGGTTGCCAGATCACTAATTTCTAAAAAAATCGTTGCCAGATATTTTTTCTGAATTCTGTAATCAACCATAGTGTTCGGATACTTTTTTGAGCGACTGTATGCAAACTCCAAGAATGGGAGTTGTGTTCGCCCTGGTACTTTGAGATATATATATATGGATTTTTGCCAACAAAACAGTAGCTCCTTAAACTGAATTAGAAATTTAAAATTACTGTCGATTATCTCTTCTTGATTTTATGGGCTGACTTCAGTATATAATATAATACATTAGATACACTACATAATACACTAGAGCTTGAATAATAATAATATCTTTATTCACTAGAATAAAGTACAAAAAATAATACACAAAATCAAACACCAAAACATAAAATGCAAATGTTGTCACTTCAATTATAACCAAGGAGTCACCAGATTCGTCCACGTTTCATATACTTAGTATAGGTTAAAACTTTGCAAGCTTAAATAATAGACGTTTGCGTGCCATTAACTTAAAATATGATATGGAAATTAATATATACATCTTCCTCTATTACTAAATAATATACAATGAAGAAACTGAAAATTAAAAAGTTAATAGTATTAAATTGCAACTAAAGAGAATGAGGCTAATGAAATGTGACGAAAGATTCTATATAAATATTTCAATAAATATTCTATATCGACATATTTGACATTATTTAACCCTAAATATGGTAATTTCTGATATTTTTCGCTTCTTTAACATCCGAAATTATAGGGTAACTAGAAGAATGTCATATCGCTTCTGGAGAGAATAGGATGCTCGTTTTCAAAGAAAATGAAGTTTTTTTCGTTTCTGTCCTAAACATCTTCTATCACTGCAAATTTGATAGTTGAGAAAAATGTTCTTAGTATCTAAAAAACACAAATGGATTTTTTAGTGTAGCCCTTAAAAGAAAACGATTGCGTCCTCTCCTCGTGACTCACAATGAAAACCGTCCAACTATGACATTCTACCACCAAAATTTGGAATGTCCAGCATCAGTAGTTCGTTTGAAATATTCGTTTAGAATTTTGGCTTTTCCACCTTTTCCCACAGTTTGAGTGATTATGGTATTATTTCCGTTATTATACTGAATTGTCATTAATACCTCTCCAACCAAAGAAGAATTTTCATTCAGTTCAAAAAACAAAATAATTTCAATGTCTGCAGACGGAACTACTGCAGACGGAAATTGGACTAAGTGAAAACATTATTTCCTTTCGTTAAAAAGAAAACTTAGCTGAACAATCAATAATCTGAGCAAGTGTGTTGTTTCCTCAGCTTACAATTATTCTACCTATACTGAATATTACAATATACGTATGAATGTACATAGGTAGTTACATTTTCTGGGTGGTTCTTATTTTACAATTTTTATGCATTTTCAGAGGTGGGAAGGAGGGGGGGGACATATAATAAACAAAATCATGTTCAACAAAGAAGGGGATAGTTATCAAATTCCTTCATCCGTTGCTTTCACTTCCGTGATAATCGACAGTAATTTTAAATTTCTAATTCAGTTTAAGGAGCTACTGTTTTGTTTGCAAAGATCCATATATATATATCTCTCAAAGTACCAGGGCGAACACAACTCCCATTCTTGGAGTTTGCATACAGTCGCTCAAAAAAGTATCCGAACACTATGGTTGATTACAGAATTCAGAAAAAATATCTGGCAACGATTTCTTTAGAAATTAGTGATCTGGCAACCTTCGTGTCACGTGACTGTACCAGAATCTCTCCGGAGCCCTTTACGTTGCATTATATAGTACTCCCAACTCTATCAACGTTGAGATTTATCTCTGCATATCTCATCCTGTCCTGGATGAGAAAGGAGACATCAATGGGCTTGGAAAGACCGACGTCCTTTAATTAGTATAAAAAGACGTGACACCGTTTTGAGGAAAGTCGTATCCTGTGCACGTTGAAGAACAATCTGGATGGCCTCGACGAGAGGCTTTCATTTTTTTCCCTAAGAGCTGTCCACTGTATACCCATCCCCAACATTTTTCTCTGCTCTTAGAATCCTTGTGACGCGGCCATTTAGCACACTTTGTGAAAAAAAGTGACGTTCAGAGGTAAAACAATCCAATTCAAATGATAAATATAGTTATGATAAATACCCTCAATTTAATGGATTAACGAAGGGAGATGAAGTGTCCTTTAAATTCGAATGTTTCTGTGTTGATGAAGAGAGTAATAGAGTTGATGAATAGAGTATAGGTACCTGACTACACAGTATTAATAACCAACGCAGTATATTGGAACACCGTTATACAGACTAATACATGTATCTAATATCTATAATAGCAATTAAAACACTAAAATACATATTGTACATCAGTGTGTACTTTAAGGTATTTGATCTCAGTTTGCGAAGTACATATATCATGCTGAGTTGCGATAGATTTCGTGATTTGCGTAGCATAATTTTGTGATGCAAATGTTTACAGCTACGAATAACGGTGATTAAATAATTCCTCAAACATAGCGTTTTATTTTTCATTACCTCTTTACTGCCTATAAAAATGGCACACATTTCGTCTCAGAAAAACATTTCTTTTCTTTATAACCAAAAACAATATAAACCCGAAATTTGAAAAAAAGGAAAGAAAACACGCTACGCAAAAGTAAAAAAATTGCTAGACAAAGAAATTATGGCACAGCAGATTTGCTACGAAATATTTTCTTAACAAATTTTATCGTGCTGAACAAAACAGTTTTTACTCCGTCTAAGGAGTTATCACGATCCCTTGTATTTTTACTAGTAGAGGGTTGTGGTGATGAGCTATGCTCCTCCTGTTTGCTCTTAGCAACAGAGGATGTTTATAGTAAAGGAGAATTGGGATGAGCAGCAACTGGTTTGAAGAAACTTAGAAAGAATCGTGAATTTCACTGAACTAAAGCAGATCGAACTACTTTTGGCACTGGACTGTTCGTAAAATCGGGATCCTTAGGATGAAGGTTTACTACAAATTTTATCATGCATACAGCCAGGAAACACTTTCGTAAACATGTTTGCTTTTTACATGAACTACAACAGGTTGATATGCAATAAGCTAACAGCAAACGGAAAAAGCAATACAATTTAAAATTGAAACATTTTGCAACATTCCATATTCGACGTCAAAATAAGATGACACAGGTGAACAAAAATAACAGAATGTTTGGAAAAGAAATACAGACTTTGCCAAGAGAGAGAGAGAGCCAATAGATTCCATTATTAATCCTCTACTCAGCACTAACTCGAAGAACATGTCCGGAAAGGAAACGATACCAAAGAAAAGAAGTTGAAGAACTAATTTAAGACCTGTCAGTGTTTTCAATTTTTTCATCCGCACATCATCAAAATTCAGTTTCCTTCCTCTGAACTTTTCAACCTTTACGATCAGTATCTCGTTTTCCATTTAGAAAAGAAATAAGAGAACGTATTCTCCAATTCTTTATTCTTTTACCTGTTCTCGTCGTTTCTATCAGTTCTTCACCCCCGCACATCATCTTGAAGGGTACTCCCCTTTGTTTACAGTGATGTCGACTGATCGTCATCTATACTGGACAGCACGCGCTCTTGATCGTGGATCTAGGCGCAACAGGGGTCTAGTTCGTGTCGAAAGGGGCGCACGACATAGCCGCCACCATTGGTGATGCTCATTGGTGGTGATGGAAGAGGTTGCGACCCGTGGACCGGTGACTGACGCTCGTGTCCAAACTCAGAAGGATTTGTCTGTCAGCCGGTCGGATCAGCTGATGACGCGTTACTCCATCGCCCAGTGAAGAGGCATTGGACACGTGGTACGACAGAACGTCTCTATCAGTCTAACCTGGATTTATTAAGTCCTTCGTGGTTGGCTCGATCTATTCTCCGCCTATGTGAACTCGATCAGGGAATGTTCAAACAAGGTCATCTTGAAATGCCGCGGAAGTTATGATATGTCAACATTCAGCGGGAGATCTGAAAATAGGGAGGTTATCTAGAGGGAGGAGGGGGGGGGATGAAAGTGAATTCGTGATCTCCACCCTAAAGCAGCTTAAGAAACTTTTCTGGATGCCAAACAGGGTGGAGGATGCTCAGAAATGAATATTGTTAAACGAAAGATATGTTGATGCAAAGACCATGGGAATGTCATCTGGAATTTTCGGCAAATGAAGAAAAAGGCACTTGCATTTTTTTTAACCGATAAAGGCACATATTTTTAATAGTATTCAATACGTAGGCATGCCGTAAATAATAGTAACCCGGGACGCAAATTCGTAATTTCTTGCCTAATCCGACTATAATTTGAACCCAGGCTACTATAAAAGTCCAGGTCAGAAAATAAATTAAAACTGAGACCCGCAGAGTTATTACAATTAATCCATGAACATGTGATTACTTAAAAAATAGTACACAAAACTGCGATGCATTCACGGGATATTTGAAGGTTGTTGGGGGACGCGAGGTAAACTGATGCTCTGCGGCAGGAATGTACACAGGGGTACATCAGAAGGATGGCGGCCTTTCCAAGTCCATCGGTTAGAGCCCTGCGCGGATGCGAATATCAGAGTTTTATCCCCGGATATCTGCATTAAAAACCTCTCGGCGGATGAAAAATTAACTTTAACGCGGATAAAAAAAATTATGTTAATGCAGACGGTGGATAAAGTCTTGTATTTGATGAGATATGCAGAAACATGAGCAAAGGTTATTGCATTATTGATGACTGACATGGGTGAAAAAACTACTTGAGATAATGTTTAAAAAAAATCTGATTTGAAAATTCAACGATGATATTCGCTCTAAAATGATGAAAAAATATTTAGATTAAGCCATATATAAAAGAGAAAATTACTTAGTTAAAAAGAAACTTATCCTATGTGAAATAAGCGATCTTTTTGGTTGCAAAGCAGAATATAAATTCAGAAAATTACTGAGTGTTTCCGTAGAAAACGAGAATTAAATATCAGTGGAATGAAAATTTCAGTCGGGAAGATCACGAAGTTTTAGAGGAGATTTACTGGGTAATAAAATGAATGTCTTCCCATAATATTCGATAACTGCATTTAAAAGAGCAAAATTTATTCAGAAGAATTTGCAAAATTAGAATTAAGTAAATTTTTGTCTAAATTTAATAGTGATTATATTAATATATTAAATAGAGCATATTTTTTACGAATAAAAGACTTTATTTTTCACATTATATTTTTCAGTTATTAATTGGTCATTAATAAACCATTAGACATATTTCTTTTACCCGCAAACATACATCAGACTTCAAGCATTTGCAAAATTTCGACGGTTATTAATAGGCAACAAACGCATCATTCTGACAAAGATTTGCGCATGTTGGTGAAACCTTGTGGACAGGACTTTTGCTATCCGCGCAGCGCTTTACCATCGGTGTCCCCTACTGACCGATGTCAGGGCGGAGAGTTTTGCTGATAAATCTCAACTCTGGCCCAGCTGGGATTCGAACCTGGGAACTACAGATTATGAGACTGGCGAACTGCCGACTAAGGCACCCCCACCCCGACGCAGGGTATAAGACGATTAAAGTTGTATACTTAGCACAAATCCTAACCCCATTGAATTTGTTACATATAGTCTACAGTTTAGTACCTTGGACATTAGAAAGATTCATTATGTGTTTTTACCCAAACATATGGGGCGGGGGTGGCTCAGTCGGTAGCGCGCCAGGCTCGTAATCTGTAGTTCCCAGGTTCGAGTCCCAGCTGGGTCAGCGTTGTGATTTATCTCCGCAAAATTTCCCCGCCTTGCCCTCGGTCAGTAGGGGACACCGCTGGGCTTGAAAAGGCCGCCGTCCGTCCGTCGGATGGACGTTAAGCCGTGGTCCCGTGTGCGGGAGAGCCATACCCTGTGCACGTTAAAGAACACGCTGGATGGCCTTGACGGGAGGCTACCATCTGTCTCCCAACAGCTGTTCCAGTGGGTCCCCTCCCCCAACCTTCTCTGAGCCTTCGGGATCCTTCTGGCCTGGCCATTTAGCCCATGGTGTGCAAAAAAGTGCCGCTCAGAGGTAAAACAATCCAATCTAAACCCAAATATCATTTAATAGAATCACATCTAAATTTCTCTTAACATAATCCATAACAAACCAATAACTCGTTGAAAATTTTGACAATCATTTTTGATGTCTCAGTTACAAACTTACAAATTCCTGAAATTTCAAATAGCAGCACTTCAACGACCTTAAAAATTTGATCATTTCGATTTATATATCCAACTAAACGTACTTCTCCACCATAAACACGTCCAAGAAAATCTGATGCTGCAAGGATGATTAATTATTTTTATTAGGAGAAAAAAAAAAACAAGTGAAAGGAGGAACAATTCTGTAACACATGACGCATCCATAAAGTTCTTACCGTTCATTTTTTATCCCAAACAACATTTTCTCCTTCTTAGGCCACAACTCCTCTAATTACTGTTGTAGATATTGTAATGCTTTACAACATGATGTTTACCATAAACGTTGGGCTACTGATGATCAATAATTGCCAGGAAATTACAGTGGTTGTCTTCCTAGCACTGTCTCTGTCGCTCGGTTATTACCCGACCACGCCTCCTATCTCCTTAGTGCGGAAAGAGGAGGGTTCGGAGAGGGGAGTTGCCGAGGGGGCAACGCTACTGGAGACAGATGAAGAGACAGACAAATAACACTGCCTCACTCCTGGCTAAGACACCAGCGAGAATATAACAATGACAGTTTCCAGTGGGCAGTTAAGTGAAGCCTTCCAGCGACAGCAGCATTCAACTGGAACGATAACCAAAATACCAACCTTTAATAGATAGCGTCTCTTTTTTACCCTCAAGGAGTGTTTGGAATCATATAATCACACGTTTCGATTTGAATTGGTCGCCTTTTGCACCAGTGACTATTCCTTATCGCCGACTTCCACTTCCAGAAATGTGCTTGTTGTAAATGACTTGTTTACGAGTAAGCTCCCAGATGTTTTTTTTTGGATATCCTTAGGGAGGAAATGTGAAAAGTAAAGTGGTTAAACGTTACGGGGATTTGAAAGGGAAAAGAATGTAACAAATGGGATGGCAGTTAAAAGAAACGAAAATCGACGGAGATCACAGCGGATAAACAACAACGAGGTTAGAAACGAAGATGATTTTGATACTAGAATGCCTAGCTCGCCAAAAGTTCCGCGGAATAGAAACGAATTTCTCCACCGGCAGATTTTTCTACTGACAATCTTCTTCGTTCACAATTTATAGACGAGAAAACCGTGGTAGAGCGATGTGAGATCCATTACAATCTCAAAACATTCGAGGTTGTAAATGCTATTTAATTACTAGTAGGGACCTGATTACTTAATCCAACACGGGGTTATACAGGAACGAGTGTACGACATTTGGTACCATTTGGTCAAGTGTGTGGAGAATTAAAGGAAACTAAAATATATTGAAACACAAATAAAAGTCAAAGGTTTGCGAATATTTAAGCTAAACCAATCGGTACACGAGCCGACGTCAGCACGCCGTAGGAGAAATGCGTACATTCTCTATTGGTGTCCGCTCGCCCATGTGGGGTGGGAGTTCTCTTATTTTGATAGCGCTCCAGGTTCGATTCCCACCTCTGACAGTGCTTAACTTTTTTTCCGCTAAATCCCCACCCTGCCGTCGTTCAACAAGGGAACACCGATTGGCTTGGAAAGGCCTTTGTTTTGTCGGATGGGATGTAAAACCGTGCCCCAGTGTGCAGAAGATCCATACCCTATGTACTTTATAATGACAGGCTGGGTAGGCTAGACGAGTGACTACCATCTGGCTCCTAGCATCTGACCAGTGCGTCTCCTACCCCAAACTTCTTTGAGCCCTTGGGATTCCTTGTGACCTGGCCATTTAGCCCCATTGTCTAAAAAAATACACTCAGAGGTAAAACAACCCAACCCAACAAATCATGAATAATTGAAAAAAAAAAAGAAAAAGAAAAACCGACCATGTTCATTTAAATTCTTTTAAAAAGTTAAAAATGGCTATTGTCATTGACTATTAGTTACTAAAATAAATACATTTCAAAGAAATGTAGAGAATTTTAAGTTACTGCATAGATTCATTGTTAATTTTTCTTAACAAAGCTTTAACCTTTTAAAAGGCGCGTAAAGGACGATAAGTGTTTTTAAATTTTTGAATTTCATTTTATTTATCTATTGTTAATTCGAATTTGTCAGTAAGAAACTCCTTCTCTTTAGAGATAAAGAAGGGAGATTGGAAATTTTTCATAGCTTATGTCACCACCTATGTCACTTCCATATGTTATAGTCTTTCATAAATAACTGGATAAGATTGGCAGTTTGTTTGGTGGAGCCAATACTGATTTGACGAATCCAGAATTTGAAATGCGAACAAACAGAGAAATGACGGGCAAAAAATTTCGGTTTTTAAAATTTCTTGGCTATTTAATTTTTTTAGTTGTTATCTTCACATCTGTATTTTATACTTCTTTTTTTTTCACGAGCCATTGTTTCATGGGCGTCTGCAGGGGCGGGGACAATATGTACAGTTGTACCGTCCCCTCATGGAAAAGTGACCGAAAAATTAATTTATGTTGAACAAAAAATTTATGTCATTTTGTCCTTAACGAAATGCAACCTTGATTTTTTTAGGCCTTCTTTTGTTTCAGGATGCATATAAATACCCCCTCAAATAGCTGCTTGCCACAGAGGTCTGACAGGAGCCTGAGTTTATATGCCACAGTAGAAGATCTGAGAGGATGGCAGGACCTCAGCAGAAAAACGACACATACTTCCATGCCTTAACGCGGGGCTCGAACCCAGGTTCCTTAGACCAGTAGTCAAGCGTGCTAACCACTCGGCCACGGGACGTCAAAGTATTTATTTTTATTTATCAGTAAGAAAAATAATTTTTTACATGTATTAAATATTTTTACTGCTAGATTTCCGAGGTTTTTTTAATTCGGGCATCCTCATTTGTGTTATGGAACGATATATGCATATTTGCTCTATTCGCAATTTCGATCATTTTTTCGCCCCCCCCCCCCACCACGTTAAAACATTCCTCCCTGCCATTGTTGACCAAACTTGAAACAGTCGAACTACAATTCAATAGATTCTATTCAGAGTGAATGAACGAAGGGTGGTGCACACACTCCTGAAAAAAATCCTGCCGACGCGCATTGTTTTTGTTTTAGAATTTATAATTATTCAATCTTATTTCCCTACCAGCAGTCTATTGCGTCCATGCTGTATTTATTTATTTAGCCCAAACCAACAAAAAATGACACGAAGGCAAATACTTCGGATACAAAGACTCTTTGATTACACTTAGGTATGGGTTGTTTTACCTCTGAGCGGCACTTTTTTGCACACCATGGACCTCGAAGGCTCAGAGAAGGTTGGGGGAGGGGACCCACTGGAACACCTGTTGGGTGGCAGATGTAACTCTTCCCGTCAAAGTCATCCAGTGTGTTCTTTAACGTGCACAGGGTATAACTCTCATGCGCACGGGGCCACGACTTAACGTGGTATCCGACGGACGGCGGTCTTTCCAAGCCCATCGATCCTCCGATCCGATCCGATGGACGGTCGGTCTTTCCAAGCCATCTACTGACCGTGTGCGGGGATAAATCTCAACGCTGACCCAGTTGGGGGGAGGGGGTGGCTCAGTCGGTAGCGCGCCAGGCTCGTAATCTGTAGTTCCCAGGTTCGAGTCCCAGCTGGGTCAGCGTTGAGATTTATATCCGCAAAATTCCCCGCCCTGCCCACGGTCAGTAGGGGACACCGATGTGCTTGGAAAGGCCGCCGTCCGTCGGATGGGACGTTAAGCCGTGGTCCCGTGTGCGGGAAAGCCATACCCTGTGCACGTTAAAGAACACGCTGGATGGCCTTGACGGGAGGCTACCATCTGTCTCCCAACAGCTGTTCCAGTGGGTCCCCTCCCCCAACCTTTTCTAAGCCTTCGGGGTCCATGTGACCTGGCCATTTAGCCCATGGTGTGCAAAAAAGTGCCGCTCAGAGGTAAAACAACCCAACCCAAGTGACCCAGTTGGGACTCGTACCTGGGAACTGCAGATTACGAGCCTGGCGTGCTACCGACTGAGTTACAATTACACTTAGAACAACCCCCGCCCCAATTACACTTAGGACATTGTTAATCAAAAGAGATGCAACTCTAGAAATGAAAATCAAACGCTGTTAGTTACATCCTCAATGACTCTTAATTCTTATATTGTTCAAAACACAAGGTCTATCACAAACCTTGGAGACAACTATCTACAGTGACTGGATCTTTCATGATAGTGTCTGTTCTTGCTCTAAAATATCATTGACGAATAATTACCATTTCATTATTTTAAATATCATTCTACAAACAATCCCGATAAACTTGTTTATTTATCCAACAGTTATCAACGCAAGCACACAATGTTTTTTCTGATAGTATCAAGGCCAAAACGTTTAAGCGCGTCAAAAGAGCATTGAACAATTTCTCCCCGAGGGAAAATCTCCCGCCTACTTCCGCTCTAGTCCCTCTGATAACACCACACATCTGGATTCTTTACGACGAGTTTTCCTTGGAAGGTTTATATAAAAATCTCAGGCATTCAAAATTGAAGTGGATCGGGAAAATTTTTTTTATTGCACACCTGTGAAACTTTTGTCGGAAGTATCCGTGTTAGGCATCAGGAAAAAAGAAAATGATGTCCTTTTCATTACCTTGTATTAAATTAAAAAGAATTAAATCATGGGAAACGTGATTTTGTTGTCAAAATCGTTAGCGATTCTCGATGAGCGCGTGTTTACAGTGTAACTGGATGCAAAGACATTTCTTAGCTGTCGTTAACTCCTTCAGACCAGAATTTTCGTTTTTATGTGGAAAAATTTGATTGTAGAAAAAAAAAACTTTTCCATTGAAACGTGTTTTATTTGTGGCCAAAGAAATAAGAATATAGAAAAAAAAATTATTTTACATTTTTTGTTGCCCGTCAGGCCAATATCATCTTCATACACGAGACCAGGACAGCCGTTGACCAAAACGAGGCAAGAAAGGAAGGGAATTAATTATACATAATTTTAATGATTTAATTTGTCTAAAATTTAATTAAAAATCTATTTCTTTTTAACTACGTAAAATAGAATAATTTATTCATTTAACACTTATTACTATTAATATAATACTTTAAACTGATAGCGAGATTTTTAAAAATAATAGCCACAAATTTAATTAAAATAACTATATGTATATATTCTGTAACTGCACTGTCCAGGCTTTGCATGATATAGGAAGCTTTGGTCAGACACAGTTATCTTTAATGCTATTCTATGCAGTTCGTATTATATCCACAGATGGCACCAAATTTCAATCCATCCCTAACGAAAGACTCTTTTTATAATCTGTTTAATTTTAAAATGATAATTATATATTAATATTGGAACAAATTCTGGGCAGGAACAGCTGTCCAACTTTTTGTGCTACAGCAGGCATCATAAATGAAAGTCTGTGCTACCTATTTAATCTTTGCCTATTAAGTAATTCTATTCCACTATTAAACAGTTCATGGATTTATGCTTTATTTTAGAATTAAGAATGTATATTGGTATTATAATTTGGTATTTATAATTTTAACGAACATTATGCATTATTATTTGCAGGATCTAGAGTTATAAAGTCCCAAATTCATAGACTCCCTACCCCGAAACCATTTGATAACATTAATAAATGAAAAGAAGGTGACAAAAATAGAAAATATATCAAACATAGTTTGAAAGAATTTTTCTTGAAAGACAATTAAATAAGAAGAATATACACTGGTTTCCATAAATTAAGGAAAGTCCCTATGTTAAGTCAATGGGAAGCTAACGTCAAAACTCTATAACTTGTAAAATAAGTTTTTTGTTTTGAAAAATGTGATTGCAGATAAAGATCTCGATCAAATAAACCAATATCTCGATTTTCAACAATATTCGTTCAGTATTTAATGAGTTGTACAAGTTTGAATATTTAGCGATAACAATGCCAGCCACAAAAATTGACTTTAGAAGTTAATTAAAACTTAGTAATAAGTATTGTATCAAAGTGTTTAATAAAATAAGTTTGTATTTTGAACTTTGTGTAAAGAATTCTTGACTATTCTTCAGTTTTGTATAAGTTTCTTAAGACTGGCATTGCTGTTAATAAATATTCGACTTTCATAACTCATTAAATACTGAACGAATATTGTTGAAAATCAAGATATTGATTTATTTGATTGAGATCTTTATCTGCAATCATATTTCTCAAAACAAAAAAAACTTATCTAATTTAGAAGTTATAGAGCTTTGACGTTAGCTTCCCATTGACTTAACATAGGGATTTTCCTTAATTTATGGAAACCAGTGTATGTATATATATACTATATCGTGGGATAGTGCTCCTGTCCATTCCGGTTCAAAAATAATTAGTCCCCCAACTCTATTCCCGGTGTTTATTTTTAATATCCTTTTCGTGCACATCATTATATTCTGGAATTCCTTAAAAGGCATTGAAGTTTTCAGTACTTTATTTGAGATTAACAGGGGAAAAAAATCAGAATTTTGAGTAGATAGCTAATATAGCAAATATTATGAGTAAAAAGACAAAGAAACTACAACTTTAAAGAGACAGATCAACCAACATATAAACAGACATCTAGACATGTGGATAAACATTCGTAGGAGCAAAACCTAGTTTTCCATCACCTAAAGCTAGTCGTTGAAAGAGCTCAGTGTCGAAACATAAACATTCCTCTCAGCTTGAGAATAAGCTTGTGGTGCATTGATGGTGGTCACGACCTGTGTCTCGACCACAAGTCTCAACTGTCTACCATCACTCTGAGTGTGTTTGCCCTTTAAGACAAAACCGGTTCCTGAGACTGTTGTTTACCCTACGGCGGCCAACGGTTTGATTAGTGAATAGCTGGTTCATTCATACTCCTCCTCTTTGCTGATCTGGAGGAGATCCTTGTATCTATAACAATATCCCAGGGAGGAGCTGGAGATGGTGAACCTTCATTCTGTGATGTCCCTAGAGGGAATATTCGTGCTCTGGCAAAATAAGAACTCCTGTGACGATAATATTAATGTCTTTTTTTCTGTTTTATGCAGACTGACAAGAGTAGAAGAGTGTCATGAGCGCTAATAAATGTCTCTTGCTATTAGAATCCCAGGTGTTCAAAATAAACTCACCTACACTTACGTCGAATAGGACGTTCATCATAACTTTCTTCTTCCCACCTCCAACGTTTCCATCATCCCTGATGGGGCGAAAAAAGAGGACCAAGCTCTGAATGCTATTCAACGTGTCAAATGAGCAATGGAGCTGTTGATTTAGTAGCCATTTCCGTCCATACGGTGTTTACTGTCAGTGTAGTCGTTTCTTTCTTAAAATGAGTTACATTGCTCATATAACACCTTGGAAGCCTAATGCGAGCTGATGTTTGTGAATTGCATGGTTATTCCAAGAAAAAGAAAGACACATTTATTTCTTTCGGGAGCTAACAGACAGTGAAATGATAATGCTAGGCTTAATGCCGAGTGTTAGGGACAGTAGGGGATCTGAGTTGTTTGAAGATCATTCTCTGAGTTCTAAGGAAGTACGGATAATTGTCTCTGAATCTTTTCACGTTTCCTTTAAGATGAAACTTGGTTGTTAAAGTGTGCAGACTACAATGACTCCTGTAGAGGGAGACTTCTTTATGCAATATTTTGTCATAATCAAGATTCAGAAGGTGCGCACCAGGCATACCAAAGGACTATGCATCCGTGTATTATAGAAGAAGAAAAAGAAACAACTCAGTAACTCGGAAAGATGGTAATTTTTCTCTTTTTTTCTTCCCGAGTAAAAGATAAAAAGAGCCCTTGAGAACTCCTCTAATGTAGCATGTTTCGTTCAGCTTTCATAAAATGAACGTCTTTGATTTGTTCATCTTAACTCTTTCACTACCAATTTTAAACATTGTAAGGATTAATGAAACTCAACATAATATAAATTTGTTCATTAATTTGTTTCACATAACAGTCACCTTTCTTATATCTAATTAAAAGTGTGTTGTTGTTTTTTTCATCACAATTTACTAAACTGTATTTTTGAATGCCTGGTAGAAAATAAAAGAAAAGGTGCGAAATATCTTTGGTCTTAAGTGCAAATAAAAATTAGGTATCAATCAATAGTACAGAAAGAGTCCTTTACGTTGTGAATGGTCTAAATAGCCAGTTTCAAAAAAAAAACGGAAAGTAAGAAGGAACATTATTGTTTCAACCACTAGGATAAGATAAGCCATGACCTCAAGCAGGTATGGGTTGGGTTGTTTTACCTCTGAGCGACACTTTTTTGCACACCATGGGCTAAATGGCCAGGTCACATGGACCCCGAAGGCTCAGAGAAGGTTGGGGGAGGGGACCGACTGGAACAGCTGTTGGGAGACAGATGGTAGCCTCCCGTCAAGGCCATCCAGCGTGTTCTTTAACGTGCACAGGGTATTGCACTCCGGCACACGGGGCCACGGCTTAACGTCCCATCCGACGGACGGCGGCCTTTCCAAGCCCATCAGTGTCCCCTACTGACCGTGGGCAGGGCGGGGAATTTTGCGGAGATAAATCTCAACGCTGACCCAGCTGGGACTCGAACCTGGGAACTACAGATTACGAGCCTGGCGCGCTACCGACTGAGCCACCCCCGCCCCTTAAGCAGGTATGGTGTACCTGTGGCACGCGAGACGATTTTTGTTGGCACAGCACTGAGAAGTGAAAAGAAATGCACGTATAGGGACTTGGAATCAGTAGCCCTAGCAGTTGAATACATATTTATGGATGAATCATTGGTGGCTGGACATGCCGCTATATTGCTTTAGGTAGTACTGTATTTGTGTCCCATAGATTATAAAGATCTCATCAAAAAACTGATTAAAAAAATAATAAATATACCCTCAAGCAGCTGCTTCCCACAGACTTCTGACGGCTTAATACGCCATAGAGAAGATCTCTGAGGATAACGGGACCTCGGCATAAACACAAAATAAACATGCATGCTTTATCCGGGGCTTGAACCCAGGTCCCTTTGATCAGTAACCAAGCGTGCTAATCGCTCGGCCAAGGGATGGCTTCAAATATCTCATTCATTATCATCATCATCACCCTCAAGCAGCCATGCGCTACGGAGGTCCAACCAGACCGTTCAATTTAGTTCTCCAAGCAAGTCTGTGCTGAGCTACATCTGCTGTATTGGGCCCCTGCATATCAATTCTAATAAGGTCCTGTTTGACATTGTCTGCAGTAGGAGGATAATCGGGGTTCTAACTCAGAGGCGGGTCAAGTTAATCCTGTGGGACCCGCCTCCCTGTGTTCTAAAGCGGACGAGGGTCTTTTTTTGTCACCCATACAGGTCACTAATACATATTTCCTCTCAATATTTTTCATAATTTCAAACAATTTGTTTTCGAATCAGATATTTTTTTTTCTATTCATCGTTTTTCTTTCAAAATGTTTTTTTTTTTTCATTTTTACCCAATAGCACTTTTTCTTTTCATTTTCTGCGGGACAGTCTTTCATTCCAGTTTCTGCGGGAGAGTCCTTTAGTATAAATACGACATCCATCAGTGAGAATCCTTATTCTATTGTCAGAAGTTCACAGTGACGGTTCTCTGCAGCTGCGTCTCCGTGATTTTTTCAACTGGTAGAAGCCAATAGTGATAGTCCTCGACGCCCTCGTGTAGTATAAATCAGTTACTTTACAATTCACTGCTACATAATGTATCAATGTGATATATGTGAGAAGGTTTTCCTTCATCAGACCCATTTCATTCGTCATAAGAGAAATCATGATGGAAATAGCCTGTTTCAATGCGAATCGACATGCTCTCATGCGAATCAACATTCTCAAGGAGAGATGACGTCCGACGTCACAAGTTAACCCACACCTCCAGGAAAACCTACAAATGCGAAGAACGTGCAATGGAGTTTGGAAGAAAAGACAGTCTTTTACGACATCAATGAAAGCCACACATTAATAAGCGAAAACGTTCTGAAGATGAAAGGATTCCACATAAGAACCAAAAACCAGACCCTGAACACCCTTGTCAGTTTACAGAAGAAATGAAAAGGATCCTGTCAACACATAAGCTGATGGCAACGGAAGAAACATCTGTTGACCTCACCTTTTTCCTTGAATCCTCGCGGGAGTCACTCCTAACTCATCTGAAAGAAGAATTAATCTCGAAAGGTAGCATTAAATGGTACCTTGCCATGCAAGTACGCTTCAGGCGAAAAGTTTCCTCTACTACTTCCGAACATTGCACCCCATTTTTCCGAGGTAACTGTGTCATAAGTCTTCCTACATCATCCCTAAACAAAGAACTGGATACAGCGTGCAAGAAGATCAAGACTTCATTCCAAGAATTTGAAAGAGCACATAGTGGATGGATACTGGATGCTGTAGTCCACGCTGAAATGAACATTGGAAAATATATCTCTCTTGCAGGGTCTAGTTATATCCCTACTCCAAGAGAATTACTATTAAAACGTGCTATTGTTAATGTATGTAATTCCGACAAAAATGTTTTGCCTGGTCTGTTTTAGGCACTTTGTATCCTGCAATAGGAAACACTGAACGCCTTAACAACTAGATACATTTAGAAGAAAAATTAAACACATCTGGCCTAATTTTCCCTATAACAATAAATCAAATATCAAAATTCGAAAAAAATGAACAACATTTCTGTCAATGTTTTTGGATACGAGAAAGAAGTGTTCCCACTCTATATCACACCATTCAGATTTAAAAAGCATGCAAATCTTGTTCTGTTATCGGATGATGAAAAGCAGCGTTATTGCTCCATTAAGAATATGAGTAGACTTCTCAGTCCTCTCACTAAACATAAATGCCAGACCTTCTACTGTGATTACTGCCTTCACCGTTTCACAAATGAATTACTCTTGAAGGATCATATTCCCTATTGTCAAGAACATGGACCGCAGAGAGTAGAATTTCCAACTGAAGAGGAGAAATGGCTGAAATTCACAAATTTCAAGTTTCAACAGCCCGTTCCATACGTGATTTACGCCAACTTTGAATCATTCCTAGTGAAAGTGGACACTTGTATGCCTAATACTGCAAGATCTCACACCACTATCACGGCAAATCATGAACCCTGTGGATTTGCATATCTTGTTGTAGGACCTGACGGCTGCAGCTTTAAACCTCCAGTAGTTTATACAGGTCCTAATGTGGTAAAAATATTTTTGGAATATCTGCTTAAAGAAGAAAACGATATAAAAAATTTTCTCTCGGAGATCAAACCAATGCAACTTTCAAATCATGAAGAGGAATCATTTCGCAACGCTATCAATTTGACATATATGCAGAGATATTCTGGGACCAGATCGCTTGAATGATCACGATCATTTAACCGGCAAATTTCGAGGAGCCGCTCATAATGCGTGTAAACTCAATCTTAAGCTCATAAATAAGATTTCAGTTATATTTCATAACCTAAAGGGATATGACAGTTATCTTATTATGCAAGGAATTGGTATGATCAAAAATAAGGAGATTAATTGCATTCCCTATAAAAATGGAAAAATACATAGCATTCTCCCTTGGAACTTTGAATTTCATATATTCCTATCAATTTTTAAGTACATCTCTTGAGAAGCTAGTCAATAACCTATCAGCAGAAGAATTCCATATTTTAAAGGAACATGTTGAAACTGAACGGCTACACCTGGTTTTGAGAAAAGGAGTTTACCCCTACGATTACATTGACAGCAGCTAAAAGTTTGAAGAAACGTTATTACCTACATGTGAAGCTTTTTACAAACAACTAACAGAAGAGGCGCTAGGGGAAGAAGACTATATCAATGTAATGAAAGTATGGAACTCGTTCGACATAAAAAAACTAGGCCAATATCAGGACTTATACCTGAAGACCGACGTACTCCTCTTAGCTGATGTGTTTGAGAATTTTAGAAAATTATGTGTGAGATACTATAAAATTGATCCCTGTCATGTTTACACAGCTCCTGGACTAGCCTGGCAAGCATGCCTGAAGATGACAAATATTAAACTAGAGTTGATAAGAGACCCTACAATGTATCTTTTCCTAGAAAAAGTCATAAGAGGAGGAATTTCGGTGATATGCAATTGATTTAGCAATGCAAACAGCAAGTATTTAGATACCTATAATCCTCAGTTACCCTCTAAATACATTATGTACTAGGATGCCAACAATCTTTATGGATGGGCAATGTCGCAATGTCTCCCTCAAAGCGATTTTCGATGGCTTAATGAAGAAGAGATAGAAGATATATAGATATTACCACATTTGCTGATGATTCGAATAAAGGGTATATATTGGAAGTTGATTTAGATTATCCAGTTTCTCTACACGACAAGCATAATGATTATCCACTAGCCCCAGAGAAACTACAGATTACCAACAGCATGCTATCACCATATTGTAAAGAGGTTGCCCAAAACCTTGGAAGAAATACAAGCCAATCAATCGTGAAATTAGCCCCAAATCTAAATTCTAAGGAAAAATATGTCCTTCATTTCCATAATATGAAACAATATTTAGCCTCCGGTATGCAGCTGAAGAAAATACATCGCGTTTTAGAATTTAATCAGTCTTGCTGGCTAAAACCATATATATAATTTAATACTATCGGCATTGTCATTGCAGCGGAAGAAAGCTAGAAACGACTTCGAGAAGGATTTCTTCAAATTGATGAATAATGCTGTGTTTGGAAAAACGATGGAATATTTGAGAAATCGAGTGAAAATTGAATTGACTCAGAATCCAAAGAGAGTATGCAAACTCGTAGCATCACCTGCTTTTCACGCTTTTCGCGTTTTTGACAACGACCTCGCATGTGTACAATCAAAGCAAACTAAATTGAAACTCAACAGGCCTATTTACGCTGGATTCAGTATTCTAAATATTAGTAAAATATTGATGTATAACTTTCATTATGACTATATTAATCCAAAATATGGAGAAAAAGCTAAATTATTGTTCACTGATACAGATTCACTGTGCTACGAGCTGCAAACCGAGGACGTGTATGCCGATATGAAAGCTGATATAGATCATTTCGATACGTCCGCTTATCACATAGATCATGTTTTGCATAGAACGCATAATAAAAAGTTACAAGATAAAAGGAAAGATGAACTTTCAGGAGAACGTATCAAAGAATTTGCAGGCCTTCGTTCAAAAATGTATTCTATTCTAAGTTTACAAGAGGAGAAGAAGACGGGGAAAGGAGTCCCCAAATACATCGTAAAAAAAACCCTTCGTCACAAGGCTTACAGAGACTTATTGATAAACAAATCACCTATTCGAGTAGATTTGACAAAGATTCAAAGTAGCAACCATTATCTTCATACAGTGGAAGGTGTAAAACTTGGTCTGTCACCATTGATGATAAAAGATATATTTTAGAAAATGGTTTTGACACCTTTTCGTACGGTCACTACAAAACAATGAAAAAATAATGTAAGAGAAGAAAACGAATATTTTGTTAAATGTTTGTTTTTATGTATGTTTCAGTTATATGTTAATATCTATAAAAAATGTGATGATTTTATCTGAATGTATGTATATTTTTCTTTTGTATAACCCCCTGTATACGTAAAAAATATCACATGTAATTACCATATGTAGACTGCTATATGTAAAACCATTTCCTCCCATAACCTGCATTTTTGTAAAGCAGGCTGTAAAGCATATCTGTAATGGAAAAAAAAAGCATTATTTTGAAATGTATAAATAAAATTGCAAACCAATGGATATCATTACTTGTGTAAAATATTATGTGAAACCTACGCATTGTCATTGTATCTCCCAATACTTTGATATCAATAAAAAATTTCAATATGTAATATACGTATGTTGTCTGAATTACTAACTAGTCAGGGGTGGGGAATAAACAATGTTACTGCAACTTCTCACGTGAACCTCCGGTGACGCTCCCAGAAAGTTCATGCTCCCGAATCATTTTCAGAGGCTGCAACGTGATTGCAGAATCACCTCGCTCACTGGGAGAAAAGCCTTAAATACATCCATTTCTGGGATTACACTTATAATAAAAGGTCGGTAATTCTCTTAATTTTCATGGTTTATCAAACATTACTTACAATTTCACAATGTAGACATATTCTCAAGTATTAAGAATTATGAAAACATAAGATTTCCTTTCAAAGCTGTCGAGAGACGGCTGCTTGCTTAGTCGTAGGCCATTGCGCTACCCAGATCGAGCCACCTCTCTCAAAAGTGGTAGGACGTCAATAAATACGTCGGAAGCTGTGTTTATGAGAAATTTATTAGCACCGGATGAAATTCTAATTCTTAGTTTGCAGAGACGGAAACTTTCACTATGTTGAGTTTTACAGAGAAATAATCGAAATTATTGCATCAGCCATTTGGCAATGAAGGAATTTATCAAGTGTTTTAGAGCAGATTTTACTGAATATTAATCATCATCATCATCATCCTTAAGCAGCCATGGGCTACGGAGGTCCAAAAAATCTGTCCAGTCAAGTGGGTTTATATGGTCAGCACCAGGACCCTGTGTGGTTGACCACTCCTCAGCAGGGTAGAAAAAAAAAGAAAAGTAGCCATAGTTGTCTAGATCAGTAGGCCACACTACTCTGGCAGCCCTCCCCTTCCGTTCACTTCCACAAGAGAGTATCTCTTTTGAAAGGTACTAACGGTCTGCACCACGAGAAGGCGGGGTCGGACATTAGGTGCTAGGCCTGGCCGGTTCTATGCATCATTACAGGGGATTCCTGCATAGCTCTCCTTCCAGTGACTACCTATTAATACTTTTCAGTAATAACATACAGAGAAAAGGATAATTTCTCTACCTTACATAATAGACTATAGGTAAATTTTATATACTTTTCCTATGAGTAAGAAAAAAAAAATTAGAATGTCATACTGTTATTCGAATTACAAGTTAATAATTGTTTTACTAAAAAATGTTTCCATGACAAAAAAAAAGTATGATGTTTAATAAAAAATAATGTTTTTTCCTAAATCCATAGAAAATTAAAGGGATTTCACCATATAATTTAAGTGATTTAAATCAGTGTTGGTCTGTAAATGGTAGCTCGGTAGTCACTGGAAGGAGAGCTATGCACCAATCCCCTGTGATGATGCATAGAACCGGCCAGGCCTAGCACCTAATGTCCGACCCCGCCTTCTCGTGGTACAGACCGTTAGTAACTTTCAAAAGAGATACTCTCTTGTGAGTGAACGGAAGGGGAGGGCTGCCAGATTAGTGTGGCCTACTGATCTGGACAACTATGGCTACTTTTCTTTTTTTTTTCTACCCTGCTGAGGAGTGGTCAATCACACAGGGTCCTGGTGCTGACCATTTGTACCAACCTGAACGGAATTATGGCATTGAGCTTGATTATGGATCCTGATTTTGCTGCACTGGTGGGCTTCTGTGGAGGTAAAATCTCCCGCTGTGTTTTCTGTTTGTCTGTGGGTTGACAGCCCCAAGTGAATAGATTAACAGGATATGTTTATCAGCTGGTGGATAATCCTGAGCAAAGGTCATCACAGGCACCTGAACTCTTTGCTTCTATTTGCATCGTCAAATTCTACATTGGAGGAAGTCTTCCAGTGTAGATGGCTTCAGCCTTAAGTAGTGAGGGAACGGGTCTTTGCCCCATGTCTGCAATTAGGGGGCTGTT
The DNA here is from genome assembly GCA_038380435.1 of Ryuthela nishihirai. NCBI lineage: Eukaryota > Metazoa > Arthropoda > Arachnida > Araneae > Heptathelidae > Ryuthela > Ryuthela nishihirai. Next base: position 31,971,867 of record JAWZYU010000019.1, on the reverse strand, counting down.
TGATATTGTCGGCATTCCCTCTCTCAATAAACATAGTTTCTTTAAACATCCCACTAACCGTTTTCTCTCCATAGGTAGTTGGAATGTGAGGACTCTGCACAGAGCTTTTTCTCTTGGTGTCCTCACGCAAGAATTCCACCATTAAAATTTAGATATTCTCTGCTTGCAAGAGACCAGATGGACAGATAAAGGTCAGATTCTTAAAAATAATTTTAAATTTCTCTTCAGGGAGGGACGACAATAAGCATCACCAAGGCGTGGGTCTGCTTCTCAGCAGACACGCTAGTGATGCTCTTCTAGGATATGAGTGCATTAATGAAAGGTTTCTTACAGCAAAATTTCAGACAAGCGTTAAAGACCTGAATGTTATCTGTTGTTCTGCCCCCACTGAGGATGACGATGAGGATGAGAAGGATAGGTTTTATGAAGAACTTCAGGATTTTTTTAATTCTGTCAAGAAAAAAGATATTACCCTTGTTCTTGGTGACTTCAATGCCAAAGATGGTACTGACTCTGATCTTTGGGGAGGTGTAATAGGCCCTTTTGTTATTGGTAGCTGCAATGGCAATGGGCAACATCTCCTGCAGGTAAGCAAACTCAATGGTTTCAAAATAACTAACATTATTACAAACACCGTGACATACATAAGTACACATGGGTTTCGCCTGATGAGCTGCATAAGAATATGATTGATTATATATTAATTAACACCAAATGGGCTAGTTGTGTTAGGAATACCAGTCATATAGGGGATCTGAAATTGGATCTGACCATTCCCTTGTTAAAAGTGTCTTGCAACTTAAACTTTAAAAATGTTGTGCTAGGGTTAAAAACTATGCTTTTAATACTGAAGCTCTGAAAGACCCTGTTATAGCCAAAGCTTACAGTGATAGTCTACTTAGTCATTATGACAGTCATGGTATGCTTACTACTGAAGTTAAGGAAGAATGGGATCATTTTAAACAGGCTTTGTTGGACACTAACAGTACTCTTTTAGGAAAAAAGGAGCAGAAGAGACAGAATTATCTGAGTGATAAGGCACTTGAGCTTATTTCGGAAAGAAAGAACTGCAGGAATGTCCTTAATCAATAACCTACTAGTCCTAATAGAAAGCATTACAGAGAACTTAATAAACGTGTAAAAGATCAGTTAGCTGCTGATAAGAATCTTTGGCTTGATGGCTTGATTGATAAAGCCGAGGAAGCAGTTAGACAGCAGAACAGCAGAGAGCTCTACCAGATAGTTAATGTTTTCTGTGGTACAGGTATACAGGGATTGAACTATAAACAAGGTAAGGTTACAGAAGGTGAGGATTCTGTCATGGCTAGGTGGGCTGAGCATTTCAGTGATGTTCTAAACAATGTGGTTAGTTTTACTCCCATGTTTGCAATGATGATAGATGCATTGGTGGCTTTAATGTTGGCCCTATAACACAATCTGACGTTATTTTGGCTGTTTCTAAACTTAAACTTCATAAATCCCCAGGGGTAGATGAAATTACTACAGAAATACTTAGAGCTGGAAATGTTTCGGTTACCACTTGGATGACTGAAATTCTGAATATCTTTTATGATAAAGGCATGGTTCCTAAGGATTTTAACAGAGCTATTGTTATCCCTATTTTAAAAAAAGGTGATCGCAGTTCTTGTGATAACTATAGGGGTATCAGCCTACTCTCTGTTCCAGGTAAAGTTCTTTCCATGATTTGGTTGACAGGCAATTGCGTGATGAGCAATGTGGATTCAGAAGTGGTAGGGGATGTGTGGATCAGATCTTTTCACTTAGGCAGATCCTTGAGAAATGTTTAGAGTTTAAGAAACCTTTGGTTGCTAGCTTTGTTGATTTCAAAAAGGCTTTCGACTCTGTTGATCGTCATAATTTGTGGTTGATTGTGAGATCATATGGTATATCAGACAAGTTAGTTAACATAATGAAAGCTCTCAATAATAACACTGAGTCGTGTGTGTGAGTTGGTAAGGCTTGTAGCAATTGATTTAGCATTACTTCTGGTGTTCGACAAGGGTGCATTTTGTCTCCTTTTCTCTTTAATTTGGTTATTGATTATGTTTTGCGAAATTCACTTCAAGGGAAAAATTTTTGGCCTTAAATGGGCTGGAGATACAAAAATTTCTGATTTAGATTATGCTGATGATTTAGCCCTTTTGGCAAATGATGTTGATGAGATGAACTCTTTCATTCGAGCTGTTGATGAGACTGGTAGTAGAGTAGATTTGGTTATAAACAGAGAGAAATCTAAAATGATGAAAATTGGTCAGGCAGGCTGTGATTCAGTTAATCTGAATGGTTGTAGTCTTGAGCAGGTGTCACAGTTTAATTATCTTGGGAGCTATGTAGCAGATAATGGTGATGTGCGGCATGAGATTAACAGACGAATAGGGATTGCTGCTGGGACTTTTAAGAATCTGTGGAGAGTGTGGAGAAATAGGCGTATACACCTAAACACTAAAATTAAACTGTATAATAGTTTGGTTCTTTCTAGGGTTAGTTATGGTAGTTAAACTTGGACACTTTGTAAACAATATAACAGGAAACTAGATGCTTTTGATTCTAGATGCTTACGCAGTATCTTGGGTATTAGGTGGTTCAACTTTGTAACTAATGATGAGGTTACGCAAAGGAGTTTGCAACCTCCTTTAAGCAGCATATTGTGCAGAGAGGGACTCCGTTGGTTTGGCCATGTTGCCTGTATGAATAATTACAGATTGGCGAATAGGGTTATGAACATTGTGCCTAAAGGCCTCAGAAAGAATTGGAGACCTAGGATGCGGTGGGCAGACAATGTCAAACAGGACCTTGTTAGAATTGGTGTGCAGTGGCCAGATGCAGTAGATGTAGCTCAGGATAGACTTCCTTGGAGAACTAAATTGCACGGTCTGGTTGGACCTTCATAGCCCATGGCTGCTTGAGGATGATAATGATGATGATGATGAAATAAAAAAAAATTCTCTAAAAAATGAGTTTTTTTTATTACAGAGGTGAAAATAACGTCTTCCTTCATTAAATGCAATGAAACGAATATTAGGCGATTACAGTACTTGTTTCAACGGTTTAGTAAAAAATACATTTAATTCCCTAAAAGAAGATATTATTTTAATTACAGAGGTGAAAATAATTTTTTCCTATATACAATGAAATTAAGCGATTTTACCACTTATTTCAAATGTTAAATAAAACATAATTCCCTAAAAAAAATATCATTTTTAATGACTGAGATAAAAATAATATGCTTTCCTACATTAAATACAATGATACGATAATTAAACGAAATTCACTAATTTCAGCTGTTTAATATCAAGAAATAAGGTAATTTCCTGAAAAAAACCTGATTTGTAATGACTGAGATAAAAATAATATCCCGATATCAGGCATCCATAAGCATTGTAAACATATACCTATCCTTGGCGTAACGGAAGATAATGAGTTCAGATCCCCTCATGGGAACTATTTTTTTTAATACGATGCATTATAAATTACATGTGTACTATTACATACATGTGTAAATAATAGTACACATATTAAACACTAGATGGCGCCACAATTAGATTTACTATGAGTCCTTGTACTGATGGGATGATAACTTGAGACCTTTGCTCAGAGTGCAACCTAGTGGGATTTTTGATCCCAATAGGTATTGTCCCAGAATAGCCCCCTTTTGCACAGTGCTTTCCCCTATGACATCACAGGGCACGCCCCCTCTCTTCTGCTCACGTGGCTTGTGACGTCACTGACCACGCCCCTTATTAATATTCACAATTAATAATCAATTAATTAAAAGCCCCCCACTTCCAACAGGCGTGGCCATGAAAGCACCTGGTGGAGACTGGTATACTGCGGCAATACTACTCATAAATCCCGCTAGGTGGCGCTCTGAGAAAAGCCCTCAAGTCATCATCCCATCAGTACAAGGACTCATAGTAAATCTAATTGTGACGCCATCTAGTGTTTAATATGTATACTATTATTTACACATGTATTAAAAAACATAGTTCCCATGAGGGGATCTGAACTTGCTATCTTCCGATATGCCAAGGATAGGTATATGTTCAGAATGCTTATAGATACCTGATGACGGGATATTATTTTTTATCTCAGTCATTACAAATCAGGTTTTTTCAGGAAATTACCTATATTTCTTGATATTAAACAGCTGAAATTAGAGAATTTCGTTTAATTATCATATCATTGTATTTAATGTAGAAAAGCATATTATTTTTTTATCTCAATCATTAAAAATCGGATTTTTTTAGGGAATTATCTTTTACTTAATATTTGAAATAAGTGGTAAAATCGTTTAAATTCATAGTATTTAGGAAAAAATATTTTTACCTCTGTAATTAAAATATTATTTTCTTTTTGGGAATTAAACGTATTTTTTACTAAACCGCTGAAATAAGTGGTGTAATCGCCTAATATTCGTTTCATTGCATTTAATGAAGGAAGACATTATTTTCACCTCTGTAATTAAAAAAAATCTCATTTTTTAGAGAATTTTCTCTTTTTTTTACTTAAATCACTTAAATTATTTGGTAAAATCCCTTTAATTTTCTATGGAGTTAGGAAAAAATATTATTTTTAATTAAACATCAAATTTTTTTGTCATGGAAACATTTTACAGTAAAACAGTTATTAACTTGTAATTCGCCTGAAGCAGACTTGCACGAATAACAGTATGAAATTCGAATAACAGTATGAAATTCGATTTTATAATTAGTATGAAATTCAGTATGATTTTATAACAGTATGAAATTCGATTTTATAACAGTATGAAATTCGAATAACAGTATGAAATTCGATTTTTTTTTTCTTACTCATAGGAAAAGTATATAAAATTCACCTATAATCTATTTTATAATGTAGAGAAATTATCCTTTTCCCTGTATGTTATTACTGAAAAGTATTAATATTCAGTAAAATCTGCTCTAAAACACTTGATAAATCAACGTTGATAATCACGTATGGAATTTCCTTCATTGCCAAATGGCTGATGCAATAATTTCGATTGTTTCTCTGTAAAACTCAACATAGTGAAAGTTTCCGTCTCTGCAAAGTAAGATTTAGAATTTCATCCGGTGCTAATAAATTTCTCATAAACACAGCTTCCGACGTATTTATTGACGTCCTACCACTTTTGAGAGGTGATTGCTTTAAAAAAAACCGTTGAGTTCGAGGTGGCTATGTATTTTTCCATTATTATTGGGAATGCAATTAATCTTATTATTTTTGATCATACCAATTCCTTGCATAATAAGATAGCTGTCATATCCCTTTAGGTTATGAAATATAACTGGAATCTTATTTGTGAGATTAAGATTGAGTTTACACGCATTATGAGCGGCTCCTCGAAATTTGCCGGTTAAATGATAGTGATCATTCAAGCGATCTGGTCCCAGAATATCTTTGCATATATGTCAAATTGATAGCGTTGCGAAATGATTCCACTTCGTGATTTTAAAGTTGCATTGGTTTGATCTCCGAGAGAATTTTTTTTTATATCTTTTTTTTCTTTAAGCAGACATTCCAAAAATATCTTTACCACATTATGACTTGTATAAACTACTGGAGGTTTATAGCTGCAGCCGTCAGGTACTACAACAAGATATGCAAATCCACAGGGTTCATGATTTGCCGTGATAGTGGTGTGAGATCTTGCAGTATTAGGCATACAAGTGTCCACTTTCACTAGGAATGATTCAAAGTTGGCGTAAATCACGTATGGAACGGGCTGTTGAAAATTGAAATTTGTGAATTTCAGCCATTTCTCCTCTTCAGTTGGAAATTCTACTCTCTGCGGTCCATGTTCTTGACAATAGGGAATATGAACCTTCAAGAGTAATTCATTTGTGAAACGGTGAAGGCAGTAATCACAGTAGATAGCCTGGCATTTATGTTTAGTGAGAGGACTGAGAAGTCTACTCATATTCTTAATGGAGCAATAATGCTGCTTTTCATCATCCGATAACAGAACAAGATTTGCATGCTCTTTAAATCTGAATGGTGTGATGTAGAGTGGGAACACTTCTTTCTCGTATCCAAAAACATTGACAGAAATGTTGTTCATTTTTTCTAATTTTGATTTTTGATTTATTGTTATAGGGAAATTAGGCTAAAATTTTTCTTCTAAATGTATCTAGTTGCTAAGGCGTTCAGTGTTTCCTATTGCAGGATACAAAGTGCCTAAAACAGACCAGACAAAACATTTTTGTCGGAATTACATACATTAACAATAGCACGTTTTAATAATAATTCTCTTCGAGTAGGGATATAACTAGACCCTGCAAGAGGGATATATTTTCCAATGTTCATTTCAGCGTGGAGTACAGCATCCAGTATCCATGCACTATGTGCTACTTCAAATTTTTCAAATGAAGTCTTGATCTTCTTGAACGCTGTATCCGGTTCTTTGTTTAGGGATGATGTAGGAAGATTGTGACACAGTTACTTCGGAAAAATGGGGTGCAATGTTCGAAAGTAATAGGGGAAACTTTTCGCCTGAAGCGCACTTGCACGGCAAGGTACCATTTAATGCTACCTTTCGAGATCAATTCTTCTTTCAGATGAGTTAGGAGTGACTCCGGCGAGGATTCCAGGAATAAGGTGAGGTCAACAGATGTTTCTTCCGTTGCCATCAGCTTATGTGTTGATAGGGTCCTTTTCGCTTCTTCTGTAAACTGACAGGGGTCTTCAGGGTCTGGTTTTGTTTCTTCTGGAGAATCCTTTCATCTTCTAGTTTTCGCTTATTAATGTGTGGCTTTCATTGATGTCATAAAAGTTTGTCTTTTCTTCCAAACTCCATTGCACGTTCTTCGCATTTGTAGGTTTTCCTGGAGGTGTGGGTTAACTCGTTACGTCGGACGTCATCTCTCCTTGAGAATGTCGATTCTCATTGAGAGCACTTAAACAGGCTATTTCCATCATGATTTCTCTTATGACGAATGAGATGGGTCTGATGAAGGAAAACCTTCTCACATATATCACATTGATACATTATGTAGCAGTGACTTGTAAAGTAACTGATTTATACTACACGAGGGCGTCGAGGACTATCACTATTGGCTTCTAACAGTTGAAAAAATCACGGAGACGCAGCTGTAGAGAACCGTCACTGTAAACTTCTGACAACAGAATAAGGATTCTCACTGATGGATGTCGTATATATACTAGAAGGACTATCCCACAGAAACTGGAATGAAAGACTGTCCCGCAGAAAATGGAAAGAAAAAGTTCTATTGTGTAAAAATGAAAAAAAAAAAAACATTTTGAAAGAAAAAGATGAATAGAAAAAAGTAAATTTGATTTAAAAACAAATTGTTTGAAATTATGAAAAATATTGAGACGAAATATGTATTGGTGACCTGTATGGGTGACAAAAAAGACCCTCGTCCGCTTTAGAACACAGGGAGGCGTTTCCATTAGGATTAACTTGACCTGCCTTTGAGTTAGAACACCGATTATCCTCCTACTGTATGCCCACCGCATCCTTGGTCTCCTCCTCTTTCTGAAGCCTTTAGGCACACTGTTCATAACCATATTCACTAATCTATAATTATTTATACGGGCAACATGGCTAAACCAACGGAGTCTCTCTCTGCACAATATGCTGCTTAAAGGAGGTTGCAAACTCCTTTGCCTAACCTCATCATTAGTTACAAAGTTGAACCACCTAATGCCCAAGATACTGCGTAAGCATCTGGAATCAAAAGCATCTAGTTTCCTGTTATATTGTTTACAAAGTGTCCAGGTTTAACTACCATAACTAACCCTAGAAAGAACCAAACTATTATACAGTCTAATTTTAGTGTTTAGGTGTATACGCCTATTTCTCCACACTCTCCACAGATTCTTAAAAGTCCCGGCAGCAATCCCTATTCGTCTGTTAATCTCATGCCGCACATCACCATTATCTGTTACATAGCTCCCAAGATAATTAAACTGTGACACCTGCTCAAGACTACAACCATTCAGATTAACTAAATCACTGCCTGCCTGACCAATTTTCATTATTTTAATTTTCTCTCTGTTTATAACCAAATCTACTCTACTACCAGTCTCATCAACAGCTCGAATGAAAGAGTTCATCTCATCAACATCATTTGCCAAAAGGGCTAAATCATCAGCATAATCTAAATCAGAAATTTTTGTATCTCCAGCCCATTTAAGGCCAAAAATGTTTCCCTTGAAGTGAATTTCGCATTACGTAATCAATAACCAAATTAAAGAGAAAAGGAGACAAAATGCACCCTGGTCGAACACCAGAAGTAATGCTAAACCAATTGCTACAAGCCTTACCAACTTTCACACACGACTCAGTGTTATTATAGAGAGCTTTCATTATGTTAACTAACTTGTCTGGTATACCATATGATCTCACAATCAACCACAAATTATGACGATCAACAGAGTCGAAAGCCTTTTTGAAATCAACAAAGCTAGCAACCAAAGGTTTCTTAAACTCTAAACATTTCTCAAGGATCTGCCTAAGTGAAAAGATCTGATCCACACATCCCCTACCACTTCTGAATCCACATTGCTCATCACGCAATTGCTTGTCAACCAAATCATGGAAAGAACTTTACCTGGAACAGAGAGTAGGCTGATACCCCTATAGTTATCACAAAAACTGCGATCACCTTTTTTGAAAATAGGGATAATAATAGCTCTGGTAAAATCCTTAGGAACCATGCCTTTATCATAAAATACATTCAGAATTTCAGTCATCCAAGTGGTAAGAGAAACATTCCCAGCTCTAAGTATTTCTGTAGTAATTTCATCTACCCCTGGGGATTTATGAAGTTTAAGTTTAGAAACAGCCAAAATAACGTCAGATTGTGTTATAGGGCGAACATTAAAGCCACCAATGCATCTATCATCATTGCAAACAATGGGAGTAAAACTAACTACATTGTTTAGAACATCACTGAAATGCTCAGCCCACCTAGCCATGACAGAATCCTCACCTTCTATAACCTTACCTTGTTTATCCTTCAATCCCTGTATACCTGTTCGTTTTCTACCACACAAAACATTAACTGTCTGGTAGAGCTCTCTGCTGTTGTGCTGTCTACCTGCTTTCTCGGCTTTGTCAATCAAGCCATCAAGCCAAAGATTCTTATCAGCAGCTAACTGATCTTTTACACGTTTATTAAGTTCTCTGTAATGCTTTCTATTAGGACTAGTAGGGTATTGATTAAGGACATTCCTGCAGTTCTTTCTTTCCGAAATAAGCTCAATTGCCTTATCACTCAGATAATTCTGTCTCTTCTGCTCCTTTTTTCCTAAAAGAGTACTGTTAGTGTCCAACAAAGCCTGTTTAAAATGATCCCATTCTTCCTCAACTTTAGTAGTAAGCATACCATGACTGTCATAATGACTAAGTAGCCTATCATAATAAGCTTTGGCTATAACAGGGTCTTTCAGAGCTTCAGTATTAAAAGCATAGTTTTTAACCCTAGCACAACACTTTTTAAGTTTAAGTTGCAAGACACTTTTAACAAGGTAATGGTCAGATCCAATTTCAGCTCCCCTATATGATGTGGTATTCCTAACGCAACTAGCCCATTTGGTGTTAATTAATATATAATCAATCATATTCTTATGCAGTTCATCAGGCGAAACCCATGTGTACTTATGTATGTCGCGGTTTTGTAATAATGTTAGTTATTCCGAAACCATTGAGTTTGCTTACCTGCAGGAGATGTTGCCCATTGCCATTGCAGCTACCAATAACAAAAGGGCCTATTACACCTCCCCAAAGGTCAGAGTCAGTACCAACTTTGGCATTGAAGTCACCAAGAACAAGGGTAATATCTCCTTTCTTGACAGAATTCAAAATATCCACAAGTTGTTCATAAAACCTGTCCTTCTCATCCTCATCGTCATCCTCAGTGGGGGCATAACAGCAGATAACATTCAAGTCTTTAACGCTTGTCTGAAATTTTGCTGTAAGAAACCTTTCATTAATGCACTCATATCCTAGAAGAGCCTCACTAGCGTGTCTGCTGAGAAGCAGACCCAAGCCTTGGTGATGCTTATTGTCGTCCCTCCCTGAAAAGAGAAATTTAAGATTATTTTTAAGAATCTGACCTTTATCTGTCCATCTGGTCTCTTGCAAGCCGAGAATATCTGAATTATAATGGTGGAATTCTTGTGTGAGGACATCATGTGGAAAAGCTCTGTTCAGAGTCCTCACATTCCAACTACCTATGGAGAGAAAACGGTTAGTGAGATGTTTAAAGAAACTAAGTTTATTGAGAGAGGGAATGCCAACAATATCAAATAACCCCCTAATCGCAGAGAAGGGGGAAAGACCCGTTCCCCCAGTACTAAAGGCTGAAGTCATCTACACTGGAAGATTTCCCCCAATGTAGAATTTGATGACGCCCCGTAGAAGCAAAGAGTTCAGGTACTGCTCAGGATTATCCACCAGCTGATAAACATATCCTGTGAATCTATTCACTTGGGGCTGTCAATCCACAAACAAACAGAAAACACAGCAGAAGTTTTCCCTCCACAGAAGCCCACCAGTGCAGCAGAATCAGGATCCATAATCAAGCTCAGAGCCATATATCTGTCCAGTCCACTGGGTTTATATGGTCAGCACCAGGACCTTGTGTGGTTGACCACTCCTCAGCAGGGTAGAAAAAAAAGAAAAGTAGCCATAGTTGTCCAGATCAGTAGGCCACACTAATCTGGCAGCCCTCTTCTTCCGTTCACTTCCACAAGAGAGTATCTCTTTTGAACGGTACTAACGGTCTGCACCACGAGAAGGCGTGGTCGGTCCCACCCCATATAACCACAATATCCAAAAAAATGTTCATAAGATAATCATTAAATATACATATTTGTCATCTTAGTTATCTTATGGATGGATATTTTACGTATATTGTGGTTGGGTGTGCAATAACTTAAAATTGTGGTTCCGGTTTACTGCCGCGCCTGAGAGAGCAATTTTATTGAAGCTAAAAAAAATTAACTCTACGTATCTGTACGCCCTGTTGACTTTCCCAATGAAAGAACATTTTCCAAAAACCCTTTTAGATTATGTATGATCTTCGCTAAAGAAATGCATCTAGTGCTGAATCTTTTTACAATACCAAAACCTCTAATCCTTGCCAAATGATTAACTTCACGTGTCATTCTTACCAAGTGTTGGGTTGTTTTACCTCTGAGAGGTATTTTTCTTTTTTCCACATAAATGGACAGGTCACAATAACCGCAAGGGCTCAGAGAAGGTTGAGGTAAGGGAACCCACCGGAGAGCTGTTATGGTTGGGTTGGGTTGTTTTACCTCTGAGCGGAACTTCTTTCCACACAATGGGCTAAATGGGCAGGTCACAAGGACCCCGAAGGCTCAGAGAAGATTGGGGAGGAGACCCACTGGAACAGATGTTGGGAGACAGATGGTAGCCTCCCGTCAAGGCCATACAGTGTGTTCTTTAACGTGCACAGTGTATGGATCTCCAACACACGGGGCAACGGCTTAACGTCCCATCCAACGGACGGCGGTCTTTCCAAGACCATCGGTGTCCCCTACCGACGATGGGCAGGGCGGGGAATTTTGCGGAGATAAATCTCAACACTGACCCAGCTGGGGCTCGAACCGGGAACTGCAGATTACGAGCCTGGCGAGCTACCGACTGGCCACCCCCGCCCCCAGCTGCTATGTGATGTGACAGATGGGAGCCTCCCGTCAAGTCCATGCAACTTTTTACCGTGAAGAAAGTATGCTCTCAGGCAAACGGATCCACGGCTTAATGCTCCATCCGACAGACGGCAGGCTTTTCAAAGTATATCGCGTCCTCTTTCTCACCGAGGGCTGGGTGGGGGTTACAGGAGATGAATCTCAATATTTGCACAGTTGAGACTTGAACCTGAGAACTGCAGAACGTAGTGTAGGAAGCAAAAACTTTATGGATACATCACCCGTTACATTTTTTTTTTTGCTTTATGCAGCCGTTTTGAAACAAAGTAAAATAATTTTAGCTCGCACAATAGCGAACTGTATACAGTGATGTAGTGTGTCTTGCATTTAACAACCACGGTGGTACAACAATTTTGCTCTTTTTCTATAGGCCACGGTGCGTTAAATTTCATTTAAAGCTGAACAACACTGCAAAAAAATGGCTTGTGAGGGACGTGGTTTTGCTTTTTAAAAGACTACACCATTATTTATCCCTATATACTATCACAACAACCTTTTAAAAAGCATTGTATCTAGGCTTTTGGAATTTTAAAAGAATTCAAATCCCTCGGCAGAAAATCTCTTCGGCAGCCTACTACAAGAAACGCCGAAAGATTTATGATGACCACCTCTTTGACACACAATTTCCGGAGCGTCTCCAGAGAAGATTTACCGAGCGCTGTTCCACGGGAGTTTGGCCTGTCGATAGGACCAACCCACAAAGCACGAGACAGGGGTCGACGTGACCAAGCCACGTGCTCGCCGCGCGACTTGAGCGTGACCACAATTCACCTGGCGCTATGGCGCAAGAGAGAAGAAATGAGGGGAGGGGGGAACGAAGCGAGAGGAGGAGGAAAAACGGAGAGAAAGAGAGAGAGACCACACGCCATCTGGTGGCGTGGGGTGACGAGCACTGTGCACGTTCAAGCAATTAGGGAATAGCTCTTCGATGAAAACGAGAATCACGAACAGGTAATGGATGATGAGTTGCCGCGAAACCGTTAGCGGCAGGGTACAGCTGGAAGATGGAAGCGGTGTGCTCTGCGCGGGAGGCTGGAGCAGATACGTAGAGTGATGTTCTCTGGGGTGGGTTAGTTGTGTATAGTGGGGGATACATACAGAGCAGTGGGAGTAATGTCCTGTCCCCTTCTTCTGCCGCCTCCTCTTTCGCCATCCCTTCTCCTCTCATCAGCTCCAAACAGCAGGAAGTATCCTGTTTTGCGCTATGTTTACCGAGGTTAATGACTGTTCATTGTGCTTTCATCCATGATTGAGCCCACACAGAGGACAGCAGCATCACCGACTTTGCGCCGCGTGACGCCTTACGCTGTAATATACTACGAGTAATGTACCTGGCCTCTGATTAAATGATTCAGATACGAAAACTAAGAATAAAATATTCTCAGTTGGCGTGCATCATTGAAACATTGTTTTCTTTCCATGAATGCACGGAAAATTCTTTTGTTGTGGAAATAGTTGCTTAATGCCAAATTGTTTAGTAAATATAGGTTGCTGCTTTTGCTTTTTACTATTGTTTATAGACACTGAGTGATTACAAATGTTTCGAGATGTTTCAAAACTTAATTTTTGAAAAATACAGATACCGGTAAGAAGTAAAGCTTATATATAAATGAATAAACATGAAATTGTTTGATAATTGAATCGTCCAGGGAGGGAGGGTTCATCATATCTAACGCCCTTCGATTTCTTCCTTTGAGATATTTTCAAAAATGAAGTTTAGGTTCCACCACTATCGGCTTTTGGATTGTTTTACTTCTGAGCGGCACTTTTTTGCACACCATGGGCTAAATGGCCAAGTCACAAGGACCCCGAAGGCTCAGAGAAGGTTGGGACCCACTGGAACAGCTGTTGGGAGACAGATGGTAGCCTCCCGTCAAGGCCATCCAGAGTGTTCTTTAACGTGCACAGGGTATGGCTCTCCCGCATACGGGGCCACGGCTTAACGTCCCATCCGACGGACGGCGGCCTTTTCAACCCCATCGGTGTCCCCTACTGACCGAGGGCAGGGCGGGGGAAATTTTGCGGATATAAATCTCGACCCAGCTGGGACTCGAACCTGGGAACTACAGATTACGAGCCTGGCGCGCTACCGACTGAGCCACCCCCGCCCCACCACTACCGGCAACTTGTAATAATTCATAAAAGAGAATTAGAATCACTATTGGGAAAAATTGATCGTCATATGCTAAAAAAAAATTGGCTACAAACTGAACATCCCTCTGATGTGCGCATATTAACACAGGGAAGCACAAATTCAATTTCAATGAGATACACGCGCCTTTTAGAAAAACTAATCGTCATATGTTAAGAAATGTTTGACAACAAATTGAATACATCTTTTATGTGCTCAGAAATAACAAACCGAATACACATTCAATTTCAATAGGGTACCCAATGGTGTAATTTGCATTTGTGTATGCCTTTATACCGTAGATAGTGGTAACACGGCAATTCCTTTAACTGGAAGTGTCGTGAGACGGAACCAGGGTTTTGCTCGTGAGATTGCAACCGTTAGGGCGCAATTAGGTTTTGAGATATTCGGGATGTGCAAATCATAATATTTCATCAATACCCCTCCAGCACATAAATAATTTTTTATTTATCTCTATAAACCAACAATTTTCTTTTAAAGCAAAAAACATTACATTTCCCCCCGGGTCTAAGGGGTCAACCCATTGTTCCCTTTGGAAATTTCGCGACCATCGCCAATAAATTTTAAAATTTCTAGCATAAATACATCGTTTACAATATTCGTTTGAACGTTTTGGAATTTTTAACGTTTTCCCACCGTTAGAGGTAGCAATTATGGCTGTAGGTAGGTTCCGTAAGTGCGATTCGTATTATTTCATTAATACCCAGCGAACAGAAAAAGAATTTTAAATTTATCTTTATAAATATAAAAGTTTAATATCTACAGACAGACAAATGACAAAGTGAAACTATTATCTCCTTCTTTTTGGAAACGAGATAAAAGAAACCTTTAGTCTTGTTCGTTTTCTGTTCTTCACATAAGATAAAAAAAAAATAAATACCCCCTCAAGTAGCTGCTTGCCACAGAGGTCTGACAGGAGCCTGTCAGTTTATATGCCATAGTAGGAGATCTGAGAGGATGGCAGGACCTCAGCAGAAAAACAACACACACAACCATGCCTTACCCGGGGCTCGAACCCAGGTCCCTTAGATCAGTAGCCAAGCGTGCTAACCACTCGGCCATGGGACGGCCTCACATAAGATAACATACTGAAATTTAGTTTTAAGTATTTGATCATAATAATGCAAAAGAATCACCGCTAAGCTTGGGAAACTCCCGTCCATCAGATAATTAGCCCTCTTTCTCTCATAATCCCACATACACTCGTACCCCCCACCCTCCGACACACGCACATACACTCGTACCCCCCACCCTCCGACACACGCACATACACTTTCGTCACTTGCGACTGGTGTGGGTTCAGTGGGTAACGCGCCAGGCCCCTAATCTGATGTCCACAGTTGAGAATTATTTTCGCTAACCCCCGTTCTTCCCTGTGCAGGCTCATCACATTGAGAAAAAGGAACCTTTTAGTTAGCTTTAAAGGTAGAAGAGGTTGTTGTTCAGCTGTTTCACCTCGGAGTTAGCACTCTTTTGCATACGATGGGCTAAATGGACAGGTCACAAGAACCCCAAGGGCTCAGATACAGTTGGGAAGACGACCCTCTGCACAGCTGTAACAAGACATATGGAAACGTCTCATCAAGGGCATCCAGCCTGTTTTAAGGTGCACAGGTTATGGCTCTCCTGCACTTGGAGCCAAGGCAGCCTTTCCACTTGGCAACCTGTTATTTACGATTTCTGTATGTGTGTTTTGTTTGGAAGATATTACAAAAATAAAGTTTTTTTTTCTTCTTTAATGCGAATTCATGCCTAGTATTTGATTCTTTCGATGGCTCTACCTAGGAAGCAAAGCAACTGGAACTAAAAGAATTCAGTAGGATTAACAAATCTTAAAAATTTTGGTGAGAAAGGTGACACAGTTGGGCTTGGAAAGGATCAATCTGATGAGACGTAAAGCCATGGCTCCATGAACGAATCATCATGCCCTGTGCACATTAAAACAGTCAGGATGCCCTTGACGAGAGGCTTTCATCTGTCTTGTTATAGCTGTCCAGTGGGCCCTCTTCGCCAACTCTCTCTGAGCCCTTGGGGTCCTTGTGACCTGGCCATTTAGTCCATCGTATGCAAAAGAGGGCTAGCTCAGAGGTAAAACAACTGAACAACAACCTCTTCTATCCTTGAGGTATCTAAAAGGTCTTTCTCAATATCGTAATGATTCTGAGACCATAATAATTTGATACACAATTGCATTGCCAAAAAAATGCCATTTAGGAGTATATCAACTTAATAGAAAATGGCAAAGTGAACTAAGAGAATCAATTTCCTTTGCAGAGCGGGAAAAAAATCTACACAAAGATAATAAACGAAGAAACTAATATCCTTGCACAACGAAATGCACACGCACGAACATCGCGCAATATCTTCCCCCTAAAAAAACTGCTCTCGAGGGAAATTAAACACATTAAATATTTTATGATCAACCACCTGCCGAATTCCGAGGTCAAGGGTGACAACAAACTGCACATAGGCACGCAGTTTACCACCATTCCCCGACCAAGTGGATATGATCTATACGTCCGGTTGTCTCAGCTTGCACGGTGTATTGCGGCATGTTAGTCCTGGTCGTCTCAAGGCTGGCAGCACACCTGTTGCCAGCCTGCATGCCTGCCTGCTTGCCACCACTACAATGTCGGTCATCATCAGCACGTAGCTTCGGGTTATTCTTTTCATCAGTAGTCACGTGATGTCTATTCTCCGGTGTTGTCGCGTGGCGTATTACGCTACACAGTTTCTGTGTCACAACGACTGTACCTTGTGGAACAAAGAGTGTGCTAAGTGATGGTAATTATTTCACCACTTGGCAGCCTGTTATTTACGAATCGCGTATGTGTGTTTTGTTCGGGGGGGATATTGCAAAAAATGATGGTTTTTTTGGACGTCTTTAATGCAAATCCATGTCTAGCATTTGTTGGATCTTTCGATTGCTGTAGCTAGGAAGGTAAAGCAACTGGGACTAAAGGAATTTAGTGAGAGAAGTAAATCGCAAAAAAAATTGAGAATGTCTAGTTTTGAAACCTCGATGGATATTAGCAGGTTTTTATTATGATACAGAAGTCTGGACTATTGGTAAAGCTGATTTAATCAGGACATAGGTTGGCAAGCTTACTAAGTTATTAATTAGGTGAATGATAAACTTACAGGCTACTGTGAGACCACGTTTCAAGCAGCTGTATGAGGAGTAATTTACATATTTTATTTATTAGTACAGGGATCAGGGAACCAGAGGCTCCAAGCACAATAAAACAAGGTTTTTAATTCAGGCTTTTGTCTTCTTGATTCTTTTTTTGATTAAACATTTAAATGAGAATAACTTTTTCTTCATGAACTTTCTTTAAAACAAGACCAGAGTAGGTTGGCAGATGATAGTTTGAAAGCACTGATGAAATTAAAATGTCTTAAATATATTCCAAATGTGGATATACAGGGAAAACTAAAGCACTCAGAGGGAAGACTAAAACTGAACTCACAGGGAAGACTGAAACTGAAGAGTCACACTGGTGAATTATTGTTTGTATGCACTTAAATATACATTTTAAAATTATACGTTATGTTCTTTTTAATAAAATATTTTGAAAATCGCCATTTTTTACTGTTTTCTTTCGAGATTTAATAAAGGTTCTAGACACCAGTTTTCGAACAAAGCGCCTGATAGAATTCTATGAAGAATTAATAGTTATAATTCATAACGCTAGGAACCAAACGAAGTGAGGTGGAGGAGGTAGGGGGGGGGGGGTTGGCTTAGTCGGTAGCGCCCCAATTACATAAACTACAATTCCCAGGTTCGAGTCCCACCTTGGCCAGTGTTCAGATTTTTTTCCAATAACTCCCTTTCTGTCCCGTTAGAAAGGGGATACTAAAGGCTAGAAAAGTCGCCGCCCTTCTAATGGGACGTAAAGCCGAGGCTCCGTGTGCAAGAGAGATATATTGGGTTGGTGTACATGAAATGTCCACCTGCAAATCCTCATAGAAATAGGAAGCAGTTACCGGCTTAGTCGGGGCGGAGGTGGCTCAGTCGGTAGTGTGCCAGGCTCGTAATCTGTAGTTCCCAGGTTCGAGTCCCAGCTGGGTCAGCGTTGAGACATCTCCGCAAAACTCCTCGCCCTGCCCACGATCAGTAGGGAACACCGATGGCCTTGGAAAGACCGCCGTCCGTCGGATGGACGTTAAGCCGTGGCCCCATGTGTGGGAGAGCCATACCCTGTGCACGTTAAAGAACAAGCTGGATGGCCTTGACGGGAGGCTACCATCTGTGTCCGAACTGTTCTTTCAATGGGTCTCCTCCCCCAACCTTCTCTGATCCTTCGGGGTCCATGTGACCTGGCTATTTAGCTCATGTGTGCAAAAAAGTGCCGCTCAGAGGTAAAACAACCCAACACGGCCTAGTCAAAGTAGTTCCCCCTCTCCCCGGTATAAACACATTTCTGCCAAAGGATTACGAGGCTGTGGATCCCATGGCGATAAAACTCTGGAGTCAAGGTGGTAATAGCTTGACACACAGCTCGGTCGTTTGGGAAGGTCTTCTCTGCCAGGAAATAGTCCAGATGCCGAAAGAGGTGATAATCCGTGGGAGCAAAGTCAGGGGAATATGCAGGGTGCGGCAGTATTTCCTAGTCGAACTGATGGATTTGTTGGACGGTCCTTTGTGAGACATGCGGGCCGGCATATTGATGCAAAAAGAGGCCCCCATGCCTTTTGACCAAAACTGGTTGTTTGGTGCGGAGCTTCCCGTGCATCTCCAGCATTTCAGCACAGTAGCGGTCCAAATTAATGGTCTCATCTAGTTGGAGAAAAGAATGATGGATCACACCGGCCGCAGACCATCATACGAGAACCAGCACTCTCCGGGTAAGGGTGGGTTTGAACAATGTTTTGGTGGCTCCGTGTTATCAAACCACTGTGCTAATCGATGACGATTGTCGTAGAGGACTCACTTTTCATTGCAGCTTAGGATCCGATGCAGGATTCCGTCCCGTTGGCAATAAGGGAAATGCACATCGCCAGACGGCGTGTCCTGTTGGCTGTTGCCAATTCCTGTGGCAATCAGGAATCCAACATTTTCACCTTCGCCAAGAGCCGACAACCGTCGAATGATGCACACAGACCTTCGCTGAGATCTTACGGAGATTTTGCCGTGGGTCAGCTTCTACGATATTCTTCACATCTGTTACAGCTAGTGGTGGACGATCACGAAGCTCATTTTCAAGGGATGTGTCATCTGCTTGGAATTTTTCGAACCATCTGCATACGGTACGTTCATTCACATACCCTGCCCAAATGCAGAATTAATGTTTCGGGCCACTATACCCGTGGAATGTCTTAATTTATTAGAAAAATAATGTGCAACTGGCCTGTCTCCATGGTCCACTTTGACCGAAGCCTGTACACTCGTGGTTGAACCTCGTCGCGAAATGAGGCACATAACGCATACACCAGATATATACCGACCTTGTGACGTTGCTGAACAATACCAATCCGCTGAAGGGGTCGAACATGTCCATACATTGCTGAAAGCAGACATTTCATCTGCACCAACCTAATACATTGTGCACATTATAGAACATGCTGGATGGCCCTGAAAGGAGAACAATCTGTCTCCTAAAAGCTATCCAAGTGAGTTCATTCTTCCAACTTCTCTGATCCCTAGGGGTCTTTCTGATGGGCGGGGGTGGCTCAGTCGGTAGCGCGCCAGGCTCGTAATCTGTATTTCCCAGGTTCGAGTCCCGCTGGGTCAGCGTTGAGATTTATCTCCGCAAAATTCCCCGCCCTGCCCACGGTCAGTAGGGGACACCGATGGGCTTGGAAAGGTCGCCGTCCGTCGGATGGGACGTTAAGCCGTGGTCCCGTGTACGGGAGAGCCATACCCTGTGCACGTTAAAGAACACGCTGGATGGCCTTGACGGGAGGCTACCATCTGTCTCCCAACAGCTGTTCCAGTGGGTCCCCTCCCCCAACCTTCTCTGAGCCTTCGGGGTCCATGTGACCTGGCCATTTAGCCCATGGTGTGCAAAAAACTGCCGTTCAGAGAGAGAGGTAAAACAACCCAACCCAACCCTTTCTGACATGGTTATTTAGCCAATTACATGAGAAAGAGCGCCACTGAGTAGAAAACAACCCAACACTAGGAGCCAAACAATGCCAAAACAAGTAACATTGTTGCTTCGGTATCTATGGTATCTTAATGGTTGACTAAGTAATATCGGTGACTAAGTGGTATCTTATGGAAATTTGGAACTGTACCATGATAAGTTTTTTATATTGCAACTGCCGGCGACATTGCAACTGCCGAAGTCTAGGTTCAAGTCCTTATATGGCATGGTTATTTGTTACGTATTTATATGGTGAAAGAGAAACTAGAACAAGCTTAATCCATTAGTGTAAAAAATAAGCACTTCATTTGTTATTCTTATCTCCTTTCAATATATATTTCTATTTTAAATGTGTATACTGTAAATATTCCAATAGTACCCAGGCTTCAATTTCTTTCTTGTATCCAGCCACAGTTTGAGTTCAGCCTACAAAATAAATTTGCGAACAGTTATTCCGTACAAATATCACGCAGGGTGTTTTCAATCGCTTTATAAACATCTGATATAAAATACATATACACAAAATTGTTCTTATGTGTTTATGTAAAGTTTTTAGAAATCTTTCCGTGCCAAATTGAACACTTTCCTAAAGTAACTCTACAATTTCATTTTCACGAAAAGGAAATTGGCGCATCCACACTCATTTCTGGCATCCCTGTCTGAGACTCGGCCCAATTTTTAAAATTTTCTCTATTACTCGTCTGTAATTAAAGCACAGTCTATTATTAAGGTCCCTGGCGTTTAATATATCATATACGGTAACGTTATAATTCAAGCAATTAAATTTCAAATATAAATGTAACTGATTGATAACTGACCTATTAAAAATCCACATTTCTCCCTCTTTAGAATATCCGTTTAAATCCTGAATAAAAACCCTAGATCAATGTTACCCAACGAAGATGCTACTGCCCCCTTGAGGGAGTTTTAGAAACGGGAGGGACGTTTTATTGAGTTATTCGGTAGAAATAGATTAAAGGGAACATCGAATAGTCCTTAGAATGACATAGATATATACACTGCATGGGCATATTATTATGATAACCTCGCTAACATTTTGTCTTATCATGGTACAGTTCCAAATTTCAGAATTTTCCATTCCTTGCGCTTCAGTCCTTGTAGAAATGGATTTTGAAGTATCCCTAGTGGTCATCTCTGTCGGCTGATGAACGGTAGCAACTCTTTTTTGCCGTATATTTTTTATAAACCGTGTAGTCTTTCATCCCGCATTTGCCACTATTGCCACCATTTTATTTTTTGATACTTTTACCATTCTCCATGCATTTGAGATACTACAATGTTCCATGATTTTCCTCTGAGTTCCATCACCTCCGTTACGGAAGCTCCTGCCCATCGCACGTCAACGATGAGAGCACCTTCAAAGCTAATCACATCAGCCTTTTTAGCTAGGTCACATTCGACTTGGCTTTCCACTATTCTTGTACAGCTTTTGTAGAACGTCGCAGTGTCGTAGAATACTTACAGCTGTAAGAAATTTTGCATACATTGACATGTTTCATGGTAACATGAGGCACGATGCAGTCAGTGTTCATAATATTTGGCCAGACAGCGTATGTTTTACATATTCATGTTAGAAATCCATGGAGACAAAATACTCATAAATTTGTATTCACGTTAAGCATTATTTCAGCTGTGTTGTTTTACCTCTGAGCGGCACTTTTTTTGCACACAACGGGCTAAATGCCCGTCACAAGGACCCCAAGGGAAAATAGAAGATTAGAGGAAGGGGACCCACTGGACAGCTGTTAGGAGACAGATGGTAGCCTTCCGTCAAGGCCATCCATCGTGTTCTTTAACTTGCATAGGGTATAGCTTGCCATACACGGAGTCTCGACTTAACGTCCCATCCGACGGACGGCGGACTTTTTTTTTCTATCGATATCTCCACTGACCGAGGTCAGAGAGTTTTGCAGAGCTAAATCTCAAAGCTGACTCAGGTGGGACTTGAACCTGGGAGCTGCAGATTATGAGCCTGGCGCGCTACCTACTGAGCTCCCCCCAATTATTTCAACTAGTTTTATACAGGAAAAAATATTTTGAATTCCATAAAGGGTCTGTTAGAATGGATGAATGGAGGCACTGAATTCAAAATGTTTCGAAACCACTGCTCTAGATCAGTGTCTCGCAAACTGTTTGCCGCGGCACAGTAGTATGCCGCGAGAGATTCCAAGTGTGCCGCGAGAGATTTTCAAATTGATACTAGATATCCTGAATTCAATATCCTGATAACCTCAATATCCTGAATTGAGCACAAAAGCTATTCGAGCCTTGTTACCTTTCGGCTCGTCTTATCTTTGTGAACTTGGATTCTCATCATTGACTGAAATTAAATCTAAAAAGCGTGAGCGGCTTCAGATGATTGATGAAGAGATGCGAGTGTGTTTATCTAACTTTGAGCCAAGAATAATGCAAATTTGTTCGCAGAAGCAAGCTCATACATCCCATTGAAATATGTTCATATCTAAATTTTAAATAAAATGCATTTAACGAAACTTCAATTTTCCTCTTTTTACGTAACCATCAAAAATTCTTTTTTTAGGTGTGCCGCGGAAAAAAAAATTAGATTCAGTGTGCCGCAAAGTTAAAAAGTTTGCGAAACACTGCTCTAGATGAAAACTTGATAGACATTTAAGAATTCCGTACTAATACTGTAATAACCTATAGCTCTTATGTAGCAAGGAATTGCAATAAAATTTCCTAATCTATTTATGTGATCTAGGCCGTCCCGTGGCCGAGTGGTTAGCGCGCTTGGCTACTATCTAGAGGACCTGGGTTCGAGCCCCGGGTAAGGCATGGATGTTCGTGTTGTTTTTTCTGCTGAGGTCCTGCCATCCTCTCAGACCTTCTACTATGGCATATAAACAGACAGGCTACTGTCAGACCTCTGTAGCAAGCAGCTGCTTGAGGGGTTTTTTATTTATTATTATGTTAAAATCTTATAAAAAAAACCCATTAATTCCTAAGATTTCCTATTACTGATTTTTATTTTGTTTGTTTGACATTAAAGAGAGTAAAAGATAGATTGATTTATTTCCGCTGACGATAATAAGCAGAGACTCCTGTCTTAACGACGTTGAAAAATGAACTAAAAAATATCTTTTAACTTAAGCCATTCGATAACACGTGAGCACTGACAAGCCTATGTCCGAGCTCGCGCACACCCTAAGTATACAGATACCGAAAGTCCCATGGCAAACTAGCAGCTGCTTACGAGTGAATCGTGTGAACATTTCTATTCAGCTGAGGAAGGTAGCTGTCAAGAACGATGAAAGATTAGCGACCTTTAGCAAGTCACGTGACCAAGGTCAGCCGACGAGTAGCACCCCGAGATTTTTGCCATGTTCGCAGAGTGGTGCATGTTGTACAATTACAGCAATGTTTTGACAGGCGGATCAATCATCTACGTGCTCTCTCTTTCTCGATAACGAAATAGGCTGCCTTAAATGGGGGGATTTCTGCAGCAGATACGTTAGATATGTGACTATTCTATTCCCAATTCTTCTATGCGATCTGGCTGTTAGACCTAATCAAAGTTCGTTTCAGAGGCAGAAGCTGATAGTTTTTGAAGAAAGTTTTTTGTGTTCCATAAATTGTGCACTATAGAGAGTGTAAGGATAGCAGTTATCCAGAATCCAAAGTACAAGAATTCATTAATTGGTTTTCGATCGTAATCTTAAACTGTTTTGGATAACGCCATTTCTCATCATTTACGCTGACTAGATCTTTATCAATATTGATTGCAGTTTTATAAAATCGAGATTGAAAACAAGTGAAGCTTGGAATTATTGAAGTTACCTTTATTTTGCCAGGAATGACAATTTTTAATGGTTGTGCCCGAAAAAAAAAAAATCGTATAGTTCCAAATGTGCGCTGCAACCATTATTTTTAAAGTTACATCTAAATTTAAATATGGATTAATTTTCGCATAAATTTAAATGTAGGAAGGATGCTGATCCACCTATTGTCATCTTTCAATCTGTCTAAGAAACAAAAATAAAAAAAAAGTACGCAAATAATTTAAATTTTCAAAAGACAGACAAATAAAATTGAATATATTGTTTCAACATTTTTTGAATGTGTAAAGAAATCTTCAAAACATTTTCCTTCTTCAGCATCACTAAGTTTCAGCTTGTAATTAAATTTTTTAGGGTGACAGTTCTTATAGGCTTTTCTGCACAGAATGGGTTAAACGGCCAGGTCGTATAGACCCCAAGAGTTCAGAGTAGGTTGTCAAAAAGCATTCACTAGACAGATGCCATGAGACAGATGAAAGCATCCCATCAATGCCATCCAGAGTGTTATTTAATGTGCACAAGGTAAGCTACTCCTGCCCACGGTGCCACGGCTTAATATATCATTCGACGGATGGTTATTTTTCCAAGACCATCAGCATCCTCTCTGTTATCTACTCAGTAATCATTGAGAGTTGAACCTTGGAATCAGTAGCGTATTTTGATATTAAGTTTAGGGGGACGGATATGATTTTTAAAATATTAAAACATAAGTAATCAATAAGTAAATATTAAAAAAGCAACTGATAAGTAAATAAAAACCAGTGGTACATTTTGCATCAATTTTAAGAGGTGCTAAATGTTCACAAAACATAAAAATAAAAATAAATTTTTGAAACGTATGCATTTGGGGGAGGTTTAAAGCCATTCAGTGTGATATTTATGGCGCACAGGGTATGGCTCACCCGTAGAAAGAGTAAAGACTTAAAGTTCCATCTGACAGACGGCGGCCTTTCCAAGCATTTCGATTCTATTTTTAAGTGGAGAAAATCTCAACGCAGGCATTGTAATGACTCGAACCGGAAACATCAAATTAAGAGCCTAACGCTACCGAATGAACAATTCCTATTCCAAAAGTTTCATCCCCCCCCTCTAAGAGGATAAAACATCATAGTGTCAATGTAGACCACTTGCTCACCCCACACGCTACCCCAACTACTCCTCCTTAAAGCCCTCCAGCGTTGAGATTTATCAACTATAAATTTTCTCCCTCTGCTTTTTATCAGAAGGTAACATCGTTCAGTTTGCAAAGGACGCCGTTGGTCAGCTGCGACATAATCAGTGTCCCTGTCTGCAGGAGAGTCGTACCTTGTGCACGTTAAGGAACACTCTTTGTGGCTTCGACGAGATGCCTCCATTTCTCTCCTAACAGCTATCCCCAGAATCTCCATCCCAGGTTCGAACCCCACCTGTACCAGCGTTCAGATTTATCTCCCCAAAACTCTCCGCCCGCGGTCAGTAGGGGTACCAATGGTCTTGGAAAAGCCGCTTTTCGTCGAATGGGACGTAAAGCTAACAAACAAAACATCAACAGGCCCAGATAAAGTATCCAATAAATTCTTAAAATCACTACCAAAAACATGGACACATACACTATTAAAAATATTCAATAACATCTGGAATACTGGATTAATTACAAAAGAATGGCTTCACTCATACATGATTTTTATCTTAAAACTGCTAATAACTTTGACAATTACAGAACAATATCCCTAACATCAAATGTATTTAAAGTATATGAAAAAATTATCCTTAGAAGACTTGTATGGTACACAGAACACAATAACAATAACATTCTTTCAAATGCCTTTTATGGATTCAGAAAACATCATTCAGCCAAGGACCCTGTCTTAGCACTGTTAAATGACATATACATTAATAAAACAAAACATAAATCTACAATAGCAATCTTAGACCTCAAATCTGCATTTGATTGAATTTGGATTAAGGGCCTCCTCTCACAACTAAAAAACATAGGGATAAATGGCAAATTATTAAATTTTTTCTCAAACACATTACCACACAAGACATTTCAAGCAAAATTACATAACTATAAATCAAACATACATAAATAATGGATTACAAGAAGGAGCCATCCTCTCCCTAATGCTTTTTAACCTCTATCTACATGACCTACCTACCACACTTGACCCCGATATCATTTGCTTCCTTTGCAGATGACTTAATTCTATGGACATCTGGTAAAAACATTGAACAGACTTGTACAACACTACAAAATAACTTAACAAAAGTAATTGACTACCTTAAAACATGGCATCTAAACATAAACCAAAACAAAACCTACATTACTTCATTACTAACACAAAGAAAAAAAAATTTCACACATAAAAATAAAAATAAATGATGAACTAATAACAGTCAAAAAATAACACACATACTTAGGCATAACCATGGATCATAACCTCACGTGGACACCATTTATACATGATGCTAAACACAAAGCAGCAAAACAACTAAATCTCACAAAAAAATTAAATAACAATATCACCCTACAATGGATCCCTAGCCATTGTGGGATTATAGGCAACTACTGGGCAGACTACTACGCTAAAAATGGCCTATCACTAAGTATCATCACCCCCAACACACCATTTCTTTAATATTTTCAAACACATAACAAAAACTTTTGAAATCAATAATCTAAAAAAATTCTTTATAGTAAATGGACCAATAAACTGTCCTCATAGATACTTCCTAAACTCAGAAATCACAACTATACAAAATTTAAAATTTCCCAGGAAACTCTTATCATCATATTATCGACTAAGAATAGGCTTTGTAGGATTAAATTACTATTTATACTCATTAAAAAAATGCACAATCCAATGTACTACCTGCAAAGTTCCTGAAACAATCCAGCATACCATATTAAATTGTAAAAAATACAACACAGAAAGAAAATATTTTTTTGATAACTTAGAAAAGCTATTACTTACAGACATAACACTAGAAAATATCCTCAATATACCAAAAACTCAGAATCAAAAAAATCAACTGGAGCAACTTTTCTGCTTCTTGTCTGCTACTAATTTAGTCAACAAACTTTGATACCAACAGTGGTTTCTTTTTTTATTTTACTGTACAAAAATGTATGTAGCTAAGACAAAACCATATGTGGGTAAAAGGTGCTAGCTCACCGAAGTCCCAGATGAGTGTAATGTAATAAATAAAAAAAATTTAAAAATACCCTGTGCACCTTAGTAAAGAAAACATTGGAGGACCTTGACGGGAAGCTACCATCTGTCTCCTAACAGCTGCCTAATGTATCCCCCTTCCACCAACTTTCTTTGAGCCTTTGGGATCCTTGTGACCTGACATTTGCCCTATTGTGTTCAATAAAGTGCTCTCAGATGTAAAACAACCCAACTAAAATCCTTCCACAACCTTCCCAGATCCGAGTCCCTCCTGGGTCAGCTTTCAAATTTATCTCCGCAAAACTCAAGCCGTGCCTTCGGTCAGTAGGGGATACCCAATGGCCTTGGAAAGACCGCCGTCAAGTAGATGGTACGTTAAGACGTGCTGCAGTGTGCGTAAAGAGCCATATATATCCTGTGAACGTTAAAGACCATGCTGGATAGCTGTAACGGGAGACTACCATCTGACTCCTAACAGTTGAATAGTTGATCCCTTCCCTCCAACATTTTCTGAGGCTTCGGGGTCCTTAAGACTGCCATTCAGCCCACTGTGTGTAAGAAAAGTGCCTCTCAGAGGTGAAACATCCCAACCGAATCCTTTCCAATCTTCTCTGTGTCATTGGGGACATTATAACCTGGTCATTTAGCTTATTATATGCAAAAAAAAGCAGCGCGTAAAGGGAAAAAAAACCAACCCTGCTGTTTCTTAACCTTTCCAATGGCAAACATGTACTGCTTCATTAATTTAAGATTTAAGTGTTTGGAGGCGATGTTTCTGGAACTTTCATAAAACGGAAAGAGGGCTGCTACCTCTGACTCACAATTTTTATTCATTATAACACTTTTAAACACAGTTTCAGGCAGACACATTTTGCAATCTTACCCTCACCACTAAAAGGGTTAATAAAACTAGCTTCTTAGTACATTATAATGAGTTACATGACATCCATTAATGGTCTGATTGTAGTTCCATGGCAACACACTCATCTGAAACCCGAAGCTTCCTGAACTTGTTCGCCATTAATGCGTAACGCCTAAACTGATACGAAAACCACGCTACATTCCCATCACACATCGGGAAAGGAATTTATCAAACGCATACGAGCCCACAAAGCCATAAATATCTGTTCTCCCTATTATGAAGTTAAAGCATCCAGGCTCAGCTCTCACCTCCATAAATTGGAGCTTTTGTATTCGCTGTCTTTAGAGAGAAATTAATGATAGAGATCGAGGGCTTCCTCTTGAACCAGGTGACAAATCACCTGGTTTCTGTACGGGTGAGACAATCGCTGCCTGCTTTTAAGCCTTTGTCAGAACCTAACAGAGGCTAATAAAAACCAGCTGTGATTTAAACTGGACCTCCGTGCGCGATTCATAAAATATGTTTTTTCCCTCCTCCGTCGTACCCTCCTACTTTTCACGCCTTCGGTAATCGGGGTGAAAGGTCATAGCGTTCGCGAGTGAGCGGTGAAAGAGATTTTTTTTTCTTCTTCCTTTAATTTCGCAAACGGTTACGTTCATAGAGAAGGGAATATTGTGGTTTTTTGTTGACATTCTGTTTCCAGTTTGAAGTGCAATTAGTTATTTTCTAACAATACGGTACACGATACTACTAATCGATTGTGTTCGGCAGGGAATCTAAATATGTAAAAATAATTCTTTGATCGAGTGTTTAATTTTTAGGTTTTAGCTGATAGAATAATGATGTTTCATTCATCCATTTACCAGTGTCCGATTTCTCCATAAGAAACGTAATCATAATAATGAACAGAAGTTAGCCAAGTAGCTGCATGGGACGAGTAAAATTACGAAAGTAACATTAACAGCAAAGGTTGATTATTATATAGAGTAAACTTTCAAAAAGTAGCCCGGATTACAATTTGCAATTTCTTTCTTGTTTTCTGTCAAGGCCATCCAATGTATTTTCTTCACCATCGGAAGAATGAAATATTTTTCAACACAAAAAATCAAAAATGATTATTTTTGATTGCATGCTGCTTTTGCGCATAATTAGCTAATTATACAATGTTTTAGTTCAAAATTGTTTTATTTAAATTATTTGATGCAATTATCTACTTAGATTTAATTCGTCGTGGAGATGTGAATTATAAGATTCTACTCGGGGGCAGCGCTACCTCACGTGCAACCAGTTCGACTGCAGAAGGCGACAAATTTTCAAACTAAAGTTGACCGGAGTAAGTGCGACTTATTTTTAAACAGATAATTTTCAATTGGTTTTAAAAAGGACATTAGATTTAGTTAAATTAATCATTTATATCTAAGATAAGCCTTGGAGGAAGGGGCGCCAATAGTTCAAGTTCGCTCCGGGCGGCAGATATTCAAGTTTGATGGCGGCAAAATAGCTAACACCACCAGCCCTGACTCAGTCCCTACCAGAACTCTCGAAGAACTCAGATATCTTAGGAAGAAGTGGCTTTATTTCAATAACCTCATCAACCGCTTCTTCAATAATATGAGAAAGCGTTGTGTGAGTTGTACTGCTGTCTAAGTGGTTTTTCGCCATAATAGTATCACCTGTCGCCTAATTCCAGGACCTTCACTACAGGAGCTTATGCTTTCATAATCAGCACTCATACATATAACACGATTTCGCCATTATTCTACTTTTATTATTCAGTCATTTCACAATACCTTTCGTTACAACATTTAACTGTATTTGCTAAAAAAAACACTTTGAGCTATGTCTATTACCCTAAGTGCTTACAAAAATATTGCAAAAGAATATAGCTGACTTCTAATTATTGAAATCGGTGGTTACGTAATGGTAGTCACCTACGTAATGTAGGTACCGATCCGAATATTAAAGGATGTGTTTCTAAGATTTCATCTTCCATCTCTTTAACGGAAGGTTTTTTCAAGTCGTCCCGTGTCTCCTTTCTCACAATGGTAACAGTTCGAAAAAGGTTAAAAAATTCACCACAGCGTCAAAGGTCAAGATTCGAACTTTCTACCTTCTGATTACGAGTCCTGAGTACTGTTCACAGTATGGCAGGGTGAAGTACAGTCGCTCAAAAAAGTATCCGAACACTACGGTTGATTACAGAATTCAGAAAAAATATCTGGCAACGATTTTTTTTAGAAATTAGTGATCTGGCAACCTCGTGTCACGTGACACGAAGGTTGCCAGATCACTAATTTCTAAAAAAAATCGTTGCCAGATATTTTTTCTGAATTCTGTAATCAACCGTAGTGTTCGGATACTTTTTTGAGCGACTTTACTTGGCCATTTAGTCAGCTCATGTCTTCTTCGATGGAGTTATGGCAATGGCTCTGATAAAATATCAGGAATAAACCAGTTAAAGCTGGAGTTCAAAAACTAGTAGCATGAATTCAATTCAAGGCATTCTTAAGTCCAGGGGCGCAGCGAAGGACTATGGTTAGGGGGAGGGGAGAAAACGAAAATTTTCCAACTCGAAAATCAAATTTTGCCAACTGAGAAAAAAAAAGACTTTTACGTAATGTCTCTGTCAGGGTCAGGGCGTACCCAAATCGCTCCGTGGGAGGAGGGAGGCAAATTTTCACAACTCGCTTGCATTTTCCCAAGTGGCTGCAAATTTCGCCAACTAGCCATAATTTCAACAAAAAATTCCATTTTTTACATCTCGCTTGAATTGCAGAAAGTCACTGTGAATTTTCCTTAGTCCCCTAGATTTTGTCAACTCTCCATAATTTGACAAAATTTGCCTCGATTTTCCCAACTCTACTTAATTTTAGAAAACCAATCCAAATTTTTACATCTTTCCTAAATTTGCCAAGCAACTTTAATTTTTCAAACACCCCAAGATTTTGCCAAATTGTCTCGATTTGACCAACTCTCCTTAATTTCACAAAACTAATCCCAATTTTCACAACTCGCCTGTATTTTACCAAGTGGATTTGAATTTTGCCAACTACCCTAGATTTTGCAAAGTTGCTTCGATTTTGTCAACTACCCTAGATTTTGCCAACACGCCGTAATTTTACAGAAAAAAAATCCCAATTTTTACATCTTCCCTGAATTTGCCAAGTCACTTCGAATTTTATCAATTCTCTTTAATTGCATAAAAAAAAACAATTTTCACAACTCCCCAAGCTTTTACCAAGAGTTCTCGATTTTGCCACTCCTCCTTAATTTCACAAAACCAATCCCAATTTTCATAACTCACCTATAGTTTATCAAATGGTTTCCAATTTTGCCAACTCCCCTGGATGATGCCAAGTTGCCTGAATTTTGCTACCTCTCCTTAATTTCACAAAAACAATCCCAATTTTTACATCTCTCCTGAATTTACCAAGACACTTCAAATTTTTCAAACTCCCCAAAATTTTGCCAAGTTTTCTCCATTTTGTCAACTCTCCTTAATATCACAAAAACAATCCCAATTTTCACAACTCGCCAGTATTTTACCAAGTGGATTCGAATTTTCCCAACTGCCCTAGATTTTGCAAACTCGCCACAATTTTACAGAAAAAAATTTTTTGTATCTCACCTGAATTTTGCCAACTCCCCAAGATTTTGCCACGACACTCCGAATTTTGCCAACTCCCCAATGTTTTGTCAAGTCACTCCAAAATTTTCTAACTCCCCAAGATTTGTCAACTTTCCTAGATTTTTCCAAGTTGCCTCGATTATGCCAACTCGCCATAATTTTACAGAAAAAAAAAACAAATTTTTTGTATCTCACCTGAATTTTGCCAACTCCCCACGACTTTGCTAATTCACTTCGAATTTTGCTAACTCCCCAAGATTTTGCCAAGTCACTCCGAATTTTTCCAACTCCCCAAGATTTGTCAACTCTCCTAGATTTTGCCAACTCTCCATATTTTACAGAAAAATAATCCCAATTTCTTTTTTTTCCACGTGAATTTTGCCAACTCCCTACAATTTTCCCAAGTGAGTCCTAATTTTGCCAACTCCCTACAATTTTGCCAAGTGACTCCTAATTTTGCCAACTCCCCAGATTTTGTCAACAAACCTGTATTTTACTAAGAGGCGAATTTTGCCAACAAACTGTATTTTACTAAGAGGCGAATTTTGCCAACTATCCTAGGTTTTGGCATCTCGTTTTTTGCCAATTGCCCTAGATTTTGCAGTCCCGATTTTCTCAACGGCCCTAAATTTGCCAAGTTGCCTTGATTTTGACAACTACCCTAGATTTTACCAAGTTGTCTAGATTTTGCTAACACTCCTTAATTTTACAAAAAAAAATTAAATTTTCGCAACTCACCTAGATTTTCCAAAGTCGCTTAGAATTTTGCCAACTTAGAGTTACTTTGGTTGGGAGCCTCCCCCCCCCCCCATCTTCCCCATAGCTACGCCCCTGCTTAAGTCTTTTTTACATTTGTGGCCTGTAAAGGCGGATTTAGGGGGGAGTTAAGGAGCTATGCCCCATCCCCCTTCTTTTAGAATGATAATAAGGAAAATAGAGTCAAAAATTTATTAAACTTATTTACATTTAATGCTTTTTTCAAAAAAATAATTAAGACTTGTAAAAAGGAGGAGGAAATGTTATAATACAGTGGAAATCCAGGCTCTTTTACCCCTCCCTCTTCCTTTATACTTATACCGCTCGATTGTGGGTCTTGCCCCCCCCCCCTCTCCCTCCAGATCGGGATCTGGATATGTATGATCTGAGCTAGAAATAATCATATCAGATTGAGATTGAATTCTCAAAGAATTTCTTGGCAAGTTTTCAAGAGAATCTGGGGCAGTTGGCAAAATTCGAATCCACTTGGTAAAATACGGGCGAGTTGTGAAAATTGATGGATTATCATGATGTCGAAATCTCTGTGAATAATAATATAGAGTCAAATTATATATCTCCAGATGAGACTCGAACCAGAGTAACTACAGTATCTGTAAGGAGCTGCAAGTGGTGGTAAGCATATTATTTCTATTTTATATTTAGATATTTATTGTTACGACATATTTAGTTTGACATCCTGCTGTGTAATATATTTTATTTAATAAATGCGAGTCTATTCCACTTTCAACTCAGCATCAACTACCATTTAATTTTAACCAAAGAATATATAACGTAGTTTTCAGGAATGTGTGGAAACAATTTAATTTTTTCTATTTGATGTGTTTGTGGGGAGTATTAAGGTTTCCAAAGGAAAAAGAAAAGAAAAAACACACAATTGGGAAAAAGAGAGCTAAACTCTTCATTCAATTTACAGCGATTTAGCAATGAGAGATAATGCCAATCAATTTATGCTCTTCCCCCCACTCTTCATTCAATTTCCAGCGATTTAGTCAGTTTTCAGCAATAGAATGCTAAATTCATTATGAGCAATAAGGTGCAATTCCACTCTGAACAATGAAATGCCAAGTTCATTATGATCAATAAAGTGCCAATTGAAATCCAGCGAAATCAGAGCACTAAAAAGCAACAAAATATAAAACTGATACTAGGTAGTATAAAAAAACTCTTCGTTACAAATCCTAGCTCGGTTAATATTTTAAAACATTAAATTTGCTCATAAAAGCACATAAAACACAATGAACTGTGTTCAAAACAATACTTGCGACAAGTTTCAAAAGGATAACTTTTGTCTCCTCAGAAGTGAAACCGATAAGCCACTAAGTAATTCTTTTAAAAAAACAGTCGTATTTTGATCAACTTCCAATTAATTTACTACTGAAAATATATTTAACAATCCAAATAGTCAGTAAAATACAGTGGACCTTCGTTATAGCGCTGCTCGCTATACCGCGCACTCGGTTATAGCGCGGGCGATGTTCGCGATAAGTTCAAACATGTTTATACAGGTCCGTGCGGCCTTAGTGAGTATCGCATTTTATTGTTACTGCGTATTGAGTAATTGTGTATGTATTGAGTTCCTGCATGTAGTTTGAATAGTGTTTAATTATTGTATGCATGATGAGTAAAAGAAAAGCTTACAGTGTGAAATTTATTGTGTCGCCACCGCGCCTCTCGGTATAACGCGGTTCACCTTATAACGCGGGTATTGTTTCCCGCCCGACATGCGCGTTATATCGGGGGTCCACTGTATTTCTAAAATTCTGAAAATTTTGAAACCGAAACAAAACAATTCGAGTTGGGTTGGGTTGTTTTACCTCTGAGCGGCACTTTTTTGCACACCATGGGCTAAATGGCCAGGTCACATGGACCCCGAAGGCTCAGAGAAGGTTGGGGGAGGGGACCCACTGGAACAGCTGTTGGGAGACAGATGGTAGCCTCCCGTCAAGGCCATCCAGCGTGTTCTTTAACGTGCACAGGGTATGGCTCTCCCGCACACGGGGCCACGGCTTAACGTCCCGTCCGACGGACGGCGGCCTTTTCAAGTCCATCGGTGTCTCCTACTGACAAAACAATTCGAAGCTTTTGAAAATTCCACGTATCGTAATAAACAGTAATTTTTGGAAATACAATTTTACCCTTCTGTTCTCTGATATTTTCAATACGACATTCATATCAATCCTTTTCTCTAATGTTTACTGCACCAAATCTTCATGCATTAAAGAATTTTTTTTTATTGTATAGTGACCATTAAATTGTCTGACCCCACCATCACGGGGATGAACTGTGCAATGCGTAAATTAGATCATTCGAAGCATAATCAATAAAGAAATGATGGATTGGACAATCTGCTATTTTTCCAGAATCCACTGCTCCTGTCTTTAAGCCAAGTTACATCATTTCATTTTTTAAAAAAGCTGACTCTGAGTGATAAGATTAGAAAAATTGACGTTACCATCAATATTATTCGAATTCGTTGATCACTTGGTGCACGAGACTAAGCTTAAAAAGCAGATGGTATTAAAGCGCCATCTAATGACACAAAAAAGAACTTTTTAAACGTATCAGAAGTTGCAGTGCTTGAATGATACAGATACAGAGGTGGCAATTTACATAAATCGAAACCAATCAGTCATTATTTGACTGTGTAACTTACGAGCCAATGTTGCAAAAGAGGTAATATACATATCTGAACTTAAAAATGTGTCTTAAGGAAGTTTCAGCAAGGCCAGATTAACGTAATGGCCTCCTTTTAAGGAGATAAATATTTAATATTTTTATTTACCATTCCAATGAAAGAGAGAAAGAAGCAGAAAGGTGAAAGAATGAAAAATTCGAAGATAATTAAAGCATAGCCCTCCCCCCGCATGAAATTTTCTTATCTCTATAAGATATCAAATATTATAATCCTACTCGCGCGATCAAAGATAAGACAAACTTCGTAACATCCTGAACTTCTTATAATTTAATTAATTTTTATTAACCACGCAAAAATATTGACTTCATTTTCGTAATTATTGAGTGAACTTTTTGATGTAATTAAAGAAAAATAAATAAATAATAAGAAGAAAAATATTACATTTAGTAAATCTCTCAAATCTTTTTCCCTCTCATAAAAAAAAATGCAATTCCGAGTTTTTATTATTGTTGCGGACAAAATGCTCTTAATCCGATCATGAGTTTAAGAAAAGAACTTTTTCTATTTTAACTCTTCCCTCTGATATTGGCTCACTCTGTTTCTCTTTTCTCCCTCTATGACTAGTTCCCTTTCCTGATTAATTTCTTTTCATTTCCCCTCATTGCAGTTCTTTCCGTTCCCTCACTTTACATTCTTATCTATCCATGCTATCACTTTACCAGTAAATTTCCACTTTCCACTTACCAGTAAATCTGTGAACACGGAGAGAGATAAAATTTAAATCGGGCTCGTAAAGAGAAGGGAGAGGGCTCAGTTTACCCTCCCTACACCCTGGAATTTCTATGAACTCTCCTCTAGCAATCTTTGTTTTTTTTCTTTAATTTATTTCTAGTTTTGGATTTCTTTACACATTTTTTTCTTACACATTTTGAGTGCATTTATCGAAATTCTTGGTACTCTCGTGTTAAGCCTAAGCATTCTGGTTTAAAATTATATGACTTGAAGTTGAAAGCAATCTTTTTAGTATACTAAATAGTTTTTATTGCGTTTGGATTTCTTTCGATGATATACACACTGAGTGCATTTCTGGAAACTCTTGATGCTTTTACGTTCAGTCTAAAAATTCTGATTTGAAAACGAATATTTATGTTATACAGTTATATGTTGAGTATTGTTTTTTTAGACAAACAATACTTACAGTTCTAGTTTAAAAATTATTTATCCTGTCTTAGGATTGTAGTTGGTCTTATTTTGACCTTGATATTGTGTTTGGATTTTTTAGTGTTAGACATCTAAGATACATTTCAATAAATCCTTGTACAAGCCTGACATTTATGTTATACTGGTATAGATAAGAATGTATGCATTTTATCAATTTAATGAGGGTACGCCGTCCCATAGCCGAGTGGTTAGCGTGCTTGGCTACTAATCAAGGGGTCCTAGGTTCGAACCCCAGGTAAGGTATTTATATTGTCATTCTGCTGAGGTCCACCCATCCTCACAGACCTTCTACTATGGCATATAAACTGACAGGCTCCTGTCAGACCTCTTTGGCAAGTAGCTACTTGAGGAAATATTTAATTCATTTTTATATTTACGTAGTTGGTATTAAGTATCAAATTATTAGAAAATTGCATTTAATAGTGTTGTTCTTCTGTTACTATTTTCGATTTATATTTTGCTATTCTTGTAATGTTAATAAGGGAGTATAAGGAAAGTTATTAGCTTATATTGCTAACCTTTTTTTCATCAGGTATTTTTTTTTGTTATCGAAACTAATTCTATGGTCTGCTGACGAAGTAAATAAATATTATTTTAGATATTTCTTTTATCTGTCTCTTTCATCAAGCACTGCACATGGAAAGTATAAAACTTAAACTCTAAGAGTTGGGATTGGATTTTTAAGTTATTCAGCCTGTAATAGGCACTTCTGCATACACAATGGGATAAGCAGCACGGTCACAAAGACCCCAAGAATTCAAAGTTGAGTAGAGGACTGGACAATTGTTAAGATTCAGATATAAGCCTCCCGTTAATATAATCTAGGGTGATTTTTAACGTGTGCAAAAATGTGGCTTTCCTGAATCTTAGCATCCCATCCGACGAACTCGACTTTTCTATGAACCTCGTGTCCAGTTTCTCACCTAGGATAGGTCGGGAATTAGCGGAGAAAATCTCAACGCATATACACAATGGTTACTCAAATCTAAGGGGCGGGGATGGCTCAGCTGGTAGCAGGCCAGTTTGCAATCTGAAGTTCCCAGTTCGAGTCTCAGGACCAATGTTGAGATTTATCTCTATAAAATTCTTCGCCCTGCTCTTTGTCAGTAGGGAACACCGATGGCCTTGGAAAGACAACGTTCCTCTGGATGAGATGTTAAACCGTGCCTTAGTATGCAGGAGAGCCATACTCTGTACGTGTTAAAGAACACTGGTTGGCCTTAACGGGAAGCTACTTCACATAAAATTAATAAATCCATCAATTATGGATTACAAAAAAGGGAAATTAGCATAATATTAAGAATCAAAGCCAACCTAGCACTAACAAAAACCATGCTCTTTAAAATGAATAAAATAAATTCACCAAATTGTCTAAAATGTAATGAACCACAAACAATAGAACACATAAACTTTCAATGTAAAGAATTTACAGAAGAAAGAAAGAAATACTTCCAAAAACTCAGAAAACATAAAACTAATCAATTTAACTTTCAATCAATCCTTGAGCCAAATGAAAAAGCAGTTAAACACATATACTATAATCTACTAATTAATTTTCTAAAGAACATAGACTGTTTAAATTCCTTATAAAATTAAAAAAATAATATAAATATTAATATAAAAAAAAAGAAAGTTGACTATCAAAAAAAAGAAATGAAAACTATCAAAAGTGCCTGAATGAGTCTTCGGGGAAACGAGAGTTCTCCTTGAAGGAATATTCAATTGTTGATGTGTGATATGTACGTATGTATGCTAGCAGCTGTCCAGTCCCCCAAACGTCTCTGAGCCCTTGTGGTCTTTGTGATCTGGCCATTTATCACACTGTGTGCAAAAGTGGAGCTCACAGTAAAACAACCCACAACCGACCCAAATCTAGAAATATCAAGTTAGGGGTCTGACGCATTATCGAATCATTAGCACCAAATACGAAGTACAGTTTCATATTATAACTTAAAACCACAATAAGGGTTTCTCTCCCATAAAAAAAAAAAGGAAATGTCTGAAGGATTGCCAAGCATAACGTCTCTATTTGAAACGATAACTCCTAACTAGAAGTGTCTTGGAGACCTCATATTATGTCACTTCCTCTCTACTCCTTCACTCCGTTCCTTTCACCAGTTACTCTCTCAGTTTAAGACATAAAGTCCCATAAACGTTGAAGTCTTGTTGTTGTTGATTTTAATTTTCAAAAATAACATGAAAATCTATTTTGTTATGCACCAACGTTTAATTTATGAAGTAAATTATTAGTTATCAGAAATTCTCTCGATATTTCGACGATTAATTTATGAAAGTAATTATCAATTATCATAAAGATCCTCCGGTGAAATAACATTTTTTCAAACAAAATGAACTAATATTTAGCTTGAATACGCCCCCGTGTATTCATGGATTCTGGTGCAAGTGCTCCCTTTCAACACATATGACGGAAACTCCTCTGCAGAATCCATTCTCCAGCGTTGAGTCAGAAGTTACCATTCTGCATTAACATTCTGTGTCATCTTTATTTAGTTTCGGAATCATTTTCATCATTTTCGTAATGTTGCTCCAAAAGGTCATTTACAATTCTGAATTCACACTTTTATCGGCGTATCATCTTCCACTAATACCGCTCTGCATAAATAAAAACGTTGGATGACTTGTGAGTTAAAAAAGGTTTCTGACTTTAATTTTTGGCATGAATGACTCTTGTCATAAATCAAGCAGATAACAATAATAAACTATCTAATGGACAAAGCTTGCAGGCCTCAGTGTGAAGAAAAAGGAAAATGGCATCATCTCATTACTTTTAAGAAAATGCTTGACCCCGGATATGCTAACCATAGCTCTTCAAGAGCCTCCATATTCGGCATCTTTGAACTCTCCTACTGACATCTTATCTACTCCAAGATGCTATCAGGTGTTTTATCTATGAAGAGTTAACACTTGAGGTGAGGTCGTCAGTTCCTCAGCTACTTTATATATTAAATTAAAATAAAGTACCCTTACTTTCATCAGTAGATTTGTACCAGAGATAAACTTGATCGTCTAGCCAAACATTAGTCAGACACTCAACTTCCACGCCCTAGTTTCCTTACTACTAGCAATTTCCTGCGGGGCTAGAGAGCTGCTTCACCTAAATGACCTTATATTAGCAAGTAGATCACCCACTCTTAAAGCTTGCACCCTGTCTTCCTCGAGTATCAGCAAGATGATGATGACTAGATAACCGTTGGCATTTGCAAACAGACATGAATACAGAGATCCTCCCACGCCACGAAAAGCAGCCCAACCCGCAACATAATGCTCTTCCAGCGTTGTGGGTGTAGGGATGCTCGTTGGACCAAAAGGCGTTGAACAGAAGGTCGTTACCCAAAAGGATCGTCGTTTCCTGTCAACACATGAAGGTTATTCCCTCAGGTTATTGTGTTTTGTCCATTTGAAGTTCTGCTATAAGTTGCTTGTTGTAG
This sequence comes from Ryuthela nishihirai, assembly GCA_038380435.1. Classification (NCBI taxonomy): domain Eukaryota; kingdom Metazoa; phylum Arthropoda; class Arachnida; order Araneae; family Heptathelidae; genus Ryuthela; species Ryuthela nishihirai. The sequence goes on along the minus strand of JAWZYU010000019.1, from coordinate 31,932,369 downwards.
GTTGGGTTGTTTTACCACTGAGCGGCACTTTTTTGCACACCATGGGCTAAATGGCCAGGTCACATGGACCCCGAAGGCTCAGAGAAGTTTGGGGCAGGGGACCCACTGGAACAGCTGTTAGGAAACGGATGGTAGGCTCCCGTCAAGGCCATCCAGCGTGTTCTTTAACGTGCACGGGGTATGGCTCTCCCGCACACGGGGCCACGGCTTAACGTCCCATCCGACGGACGGCGGCCTTTCCATGCCCATCGGTGTCCCCTACTGACCGTGGGCAGGGCGGGAAATTTTGCGGAGATAGATCTCAACGCTGACCCAGCTGGGACTCGAACCTGGGAACTACAGATTACGAGCCTGGCGCGCTACCGACTGAGCCACCCCCTCCCCCTTGTTCTAGGTAATAAGGTTATTTATGAATGAAGAATTTGGGTATAATAACAATATGTATGGTTGTTTTAACACCGAAAGGTACAAAAGTTGTGAAAGCAAATTTTTTGTGCCCGAAAGATGCAAAAACAATGGGCTAAACAGCCAGCAATGTCACAAACCTCTCTAGGGCTCAAAGTTAGTAGAGAAGGAGATCCATGGGAATAATTCAACATATATATAAAAGCCTCCTGTTAAGATGTTAATAATTTTGTTAAATTTTGTGGTAATAATAGTGTGCTAGACTTTAGGTGTTGGTTTTTTTTACTTCTTTGCAACAATGGAATAAATGTCAAGGTCATAATGACGCTGAGATGTGGATAGCTTAGTTGGTAACGTCCTAGGCTTGTAATCAGCAGTTCCCACGTTCGAGTCCCATCTGGGCCAATGTTGAGATATATCTCAGCAAAACTCCCCGTTCTGCCATCGGTCAGATGGGGGCACAAACCGCTTGGAAAGGCCATTGTCCATCGGATGAGAGGTTCGGCTTGGTTATTTGGGATTTTATGGCGCAAGAGCAACAATGGCTATATTGCGCCAATTAGATGGTAGGTTAAGCGTTGGGTTGGGTTGTTTTACCTCTGAGCGGCACTTTTTTGCACACCATGGGCTAAATGGCCAGGTCGCATGGACCCCGAAGGCTCAGAGAAGGTTGGGGGAGGGGACCCACTGGAACAGCTGTTGGGAGACAGATGGTAGTCTCCCGTCAAGGCCATCCAGCGTGTTCTTTAACGTGCACAGGGTATGTCTCTCCCGCACACGGGGCCACGGCTTAATGTCCCATCCGACGGACGGCGGCCTTTCCAAGCCCATCGGTGTCCCCTACTGACCGTGGGCAAGGCGGGGAATTTTTGCGGAGATAAATCTCAACGCTGACGCAGCTGGGACTCGAACCTGGGAACTACAGATTACGAGCCTGGCGTGCTACCGACTGAGCCACCCCCGCCCCAGGTAGGTTAAGCCGTGATCCCTATATGCAGAGAGAGCCATACCCTGTGCACATTAAAGACAACATCTGACCCTAACAGCTGTCCAATGGGTACCCTTTTCTCTCCTTCTCTGAGCCCTCGGTGTCCTTGTGACCTGGAGATTTAGCCCATTTTGCGCAAATAAAGTACAGCTCAAAGGAAAAACAACCCAACCCCTAAGGGCCCCAAGGACTCATAGCTAGGTAAACGAAGGGGACCTATTAGACAACTGATAGCAAACCTTCATCAAAGTAGAACTTATGAATAATGATACCTCCTGTCGAGGTAGAACTTCTGGATGTTGATGGATAAAAATAGCTAAAAGTGTATTTCATAAGTAAAAAAAAAACGAAAAAAAAAAGTATTTCATTAGTTATTTTAGATTGGGTTGTTTTACTTCTGAGCAGCACTTTTTTGCACACCATGGGCTAAATGGCCAGGTCACAAGGACGCCGAAGGCTCAGAGAAGGTTGGGGGAGGAGATCCATTGGAACAGCTGTTGAAAGACAGATGGTAGCATTCCATCAAGGTCATGCAGCGTGTTCTTTGTCGTGCACAGGGTATGGCTCTCCCGCACACGGGATCATGGCTTAACGTCCTTTACCAAGCGCATCAGTGTCCCCTACTGACCAAGGAAAAAGGTGAGTGTTTAGCTGAGATAAATCTCGACTCTGACGCAGCTAGGACTCGAACCTGGGAATTATAGAATACGAGCCTGACGCGCTACCGACTGAGCCACCCACGCCTCAGCTATTTTAGATTGGAGTATCAGTTTAATGATTATATAGTGAGGCATACTGTTTGGAAACGTTGTTAACCTTTGCACTGATATTAAAAATCATTATTTCCAGCCAGGTCAGATGACAATATGTAAGTACATTTAACGATTTACCTAGTGACCCCCAATACACGAATACAAGCCACATTTTACTATGGCGGGTATAATAAGCAAATAAGAGCAAAGGTTAACATGATCATCAATCTATCAATGGTATTTTCCATTCAAACGTAAGCCTGTCGATCTAAACTCAGTTATTACATTTGTTCATAGTTTATACTATCAAATGACAGTATAAATTAAATCCTGGATTAATTACAATAAGAAACTAGAAAACTAACATCCCTCTGGGTAATATGGAAATCTCGTTTTCAAAGAGAATGGAGTTTTCGGTTTACCTAGTTTTGCACTCTTTAAAGCTTTAATTCGAAAAAATGAATGATTGGGAAAAATTCAGATAGTATTTTATTGGTATATTTATGCAATATAAAAAGTATTTTTCTTTCATTCCTTAATATTAAAAAGATATTTTTCGCACACCCTACTGAGAAAAAGGGGCATTTTATTTCTGTCAGTGGAATATCCCTTGACACTCTACTACCGAAATTTCAAATTTCTACCATAAAATGCTCTTGCAATATTCGTAAAAAAAAAAGTCGCCTTTTCCACATTTAGCGCCCTATAACGATGTAAATCAAAACTACCTAAGGATTTGAAAAATGTGAATTGTAATATTTCTTTAGTACCAATCCAACTGAAAAAGTATTTCCCAATTATCTCTGAACAGTTGCGTTTCTCCCTGGGGGGGAGGGGGGAGAATAAAGGGTTAACTCATTGCTGCCAATGAAATCCTCGTTGCCTTTTATATTCTTCCATCAAAATTACAATTTTCTAGCATAAAAACATTGCTTGCAATATTCGTTTAAAATTTTGCGATTTTTTTAAATTTTTTCCCTCATTAGAGGGCACAGTTTTACGAGGTACGGAAGTGTGAATCGTAATATGATTCAAACTGAGAAAATTTTTTCATTAATTTTCAAAAACAGACAATACTCTCTTAAATAGGAAGAATTGCATTTTTCCCACACACCTAAGTGTAAGGAATCAGCTCACTGGTGCCTATGGAAGCCTCATGACCTTTGCATTCCACCATCAAACGTTCAATTTTCTACTCTAGAGTGGGAAAAAGGGCGCGGAAAAATTGATAAAGTTCAATTTGTAATTTTCCCGCTTTTTTAATTTTAATTTCTATTAGTAGTTTTAGCACTCTAACCGTCAATTCATGCACACTTGCATACATGTGTAAGCATACATGGATTCAAATTCAAGGATACTCTTATGTTCATGATTCTATGACTCATAGTAGTGTGGCTATATATGATCCCAGTGTGGGATCTGGGGGGGGGGGAAAGGACCATCTCTTCACCCTTTTAAAATGTTTGGAAAGGTAATAAAGGCGAAAAATTATTAAACATTCATATTTTATGCATTTTTTAAAGAAATATTTAGAGGCCTGTAAAACGGAGAGGTAAATATTATGCTGCATTGGAAATCCAGTCTCTTGCCCCTCCCTCCCCCTTAGATTTTTTTCTAAATCAGGGTCTGTATGAGCCTGCGATTAGGTAACACACTGGTCAAACTGACGGGTGCTAAAGAATGATAGATTTCGTAGATTTTCTTTCTCTTCGTACTTTATTGTTTAATGCGTTAATAATAATTTTTCTAGTTGTATATTTTTCATTATTTTTTATTGTACGTGGTCTTGATTTGGGTTGGGTTGTTTTACCTCTGAGCGGCACTTTTTTGCACACCATGGGCTAAATGGCCAGGTCACATGGACCCCGAAGGCTCAGAGAAGGTTGGGGGAGGGGACCCACTGGAACAGCTGTTAGGAAACAGATGGTAGGCTCCCGTCAAGGCCATCCAGCGTGTTCTTTAACGTGCACAGGGTATGGCTCTCCCGCACACGGGACCACGGCTTAACGTCCCATCCGACGGGCGGCGACCTTTCCAAGCCCATCGGTGTCCCCTACTGACCGTGGGCAGGGCGGGAAATTTTGCGGAGATAGATCTCAACGCTGACCCAGCTGGGACTCGAACCTGGGAACTACAGATTACGAGCCTGGCGCGCTACCGACTGAGCCACCCCCGCCCCCTCACGTGGTCTTGAAGTCTTGAAAACGAGTAGAAAAAAATCGGTAGTATATTCTTAAAACTAATCTACAGAAAATATTTCCATTTCTTAACAAATCGAAATAGACAATGAAGTGTACTGCGAAAAATCCTGTTCACTACTTTCCGTTGGTCACGGGTTTATCGTCTGACATCGAAAAGTACGTGAAAACTGAGAAGGCTAGAAGTCTCGATTTCTGTGTAGGATCTTGTACAAAGTGTCCCGCTGTCCTCGAAATTAAAATGATCACACTAAGTACACAGCAACATATAAAAGCATTAACGTAATAAATAATAATAATAATCTTTATTGACACAAAAACTACATTCCATAGTAGAAATACTACATAGAAATACTTCCCAAGTAATCAAAACACTGATTTTCATATTACTTCACCATACATCTGTATATTGACTTCATCCATGAAAGATTTCTTAAGTACTCACATACTGTAAAATAATTGCATAGACGAAAACAAGACAAAATAATCCCTACTTCTTAGACGGCATCTTCCTTAAACAAGCACATTTCCCTCCACGATCAACCAATCTTACAGGTGCCACGGCTTCCAAAAGAGATGCAGGAGTGCCTCATTAAAGAAAATTAAAGCCGCTGTCTAAACTCCCTGTTTGAGGGTAAGGAATCCAGCAAGATGGCCATCGTTCATCGCTTTCCTTCTCTTACACTCTTGCATCATGATGACGAATGATTTGAAACACAAATAATCGTCATAACAGCCAAAATTGATGGATTGCGAAAAGCGATGGAGTCATCTGTTGCATATACCTATTGGATTTAAGCTTAACCGCCGATAATACAATGAATGCAATAATATTGTCAGAAATTTCATGATTACCACCGCATCTGAGAGTTGTAAATTCGTATTCCAAAGAGATCAGTGCTTTTCAATGAGGTCAGATCGTAATTTATTAACGCTTGTGCTTCATGTTTTAATGATAGCTAGCTATAGAGAACATAGACTCTGTAATCTGCATATTAAAGTCGAAATGCTTTGATCGTTGATTTTTGAGTATATGATTTATAAATATTAAGTGACATTTGGTGTCCATTTATATACTTCATTAGAAGAATGAATTGGAGGCATTATACAGTTTGAAAGAATTACCAAACGAACGCTTTAAATGATTCATGAGATAAAGACATTTTTGCATTAGTATCTTCCCCAAATCGTCCTACGCTAACATCACATGATAAATGGGAAAATAATGTCTTAATAATTTCTTTTATTATTGCTTTGCCTGTTTCGCATTTGAAGCTGTTTCTTTACAGCCTCGATTACGGAGATAATATGACTTTATGTACATTTGTTACAGATCTATATCAGGAAAACTCTATAATCAATTTTATTCGGAATTTTATGTGTAATGAGCTGTTGCATTTCAGAAAAGGAAATCTAATGTAAGTATGAGGAAGTAGTAATATCCTCAAGGGATAATAAAACTGTAAGTAATGATAAAGACGCTCTCAGATCTCTTAATTGGCAATTTCCTTTTAATATCCACGTGGATTTATTTCATAAGTCCTAAGTCCACACTTTGAATATATGACTGAACTGAAATATGTATACGCTAACCTTGTATAACTTTCCAACAGTAAAAATGATTTACATGGAAGGCAGCATTTTATTTTAAGCAATTACAATTTATCAGAGTAGTAGACAGTCTGCTAGCACAAATATAATTCTAACAAATTTTTACTTTAAAAATAATTTTCGGAATCACCTCACATAATTTATCATTGGCGTATTATACTTGTAGGCTCCTGTCAGATATATGCGTCAAGCAGCTGCTTGAGATGCAATTAAGGATAAAAATTAATTCTTTACTAAGAGTCGTTAAAATGAAGAGTGGACAATTCGGAAATAAAACATAAAGGATTGATTTATTTATCTTGTTTTACTATGTGTATTATTGTTCCTGCCTCTTGAGACATTTGTCACAACGTGAAATTAGCAACATGATAGCTGTTCGTTGAACGACTTTGGCTGTTATTGTGTTATTCTGTGACAATGTGTATTACCTCTTCGTCCGAATCGAACTTGAGTTGGGTTGGGTTGTTTTACCTCTGAGCGGCACTTTTTTGCACACCATGGGCTAAATGGCCAGGTGACATGGACCCCGAAGGCTCAGAGAAGGTTGGGGGAGGGGACCCACTGGAACAGCTGTTGGGAGACAGATGATAGCCTCCCGGCAAGGCCGTCCAGCGTGTTCTTTAACGTGCACAGGGCATGGCTCTCCCGCACACGGGGCCACGGCTTAACGTCCCATCCGACGGACGGCGGCCTTTCCAAGCCCATCAGTGTCCCCTACTGACCGTGGGCAGGGCGGGGAATTTTGCGGAGATAAATCTCAACGCTGACCCAGCTAGGACTCGAACCTGGGAACTACAGATTACGATCCTGGCGCGCTACCGACTGAGCCACCCCCGCCCCATCGAACTTGAGGGATTATATATTCTTGAGGAACCTGCTTGAAGGATTCTTTCTTTCTTTATTTATTTTTTACACACCAATCAGAAAAGTATTGAATAATCAAGTTTTTTTCGGTCCTCTTGAGCTTCTCGCGAAGCACAGTTTAAAAACCCCTGGACTGAATCACGTGCGTCTTCTTCAATAAGAAATTATGCTATGATCGTATTTTGTAGACTATTAAATAGCATGCATTAAACTGTTAATACCAATAAAATATTAGGAAAGGGCGTATAAGTTTAAATTGTATAAATAAGTTTTTAGGTGTAAAGTTTCCGTACTCCAAAGCATTGTGGATTTGGCTCACGTGTCTACTCCAAATTTGACCACATGGAACACTATTGCAATAAACTTGGCATGATTTAAAAGATACTGGGAAAGATTTCTGCCCTTTTGTTCAGATTTCTACATTTTTGATTTCTCAAAGAAAAACTCGATTCAGCTCAACTCTTTAATATGCTCCACGAAAACTAAACTAATTTTCCACGAGCCGCACGACTTGAAAATCGTGAATTCTCACATGACCTAGATTTTACTTTCGAATTTATGATTGAGAAACAACTTCAAGAACTCGGAGTCAACTATTCTACTGCCTTTTTTAACCTACTTTACGATTTCAACTCTCTTCACTCTTTTAGATGATGAGTCTTAGGGATCATATACACATTTACGTAAACCACTTTCATCCTCTATTCAGAGCGAAATTACACAAATTCATTTCTATACAATCATCCTAGATCATCATACTTTTGTGACTTCCATCAATGGGAATATCCTCATCTGCTTCCTAAACCAACCAAAAAAAAAAACGTTAATCAAAACCCATTTGTTTCTAGTGTTATCATTTATAAGTAGCCCCCCAAAAGTCCAAAGTGTTGGGAATACATTAGTGACCTGTGCCCTTTATTGCGATGAGTTAGCGCGTGATGAATCTCAAGAACGATATCATCTCTTATCATGTCACACCTCTAATTCCATCCCCTCTCTCCCCTTCATTTATTTTTCTCCAACATCCTTCTCATCCGTCCAATGGAGAAGAGAACATGTTATAAAGCTTCTCAGAGGCAGAGAAGGGAGTGGGAAACTTCGGATGTTTCTATACGTGACTACTAACGAATTGTAAGATTGAACGATTACTTTTATTTTCTTCTCTGCATGTGGCATCCAGGTGTGGAAGACAGGATGGATGAAGCCCGAATCTGATGAACGTGTAAGACTGGATTTATTGGAAGGTCAAGATAGCAATGTGTATGTTTTATGGTCAGTTCAAGGATGATGAAGACTCACTAGTAAACAAATGCTTTACTCCGCACAGCTCTGTGAATTTTCATCTATCACAAACATTAGTTATTTAATCAGTTTTGGTTCCTTTATATAATGTTTTAATGGTTTTGTACTTTTTGGAAAATAGTGTAAACAGCAGTAGAGGTTGGGTTGTTTTGCCTCTGAGCTACATTTTTATGCACCAATGGGATAAATGGTCAGGTCACAAAAACATCAAAGACTCAGAGGCTGAGAAAGAGGACCAACTGTACATCTTTCAGGAGACAGATGGAAGCTTCTCCTTAATGCCATCCAGTGTGAGCCCTCCTGCACACGGGATCACGGCTTAACGCCCCTTCCGTCAGATGGCGCACTTTCCAAGAAAAATAGTGCTCCATTTCTCAACGAGACCAGAATGGGAATTAACGGAGAAAATTCTCAAAACAGGCTCAGTTGGGACTTGAATCTGGGACCATCATTTATGAGCATGGCGCGCTACTGACTGTGCTAACCGTCATCAGAGAAGAGAGAAAATTGTTAACAGAAATAATCCATAGCCAATAGTTTTTAAGTGGATGAAAGAAGAGCATTTGGTATCTTATCTTCCTTTGAAATTAATGTTATTTAAGTAGATGAATAACCATTGGCTGAACGGCTTGTGTGCTTGGTTGCTGCAGCAAAAGGCACCTTGGCCAAATTTCCATCTTAAATCATAATTATTTTTTTTTTCGAATGCCTGTTATCTTTGGTTCGTGGTTTCGCCTCTCCCGTAGAACTTCTCTATAGCGTATTACACATCAGACTTATGTGCAACTGGGTTGACTGAGAAGAGATGCACTTTCCATTTAATTATGTGTTAACTTTCAAATTTCTAGAGCTTTTTTCTTGAAGAAGCAGTTTCTCATTCACCATGTAAACCCTTACACAAGGACGCACTCGCAGGCTTAGTATTAAGGTAAGCTGGCGAATATATTAAGGAAGATTATATTATTTTTACCTATCTTCTTGGCTGTCTGTGTGTGTGTGTGTGTATGAAGGGGGGGATGATCAGTCGGTAGAGCGTCAGGCTCGTAATCTGCAGTTCCCAGGTTCGAGTCCCACCTGGTCCAGCGTTGAGATTTATCTCCGCAAAACTCCCTTCCCTCAGTCAGTAGGGGATACAGATGGGCTTGGAAAGTCCGCCGTCTGTTGGATGGGACGTTAAACCGTGGCTCCGTGTGTGGGAGCCGTGTCCATGGTCCCTGTGCACGTTAAAGAACATGCTGGATGGCCTTGACGGGAGGCTACTATCTATCTCCCAACAACTGTTCAGTGGATCTCCTCCCCCAAACCTTTTCTGAGCTACGGGGGTCCTTGTGACCTGACCATTTATCGTGTGCGAAAAAGTGTCGTTCAGAGGTAAAACAACCCAATCCATCTACCTATTGCTTTCTGCTTGACATTTTTCGGTTTGTATGTTTGTTGGTTTATCAGTTTGTGGATTTGTCAAAAGAGTTTTTCCCCCCATATCTTTCGAACGCGGAAGATGGAACTTAATGATTTTTTTTTTGTCAAATGAAAGCTTGTGACACGGAGAGTGTCATAGGCTATAAAACACTGGAAATATAGCGGAACAATCGTTTTCATATTTCCCCTTTTTTCGGGGGTGGGAAGAAAGCATAGGGGTAAATATTGTATGGCCCAGCGCCGTCCCGTGGCCGAGTGGTTCGCGAGCTTGGCTACTGATCTAACTAAGGGACCTGGGTTCGAGCCCCAGGTAAGGCATGGATGTTCGTGCTGTTTTTCTGCTGAGGTCTTGCCATCCTCACAGACCTTCTACTATGGCATATAAACTGACAGGCTCCTGTCAGACCTCTGTGACAAGCAGCTGCTTGAGGGGGTATTTATTTATTTATTTATTTATTTATTATTTTTCAATTTATGGTACACCTCATGTTACAAGCTTTCATCTGACACATCTATCTTTATTTGAATTGAATACGAATTAGTGACTGATTGAACTATCGATTGAAGTGTATACGAATCAGTGACTGATAGAAAGCATAGGGGACTCATGTCACGGAGGGTGTCATAGTCCCCCCTATGCTTTCTTCCCCTTAAAAATAGAGAAAAAATATGTAAACGATTATTCCGCTATGTATTTGGAATGCGAGGGCCAAAAGTAACACGCTATGCGCCATATCAAAGCTTATGGCATGGGGAACGTTACAAGTTTAAAAAAATTGCCCATCCCCCAAAAAAGGGGGCGGAAATTTTTCTTGGTCGACCTTATCAAGTTATCTCAAATTAAAGCTTATGACGTCTTCAATGTTATGAGCTACCTAAAACGCGATCTCTCCCCTCCCACAAAAATAGGGGAAAGGAAAGATATCTATCTTCCTATATGCACCCTAAAAAGCAGAAAATAAAACTAGAGAGTATTGATAGTTCAATCAGTCACTGATTCGCGTCGTTCCTGATTCACTGATTCAATCGTTCCTGAAAGAAAAATAGAGCGCAGATTTATCTAATCAAGAAGATTGCAATCTTCCTCTGAAGTGAATAAGAATTCCGTGACTGATTGCTTTTCGCTCGCTTTTCATTTGATATTTGTCGGTTTCAGGTTTTGTCAAAACAGTTGTTCCACCATATCTTTCGAATGCGATGGAGAAACTTAATGATTTATGTGTCGGATGAAAACTTGTAACGTGTGGTGTGTCATAGGCTATAAAATATTTACCCCTATGCTTTCTTTCTCCCCTCGAAAAAAGGGGAAATACGAAAACGATTTTTCCGCTGTATCTCCAGCATATATCTTCAGTGTTCCGCGGGGGCGGGGCGGGGATGGCTCAGTCGGTAGCGCGCCAGGCTCGTAATTTCTAGTTCCCTGGTTCGAGTCCCAGCTGGGACAGCGTTGAGATTTATCTCCGCAAAATTCCTCGTCCTGCCCACGGTCAATAGGGCGCACCGATGGGCTTGGAAAAGCCGCCATCCGTTGGACATTAAGCCGTGGCTCCGTGTGCGGGAGAGCCATACCCTGTGCACGTTAAAGAACACACTGGATGGCCTTGACGGGAGCCTACCATCTGTTTCCTAACAGCTGTTCCAGTGGGTCCCTCCCCCAACCTTCTCTGAGCCTTCGGGGTCCATGTGACCTGGCCATTTAACCCATGGTGTGCAAAGAAGTGCCGCTCAGAGGTAAAACAATCCAGCTCAATGTTCTGCTATATCTCAGGAGTCTCGAAAGTAACACGTTTGTATATCAAATGAAAGCTTGTGACGTGGGGAGTGTTGGGAGTAATAAAAACATACCTCCTTGCTTTCTTTCTGCCTAAAAAACGGAACATATGAAAGTCATTCTTCTACCATATCATCCAAAAGCGAGAGCCTACAGTTACGAGTTACGTATCAAATGAAAACTCATACGATTATGGTCGTAAGCAATTTAGAATATTACCCCCACCATTCTCCCCCACCTGATAAAAAGAAGAGAGGAATTTTCGGGGTAGCCGATCTGAACGAATTCTACCTCAAATTAAAGCTTATGACGTCTACAATGTCATGGGCTACTATAAACACGACTTCAAAACAGGGGGAGGAAAACTGTGTTTCATGTTTGAGTCATATATCAAATGAAAATTTCTGAAGGTAAATGGTTTTAGTGAAAAAAATATATACATAAATTGAAAATTTTTAAAAATACCTATCTTCCTGTATGCGCCCTAAAAAGTAGAAAATAAACCTAAAGCACATTGATGGTGGAATCAGTCACTCAGTTCGTATTCACTTCAAAGGAAAATTGGGCGCCGATTTACATACTCAACAAGATTGCTGGTGGCCTTATCTTCCTTTGAAGTGAAGACGAACTCAGTGACTGATTGCACCATCGATATGTTTTAGGTTTATTTGCTACTTTTTAGGATGCCTATAGAAAAATAGCTATTTTTAATTTTTTTTTGATTTCAAATATTTTAGACATTTCTGATTCTTTTATTTATTAAATCCCTTGAATAAGCTTTCTGGCTCTTGCTATAATAAGTTTGAATCCCTTGAATAAGCTTTCTGGCCCTTGCTTTACCTAATAGTTTTACCTATTAGTAACTTACCTAATTGCCTATTAGGTAAGCCTATTAGGGTTATTAGGTAAGTATTTAGGTTGCCTATTAGGTATATTTTACCTATTAGTAACTTACCTAATTGCTTTACCTATTAGTAATAAGTTTGAATCCCTTGAATAAGCTTTCTGTCCCTTGCTTTACCTAATAGGACATAAACGAGCATTCTCATTTACATTCTGATATATTGCCTCGCAAATTCAATAGGAGAGACATCTGCTTTATATTCACACCTCCACAGTCCAGGTCAGTGTGAACTTTCACATTTCTTCTCTTCTATATGCAAATTTATAACAGATAAAGAGCTAAAAAAATTCGAAAATGCATTAGGATTTGAAACCAAATGGGATGAATGTTTACCGCCGTAGAAGAATAGCCTGGAGTCGTAAAGTTTACATGACCTTTAAACGACCACCCTAGTCGCTAGGGTCAAGCGGTGATTCTTGAGGTTCACCGTTTTTCAGAAGATGAAGGTTTCCTTTAAGGATAGCTGTCGCCATTCCTCTCAATTAAGCATCTTTAAATCAAGTCTCAAGTCTGACACATTCGAAATTACTCGCTTTCACAGCGTCAATTACCAAAGCGTTGCGACTTCAAGTGGGAGGAACTTTCGGACATAAGTTGGGTTTTTCTCCAAGACTCCGAGACGTCTCGTAATTTTTATGCGCACTTCCTTAACCAGCAATTGCTTAGAAACCTAGGGAGACCTAAGAATATGAATTTCTGAAGTGCACAAATATTGTTCCGTCTAGTTTTTTCTACAAAGATCAAATTTTAGCTTCGCCTGGTACCTTTACCCTAATAATTTCGCCGCTTTCTATATGGGGGGAGGAGAGCATTTTTGCCATTATTTTTACCGTTTAAGCCCTGAAAGATATTAACGAAATTAGAAATTTAGACAGATTTGGGTGAGATCTTTATCCCTTAAAGTAAGGGTTCTCAACGTGGGGTATGCAGTAAAAATTTTTGGGGTACGCCGTGAGAGTTCAAAAGTCGCTAGATGTATGTTATATATATATATTATTCCTATTGTTATAATATAACTATAGTTTTATCTATCTACACAAGGGGTACGCCAGTTACATACACATTTCCAGGGGATACGTGAAGCATAAAAGTTTGAGAACCACTGTCTTAAAGTATCGGAAAAGCTATAAATTTCTTAGCTGCAAGAAATCGCACTTTAATATTTTTTTTAAATTAATTATATTATTATTAATTATATCATTATAATTATTTGAAAATAAATAATTTATATTTTGTATAATAGCATTACCAAGTTCTATTTGTTAGATACTTCTGGTTAAGGTTCTATTATTTTTTTACTTTTTATTTTGAGAATATTTCAAAATTTCAGGTGTTAATTTATCTCCAGTCCCAATTTTCTATTAAAATACTTTTTTAAGAAGTTACTGAGATCGAAATCTAACTTCCCATTAATATAACATGAGTTCGGTCCTAATTAGGTCCCAGGTTCGAGTCCCACCTGGACCAACGTTGATATTTATCTCCGTAAAACTCCCCTCCCTTCCCTCGCCAGCAAATGGACACCAATGGGCTTGAATCAGCCAGTCGGAAGGCACGTTGAGCCGTGGCCCCGTGTGCGGTAGAGCCATACTCTCTGCAAGTTAAAGAACACACTGGATGGCCTTGACGGGAGGCTGCCATCTGTCTCCTAACAGCTGCCCAGTGTGTGCCCTTCCCCTAGCCTTCTGTGAATCCTCGGGGTCCTTGTGATCTGGCCATGTAGCCCATTGTGTGCAAAAAATTGCCGCTCAGAAGTAAAACAACCCAAATCGTTAAAACCTCCACTCGACCCTTGGTCAGTAAAAGAACACAGATGGGTTTGAAAAGGTCACCATCGTCGGATAGAATGTAACCCGAGGCCCGGTGTGCAGGAGAGCCATACCCTGTTCCGATTAAAGAGCTAGCTGAATGTTCTTGACAGAAGACTTTCATCTGTATCGTAACAGCTGTAAGTTGTGTCCCCCTTCTCTACCGAACACTGAGGCCTTGTGGTCCTTGTGACATGGCCTATTTAGGCCATTGCGTACAGAAAAGTGCAGCTCAGAGGTCAAGCAACCCAACAACCTACGAAGAGGTCATAGTGCTGAATTAAGTAGCTGAAAAATGTAAACAGGCCATTTTTATAATTAAGTTTAATGGCCAAATTCGGCAGCCATTGCTTAGGATTGACATGTTTGAAAACTCTATTTTACAATCTCGTTGGACCTCAGTAGCTTATGTCTGCATGAGAATTAGTCATGCATCTCATAAAACATTTCTTACTAGGTACAGTGGCTCAAAAAAAAAATCCGAACACTATGGTTGATTACAGAATTCAGAAAACTGCCAACGATTTTTTTAGAAATTAGTGATCTGGCAACCTTCGTGTACTGTACACAAAGGTTACCAGATCACTAATTTCTAAAAAAAAATCGTTGGCAGATATTTTTTTTTGAATTCTGTAATCAACCATAGTGTTCGGATTTTTTTTTGAGCGACTGTACATTAACCGACATTTCCATTGTAATTTTTTGTCGCATAATCACGACTACTATAGCTCCATTAATTTTATTATTTTCAATGTAATGAATGAACTGCAGGCAATGACCTGCATGAAATGAACATGAGAATCCTTAATCAGCCGTGTGTTATGGATAGTGGCGAACCCAGAGATTTTAAATGGGGAAGAAATTAAAAATCTAAACCCTCATCTAAACCTCAATCTAAACCTCAACGCGCCAGGTTCGTAATTTGTAGTTCCCAGGTTCGAGTCCCAGCTGGGTCAGCGTTGAGATTTATCTCCGCAAAATTTCCCCGCCCTGCCCGCGGTCAGTAGGGGACACCGATGGGCTTGAAAGGGCCGCCGCCCGTCGGATGGGGCTTTAAGCCGTGGTGTGCGGGAGAGCCATACCCTGTGCACCTTAAAGCACCTCCTGTCAAGGCCATCCTTGACGGGAGGCTACCATCTGTCTCCCAACAGCTGTTCCAGTGGGTCCCCTACCCCCAACCTTCTCTGAGCCTTTGGGGTCCATGTGACCTGGCCATTTAGCCCATGGTGTGCAAAAAAGTGCCGTTCAGAGGTAAAACAATCCAATCCAATCCCATGGCGTACCCAAGGGTAGGGAGGTTATAACACCCCGTTCCCCTTTCGGAATCACTATACAAGTCTATCCTCAGCTCCTGAGGTTGCTTACGGCCACTGTGGGTGAATTCTAACAAGCTCCTTTTTAACCCTGTTCACCTTTTGCATTCTAAGCTTCCCTCTTCCTTTTTATTTTTGAGGTCTTTAGGCACACTGTTCATAACCAGTGGTGTCAGCAAAACTTTCTCTGAGGGGGAAGGGGGGTATAAGAATCTTTAGGAGAGTGACATTGATATATGTATTTTTGTATAATGGTGAATCCTTCAGTTTTCTTATAACTTAAAAGCTTAAAGCCTATCAGCATAATATTCATGTCTTTTATGCAGGGCTCGAACCCAGGTTCCTAAGATCAATAGCCAAGCAAGCTAACAATTCGGCCACCTGGTACGCTAATGAATAAATGATTGCCTAAAAATAAATTTCCTAAATATGGGGGAGATTGTACCCTCAGCCCTCTCCTTCCTTTGTTACTATGAGATAACTCATAATTATATATGCAGGTACTGGACTGCAAAATGGAAACAGTTCCATGTTATATCAATAGATAATTACATTCAGAGCTCAATAGCTTCTTCAATACGATTTTTAGCGAAAAATATGACTAAAGATAAATTCAAGACTTTAATCAAATCTGCCTAGATCCATATCTCAAGCAATATTTTTTCATATCAAAGATTTATAAATGCTTGAATATTTAACAGGCTACAGAAAAAATTTATAGTCAAAATTTTAACTAACACATTAAAAGACATTAAGAGATCAGTAAGGGTGCAATGAACCCTACGCTCTACTAGAATCAACTACGATCTCTTAGCCTGTTTTAATTGAATTTTGGAGTCAGTTTTTTGCAGCCTATTGGATATATATCCCAGCATTCATAACTCTTTGAATGCTGAAACAATATTGTTTAAAATCGAGATTTTGACAGCATTTATTGGTATCTTTGGACATATTTTTCTTTAAAAAATCATATTGAAGAAGTTATTGAGCTCTGATTGTGACTTCCTATTCAGATAACGTGGAAATGTTTCTATTTTTCTGTCATGTACCTGTATATAATACAAAGGCCTTTTTTTCTTCTGAGGTTGAGTTAGGTTGTTTAACCTCTGAGCGACACTTTTTGGCACACTATGGTCTAAACGGCTAGGTCTCAAGGATCCCGAAGGCTCAGAGAAGGTTGGGTAGGGGACCCACTGGAACAGCTGTTGGGAGACAGATGGTAGCCTCCCGTCAAGGCCATCCAGCGTGTTCTTTAACGTGCACAGGGTATGGCTCTCTCGCTCACGGGGCCAAGGCTTAACGCCCCATCCGACGGATGGCAGTCTTTCTAAGCCCATCGGTGTCCCCTACTGACGGGGGAAGAATACAATGACTGCAGGGCGGAGAATTTTGCGGAGATAAATCTCAACGCTGACCAAGTTGGGACTCGAACCTGGGAACTACAGATTACCAGCCTGGCGCGCTACCGACTGAGCTACCCCGCCCCATTTTTTTCTGAGTATACGCAGGTATGTGCCGTATTCTCACCTGTTTTCATCCGTAAAAAACAAAATTTAATTATTATCTTTTAGTTTAGAATCTATTAATAAAATGTTTTTAACGTACAGTTTGTGACATTTTTCATTTCTCAATTTTCGACTGGACCACAACAAAAGCAAAGAGCGAAATCGAGATATTCTTTAGAATGCATCACTCAAATTTGGAGTTTGTTATACAACTTTTCTGAAAGTGATTTTATTAATTCTTTTTTGCAATATTAATTTGTACTTTCATTATAACTTCCTAGTAATTACATTAACATATTTAACTTCTTTCATGCGCTTGGACCATTCCACAGAGGCCACAGTATCCCGATATTTTTTTCCAGAAAAGACGCAATGTATAATATTAATTTCCAATAACATTTGATTTAAAAAGTACAGAACTATTTTCACTCATAGATTTCGAAACATCAAGTACCGAATCGTCGATCCCGTTCAATGATTAGCAAACATCTAGTGCCGGAATGGCGTTTCGGTTCAGTAATTTGAAAACATCGAGTAACGGAGCGTCGTTCCGGTTTAGTAATTCACAAACATCGAGCATCAGAATGGCGTTCCGGTTTAGTGATTTGAAAGCATCGATTACCGGAACGACGTTCCGGTTTACTAATTCGAAACATCGAGCATCAGAATGGCGTTCCGGTTTAGTGATTTGAAAGCATCGATTACCGGAACGACGTTCCGGTTTAGTAATTCGCAAACATCGAGCATCAGAATGGCGTTCCGGTTTAGTGATTTGAAAGCATCGATTACCGGAACGACGTTCCGATTAAGTTGTAGCCCTCCATCTAAAAATGGGGCGGGTGGTGGCTCAGTAGGTAGCGCGCCAGGCTCGTAATCTGCAGTTCCCAGGTTCGAGTCCCAGCTGGGTCAGCGTTGAGACATCTCCGCAAAACTCCTCGCCCTGCCCACGGTTAGTAGGGGACACCGAAGGGGTTGGAAAGGTCGCCGTCCGTCGGATGAGACGTTAAGCCTTCGCTCCGTGTGCGGGAGATCCATACCCTGTGCACCTTAAAGAACACGCTGGATGGCATTGATGGGAGGCTACCATCTGTCTCCTAACAGTTGTCCAGTTGGTCCCCTCCCCCCAACCTTCTCTGAGCCTTTGGGGTCCTTGTGACCTGGCCATTTAGCCCATGGTGTGCTAAAAAAGTGCCGCTCAGAGGTAAAACAACCCAACCCTTCTAGTAATTGCTTCTCCTACTCAAAAAGTCACGCTTCTCCACTGCTCTAAAGTGTATAGTAAATGGAATTCCCCAGTTCGTAAGTTTTCTTTTGGCATAAAACTTATTAAGATCATACCCTCCTCTCCATCGCTAGCCCCGTGGTAAAAATTTTATCCCCCTCTTCTAGGGGAAGTCTGAAACTCTCTAAAGTATATAGTAAAAGGCCCTCCCCATGCCAGAAACTTTCATTTGGCATAAAACTTATTAAGACCGTATCGTTGTCCCCACTCCCCCTTGGCAAATATTTTATCCCCTCTTCTAGGGGAGATCAGAAACTCTAAAATATTAGTATATGCACTCTCCATGTTGCAAGCTTTTCATTTAGCAAAAAACTCATTGCGATCGTTTCGTCCTCCCCCTCTACCTCACCCCCCTTAAAAAATTTTATCCCCCTCTTTAGGGAGGTCTGAAACTCACTAACATGTATAGTAGATTACACTCCCCACCCCGGAAGCTTTCATTTGTCATAAAATTCATTGCGATAGTTTTTTCACCCCACCCCCTGGTAAAAATTTATCCCTCCCTTCTTGGGGAAGTCTCAAACTCTCTAAGATTGTAGCAAATGGTACTCCCCATCTAAAATATAAAGGTGGCACTCCCCACGTCACAAGCTTCCATTTGGCATAAAAAATCATTACGATCAATCCCCTCCAGTTTAATTTTTTCCCCTCTCTTTTACGGAAGGAAAGAATGGACATATTTCGAGGTACCGTATGAACAACCCCACGTCAGGAGTTTCTAAACCAAAAAACGGAATGACCTCGCTTAGATAATCGAACTTTTCAAATCCTTTCGTGTCCACCAGTGTCCCTCGTATACCGTTTGCCAAGCATATGTAACTTTATAGAAAAATAAAATGATATAAGTTCTGAGATGCCCAAAAAATGTATAGATACTACGAAAAAATATATAACGTATTAAAACTTATATTAATTAACATATTACGTTTATTAACTTTTACATATTTTTTCAAATGAAGTTAATTTTAATTTCCGATACCAATTCAGTTTTGCAAGCTTTCGTTTTTCGCTCGTGCTTAATTAGAATGGCTTCAATACACACCGACGCTCGTGCTCTTGCCCCAACAAACTGAGGCCGGGGGTGGCTCAGTCGGTAGCGCGCCAGGCTCGTAATCTGTAGTTCCCAGGTTCGAGTCCCAGCTGGGTCAGCGTTGAGATTTATCTCCGCAAAATTCCCCGCCCTGCCCACGGTCAGTAGGGGACACCGATGGGCTTGGAAAGGCCGCCGTCCTCGGATGGGACGTTAAGCCGTGGCTCCGTGTGCGGGAGAGCCGTACCCTGTGCACGTTAAAGAACACGCTGGATGGCCTTGACGGGAGGCTACCATCTGTCTCCCAACAGCTGTTCCAGTGGCTCCCCTCCCCCAACCTTCTCTGAGCCTTCGGGGTCCTTGTGACCTGGCCATTTAGCCCATGGTGTGCAAAAAAGTGCCGCTCAGAGGTAAAACAACCCAACCCAACCCAACAAACTGAACAATGACTTTATAATACGAAACTAGAAAGAAATTAGTTTGATGCATTCCTTGTTTCAAATTTATTGATGACAATTATTTTCAATAACTTTCAACCGTTCATGTTAAATCTATGAGGATTTTGTGAAATTCAAACCTTCCCACTCCAATTTTTGGTTGACCCCAGTGGGTTCGCAAATAGCCTATATTCTTACCCTGGGTGAAGGGAACGTTCATGGAAAGTTTGGTGCCTCTAGCTCTTTTGGGGTTCGAGTGCATAAGCGGCATATCTCTCACAACAACACACAAACAAACTTTCTTCTTTATATATTAGATCAGTAGTTCTCAACCTTTTATGCTTCACGTGCCCCCTGGAAAGGTGTATGTAGCTGGCGTACCCCTTGTATAGATAGATAAAATTATAGTTATAGTATAACAATGGTTATTTTTACTTTGTTACTAGATCGAGCTTTTTTGAGCTCCCGACTTTTGAGCTCCCGACTTTTGAGTTCCATAAAAACTATTTGATGGCTGATAGCCTCTTGAGCGATTAGCTTGGTCATAAAGAACTTTTAATCAACTGACCTCCATCACTCCTAAAGTTTCCCTTGATTGCAAAGGACCACACCAGGGGGCGTGTTAAAATCGTCCCAAAAGTGGAAATTAGTTCTGTGTAAAATGTTGAACTGATCTGTCAATAAATGATGTTTTTGTTACCTGTAAGTTTTTGTTATATATGTGTGTAGATTTTGATGTGGGTCCGGTAACTGGCTTTAGGTTGGCAATTGCAAAAAATCACGGCCTCTAATGTGTGTGCCGCCCTAAAATATAGTCAGGGGTGGTCACAACAGTCGCACGAAGGGGAACAGCGAGCTACGGTGGAAGTGGTTCAGCTGTCGAATGGGCATTACTATAGAGGCTGATGTTGATGTCTCCGAAGTAGCCTCGTACACACAAACTGAAAGGATGAATGGCTATCGGGCAATTCGTGTAAAGTATCCCCCACTGAGGACTGAAAAAAGAGTCCCAAATAGGATGGCCCAGCAGGGATCGCAATTTTGAAGCATACTGTAGGGACACATAGTGAAGGCGAGAAGATGAAGTTTGTCGGCTCCAACTTAAAGATTCTGGACTGTTGAGGTTCAGTTAATGCATGAATGCCGCCGTGCAAATACGGAGGCCTTCATTGCATTAACAAAAATTAATCTTACATTAAATAAAAATCAAAATTAATATAATAATAATTGGCTCAATGGAGAATACTTTGTAACTGTTACCATGCCATTAGCCAATAATTAATTCTGTCGGGTAGTTAGCATGCTTGGCTACTACTGATCAAAGGAACTTGGGTTCAAGCCCTAGATAAATCACATGGTTCCTTTTTCGTGTTGGCTTCCTTCTGACGTCTCGCCTTCCTCACAGATCTTCTCTTTGGCGCATTAAACTGACAGGCTCCTGTCAGACATCTCTGGAAAGCAGCTGCTTGAGGGGTATTTTATTTATTTAAGATTTTACTACATTTCCGGAAAAACACGTTTCTTTTGATATAGATCAACATCGCACACTTTTTAATTCAAAATTACAAGATTTTAATGTTTTCGTTAAAACTTTTGCCATTTTTTCCTCATATAATTATCTGGTGTTTAATTGAAAATTATTATCTCTCTTTAACACGATTGTTTTTGTTCCTTAGTTAGTTACCTTGGGTAAAGTTCTAATGTTCATTTACTTCGCTGAGAAAAGAAAGTAAAAATATTATCATCCGTATATTGTTCAGTTCAACTCTAGAAGAGAGCTTAGCACTTTAAAGTTTAAGAAATTTAAATATTCCAGTAATAGAATAATAGTTGAGCATAATGGGAAGTTTAAAACTCAACTGTAGTTCTGCTGCAATTCAAACAGAGAGGGAAATCCGTTTAAATGCTTTCAAATAGCAATCTCAAAGCCAAAAATTACTTAGTAGTCTAAAAACATTATTTCTCCTAAATTCAGTCTAAGTTTTCAGAATTCATTTTGCATCTAAATAGCTTCAAGATGCTAAAGCATTCGACTAAATGAGCTAGCAGTAGTCCACACTGTTGTCTTTTAGGGCTGCAAATCAATATATATATATATCTACATCTCTAAGCTTCTGTCTGGAAATGAAAGAGCCCCAAGCACGCAAAGCAGTGGGCCGCTAACCACTCAGCAATAACTGCTGCCATGCGGCCATGAATAATGCATCTTTACATGCGAACCGCTTCGAGACCAGCAAGCGACCCTGGAGTACTGAGTCTGCTCGTTAGTGGCTGTTGACAAACTCCTGGTAAAGATAAGATCTGCAGCGTTGAAAAATCCCCTGAGATTCCCGCTGTTCTCGAAGCATCCCGCTGATGATGAGACGAAATGAACGATGCCTACGCCAGAGTCAATTGGAATTCTTTTCTTGTCTCTGGGTCGTTTAGGGTCTGTATTATAGGTAACGGCGACATCAGAAATGGCCATCAAGCCCACACTGCTTTGTGGCAGACTTTGGTGGCCTCGACGCCCACCAGCCGAAGAGGGATTTAACTAGAACGTGAAGTTTATTTCAAAAGCTGAACGGCATTTTCAGTGAATATTCAGTTTTATTAGAAATGCATAATAGGGATAAGTTCAAGAACAATTAATATTTAGTTTATCAGGAAGATGTCTTTTAAAGCACAGTGTATTGTTATGATTGTACTAGAGATAAAAAATGGGACGGGGGTGGCTCAGTCGGTAGCGCGCCAGGCTCGCAATCTGTAGTTCCCAGGTTCGAGTCCCAGCTGGGTCAGCGTTGAGATTTATCTCCGCAAAATTCCCCGCCCTGCCCACGGTCAGTAAGGGACACCGATGGGCTTGGAAAGGCCGCCGTCCGTCGGATGGGACGTTAAGCCGTGTCCCCGTGTGCGGGAGAGCCATACCCTGTGCACGTTAAAGAACACGCTGGATGCCCTTGACGGGAGGCTACCATCTGTCTCCCAACAGCTGTTCCAGTGGGTCCCCTCCCCCAACCTTCTCTGAGCCTTCGAGGTCCATGTGACCTGGCCATTTAGCCCATGGTGTGCAAAAAAGTGCCGCTCAGAGGTAAAACAACCCAACCTAGAGATAAATGATGTTTATTAGAGAGTCGGGCTCAATTTCCTTAGCACGAGTCAGATTTGTAGAAAGTAAAATTGTCTGACACATCATAAGCCATATTATACAGAAATGCATTTGGCTATTCATTCATTTTATCCTTATGTTTTTTATTGTAATCGTTTTATTACAAGAATTGAAATTTTAATGCTATTTGGAAGAAAAAAATGTTACAAAAACTAGTTCGTAGAAACCGTGAGTAATGTCATTAAAAACAAAAAGAGGCATTAATTTATTAAAGATAGAGAATACTTCAAAAATAATCAAAAGACGTATGGTGCTAACTAAAGACTGACTAAAAGGTTGAAATTTTAATCAAAAATTATTTTGTACATTTACTTTTTTTTCACAATTTTTGCCCCACTCCTTTCCCCTTCATGGAAGATGGAAAGAGAGCCGTACCTCCCCTGAGAATTTTAGCACCGGGTTGGGTTGGGTTGTTTTACCTCTGAGCGGCACTTTTTTGCACACCATGGGCTAAATGGCCAGGTCACATGGACCCAGAAGGCTCAGAGAAGGTTGGGGGAGGGGACCCACTGGAACATCTGTTGGGAGACAGATGGTAGCCTCCCGTCAAGGCCATCCAGCGTGTTCTTTAAGGTGCACAGGGTATGGCTCTCCCGCACACGGGGCCACGGCTTAACGTCCCATCTGACGGACGGCGGCCTTTCCAAGCCCATCGGTGTCCCCTACTGACCGTGGGCAGGGCAAGGAATTTTGCGGAGATAAATCTCAACGCTGACCCAGCTGGGACTCGAACCTGGGAACTACAGATTACGAGCCTGGCGCGCTACCGACTGAGCTACCCCCGTCCCTTTTAGCACCGGAACGGGGACGAAAAGAAAATGGTAAAATATACACAGTCGTATCAGAATAATATGACCACCTACCATATATATACTATGGTGGTGGTCATATTATTCTGATACATCATTACAGCCATCCCATGGCCGAGTGGTTAGCGCGCTTGGCTAGTGATATAAGGGATCTGGGTTCGAGCCCTGGGTAAGGTATGGATGTATGTGTTGTTTTCTCTGCTGAGCTCCTTCCATCATCACAGACCTTCTGCTATGGCATATAAACTGACAGACTCCTGTCAGACCTCTGTGGAAAGCAACTGCTTGAAGGGTTTTTAATTATATATATATATCATTAGATTCCACGAATATTATTCTGAAATATATTTACAAGGGTCTGTATTAGGTCCAATATTATTTAATATTTTTATAAATGATCTTTGTAACCTGGAACTAAAAGGAGATTTAATAGCTTTTGCCGATGATACTGCTCTGATACATACAGCAACTACTGAAAATATTTTGATTGAAAAAATAAATTAAGATTTATGGAAAATCAGAAAATGGTTTATGAAAAATAAGTTGTTTCTAAACGTCGAAAAAACGAAATATATATATATTTTCGATTGAGAAAAAAATCAAAGAGATAATTTGAAAATGAAATTGTTTTATCATACAGTTCAATGTATCGGTACTGGTTGTTCATGCAAGCCACTAGAAGATGTTGAGTGCTATAAATACTTAGGAGTACACATTGATAGTAAACTAACTTGGAATAAACACATTGATACTTTAATAAGAAAACTTAATACTATAATACCACAATTATTTTTATTAGATATATTGTAAATATTACACTTCTAAACTAATTTATAATGCATGGGTTAAATCTCATTTAATATATGGATTACTTTCTTGGGGTGGAGTATATCTCAGCAATATTAAACCATTAATTAAAACTCAAAATAGAATAATTAGATGCATTTTAAGGAAAAGAACATCTCAGGGGAGGTATGGCTCTCTTTCCATCTTCCATGAAGGGGAAAGGAGTGGGGCAAAAATTGATAGTGTTAGACACTTTGGTATTTAAAAATAAATAGTGTTAGACACTTTTATGGTTAAGTGCATATATTACCTTTAAAAAAATTATACATATACAATATCATTATATATCTTAAAAAGCACTGGATTGAAAGTGATATTAGACATATAAATTATAATACAAGAATGGCTCAACACGTTAATCTTATTTTACCTCTTCCTAAAAAAAACATATACAAAAACATTATATATATTTAGCACCAAAAATATTTAATAATTTACCTGGTAATCTTAAAGCTGAAACAAACTTTCACTCTTTTAAAAAAAAGTTAAAAATCTGGATTTTTGAATATGATGATACTGAAACTTCTTTAAAAATTGATAATAATCGTTATTTTGGTAGTTATAGATTTTGTTTTTGAATTTATGTCTTCATTATTTTGAATATAGAATGGAAAATGATATCACATCTACAAGTTTTGTATTAAATTGTTGCCTTTTTCATAATGTTTTACCATATTGTACAAACCCACATGCGAGTTATTTGAACTCTTGTGGTTATTTTCAATGTTCCTATTGTTAAACACATAATTTTTGAAAATATATTGTGCAAAATTCTTTATATGAAATGTAATTTGTCTATACAATGGGGATAAAGGTCTATGTCTAAAAAAATATCTCTAGAGCAAAAGAGGCAAAGCATATATTGCATTATTTGATGAAAAAATGTAGTGTTTTGCTTTTGGTAAGCTCTATTTCAATTCAATTACTTTACGCCCCTACTCCTAGATAGGAGCGAGAGTTGGCTCAGTCGGTAACGCGTCAGGCTTGTAATCTGTACTTGGCAGGTTCGATCCTCAACTGTGACACCATTGAGATTTATCGCTCTAGCTACCCCGCCCCCTCCCTCCCCAGCTCTCGGTCAGAAGGGGAGACACCGATGAGTTTGAAAAGTCTACCGTCCGTCGGATGGGACTTAAAGCCGTGGCACCGTGTACAGGAGAGTCAAATCCTGTGCACGTTAATAAATGCGCTAGATGGTCTTGATAGAAGGATACCATCTGTCTCTTAACAGCCTTCCTTGGCAACCCAGTTCAAACACATTTTGTGAGGAATTGGGTTGGGTTGTTTTACCTCTGAGCGGCACTTTTTTGCACACCATGGGCTAAATGGCCAGGTCACATGGACCCCGAAGGCTCAGAGAAGGTTGGGGCAGGGGACCCACTGGAACAGCTGTTGGGAGACAGATGGTAGCCTCCCGTCAAGGCCATCCAGCGTGTTCTTTAACGTGCACAGGGTATGGCTCTCCCGCACACGGGGCCACGGCTTAACGTCCCATCCGATGGACGGCGGCCTTTCCAAGCCCATCAGTGTCCCCTACTGACCGTGGGCAGGGCGGGGAATTTTGCGGAGATAAATCTCAACGCTGACCCAGCTGGGACTCGAACCTGAGAACTACAGATTACGAGCTTGGCGCGAGACCGACTGAGCCACCCCCGCCCCATTCTGTCAGGAAAGTTTAGCCTTGTTCAGCCTGCTGAACCAAATGAAGATACTCGCTAACTAACAAGATCTTCGACTAATAGAGTTGTAGTGTTAAAATAAGACAATCAAATGTCACAGGCCACTACAAAATGGTGATATGCCTTCTACAGTTCAGCACTATTCTATTTTAACTCTTTCGCTTTTGTGTCTTCGCTATAATAGATAGTGTTACGATTCCGGCTGATGGCTTTAATATTAAAATTCCTATCGATAATACGAAAGTTGCCTAGTCGCTTTGACTCGCAAAGCAAATGCTGTGATTGTCTACATAACACGTCAAATAACCATTGCAAAACGAATAAAAAGAGATATTATGTTGTCTTAGATATTAGAAATAATAATGAACAGTAAATTTGAAAGTCGTTTATTATTTCTTCTCCATTTGGCCTCAGGTAGCCTAATGGCATTTCTTGTGGTGGAGATGTAGGCATAATAACGGATGTAAAATTCGTAATTAATAAATTAATATTTTTATGTAGAAGAGAGTAAAGTACCAAAACGCAATATTACTGATATACAGAAGTGGAGAGTACTGCGTGGGTATTTTTAGTATGGAACTTAAGTAAGAACTTAAATAAGGTCTCCAGCAAAGGAACCCTTACATATGTCAAGGAATGCTTATACTCCCAACAAGATTCTTGTGTTTACTACTTCTCTAACCCACTTCCCATAAAACTTTGCAACATCTTCTCTAAAACAACGAAAGAGACACGCTGTCTCTGAAACAGAGACCCACACACTTTGCATCAACACTCATACTATTTTCAAGGTCTGAAAAATTCTACCTTTTTCAAATTATTTGCATCATTTGTCTGGCTTCAGACTTGGAGAGCATACGCAATGATGGGTCGGATCATTATTTTATAGATTAACAGTTTATTCTTGGTCGAAAGCGTTGAATGTCTTCAATCAACGGATTTAGGCTGAACTGGGCATTTGCTCTTTTCGGGTTTTTTTTTATTTTAGTCTTCTTTAGAATTCTCAATTCACACATCTCACAAGCTTCACCAACAACTGAATTCTGCCACTTCTTTCATACATCTTTCATGGTTTTTCATAATTCATTCTTCAGCACAGAATAGGATGGCCACATTTAAATGGCCACTTAGTGCATATTACGGATACTATGTCTTACTCATTCGTATTTGTTTCTGAACTAGATCAAGCTATTTTTATGAGTAGTTTGCAATCAATAAAACATTACGTGTTATATCAGTTTGTACCAGTACCAGCAAATATACAGTAATACCAGCATATATTTTATTTTCAGATCTATCAGGAAACAACAGCAGCTAGAAGAATAACATATCTCCGTTGGCAAATATGAGTATTGGTTTTCAAAGGGAATCAAGCTTTTTATTTCCTCTCTTTATTACCTTCTATCAGTGGAAATTCGAAATAACCGATAGTTGGGAAAATAAAAATAGTAATATTTTATTATTACATATAAAACACAAAAAAGTATGTTAGATTTGACTCTTTAAAAAAGAAGTTGCGTTTTCCACCTCCACGAGAGCAAATCATTACTGCCAATGTAAATAATAATAAGCACTTGACCATCACACTGCCACCAAAAGTTTAAATTTCTAGGCTTTCCATTCCATACAGTGAACATGTTTTTTTTACACGAAGACAATAAACACACAATGCACAACAATTTGTCAAATACAATATCAATACAACACTTTACAAAGAACAGAGAAACAATAAAAGCATGAAACCAAGCAAAACTATCAATAGGTATATATGAACAACCAAGGAAATTTCGATCTCTTCCAGGTTATAAAAAAATTAATTTTTGTTGAAGAAAATAAGATAAATAAAAAATAAAAAATGTAAAAAAATATTAAGTACCACGAGTGATGCGGGTATGCAGCTGTACCAAATATCAATTCCTATATAAATGCTATAAAATATTATTTAATTATAGTAAACATACATTCAATATTGTCCAACTTTGACAAATATGCACACAAACATTTCTTAAAAGTTGTAAAACATTTTTCATTTCTTATTGTATACTCCAGTGAATTAAAAAAATTAGGCACAATAAAATAAAAAAAAATTTTATGGAAAATTTCCCTTTTCGCTTTTTCTATATAAAATTGTAAACCCAAAACTCTGGTATTGAAATTAGGATTTCTGATCGGAATTAAATCTTGATTTTTATACAAAAAGATATTTGAAAAATATATATATATAATTTCCTTAATGTCAATATGTTGTGTTTGTTGTATAATATTGTGTTCCTAGCAAAATAATTATAATTAAGATTACGAACTATTTTATTTTGTACATAAATTAAAGGCAATATATTTGATTTATATTCTCCTCCCCAACAACAAATCCCATAAATTAAGGTAGACTGAATCCATGCGAAATAAATATCCCGTAGGAAATTCTAATTAACATAACGTTTTAAATAGTAAATTTTATATAATATTCTGTTTAGTTTTGAAGAAAGTGAGTAAACAAGTTTTTTTTTCCATTTTAAATTAGATTCTATTATTAATCCTAAACAATTGTAGCTATCAGTCACTTCGATAGTATTACAATTACAGCAGTCTGTACTTAAACAGTTCAATTCGTGAAGTTTGATGTTATTTCCAAATGTGTGTAAAGAAGTTAATGGAAAGTATATGTACTTAGTTTTTTTTTTTACATTTAATTCTAATTCATTATTAGTAAGCCATTTTTTAATAATTATTAAACTACTATTAACATTTCCAAGTAATGCTTCATTATCTTCTGCTTCAAAAACTATGGATGTATCATCCGCAAAAGAAATAATTTGTCCGGCAATTTTCAATTTACAGAAATCATTGATTATGTAAGAAAGAGTAAAGGACCCAACACAGAACCCTGTGGGACTCCACTTAGAGTCAATAATGTTTTACTTTTAAAATTGTTAATAATCACAATTTGCTTTCTATTCTCAATGAAACTTTTAAACCAATCATATACTACACCACGAAAACCATAAAATTTCAGCTTATGTAAAAGTATTTTATGATTAATAGTCAAATGCTTTTCTGATGTCTAAAAAAACCCCAATAATATTTTTAATATTATTAATGCCCTAATAAATAAATTCATTAAATTTTATTAGTGCGTGAGACGCACTGTAATTTTTACGGAAACCAAACTGGTTTTTTGCAAAAAACTCAATGCTATTCAAATAACTAACAACTCTTTTTTTAACTATTTTTTCAATAACTTTAGAGAAAATTGATAAAATTGCAATAGGTCGATAATTATTGTAATCATCTCTGTCCCCTCCCCTTATAGATTGGTTTAATTATTGAAAATTTCAAATCGTCCACAAAGGTTCCTGTTTCCATTGATAAATTAATAATATAAACTAAAAAATCTAATTTATGTTTAGCTATTATTTTTAGTATTTTTGCATTTAAGGTATCGTAATTTTTTTAGTATATTTTTTTGTATATAATATTTTTTTAGCTTTATTTGTATCTAAATTTGAAATTAAACTCAAGACTTCTCCTGCATCTGTTTTCATAAAATACATAGAACTCAAGACTGGTTGTTGATTAGGTAAACTAAAATTTTATTCCCATTGCCGAGATACAGATAAATTTGGTTTACCGTTAACATTTGTAAAAAATTCATTAATTTCATTCACTACAAAATTAGTTTCTTTGCTATTTTGAAAAATATTATGAGCTGTTGATGTACCTGTTATGTCATTTATTAATTTCCCCTGTCGTCGTCGATCATTGTTACAGTTAGTATATAAATTACAATAATATAAATTCTTTGCATTTTTCATAGTTATTTTAAGGTTTTTATTGTAATCTTTATATTCATTCATATAAGCAATCACTGAAGGATACTTTTTTCCATTTTTATATAATTTTCTTTTTTATTAATACTGTTTAAGATTTCATATGTAATCAATTTTTCATTAATACCTTTAACTTTATTTTTATCTCTCACACCATTAATATTATAAATACAATCCTGCATCGCTGTATAAACCATATTACTAAATTCTTGATAAACCAAGTTACCGTTTTTGCATACAAAGATATCGTTATCCAATTTATAATCCCTTATTTTACATTCCAATTTCAGTTTTTTTGGTTATTTTTCAAAACAGGTTAATATTTCTTAACATTTAACAAACTTTAACAGCATCTAGAAATTTATATACCTTTTTTAACTGTTGGTGAAATATTCAATACTATGTTAGTTCATCAGATGGCAGCACATTATCTGTTATACATGCATATCAACATTTTACTATGACATTACTCAGATCGCAAGAGGCATTTAAGACTGTTATTAGAAAACTATCAGTTCACTTTTCATCAATACAACTCAGTACATCACGAGAGAGGTCACTTATACCTCCTCTACGTTAGAAATTAAATCAACAAGCAAAGTAGACAAGGTAAAAATCGATCAAATGTTTTGTACAGAAAAATGGCCAACTTACCACACCTACACCACCATTGCCATCCAATTGAATACCATTTAACCAAGATATTTCGATACCATAAAACCGTAGAATACCTCGGAGTTGTTCTTTTATCAGAAATTTAATTCGAAACACTACGTAGAGAAGAGAATGCAAAAAAATGCAAAGGGCTGGAATCAGTCTAAATCCATCGATTAGAAGACATTTAAGGCTGACCCATCAGTACGTACCTTGCCCAGTCGCGAGACAGACAAGCGATACAAATCTTCGAAGATTAAAAACATTTCAAAATAAAATGGCAAGCGCAGCAGTTAATGCACTCATGTTTGTCAAAAACAAGAACATACGCATAGTGGCGTAACTAGGTAATTTGCCTCCCGGAGAGGGTGATTGTTACTTGTCGCCCCCCTAATCCATTGCAGTGCGACAATTTTGTCGCGTCTGAACTGAGGGCAACAAACTGGAAAAAATCGCAGAATCCCCAAAATGGGCAAAATGAAAATAAAAATTCTGAAATTTAGCTTCTTAAAGGCTATTTTTTGCCACCCCCTGGATTGTGATGCCCAGAACAACAGTCCCATTTACTCCCCCTCTCCACCCAATAATTCTCCCCTGTATACACAAAGATATGGAGATGAAACATCTAAATACATATAACAATAAAAATGCTAGAAAATTCTTCGCTATAATGAGGAGAAACTCAAATGAGATAATTTCTGATCTAGACAAATATGATCATGCCATAATCTCCAGATTCAAAAGACCAAGCATGATCCTGTTAGACTAAGTCTGAAAATTTAATATTCTGCAAGGAGCAAATTACTGATAAACACGGAGGGCGTTCAAAACGTTCTTGACACATGTCTGTAGATTTGCACTTGTTCCTCCATAGCTAACCAGCTACGACTTGTTTGAAATCTTGTCTAAATTTTTCATTACTTGTTGAAAACAAAGGCCTATCATCATTTCTCTCTTCGCTGGCGGCGCGTAAAATTCGTTCTGCGAATTTTTGCGTTGTTGCCATGGAGTCTACTAAAGAAGGGGAAAGATTTTACATTTTCCCAAGGATGCAGCTTGGGAACGACGCCGAAAAACTTCATGCCGATTTATGATAAGTATATGGGAATCATGCCTGTTACGGGATGATGCGCAAATTCAGAGAAGGACGGCAAAGCTTTGAAGACCTCTCTCGTGCAGGAAAATCGAAGGAGGCCGTGAACGATAGAACCATCGCCCTGTTCGTGAACTCATTAAGGAAAACCCACATATCACCATTCAGGTAATACATTTAGATACAAATGTATCGATTGGCAATGTGGAAACAATTATTCATCGACATTTAAAGTTACGAAAGATCTGTGCCAAATGGGTACCTCACAAACTGACAGAACAGCAAAAGAGGGCTAGAATCTACTCGTGAAAGGTGGGTAAAATAGGTCGTGAAAAATAGGGTGAACCCTATTAAAACAAAGGTGCGTTTTTTCACTCCCTTATGATGGGGAATCAAATCATTACTGCCAATGTAAACGTCTTGACCACGACACTCAACAACCAACTTTCTGACATTTCAGGTATTAATAGATCATTTGAAATATTCCTTTAAAATTTCTGCATTTTCCGCCTTTTTGCACTATTAGAGGTTCCCATTTCGTGTACCAACCCAACCCGAAAATAATTTTAAAATTTTCTCTTAACACGAGAAAGTTGAATGTCTACAATCGTACAGACAAACGATAAAGTGAAAACATTAGCTCGTTTTCAAAAAAAAAGAACTAAATAGAGGTAGCATTTAAGGTGTGATTCAACGTGTTTCGCCTCAGAGTGGCACTTTTGTGCCCACGATAGTCTAAATGCCCAGGTCATGAGGAATCGAAGGGCTCAGAGATGGGGAGGCGAAGGGTACCCGTTGCATAACTATTAGGAGACAGAAAGAATCCTCCTCCCATCAAAACATTGAGCATATTCTTTAACATACACATACTATGGCTTTCCTGTACTCGGTACCATGGATTAACGTCCCATCCGACGGGCGATGGAAGTCTATCGTGAACTAATCTAGCTAATCAAGCTATCGTGAACTAATCTCATATTCAAGCCTATCGTGAACTTCTCATTTATTTTATTGCTTCATTTATTGTTCTTGTATATATCTATGTTATAAGTGTATTTTTAGAAGTGTCTAAAATACGAATGTTGCTCGTCGTTCGGGCCATGCTGGGCAGTTTCACATATGCTCATGAAAGCGAGTCCTGCAAATGATTTTATTGTACTTCGGTCACTCCGCCTCAACTGGTAGCCGAAGATGTTGGCCACCAAGAGAAGAAATGGGAGATGCAGGGAATCAATAGAACGAGTGTCGCTTAGAAACGGAAGATGTCGCGTTTGTTTAGCTCATCAAAGTGAAGTAGCTTTTTCTCGAACCCTAAAGCAGCAGGGTTAGGTTTTGTATGAACCAGAGTTCAGTTCTATGTGGGTTGGGTTGTTTTACCTCTGAGCGGCACTTTTTTGCACACCATGAGATAAATGGCCAGGTCACATGGACCCCGAAGGCTCAGAGAAGGTTGGGGGAGGGGACCCACTGGAACAGCTGTTGGGAGACAGATGGTAGCCTCCCATCAAGGCCATCCAGCGTGTTCTTTAACGTGCACAGGGTATGGCTCTCCCACACACGGGGCCACGGCTTAAGACCCATCCGACGGACGGCGGCCTTTCCAAGCCCATCGGTGTCCCCTACTGACCGTGGGCAGGGCGGGGAATTTTGCAGAGATAAATCTCAACGCTGACCCAGCTGGGACTCGAATCTGGGAACTACAGATTACGAGCCTGGCGCGCTACCGACTGAGCCACCCCCGCCAGCAGTTCTATGTGAATCAGGGTTCAGTTCCGTGTGAACCAGGTTGTGCAGGCAGAGATTACGATATCCTCGCGCAGAGTTTTGAGGTCGGTAAAGGGATTTCTGTACAGGAAAGTAGAGATTTCCACCTCATTAAATGAATGCCTGCCAGAATAAAGTGACATTCAGGCTAAATTAAGCTGATTGAAGAAAGTCTACAAGGAACATCGATAAAGCAATTTCATGCAACGGAGTGTTGAGCACACCTAAGGCCTACAGAATCGAGCACATTCCCATATGTATATACACTGTTGGACATTAAAAGTGCAACACCAGGAAGACAAGAGATAGCAAAGCCATATTTAGTGAATACATAGCTTATGTTACAAGGATCAAATGTTTACAAATATAACTCGGTTAGACTTGAGGAATACAAAAAAATTAGCATCTTGTATAGCCACCATGAGTAGCAATAATCGCTGCTACACAGTCCGGCATTGAGAAGATGAGACGTCGGATGTATGTTTGGGGAATGTTAGTCCATGCAGTTCGATACGTAGCCAAAGTTCATCTGTTGTAGCAGCTACTGCTGTCTGGTGTGCTAGTCGTCGGGAGATCATGGACCAGACATATTCAATTGGGAATAGATCCGGTGAATGCGCAGTCCATGGCGGAAGTGTCACATGGCGGTTATCCAGGAATTGTTGGGCGGAAATGCCAAAATTTTAAACGAATATTTCAAACGATCTGTTAATACCTGAAAGAGCAGAAAGGTGGTGGAGTTCATGGTCAAGACGTTTACATTGGCAGTAATGATTTGATTCCTCATCATAAGGGGTGAAAAAACGCACCACATGTGGTCGGGCATTGTCCTGTTGGTAAATGGCACCACAGAGTACCTGAAGATAAGGTACGACCACAGCTCCAACACCTCAGTGATGTAATGCTGGCTGTTCAAAGTACCGGTAATGCGTACGAGGCACGTGTGTGAGTGGATTCAATGGCACCCCATACCATAACACCAGGGGCTGGACCTGTATGATGCTGCATAATGCATGTCTCACTGAGCCTATCGCTGCGGTACTGCCAGATACGGATTCGTCCATCATGGTGCTGCACACTGAAGCGGGATTCCTCTGAAAAGACAATGCAATACCATTCACACATCCATGCACGACGTTCTTGACACCATTGCAGTCACATACGCTTGTGTTGTATAATCAATGGTAGCCGAAGCAATGGCTGCCTACAAAGATGCCCCGATGCTGTAAATGATATCCAATCGTACATGCAGACACTGGTTGATGTGCAACATACCCTAACTGTTGAGCTAAGGTGTTTGATGTGGCTGTACAATCATTCAAAGCCATGAGCACGAGATGTCTGTCCTCTCATTCGTTTGTGTGACAAGGCAGTTGAGATCCCTCACGTCGATGAGTTCGTTTCTCCTCTACCCGCTGATGCCATATTCTCATCACTGTGGCAGCATTCTGTCCAACACGAGAACCGATGCCTTGGTACGATAATCCGCCTTCCCATAATCCCACAATTCTCCCTCGATCAAAGTCGGAAACCTGGCCGTATGGATGCTGTGTTCTTCGACGGGGCATACTTGATACTTTAGTGTGTAAAATCTGTGAGCAAACACAATTCCAGTGCTTTACACTGGCTTTTATAATCTCCTCTTATACCACTTCCAGGGGGCGTTACTGTCACACATGTGCGTATGTGCTGCGCGTTGAATCATTTACATGTTCTCCCATGGGCTACCCATCTTGCATATTTCGGGACAATCTGATGAGTTCTTCCTGCTGTTGCACTTTTAATGGCCAGTAGTGTATATATGTGTGTGAATGTAAATAAATACTGTGTCGCCCTCTACTAGTGCATTGTACGTTTATTTATTTCAAAGAAGGAATTGCCAAATATTAGGTATCTGATGCACACCTAAGCACGTGTGTGAAAACCCGCGAATCTATGGTTTCATCCGGAATAACGGGTGAAGATTACTAAATTGGAGTAATTAATTAACAGAGAAATTAAAAGGAATGTAACACCACTCGTCCCAGCCACGACAAAGCCCGAGTGCAGAATGGGCGTTAGCGGAAATAAATCTCAATGCTAGCACAGTTGGAACTCGAACCAAGGAACTGTGGATTGAGAGCTTGGGCAGCCTAGTGATTGAGCCAACTCCTGCCCAGAATTTGAGGCAAGTTCTGTTTTGCAGTTTAATTTGCTTGCGAAGTCATTATTATGCGCTGACGGAAAAAGACTTTAAAATACATAAATGTCTTGTTTTTGTGCTAATTTCCGCTTACGCAGAAAGCTTTCCATATTAAAATTATTATTCTAAGTATTACTGTTGACTATTATAAGAGCTTAATTTATAATATTTTAAATAAATATTTTACCGGTAGCAAAAGATCGTATTAGGTAGTTAGAAAAAAAATAGATCTGATATAGCAAAATACATAAAATAATTCAATATGCAAGAAAAACATGCACTAGAAGCTGGAAATGAATTCGAATGTTGGCCTAATCATCCACCCTAAAAGGAGCCATCGCTGAGTTCGAAAGATGGTCATCCGTCGGATGAGATGTTAACCGTGGTTCGTATGCAGAAAGCCATACCCTGTATAAGTTAAAAAGCATCTAGATGTCTTTGACGGGAGGATACCATCTGTCTCCTTACACCTGTCCAGTGAGTCCTCTTCCCACAACTTTCTCTGAGCCTTCGGGGGTCCTTGTGACTTGGCCATTTAGCCCATTGTGTGCAAAATAGTGCTGCCACCCCAACCCAACTCATAAAGCTGATTTTTCAGATATAGTCGAGCTCTGAAAACTTGTACCTAGAAGTAAAACACTGGAAAATTCCAAAATTTGTGATCTAATGTGTCCTTTACGATAAAAAAGAAATGTTAAATTTCGGTCAAACCCTGATCCACGACTGCTATAAATTAGAAAATTGATGTCTAGGAGCATTTCGGACCGTAGATCTCATGTCAGGCTGGGTCAGCGTTAAGATTTGTCTCCGCAAAACTCCCCGCACTGCCCTCGGTCAGTAGGGGACACCGATGGACTTGGAAAGGCCTTCATCCGTCGGATGGGAGGTAAGCCGTAGTTCTGTGTGCAGGAGAGCCATACCTGTACGTGTTAGAGAACCCGCTGGATGGCTTTGAATGGAGGCTACCGCCTATCTCCTAACAGCTGTACAGTAGATCCCCTCCACCTAACTTTCTCTGCGCCCTCGGTGTTACTTGTGACCTGTCCATTTAACTCACTGTGTGCAAAACAATACCACCCAGACGTAAAACAACCCAAATCTTTGCACCTGATACTTCCATACTCTGCTACCCCCATTAAATCAATGATAATACTACAAATTTTATTGTTAACCGAGTGTGAATTCAAAAAAATAAATAAGCACATTCTAAATGAACTGATTTAATAACTAAGACAATAAAAACTACAATCATAAACAATTTCTTATTATTTACATAAAACACCAATATGTTATCTGTCAGTACGAAATAAACCTGATAATAACAATTACTAGATTATTTCATTAACCAAGCACGTTTTTAAAATCGACTTTTTTTTATCCAAACAAAGCACAAGAAGCATATTCAGCGAAATAGGTACATTGCTTCCATTCTGGAAGCGTTCAGCGACTGATGTGTGGTTGCGTTGCGTTGTTTTACCTCTGAGCGGCACTTTTTTGCACATCATGGGCTAAATGGCCAGGTCACATGGACCCCGAAAGCTCAGAGAAGGTTGGGGGAGGGGACCCACTGGAACAGCTGTTGGGAGACAGATGGTAGCCTCCCGTCAAGGCCATCCAGCGTGTTCTTTAACGTGCACAGGGTATGGCTCTCCCGCACACGGGGCCACGGCTTAACGTCCCATCCGACGGACGGCGACCTTTTCAAGCCCATCGGTGTCCCCTACTGACCGTGGGCAGGGCGGGGAATTTTTCGGAGATAAATCTCAACGCTGACCCAGCTGGGACTCGAACCTGGGAACTACAGATTACGAGCCTGGCGCGCTACCGACTGAGCCACCCCCGCCCCCTGATGTGTGGTTTAATGGCTAGAGCGCTCTAGCATATATTTAGAGAGTTGCGGATTCGATTACCGCCATGTCAGCTGTTTTTTGTTCAAATGTTTTAATAGGTACATTGCATTTTATTTTTAGTGTACCTTCCTCTTACCAGCATACTAACAAAAACTAAATTAATGAACTATTAATTTAGGTTATTTATTTATTTAAGCGCACTCTCCAAATGAAATGCTTCTAGAAAAACGCACACAAAGTTAAATATTTCTACTTGATACTAACTCTTCTGAAAATAACAACTCATCAGCTATCACAAGCAAGTTAAAAACGACTACTGGAATTCTTTCTCTCTTTTCTAAAGTGAACTCCTATTTCAAACGGGTAAGTGACGAAATTCACATTCTCCGTGTCATGTC
This sequence comes from Ryuthela nishihirai, assembly GCA_038380435.1. Taxonomy (NCBI): domain Eukaryota; kingdom Metazoa; phylum Arthropoda; class Arachnida; order Araneae; family Heptathelidae; genus Ryuthela; species Ryuthela nishihirai. The sequence goes on along the minus strand of JAWZYU010000019.1, from coordinate 31,894,530 downwards.
TCGAGTTTCTTGTAATACCACAGTCCGGGCTTCATTGTTGCATTTTTCCTTTCGTTTACAACAATAATAAAATACTTAATAAAAATCTACATAGAAGTTGAGACTTTGGAATGGGTACCTCAACCCTGACTTGACCCCAATGTAAAATTTCATAAATTTGTATCTACAGCTACATTTTGTATATAAATGTACATTATTACGATGTAAACAACCCAAGAACATCAACTCATCCAGGTTATGGTAATATTTAACACAGGAAAAGTGATGACATTTAATAAAACATAATATGCAGTATACACTCTTAATATCTTTAATGATACTTAAATTTTTATTTACTGAAAAATATACATATAATTTTTCCCCATGCAAACAGTAGCGAATAATATACGTCAATTCAATAATATGTTTCAATTCGTTATTTTCGCTATAGTCATTTTTCTTGGTGTGTGGGGGCGGGAGTGGCTCAATCGGAGCGCGCCAGGCTCGTAATCTGTAGTTCCCAGGTTCGAGTCAGCGTTGGTCAGCGAGCCAGCTGGGTCAGCGTTGAGATTTATCTCCGCAAAATTCCCCGCCCTGCCCACGGTCAGTAGGAGACACCGATGGGCTTGGAAAGGCCGCCGTCCGTCGGATGGGACGTTAAGCCATTGCCCCGTGTGTGGGAGAGTCATACCCTGTGCACGTTAAAGAACACACTGGATGACCTTGACGGGAGGCTACCATCTGTCTCCCAACAGCTGTTCCAGTGGGTCCCCTCCCCCAACCTTCTCTGAGCCTTCGGGGTCCTGGTGAATGGCCATTATAACCCATGGTGTGCAAAAAAGTGCCGCTCAGAGTTAAAACAACCCAACCCAACTTGGTGTGTGCTTCTAGGCAGAAATGTGAACCTTTTTTAGCAATTAGATTGAAATATGAAAATTGGACTACACATCAGTAATATTTTGAAGGAACTTCTTCAGTTTTCCTTTATACCTGGAATATCCAAAACTATAATTTTTGAGGTCAGGTGTTAAATAATTAAATAACTGAGGTGCAAGATATAAGTGGCATTTGTTACCATAGTGAACCACTGATCCAGATTCCGATATTATTTCTATAGCCTTCCTGAGTTAAGTATTCACAAACAAATCTAGTTTTTTTTCCGGATAACTGCCTTCGTATATAAAGTATATTTAGATAAATCTTTATTTTTATCGGATAACAGCCTTCAGCATATAAAATATGTCACGTGAAATCTTAATTTTTGCCTGGTAACTGAACACAGTATTTTATGTATAATGGAATGGGGATAAGGGAAATGTACCGTGTTGTTTTGTGCTTTGTGGGGATCGAGATAAAAGGGATTTTGCTGAATAAGAGTATTTTAAGTCACAAAACTGCAATATATCAATTATTTTTCATGCAAAACTCAATTTGTATTTCCTACCTATTATTTCAACTAGCTTCATTTCCCAATTAACAAGGGTTTTTATCTGTTTTTTTTTTCTTTTTATGTCTGGAATAGTTAACAATAATCTTGTTTTATAAAACAGTCACATTTTAGAAGTTATAGAGCTTCGAAATTAGATTCCCATTGAAAGCAACAAGAAGTTCTCTAATATTTTTGGTAGAGCAGTGTATTTGGGAAAAAAAATCTTTTTAAATTCACACACACACACACAAAAAAAAAAGCCACGCATTAGTGAAGATTGATTCTCGTTTTACTAACAAGCACAGGAAGTTTAAAATCAGTACTAAACGTCAATTTATTTCTCTCCAATCTTGCCACTTTCGGTAATAAGGAAAAAGCTCTCTCTCCAACACCGTGACAATTTCCGAACATTTTTTCCTCTCTCTGACTCCCTGATACAAACTCCCTGCAAATAAGAGAAAAATGGACCCTCCCACAATTGTTAGCACCTCCCAATTCATTTTCCACACTCTTAAAAAATGAATTCACTGCTATTTTCTTAACAAGACTAATTCGATCTCATTCTTGCAGTGGAAAGCTAGTAATTTCACAGAACCTTTTCTATGTCCCCCCCTCCCATTTCCTTTCTTCCTTTTGTACTAGTCTCTGGGTGACAGAGTGCTCTAACGCGCCGTGAAATAGCCTCGTGTTTAGTGATGTATGGTTTTTCTCTCTCCACAGACGAGCGCCGGACCTCACACGAATCAGCACGCGCCAGATCCCATTTACCCATCACCTGGGTAACACTTGTTATACGTGTCACCAGACTCTGTTCATCTCTTCCCGGATCTCTGTAGGGGGCCATTCATAAATCGAAACTACAAAAAAGTGCATATAAAATGCTATAAAGGATAAAAATTGGCTATTAAGCGAAAAAAATGACGACATCCCTGCTTGAAGAGTTCATAAAGAGTACTGCTTGTAAATCTTCCAAAAAACAGGAGAGCAAACGCTCATAAAGCATCGTGACCACCCTTTGATGCTCGAAAGATGAAGAGACGTTTGTAGGGATAAGAACGTGATTTTTCTTTACTTTTTGTTTCTTTTATCTCTCCAATTGTTCGCTGACATGTTAGGATGTTTATGTTTCGCATAAAATGCTGAATCACAATTTTAGACAAAGTAAGCAATACACATTTTCATTTGAATGAATAAAAGTTGATAATAGGCCCGGATTTAGAAAAAAAAAATAAGGGGATTGGAGCGAGGTGTCAAGTGACGCAATCGAATGGAAAAGGATAAAAATGTTAGGGGAGAGGGGAGCAAGAGACTGAGTTTCTATTCCAGTGTAACTTTTATCTTTGATGCTCAGTAGCCCGAGTGATTAGCTTGCTTAGTTACGGGACAAAGAGACCGACATTCGAACTCTGGCCAACACTTGGACGTTGCTTTTCTTGTATTGTCTTCCTGCCGAGGTCTCGCTTACCTAACAGATCTTCTCTACGGAACTTTTCTACAAATTATTTCAAGGTAATGTTTTTAAATTTTATATCTGATAATTTTTTCACCATTCTTATTCATAATGTTGGCTTTGAATATACTTAATACTGAATGTATGTATATATAGGTTAGTAGCGGGAAACACGTAAAGTAAATATTTGTCTTAGTATATCACTAATATAGGAATATTGTTAATAAATTTCAGTTACATTCCATATCTGTATGCTTACTCCATCGGACATTTTTACAAGAGATTTAATGCTCAAATCTGAATAACCTCAAATGATGGATATTTTTTTTGACTGTGTGTTTGGTGGGAAAAAGTGAATTTGGCCTAGTCGGTAGCGTGCCAGGCCCGTAATCTGTAGTTCACAGAAACATTAACGGCTTATGCTGATTAAGCAGCATAAAATATTAGAAATAAAAACTCAACTTTTTATAAAAACAATTATCATATAAAAACAGTAAAGCTTCTGGTACCTGGAACGTGCTGCTTGAATTTGAGAGATTTAAGCAAATAACTTAAGATGAATACCATTAACTTTAAACTGAATACCATTTCCTCTAACAAACGAAAATATTAATACCCTGTGCATTCATTCAGGGGAATGGACAAAAATAAAAATCCGGATTCTGCCAGCAGGCCATAAGGGTGAATATTCTTGTTTTAAACTCTGCTTAATCTTTTGACAAAGACTGACAACTTTTCTATTTATCGCTTCTCAGTTATTAAGCAAATATGCATCTTGTCAAGGGTATCACAACGCTGTTTATTCTTTGTCAAGGGTTTGATAACTCTGTTTATTCTTTGTCAAGCGTTTTTAAAAACAATTTTCGTGAAAAATTAGCAAAGTTTCTGGTACCAAGAACATGCTGATTGAATATGGGAGCTGTCCTACAGTTTCTCTACTGCTTTAAACTGAATACCATTTCTTCAAACAAACGAGCGTTTGTTTGAGGGATGTTTGAGGAAAGTTTGTTGTTTCAAGCGTTTGTAACCTTATTTACTCTCTGTCAACAGTTTGGTGATTCTGCTTACCCATTTCCACTAGTTTAACAACTCTGCTTTCTGTTTTTGCCAAGAGAATTTATGAATTTTTATGAAGTGCTTCACCTTTATGAATGGTGTTGCATCTATTCTTAATGATCAGGTATTATGTTTTAACTTCTAAATAGTGAACATGAAACTTGATAGAAATAGCACTAGTTATCTTAATAAATATACTCTCTGCAAGAATTGCAACTGTACAAGTCCGTCACTTTTAAAGATGGCGGTCATTTTTCATTTCTTTGCACTGCTACAAAAATGCAATAATCCCACGGTTTTTCGAAGCATTCTCTACCTTTGTTTTGATTATACCTGAATATGCATCTCCTGTATGGTCTCCCTATATAGTCTCCGACATCACTTTAGTTGAACGTTCTCTCATGGGGTTCAATAAGAAACTACTTAGGCTTTCCAACTCAAGCTACGAGGAACGACTGAAATTTCTTAACATCCACTCATTGCAATAAAGGAGTATGGTTCATGATCTAAAAATCTGCCATAAATTCGTCAATAACATTACCTGTTGGAATCCGCCAAGTCTTTTGGTGTTGGATCCTAGTAAAATAAGGAGGCACATGCTTTGTTTCCACGCTCCTCATGACAAAACCAAGTGTAGACATCATTCTTTCGTATGACTAGTTGATCCTGGTTGTGTATTATCACCACAGCCGGACTTACGCATAAGCTAACTAAGCTACAGCTTAGGACCTCACAATATGAGGAACCTCAAAGAAATGTATTTCAAGTTTTACTGCTTTACGAAATTTCTTTAATATTTAATCTATTGTGCAAACACTGTTCACCTTTGCATAATGTTTTCAAAATAATCATTTCATTTTCATAATGTTTACATTACACCAATTTCGTGTTTATTTTTCAATGTTCCCCTCAATCAGAATAATTATAATATATATTTTAACTTAATATTTGGAGGCCTCTTAAATATGCCTTAGCTTAGGGCCTCAGAAGGTCAAAGTCCGGCCTTGGTTGCCACCCATTTTGCATGCTTTTAACGGTGGACTAAATTAAGTCTATTCCAATTTTTGAAATGCTGTAAATTTTGATTTATATTTATGTATCATATATTGAGGTTGATTACGTTATATGTCCTCGTTGACATGCAACCCAAGAAGAATAAATTATGACTACGGTATGTGTGACTCAATAGTTATACATATACTGTTTTGTGAGCACGAACCATACGATATACCACCGAGGTTCAACAGATTTTGGGAAGGGTATATCGTTACCCCTTCCGACACCCAGTATTTCCAGTCATAAATTAAAAAAACAGCAAAACCAGAGGATTTAGCTTTTCTCGAAAGGGCATCTATGGATCATCATAGGAGACAGGCCAGAAAACCGGTTATAGGTATGTCAAAAAAAGCATAGAGTGCCCCCTGAACATCAGATGTAATCAATAAGGTCCACACAGTGGTCAGTGATTGAAACCGTGCATCCCTGAGAGCAGTCGCCAAAGCCACGAAACTGTTCTACTCTACTGTCCACTGTATCATCAGATACAATATTCGCTTACAAAGCGCGTGTATAATTACAAAACGCAAAATAAGTCCCGTGTTCACAAGTTTCTGCCTCGCCACGTAATGGGACTCTCGGCAAGCTATATGATCATTACCTTTGGGACGACAAGTAGCAAAATGTGGCTCACATTGGGCGTGGGATCAGTCTACCTAGAAAACTGCAACAAATCCCCATTAATATATTACCTACTAATAGGCCAAATAATTCTCAGAATTATTTGAATGAGAAATATTTTCTCGAAGAATTTTCAGTGGTACAGAGAATGTGTCCAAAGTTTTCTCCGTGGTTTCCTGGTCACTGCTGAGTACAGCTTTAACAGGAAGTTGCAAAATCCATAGGGTGGAAAGAAACCAAAATTAAACTCCCTCTGCTATCAAACCAACGTCCTGAAATCAATATACCGGGACGAATTGCCTGCCTACTTTGGTACAGACATCAACACCTTATGGTTGCATCAAGACAAAGCATCGAGTCATACCTGAGCGTCTAGGTCAACGTGTCTTCAAAGGATGACAGAGGAAACACGAATCCGCGCTATATAGCATTCGAGAGCATTCCTGTGAAATCACCAGCGGTTTCACTCACGGACTTTTGCGCATTTGGACTCTTGAAACAGGCTCTGATAAACATCGACTGAGAACTACTTATGGAATTATGGAAAACTTGCAAAGAGGAATGGGACCGATTAGGTATCCGATTAGAAATGGGACCGATTAGATATGGTTTAGGTAGTAGGCAATAACCTACTATTGTGGAAGCTACACTAGAGCAATTAGGCTTGTAGCGGTACACTAGGGCAAATACTACTAGAAAAAGTATTGCCCAACAGAGACACTAAATCGAGCATGAGGTAAAGGTATGCGATATTCTACGGCTTCTGGCCTTTGAAAGCAGCGCCATGTAACGTAATCAATCTCAGAATTTATATATTGTCAAAATTATTATTACTTTCAGCTTTATAATTATATAACCTTCTTTTTCTTCAATCTTAAATTTAGAGACATTTCATGTGCCTATATCTCCTCTTATATGCTGTTACTCATTGTAGATATTTCGCCTTTTCTTTTCAAATTCAGCATATTTACACAATGCATGTTTACACGCTAAGTGGGGCAGGAGTGGCAGCTAGGCTCGGAATCTGTAGTTCCCAGGTTCGAGTCTCACCTGAGCCAGAGTTGAGATTATCGATTCCTCGGTCAGTAGGGGACACCAATGTGCTTGATAAAGCCGCCGTCCTTCGGATGGGACGTTAAGTGGTGGCCTCGAGTACGAGAGAGATCATCTCTCCCAACCTTCTCTGAGCCCTCAGGGTCCTTTTGACATGGCCATTTAGCTCATTGTGTGCAGTGCCGCTCAGAGGTAAAACAACCCAACACACTTAGCAATTTGTATCTTATGTTATTGATACGTCTTGAGCGGTGTTAGTGTATATTTTGTACCTTCCTCTCAACAGAATAAATTTTTAAAAAAATAAATACTTTCATCATAAGAATATGCTGCATGGCCTTGTTCAGAAGCTACCACAGTGTTGGGCGGATTTCCTTTCCTAATCGCATTCTGAACTCAGATTCCTTGTGACCTTGTCATTAAACACATTATGCAGCAAAGAATGCCTTTCACTGTCAAAACAACTCTACCCACCTAAAATGCAAGATGATATAAATGACATATGTAAATAAAAAATGATATAAATGCTTTTCCTGTTAAACGTATAATCATAACTCTTGCGCTTTCCATAATTTATCTTTGAGCCAAACACTTTCTCTATGATTTATTGCCGAAATTGTTTCAAACATAAGTCATTATCTCTCTAAATCTGCTCTACGCGATATTTTAAACATAAAGTTCTTAGTATTAATATTATTAAGGGGAAACATTGTTTTCCCCACAGCAGATATACGTTTCTTCCTTATCACAGCCACGGGGGACATATTTTAACTCAAATCCTGACCATTGTGAATGATACGTAAATTTTAAAATCATTCATAATAAAGATGTAAATCACAGTTTGTTCAAGACTTAAAAAATTTGAATCTGCTTGCATAAAGCAAATGTGTTTCTTTAGTGAACTGGTTTTGTGTCTGTAACGTTTCCTGTCGTTTCGTCCTTTCCTTGTTCAACAACTGTTATGTTCACTTGATTCGAGTGGGGTGATAAACCCTCGCAAATATTTAGAATTTATTACGCCGAATGAATACTGATTAGAGCGGTCAGAATTGATATTGTCGTGATTTTGTGCCATTGGCTGCCATGAAGTTAATGATATCATAAAGACTGTTAAATGCAGTACTGAGCAGAAAAATACGTTCTACTTTCATGCTACAGGACTTGACTCACAGGTATCAGATAAATATCTCGATGTAGGTTAAATGGTGAAACATTTCGAGCATTCTTTCTTTGATGACTTTCATGTTGTTGGATTTGAACTCGTTAATATTATTTAAAAATTAAGCATTAATATATTTTGTGTAATTCTGTGCTTTTTAGTATTAATTTTCATTATTATAATATATTTTTATCTAATAAATGTTTTTGGCTGAATTTATTCGGATTACATTTAAAACCATATAAATCTCATTATTCTTACAAAAAAATGCCTCATTTAGTAGAAGGAGAGGGGGCTATTTCAGCAGGTCTTCAGTTCCCAGGTTCGAGTCCCAACTGTGCCAACTTTGAGCTTTACTTCCACAAAACCTTGCCCTCAATGTGTTTGGAAAGGCCATCGTCCATCGGGTGGACGTTAACAATGGACCACGTGCGGTAGAACCTATGCACGTTAAAGAACATGCTGGATGTTGACTTGCATCTTTCTCCTAACAGATGTTCAGTGGGTTCCCTTCCTCAAACAAACTATGAGCGTTTGAGAACTTTGTGACCTTGCGTTCAGTACAGTCGCTCAAATATATATCCGAACACTATGGTTGATTACAGAATTAAAAAAAATATCTGGCAACGATTTTTTTAGAAATTAGTGATCTGGCAACCTTCGTCTGCAGTACACGCAGGTTGCCAGATCACTAATTTCTAAAAATATCGTTGCCAGGTATTTTTTTTCTGTATTCTGTAATCAACCATAATCATAACTCTTGCGCATCGTTCTCTGCGTTCTAACTCTTGCGTTCGGATATATATTTGAGCGACTGTACATTGTGTGCACAAAAGTGCATCTCACAAAAATAAAACATTCAATCCTTGAGAGAGTGGTTGCTTTCCAGGTTTGAGGTTAGCATTAAATATTCATGGCATAACCTGCGGGCACACTAAATTCGCATGATGGAATGGCTGTTCTATACGTGCTGAAATGCCTTGACAAAATAGGTAAACATCCACCCGAAACATGGTGAAACGACGGAATGACTCCACAGAGATATGCTTGAAGGAATGACTCGACAGGACACACAGAATTGCCTTAACTGGATGGCTCGACAGGTCATAGAATTTTCTTAACGGAATCTGCAGATAACAGCTGTCCAGTGAGTCCTGAAGTTTGGGATCCGATAATTTATTGCTGATCATTAATATAAATAAAGCTAACAGATAGAACAGTCCACTTCAATTTCTTTTCAATTTCTAAAACGAGAAGAATCAAGTGAAAGAAAATAAGCTATTTCAAACAGCCTATTAAATGTCATTAATTGTTTTATTGATCCAATCAATAAATGATGCCACTGAGGTATAGATTCCGGGCTGTTCCTTGTCTGCACAGATTGTTCCTCCAGTTGAGATGAGACCAGCCAGTTGCCACTTCTCTGGAGCTATTGGTTGCACTAATGGACCTCCACTATCACCCTGAAAAATGACGGATTTGAACTTAAGGATAAAAACATTTACGAAAACAATAAATATTTTATTTAGCATAAATTTTAAATATGATACAAAAAGATATAATGAAATAATACTTATACCACATAATAATCTCGCGTTACTTTAATGCAATAGTTTCCAGACGTTTTAGGTTTCGATCTTATATTTGCCTCTGAGACCAGCACAACTCCAACGCTGCTTACTTTCGAAAGTTCAACTAATTAATTAGGTCGTGCAATTCTACACTCAATGCAGTGGTTTCCAAACTGTTCATGGTTTCGACTCCATATTTGCCTCTGACACAGTCGTAAACCCACCCGAAGACATTTTCGGAAGTTCGATCACCCGTGCGTGATAATCTTAACTTAATATAAGCGTTTCCACACATTTAGAGCAGTGGTTCTCAACTAGTATGCTGTGAGCCTGATCCAAGTGTGTAGCGACCAACTTGGCAAGAAGAAGTCAAAAAACTGGCTTGAAGAAGTCTGAAACTACACTCAAAAATATTTAAAAACTTGAAATGTAAATTAAATAAATATAAAAAATTTAAATTTCAAAATAATAATACCTACAAAACGTAGACTAAATTATGCGACTTTAAAAGATAAGATTACATTATTTGAAACTGTTATCATATTGAAACTTACATATTAATAATATAATATTAAAACATTATTTTGATAATACGTTTAAAAAGAAAATAATCATAGCAAAAATACAAGATTAGAAGCAAAATATTATTACAAACTACTTAAATTTAGAAACAATTATGGAAGATGTATCAGTGAGAAATTATGAATGTTAACAGTTATAATAAATTAAAAAGAAATTAAAAAAATTATCTTAAATAAATTATATAACTATATTAAACTTTGTATATTTCATAAACTTTTTGTATTTCATATTTTGTCTTATTTTAATTTTTATTTTTTTAAGTAAAACAATTAATTGAGAGAACATGTGTATTATATATATTATGAATGTATTATTCAATAAGCTACTTAGCTTTGTGGGTCCTATGCATTTTGTACTGTATTATATATTCTAATAAATGAATAAACAATGTATTTCAAAAAATGGGCACGAATGATATGAATACTTAACGATGAATTGGATTGTAGATTATAATTGTATTATTTTTATTTTTGACCAATACTACTTTGATAAAATTGCTGAATTTTAAAAGCATGAGTACAGATGTTTTCAACAGGTACTAACGGAACACTGGCATTCTCCAAATGAGAGTGAATAGCAAAATGAAGGTGATTCGGATCTATAAGCACAAGTTGCTTTTTAAATTGCTAAAATGTATTAACCTTGGTATGCTGAGAGAAAGTGAGTCCAATACTAGGGTGTGCCACGAGGAAGTGAATCCGTACTGCTTGTGAAGTGAGAAAGGGAACCCAGTACTTGGTGAGCTGCGAAGTGATCAGAAATGGATGTATCGCAATGACGTCATTAAAACGAGAAAAAGGGTTTGGGGGGAACCGGATGGGTCATTAAAACAAGAAAATAATGAGCATCGCAGTCGCGGACTTAAGACGTTTCAAAATATGCATACATGAAGCATAAACCCTTTGGCATAAACCCTTTTGGCGGCTAAAAGAGCCTGACAGCGTCGATCCATGCTTAATACAAAGTGTTTGGAAGGACCAGAGAAAACGATTCCTATTTTTCCACAAGAGAACTTTAATAGGGGAGTGATCGAGGAGGTAACTTATGATTCGTAAAGGCCTCTCCTTAAGTCATCCCATACATATCAGATGGGATTTAAGTCTGGTGACCTTACTCACCTGATCATCCGTTGGATATCTTCCGTGTTTCAAAGTATCCTGCATCAGGCTAGCTCTACGTGGACGGTCATTGTCGTCCATAAACAGGAAATCAACACCAACAGCACTTTACAGAGTCCATAGCATAGAGTCCGAGCGTGTGCGAGAGTCCGAGTGTATGCAATAGTCCGAGCATGGAGTTACAAGTCGCACATAGAGTTCAAAGATCTCTTCTCTCCACTTCTGAGCAGTTATGGAACTTCCATCAACAAAATGAAGAGAAGTACGGCTGCTGATGGTTATGTCACCTCAGATCACCACATCAGTTCCACCATGCATCCCTTTCTGTGATATTGGACGGATGATATCGCATTCCTCGTTCTCCCCTGAATAAACAACGTCTAGAAAGTGACTGAAGGTTACATGGAAACTCGTAAGAAAACAGTGTCATTCAGATTTCAATAAAAAACTTAATCGACGAACCAATCAAAACATCACAACTTAGTGTAGAGGAGTTGTCTCAATGACACCATATCGGTGTGTCATAAAAAGGAGTGGAAATATGTTTTAACTTCTGAACTTTGTAGTAATGACGTTTTAATGTAGGTATTTACATCTAAAATTAAAAAGAGATAAACAACGACACCTACTTGACAGGAATCATGGCCACCACTTTGATAACCAGCACAAAGCATAGTCTCTGCTATAGGATAAAATCTGTGCCAGGTTCGACAAACTTCTCTAGAGACAACGGGTACTGCTACTTGTTTCAGTACAAAATCAAAGCCTGACCCTGAAAAAGCAAAAAATAATTTTTTTAAAATATTTATCTATTATGCTCATTATTTATAATATATTATTAATATGTAAAAATTTAGTGTTCACAATAAGATGTATCTAAAAGTTATTTTACTTCTCATTATTTTTTTTTGCTTCAAATCGGTTTGAAAACTGGTAGAAAAAATTATCCAGTACTATTTCTTGAATTCGGGTTGAAATCGGTTGGAATAAAAATAATCCAAATTTTCAGGTATTGTGTAATAATTTTATTATTTACAAACGTACTCTAACACATCCTTCTGGTAGATTACTTCTATACAAACTGTTTCGTCTAATTCTTTGAAATTCACAACAGATATTCATCTATAAATTATGTTTCCAACATACCTACAATGCATATAACATTAACAAATATGTTCTTACTCTGATTTTTTTCTCTCGATATTCTGCTATTATGTAGTATGTCAGGAACAAGGCCGAATTGAGGTGCTAGAGTGGATGTCCCCCCCCCCCCCTTGAGAATGCTAGTAAGAAATCCAAGCCTGGTTAAAACTACTTTCTCTTACATTAATGTTAAACTTTCATTTTCGTTTAACGAATGATATTCTGGCACCCATTAATTCGTTATAGCGAGAACTGCCAGTATTAAACTAATGTAATGTTGCGTCGAGCATCTTGCATCAACAGTATGAGAGATCTTTATTGCACTACCACATAACAGAAGGTAATTAATAATAATAATTCGTTCTCTTATCTTTGCCTATGCCTATGTAGTGCTGACAAATTGAAACAAATAAGACGAACACTAATTTAATTTTTTTTTATAAGAAAAAGCAAGGAACTCGTATGAAATGTATATTATTTTTTCCCGCGTACGAATACACGTACACCTATCCCTCGATTTACACTGAAGATAGGTTCCGCACAAAACCGTGTAAATCGAAATCTTGGATTTTGCTATGTAAAACCATGTAAAACGAAAAAGCACTAAAATGTGCATAATTCAGTTTCTATTTACACGGTTTTGATTTCGATTACACGGATTTCGATTTACACGGTTTTGTGCGGAACCTATCTTCAGTGTAAATCGAGGGATAGGTGTATTAACGCTTACACGTATTACACGAATTACAATATTAAAATACACGTATTAAAACTTTAACATAATTATAAAACTCTTCTTAAAGTACTCTTAGAGTACTTTAAGAAGAGTACTTTTAGAGATAATTATATTTTAGAGAAGATTATTATTTTAGTAGATAATTATGTTAAAGTTTTCGCCAATTTTGAATGTTTTTTTTACTGTACGAGTCATTATTTTCTTGCTTTTAGCTTCCATAACTCTTTAATAATGTTAATGTTTCAGCTGTAATAACTCTTTAAATACCGAAGGCATATTGCTAAAAATTTAAATTTAAATAGAATTGACTGAGATCTTGAAATTTTCTACTGTCACTTTTTTTTAATACAAAGCTTATTTAAGAAGTTACCATATTTTGCATCTGAGTTATTATTGACCCAACATGGTATGACACCTAATAAGGTGACAGCTGAAAGTATATGTCTAGGAAATATTTACCATTAAAATATATATATTCAAACTTACTATAAGTATCTCCCCATCCTGTAGCATAGCATAAAGTCCCTGGAGCTGGTACCACATTTATCGGAGGAAGACAAATGGGAATGATGACATCAGTGAAGGTGACTGGAGCATTGAGTCTCACAAGAGCAATGTCATTGGCTTTCCTCGTTAACCACGGTGTAGAGAACTAATCATCAAAAGAATGGAAAAACGTAACTCATCTTCTAGTCATGTTATTCAGCTTTAATAGAAACATATTTTATATTTAAAACAGTAACTATGTTAATGCAAAAAAAAAAAAAGAAATAAATATCCAAAAAATTCAAATTAACTACAATAATATTTTTCTCTGTAGTTCTATTTATCAGCAACGATGACTACTTTGAATCCTTTGAATTCGACATTATCACGCTCTTTCCTTCGGTTATCTTTATGTTTATCGTAATGTGATAATTAAGAAGTATAAACTATTCGTCATGACTGGGGGAAGGGGTTTTTCAGTCAGTAGCGCCTCAGGTTGGTAATTTGCAAATCTCACCAGTGACAGCATTAAGATTCATCTCCTCTAAATCACCACCCCTATCCTCGGTGAGAAAGGAGACATCGATGGGCGTGGATAAAACCGCCGTCCGTCGAACTGGGCGTAAAACCGTGGCCCACGTATACAGGAGAGACGTACCTGTACACGTTAAAGGATACGCTGGATGGCTTTGACAGGAGGCTTCCATCTGTCTCCTAACAGATGTCCAGTGAGTTTTCATCCTTCGGCTTTCTCTGAACCCTCGAGGTCCTTGTGACCTGGCCATTTGGCCCATTATGGGAGAAAAAAGTGCGCTCAAAGATTAAGAACCCAAACTAAAAATAAACTGAATGTGATTAAAACACTTAATTTTGAGAAGAAACAGCTGCAAGTTCCAGTGAAATGATTTCCATGCGCATGTGCAGAATGTGATATAAGTGTATAAAGATTCCAAGCTACTCTGAACTACCTTGCACTAGATCTGTGAAGCTGGAATACCTTGCACCCCTTAACACATTCAGAGGATGTGTTCCAAAACGTGTCACGTTTTGAAGATGTGTTGGAGAAATATTGCGATTTTCACTTTCCGAATCTCCCGAAAGCTGTAATCGCGTCCTCTAACGGTGGAAAAAATTGGAAATTACAAAATTTCAAACGAATATTACAAACGATGCATTTAAGGTAGAAATTTGAAATTTTGGTGGTGGAATATGAAGGTCACGAAGTTTTCACTCGAAACAATGAGTTGACCCCTTAAATACAGAGGGGTGGGGAAATGTAGCTTTTTTGTTTTAAGAGTCATCTTGTCCTGAATTGTTTGTTTTTAGAGATAAGTTAAAGATTCTTTTTAGGTTAGTATCATATTTAATTTTACGAATTTTTCAAATCTCCCAAAAATCTATAATTGCTTCTTCTAACGGTGGAAAAAAATGAATAATTCCATAAGTATCCAATGAATGTTGCAAACAATGCAGTTGATAAAAATTTATTTTAGTGGTGGAATGTGAAGGTCATGAAAGTTTCATTGACAACAATGATCCCTTATTCCCAGAGGTGTGGGAAAACGCAAGTTTTATGTTTTAAGAGATAATTGTTTGCTTTTAGAGATAAATTAAAAATTCTTTTTGGATTTGATATGCATTGATAAATTATTACAATTGCACTTTCCGAATATTTCAAAAACTATAATTGCGCCCTCTAACATTGGAAAAGATATAAATTTCCAAACATTTTAACGAATGTTAAAATGTTTGAAAAAATGATGTAATTATGCCAGATATTTGAATTTTTGGTGGTGGAATGTGATGGTCACGAAGTTTCATTTCCATTGGCAGCATTGAGTTGATCCCTTACACCACGGGTGGGTAGGAAACGCAATTTTTAAAGAGATAATTGAAAAACTCTTTTTTTAGTTGGACTGGTACTCATGAAATATTATAATTCGCTTTTTCAAATACTTGGATAATTTAAATTGATATCGTTAGAGATCACTAACTATGGAAACGGTGAAGCTTTTAACGAATGTTGCAAGTTGGGTTGTTTTACCTCTGAGCGGCACTTTTTTGCACACCATAGGCTAAATGGCCATGTCACAAGGACCGCGAAGGCTCAGAGAAGGTTGGGGGAGGGGACCCACTGGAACAGCTGTTGGGAGACAGACGGTAGCCTCCCGCCAAGGCCATTCGACGTGTACAGGGTATGGGGTATTAAATGTATAGGGTATTTAACGTGCACAGGGTATGGCTGTCCCGCACACGGACCACGGCTTAACGTCCCATTCGACGGACGGTGGCCTTTTCAAGCCCATTAGTGTCCCCTACTGACCGTGGGCAGGGCGGGAGTTTTGAGGAGATAAGTCTCAATGCTGACCCAGCTGGGACTCGAACCTGGGAACTACAGATTACGAGCCTGGCGCGCTACCGACTGATACCCCCCCCCCCCCGATGTTGCAAGTGATCTGTTTATTATAGAAATTTGAAATTTCTGTTGTAGAGTGTCAAGAGATATTCCACTGACGGTAATAACCTATACACTTTTCTAAGAGGGGTGTGAGAAAAGAAACATTTTAAATTTAAAAAATAAAAGACAAATACTTTTTATGTTGTATAATTACTAAAGAAATACTACTATTTGCGTTTTCTTCATTATTCACTAGCTCAAATTAAAACATTTAAGGAGTGAAAAAAGTAGGTAAAGGAAAAACTTCATTCTCTTTGAAAATGATATTCCCATATGCGCCCAGGTTCGAGTCCCAGCTGGGTCAGCGTTGAGATTTATCTCCGCAAAATTCCCCGCCCTGCCCACGGTCAGTAGGGGACACCGATGGGCTTGGAAAGACCGCCGTCCGTCGGACGGTACGTTAAACCGTGGTCCCGTGTGCGGGAGAGCCATACTCTGTCCACGTTAAAGAACACGCTGGATGGCCTTGACGGGAGGCTACCATCTGTCTCCCAACAGCTGTTCCAGTGGGTCCCCTCCCCCAACCTTCTCTGAGTCTTCGGGGTCCATGTAACCTGGTCATTTAGCCCATGGTGTGCAAAAAAACTGCCGCTCAGAGGTAAAACAACACAACCCATATGCGCCAGAGGTGACATGCGTTCTTCTAGTTTCTATATGCCAGTGCTGACTTATGTTGAAAATTATATAAGCGAAGAAAAGCAGTGGAAAAGAGTACAAAAAAGTACACAAAAGTGCAGTTATGCCCAATTTCAATTCTTATTCCGGTTTTGTTAAATGACCTCGATTTTATCAATTCCGATTTCCTTTGAGAAGGAATTTTTCCTACCTCCAAAAAAGCTACACTCCCTGACTGCCAATGGTAAGTAGAGATACGAAGATTATTACCGAGTAACAGTATATGTCACAACTTTTTGGACAGTAATTTGACCGTGTTTAATTTAATTCGCAGTAGGTAAGTTTTTCGCATTCTGTAAGTTTTCCAATTCTTATGAAAACGTGATCTGTCACTGCATCTATGTATCTATTTACACTACTTTTTTACCGATGTAGTAGACATAATGTAGTGTAGATGGCAGCACTTTGCAGATGGTTAAACGTTTATATAAACTAACATATTTAAGGCCTAAAATGCCCATATACATAAATCATATATTAATTTTTTATTATTTAGTCGCTGAGTTTAAAGTATTGTATATAATTTCATAAATTCGAGGTTTACATCACAATTTTTCTTCATTAATACATTAAGACAATTTTCATATTAATTTTATATAATAATTGCATATATTACAAAAAGTTTCAAGACATTTGAATGTTATGTGAATGGAAACTAACATTCAGAACTCTCTAATTTTGAAAATAGGAATTTTGCGGAAAAATGTGGAAGACAAGGCCGGACTTTGACCATCTGAGGCCCTAAGCTATGACAAATTTAAGAGGCTCTGAGTTATGACAAGAGGCCCTAAAAATTCGCAAGTCAAAATATATATTTATTTTTCTGATTGACTGGAAGATTATGAAGTAAACATGAAACTGATGTGGTAAAAAGCTATTACCTGGTCCAAGTATGAAAACAACATGTACCTTGTGATTTTTGAACATGTACATTATGTAGTGTTAGCCTAAGCTGTAGTTTTAGTTAGCTTAGACCTAAGTCCAATCATGTCTGGAGATAATTGAAGATCGTGTTCATATCTTTCTGTCTCTCGATTTTCAACAATATTCGCTTAATATATATAGAGTTATTAAGTTGTAAACAGTTTGTGTTATGTTTGTTTTAAACATTTTCAAAATTAATTGAAAGAATCATTACATCAACTTCTATATTAGCATTCATTTTAGTAAGCGGTTTGTTGTAAAATTTATAATATGCGTTTTAATGGGTTTTTGAAGTAAACTGTTATGATCAGTGATGCTGATTTTAAATATTCTCCATAAATCTTTAACTATCACATTATTTTTGAAAATCGAGAATTAGGAAGATTTGAGTGAGATCTTAAATTTATCTCCAGTGAGGCATAAACTGGAAGGAGAGCTGTATACCAATCCCAAGTGATGATGCACAGAACCGGCCAGATCTAGCACCTAATGTCCGACCCCGCCTTCTCGTGGTGCAGGCCGTTAGTACCTTTCAAAAGAGATATTCTCTTTTGGAAGGGAACGGAAGGGGAGGGCTGCCAGTTCAGTATGGCCTACTGAACTGGTCATCTATGGCCACTTTTTTCTTTTTTTTCAACCCTGCTGAGGAGTGGTCAACTTCACAGGGTCCTGGTGCTGATCATTTATACCTACTAGACTGGACTTGTTTATGGATTTGAGCTTGGTTATGGATCCTGGACTTGCTGCACTGATGGGCCTCTGTTGAGGGAGAATCTGCCGCTGTGTTTTCTGATTGCTTCTGGGTTGCCAGCCCTAAGTGACAGAGGCATCGAATATCTTATATCAGCTAGTGGATAATCCTAATCAGATGCCATGCAGGTACCTGAACCTCACTTAGCTAGTTGGGCATCGTCAAGCCTAAACTGGAGTAATATGTCTCAGGCAGACCATATGGCTCTTGAAAAAGTCCACTTGAAAAGGTGGTGCCTGAAGTTCCTACCAGCATCGGTGACTTCAGCCTTTAGCAGAGGAGAAACAGGTCTTTGCCCCATGCCTGCGATCAGGGGGCTGTTTGATATTATTGGCCTTACCTATCTCAATAAGCCTAATTTCTTTAAAAAACCTACTAATCATTTTTTTCTCTGCAGGAACGTGGAACGTGAGGACATTACATACAGATTATTCTCTTGATGTCCTCATGCAGGAATTCCAGCGCTATAACCTTGATATTCTAGGCTTGAAAGAGACCAGATGGACAGGTAAAGATGAGATACTTAAAACTAACTTTAAATTTCTCTTTACAGGGAGGGAGGATGGAAAGCATCACTATGGCATAGGTCTGCTGCTCAGCAGACATGCTAGTGATGCTCTTCTGGGATATGAGTGCATTAATGAAAGGTTTCTTACAGCAAAATTTCAGACAAGCATTAAAGACTCGAATGTTATCTGTTGTTATGCCCCTACTGAGGATGCCGATGAGGATGAGAAGGATGGGGTTTACGGACAACTTCAGGATATTTTGAATTCTGTTAAGAAAGGAGATATTTCCCTTGTTCTAGGTGACTTCAATACCAAAGTTGTTACTGACTCTGACCTTTGGGGAGGGGTGATAGGCCCTTTTGGTATTGGTAGCTGCAATGGCAATGGGCAACGTCGCCTACAGGTAAGTAAACTCAATGGTTTCAGAATAACTAACACTTATTACAAACACCGCGACCTACATAAGTACACATAGGTTTCACCTGATGGGCTGCATAAGAATATGATTGATTACATATTAATTAACAGCAAATGGGCTAGTTCTGTTAGGAATACCAGGGCACATAGGGGAGTTGAAATTGGATCTGACCATTACCTTGCTAAAAGTGTCTTGCAACTTAAACGTAAAAAGTGTTGTGCTAAAGTTAAAAAATTTACCTTTCATTCTGATGCTCTGAAAGACACAGTTATAGCCAAAGCTTAAAATGATAGGTTACGTAGTCATTATAACAGTCGTGGTTGCTTACTACTGAAGTTGAGGAAGAATGGGGCCATTTTAAACAGGCTTTTTTGGAAATTAATAGTACTCTTTTAGGGAAAAAGGAGCAGAGGAGACAGAATTATTTGAGTGATAAGGCACTTGAGCTTATTTCAGAAAGAAAGAACTGCAGGAATGTGCTTAATCAATACCCTACTAGTCCTAATAGAAAGCATTACAGAGAGCTTAATAAACGTGTAAAGGATCAGTTAGCTGCTGATAAGAATCTTTGGCTTGATGACTTGGCTGACAAAGCCGAGGAAGCAGTTAGACAGCACAACAGCAGAGAGTTGTACCAGAGTTAACGTTTCGTGTGGTAGAAAACGAACAGGTATACAGGGATTGAAAGATAAACTAGGTAAGGTTATAGAAGGTGAGGATTCTGTCATGGCTAGGTGGGCTGAGCATTTCAGTGATGTTCTAAACAATGTGGTCAGTTCTACTCCCATTGTTTACAATTATGATAGATACATTGGTGGCTTTAATGTTGGGCCTATAACACAATCTGAAGTTATTTTTGCAGTTTCTAAACTTAAACTTCATAAATCCCCAGGTGTAAATGAAATTACCACGGAAATGCGTAGAGCTGGGAAAGTTTCTGTTACCACTTGGATGAGTGAAATTTTGAATATATTTTATGATAAAGGCATGATTCCTAAGGATTTTACCGGTTGTTGGGTTGTTTGGGTTGTTTTACCTCTGAGCGGCACTTTTTTGCACACCATGGGCTAAATGGCCAGGTCACATGGACCCCGAAGGCTCAGAGAAGGTTGGGGGAGGGGACCCACTGGAACAGCTGTTGGGAGACAGATGGTAGTCTCCCGTCAAGGCCATCCAGAGTGTTCTTTAACGTGCACAGGGTATGGCTCTCCCGCACACGGGGCCACGGCTTAACGTCCCATCCGACAGACGGTGGCTTTTCCAAGCCCATCGGTGTACCCTACTGACTGTGGGCAGGGCGGGGAAGATTTTACCAGAGCTATTATTATCTCTATTTTTAAAAAAGGTGATCACAGTTCTTGGGATAACTATAGGGGGTATCAGTCTACTCTCTATTGCAGGTAAAGTTCTTTCCATGATTCTGCTTAATAGAATTAAGAATCTGGTTGACAGTCAATTGCGTGATGAGCAATGTGGATTCAGAAGTGGTAGGGGATGTGTGGATCAGATATTTTCACTTAGGCAGATTCTTGAGAAATGTTCAGAGTTTCAGAAACCTTTGGTGGCCCTAGGTTTGTTGATTTCAAAAAGGCTTTCAACTCTGATGATCGTCATAATTTGTGGTTGATTGTGAGATCATATGGTATACTAGACAAGTTAGTTAACATAATGGAAGCTCTCTATAACAACACTGAGTCGTGCGTGAGAGTTGGTAAGGCTTGTAGCAATTGGTTTAGCATTACTTCTGGTGTTCGTCAAGGGTGCATTTTATCTCCTTTTCTCTTTAGTTTGGTTATTGATTATGTTATGCGAAATTGACTTCAAGGAAAAGATTTTGGCCTTCAATGGATTGGAGATACGAAAATTTCTGATTTAGATTATGCTGATGATTTAGCCCTTTTGGCAAATGATGTTGATGAGATGAACTCTTTCATTCGAGCTGTTGATGAGACTGGTAGTAGAGTAGGTTTGGTTATAAACAGAGAGAAAACTAAAGTGATGAAAATTGGTCAGGCAGGCTGTGATTCAGTTAATCTGAATGGTTGCAGTCTTGAGCAGGTGTCACAGTTTAATTATTGGGAGCTATGTATGAGATAATGGTGATGTGTGGCAGGAGATTAACAGCCGGATAGGGATTGCTGCCGGGACTTTTAAAAATCTGTGGAGATTGTGGAGAAATAGGCGTATACACCTAAAAACTAAAATTAGATTGTATAATAGTTTGGTTCCTTCTAGGCTTAGTTATGATAGTGAAACTTGGACACTGTGTAAACAAGATAACAGGGAACTAGATGCTTTTGATTCCAGATGCTTTCGCAGTATCTTGGGTATTAGGTGGTTTAACTTTGTAACTAATGATGAGGTTAGGCAAAGGAGTCTGCAACCTCCTTTAAGCAGCATATTGTGCAGAGAGAGACTCCGCTGGTTTGGTCATGTTGCCCGTATGGGTAATTATAGGTTAGCGAATAGGGTTATGAACAGCATACCTAAAGGCCTCAGAAGAGGGGTAGACCTAGGATGCGGTGGGCAGACAATGTCAAACAGGACCTTGTTAGAATTGGTGTGCAGTGGCCAGATGCAGCAGATGTAGCTCAGGATAGATATGTTTGGAGAATTAAACTGCACGGTCTGGTTGAACCTCCGTAGCCCATGGCTGCTTGAGGATGGTAATGATGATGATGATGACATTTTTCTCGTAAAATGCCTATTTTCAAAGTTCTGGCTGTGACGTTTTGCAATATACTGTATATCCTTTTTTCTCCTCTCCCTCTTATTCTAAAACAGAATAACTCCCCCACAAGGTAGTACTTACAACTTTCATACAATATAAAGCCTACAGTGGTTCAGAGAATTAATTGAGTAATGTGATCTGTAGCAAAAGCTTGAAGTATTATGATTGCTTCACTACCATTAATTATTTCTGCCTTTCATTGTCATATATGGAAGCGGAAGATAGCATGTGAATATTTTTGCTCCGACTGCATCTGTTTAACGTCGAAACTTATCTCTTTTTTATGTATTTCGTTATCAGCATCCCCTCCTTTCAGGAGTTTCATTCCTAGTTATTCCTCCTTTCAGGAGTTTCATTCCTAGTTATTCTCTAATTTCATGGAATTTCAAGTTATCCCTTCTTTTAGCAGTTTCATTCCAAATTATCCTTCCTTTCAAGGGTTTTATTACGTGTTGTCAAACATACAATAATAGCTAAAACATAAAAAATGGCGTAAAAATATAAATCCCATTATAAAAAAAATCCAGCGAAAAAAAGAGTAACACAAATGTTTTCAAACCTAGTCTGAAACGTATTTAATGTCAGTCTCCATAGATGGCACCACCATACACGGACTTGGATGTGCAGACTTTATCGAAAATGATGATGATTCAAGAGTTCAATAGAATGATATCCACCATTGCTATTTAATTATTCATTATTCATTGACTTCTTACAAATACTAATTAAATGCTTCATTATAATGATGACTGTATATTACTCTTGTGACATTTTTATGTCCCTCGCCTATAGTCCCACCTACTTCGTCTTTTTATGAAAGAAATGCAGGAAAAATTAATTCTCTGCATATATTTCTCACTGTCTTTTACGCAAGATAACCAACGAAAAAATATTAAAATATAGCGAGTATATTTCCTGTATGCCCATTTTAGCATTCCAAAATACATAATTGAAAACACGTAGTATATATTTTTTCCTTCTTTGGTATCTAAGTTTTAAACGGAATACTGCAACAAATTTCTGGAAAAAAAAAAAAACGTTTAGAGCAGTACAAGAATTGGGAGATTATATATTAAAGAAATCTCACTGATATAATTAGTTTATTTCTTCCTAATAACCGTCTTATTTCACTTATTAACAGAACACGATAATTAACTAGAAGAATAACATATCCCGAATGTGGGCCACTCTTTTACAAGGAGAATATATATGTAAAATAAATTACCACAGAGGCGTATATACGCCTCTGTGGTAATTTATTATATACGCCATAGAGAAGAATGTGTGAGGAAGACGAGACCTCAGCAGAAAGACAACATGAAAGAAAAAGCCCTCATGTTTTATTCGGAGATCGAACCCAGGCAACCAAGAACGCTAACCAGTCTGCCACCAGGATAGTCCAAGTACAATGCAGATTGTTATTTTCCAATTATTTACGTCTTCTAATGGCAGAATTCGAACTAACAGCTGATGCAGTACATACACGCAATACTATTTCATTAGTACATCTCAACCTCAGAAAAGTTTTGATTTATCTCTGAAACCAAAAAAATTAAATGCAACAAAATGGAAGCAGTAGTTTGTTTTTTACACCATCTGTAACAGCTTTTACCCTTGATGATTCAATATTTTATTGCTTACCTTTTGGTCCTCCAAGCCTTTGTAATCTGGATGGATGTGGATCGATTTGATGTAACGAACTTGTTCAGTTTCATCAGAAATCAGTTTGTAATGCTTCCCTAATAAAACTGTCCATAACGCCGTATCCAAATATCTGTACAATATATATATATACATTAAGAGTTAAAAGAGAAACTAATTAAATTTAAAACGATAATTTATCTGGAAGAGGAAAAGAGTTTTCCAAATGAAGATATCGTCACTAAAAAATAAAACAGCATTTAACATTCATTTACTGATTCAAAATATTAATCAAGCACATCACACTATTGTAAATACCAGTAGGGCCGGATCTACAGGAAGCAAGGCTTCTATGTCCCTGCCTATTCTTTGAGAATATTAGTAAGGGTAACAGAAATAAACATCATGTATTTTTCAAGAAATTTTTTAAAAACCTCTGAAACGGAGGAGGAAATGTTATATTGAAATGGAAATCCTGTCTCTTGCCTTTTCCTCCCCTTTTTGTGTCTTTTCCTGCTCGATTGAGTTTTTTTTTTTTGCCTTTCCCCTTTATTTCTTTCCCCTAGATCCAGACCTGAGTACTATAAATAGACATATTAAGTGCTGGTCCTAAATTATCACAAAATCTGTAAACAGTGACCAGGTCTCAGACATGAATGCCAGTCTTCCGAAATTTAATAGGAAGAGCTTAAATTTAAATTAATAACTTGTAAGTGAAAGTGATGAAGAAGATGCTAGTGACTGTTCATCTGATGATGCCAGTCAGTATTCGACAAGATAAGTTTTGTTTAACTCTTGGCTTACGAATATTTCTACGCTAAACACGCCCAGAATTGTTATTCTATAAAGTGGAATTCGCCTAATATGCATAATCTCAAATTTTACCTGTTTTTATCCAGCGACATTAAATATTTATAATATAAAATATTAATCACTTCTTTTATAGTATGCACTTTCACTTCTTTATGATATGCACTTTCGTGATATTCACTTTCACATCTTTTATATCTAATTTTGTTTCAATCAGAGAAAAACTTGAAAAAATATCATAAAAGACTGTTGAAATCTTACTTGCAATATGTTGAAATGATGAAAAGTGTCATGGTATTTAAACGTTTCTCGGAGTAAAGAACGTCGCAATACTCAAAATAGTGAAAGCAACTAGATTACATTTATACGAGTTCTCGTTTTTTGTGTTCTTGCTTGAACACAGTCTTCGGAAGAAATTTTTTGGGAGGTAGGAGATCTTGTAAAATGAGCCCACTGTAGTCTTGATGACGATATTCCGGGTTTTGCCGGTTTTTGCAAGATATCTGCTTGTGATAATTGCAACTGATTCGTAAAAACATTTCCGAATTTGTTTCGGAATTGTTTTTACGAATCAATAGGGAATTGCAAGCACTCTGCAATGGTTTATCTGTTGTCTGCGGAATGGTATCTGACACCTCCCGCCATCTATTGACGGAAAAGAGATGATCTGAAGAGATGAGCACATATATCTGAAGAGATGAGCACAGCTGCTCGAACGTCTCAGAGACGTTTATGTATCAATGGGCTTATTTCCTCGCACGCCTTTAGAGACGCTAATATAAGCCAAAGGGTTAAATTTGCATGCTATGATTATTTAATATTAATTGAAGCAAAACTGTTTCGTTTATCTAGAATAATTATCACTGCATTAATATTGAGTTATATAACCCACCGAGCAGTTCAAAATCCATGCATTACTTGTGGGGCGAGGGTGGCTCAGTCGGTAGCGCGCCAGGCTCGTAATCTGTAGTTCCCAAGTTCGAGTTCCAGCTGGGTCAGCATTGAGATTTATATCCGCAAAATTCCCCGCCTTGCCCATGGTCAGTAGGGGACACCGATGGGCTTGGAAAGGCCGTCGTCGTCTGATGGGATGTTAAGCCGTGGCCCAGTGTGCGGGAGAGCCATACCCTGTGCACCTTAAAGAACATGCTGGATGGCCTTGACGGGAGGCTACCATCTGTCTCCCAACAGCTGTTCCAGTGGGTCCCCTCCCCCCAACTTTCTCTGAGCCTTTGGGGTCCATGTGACCTGGCCATTTAGCTCATGGTGCACAAAAAAGTACCGCTCAGAGGTAAAACAACCCAACCCATGCATTACTTGTATTAATTTTTGTGCAAAACATATTTTTCTTTATTTGCAAACTTATATATTATGTCATAATGTGAATTTGTTGGTTTGTTTGGATGTACGGTTCCCTTTTCGTGAAAACGGAATTGTACAGTTACTTTAGAAAGTGTTTTATTTGGCATGAAAATCTTTCTAAATTTTTTATATTAAAAGCTGGAACAGTTTTGTATATAAACAAACTGAGAAAAGTATTAAAATTTATTCACTACGGTCTGAAAAGATCGACAGTGAATAAGTTTGAAGATGCTCTTTAAATTTTTTTAACTCTATTAATTATACATACTTCCTGAAGCAATGTCCAACAGTGATCACCCATTCCTTGTTAATGAGAGCACCTCCACACCAATGACTGAACGGCATCAGATCTATCAACTGCAGAGACACTTGCCACGGCCAGCTGCCTGGGATGGCGTCACGACCTCCTACGATCCTTTCGTTGCCAAGTACTGGAGGCACCTTTGGTACACCACATTCAGGCTCTTCCAGCATCACCTCTGCAATAAGCAAATATAAATTAGCAGATTTTTATAAAAATAGCAAGTTATGATAATTATATATTGACTTGCAACATATAGGTTGGGCCTAGAAGCTAGTCCTAGTTTGTACAGGCCTTCTACATATAAGGTTGGGTTAGGTTGTTTTACTTCTGAGCGACACTTTTTGGCACAATGGGCTAAATGGACAGGTCACAAGGACCTAGAGGGCTCAGAGAAGATTGGGATGAGGGGAATCAGAAGTCAGCTGTTGGGACACAAATGGAGCCTCTGTTCAAGGCCATCCGACTGTTCTTTAACGTGCACAGGGTATGGCTCTCCAGCGCACTGTCACCACTTAACGTCCCATGCGATGGACGGCAGTCATTCCTACCCATTGGTGTGCTGACCGAGGGCAAGGCAGGGAGTTTTGCGGAGATAAATCTCTATGCTGGCCCAGAAAGGACTGAACCTGAGAACTTCAGATTACGAGCCTGGCGCGCTACTGACTGAGCCACCCATGCCACCTATATACAAGAATATGACTCACTAAGACCGAAGTCACTGTTGACCATTACCACAGTTAGAGCTAATGGTACATAAACAAACATTCATGTCGGGGGAGGGGACCCACTGGACAGCTGTTGGGAGACAGATGGTGATCAAGATCCTCCAGCGTATTCTTTAACATGCACAAGGTATGGCTCTCCTGCACATGGGCAGCGGCTTAACGTCCCATCCGACCGGCGACCTTTCCAAGCCCATCGGTGTCCCCTACTAACAGAGAGGCAAGGCGAGAGTTTTGCGGAGATAAATATGAACGCTGGCCCAGGCGGGGCTCGAACGTGGAAACTGTAGATTACGAGCCTGGAACGCTACCGACTGACACCCCCGCCCTCCTCGTCCCTTGCTAAGAGGAAAAACAAGCCTAAATATCAATCATATGCTACTAAGTTTAAATAAAAATAAAATAAATAAATACCCCCTCAAGCAACTGCTTGCCACAGAGGTCTGACAGGAGCCTGTCAGTTTATATGCCAAAGTAGAAGATCTGAAAGGATGGCAGAACCTCAGCAGAAAAGCAATACGAACATCCATGCCTTATCCGAGGCTCGAACCCAGGTCCCTTAGATCAGCACCCAAGCGCGCTAACCACTCGGCCACGGCAAATATCATTAAACATTTATTCCCTTTATACATACTATTGTTTGTTCCGCATTAGTGGGAATCAATGTTAAATGCTTAAATACGTTAATTTGCTTTCCTAAATTTTCCCTGCATAATCGGGATGCATCATGTATGCCTATGTGAGTAATATGCTGTAAAATACCTATATTTCAAGCTAATATTAAGAATTTCTAACATATAATTCGAAGCAATAAATATATATATACTGTATATACAAATGTGTACATAAAATTAACAGTTTATCATGAAGCTTGCTCTATTTTTTTCCCTAACGATACAATGCTGTAGGCTAAAAAAATATCTATTTGACTATTAATAACGTGTCCGATGATGTGTGTACGTATTTTAGTGCAACAAGAAAGATCTTAGACCGAATGGCATAACCTGCCTATTTCCCAAAGTATGATCATCATTAAAAAAAATAGAGAATTAATGTTTCATCCATTTAAGGAACTTCGACGGTTGAATATATCTCGATAAGTCCATAACCAGAAAGTATACGTTCCGTTTTTAGCTGCTGAAAATACCTTTAAACTCGTAGTATTTTTGAAAGAAATTCATCGCCGACACGGCGGGAATCGAACACGAAACGCTCCAGATTTATTCCAGAGCACGCTACCATTACACCACGCATCGGACGAGGAAACCTTTCAGAATAAGACCTTATAAATTTGTCACTGAGATGTGGCGATGAAATATAGATGGCGCAAGGGTCGCCACGTCTCAGTGACAGATTTATAAAGTCTTATTCTGAAAGACTTCCTCGTCCGATGCGTAGTGTAATGGTAGCGCCCTCTGGCATAAATCTGGAGCAGTTGCGGGTTCGATTCCCGCCGTGCCAGCGACGAATTTTTTCAGAAATATTAACTAATGTTGAAGTCTATTTCTACAGGTAATCTGTGTATTTACAGAATAGACCTCTATATTTATCGCTGTCTATGAAATCATAAACAATAACTGTTGCAAGTATAGCTCTTTGCGATCCAGGACTCGATTATTTTTAAACTTTATCCTCTCTCTGTTTCTTCAACATTTTTCTTTTGCTATCTTCCGTTCAGAATTAATTATATTTTAATGATTTCGATGTTCTCATCCTCTGACATCTATATCAATCCATCCTTTTTCTTTCTCCCGTACCACCAAACACCTGGCATTTCATTTTTTCTATCAGTACTAGACAAATATGAACTTCAAAAACCTCGTTTTCCTAACAAAAAAAAATGCATTTTCTAACAAGGTATAATGAATAAAATAAGTAGTATTAGAAAATGATTTATTTTCCTTCATTTATCATGCTGTAATGTTGTGCAAATACATATGTGAATGAATGCTAACACGAAACTTCTGGCCTATGCTTTAACGCTATCCGTTCGATGGGAAGCTAAGCCGCTGAGGACGGGTTTGGAAAGACGCTAAACCCGTTGGATGGGACATTAAGTCGTGATTCTGTGTGCGGGGGAGCCGTTGCATGTTGAAGAACACCTTGGATGACCTTGACAGGAAGATACATCTATCTCCTAACAGCTGTCTTGTGAGTCACATTCCTCAACCTTCTCTGACCCTTGGATCGATTGTAACGTGACCATTTTGCCCGGGGCGGGGGTGGCTCAGTCAGTAGCGTGCCAGGCTCGTAATCTTTAGTTCCCAGGTTCGAGTCCCAGCTGGGTCAGCATTGAGAGTTATCTCCGCAAAATTCCCCGCCCTGCCCACGGTCAGTAGGGGACGTCGATGGGCTTGGAAAGACCGCCGTCTGTCTGATGCGATGTTAATCACTGGCCCTATGTGCGGGAGAGCCATACCCTGTGCACGTTAAATAACACGCTGGGTGGCCTTGACGGTGGCTACCATCTGTCTCCCAACAGCTGTTCCTGTGGGTACCCTACCCCCACCTTCTCTGAGCCTTCGGGGTCCATGTGACTGGCCATTTAGCCCATGCTGCGCAAAAAAGTGCTGCTCAGAGGTAAAATAACCCAACCATTTAGCCACATTGTGTAAAAAAAAAAGTGCTTTCAGAGGTAAAATAGTCCAACTAACTAAAGTACCACTGGTAGAAGCTTCACATATCACTATTCATATGCATATCATAGTTTGCGAATCGCTGTTGTAAAGAATTATTTGTATATGAAGATAATCCGCACCCTTTCGCAGATACAGGTTGTACTGAACATGTTGTCGTATTCTATATTTCAGTACGTTAAAACATAACGATTTTTTAGAACCCTTTGAAAATCTCGCTCTCAATAAACAAAATTTTGAACAAAGTACAAAAGTCTAAGCATTTTTTAAAATATCAACCTTCAATTTCTAATTTGAAATAAGTTCTAAACCTAGCCTAATCAAGGATGTCAATCTTTCAAGATACTGGGATTACACATACATAAATGATAACATAATGGATTACAGATACATAAATGATAACATAATGGATTACACATACATAAATGAAAACATAATGGATTACACATACATAAATGAAAACATAATGGATTACACATACATAAATGATAACATAATGGATTACACATACATAAATGATAACATAATGGATTACACATACATAAATGAAAACATAATGGATTACACATACATAAATGATAACATAAGGGATTACACATACATAAATAATAACATAATGGATTACACATACATAAATGAAAACATAATGGATTACACATACATAAATGATAACATAATGGATTACACATACATAAATGATAACATAATGGATTACACATACATAAATGAAAACATAATGGATTACACATACATAAATGATAACATAATTGATTACACATACATAAATGATAACATAATGGATTACACATACATAAATGATAACATAATGGATTACACATACATAAATGATAACATAATGGATTACACATACATAAATGATAACATAATGGATTACACATACATAAATGATAACATAATGGATTACACATACATAAATGATAACATAATGGATTACACATACATAAATGATAACATAATGGTGGCTGTGAAAATAGCTGTGAAAATCCATAATGTAATGATACATAAATAGATTTTCACAGCAACATATTAAAATTAAATGTATATAATTTAAGCATTTCAATTTCAAAAACTTATTTTTAATTTAACACTAAATGCTTTAATAATTAAAGTGTGAATATTGATTTTTAGTGTAAAAGTCTTGCTTCAACTTGTGAGTTTTAATGATTAATATATTCTCATATTTTGTTCATGTTTTAGGAGGGGGAGTGAAAAATGCCTGCTTTTGAATTATGCGTCTACCACCTTAGAATGTCCTACATAATTATTAATATAAATAAATAAATTTACCCTCAAGCATCTGCTTGCTACAAAGGTCTGACAAGAGCCTGTCTGTATAATACATCATAGAGAAGATCTATGAGGAAGACGAGAACTCAGTGTTCATCACATTAACAGCGAAATACCATTTTCCTAATTTTTTTAAATTATTTCTACTTACTGCACTCTTCTTCATCAGTACCATCTCCACAGTCATCTAGACCATCGCAAGCCACTGAATTCAAAACACACTTAGTTCCGTGATGACAGGCGATTTCGTCTTCAGCACAAGACACTGCAAAATGACAAAAATGGGTTCAAACGAAACGTATGGTTAGATAACACAGATAGATATGTTGAAATTTAGCAACCGAATGATCAGTTTATCAACAAAATCTAAAAATGGGAATCCTGAACATTAGATACGATTCAATGACAAGAAGCAGAAGTTATCAATGCCAAATTCGACATGTGAAAATAGTTTATACATCGAATTTAAGTTCCATTAATTCCAAATTTAAGTCCCACATCGAATTTAAACCATTTAATTAATAATAGGAAACCAGAGTTCATAAGAAAGTGATTTTGCTGTTTAACTCTTACGGTAAAGAAGAAATATTACAAAGTGTTAATTTTTGGCTGCTCCTTCCCATTCCTTTCAAATTTCGGACTTAACATAGCTTTAATATCCTCATATAAAGCCTTGAAATATACAGGGTATTCAGGACAAAAATCTATCTTAGCTGGATCTATGGGAGAGTAAGGAGGCCATGTTAGTAAGGGTAATGAAAGAAAATTTTTTGAAACTTTTCGTATTTTAAGACCTCTGAAAGAAAGGGAAAATTTTTAGACACTTTTATATGTTTTTGAAAACACATCAATCTTCTCTAAAATTTGCGAAGTTCAGTTTGTTTATACCCCTGGCATTTTCACAAATATATCAAAATTCACGACTGATACGGGAGTGTTAGAAGATTCAATTTTCCTCCGGATTAAATATGAACTTAACACTGGAAAAATCGTGTCGAGAATCTGGTTTATGCTAAAGATCTAGCTGTACATGGGGACGGAGGTGACTCACTCAGCAACGTACCAGGCCCGAGTCCCAACTATGCCAGCCATGAGATTTATCACACCTACTCCATCATACCTTCGGTGAAAATAATAATTTTATTTCCATACTCATTTATAAAAACATTACATCAAAAATTTGTAATCAAATTATGAATGGAAACAAGAAGAAAGAATAAAAACTTAAAAGATAAAGCTAAAACTAATTTTGGTATCTACCAAATATACCAAGGGATTGAACAAGCAGGTCCAAGAAAATAAATAAGTTGTATATAATAAAAAAGACAACATAAATAAATTAACTAAAACTGCGTTAAAATTTCAAAATCATCTCTCTTGTTTAAATATTTCCTCAGTTTATGCTTGAATATAATCTGATTCAGTAATAAAATATCAGAGGAAAACTTGTAGATACTTGAAATAATTAGTTAAAAAAATTGGTTGTCCCAAATAAAACAACCAATTTTTTCAACTAATTATTCTAATTATAATTTAATTGTTTAGGTAGGTGATATTGTCTGTAAATGAATTAAACATTTTTGGAGTTAGGTAGAAAAATTAATTTTTGGCAGACATTATTTTAACTGTCGGTAAAACATAAAATGTCCCCGATTCTCTAGAGTTATTACTAAATTTATTTTATAATTATATATTTATTTAATTTAAATTAAATAATTTATTAATTTAAATTATTTAATTAATTTAAATTAAATCATTTATTAAAATTAATTAAATAAAATTTAAATTAAATTATTATTTATTTTATTTAAATCATTCAGAGGTATTATAAAAAAATAGTATGGACTTGAATATATAAATTTTTGTGTTAAAAGGGAATTATTTGTATCAATAATTTTTTTTTATTTTTATTCTATTCAACAAATTTTTGTTCCTTTATGCTAAATTTACATTTTACTACTTATTTTGGAGTCCAATGGAGTTTCCATTGTAAATTTTGTCAGTCTAACACCAAATTACTTCTTAGAATTCTATTATTTTTCTAGTTACTTCTAGATATTTATAGCTAGTTATTTTCTTACATCAAGGTATTTATTGCTAGTTCTAATTTTATGCACTTTGACTAGTACAGTGGTTAAAGTCTTTGGATGTAATACATGACATTTCCCATTTAATTGTTGAAAGAATATCCGACCTAAGCAAAAATTAATGAATTTAGCTTTTTTTGGCATTTATAGAATATTTAATTTTATATCGAAACTGATAATTGTGGATCACCTTTATTTATAAATTGAAAGTTACTCGGAACATTGTTTATTGTTTTTGATTGGCTTAATATAAAATATTTTTGTGGAAAAAAATTAGTTTTGCCGACGCACGGGACTCGAACCCGCATCTCTCCAGATTCATGCCAGAGTGTCTAACCCAGTGTTTTTCAACCTTTTCTATCTCACGGCACACTTGAACCTAGAGTTAAACTTCCGCGCACACTTAAATTATGACGATATTATGTATACGTTTATTATAACAGTGATATATTCGTATAATCAATTTAAAGAGGTTTTAAATTTGATATGTACAGTCGCTCAAAAAAGTATCCAAACACTAGGGTTGATTACAGGATTGAGAAAAAATATCTGGCAACTTTTTTAGAAATTAGTGATCTGGCAACCTTCGTCGCAACCTTCGTGTCACGTGACACGAAGGTTGCCAGATCACTAATTTCTAAAAAAAAGTTGTCAGATATTTTTTGGCAACCTTCGTGTCACGTGACACGAAGGTTGCGACGAAGGTTGCCAGATCACTAATTTCTGAAAAAAACGTTGCCAGATATTTTTTTCTCAATCCTGTAATCAACCCTAGTGTTCGGATACCTTTTTGAGCGACTGTAGGTGGTCATATTATTTTGATAGTAGATCGTGTGGGCTCACTCACGGAAATATTGAGCGTGTGCAGTTACCGTTCACAGCAAACTGGAGCGTGTACAGTAACTGTACACGCTCCAGTTTGCTGTGAACGGTAACTGGAGCGTGTACAGTTGCTGTACACGCTCCAGATATTTTTCCTGAATTCTGTAATCACGTGACACGAAGGTTGCCAGATCACTAATTTCTAAAAAATATCGTTGCCAGATATTTTTTCTGAATTCTGTAATCAACCCTAGTGTTCGAATACTTTTCTGAGCGACTGTACACTTATTCTGCTTTGAACTTCTTTCGAAAATAATTTAATTAAGGATCTTTAAAAATTTTCGCGGCACACCTCAGATCATCTCACGGCACATCGGTTGAAAATCACTGCTCTAACCACTAAACTAGAACCGGCTCCGTCATTTATCCATTTATGTGATTTGCAAATCTACCCTCATTTGTCGCTATTCATAATAGAAGAAAACAACTTCTTTTTTTTTTTCATTGTTGATTCGAATAAGATATAAATAAGAAAGTCACTCACGCTCAAAGCGTTATTAATGAAATACATAGTCAAGGAATAGTGAATACATAGTTACCTATTTGACTCATAAGTCAATAAATCAATAAATAGCTTTATGTAAAAAAAACAGTTTTGCCGATGCCTAGGTGTATTTACTTATTAATGAACAATTACTACTACCCTTAAAAAATGTTTAATGCTTCAAAACAACTTAAACTAACTAGAGCAACATTATACCCAATATTACATCAGCATTATGTCAAAATATTTAATAATTTTCACCATGTGGTAGTCATTTATAAGGTTGTTATATGAGCCACATTTTAAAAAACGCATCTAGAAGAATGCCAGTGCAAATGATATGGAAAAAAATACCATATAAAAATACGTATGTATTCCTCTTTCCATTTAATGTAGTTTCTATCTAGTGATCAAATATGAAAAGACTATAAAGCGTGTTTGATAACAATTATCTACTAATTTCAGTAAGAAAATCTGTGAAATTTAAAAAATTCTTAAATTTCCACCATGAAATATCTTAGTTAATGATTCAAACGCATTGTCCCTACTAAAAATGTTGATTTTCACAATAAAATAAGGGAAAAAAAAGCCTTATTGCGAAATAAAATAATGAAGGTTCACCTGAAGGCAAACTATGTTCAAAGTAAAATTGGAATCCAGTATTTCTTGGGGTCCGACTGCTGTAAAACCTCAGATGGAGTTCACTGCTAACAGACTTTAGTCTTGTCGGTGCCCAGTAACCGCAGAATCGACCGAAGAGTTTGTCACCATCGTAGATTTCCAAGGCGTCGAAGCTACAGTCCATGTTGAGTGCAAATTGTAACTTCTTAAATAAGATAACCTGAAAACAAAAAAATTCATCAATAGAATTACGCATCTAAATATTTCTCTCGTTGATCACGGATTATTTGATCTCGCAAAATTTTATGTTTAATACCCTAATGTTGTGATTCTTGAAGTGTTGTCATTGTGTTTGCAAAGTGTGTGTGGAGTTACGAGTGGAACTGAAAGAGCTGTGGGCGGGGTGAAGTGGGCGGGGTGAAATGTTTGCTAAACTGAGGGGAGGGGCTTTATGTAAAGTTTGGAAATCCCAGCAGTAAATGAAATTATTGTTTTCCAAATGCAATTGCTAATAGAAAAGATAAACCTTGCAATTGTTATACTTGATAGCCATTAAACTCAAAATACACGATAATAGAATTGCTTTTACATGAACGCAGCTATTAAATTGCTATTCGATTTTTTTACACAACAGCCTTTTAATAGTCATCGTCCATTTTTGTCCAATTGGTAAGAGAAACCAATCGTGAAGCCTTATCTTCCTTTGAAATTAATAAGTCATATCTAATTTTAATAATCATGTCTTAATTTTTACTTTTATATTTTAGTTTTAGGGGCATATAAAGATATTGGTATTATTAATTATAAGTACGTGTAAAAACTGAAATAAATTTGCAAATGTATTAAGAATAACTAAAGTATCCCGATATTTGGGGGCCGTCCCATGGCCGAGTGGTTAGCGCGCTTGGTTGCTGATCTAAGGGATCTGGGTTCGAGACCCGGGTAAGGCGTGGATGTATGTGTCGTTTTTCTGCTGAGGGCCTGCCATCCCTTCAGATCTTCTACTCTGGCATAAAAACTGACAGGCTCCTGTCAGACCTTTGTGGCAAGCAGCTGCTTGAGGGGTATTTATTATTTCTTTCTTATTCCTCTATGTATATTGGGGCGGGGGTAGCTCAGTCGGTAGCGCGCCAGGCTCGTAATCTGTAGTTCCCAGGTTCGAGTCCCAGCTGGGTCAGCGTTGAGATTTATCTCCGCAAAATTCCCGCCCTGCCCACGGTCAGTAGGGGACACCGATGTGCTTGGAAAGGCCGCCGTCCGTCGAATGGGACGTTAAGTCGTGGCCCCGTTTGCGGGAGAGCCATACCCTATGCACGTTAACCATCTGTCTCCCAACAGCTGTTCCAGTGGGTCTCCGCCCCCAATAGGCTCTGAAACTTCGAGGTCCATGTGACCTGGCCATTTAGCCCATGGTGTGCAAAAAAGTGCCGCTCAGAGGTAAAACAACCCAAATAACAACCCGATATTTAGAAACTAAACTCCGGACATTGTCTGAAGTATACCTGTTTTCATCTCTATTCAAACATCTATTTTACTCATCATTTATAATAGAATAATTATTTATTTTGTACTGAAAATGCGTTGATGATTGTTTTTTCCAGGGGGAAAAATTCTCCTCCCTTTCATTTTTTCCCTTTTTTTTGGTAGATTTATATTAAATCGCCACTTAACGAAAACCTCAAATGTAAACGTTATAATCAAGTTATCACCCAAATAAACATTACATATAAAATGCTGCAAATAAATTTCGAGTGATTGTTTCGGAATAAGGATATACTATAATAAGCAGTGGTGGATCGTTATTAGGGACCAGAAGGGCAGGCTCTGAAAAGATGTAGAACACAGTTTGAAGTATCGTGAGATTCTCTTTCATCGCATGGCTTTCATTTAACATGTGACAGATCAATATCGATACCTCTTTAAGAGGAGAAAAGATGGGGTCATAGCTTGAGTAGCCTACGACACTCCTCATAACACAAGCTTTCATTCGATACCTAAATCGTTATGGTAGATCAGGAATCCACAAATGTTTTCGCCTCGGGCCAAACATCAAAAAACAACAAAAAAGTACTTTGTTTGCTACATTTTACTTGTTATATATACACAGTTATATCAGAATAATATGACCACCTACCTAATAATGGAAATAACCACTCTTGCCCCGGATGACAGCGG
The DNA here is from genome assembly GCA_038380435.1 of Ryuthela nishihirai. Taxonomy (NCBI): domain Eukaryota; kingdom Metazoa; phylum Arthropoda; class Arachnida; order Araneae; family Heptathelidae; genus Ryuthela; species Ryuthela nishihirai. The sequence continues at coordinate 31,857,593 of JAWZYU010000019.1, read as the reverse complement.
CGAGACGGCGTTGCATGGACGCAATGAGGCCCTGGAAGGTTGCCAGAGGCACAAGTACCCATTCGGACTCTAGCAGAGCACGGAGGTTCCGGAGATGATGTGGTTGTGGGTCCGCACGCCGAACCTGTCGATCCAAATGGTCCCACAAATGCTCTATGGTAGGGGTTGTCAAAGTGGGCTATGCGGTAAAATTTTTTGGGGTACGCCGTGGAGCTCAAAAGTCGCTAGATCTAGTAACAAAGTCAGTGTTATATTTTATTCCCATTGTTATACTATAAGTATAATTTTATCTATCTATACAAGGGATACGCCAGTTACATAAACATTTCTAGGGGGTACGTGAAGCATAAAAGGTTGAGAACTACTGCTTTATTGGATTGAGGTCGGGAGATTTCGCCAGCCAAGGGAGGACGGAGACATTGCTCTCGTGTTTCTGGAACCTGTCATGCACCACCTTAACGACATGGCAGGGTAAATTGTCCTGTTGGTAGACACCTTCACCACCAGGGTAAACGTCCAACATGAAGTGATGCATATGGTCAGCGAGGATGGATAGGTAGCCATTGGCGTTCAGGCTTGTGTTATGAGGAGTGTCGTAGGATACTCAAGCTATGTCCCCATATTTTCTCCTCTTAAAGAGGTATCGATAATCTATGACATGTTAAATGAAAGCAGTGCAAAAGAGAATCTCGATCAGGGACCCATCCAGTGGTACCAGCGGTTCCAGGTCATACCAGGAAAACATCTCCCAGACATGCACATTGCCACTGCCTTCCTGTACTTGGCGGACAAGCGTGTCCAGGTGTTAGTTCTCGTGTGTCTGACACCGTATCCGCCACCGCCCATCACTTCTGTGAAGTAGAAACCTCGATTCGTCGGAGAAGGCAACCTTTTTCCACTCTTCCACTGTCCAATGAAGGTAGTCCTGTGCGAACTGCAGGCGTCGTTGCCGATGGACCTTGGTTAACATGGGTGCCTTACGCAGCATCGACTCCAGAGACCCATGCATAACAGGGTTCGCCTACTGTTATCGGGGACACGTACCTGGGTGCACCAGCGTTCATTTCAGTGGTCAATTGCTGCACTGGTACGCATCGATTGCCTTTTGCCAGTCGACGGGGGCTACGTTCTCCTCTGGGTTGATGGCTTTGGGGCACCACAGTTATGACGTCTGGAGATACTCGGTGTGCCAGCGGTCCATTCTTTACACCCTTACTACAACACGTCTGCTTCCACCCTTGGAGCGGTAGCCAATGATTATTCCTTTTTGAATGTCCGCCAAATCAATACCTCTGCCCATTGCGCTCACTTTACGCACTGTGGTTCATCTGTCCTGGCCGGCCGTTTATATCTCCGTGTTGTCGACCTTGTCATGTGCACTCTGTGATGTGCCTGAGCGGGTACACTGTGATTCTATGGGTGGTCATATTATTCTGATACGACTGCGTATAGATGTACAAAATAATAAGAAAAAAATGAATATTAAAATAAAGTACATTTTAATGTCAAAAACTGAAGTTTGCTTATCGAAGTAGCATATGAAAGTGGGATCCAGAAATGAGATGTTGAACATTCTGCTTCAATGACGTTGTAGCTAGTTGTACGATGTTATTCAAATTTTCGTGTTCGTTTCACTAAAACACCATTCATTTTACTGTAGCCAGGAACTTGCTAAAGTTGTTAAAAGGGCCGGAGTTTGTGTAAGCCTTGTGCTAGACCTTCACATTTGGAAAAGAGAGAGAGAGTAGAAAAATCATTCATACACTGCTTCTTGTTTAAGGAGGGAAGAAAGGATGGGATGTAAATTTTTTCTATCTTATGAACTCCTCGTGTCGCAAGCTTCCATTTCGTACATAATACCTTATAAATAATGTTCACAATATTGTGCACTTACTTTTCCTTCTGGAGCTTTCAGAGTCCACGAGCAATTGTTGTTCGCTGGATAATAGTGAAAGTTGTCGAAGTTTGGTGATATCACAAAGCCAAACGACTCTTTAACGAGCAGAGGCTGATCAGATCCACAGGCCACACTGTTATTTACAACTGGAATAGCTGCAAGAGATTATACTGATATGAGCCGGTTAAAAAGTAGGTAAGACTTGATTTCAACACAACACACTTGTATACCACAAAGCTCTCACGTAAGTAGTTTAACCCTTTCAGGACCATAAGGTTTCTAAGAGTAAATATTAGTATGTAACTGTTTATTTTAGTTTGTTTAGACGTAAAATAAATAAAAATCATAAGAAAAATACATAAAAATGTGTAGTTTTTTTGGAATTTTATGGGAAATATTTTTCCCAATGGACTATAAAGGTAACACAAATTATAGTTAGGCTTATTATGCAATGTCTTTTATTTATTGGTTTATTAGAACAAAATGTTAACTAAAATAATACAAAATTATGAAATAAAATTACTATACAAAATGATGTGCTAATTATGATATTCTGCGAAGCAATTTCTTTTGGTAGTGAGGCAAAGATGGACATTGCACATAGTACATATATTATGCGTCCTGACAGTTCTGTTTTTGTTTTTTAAACGTTCCCGTTTAAGTAATGCGTTCGCCATACGTTCTATTTTGACATTCTGTATAAAAAATGCAGATAAGGTTATAATTAAATGCGACAATCGCCAATTTTAAAATGGGAAAAATGTTTACCTTAGTCGTGAAAGGGTTAATGCAGAAAATATTGATGTAACATTCGAAATTTCTGTTTTCTTCACAGATTAATATAAAAATGTTAAGCTCATTTAGTAATTTCGAAATATGAAAACTAATCATACTGTAATAGTTCTTTTATCTATTTAACAAAATCAGATTGGTTGGTTCGATGTTTGGGTTTTATGGCACGTCAGCGATTAAGGCATAATGCTCCAAACTAGATAAAAAAAAACGATAAAAGAGATATACACCCACAACCAAAGTTAAAATTCAATTCAGTAAAAAGTAAAGGACAAAAACTAACAGATGTAAAGAACAATAAATATATAGATGCAAAGAAATAAATTAACCAGGTGTACAGTCGCTCAAAAAAATATCCGAAAACTATGGTTGATTACAGAATTCAGAAAAAATATCTGGGAACGATTTTTTTAGAAATTAGTGATCTGGAAACGATTTTTTTTAGAAATTAGTGATCTGGAAACCTTCGTGTCACGTGACACGAGGGTTGCCAGATCACTAATTTCTAAAAAAATCGTTCCCAGATATTTTTTCTGAATTCTGTAATCCAACCATAATGTTCGGATACTTTTTTGAGCGACTGCAAAAGACCCAGGCTGGACAGAATATAAAAAGCAAAGCCATAAAATTACAATCTGTTAAAAAAAACTGTATAGCGTAAAAAGTCAAAGAGATGTTGTATGAAGGATTCATCAGATAAAAGATGTCCGAGTATAAGTAGCTCGGACGTAAAATCGTGGAAGCTAAAAAATAAACGACGGGTCAAGGTTAAAAGCGGGACAATCCACTTAAATATGCTTATCAGTTAAAACTGTGTCGCAAAACTCGCACTTAGGTTCATCGTCCGCCGTACGAGAAACGAATGTAATAAACGAATGACCTAAGCGGAGATGAGTATGTAAAACTTCTTCATTGCGATTACAGCGAAGACATGATTACCATGGCTTGATAATCGGCTTCATCTCAAAGAGTTTGTTTCCAACCTGTTCAAACCAAGATCTTTGCCACTGTGCCTGGAGCTCAATGGAAAAACACTGACCGAAGTCCAAATATGGAACCAACAGCGGAAAGTTGGACAGGGGCAGGCCAATGGTAATTCTTACCTGTGCGGAACGCTACAGGGCATAGTTAGGTGTGGAAAATCATCCACAGGCGGCACTCTAATGAAGTCATCTTATAGGGGTAAAAAGTAACATGTATGGTGACAAAATACAGTGCCACAGTTTTTTTTTTATTTCTCCTTATGTTTTCCTCAAATAGCAAATTATTTACGAATTTTTAATGTGAAATAAGTATTAATATACCTAAATTCATGCTGATTCCTTTATATTTACTAATTTCCGCCTTATTAAAAAATAATAATTATAAGATACAGAGTTGTTATCTAGTATAACGTTTTTAAACTGATTTTAGTTCTTAAAATTAAAAGCAAATGTTTTGGTAAATAGAAATAAACTTTTCACTGATATCTGAATTTTTCTATCACTCAATTTGCGTATTCTAAACCCAGATGCCAAATTTTAGCATTTTATTTTGAAATAACACATATTGGAGATTCAGAGTAACGTTTAAAATCCATGAAATGTATCCGATGATTACACGAGGTACCGAAATTTAGAATCTGCGATATCCACGACAAAATATAAATGAATTAAAAAAAGCATTTTTATGCCGACTAGCAGCAAGCATAAAAAATTTTTGCCTGCTGCTAGTCGGATTGTTTTAACAGCGAAACATTTTTTTTCCTCTTCCACTTCTCTATCGATTGTTAAAGTCATGGTTCGATTCACAGGAACGAGTACTCTTTCAGCTTGTGTCAAAAGTTGATCGTATCAAGTAGCTGCAGAGTATGTTGTAAAACTCTGCCAATTACATATAAAGAGATATTGTTTTCAAGTTGTAATAGATGTTCATTTTAGCCAATTTTTTCGAGTAATTGAGGCTCTACTAATCTAGTATGAAGATATCATTACTTGTTCTTTCTACTGCCCACAGAACACCACCACATGATCTATTCAATAGCATAAATTTTTTAGACTTATAACTGTTTACAAGAAGCGTGGGTGGTGAAATAGTATCACGTTACCTCGCAGAAACATTGTAATAGCTGGGGTTCGAGTTCGAATCCAGGGTGGTAGCTCTGTGTGTGTCAGTATGGTTGTTTGTACTGTGCTGTCCTTGTATTATATGGTCTGTACAAGTTAGGAGTAGTCTAGGACTCTCGTCGGAAATTTAGGTTATCATAAATAAAACAATAACGTACCAACATAAGTGCAAGCTTTTGAAACTTTGTGGGAAGATGAAATAAAAGGAACCTGTATAAGATTCTGTATTATGCTACTTCAGTACGAAATGTAAGGTGATTAATTGGTAAAAATTGATATTTTTTTAATTTCCATGAATTTATATTAAAGAAATACCAAAATAAAATTCCATCTCCCCCCCACCTCAACCTTCAAACTCAATACTTAAATTTATGTGTGTCTGCGCTCAATCGCCCTCATTGAATTGCCTTCCGTAATTCTCAGAAATGTTAGCAGTTTCAATTCATCAAAATATAAAATTATTTACAAAAATGTATTTTGAAAACAAAAGCATCATAGAAGACGTATTTGATCTAAGATTCATTCTGGCGCCGGATGTAACGCTCTTTCGCCCTGGCAATCTTAAAATCTTTAAGGTTGGAGAAGTTTTATGTCTCCTAAACATCCCCCAAACCTTGTTTCGAGCCTTACGAGCTGTGGGGCAGTCGGAATTCCACCACGGTTTTGGAAATCGAAGAAACCGTGTCGAAATTTGAAAAGCTGTAGAGGAATATGCATGACTGATATAGTCCGTCACTTCTACTACTACAACATTGATTGTTCCTGGCTGGACGAATGTTCATCAAACTCGCAAAGATGTTCGAAGCCACTCCAGTCAGCCCGATCAAGCTTCCACCGTGAAATGCATGAAGCGTTGCAAGGCCACCCATGTGAGATACAACACGAGGAGACAATCACTTCTGTAAAGGTTTGTAGTCTACCTCCCATGTAAATGATGGAAGAATTGAGGATGATCAGATGGCGAGATCAATGGTAGTTAAAGTGCTGTTAAGGGAGTTAAAGTATGCACTGACACTAGTGTTCAACAGGGAGAGTGAAAGGATCCAGGAGTCACTGCTCGAGGACCTTACCCCTCCCGATGGTGTCTGACTGGACCCAGAGGACTGTGTCCATTTAAGCCCCAGTGATGAGGAAGGGGGACGGCAGTTGAGTGACGAGGTCATCAAGGTCTTCCAGAAAGACGATACACCTGGGTGATAGAAGGATGGAGCAGACAGTGAACGGAAATTTCACGAACAGGCGAATGGCTACCACCTCTAAAGTGGTGATGAAGGGTACGACCTGGAATGGAGAATGGTTGCTCACGAGGATGGTGATACTACCGCGGGCTGGACCATCTGCATCCCGGTCTCGGCAAACCAAGGGAAAATGCCGGATCATGGATTTTTAGGATTTTATGGCGCAAGAGCAACAGAGGTTATGTTGCGCCAAATAGGAGTAAATGAAAAGATAAAAGACATCAAACCCACAATCAAAGTTAGAGGCAACACACAAACAGGATGAAAGCAACGTAAATAGAAAAGACAGAACAAGAAAGTAAAGTGTAAATCAATGCGTAAAAAAACCATGTTAAAATGATTCAACAAGTGTAAAACAGGAAAACAACTGTGATGCATACGACCCATAGAATAAATACAAATCAAAAGATCAAAAGGTCAAAAATATTAAAGGCTTGTGAAATAACCAGTTAAGCGTAAAAATTCGAAACCAGATGTTAAAAACGAGTCATCAGATTTGGGTTGGGTTGTTTTACCTCTGAGCGGCACTTTTTTGCACACCATCGGCTAAATGACTAGGTCACATGGACCCCGAATGTTCAGAGAAGGTTGGGGGAGGAGACCCACTGGAACAACTGTTGGGAGACAGATGATAGTCTCCCGTCAAGGCCATCCAATGTGTTCTTTAACGTGCACAGGGTATGATTCTCCCACACACGGGGCCACGGCTTAACGTCCCATGCAACGGATGGTGCCTTTCCAAACCCATCGGTGTCTCCTAATGACCGTGTGGGCCGGGCGAAGAATTTTGCGGAGATAAATCTTAACGCTGACCCAGAATCATCAGATAAACGTTGTCCTAGTGTAAGGGGTTCGAACATAAAATCATGACTGCTAAAATAAAAACGACGTTCAAGATTCGGTAAACAATCCATAGAAATGATGTCTTTAAATCTTTAAGATTAATATCATTTCTTCAGTGGTTAAATATTAATAGCTTTTCGTTGAAATTATGTACTAAAATCAAGTTTCATGTTTGCACTATGAAAGACCTTCTAAAAAAAATCGGGATTGTTAAGTAAATCGTTCGGAATGAAAAAAAAAACAGAGGAACTTTGGTAATAAAAAGTGGCTGTAGAGATGTTCGTATACAGTTAAAGTTGTCAAGCTGATTAAACATCGATGACACAGAATTCGGACAGTTGTTGCAGCTCAAACACGGAGAAGATAAGAATAAACGGAACAAGAGCGTTATGGGCAGAGAAAGTTTGCAAAGTCAGTTTACGATGAAATATTAGTTCAATACACTGGGAGTGGTTGCTCTCTATCAGAGCGGACATGTTTAAGCTATGGCGCTAAAAAGAGACCAGTTGAGAAAAGGATTGAGAAATTTTGGATTGATTTACCTTTGATCGCAGTCGTGTAAAACTAAATGACTATATGCTCAGAACCCATCGAACAGTTGTTACAATATGGTTGAAACTCCTAGTAAAGAATACCTAAAGTATAATTTTTTTCTGTGTGCACAAGATATATCCACAGTTGGATCCTATTTTAGGCGAGTGCATTCTGCCCTAATTCATCATTATTAATAATTTCTGTTTACATTAAAGACAGAGAAACATAGAACCTCTTAGCCAGGGCTGGACCTAGGGGAGGAGGGAGCAAGAGGCCCATGACACCACTCTTTTTAGAATGCTAATAAGAGTAATGGAGACGGAAAATGATTATATTTGTGCATATATCACGCAATTATCAAGTAATATTTTAACAGCCTCTAATGCGAAAGGAAAAATGTTACACTGAAAAAGAAATTCAGTCTCTTATTCATAGTCTCTTGCAACACAATTTTTTCTCCCTCGTTTGCGTCGCTTTGGTCCTTCCCTATTTTTAGATTTGAGTTGGGTTGTTTTACCTCTGAGCGGCACTTTTTTGCACACCATGGGCTAAATGGCCAGGTCACAAGGACACCGAAGGCTCAGAGAAGGTTGGGGACCCACTGGAACAGCTGTTGGGAGACAGATAGTAGCCTCCCGTTAAGGCCATCCAGCGTGTTCTTTAACGTGCACAGGGTATGGCTCTCCCGCACACGGAACCACAACTTAACGTCCCATACGATGGACGGCGGCCTTTCCAAGCCCATTGGTGCCCCCTACTGACCGTGGGCAGGGCGGGGAGTTTTGTGGAGATAAGTCTCAACACTGACCCAGCTGAGACTCGAACCTGAAAACTGCAGATTACGAGCCAGGCGCGCTACCGACTGAGTCACCCCCGCCCCTTTTTAGATTTGGTATGGCCGAGTGGTTAGCACGCTTGGCTACTGATCTAATGGGACCTGGGTTCGAGCCCCGGTTAAGGCATGGTTGTGCGTGTTGTTTTTCTGCTGAGGTCCTGCCATCCTCTCAGACCTACTTTGGCATATAAACTGACAGCCTCCTGTCAGACCTCTGTGGCAAGCAGCTGCTTGAGGGGGTATTTATTTATTATTATTTTATTTATGTATTCTTAGCAGCTTATACAAGTTTAATCATAGTAATCAGTCCCGGATCTAGAAAATAATCGAGGGGCTTAGGACAAGAAACATAATCGAGCCGGAAAAATGTAAAGGAATGGGGTCCAAAAGATTGGATTTCCAATGCAGTATAACATTCTCCCCCCCCCCCCTCTCCGGTTTACAAGAGCCCTATAAAGTGGAGAAGGAGGGGGGAATGTTATACTGCATTATAAAACTTCTTGAAAAATAAATGAACTCTAGATCCGCCCTAATACAAACATACCATCAAACTAACAAATCATCCTAACAACATAATAACAAAGAACCACGAGACCAATCGGATTTTCTTTATGAACCCAACCGGAATTTGAACTTAGTCTCCCCGCTGCTTCAGCGTTATAGCGAACGAATATGATTTCTCTTCGCCAATGAGGTGGCGACTGCTTATTGTTACTTTTTGTTTTGAAATATAAGAAGTAGTGGAAATTGAGTAGGAGGAGATGGGATGGCGTCCCCCTAGTTCCGAAGATGAAAAAAACTATCTGAAAAGAACTCCGTGAAACTTCATATCTCATAAACATTTGAAATCATTTGATTACCCTAATTTATCCGTATTCTCTTTTCAGTTTGTTTGAACCAGTGTTTTCCCAATTCTTCTGTTTCCAGTTTTCAATAAATCTGAAATATTTCAATAAATCTGAAATATTTCAATATACACACAATCCTCAAACCGAAAGGCAAGAATTTTCTGCATTTTGCTCTGTTTTTTTTTTTCATTATCAAAGTAATAAGCCCATATGCAGGTTACCCTCCATGGCTAAAATTCCCCGCCCTGCCCACGGTCAGTAGGGGACACCGATGGGCTTGGAAAGGCCGCCGACCGTCGGATGGGACGTTAAGCCGTGGCCCCGTGTGCGGGAGAGCCATACCCTGTGCACGTTAAAGAACACACTGGATGGCCTTGACGGGAGGCTACCATCTGTCTCCCAACAGCTGTTCCAGTGGGTTTCCTCCCCCAACCTCTGAGCCTTCGGGGTCCATGTGACCTGGCCATTTAGCCCATGGTGTGCAAAAAAGTGCAGCTCAGAGGTAAAACAACCCAACCCAACCCTCCATGGTTACATCCTCAAACTCTATATCCTCCATTTGTTCTCTATATCCTCCATTTGTTCTGCTACCATAGAGTGTTATATCCGGTAAATCGCTAATATTATTATTTTTATTTTTTTATTTTGGGGAGAAAGGTCACAGAATAAATCTATTTTGCAGTACTTCTAGTTCAAAAATTCAATATCCAAAACTGAATATAAGAATTTTTTTAGCAATATTCGCAGTTAATTTCAGAATGATTTTTGCAATTATTACTTATTGTAATTGTAATAATTAATTATAACAATTAATAATTGTAATAATTAATTATAACATTTAATAATTTTAACAAAGATTGAAAAGAATGTAAAAACTTACTACTGTTCAATCACTAGCTAAAAAAACTCCGAAACAAACACTGGGGAAGCTGAATAATGAAATAATTCCTGATACATCTTGTTTTAAGAAATTTGCATAATACAATGGTTTACACTGTTTTTATAACACGAACAATTGTGGCTGCCTTTAACTATTTTTCAGGTGCTGATTTCAGATCTGGCTTTAAAAAATGGCTAGCACGTCACGTTTTTGTGTTATTGGTCATTTTGACTCCTATTAAGATCTTCCTATACGAACACCTCCAGGCAACTGAGAGGATACTAGATATTTTACTTTTTGTGGCTGGCAACACTGATTGTCAAGTGGGAGAAAACATGTAACAATAACCTAACTTCAGACCACCATTCTTTTTTTTTCGTTTCATTTTAGAAGGAGCACGTGCTATACGTTGAAGAGTGAATTTTGGCGTTTAAATGGTACAAAGGCAGCGTCGCGGATGTAATTAATGTACCAGATAAGATTTGTTATGTGAGCGGAATTATATATTTTAAAATCCCAGGGTCGTTCTTTGACAAAGATTGTGAAGAAAGCCTATAACTTGTATTTTGGATGTTATGTTGGAGATCAGGGCAAAACATGGACTCCACATGTGTGCTGCATTTCGTGCTTTGTTGGCCTAAGTGAATGGTTGAAAGGTAAGATAAAATCCATGCCATTTGCAGTTCCAATGGTTTGGCATGAGCCAACTAGTCACTTGCATGAGTGCTATTTTTGTTTAACTAAAGTGTCGGGCTTTTCAAAAATAAGAATAAAAGCAAAATACAATATCAAATGTGTCTTCAGCCATAAGGCCAGCTCCTCATGGAGAAGATCTTCCTACACCAACACCTCCAACCAAATGGGAGGAGATCGATTCGCATTCATCAGAGGAAGACTTTGAGGCACATACAGATCCTGATCCTACATACACCCCTAAAAAGTTAAACAAGCCTCATTTGATTCAGCAAAATGAACTGAATGATTTTGTTCGAGAGCTAAGACTTTCCAAACAACAAGCTGAGGTTTTAGGTTCAAGACTTCAAGAGTGGAATCTTCTGGCCAAGGGTACCAGAGTCTCTCTATTCAGAAAGAGAAATTTGGCTTTTTACTAGATGATTCTGCTTATTACTAGATGATTCTGCTTACTACTAGATGCAAGATGGTTTTTATTTCTGCACAGATATTTCTGGGCTGATGGAAGAAATTGAAACAATTCACGACCCTAAGAAATGATGTTTATTTATAGATTCGTCAAAATTCAGCTTAAAAGCTGTCCTTTCGCATAAGGAAACCAATATTCATCCTACCATTACAGTGACACACGCTGTGGGAATGAAGGAAACTTATGAAAGCATGGAAAAAATGCTCACTGTTCTAAAATATGATCAGTTTAAGTGGACAATATGTGGTAACCTAAAAGTCATCTCTCTCTTGCTCGGGTTTCAACGAGGCTTCACAAAAGTTTGCTCTTTTCTGTGTTTGTTGGACAGTAGGGCCAGAAAGGAACTCTACAAAACAAATGACTGGCGCAAAAGAGATGTTTTTATTCCTGGAATAAAAACAACTCTGATGTTCTGCTCCCAGCACTACACATCAAACTGGGGCTTATGAAAAACTTTCTAAAGGCTATGGAGGGAAACTAATATGAGGAAAATTGGTAAAGGATTTTGGCACTTGAAAGAAGAATTTCCAAAACCAAGTGATTCCAAACTCAAAGAAGGGATCATTGTTGGGCCTCAGATCAGGATGCTACTGAATGATACTGTCTTTGAAGGAAAAAACTGATGTGAAATATGAAGGAGAGCGCTGCATGAAAATCCTTCACGTCTAAGATCCAGGGTTTTCTGGGGAATCACATAGAGGAAAACTACTATCAGCTAATTCAAGATCTTCTCAAAAACTATGAAAACCTTGGGTGCCGAGTGTGTTTGAAGATCCATTTCTTGCACTCGCATCTCGACGTCTTTCCCTAGGAGCTGTCAGTGATGAGTAAGTGGAAAGTTTTCACCAGGATATCCGAAACATGGAGGTGAGACACCAAGGCAGGTGGGACCCAGCAATAATGGGTGAATACTGCTGGTTCTTACAGAAGCACATAAAAGGCGAAAATCAAAACAACCTTAGCACATAAAAGACAAAAATGAACTTCTTGTAAATATAAAAGATCCTTACCCATGTTTCCTTATTTTGCATTTCAACATTATTTCATTTGTTACTTTATATTCAGTGGTCTATAACTATGATGTTTCTAATTTTTTTCACTGTGTTCATGTAATTAATTAATGAATTTTAAGTTGCAATTAAATAAAATAGTCACATTTATTTTCATTTCCCAAATATGCGTATTCATTGAAATTTGAAATGCATCAATTCGTAATTTAAAAAAAAAACTGTACGTGCTGCAGATTTTCCCAACATATTTGAATTTAACACCCGAAAATTAGTTAAAAACATCCTATTTGACCAACGTTGTAAAAAAAATGCAAATTTGTTCTCTAGTGTTATTGAGGACTCAAAATCATACTGTGCGTGCCGTCCAGGATCTCAAAATTGCATCGCCGTCTAAGTGATGTTACATATCGACAGCGAAATCCCTGTTAAGCACGCCCAATGTTAGTTTTCAGGTATGATGGATCTCTTTTCTTATAAACAGAAAGAATGCGAAAAGAATAAATCTCAATGCTGGGAAAGCGAGAAACAGTTAATTACGAAGAATATCTGTATGGTTTGTAAACAACCTAAAGTAATAAAAACACAGTTGGCGCTGATAAGAATCCTTGTTACTTGAAACAGGTTTATTATTTGGCCTCCTAATTCTTTTAGTAACCAATAGTTTCAATTCCAGTAAGAAACGGGGCGGGGGTGGCTCAGTCGGTAGCGCGCCAGACGCGTAATCTGTAGTTCCCAGGTTCGAGTCCCAACTGGGTCAGCGTTCAGATTTATCTCCGCAAAATTGCCCGCCCTGCCCACGGTCAGTAGGGGACACCGATGGGGTTGGAAAGGCCGCCATCCGTCGGATGCGACGTTAAGCCGTGGTTCCGTGTACGTGAGAGCCATATCCTGCGCACGTTAAAGAACACACTGGATGGCCTTGACGGGAGGCTACCATCTGTCTCCCAACAGCTGTTCCAGGTAGGTCTCCTCCCCCAACCTTCTCTGAGTCTTCGGGGTCCATGTGACCTGGCCATTTAGTCCATGGTGTACAAAAAAGTGCAACTCAGAGGTAAAACAACCCAACCCAGTAAGAAACTAAATGAGTAACCTTGATATATTATATTAAGTATTGTTTGTATTTTCAGTGTTTAGTATGCATTTGAATGCTTTTAGATCAAGAAGGTATTAAAAGTGGTCGCAGAGCAGCTCAGTATTCAGTTTGATTTATTCATATAAACACTATAATTTTAAATTGTTATTGTTCATTTACTGGTTATTTTGTAATTTGAAACTTCCTAGTCTTTAAAGATTTCAAGGTTGTTGCCATCGCCATCAACTTTATTGAATATTCAATGATTTTATAGGTTCGTTTTGTGCATTTATTGGTATTTCTTAACTCTAAGAGGTATCTTCACATCTACTTTTATGCAAATAACCTATGCATTAAAATGACCCCTGCAAACAACCAAACCCGTAAATTCTAAGTGATGAAATGTTCAATAGTTTCTTGTAATTTATCTTGGTTTAGTAAATAACAAGTTTTTCCAGAAAGACCAAAAAATTGCAAATTACAAAATCCCTAGAATTCGAGTACCTCTAAAAATATGTAGGAAAAAAAATGCACACGAAAACACACGAAATGACTTACTTCCAACTTTGGCGTGTACAAATACGCTTGAAGACAAAATGCACAAGAACGATATCACCGCAAATATACCAGCCATCATATCCCACAAGTTTAGTGCACTTTCTCGATATTAGTAATTAACAGAAAACAAGCATTATATGAAAGCACACTGGAAGAGATGTTTAGGTCCAGCCAACACCTAAAAGCAACGAACTTCGACAAGTTCTCGAGATTATAAGCGTATGCTATTCCTATCTAAGACAACAACTGTTGGTTTCCCAAAGTAAGAGGCTCCGCCTTCCCAGATAAGGACAGATGATGTCGTTTCTTTCACCTGCTAATCTAGGACAAAACATAAAACAAGCACAATAAAAGAAAATGCAATAGCAGGGAAAAAAGCAATCGCTTCCGGAGAAGAAATGGACGTTTCTTTCATTGCTTTTTTTCTGAGGTCTCGTGATATTAAAATATCGGGGATACGTTTCTTATGTAGATTACATTCAGTACAGTGGAAAAAATTTTTCATCGTCTTAGTTTTATTGGCATTATTATTAGGAATTTTGTCCTGTAATTTATTTTTGCATTGACTTTATAAATATTTTTAGAATTTAAGCATCTATTTTATTTGCAAATATTTGAACTTTAAATGTTATATTTTAATTTTTTAAAGGGAAGAAAGTAGTACTCCTCTAGACAAAGGACGGAGATAACCTAGAGGCGCTATTGGGCTTGTCCTGATTTCTCATATAGCCTATAAACACATACAGAGGGACCTGTCCGCTGGTTTAAGAGTCAGGTCTGCTAGATGAGGTGGGTGCTTTTTTGTTCTACATTATTTTACATCTACATTGGACAAAAGTGTAACGAAAATGTACCTATCTGTATTTATACACTACAGGAAATAAAAAATGCAATACTTGCAAGAACTAATTATACCACTTTACGGGATAGGTAAATATACTTAATGACAAGACCCACTAGTTCCGCCTAAAGCACTACCAGTATTGGGATAATGTCATGCTGACCACTATCTAATGGTCGGGAACACAGAGTACCATATAGGTAAAGCACAGCCCACGACAATCTAGGGTTAACAGTACTATAGGAGTAAAGCTCAACCCACGGCATAACCCGCCTGCAAAACCTGGAGTTTAATCTATGTCCCGGGTCGCCACAAACAAGGATATAAAGATCCAAGTTGCCTCGGCTCCCGTGACGGGAACTCTTAGTCCGGCCCTTCGATCTTGGCCTGTCTGACATGAGTAACTCTAGTCAGCAAGCGCTCAACTTCATTAAGGCCCTCAAGCCCACTCACGCCGACAAGGTGGTTCCCAATCGAGGGGGACCGGGTAGGTAAAGTGGTAATTTTCCATTTTTTTTTTTAAAATGTAATCAATTACACTTGTCAGTGTATGTTAACAACTGCCTGCTTTTCAATAAAATTGCATTATACCTTCCAGATGTTGCAATTTTTTTCCTGTAGTGTATTTTAGTTAGTTTATATTTTGTTTAGTCAAAGCTGCTTGAGAGGTAATTTATATTTTATGCTGTTAAAGAAAAGAAATCCTAATGAAACAATAAAAGAAATCCTAATGAAACAATAGTTTCTTATAGACGAAAAGTACAGAATAATTTATTTTCTGGACAGTGTCTACCTCAATGCATGTTCAGGGATTGGCTCAGTATGTAGCCTCTATTTACCTGGTTTGAGAGGGGCGGGGTGGCTCAGTCGGTAGCGCACCAGTCTCGTAATCTGTAGTTCCCAGGTTCGAGTCCCAGCTGGGTCAGCGTTGAGATTTATCTCCGCAAAATTCCCCGCCCTGTCCACGGTCAGTAGGGGACACCGATGGGCTTAGAAAGGCCGCCGTCCATCGGATGGGACGTTAAGCCGTGGCTCCGTGTGCGGGAGAGCCATACCCTGTGCACGTTAAAGCACACGCTGGATGGCCTTGACGGGAGGCTACCATCTGTCTCCCAACAGCTGTTCCAGTGAGTCCCCTCCCCCAACCTTCTCTGAGCCTTCGGGGTCCATGTGACCTGGCCATTTAGCCCATGGTTGGCAAAAAAGTGCCGCTCAGAGGTAAAACAACCCAACCTGGTTTGAGACCCAGTTGTAACTGCATTGAGATTTGTCTCCACTAACCCCAAAATCTGCTTTCGGTGAGACATAGAAACAAATGGGTTAAGTCGTGCCCCGTGTGCAGGACAGCCATACCATGTGAACACGTACTGATCTATGACAAAAAACTTTCCGCGTAAGGAAATCATGCTTTCTTGAGGTCGCGGTTTGTCTAAAGACAAAATTTTCGCTATACTTAAGTTCAGTTGCTTTATTTCTGAGTGACACTTTTGTAAACACATTGGGCTAAATGGCCAGGTCATATGAACCCCAATGGCTCAGAGGAGATTACGGAAGAGGAGCCCTGGACAGCTTTTAAGAAAACAGATGCAAGCCTCCTGTCAAGTCCACCCAAACGTGTTCTTTAACGTGCACAGGGTATAGTTCTCCTACAAAGGGACACAAATTTACATCCGATCAGTAAATTCGACGCAAGACGACCTATCCAAGCCCATCGGTGTCCTTTTTCTGACTGAGAGTAGGGTGGAGATTTATTGGAGATAAATCTCAATGCTGGCTCAGTTGAGACTCGATCCTGGGAACTGCAGATTACGAACTGGCGTGCTATGGCCTAGGCCATAGCACGCCCCTCGCTGTAGTCAAGATTGTTCAGATTGTAAGCTTCATAAGTTTTAAATCAGCTTTAGTTAAAAGTTGAATTTAAGAACTAAATCAAATGTCTTTTCATTTTAATTGAAAAGTTCTCTCATATTATTAGAGGATTATGAAATCTCCGATATTTAACAGCCGCACTGTCAATTAAAAGAATGAGATTAATTCTTTTGATTGTTTAAAATTTTGAGTACCGATTAACGTTAAGTTTATGCATTTTTTGCAGAATATTGTTTAACTAAAAGTTAACAGCAGTTTCTGCTGTTAAATATTTTTTTCTGAATAATTCTTCAAATGTTGAGCAAATGTTATCGAAAAGTGAGAATGAAATAGATTTAATTTAGATTTTTGTACATTCTCCACGATGGATGCCTTGACAGGAGATTCCCATCTGTCTCCTAACATGTCCAGTGAATACCATTTCCCCAACCTTCTCTGAGCCCTTGGAGTCCTGGAGTGAAAAGAAGTGTCGCTCAGAAGCAAAACAACGCAACCTATAATGTACTATATTCTCGAAAATAGTCGATATTTGCCTGTCAATGGCAATTTATATTCAAAATTCATCAACTTGTAAAATAGTTTTCCATTTTTTATGGAACACTGAAGATAATGATATGAACTGAATCTGTTTAACAAGGGAAGTGAAAGAATCCACCCCTCCCCCTCTCGGATTCGAACTCGGTATCT
This sequence comes from Ryuthela nishihirai, assembly GCA_038380435.1. Classification (NCBI taxonomy): domain Eukaryota; kingdom Metazoa; phylum Arthropoda; class Arachnida; order Araneae; family Heptathelidae; genus Ryuthela; species Ryuthela nishihirai. Next base: position 31,840,422 of record JAWZYU010000019.1, on the reverse strand, counting down.
TTTATTTATGCGCCAGTCGCTGGTCGATGCATGAGCCGCCCGATACTTAGAATCACATGGTAAAGCTTCACAGCACAAGTCATTATAAACTTTCTTAAGCAAGTTTCTTAAGCTCCTTAGCTCAAACAGTAGAGCAACTGGCGTGTAATCAGAAGATCCCGAATCCGGGAGGCAAACGGATGGATTTTTTTCTCTTGCCTTGTTACTACAAAATAACTAGCACTGTAACAAAATTCTTTCCTTTCCCATTAAATCTGTTTAAACCTTAATTATTCAGCAACATTCGTTACGTGTGTTTCTGTTATCGAAGTTAAGAACATTTAATAATAAATTGCACGTCCGGAAAAGTTTCTTTCAAAATTAACGACAGCTAAGAGAATAATTACAGGCACTTAAAAGAACTCAAAGAGAAACTAAATCGCAATCAATTATTAATATCAATCACAGGTAAAACACCTGTTGGGTTCTCAGAGTAAAAGGATGTGGCTTCGCAGATAACGAACAGCTGATGTTCTTCCTAACACGTACTGATCTATGACAAAAAACTTTCCGCGTAAAAGAAAACTCGATATCAGGATGAAAAGTTACTTTCATTTATAAGATGGAGTTCAGTCAAGAAATCAAAGAATCATGCTTTCTTGAGGTCGCGGTTTGTCTAAAGACAAAATTTTCCCTATACTTAAGTTCAGTTGCTTTATTTCTGAGTGACACTTTTGTAAACACATTGGGCTAAATGGCTAGGTCATATGAACCCCGATGGCTCAGAGGAGATTACGGAAGAGGAGCCCTGGACAGTTTTTAAGAAAACAGATGCAAGCCTCCTGTCAAGTCCACCCAAGCGTGTTCTTTAACGTGCACAGGGTATAGTTCTCCTACAAAGGGACACAAATTTACATCCGATCAGTAAATTCGACGCAAGACGACCTATCCAAGCCCATCGGTGTCCTTTTTCTGACTGAGAGTACGGTGGAGGTTTATTGGAGATAAATCTCAATGCTGGCTCAGTTGGGACTCGATCCTGGGAACTGCAGATTACGAACTGGCGTGCTATGGCCTAGGCCAGGGGTGGGCAAATAGCGGCCCGCTAAGAGTTTTTGTGGCCCGCCAAGAGTTTTTGTGGCCCGCCAAGACAGTCAGAAAAATCCGCCTTGAACCGAGATTTCCTTCCCGTGCGCGACCGAAGATTCGTCTCGTATTTTCCACTAGGACGGTCACGTCAATACGTATCCGCAGTGTAGATACGAAAACAATTGCCCACTCCTGGCCTAGGCCATAGCACGCCCCTCGCTGTACTCAAGATTGTTCAGATTGTAAGCTTCATAAGTTTTAAATTAGCTTTAGTTAAAAGTTGAATTTAAGAAGTAAATCAAATGTCTTTTCATTTTAATTGAAAAGTTCTCTCATATTATTAGAGGATTATGAAATCTCCGATATTTAACAGCCGCACTGTCAATTAAAAGAATGAGATTAATTCTTTTGATTGTTTAAAATTTTGAGTACCGATTAACGTTAAGTTTATGCATTTTTTGCAGAATATTGTTTAACTAAAAGTTAACAGCAGTTTCTGCTGTTAAATATTTTTTTCTGAATAATTCTTCAAATGTTGAGCAAATGTTATCGAAAAGTGAGAATGAAATAGATTTAATTTAGATTTTTGGACATTCTCCTCCCCACCATTAAACTTACCTCGTAGGTTACCAGTGATGAATTAAGATATCTGAAAGCTCCAGGCGTACAAGATTCGAGAAGCCCCCAATGGTCCAGTAGTGTGTATGTCGGGAAAGAAGGAGGAGTATTATTTCGACAAAAATTATAACTTAATATGAGAGGGGATATATTTTTCCTCCACGACAAAAAATTGGAACTTACGAATGAAAAAAAAATTAACACAGCAGATTAAATGAATTGTATTGCAGAAATGCAGAAGTAGAATTTTTAATATGTATTGTTTGAACTTGCGCACACTGAAAAATAAAAGAAAAATTGTAAATCAAAATAACTATTTTTTCATTTGAGTGTATTGAACAAAAATCACATCATATTTGGTATTGATCTAAATAAAAAAAAAAACGAGATCTCTACATAAAGAGTAGATTTTTACTGATTGTGAAATATTTTATTCAATAAAATATTTAAAAAAATCGAATTTTGACTGTTTCTTTTCTACACAAATTCTCGTAATTTTATTTCCCATTCGATAAATTTTGGACCCCTGCTATTCCAAGATACTTGACCGAACGGTTTCAAAATTTGTACACGGATTCACCCATGTCTAACCCCTTACTAAGTAAAAAAAAATCAGATTTATACCTGCAATGAGACGCTTCATATAATGATATCTTTGGGTAGATGAGGGATCTAGCAACGGTAGCGATTAGAAATTGTGATGTAGAAGCTACAATTGGAAAATTGAGGAAAGATTCGTTTTAATCAAAATAGCGATTTTTTGGTTTATTCAACCAATCGAGTTAATATTTTAACTTCCCAACCTTATTGTATTTTAATCTTCTGACAAATTCCCATACCTAGCTCCTTTATTTTTAAGAGTTATGGCGACCACATGCAGAGACAGTTGAGGATTGATACATTTTTCAGGAGTCACATCTTGTTTTTCATTGGCTGTCGTGGTTATGCAATGAGCCACGATTGGACCGTAAACTCTTTGAGGGACACCTGCCGCTCCATTCTTACGTCAAACGGAGTATAAACACTAACTCATAGTAAATTATAATTATTTCATAATATGTTCTGACATATTTATTGCTTTTCAGTGTAAAGAAATTTCATTGTAACGAATATATTTTATTCATTGACATTTTGGTCATTGACATTTGGTCATTGACATTTTGGTCACTGACATTTCACTATATACTGAAAAATTAAAAGAGTCAATCTAGTTCAAAACTACACAGGTCATCAGTAACTTGTAAGATTTGCACAATGTTCAACTGCGTTGTATCGTTAAGAAAGAGTCGTGAAAATAGAGGACAACCATTTGGAAAAAAATTTCCGTTTCATCCTTGAAACGGAAAATTAACCTTGTCATTGTGATCAGAGAAAAGAACATGATAAGGAGTTATAAAAAGTCGATTAAAATCTTCACTTACGTATCTAGTGATTTTTGCTCCAAACTCATCCAAAAATGTGTAATGCCACCCAATCCCAAAACCTTTAATTGAAGTAATGCTGTTGAGGAAACATTTAAAAGAAATACAACTAGGTTTACGTTACATTTCTCAGCAAATATAATTTATTTTCTTACTTTATATACATATCAATAATTGGCTCAGGTATTTGGAAAAACTGGGAAATTCTTTCGCATTTCTGATAACGCAGATAAATTTTTATAAGACACAAATTAGTCGCTCTTTTCTGAAGATACTAGTAATCAAAGTTCCAATTTTAAGCAAAATTGGCGTCATTACTTCTCTTTCCGTATATCCTTTCGACCATCTCATCCAATCTTGGTTGTTCTTTTTTCAACAGCAATGCTTCAACACACTGTTTAAATACTACATTCTTGAAGCAGTTTGATCTATAACGAAGGTGTATGTATAATTAAATATAATCATGGAAGATACAAAAATATAAAAATGCAGTACTAATACGTAACAAATCAAAATATACAAATTTATTCCTTTAAATAAAATTTTTATTGTTAATTTAATCAATCAGATATTGTATTTATTTATGTGTAACACAATGGTCAGAAATAAATTCATCTCTGTAATAAGTTTAAATTCTCTTACCAACAAGAGTAAATAACATATATTTATTAAAAGATATTTTGTCTGTTTTGCAATCTGTCTTGTAAACTGTTTGTTGTGTACGATAAATTCAATGTCACAAATGAAGGGAGAAAATTCTGAAACTTATTGATAACAAGCCTTTTTCAAATTACTGTCAAGGCGAGTTCCTTTCAGACTAACGATCGTTATGAGACTTCAACTGCAGTTTACGGTCTTCGTGCGGCCATTTTTAGATCTTCTTAGTGTTTTTAGATTAAGATTGTCAGTTTTCAGTGATCTACTTTAGGAGTGTCGGTCTTCAAGTGACACACTTTACAATTATGGAAAACTCTTTAGGATTATCAGATTCAGGATATGTGTGTCTCTCTGTGATTCAATTTAGGAGTGTAAGTTTCTTCAGTGGATCACTGTGGGATTAATGATTGGGTTCTGTTGGGTTGTTTTATCTCTGGGCGGCACTTTTTTGCACACCATGGGCTAAATGGCCAGGTCACAAGGACCACGAAGACTCAGAGAAGGTTAGGAGGAGGGGACACATTGGAGTGCTATTAGGAGATAGAATGTAGCTTCCCATCAAGGCCATCCATCGTGTTCTTTAACGTGCACCAGATATGGCTCTCCCACACACGGGCCGCGGCTTAACGTCCCTTCCAATGGGCGGGCGCCTTTCCAAACCCATCGGTGTCTCCAACTGACCGAGAGCAGGGCAAGGAGTTTTGTGGAGATAAATCTCAATGCTGGTCCCACTGGGACTCAAACCTGCGAAATGCAGATTACGAACCTGGCGCATTACCTACTGAGTTACCCCGCCCCCTATTAACGATTGATAATGACTTATATTGAGAATGCTGGTCTTACATGACCCATTTTAGAACTGTCGATCTTCAGTGATCTACTTTAGGACAATCAATCTTCAGTAATCTACTTTAGGATTATCTATCTTCAGTCTTTAGTGGTTTACTTTGGGATTATCCGTCTTCTTTATCTACTATGATATTATCAGTCTTCAGTGATCTGCTTCAGGATTATAGATCTTCAGTGCTCTATTTTAAGATTATCTATCTTCAGTGATAGGTAGTCTTCAGTAATTTTTTGCAGCATTGTTGATCTTCAGTTATCTATTTTGCGATTATCGGTCTTCATTTTCTACTTTAGGATTGTCGGTCTTCAGGAATCTTTTTGGAATTCTCAACTTTCAGTAATCCTCTTCAGAACTGTTGGTCTTCAGTGCTTTACCATACGATTGTTGGTTATTAATGTTTCACTTCGCGATTGTCGGTCTTCAAAGATCCACTTTGAGATCATCAATGTTCAGCAATCCACTTTAGGATTGTCAGTTTCCAGTCATCTGCTTTAGATTGTCAGTCTTCAGCGATCTACTTTGGGATTCTCATTCTTCAGCAATATACTTTCTTTTTGTCAGTCTTCAGTGACCCACTCTAGGATTATCTTTCTGTGGCACCTTTTCACAATACGTAATGGTCTTCTGTTACCCAAATATTATGGTTCGAGGTTTTAAATGAATTCAGAAATTTCAGAAAAAAAAGTTTTGCAGGAAAAAGTTTCTAAAAATGCATGACTCAACTGCATTCCCATATGGACTATTGAGAGAAGTTGGTTGGAGCGGCAGTTGGTGGAGCTGCAAAAAGTGCTCTGAGCGGCACTTTTTTGCATACAATGGGCTAAATGGCCAGGTCATAAGGACCCCGAAGGTTCAGAGAAGGTTGTGGGAGAGGACCCACTGGAACGGCTGTTGAGAGACATGGTAGCCTCCCGTCAGAGCCATCCAACGTGTTTTTTAACGTGCATCGAGTATGGCTCTTCCGCACTCGGGGCCAAGGCTTAACGTCCCATCCGACGAACGGCGGTCTTTTCAAGCCCATCGGTGTCTCATACTGACCGTGGGCAGGGTGGGGAGTTTTGCGGTGATAAATCTCAACGCTGACCCAGCAGGGACTCGAATTTGGGAGTGCAGATTACGAGCCTGGCGCGCAACCGACTGAGCCACCCCCGCCCCAGGAGAAGAAGTGATAAGCTTTGAATAAAAAATGAATATCAAAATTAATATCATCAGGTACAGAAAAAATTTTATTTCCATATCATGTCTTCTTAGCTAAACTCATTCATACCATATGTTAAGAACTGAATAGATTTCTTAAAAACTTTTCCATAGTGAACCATTTTTCTAACGTAAACTTATGGAATATTACCTATAATTGGTATGAATCTTTTTTAATTTTGTCAGAATATAAGATCCAATTGATATCATTACTATCTTTTAGTTATCCCAAAGGAAATACTCAATATAGATTCATTTAATAGACTGAAAACCGAATTAAAAAAATATTTGGGAATTTCTAAATAGCTGATTATTATGTGTTGTGTTTTGTGAATTTATTTGCTGTGTACCATTTTTGTTGCTAAATGACCTACGTTTATTTTAATTTACTGATTTTCGTGCAGATAAGCTATTTAGCTTTGGAGGTCAAATGGTAAATATACTGTATTCTTCAATTTTATTAATAAAAATCATATTCTTAAAAAAAAGATATTTATTGATTATCAGTTGCTATCAATGACTACTTGGAATTAATTGGTTTTCAGTTGAGGTTACCCGTGAATGTCTTATATATTTTGTCTCACGCAAACTTTTTGCGAAATGTCCCATGTACTCGAACTCTTTTACCTGATTAGTTCCATATAATATTTCTTTTTGACTTTTTTAATATTTCAATTATTTTCTCTTGCCAGCATCTAATTTAATTTTTCCCTTTACAACTTTTATTGGGATAATTTGGGCCTTTCAAGTAATTCATTACTATTCAAAACTATATGATCCTTGTAGATAAAATATTAAATAGCCGTAAAAATCTATTATTCTTGCATTTTTCTTTTTTTTAAATCAGACCCGCATGTATGCAGGTTATAGACAGAACAAACGACCAGCCTGGGACTCGAACCGGACCCCAGCAGTAGCAGTGTCACTGCGCCACCGAGGCGGAATATATGTTTCATCATAGTTATCTGCATTTGCATGTTATTTTTAAATCTCATGTGTTTACTCATATTTTTGTTTTCCCCACCTTATCGTCAGTCGTTCGGAAGCCACAAAATTGAAACAATCACACTCTTCTGCTAACCTGAGTGCGAGTTTATACAAGCTGAATAATTCGGATCTAAATTTAAAATTTACGTTTACGAAGGCAAAACTGATCGTTATCTATGTTCCTACGCATGATTTGGTGTAATCAAATGAACAATGTCACATTACAGGCAGGGTGGAAATTACACCTCACTAGCCTCTAGGCACAGGAAGAGATAGTGCGCCCTTATATACAGTTGTTGTTTTTTTCAGTTTCTTTTTAAAAGTCATGAAGAATGGAAATACGCAATGTATATAAGCTGAAATGGATGCAAGAATTTTAATGATAATGCAGTTTTGTTGTTAATAAATAGCAAAATTAATGTAACAAATTAATATTTTACATAGCATGTAAGTTGTAATATTCAATACAGTAATATTTAAAAGCCAAATTAATCATTTGAAATTTGATTTTATTTCTAGTCTCTTTTGCGCTGGGATCAGATTACTAAATTATTAAATTACCAAAAATATTAGGACGTTTTCATGTTGTGCGAATGGAAAATTATTCAAAGTTTGAATTAAGCGTTTTGGAGCAAAATATCACAAGAAATGGAAAATCTCAAAAAATTCTTCAAATCTGCAAATCAGTCGAGCAAAAAAGTATAAACTTCTGAATTTGAGCAATATTTCCTCACTGTTTAAAGAATTCTGGAAACTGAAATATTTAACATCAGTGTTGCAACTCTAAGAAGTTACCTTAAAATTATAACGAATTGTTTACTGAAATAAATGTAATTTTCGAAGTTTCGATAATGTTTTTCACATTGGTAATGTTTTTCACATTGTATCACACCTCGCATCACACATTTCACCTTACACACGAACTGTGCTCAGAACAAATATAACAGCAGCATTTGCTGTCACATATTTCGCTTTCAATAATAATTTAAATAATAAATTAATATTTTTTAAAATCAAAATTTGGATAAATTTGTTTGAGATCTACAATTCATTTTCTGCCACAATTTTATGTAAAACAGCTTATTTTTGAAGCTCATTTTGAAGGTGGTTTCCTTTTTACAAACCATGGAAATATAGTATTTATACGTTTGGCAATATAGTGTATAATCTCACAATCCATATTCTTTTAAGAATACAGTGACCCAAAAAATATCCGAACACTATGGTTGATTACAGAATTCAGAAAAAATATCTGTCAATGACTTTTTTAGAAATTAGTGATCTGTCTGTACACGAAGGTTTCCAGATCGTGTACACGAATTAGTGATCTGGCAACCTCCGTATACACTAAGGTTGCCAGATCACTGATTTCTAAAAAAAATCGGTACCAGATATTTTTTCTGAATTTTGTGATCAACCATAGTGTTCGGATATTTTTTTGAGCGACTGTACATTTTTGATTGTCAGGAGAGAGAATACTTTGAAAAGAGAGTAATCCTTCTCCCTGGATACTTGCACCTTATTAAAATGAAGAGAGACATAATTTAATTGTTACTTAAATAAAAAAGTGCACGATTTAAATGATGGCGTCCCTATTGTGTTGGCCCCACTAGCTGGTGCCTTACGTGTCTAATGGGTAATCCGGGACAGATTACAAGACACATACAGGAATAAAATTACAATAAATTCCCATCGTTCGAGTAAAATGTTTTGTAGTAACGTTTTGAAATTCTCGGTCTGATCCCTCAGTTTTTCGTGACTTCCAGAGGTCAAACCTCATAGGCTCCTTTACAACGGCGTAATATAATTTACAGTATTTGTTGGGCCATTGATACCGGCAGTTCAAATTGCTTAACAGCCTGCTCTGTAAAATATTACACGCTGTAAATTTATTCATGTAATAGCAGCCTTGCTTTGTGTATGTTGTGCTTCATGTTAAGACTCAGAATTGACGTCTTAAGTTTCATACCACAGAACTTTAGAAGTGTTTTATGCACACTTCAAGATAGATTGTGTATATAAAGCCTGTATAAAGAAGTGCATAAAATTTTCAGACAATAATAAAACGGATGCCCATCACTGATTTTTCTTTACCCACTATCTGTAAAATTATTAATTTTTTCTCTAGTTATTAATTTTTTAACCCACTATCTCTCAAGTCTGTGTGAAATCTCTAACTTTTTTAGATCCTCCTCAAGAGGGACCCTCAGGTTTTTAACCTCTCATCCAACATCATCATAATATCATCACCATCATTTTAAAAGCTACGAAGGTTTCAATAGTAATATTTTGCTCATAGTTTCACAAGTATGTCACTTTACAACCTAACTAGAGTTTAATGATGCCAGATGGACATTACTCTTTGGTCTAGTACTTCACGTTTACATATTGTTCTAAATAAATTTAAAAATTAAGAAACATGTAAAAATTTAAAACATGAAATAAATATTATGAATTTATATATATTTTGAATTTATATATATTTTGTTATATTTTAAAACGTGAAATAATAATAAACATGAAATAAATTTAAAAATTACGAAACATGTAAGTTTTGTCAAATTGTTCTTGAAAAAATTACGAAAATCAGGAAAAAGGTAAAAAAAAATACTATATTAATCGTTAACACGTTGATGCACTTTTATAATATTTAAATTATAACATTTAAATTTATTGCAATAAATATGTATATATTTTCGCGTATGCTCCTGTAATATGTTTATAGTTTTGAATCACGAACATTCCCTTATATGGGAGCCATGAATCTTTTATATGGGAGCCATGAATCTTCCTCTACTTTTCCTTTTGAACCATGAATCTTCCCCTACTTTTCCTTGTGAGCCAAGAATCATCCTCTACTTTACCTTCTGAGTCATGAATCATCACATACTTTTCCTTGTGAGCCATAAATCTTCACCTACTTTTCCTTGTGAGCCAAGAATCATCCTCTACTTTACCTTCTGAGTCATGAATCATCACATACTTTACCTTGTGAGCCATAAATCTTCCCCTACTATTCTTTGTGAGCCATGAATCATTTCCTACTTTACCTTGCGATCATGACTGTACTCGTACACTGTCTTGTGAACCATGAATCTTCCCTTACGTTTCCTTATCAGCCAAGAATCTTTCCCTACTCTCGTTATGACCCATTGTTCAGTGTAAACAGAATGCATTTTATGAATTATGATTCATTTAATTTAGATTATTTTTGATTACCACCTACCTACCACACTACGCCGATTTCATCAGTCCTGCACTTATGGTCTGGTAAATGCTAATTCATTGTTTGTTTCCTTTTATTTTGCGATATTTTGTAACTATTTATTAAATAATCTTCATTAAACAATCATTTTTAATGTAAAAATTAAGTATGTAAAAAATACCTATTTCATGTGTTGTTAGGGTCGCATGTCTTTTTTTTTAGTTATATTAAATATCTTATATGTTATAATGTTATATTTTGTTACAAATAATACAGGGAAGAGCACAAGAAGAAGCAAACGAACATTCCACAAGCATTAGCGGCATGAAAGATATACGATGAATTTTTTTTCCCATCTGAAATTGACAATAACAAAAACATCGCATGTTTTATTTGTAAGAAACATATTTGCAATGCACAGGTGGATAATTATTGTCGTACTTGCAAGAGACAGTAGAATAACAACGTAGAAGAGAATTTTCCGAACAAAATTAGTAGGTAAACATGTAAGTTTTGTTACATTTGTGTTACTCTTTCGTATTTTAATGTATAGCATGCATATCATTCGTTAAAAAAAGTTGTATCTATAATCAAAATTTTAAAAAGCTTATTCTTTTTGAATTATAATTGCCTAAAAATCCGAATATCATACAACAGGTTATATTGATATGAACAATAAAATTGTGTAATAAGTCCAAACATAATTAATTAAATATTCTCAAAAGCATCTTTCCATTTAACAGAAAGTTATTAAATATTTTCCTTTCATTGAAATTTTCTCCCCTTCTATCTCTCTCTCTGACCACTAAAAAATCTTCTCACCCTCTTAAGCATATCTTTTAAATGATATGTGCAGGTCATTACTTTCCTTCGTAAAAAGGCGCTTCTTCTAAGGTGTATAAATGTATAAACCAACAGGCTCCTGTCAGACCTCTGTGGCAAGCAGCTGCTTGAAGGATAACTCAGATATTCTGATATTGATTATCGGTGATTAAGTGAAAAGAACAAACTCATCAACAGAAAATTTCCTTTCACGAGAAAAAGGATTAGGTCGGTCGCTGGATCGCCAAACAAAAAATAAATCTTTGTTTTCCTAAGAAAAGACGAAATCTTTAGGAAAAATACTAGGAGCAAACAATTAATTCTTACTTAAAAAATTCATTGTTTTTAATAATTCGTTGTGATTAATGCCCCTCCGTCACCTTTTTTTTATCATTTCTAATTGATCATGCAAATTTCATCTTTTAAAATACCATTCTAGTAGAGCTAGATTTAAAAAATTGTTTTATGTCATCCAATATTTCACGCGGGATGGATAAAATTGTTATATGGGCCGGAGTTTTGGACGCCCTCCTTTAATAAACAAAATGTAGCACTCGAAGGTTGGCATCTTATTACTTCGGCACTCCTAGACTAATGTATATCGTGCCTTGTGATAATTGCTGCCCTACATACACGTATCGGGGCGGGGGTGGCTCAGTCGGTAGCGCGCCAGGCTCGTAATCTGTAGTTCCCAGGTTCGAGTCCCAGCTGGGTCAGCGTTGAGATTTATCTCCGCAAAATTCCCCGCCCTCCCACGGTCAGTAGGGGACACCGATGGGCTTGGAAAGGCCGCCGTCCGTCGGATGGGACGTTAAGCCGTGGCCCTGTGTGCGGGAGAGCCATACCCTGTGCACGTTAAAGAACACGCTGGATGGCCTTGACGGGAGGCTACCATCTGTCTCCCAACAGCTGTTCCAGTGGGTCCCCTCCCCCAACCTTCTCTGAGCCTTCGGGGTCCATGTGACCTGGCCATTTAGCCCATTGTGTGCAAAAAAGTGCCGCTCAGAGGTAAAACAACCCAACATACACGTATCACCATTGCGTCAGCTGAAGTGGTTGAACCAAGTAGTGCTGAACTAGAAGATTCTGGAAGAATCCGAGAAACAACTGAATAGATTTTTCACCCTTACTTAAATTATGATTGAATATGTGCTTCTTTTATTATATTTACATAGCACTTACCTGCACAATGTATGCATATCAGATTCCCTATACAACTGAAAGCATTCTTCGCAGACTCTGTTTAGCCGTGCAAACGCCGCTATGTCGTAGTCACCCATGCACCCAAGCGTAGAGAAGCCACGTTTTTGTAAATCTCTGGATGCATCTACAGCGATGAACACGAACAGCAGAGCTATGGACACTGAGACTACAGAACCCTTTGACATCTAAGGGAAAAAATAAGATAATTATGATATGCCCCTTTTGTGTCTTAAGAAAATCTATGTTTAAAGTCAAATAAGAAAGATTTCTTCAAAATACCAATAAATAATACAATTTGAGTTTAATGATGCCAGATGGACATTACTCTTTGGTGTAGTACTTCACGTTTACATATTGTTCTAAATCAGGGGTACACAAATCCTTTTGAAATCTGTTAGAAAAAGATTATGTTTGCTGTGGATCAATAGTTGGTATGGGGTGTAATAAAATTAATAAAGAAACTTTTTAAATGAAACGTTATGGGACAAAATAATAAGGAAAAAATTAAACATTAATACAAAGTTTATTTTGATGTCGTAACTACAGTTTGTGTGTGCCAAAGAGTATATGAAGGATTGGACTGGTTCCCAGAAATAAGCTGCTGAATATTCGGGTTGGGTTGTTTTACCTCTCAGCGGCACTTTTTTGCACACCATGGGCTAAATGGTTAGGTCACAAGGACCCCGAAGGCTCAGAGAAGGTTGTGAGAGGGGACCACTGTAACAGCTGCTGGGAGACAGATGTTAGCCTCCCGTCAAGGCCATCCAGCTGGGTCAGCACAGGATGTGGCTCTGCCGCACACGGCGCCACGTTTAACGTCCCATTCTACGGACGGCGGCCTTTCCAAGTCCTTCGGTGTCCCTTACTGACCGTTGGCAGGGCGGAGAGTTTTGCGGAGACAAATCTCAACGCTAACCCAGCTGTGAATCGAACCTGGAAACTGCAGATTACGAGCCTGGCGCGCTACCGACTGAGCCATCCCCGCCCCTTTGAATATTAGGCTTCAATGACGTTGTAGCTAGTTGTACTGATGATGATATTCAAACTTTCATCTTATTAAAAAACACATTAAAAATGTTAAATAATTTGAATATATTTAGACAAAAATCTTGATAATGATATCTAGAGGTCTTTACGACCTTACAGCTAAAGTAGCGCTCCGAGGTATAATAACCCAGCCCATCATCAGAGTAGGAGAAAAAACGGCATTACAGTAGAAAAATGATATTTATATCTTATCCAAGATTCGAACTAAAGTCCCTTTACACCATATGCAAACTGATACACATAATAGATACAACTGATACACATAATAAAAGGAGGCTTTTTTAATTGCTGTCCCGGACGAGTAATCAGCGCGCTTGGCTACTGATAAAAGAGACCTGGGTTCAAGCCCTTGGCAAGATGTGGATGTTTGTGTTGTCTTTCTGCTGAGGTCTCGCCTTCCTCACAGATCTTCTGCTATGGTGTAGAAATGTATAAACTAACAGACTCCTATCAGACCTCTGTGGCAAGCAGCTGCTTGAAGGATAACTCGGATATTCTGATATTGATTATCGGTGATTAAGTGAAAGGAACAAACTCGTCAACAGAAAATTTCCATTCACGAGAAAAAGGATTAGGTCGGTCGCTGGATCGCCAAGCTAGTAATCCGATGACCCCAGGTTAGAGTTCAACTGAGTTTGGGTTGAGAATTTCCTCCATTAAAAAGGGACATAATAAAGTGAAAGAGGACAACATTGGGCTTTAAAAGACCGCAGTCCATCAGATCATAAAGCCGTTGCCTTTTGTGCCGGAGAAAGTCTCCTGCACACGTTAAAGAACATGCGGGATGACTCTGACGGGAGGGTCCATATGTCTCCTAACAGCTACCCAGTGGTTATCTTCCTTACCTTCCCTGATTCCTGGGGTCCTTGTGACCTGGTTATTTAGCCCATTGCGCGCAAAAGGAGGCCTCTCAGATATAAAATAATCAATTCAAATCCATTCACATTGAAGAAAAGGATTTACATTTCGTATCCTCTCAAGTACATCACTCTTAGTTCCGCCTATTGAACTACCGAGTTCTACATTGAACTCAAAAACTTTAAATATGACAGAGCTATAACGAAGCTATTCATACTTACGATGACTGATGATAGATTTCCTCCTTAGGAAGCTGTCTGCTCACTCTTGTAGATGATGGTAAGACCCAATATATTCTCATGCTCATTTATATATATAAGGCAACGTACGTGTCCAGCGTGGAAATATATGACGTCAAATTTGTAGAGCAACAAGCCTAGGACTATGATTATCGTTGTATATCACATCACAACTGTGGTTTTTGCCTGAAACTCCCAGATCTGCGGAAACTAGATTAATGAAGTATTCACTGGGGAGATGAGAAGAAACCATCAGTGGTAAGGACACTCTTCATGAATAGCATTACACACACTGACTACCAATGAGTTGGCCCTCGTGTAAATGGAAATGTGCGATTGACTCAAATATCCGTACTAATCTCATGGGATGTCGTCCATGATGGCACTTCCTAACAACAAGAGTTTTATATGAGAAAGAAATAGGTTTTCAGGAATCTTCAGTGTTGAAGTCGATATGCAACATATAGAGCTATACTAAATTATAACCAAACTTTCAATTTATTGGTTTATAAATAATTCAAATTTATAACTGTTTAAATTGGCTTATAAATAATTCAAATTTATAAATGTTTAAATTGGTTTATAAATACCGTATATTTCCGCAGATAAGACGATAGTTGAATCATAAAAAAAGGCCCCCAAAATCCGGGTCGTCTTATAGGACAGATACAAAAAAATTAGATTGAAATTTATATAAATTGAAACCATTATAAAATAAAACAAATCACTCACCAATGTATTTAAAATCCTGCAAAATCCTCACATTCATCATCTAAGGCAAATAGCTCCTCAAGTACATCCTCACTTTCGTTGTTGAGAAGCTCGTCATATGGGTCCCATTCTGTACCTAGCGAGTCGATTTCCGCTTCGTCATCAGTATCCCATAACAAATCGTCCACACTGCCATCCATAGCATTAGAAATCCCACACTTTTTGAAGGATTTGATCACTGTTTCGACTTTCACTTTTTCCCATGATTTGATCACGAAATCACACAACACATCAAGTGACGCAGCCCGCATAGCTCCAGCTTTCGTATACGATTTTTCGCCACTCATCATCCAGTTATTCCATTGTTGACGCATGTGATCTTTGAATGGTTTATTCAGAGAGACGTCTAAAGGTTGTAGCATCGAAGTTAAACCACCCGGTATAACAGCAATCTTAGTATTGTTCCGTGCTAAGCGATTTTTAGTGTTCTCAGTTACGTGCTGCGAAACATATCCCACACCAACAAACTGTGTTGATTTCGTAGAGCATCTAGTCGCATCTGCACACATTTTCCATCCACAATTTTACACCATTCTCGTCCATCCATCCCTTTTCATGAAAATGTACGAAAATGCCTGGCGGAAATTTTATTTTAGGAGTAGTTTTCCTCTTGAAAATTACCATGGGTTTTAACTTTGTTCCATCTGCCATGCAAGTTAATACTACTGTAAACCTGGTCTTTTCATGGCCTGTACTTCTTACTTTAACAGTTTTTACGCCTTTTTTTTCCACAGTTCTATTGTTTATCATGTCGAAGTTAATCGGTGTTTCATCCATATTTCCAATATTAGATAATGGAAAGTTGTATTTCTGCCTCATACCAATAACAAACTTGTGAAAACTCGTGACTTTATGGTCAAGATCTTGTGGTAATTTCTTCGCAATTTTTGTTTTCTGTCGTATTACCAGATATTTTCTGTTCATGAAACGATTGCACCAACCTACTGTTGCTTTAAATTCTTTGCCTTGTTCTGTATTGGCCCGTGCCCATTACAATGCATAAGCCCTAATCATATTTCTTGTAACAACATAACAATTTTGCCTCTGTTCTTGTACCCATTCTGCAACGTTATTTTCTAAATCTGGCCAGCAAGCCATTCCTCTCCTCATAGAACATTTTTTCATTGGCATTTTTTTAATAGCAACTTCATTCTTTCTCCAATCTCTTACCATCTTCTCTGTTATATCGAAAGCCCTTGCTGCAGCACAGTTGTTCGATTCTTTAGCCTGTTTTATGATTTTTAACTTGAAGCTTGCTTCATATTTCCTTCTTTTCGTTGGTTCCATGATTAGGCCCACAATTTACAAATTTTACGCTGATTACACTTATAGTACAAATTGTTTGAACACACGACACAACCTACAACGAAACTTGTTAGAGGTACATGTGAGTTCGTGATTCGGCACGTGCTTCTATAGGCAAAAACGTAAAAATGCTAAAGGAGGCTTTTCCTTTATGCGTGCAACCACCGACTGCGACTGATCTTGAAAATTACTACAACTTACCGAAAAATCTATCATATTATTTAAATACGCTATATGATAATACATTACATTGTAATAGTAAATAATACATTACATTGTAATAGTAAAACAATACTAAAACAAAATAAATATTAAAAGTTATGTTTATTGAGCTACTGAGGAAAAAACGGACAAACCGTAATTATTTACTAGTACAGAGTAGGGTATGTCCACAAAATAGAATAGCCCATACGACGCTTTTGTGAATAGTCAAGGTCATTACGCGAATGCCCGAATCAGTGCGAATGTTTGCGAATAGGACATAATTCCGTATACGCTATACAGTATTATTATCCAGATGATGATCGCCGATCTAAACTAAATTCATAGGCCGTTGATAGTTTGGGGTCGTCTTATAGGACAGATATATGCTAAAACTATAAAACTTTGGCGAAAATTTATACCTCGTCTTATCTGAAGGTCGTCTTATCTGCGGAAATATACGGTAATTCAAATTTATAAACGTTTAAATTGGTTTATAAATAAATAAAATGTTTATAATAAATCAAAAACCTTTTAGGTTTTTGAATAATATAAATTGACTTAAACCTTAAAGGGGAAAGCAGTTTCCTAACCTTAAACCTAACTCAAACCTTAAAGGGTTGAGGGGTTTCACTCAGGGAGCAGCGCGTCAGGTTCCTACTCTGCTGTTCCAAGATTATAGTCCTTTCTTATTCATGATTGAGATTTATCTCCGCTAAACCCCGACTCTGCTCTCGATCAGTAAGAATGAACCGATATATTTGGAAAAGCCACCATCCATCAGAAATCAGAACCGTATTATCCCTATTACTCCGTCAGAAAGGAAGTAAAGCTGGGGCCCGTATGAAGGAGTGTCATACCTTATGCACGTTAAAGAACCCGTTGTATAGACCTGACAAGAGGCGTCCATCAGTTCCCTAACAGCTTTCCAGTGAAATTTCTTTCCAACCTTCTCTAAATCCTTATGGTCCTTGTGACCTGGTCATTAAGCTCACTGTGTGCGCAAAAGTATCGCTGAGAGGTAAAACAACTGATCTTAAACGTTTCTTATTGAGTACTTAGAATTTTTAACACTGCACTATTAACAGCACCTTCGTCAGTCATAAAAAAGCATATCAGAAGTTAATTAATACCGAAATAATGAGCATTACATTAGACTATTAACTATATAATAAGTATTTTTACAAAAAAACAGTAGGCAAAGGTCAAAAATTCGCTTCCTGAATTCTTACATGGAACATCCTGGGTGTGCACCTGTTGCTGTTCCATTTGTGTTATGGTGGTAAGGCTATTAGCAATCAGAATAACTTATTGGTTATAAATTTATTCTAAAAACAATATTGAAAGTCTTTAATAAATACGCATTTACTCAACAGGCATGTCATCAGAACCTCATAAGACCTTATTTTGGTTTAAAGAGGGTGATAAAATTACAGAAAGAACGACATATAACAAAGACAGTTTTCTTGAATACTGTTTCTAAAACTGAATTCGAGATCTATGTTCTAAAGCAGTAATGGGAGAACTAGAGCCAGCGCGGGCAAAAGGAAAATGGCTTTACAGGGTTTAATATGGCCCGTAAAGTATTTGTGAATACAGTAGAAAACTAAAAATTAAAATGCTATCATTTATATCCTCATTGATACATATTTGGTCTGTATTAAATTAAAATCTTTGTTTCTTTAAAATTACACAATAAAAAAAGCAGTAAAAATTTCTATATATATTAATCTTTCAAGATAAGGTATCTAACACTTTACCTCATCTAACAATGTTGCACATAGTTATTAGCCTGGAAACAAAAAAGTTTGCTCACCACTGTTCTAAAACATTCTTTTCGAAAAATGTGAAGAAAATAATACAGTAAACCATCATAGCCAAGAGTATGTGTCGGGAAAGCATGTAAAAATTTAGCAATATTTTAACTCATTTTCTTATTTATTTGTTGACTCGAAATTCCTAAACCCGGTGTTTCTTTCAGTATGTAGTGCTCATATATCGTACAATCAATAACATAATCAAGGTGTAGTGAGGTAACCCCAACCTTGAAAAAATTATATTTTGACTAATTCACGAATTTCAATTATCAAAGATGTTTAAAAAAAATTATACACCGCACCCCACCCTAAACTTCTAAAATCCTGGCTACATTTCTAATCATTATATTAAAAAAATGAAATAAACAACCCTGAAGCAGCTGCTTGCCACAGAGGTCTGACAAGAGCCTGTCACTTTATACGCCATAGTAGGTCTATGAGGATGGCGGGAGCGTCATCAGAAAGACAACACAAACATCCATGCCTTAACCGGTCTCGAACCCAGGTCCCTTTGATCAATTATCAAGGACCCTAACCACTCGGCCAAGGGAGGCTATATCTTATTACTGTCTGAAACGCATCCTAGTATTTCCCTTTTTTCTGAGGCTTTTAGACGCACAATTCATAGCCCAAAACGTTAGTATATAGTTAAGCATATGGGCAACATGAACAATCTACTCTCTGCACAATATGCTGCTTAAAGGAGGCCAAATGCATAATATTCTGCGTAAACATCTAGAATCAAAGGCGTGGATCAAGGATGCTATCTTGCTTAAAAATGGCCCAGGTTTCATTACCATAATCAACCCTAGAAAGAGCCAAACTATTTTACAGTTTAATTTTAGTCTTTCGATGTACACCGAAGAGCCAAAACATTATGACCAGTGCGTCTTTATGCAAATAGAAGCAACTGCAATAAACGACGGCGCGTTTGAAGGTCATGAAATGGTATAAATAACACCTGATACTGAACTCTGTTAATCAGTGTTATTCTTGCTCTTCAGATGGAAAAGGCAGCGGACAAAGTCCAAATTGTAATGGCCAGACGACTGGGTCAGAGCATTTCCGAGATGGCAAGGCTAGTGGGGTGCTCACGGTCAGCTGTGGTTAGTACCTTCAAAAAGTGGTCTGAGGACGGAAAAACCACGAACCGCCGGCAAGGTGTGGGCCGACCACGGCTCATCGATGTTAGAGGTGAGTGAAGACTATCCTGTATGGTACGAGCCAACAGAAGGGATACTGTGGCTGAACTCGCCCATAATTTGAATGCTGGTGACGGGAGTAATGTGTCACAACACACAGTACATCTAACCCTATTGAAAATGGAGCTGCACAGCCGCAGGCATGCTAACTTGGGTTCACCGTCGACAGTGCCTACAATGGGCATGCGAGCATCAAAATTGGTCCTTGAATGATTGGAAGAAGGTCGTCTGGTCCGATGAATCTCGTTTCCTGTTGTATCATGTTGACAGCCGAATACGTGTGTGTCGTTTACCTGGGGAAGTGTTGGCACCAAGATGCACGTGGGACGAAAAGAAGCCGGTGGAGGAAGTGTAATATTTGGGCACTGTTCTGCTGGGAAATCCTGGGTCCAGTCATTCATGTGCAGGAAATTACGACGTCTCCCACCTACCTAAACATTATTGCAGACCAAGTATATCCTTTCATGGCAACGGTATATTCCTCTAGTAGTGCATTCTTTCAGCAGGATAATGCACCATGCCCCACTGCCCGAAATATTCGAGAATGGTTCGCGGAACATGAGGAAGACTTACAGGTATTTCCCTGGCATCCAAATTCCCGAGACACCAATCCAATCTAGCATCTGTTGTTTGTGTTGGAACAGCATATTCGATCTGCGGAGGCTAAACCACGTAACTTACTGAGTTAAAGGGATCTGTTAGTAAGGTGTTGCTACCAGATACCACAAGATACCTTTAGAAACCTCGTAGCGTCCATGCCTCGCAGGGTAAGAGTTGTTTTGGCTCTTCTGTGTTTCAGCCTATTTCTCTACACTCTCCGGACATTCTTAAAAAGTCCACGCAGCAATTCTTATGCTTCTGTTAATCTCATACCACACATCACCAATATCTGTTATACAAATCCCGAGCTAACTGAGACATTTTGTCAAGAGACTTTTTCTCAAAGGTTGAGATCCTTTTTCAGGGGCGCAATCATTGAAATTTATTGAAGCCCAGCAGGCTTCCTCAGTTTTCGTCACTTTAGTTTTGTCTAGGTTTATCACCAAACACTCTCTTTTCAGTCGCATCAATAGCTTTAATGATAATGAAAATAGTTCACGTCATCAACGTCATTTGTTAAAAAGACCAAATCATTAGCATAATCTAAATCAGAAATTTTTTGTTCTCCAGACAATTACGAAAAATGTACAAATGATTATAAAATTCATTTTGTTTTTAACACATTTCCAAGAGAAATATTATTGTGTTAAAAGTTATTTAAGACTGGAAAATATTCAACCAATGATTCAAAAATGTAAATGAAAGATAATTGTATTTGTATCTTTTTTTGACATTTGGATATTTTCAGCTTGTTATCAGATAAATTTTGTTTTTAAAATTTTTGTGAATTATTTGTGATATATTTTATGTACAACTAGGAATTATTCAGTCTCCTGTAGATAAGCTTATAGTGCCGGTCACACGTTTTAAAATATGCACACTGTCAATTATTTGAATAAAGGATAATTTTTTTCAAAAAAAAATTGAGATTAATTTTTTTCCTTGTAGGAAATGCCGCATAAACATGATCAATAACTAAAGGGAAAAGAAGACAAAATGCGCCTTTTATCGAACTCCAATAACAATACTGAACCAATTGCTTAAAGCCCTTCCAACTGTCACGCATGACTCAACGTTATTATAGAGAGCAATCATAATGCTAATTCACCTGAGAGATAAAGCCATTCGATCTAGCATCTAAAGTCCGACCTCTCATTCTTGTGGTGCAGGTCATTAGTACCTTCCAAAGGAGATGTTTTCTTCAGGAACGGAAGAGGAGGACTGCTAGATCAGCGTGACCTATTGATCGTGTTTTCCGTGGCCATATTTCTTTTTTTGTCTGCTGAGGAGTGGTCAATTTACAGGGTCTTTTGCTAACCTACATAACCACTGCTTGATTACGGGTCCTGGAATTTTTGCATTGATGGGCCTCTGTTTCGAGTGAAATTCCACTGCTGTATTTTCAATTTGCTTGTTTATTGTCAATCCAAGTGAACGATGCGCAGAATACCTTATTTCATCTGATAGGTTATCCCAATAAGAGATCATTGGGAGTACCTGAACCCTTAGCTCTTAGGAATTCATCTGAGTTCTCACAAAATAAAATACATAAAGGCTAAAATTAGAATGTGTAATAGTTTGGTTCTTTCTAGGGTTAGTTATGGTAGCGAAACTTGGATGCTTTGTAAACAAGATAACAAGAAACTTGATGCTTTTGATCAAGTTTCCTGAATTTTCACAAAATAAAATAAGCGAAAAAATAAAAGTGTGAGGAACCGAACTATCCTCACAAGAGAAAGATAACAAAAAAAGAAAAAAAATGTGTGGGAAAACTCGTAAACCTGTACCCGGACTTGGGCAAGGCATCACAATACTGCATAGTTGGCCGTAGCAAGTCCAGCCTACCATCCGACTGATCCTGAGGAGACCACCTTAGGACCTCTCATTTATCTGAAACAGAGGCCAAAGTAGTATGTAGCAGCTGCCCTCGAAATCGCTGCCCAGTCCCGTGACGAATAGGTTCCCCAAAGGTCAAGACAAAGGAAACCATGTTAGTCATCATCTGAGCAACAACCAAGATCCTCCTTTTCACGGACAGATCACCATGCATGGCAAACACGTGGGTGAGCATTTAGGACCCTGTAAAGATACCCAAACCAGCAGAACCTTCACAGGGCGATCCCCTCTCCACTGACAGGAGCTCGCGCTGACGGATATCAGGAGATCCAATGTGTGCCACAAAAACACTCCCCACACAATAATACCGATATCACCAGCCTGCATTGTAGATTCCTGACAGAATGGATTCATGGACTCGAGGTTTTCGCCATATCCTGGTTTTGGAACATGACGTGTTCGTCATATCCTGATTATCAGCATGAAACAGCACAAACCAGAATTCATCAGACCAGACGACGTTTTCCCAATCAGCCAGTATCAACTGTTTGTGCTCCGTAATCCACTGCAACCAAAGTTCCTTCTTTTTCCCTGAAAAGTGCAGAACCGGTTTCATCCAGAATCCGACTGCCATACACTATTCGTGAGAAAGTACGACGATTTGTACATTCTGATTCACCTCTTTCGCCACGACTGTTGTTTAATTGACTGTACCTTGTAGGAACTCAGCACAAGTTGTGTCATCCTCTTTCATCCAGGAGCTGTTTTCGACAACCGAACTGCCGTTGGCTGGATTTTTTTTTGTGTGTTTGACATTTGATATACTGGATGGGAATGTTTCTGTTATCGCCTAGATGACTGAATTCTGAATATCTCTTATAATAAAGGCATGGTTCCTACGGATTTTATCAGAGCTATTATTATCCCTATTTTTTTTTTAATAATATATTTATTCATCATCATCTTCATCTCACAAAACACAGATGTAGAGTTGTTGGGTTGTTTTACCACTGAGCGGCACTTTTTTGCACACCATGGGCTAAATGGCCAGGTCACATGAACCCGAAGGCTCAGAGAAGGTTGGGGGAGGGGACCCACTGGAACAGCTGTTGGGAGACAGATCAAGGCCATCCAGCGTGTTCTCTAACGTGCACAGAGTATGGCTCTCCAGCACACGGGGGCCACGGCTAAACGTCCCATCCGACGGCCGACATCCGAGAGCCGTGGCCCGACATCCGATAAAATCCGTAGGAACCATGCCTTTATTATAAGAGATATTCAGAATTCAGTCATCTAGGCGATAACAGAAACATTCCCATCCAGTATATCACATCCTGGATGAAAACAGCTCCTGGACGGCGGCCTTTCCAAGCCCATCGGTGTCCTCTACTGACCGTGGACAGGGCGGAGAATTTTGCGGAGATAAATCTCAACGCTGACCCAGCTGGGACTCGAACCTGGGAACTACAGTTTACGAGCCTGGCACGCTGCCGACTGAGCCACCCCCGCCCCACAGATGTAGAGACACAGATGTAGATGTAGAGATATTTTATACATTTGACCCACAAAGCTAATAGTTTATCTGCAGGAAATATTGCTGAGCATTAGTTTTCACACATAAGTGAACATGGTAAAAAAAGATCACAAAAGTCACATAGATACAGGTTTTCTCAGGATTACAGATTAACAAACATTTTTAAATGGTTTTTAATCTTTAACTTAATCTCCCTAAAATTAGTTAGATATATGATTTTTCTTGGTAATTGGTTAAAAATCTCCGGCACTTTATACTCTTTAAGATTTTTACCGTAATTATTAACAAAATTCGGGATTTGAAAATAATTAATGGTCTGAAGTCTGGTATTCTTATCATGAGCAATTTGTACTTTATATGTGTCATTGAAAAGGTTGTCCAGAATAATGCCATATCTATAGAGATTTTGGACTGATAGAATATTTAGGACTGAAAACATTTCACTTTCGTTTGAAAAATTATCTCTAATCTTGTATGGAATTATATTTTTTGCCATAGATGATTGCAATTTTTCAATTTTTTTTTGGTTAGTGATGCCAGTTGTTCCATATATTATAATTCCATATCTAATTAAATATTCACAAATTGCTTTGTAGACCATAAGGCAAACGTCGGTATCGACTATGAATTGCAATTTGCAAATTTTAGCGGTGCGATATCTGAGACTTTCACATAGCTTCAAAACGTGGGTGTTCCATCGTAAGGTTGAATCCAAATATAAACCCAGTTACTTAAAATTATCCATCAATTCAATGCTATGACAATCACAAATATTTTTATAAGCTTCGGATTTATATATGCAATTTATATTGTGGGTCTTAATTATGTGGTTTGATGTTTTCAAAGTACCTGATGAGTGGAAGATAATCCATTTAGTTTTATCGTTATTTATATATATTAAATTAATATTCAGCCATCTCACCAAGCAATTATAGTCATCCTGTAATTCTTTTATAGCCGCGTCCACGTCGCGATTGCTGTTTAAAATAACAGTATCATCAGCATAAAGAAATAATTTACTATTTAAATTAGTCATATCATTAATATACAAGAGGAACAACAAGGGTCCAAGTATAGATCCTTGTGGAACTCCAACATTTAATCTTCTTTCGCTACTTGATACATTTCCAATTTTGGTTATAATAGTCCTATTACTTAGGTAATTTTTGAACCACATAAGAGCTGTCCCTCTAATTCCATAGTTTTGAAGTTTTGAAAGAAGTATTATTGTGATCCAATGTGTCGAATACTTTACTAAAGTCGAGAAAGAGAGCAACAACCTTTTCTCTATAGTTCAAGGCTTTGTTAACACATTTTTCAAAATTAGACAGTATAGTTGTAGTACTTTTTCCCTTCTGGAAGTCCGAAATAGGCGGTATGTAAATGGATGAGCTCAATGGGATATTAAGCGCCGGCTTATAATTGCCATTTTGGGTTGGATTGCTCGCCCGTAATTTATCAACCATGTCTGCAAAATAATTATAAAATTTTTTAGCAATTTGAGAATTTGTCAGATTTTTGGGCATATGATTAACTATTATATTATCTAATGGCTTTTTCTTCTTTCGATCTAATAAAGTATTAATCGTATCCCAGGATTGTTTTGTATTTCCAGCAATGGATTTGAAGCGTTTTTTGTAAAATTTAGATTTTTCTTTTCTTATAAAATCGGTTACTGAATTTCATAGTTGTTGATAAAGTTTTTTGTTAGCATTGTCGTTTCTGTTGTTTCTATAAATAACCCATGCTGCATCTCTTTGTTCAATCATATTCATGATTTCGGGAGTGATCCATTTTTTGCTGTTTTTCCGAAATTTGATGTTGTGTTGGTTTGTTGAGAT
Source organism: Ryuthela nishihirai (assembly GCA_038380435.1). NCBI lineage: Eukaryota > Metazoa > Arthropoda > Arachnida > Araneae > Heptathelidae > Ryuthela > Ryuthela nishihirai. Next base: position 31,815,146 of record JAWZYU010000019.1, on the reverse strand, counting down.
ATTTTCATCCAGAATCATGTTGTATTCATTTTTAAAACTATTGTACATTTCATCCGCAGACGTGGTGACTTGCTCATTATTCCAATTAGTCCTAATTATTGAATTAATAATATTTTTATGATCATATTTCAAATATTTTTCATCACTTGTTGTATATTCGCACACTGATTTATTCGAGCCTAGTAATAATGAAATAAAATAGTGGTCTGAAACTTTGATTAGTGAGATTAAGGATTTATAATTAAAATTTCTATCTAATTTTACAATAATGTGATCAATGCACCAGTGAATAGTGGAGCTTCCCAAAATCTCTTCTCTAGTAAATCCTCTTATTGTAGGGACAAAGCCCAACTCAGAAAGAGCATTAAGATATTTTTGAACTCCTTTCTTTCCATGACTAGAAATATCAATATTGAAATCTCCAATGAGTAGTATATTCTTAAATTGATGGCTCTCCCCCATCCATCTAGTCAGAGAAGAAAGAAATTCATTAATATCGGTGCCCGGAGATCGATAAGCAGACACCAAGTTATATATTGTTTTATGTTTGATAATCCTCAAGTGCATAGATTCTGCTGGTGAGATACGTACGCTAACATTTTCAATTACCAAGTTTTCTCTATAGAAAACAATACCTCTTGCTTTCTTACCGGTACTATTTAAAGAAATTTGATTAAAATTACTTATATTGTATAAGGATTTTTCATATTCATTAACATTCACTTCTGTTAATACGATTGCATCAAGAAAATTTAAGATATTAATTAAATAGCAATATAATAGATCCCAGTTTTTTTAAACCTTCTGATATTAACATGTATAACTGATAACTATTCTATTCTATCAAATGTTAAGTTTTTATCTTCTTCGAACCAGTTTTTAACTTCAGCAATACTGTCTAGTTGCAGTTCTTGTGATAACTATAGGGGTATCAACCTACTTTCTGTTCCAGGTAAACTTCTTTGCATGATCGTGCTTAATAAAATTAAGAATCTGGTTGACGGGCAATTGCATGATGAGCAGTGTGGATTCAGAAGTGGTAGGGGATGTGTAGATCAGATTTTGTCACTTATGAAGATTCTTGAGACATGTCTATAGTTAATAGATATGTTTATAACACGAAGGTTGCCAGATCACTATTTTCCAAAAAAATCGTTGCCAGATATTTTTTCTGAATTCTGTAATCAACCATAATGTTCGGATATTTTTTTGAGCGACTGCACGTGGATATTACATTTTCCAGATGTTAATATGCAATTCTCTATAATACATGTTTTCAGAGATTCACGTAAACTAGTAACTTTGGCTCATATTAGAGTTACCATATTAAAATTATTTTGAGTGTTATGCAAGGATTATATCATATTGCACGAATTCTCGTTTTCATCTAAGGATTACAAAATTATATAAATTTCTAAAGATTTTATTTAACCTTCAGCGTTAACTTCTGGCAAATCTAGAACTCTCGTATTAGCACATTACTTGTGCTTTTCCCATTTGCAGCCTGCAAAGACATTACAAAGAAAATTATACATCTCTAAGCGAATTTTGCCTTTATTTTAATATATTATATACATAGCAGTGATAAAATTCCATATAGTAGTTAAATGTTGGAAACCTTTTACGCTTCTAGTAAGAGAGTAAAATCACATATGGAGTAATCAAACTCCTGACTTGATAAGACGTTAGTGATAAGGTAAATTCATTGCGGCATTCCTTTTCCCATACAATCTGTCAGCATAGTCATCGAGTTGAGAATGTTCTTTCTTTAGCATCAAAGCTCCTACACACTGGGGGAAGAAGTCGTTCTTGAAGCAGTTCGAACTGGAAAAGAAACAAAATATAAGTTTATAGTGATAAAGTTAAGAAGCGTTAATCACAGTAGTTGGTTTTGGTTGTTTTACCTCTGAGAAGCACTTTTTGGGGATAAAAGTAAATAAATAAATAAATAAATACCCCCTCAAGCAGCTGCTTGCCACAGAGGTCTGACAGGAGCCTGTCAGTTTATATGCCATAGTAGAAGGTCTGTGAGGATGGCAGGACCTCAGCAGAAAAACGACACACACACATCCATGCCTTACCCGGGGCTCGAACCCAGGTCCCTTAGATCAGTAGCCAAGCGCGCTAACCACTCGGCCATGGGACGGCAAAAATCTCGCTCCCGAGTGGACACGTTATATCATGGGCTAAATAGCCAGGTCACGAAGCCCGTGGGCTCAGAGAAGTTTTGGGAGAAAGGACCCATTGGAGAGCTGTTGGGAGACAGATGGTAGCCTCCCGTCTAGGATATCTAGTGTGTTCTGTAACGTGCACAGGGTACGGTTCTCTTGCACAAGCGGCAACGGTGTAACGTCATATCCGAGAAACGGCGGCCTTTCCAAGCTCATCGGTGCCCCCTAACTGTGTGCAAGACTACAAACTGTGGGAAGGGCAAGGGATTTTTTGGATATAAATCTCAGCCTTCGTCCAGGTGGAACTCGAACTACAGATTACGAGCCTGGAGAGCTACCAGCTGAACCACCCCGCCCCTATAATATTAAGTAAAGTGCAGTTTTAATCCGTGCATACAAATTGGAACCATTTCTTAATTAGCTGGCCTAACCGTCTGATTTCTGTTGGATAGTTTTTATCTCTTTACGGCACTTTTTTTTGCACAAAATGGGTTACATAACTAAATCACAAGGCTCAGAAAAGGTTGGCGAAGATAATCCGCTGGATAGCTGTTAGCAGATAGATGGAAGCCTCCCGTCAAAGCTAAACAGCGTGTTCTTTAACATGTATAGGCTATCGCTATCTTGCACAAAATGCCACGGCTTAACATCCCATCCAACAGACGGTAGACTTTTCAAGGCCATCGGTGCCCTCTTTCTGATCGAGGGTAGGGTGGGGGTTTATCGAATATAAATCTCAACGCTCGAACAGGTAGGACTCGAACCTGGTAAAAGCAAATTACGAGCTTGCGGACTACCTAATGAGCCCCTGATTAATGTGAAAAAAAAAGTGGTCAGCGAATAGATTAAAACACATTGCTATACAAGACAGATAGATAGTGAAACATCACGTATTGGTAAGGGGAGCATTCCCCAGAGACTAAGGCAAATGCGTTCAGATGGGGCACTGAAGCAAAACGCGACCATGGCTAATCTCAGTGCCTCTGTGAGCTTTGGGGATGAATTATTCCTTTCGTACTTGGATTCTATCCAATGTATATATCTCTCACTCCCTCCTATTTTTCACTTGGGGAATTTGAGTATAGTAAATAATAATCTATTCAGAACAGGATTAATTACTGGGCCAACCCGAGCCTAGGAGCTCCAGGACTTTCAGGGCCTTTGTGCCTGGAATTCTCTCTCTTCTTTTTTCAATGGGTTGGGTTGTTGTTTTACCTCTGAGCGGCACTTTTTTGCACACCATGGGCTAAATGGCCAGGTCACATGGACCCCGAAGGCTCAGAGAAGGTTGGGGGAGGGGACCCACTGGAACAGCTGTTGGGAGACAGATGGTAGTCTACCGTTAAGGCCATCCAACGTGTTCTTTAACGTGCGCAGAGTGTGACTCTCAGGCACACGGGGTCATGGCTTAACGTCCCATTCGACGGAACGGCGGCCTTTCCAAGCCCATCGGTGTCCCCTACTGACCGTGGGCAGGGCGGGGAATTTTGCGGAGATAAATCTCAACGCTGGCCCAGCTGGGACTCGAACCTGGGAACTACAGATTATGAGCCTGGCGCGCTACCGACTGAGCCACCTCCGCCCCTATTTTTTTTTTTTCAATAGATTGTACATTTGTCATTGGTTATATGTAGGATGGCATATAGTAAAATAGAACACGTTCTGTTGTTTTTTAACAACGAGAATACTTTTTTTTGTTCAAAATGCCAGAACTTGCCAAGAAAGTATTATTTTTAGAAACTTGTGCACAAATTCGATCATTATTGAAGATATTTATTTTCCTAAAAGCCACTCATCTTTGTCGGAAGTTGATATTTAATTTCGAACAATCACAAGTGAATAATAATTACTGTGAACAATCAGGAATAAATATAATTTGACTACGATAACTTGGATAGCATTCAGTCTTCAGGTATTCTGTTTAATTATCAAGTTTCATTCATTACTTTTGAACTTTTCTGAAATGCTTATATCTTAATATTTTAGAAATAAAAATTTTGTTGGTAAACCGGAAACGAAATGAAAAGAACATTTCGTCCGTAAAAAAAGAGTAAGATCCGAATAAGAGAGAGAACGTGCTCTCATTAAAAGCGACCTTATGACCATCCAAGCTACCGTATTTTAACGTGTATAAGGAACCCCTTTTTGCCAAAAAGTAGGTCCCAAAAACAGGGGGGTTTCTTATACATGGATAGTATTATAGATATTAACAAATTACTCAATTCCTTGAAACTCAAATCTTCATAACTTGCAACACCGCAAGCCTCAGGCCGACACCTAACGCGACGTCTAATTGGAGGAGAAGTGCACGCGTTCGTCAAGCAACAGCGCGCGAATAAAGAGACCGCCGATGATGAATAAAAAATTTCCTTTTTTTATATCTTTAAATAAAAATATCTTTGATGAAAAATCAGGGGGTTCCTTATACACGTTAAAATACGGTATATGGTTAATATATGTTATTTCTTATTATTGTTGCGAATTTTTAGCTCTTTTGTATGACAACACAGTTTTTAGATTCGAAATAATCAAACAGATAATAAATTGCCTATTAGGCATTCACTATCACGCTGTTTTTGGTGCTATGGAGTTATATGAAGGGAGATTGTTATAATTCAATGACCACTAAACTTATAACGCTAACCTTTTGACTGTTTAGTATGGACTGCATAAAAAGGTTCTGTTATCACTTACCGACAATCTGTATGAATATCAGATTCCCTAAAGACATGATAGCATTCTTCGCAGACTCTGTCCAGTCGAGCATAAATGGCTGCGTCGTATTCGCCCATACAGCCAAGTCGAGAGAAACTGCGCTTCTGTAGATCTCTTGATGCAGATGCAGTGAGAAACAAAGCTAGGAGAGCGATCAGCATCATAAGTGGAGAAGTTTTTGCCTTCTGAAATGCAAATGAGGAAACTGGAATTGACGCTCTATAAAGATATTAATATTCATTGATAAAGTATTGGGATGAACTTATTGAATTAAAGGAATGTTCTTAATTTTTACATGGAGGCATCATTGAAAGGCGATTTTATCACATTGTCAAGCATTCAGGGAAGAATTGGATTTTGATAGAAAAGAAACAGCAGGAAAGTCGAAAAAAGAATGATTGAATGAAAATTGAATTTTTTTATGATGCACACATTGTTTTTATAGAGGTGGTAAACATTCTTGAACACATAGTTTTTGTTTTTTTCATGCTTCAACCAGTTTCTAGCTGATGATTTTTTAACATTTCATTTTTTTTTTTTTATTAGTTGTTCTGAAGTAGCTCTGTACGCTGATTTCAAATCCTTTTTCTCCTTCCAGATATTTTAAATAGATCTTCAGATATCTTGAAAAAAACCTTAGAGCTACAAACGCAAAATAGGATTGAACAGGCTCTCGTTACAAAATGCTTCGTTATTCAGACCAGTCACAGATGAGTAACCATAAAATTGGGATTGTAGCTTTTGGCACATGATTCAAGGCACTTTGAAACTGAATTTGTGGACGTGGAAGAGCTCTATATTACATTCAGCATTTTGTGCAGTGTTAATGAAGAACACTTAGTTGATAATCTTCATTTTTGCTTCATAACCAGAGATATAAAATAATACATCTAAAGGAACAAGGTTTTTCTTTACGTCAAATCGTTGCTAAAGTATGATGTGGACTTGGTATGTATTTGAGAACACTGAAAGGACTTTCTCAAACATGATCTGTTGATGATAAATAAAGATCGTAGCGACCTAGAAAAGCAACTTTCCATATAGAAGTAGTAGATACTTCAGAGCATTTCACTTTCGAAGGAAGATTAATTCACCATAACTTTCAAATGAATGGACAATTAGCATCAAACGTCAATATGTGCTCAATAATTGTAAGAGCTCCTTAGAAATGATAAAATGATGAAGAGGAAAACTCCTTAGAAATGATAGAAAGATGATGAGGAAAATTACTTCAAAATGGTAGAATGGTGAAGAAGAAAATTCCTTAGAAGTGATAGAATGATGAAGAGGAAAAATGTTATATTTAGGGTGGCATATGGTAAAATAGAACACGTTCAGTTGTTTTTTCTACAACAAAAATACTTTTTTGTTCAAAATGCCAAAACTTCAAACCCTCAACGTATAACAATAACACCGATGGGCTTAGAAAGGAAAACTCCTTAGAAATGATCGATTGATGAAGAAGAAAACTACTTAGAAATAATAGAATGATGAAGGGAGAAAAATCCTTAGAAATGATAGAATGATGAAGAGGGAAAATCCTTAGAAATTATAAAACGATGAATAGGAAAAATCCTTAAAAATGATAGAATGATGAATAGGAAAATTTCTTAGAAATGATAGAATGATGAAGAGGGAAAAATCCTTAGAAATCATAGAACGATGAAGAGGAAAATTTCTTAGAAATTATAAAATGATGAATAGGAAAAATCCTTAAAAATGGTAGAATGATGAAGAGGGAAAATCTTTAGAAATCATAGAACGATGAAGAGGAAAATTCCTTAGAAATTATAGAACGATGAATAGGAAAAATCCTTAAAAATGATAGAATGATGAAGAGGAAAATTTCTTAGAAATGAAAGAATGATGAGGAGGAAAACTCCTTAGAAATGATAAAATGATGAAGGGGAAAAAAATCCTTAGAAATGATAAAATGATGAAGGGGAAAAAAATCCTTAGAAATGATAGAATGATGACGAGGAAAACTCTTTAGAAATGATAGAATGATGACAACGAAAACTCTTTAGAAATGATAGATTGATTAAGAGGAAAAAAAATCCTTAGAAGTGATAGAATGATGGAGAGTAAAATTCCTTAGAAATAATAGAAAGATGAAGAGGAAAATTGTTATATGTAGGGTGACATATAGTAAAATAGAACACGTTAAGTTGTTTTTCTTCTACAACAAAAATACTTTTTTGTTCAAAATGCCAAAACTTCAAACCCTCAATGTATAACAATAACACCGATGGACTTAGAAAACTCCTTAGAAATGATAGAAGGACGAAGAGAAAAAATCCGTAGAAATCATAGAATGATGAAGAGGAAAACTCCTTAGAAATGATAGAATGATAAAGAGGAAAATTCCTTAGAAATGATAGAATGATTAAGAAGAAAACTTCTTAGAATATTTCCCTAAACATCGAATTGCAGGGCTGTAACTCTTGTCCAAAATCTTTCAATGACAGGTTTCTGAGCAAAAGACCGAGTACAATGGGCAAAAAAGCATTCAATGTGGACTGTTGTGGACGGGAGAAAACAGTTTTAGTGATGAAAGTCAGTATGGCCTTATTGTATATCGAAGTTGCACCCAAGCACGAAGACGGCCTCATAAGGATTCAGCCTTCAGTGCCTTACTGTTACTGTGAAACAGCCGACCAAGGTGATAATATGTGGTCAGTGGTGGAACTAGGCCAGGGCAGTCGGGTTATTGCCCCAGGTAGGGGCCCAGTGACAGAGCCTTGATTGGGTTTCGATAAACCTTTTTCTTAGCGGAAATTGTTCGGTTTAAATATAATTCAAACTGCGCGGGAAATTGTTAATGACAAGAAGGGAAATTATTATATATCTCTGGGTTCATTTGCTATGATTTCATGAGTCACCACCTCCATTCCCCGTATTCTTTCTTCTTCTACCCATTTCCTTTCCTTTATACATTTAAATAGTGGACAACGTCATTGTTCATTCTTTGCATTGTTCCTTTGCTTATGTTTTAGATTTTATGAAAGTTTATCCGATTTTTAGTTTCATACAAAGAATGTTGGTAGAGAAACAACATGGTTGGGTTGTTTTACCTCTGAGCGAAACTGTTTTGCATACCATGGGCTAAATGGTCAGGTCACATGGACCCCAAAGGCTCAAAGAAGGTTGGGGGAGGAGATCCACTGGAACAGCTGTTGGGAGACAGATGGTAGCCTCCCGTCAAGGCCATCCAGCGTGTTCTTTAACGTGCATAGGGTATGGCTCTCCCACACACGGGGCCACGGCTTAACGTCCCATCCGATGGACGGCGGCCTTTCCAAGCCCAGCGGTGTCCCCTACTGACCGTGGGCAGGGCGGGGAATTTTGCGGAGATAAATCTCAACGCTGACCCAGCTGGGACTCGAACCTGGGAACTACAGATTACGAGCCTGGCGCGCTACCGACTGAGCCCCCCCCCCCCCCCTAAAAAAAAGATAGGCTGTAGTGGATAGCACTAAATGCAAAGAAGGGATACTGAGGAGCAAGAGAGAGAAGGAAGATGCGAGCTGCTAGCATAATAGAGCTGCAGAATTTTTTAGCCATGATTTCAATTGATTGTACCACTGTGGGCACTTACAGGTCTCTTGCGATTATGGAGTTTCGCGCGAACCATGGTGCTGCCACAGCTGAACTTAGCACTGAATTTTGGAAGGATTGGAACCTTTGTAGGTTGGTTTTCGTTCATACTGCCCAAATGGGAGCAGCATACATGACGATGGGCTTGATCAAATGATTGTATAATAAGATTTTGTAAGAGGCAGAAAGGCTAGACTTTTCCCCATTTCAAATTTCTGTTAATTGTGACTCCCAACGAGCATGGTCACTCCACACAATTTACTTGTCAAATAATAGGAAGTTGGTTAGATGGAGGTTACGCTTCCGAGTCATGAGTACTGCTTCACATTTTCCAGTATTTACTGAGATACATCAGTCAGTGACCAATTCTAGTATGTATTAAGGATTTCTCCATTCTTCTGCAGGCAATGGGCACTGCGAGCGAAGAAGCTAGGAATGCCGTGTCATCGTCATACATGCTCCAAGAACTCCATCCACTTTTGGCATGTCTGCTATGTAGATATTGAATAAATTTAGGCTGAGGATGGAGCCTTCGGAACTCTTGCACCGATTTCCCACACTATGGATACCTCAGTCCCCACCCTCACCTGGAAGTTTCGGTCTATGAGATACGAGTACAGAAGGCGGATCAGAGCAGGGGGAAAGCCAAACTTAACCGGTTTGAAGGTGAGACCCTCAGTCCAGATTCTATCAATATGGCTTTGGCTATGTCGATATACCTTTTTGTTGCATACAGTAATGTGCGAATTAGTTGGGACAAGGAAAGCCTGGAGAACCTCTTCGATCCGGCCACATCCAGCAATCCCCCAAACACCCACCCAAGGTCATGTTTTGGGGATGTTTCATAGCTTCCGGGCCACAGACGCTTCACCCCATTGAAGGAATGATGGACAGCAAAAAGTACATAGGCGTTCTGGAGGCGAAAATGGTCCCAACACTGCAGAAGCTGTTTCCTAACAGCAATGGGGTATTTCAACAGGATCTGGCTCCATGCCATAATTCTAAGCTTGCTAAGAGCTTCTTTACCCAGCAACATTTGAAGGTATTGGAGTGGCCAGGAAATTCACCCGATCTAATAAAAAAAAAAAAAATAAATACCTCCTCAAGCAGCTGCTTGCCACAGAGGTCTGACAGGAGCCTGTCAGTTTATATGCCATAGTAGAAGGTCTGAGAGGATGGCAGGACCTCAGCAGAGAAACGACACAAACAGCCATGCCTTACCCGGGGCTCGAACCCAGGTCCCATAGATCAGTAGCCAAGCGCGCTAACCACTCGGCCATGGGAAGGCTAAAAATAAATACCCCCTCAAGCAGCTGCTTGCCACAGAGGTCTGACAGGAGCCTGCCAGTTTATATGCCATAGTAGAAAGTCTGAGAGGATGGCAGGACCTCAGCAGAAAAACGATACATACATCCATGCCTTATCCGGGACTCGAACCCAGGTCCCTAAGATCAGTAAGCAAGCGCGCTAACCACTCGGCCAGGGGACGGCCACCCGATCTAAACACCATTGAAAAAATTTTGGGCCATTATTAAAGCGCGCATATTTAAGATGGATTGCACGACGAAAACCAAAATGATAGAAAGTGTCATGAAAGTGTGGTACCACGACCCTGAAGTGAAAGAGATGTGTGGAAAGCTAGTGGCATCAATGGTTGAGAGGGTGAAAGAAGTAATTAAAGCTAAGGGGGGTCACATTCATTATTAACTACACTATTAAACAAATAAATATTTTAGTTGTGTCTTTGTTACTGCATTTTCTTATTGTCCCAACTAATTTGCACAGTACTGTACTTCTGAAATCGATTCAACTACTCTGAATATTTGATCGATGGTTGAATGTTTCTTCCTGAAGCCAAATTGCCCATCTGGGATGGATTTAATTGATTTTAGTATTGTTTCTACTCTATTCAGGAATATTTTCTCACGAATCTTGCCTAAGCAGGACAGTATGCTAATGGGGCCGTAGTTCTCCGGAAAATTTGGATTTTTTCCTGGCTTAGGGGTCATGGTGATTATGGCAACTTTCCACGCCTGAGGACAGAATCAGTTTTTCAGACATTTATTAAATATATTAAAAAGTAAAATCATAGCTTTCTTTGGTAATTGCTTTATGTCAAAAATATTGATATTATCCTTGCCTGCACTTCTTTCGTTTTCAGTTGCTTGATGAGTTCCTCTAATTCTTTCATTGTGACATGCGGCAGTTGATCTGAATGCGAAGTTTCTAAGACGTTGTCAATCCTGATATCACTTCTTTAAATTCTAAAATAAAGTTCAAATGCGATGTCACTTCTTTAAATTCCAAAACAAAGTTCAAGTGCGATATCACTTCTTTGCATTCTAAAACAAAGTTCAAATGCGATATCACTTCATTCCTATTAGAATATTGGAAGTTTTACCAATACTGTCTCCTCCCCCACCTTCCCATATCTCCTTTGCTGGTTTTCTGCATCAAACGTTGCTGATGGCACCATTTGATTTTTAGTTTCTTATATATTGTTCCTTTTACTTTACGTTTACTAACATATTCACTTTCATATTACACGCTCTTCTTCGTTTAGGTAGTTTGTTGACATTTATTTATTTAATTAATTAATAGCAATGCAATGTATTTTAATGTGCTTGTATTTTGATACTGTCCTTATATTTCTTTTCAATTTTCCCAATATGCTGGTGCATCAAGCTAATCATCTAAAGCTAATCTCTAAAATAAACTGTATATATATTAGTATTTTAACCACATAGCATGGAATAAATTATTATTAACAGAAATATGTAATTAAAAGTATGTTTTTTTTTCATGCCCAAAATAAAATATAAAATTTGTGGATATAGTAAAAAAATATTAAAGTTTTCAAAAATGTCTTCAAGTAAACACTCCTACAAATACATAAATCACGAAACTAATATTTAACTTCTTTGTAAAAATTGGATAATATAACGAAAAATTTCTACAATGTCAGTTTTATTATTCGATTTGTTAAAATATTTCATTATAGGATACAATCAAATGCCAGTATAAAGAATGGCAGAGCAACATTTCAAAATTGAATTAAGTGGCGCAGGCTTCTATTAGGCGTGGCGCGTTGGAAATCTTCCAAGTTCTACTTGAACATGCATTCATAATACATTCCCTGACTGAAACGCTGTTGCTGAAGAAATATTCATAAATAAAAAAATACTCTTGGACCCGAACTTGAAACTATTTTTTTTTTAATTCTGAAAACAATAGTCCAATTTACGTAAAATTGTGAAATGGTTAGTCCAACAAGAATTACCATCCTGTCAAACATAATTTCCGAGGTCTTGTGCTACAAAGGAACGGCTCACATACTATATAAAATCAATGTTTTTTTATAATACAGATAAGATTTTTTAATCTGACATCGATTCGTTTTCGTTTCAAGCATCACACATCCTAATAAAACATTTACTAAATTCTCATTCCATATTTATAAATTTTATTTATAATATGAAATAAGAACGATGATTTGATTTACCTCTGAGCGTCACTTTTTTTATACATAATAGGCTACCTGGATAAGTCACAACGACCTCGAGGACTCAGAGAAGGTTGGGGGAGGAGGACACTGGACAGCTGTTAGGAGAAATATGGTTGTCTCCCATCAAGGCCATCCAATTTATTCTTTAACGTACAGATGGTATGGCTCTCCAGGATAAGGGACCAAGGCTTTACGTCACATCCTACGGATGGCGGCCTTTTCAAGCCCATCGGCGTCCCTACTGGACGAGAACAGTACGGGAGTTTAGCGGAACTAAATCTCAACCGGTGGAACTCGAATCTGAGAACTTCCGATTACGAACCTGGCACGCTACCGATTGAGCCACACAGGTGGGTCAAATTGAAGAAAGTTTTGGGGACTTTTGTTCTATACACTTGTGTCATGGCAATGAATGAAACTATAGTTTTGAAAAAGTAAGTTATCTATACTTACGAAGTAAGATATTAGTTCCCTTGCGGTATGAAGTCGGTGTCTTTATAGCTTGTTCAATGAATATAAGTACAAGCTTATCCTCTTTCTCATATATATATATACAAGTGATGCACGTGTCCAGTGTGGGTGAAACATGACGTCGGATTTGCGAAACCGTAATTATCTCCTGATATAGCTTCCTTACTTTGGTTTGCTTTTCAAGATCCCATATCAGTCAAATGTAGACTAATGAAGTATTCTGTGGGAAAAGAGAAGAAATGGTCAACTCTAAGGATTTCGTAAATAGCATACACACTCTGACTGTTGATGAGTCGTTTTCCATGTAAATGGAAATGCTTTGATTGCTTCGAATGACGACCTCACGGGAGGTCTTTTATAGAATAAGGACACTTGCTGCTAAGTGGTCTTATGTTGTGATATCACGAAAAGATCCTGAGGATTCATCCCAGTTGAACTAAGCTTAAATATAATGTTAACAAGCAGCTTTCACACTGACATTTTTCTTACGAATTCACTCTGTCATTTTTTTTAATTTCCGTTTTATTCCCATCAAAGCAGTTTTCTGAATAGCATTTTTCATCTTTCATTTGCTTCCAGAAAATCCCTCTCCTTACTTTTCGATGGAAATGTTGTTCAGTTTCATGCATTTTCTAATTTTTTCTAAAAATTAAAGTTTAACATCGTTTGTCAGACATTTCAAAAGTAGCATTAAAATCTATATATTATTCAAAAAAGTATTTTGGGTTATTTTGCTTCTCAGTGCGCTGTTTTGCCCACAAGAGCTAATGGCCGGTCACAAGGATCCCAAGGGTTCAATGAAAGTTGGGAAGGGGATCCATTCTTAAGAAATAGGTGGAATTTTGATTGTTTTGCCTCTGAGCGGCACTTTTTTGAACACCATGGGCTAAATGGCCAGATCACAAGGGCCTCGAAGGCTCAGAGAAGGTTAGGGGAGGATACCCATTGGAACAGCTGTTGGGAGACAGATGGTATCCTCCCATCAAGGCCATCCAGCGTGTTCTACAACGTGCACAGGGTGTGGATCTCCCGCACACGGAGTCACGGCTTAACGTCCCATCAGATGGACGACGGTCTTTACAAGCCCATCGGTGTCCCCTGCTGACCGTGGACAGGGCGGGGAATTTTGTGGAGATAAATCTCAACGCTGACCCAGCTGGGATTCGAACCAAATAGGTGGAAGCCTCCTGTCAAAACCGTTCAGCGCAGTGTGGCCAGAAGGTCTCTTTTGTAAAGAGAACGTGTACCTTTTTTTAATTCGGATCTTTTTTTACACTATTTTTATCTCGTTTTCAAAGAAAACGAGATAACAGTTTCGCTTTGTCGTCTGTCTGTCTGTCTATCTGCTGTCCGTCTGTAGACATCGAACTTTTTTTGTTTACAGACATGAATTGAAAATTATTTTTGTGTTGGATAAGAATTGATGAAATATTACGATATGCACTTTTCCAATCTCTCTAAAGCTATAATTACACCCTCTAGCGGATGGAATTTTTTTTAAAATTCCAAAATATCAAACGAATATTGCAAACGACGTATTTATGCTAGAAATTTGAAATTTTGGTGGTGGAATGTGAAGGTCACAAAGTTTCCATTGCTAGCAATGAATTGACTCCTTAGACTCAGAGGGAGTGGGAAAACACACCTTTTTAGTTTTAACAGATCATTTTTTTGTTTTTAGAGATAAATAAAAAATTATTTTTGAGTTAGATAGAAATTAATAAAATATTATGATTCACATTTTTTTAAATCTTCCGAAAACCATAATTGCGCTCTCTAACGGTGGAAAAATTTGCAAATTCCAAAATTTTAAACAAATATTGCAAACGACTTATTTAAACTAGAAAGTTAAACTTTTTGTGGTGGAATGTGAACGCTATGATGTTTCCATTGGCAAAAATGAATTGACCTCTTAGAACTGGGGGGGGGCACAATTTTTTGCTTTAGCAGAAAATTTTTTGTATTTAAAAATAAGTGAACAAATCTTTTTTTAGGGTTGGATATGAATTGATAAAATATTTTGATTCGCACTTTCGAAACTTTCGAACACTATAATTGCGCCCTCTAACGGTGAAAAGGTTTCACCGTTATTAGTGTATATCGAACGCATCAAATTAAAAATTTCGTTCACACTAATTAAAAAGGTGTTCCGATACACACTAATTAAAAAAATTTAATTAGTGTGTATCGAACGAATCAAGGAAGAAATTTTATTAATCTCGTATGATAAAAAAGTGCTCTTTGCAATCTCCCCCTCTACCCCATATACACATACATACAAAATCGTCAAGCAACCATGGGCTACGGAGGTACAACCAGATTGCGTAATTTAGTTCTCCAAACATGTCTTTCATGAGCTATGTCTGCTACATCTGGCCACTGTAGACCAATTCTAACAAGGTTCTATTTGACATTGTCTGCCCATCCGTAACCATCGAGAATCAAGGCCTTTTCACTGGTGACGTCATACGTTCTGACGTCATCCTTCGTCGATCTAGCTTGTTGATTCCCCGTAGTTGTTGGTTAAGAACTGTTTTAGTGCTTTTGTAGTTTTTGTACGAAAGTTGTTTGTTTGAGTAGTTTTTGTGCGAAATTCTAAATCTTTGAAGTGGCGATAAGATTGCGAAGATGCCTCACCCATGCAGTGTGCCCGGCTGTAGAGGCAACTATAAAAATTCAAGAAAAGTTCGCGTTTATAGTTTTCCCCAGGATGAAGAATTGTGTAGAAAATGGCTGCTAGCAATAAGAAGAGAAAACTTCACAGTAACAAAATTTAGCAAGGTATGTCAATTTTTTTTTGCCTTTTTATAATAGCAAGTATACTTGTGATAAAAATTTTAGATTGCTGAAATCCTAGCAAAATTGCAATATTTGGCAAGAGTGCATAAAATGGTTTGAATGATAATTGTGAAGAATATATTGTGCCATACATTCATATAAGTTAACTGCTATACGTACGGTGACCATATTTGTTTGGAGAAAATAAAGGACAATCAGAAATTGTTTCATAATAAAAAAATGCAGGTTGCGTTTATTTTTTTCACTAAAACTAAAAAGCTTTATAACATTTATTACAAAATATAAGCATATGCATAGCATTTTAAACAATCATATTATTACTTAAAAATTTAATTTTGATACTTTTCACAAGAAAACATTTTTAATAAATCGGGTTTGTGCTTTAAAAATTCTTAAAACTATACAATTCATGTCAAAGTTGCATTTGGTATAAATGCATGCTTTCAATGTTTCGATTTTTAATTTGGTGTTTTCACTGGTCCACATATTGTTCGCTAATCAAAATACTCATTCAGTGGGGGCATTAGATCCAGGGACACAAGCAAAATTCAACGTTTCTTTAAATGTTTGTAAAAAATATGTGCTTATCTGTAAAATATTTTAAAATTTCAACCCATCTACTGCGTTTCAATATTCAGTTTACTATATTAATTCAGAAAAAAAAGGACAAAATGGTCATTTTAGAAAAAAATAAATAAATAGTGAAATAAAGGACATATGGTCACCGTAGCTATATGTTTAATCACAATTAGTTTATTTATCCTTCCTGTTTGCATCGTGGTTGTTTTTTGCTGAGGGAGGGTATTGAATATGAGTTTTTTATTTAGTTATGTGAAATATAGGTTTAAGAAATAGTGATCACAAGCCAACATATGTTATAGAGAAGAGAGCATTTGTCACTCATTAATAATTTGGATGACATGTAAATTTAAAGTTTATTTTCATAATACCCTTGGGAAATATTAGAATCTGATTTTCACAGTTTCCTCAGAGATTTAATGTTTTAGTTTCAATCATTTTTCAAGAGAACAGGTTATATACCATTCATTAGTTAATGTTTGAATGCCATAGTCGTAAGGTAAAATTTGTGCATTATGAATGAATAACGAATGCCTGTGTAATGTAAATTATGTAGCGAGTGATCATTTCCCCAAAAAATATACATAACAGAAATTTATATACAGAAATCATAGAGGTGAAAAAGGAAATTTTTTACTGGATCATTATAAGTCAACTGTAAAATAAATATGTCTCAAATTAGGTTTCTGCAAAAATAGAAAGTTTCTAGTATTAGTGTTTCTTAAACAGATACCATAAATGCTGTAGGAATAAACTAATGCATAATACAAATTCATCATTGTGTTATATTTATAATTCAAGATATATTTGAATGCATCCAATACTTTTTCCAATTATTCAAATCACTTGAACAATACAATTCAAGTTTGCATCTCTTGAAACACAGAGAAACTTTATTTGTTGATATATTTGGACTTTTGACCATTTACAATAATTTTTACTTTTCTTACTATTTTTATAAAATATATACATACATACAAAATCCTCATGCAGCCATGGGCTATGGAGGTCCAACTAGACTGTGTAATTTTCCACACCAGATTGTCTTTTTTGAGCTACAGCTGCTGCATTTTTGGCAACTATAGGCCTATTCTAGCAAGGTCCTGTTTGACATTGTCTGCTCATTGCATCCTAGGTCTTCCCCTTTTTTGATACCTTAGGTACACTGTTCATAATGCTCTTTGCCAATCTGCAGCTATGTATACGGGCAACATGGCCAAACTAACACAGTCTCTCTCTCTCTGCACAATATGCTGCTCAAAAGACTCCCTTCATCTAACCTCATCATTGCTTTCAAAGTCAAACCACGTAATGCCCAAGATACTGTGTAAGCATCTAGAATCAAAGGCATCAAGTTTCTTGTTATCCTGCTAACAAAGGGTCATGTTTCGCCACCATAACTAACCTTAGAAAGAACCAAACTATTATACAGCCTAATTTTAGTCTTAAAGGTGTATACGCCTATTTTTCTATATTCTCCATAGATTCTTAAAAGTCCCAGCAGCAATCCCTATTCTTCTATTTATCTCATACTGCACACCACTACATGTTACGTAGCTCCTAAGATAACTAAACTGAGACACTTGCTCAATAGTACAGCCATTCAAAGCCTCTAAAGCACCATCTGCCTGACCATTTTCATCACTTTAGTTTTTTCTCTGTTTATCACCAAACCTACTCTATTACAGTCTGATCAACATCCCTAATGAACAAATTCATCTCATCAACATCAGTAGCCAACAGGGCCAAATCATCTGCATAACCTAAATCAGAAATTTTGAAATCTCTAGACCATTTAAGGCCAAAATCTTTCCCTTGCAATGAATTTCGCATTACATAATCAATAACTGAAGAGAAAAGGTCCTGTCTGTTTCTTCCCACATTAAACATTAACAATCTGGTACAACCCTCTGCTGTTGTGCTGTCTAACTGCTTCCTCTGCTTTGTTAGCCAAGCTATCAAGCCAAAGATTCTTATCAGCTGTTAACTGATCTTTTACATGTTTATTAAGCTAGTTGTAATGCCTTCTGTTAGGACTAGTAGGGTGCTGATTCATATTAATCCTGCACTTCCTTCATTTAGAAATAAGTTCTGTAGCCTTATCACTCAAATAATTTTGTTTCCTCTGTTCCCTTTTACCCAAAAGAGTACTGTTGGTTTCAAGAAAAGCCTGTTTAAACTGATCCCATTCCTTCTCGACTTCAGCAGTAAGCAAACTACGATTGTCGTAATGACTAACTAAGTAGCCTATCATGGTATGCTTTGGTTATATCTGGAAATAGAAATATCTCCTTTCTTCACAGAATTCAAAATATCCTGAAGCTTGTTGTAAAACATCCTTCTCATTCTCATCAGAGTCCTCTAGGGGGGGGGGGGGATGGCATTGAAGTCTTTAACTTTTGTTTTAAATTTTTCTATAACTTGAGTAACCCAACAGTGTTGCAGATTAAGCTTAATTGATCAGTAACAATCAGACAAAAAATATTTAACATATAAAGCACAACACACTAAATGGTATTCATCTTTCTCTCTAGGTTTGTGAATTACACTTCAAAGAGAGTGATATTCAAAGATGTTCAAGTGCATTCAATGAGAAAACTGGTAAGACGGTTACTGTGCAATTGAAAGTCCCCAGACTAATTCCTGGCAGCATTCCCTCAAAACTACCAAATTTACCAGCATATCTCTCTGCTACTCCTACATCCAGCAGAGAAAGTCGTGAAAGCAAAAGGAAACAACGTGAAGAATCTTCACTCAAAAAAGCACTAGAATGTAGTGCAAGGGAAAAAGCTGAATATGACACTCAAAGAACATTTTTATTCATTCGTGATTTATTTTCCAAAGTGCACTTCATAGACGTTCACACATGGACTGTATTATATAAAAATGATTTGCTTTTGATATTAAATATTGTAAGTGATCCAGCTCCTATAGTAAAATTTTCTGTTGTTGTTAATTCTGAGCTTATGGTGAGAGCATATAATAAAGAGAACGAGCAATCCAAAGTTGGAAAATATACTTTTCCTCTAAAACTCAGTCATATTGATGTTTTAAATGACCTTTTAAATTGTTTAATAAGGGTTAAAACTCCTGAAAGTAATATTAGATATAGTATTGATTTAATGTGTAATATTTTGAAAGCACTTCGTATATCTGATGAAAATAACACTAATCATTTAAAATTCATTGAGGAACAGTTGATACTATTTCGGTTAAATAAGTATGGTTCAAGGTATTCATCAGATATGATGATTTTTGCATCACTCTTTTTTAGCATGGCTCCTCATGCTTATAATTTTGTTAGAGAAAGTGGAAACATTAGATTACCACATCCTAGTACAATTCGACGCATTTGTCTTTGGTTTAATGTCAACCCTGCTATAGAGAAAGTAGATTCAAATTTTTTATCATATGTCAGGCAAAAATATTCTTTTTTGAATGATACAGATAAAAAGGTGATTTTAATGCTTGATGAAATTCATCTTAAACAGTATTTGGATTACAAATGTGGTAACCTTGTTGGTCTGTCATTTGACACACAAAACATGGCAACCAGTGCCCATGTATTTATGATAACTAGTTTGCTTTCCAACTATAAAGATGTAGTTCATATATTACCAGCCAAAACAATAAATGCTGATAATCTCTACAGTATTATTAAAAAAATTATCATTGGTTTGGAAGAAATTGGTTTTTTTGTGATATGTGTTGTAGCTGACAATAATTCTATCAATCGCAAGTGTATGTCATTATGTCTTTCTCCCCCTAAAGTTCAAATTGTATATCCTCATCCATCAGATAAATCAAGACCTTTATTTTTTCTTACTGACCCAGTTCATTTGTTGAAGTGTATCAGAAATAACTGGCTAAATCAAAAAAATGTTGAAAAATGCATGTACTATCCACACTTTGTAAATAATGGAAATAGTATTTCATCATTCAAAACTGCATCATTATCAACCCTTAAAGAACTGCATAAAATTGAAGCAAACTCATTGTTAAAATATGGATTTAATCTGTCGTATAAAGCTTTGAACCCAAGTAACCTTGAGAGACAAAATGTTAAATTAGTCTTAAATATTTTTAATGATTTTGTAGTTAATGGACTTTTAGAAATAGGAGAAAAGCACAAATTGTTACTTACCAAGATACATCAGATTTCATTAAGATTATTTTAACATGGTGGCATATTGTAAATGTAAAATCACCTTTTAAAGGTGAACGTTTGAATAACAAACACCAAATGCCATTAACGTGTTCAAAGTCAGATGAAAATGTCTCATTTCTGAATTCTTTCCTGAATTGGCTAGATAAATGGGAGCAGATGAGTTGCACAACTGGTATGCTAACGAAAGAAACCCATTCTGCATTAAGACTTAGTACATATTCATTGCTTGAAATTGCTTCATATTGTACTTCTGAACTTAAAATATATTTTACCAGGTAAGTTTCAAACTGATAATTTAGAGAGTCGTTTCGGCCTCTACAGGCAGTTAGCTGGATGCCAATATAATATAAGTGTACGTCAATTATTTGAATGTGAAACAAAATTAAGAGTGCAGTCACTGTTGAAACTTCCCACTAAGTCAAGTGGCAAAATTAAAATAACTGATTTGGATTTTAAAGATGATTTTAAGGAAATGAATTTTACGTCTATTAGCTTAAAGTTTAATATTACAGTGCTTCCTTCAGATTTGTCTGATTGTGATAACTCTCTTCCTGTAATTGCATATATAGCAGGATATTGTGTATTTTCAGTTTTGAAAAGTTTGAAATGTGACCATTGTAAACATTTATTATTACTTGATAAAAAAGTAGAATTGGATGCAAAATTTAAGTATTTACAAAAACTTGATAGAGGCAGTCTTTTTTGCCCAAATGAGACAGTAATTAATGTTGTATTGTTAAATTATATTACTATGAAAAAATTGTGTACTGAATTCGAACAAGAATTTATGGAAATGGCAAATCAAAGAAATGTTGCTACTTTAATCACTACCAGTCTTTTACATGATGCAGAATTACTTGATTATCACACAAGTTGTGAATTTGGCCACTGTATTGGAAAAACTCTAGAAATGATTATCTGGTGTTCAACCAATATATTTTTAAACAATTTTTGCAGGTTAAAAATGATTGTTTGTTAGAGAATTTGGGAAATAAGAAAAAATGTCTTAGTGCCAAAAAAAGAAAGTTGTCCACCCTCAATAAATAGTATCCACAGAGTTAACTGTTTGAAGTTAATAGTTTTGTGACAGTTTTTCTGGCCTGTGGGATTTGAACCTTATCTCTCCAGGTATATGCCACAGTATTCTAAGACTATTATACTAATAAATTATATTAGTGGAAAAAAAGGAAGAGCAGTGTTAGTTTAGTGGTCTTACACCACTGGCTTATATCTGGAAAGATGTATGCCTAAATGATTTAATCTTTCTTTACCAGGCTGCATAGAATTATATTTTTAACAATCGAAGATTGATTAGAGACTATTTTCTTTACATTTGGGAGGTTAGTTGAGCGATATATTATCAAATGTTAGGTCGATAGATTTACAGGTAGCTTTGTAAACCAAAATGTGTATGTAAATTGTAGTTTGTAAAGTTTAGATGCACTTTTCCTGCTAGTTTTTGAATATGTATTCCATCAAAAGGTATCCATGTCCTATAAATTCAGTCTAATCACTAAGAAAAAGTATTTCAATTAAAACATAGCTGCAATTGTTACAGTTAAACCTATTACAGTATATCATTAATTTGTAGTTCACATTTGTCAATAAAATTGCTCTGAAGAAATTTTGTGTGTGTGTTTTTTTTTCTTTTAATATAACAGACTAATTTTCCATAGCAGTTTATGTCACGATTATATTATCAATGGTTCAAAAAACTGGATTAGTTATTGACAGCATTTATCAGGAAAAATATGTGAAGGAAATGATTGTAAATATATAACCGAGTAATTATTTGCATTTTACCTTATTTTTAAACAAATTGTGTCAATGTTATTATATGTAGAACCTGAATATGACACTCCTGCTAATTTATATACCTTTATACATGTTCAGAGAACGTTAAACAACGATTACTCTGCACTTTGAGTCATCAATTTAGCACAATTAGAAATCGAGATCTATTTTAGTTTCAACGTCTTCCTTATTTGAAGGTTTGTCAGAAATATTACACTAATGTACATATATACAATGTCAATCAGTTTTTGAGCACATTATCAAACAAAAATGCCCACCGAACTTATAAAAAAAAAAGTAAATGCTCGATTTGCGACGGTAGTTCTACGTACGCAGGAAGCACTGTAGATCCACAGGATGTGACGTCAATTTAGACTTCAAAGGCCTTCAGTCTCGAAGGTCACGGCCCATCACGCATCTTATGTTTCTCCTTCTTTCTGAGACCTTTAGGCACACTCTTCATAACCTTATTCGCTATCCAAATTTTGCATATGGGCCACATGGGAACCCCAACGCAGTTTCTCTTTGCACAACATGCTGCTCCAATGAAGTTGCTGACTCCTTTATCTATCGACTTCATTACTTACAAAGTTAAACATCCTAATGCCCACGATATTACGTAATAGGAAGAAAATTTTAAATCACTACTCTCAATGTAAACCTCTTCACTACCATACTCTACGATCCAAATTTCAAATTTTTAGCATGAATAGATTGTTTATAGTATCGTCCAAATTTAGGGCCTTCTATCAGTGGAAATTAAAATTATTCACAGATTATCCATAGCTGATATAAGGTATCCTATGCCTCTGCTCACTTAGGGCTAGCAACCCACAGGCAAACAAAAAATACAACGGTAGATTTTCCCTCAACAAATGCAGCAAGTGTAAGATCCGTAGCACACTCAAAGCCATAAAACAGTCCAATGGGTTTAAAAGGTCAATACCAGGACCCTGTGAAGTAAACCATTTCCCAACAAGGCGCAAAAAATGTGACCATAGATGACCAGATCAGTAGGCTGCACTGATCTGGCCACCCTCTCCTTACGTTTCCTTCCAGAAGAGAATTTCTCTTTTGAAAGGTACTAACGGCCTGCACCACGAGAAGGTGGGACTGGACTTCAGGTGCTATTCCTCACCTGTTCTGTGCATCATCACAGGAGATTGGTACACAGCTCTCTTTCTGGTATACGCCTAACTACCATTTACAGACCTTCGGAAAATACGAATCCTAATATTTCATTAGTACATATGTAATCCCAAAAAAGATTTTTTTCCATTTAAATCTAAAAACTGAATGTCCACAGACGGACGACAAAGTGAAAACACTAATTCGTTTCTTCCAAACTTCTAAAGGAGCTAAACAAGTAAGAAGAAGGTTAATGAACGTTCTGAAGCAATGGCGGATCAATGTTAAAGCTATGGGATCCGCCACCCATATGTTGCAAAGCAGTGGAGGATTATTGTCGACCCTATAAGCCAGAACTCTACGTCTTTAGGCTCATGCTATCAATATCGAGCTGCCATGGATACACTCCGAAAGGTACACACATGCATGTAAGCTTATATATATATATGTTTCACAGAAATGGTACGCATGTAAGCTTATATAAATGTTTCGCAGAAGGGTACGCACGTACTCTCATATACGTTTTGCAGAAAGAGTGCGCATGTACGCTCACACAGGTTTCGAAGAAAGCTGCGCATGTAGGCTCATATAGGTTTCGCACAAAGATACGCACGCACGCTCATACAGGTTTAGCAGAAAGAGTACGCAACGCCAAATGGATTCCTTGTAGTTTTGCCCACAAGTAGAGTATGAAATCAAAGTTACAGTGGTGATGTTATCCCAATACATTAAAAATCTGTTCTCTTCAGTTACAGTTTCAATTTTCCTGCTAGTTTTCTACCTACCAAACCAATTTCTGAGCATTCCTTTTTACCTATCTTCTTATTGCTTTCTGGCTTTAACATTTGTCGATTTGTAGATTTGACAAAGCATTGTTTCTCCGTATTTTTGTTAAGAGAAGGATATAGATTTTTATTCATAAAAATAAAGAATACAGTACATTTACAATTTGACTCACAAAGCTAAATATCTTATCTGCCAGAAAATTAATAAATTAAATTAAACGTAGTTCATTCACCCACAAAAATGGTATACATCAAATAAATACACGAAACACAATATATAATTAATATTCAACTAAATAGAATTTCCCAAATATTTTTTCAATTCGGATGCGATGGAGAAACTTAATGATTTATGTGCCAAAAGAAAGCTTGTGACGCGGGGAGTGTCATAGGCTATAAAAAATTGAACCCCGCTGCTTTCTTCCACCCTAAGAAAGAGGAAACGTGAGAATTATTCTTAATGTATATCTCCAAAACGCGAAGGCCGAAAGTAACAAATGATACATGAAATGATTTCTTCTAACACGGAGAATGTTATAGTTGTGGAAAGTAATAAGCATTGTGTCAAATGAAACCTTGAGACCTGGGGAGTGTCAGAGGCCATAAACAAATTCATCCTTTATGCTTTTTTCTTCCCTAAAAAAAGGGAAATGTGAAAATCTTTCTATTATATCTTCGGAACGCGAAGGCCTACAGTTACGAGTTAGGTGTCGAATGAAGCTCGTATAATGACGGTCGTAAATTATTTCGGATTTCGTTCCCACTGTTCCTCCCTGACAAAATGTGGGGCCGGATTTTCACGGAGGTCATCTTTAACGAGTCATATGTCAAATTAAAGCTTGTGACGTCTCCAATGTTATGGGCTACCTCAAACCCGACTCCAAAAGGATGGTAAATGTGCTCGATGTTTATGAGTACAATGAAAAGTTTTTACATTTAGGTAGGTGTTTTTAGTGGCAAAAATATAAATAAATTCAAAATTAAAAAATACTTATCTTCCTATAAAATAAAAAGAAATACCCCCTCAAGCAGCTGCTTGCCACAGAGGTCTGACAGGAGCCTGTCAGTTTATATGCCAAAGTAGAAGGTCTGAGAGGATGGCAGGACCTCAGCAGAAAAACGACATAAACAGTCATGCCTTACCCGGGACTCGAACCCAAGTTCCTTAGATCAGTAGTCAAGCGTGCTAACCACTCGGCCATGGGACGCATATCGATGGAGCAATGAGAAATCATAAGCATATCGATGGAGCAATGAGAAATCATAAGCATATCGATGGAGCAATGAGAAATCCTAAGCATATCGATACTTTATCGATGGTGCAATGAGAAATCCTAAGCATATCGATACTTTATCGATGGTGCAATGAGAAATCCTAAGCATATAGATGCTTTATCGATGGTGCAATGAGAAATCCTAAGCATATCGATACTTTATCGATGGTGCAATGAGAAATCCTAAGTATATCGATGCTTTATCGATGGTGCAATGAGAAATCCTAAGCATATCGATGCTTTATCGATGGTGCAATGAGAAATCCTAAGCATATCGATGCTTTATCGATGGTGCAATGAGAATCCTAAGCATATAGATACTTTATCGATGGTGCAATGAGAAATCCTAAGCATATCGATGCTTTATCGATGGTGCAATGAGAAATCTTAAGCATATAGATACTTTATCGATGGTGCAATGAGAAATCCTAAGAATATCAATGCTTTATCGATGGTGCAGTCAGTCACTGAGTATCCACTTCAAAGGAAAATAGGGCGCCGATTTACCTACTCAACAAGATTGTGGCCGCCCTATCTCCCTTTAAAGTGAATCCGAACTTAGTGACTGATTGCACCATCGATATCTTTTAGGTTTATTTTCTACTTTTTAGGGCCCTATAGGAAGATAGACATTTTTTAATTTTTTTAAATTTATTTATACTTTTTTTAAGATTCAATAAAAGGTGGAACAATTTTAAAGGTTCTCTTTTATGTACACATATTTTTTAGTAATCATATGTATATTATTAATTTTTTATTGCTTCGAATTATTTTTTCTTTTATTTTTTAACAGCGATCTGTAGGGCACCGCTGGTTTACAGTCTATATGCATAAAATAAGTTTGGTTGAAAGAATTTGCATAAAGTAAGAAGGTTGCTAGATCACTAATTTCTAAAAAAATCGTTGCCAGATATTTTTTCCGAATTCTGTAATCAACCATAGTGTTCGGATACTTTTTTGAGCGACTGTACTAAGAACGCCTGATCGGTGATTTATTATGACCGAACAATGCAATACTTTAAGCAACAATCCCTTAAAATCGTAACAAAACCTTTGGAACATTCCTTTCGTTTGTTCTATGATCCCGGAAATACGTAATGAAGGTTTTGAGGAGCGAAAGTAAGATCTTTAAGTTGTTTGTTTTGTTGAGGCTTAGAAATCGTTTTCTTCATTCGGAAAAACAAATGTAATCTACCTGATTCACATTAGTTTCGACGTCGTGGTTAAGATACTTCAACAAATTGAAGAAAGTAAGTTATTTTATTCGGTTCATTAAATAATTTTAATCTTTAACTAGTTTTATTTCGACTGTTAAAAGTTATTTAATATGAATTAAAAAACAACCTTCTTTCGAATGATATGAAGAAAAATTCAAATTATCTTTCACATATAGAGTAATAAATCGTCTTTCAGTTAGCAGAACAGTTCTCCTTTTGAACACATTATCCTCCTTTTGAGCACATTATCCTCCTTTTGAGCACATTATCCTCCTTTTGAGCACATTATCCTCCTTTTGAACACATTGTCCTCCTTTGGACACACTGTCCTCCTTTTGAGCACATTATCCTCCTTTTGAACACATTATCCTCCTTTGGACACAATGTCCTCCTTTTGAGCACATTATCCTCCTTTTGAACACGTTGTCCTCCTTTTGAGCACATTATCCTCCTTTTGGACACATTGTCCTCCTTGTGAGCACATTATCCTCCTTTTGGACACACTGTCCTCCTTTTGAATATATTGCTCTCTCTTTGGACACATTGTCCTCTTTCTGAACACATTGTCCTCCTTTTGAACACATTGTTCTCTAATTGGACACATTGTCCTCCGTTTGAACACACTGTTCACCTTTTAACACAGTTCTTCTTTTGAACACAGTTCTCTTGAGCACGTTGTCATCCCGCCTTCTCATGAATCAAAATGTCTTACTTTTCAAAAGAGAGAATCATGAATCGGTAAGATTTTTCAGAACCACGGGCATCAAAAATTTCCTATTGCATTTTTAAACAAAACTTTTAAAATAGGCAAATTTCTAAACTTTAATAAATAAAAAAAAAAACGATTATTTTTATTTAACAGACAAATTTGAGTTACATCGAAGAAAGATTTGTGAGTGATAATGACGAATCAATTTTATTTTTGCTTCTCATTATTTATTTTAGGATTACCTACATCCCCTGCAAAAATTTGGCGCCAAGCGTATTTCCCCTTCCGTTCCCCATTTGCAATTTGAGAACTGCCTTCCTTGCTGATCTCCCACATTCGCAAGGGCATTAATCCCGCTCCTCTGATAGGGATCCAGATGAGATGGCACTTTGGGAGTGGAGGGGGGGGGGGCATGCGTACGAAATTTTTTCAGGTATCTGTGGTACCTGAAATCCAGGTGTACCGCAGGGGATCGAAATATGTCGAAACGGAGATAAAACTCTTTCACGTAATATGATTTAGCTGGTGCGTGCACCGATACCAGTAGGCCGTAAAATAAACACATGAATCGGTGTTCATTCGCCTAAGCGTTTATCTCCGTGTTCGCCAGTTAGGATCCAACTTCTTATTAATTATATGATGATTTAATGATTTTTTTTCCTAATTATAATATCAATGTTGCCTATTGTTTACATCTATAAAATTATATAGATAAGTTCAGGCGCAGATCTTCAAAAAAAAGGGGGAAGGTTGGGTTAGGTTGTTTTACCTCTGAGCGGCACTTTTTTGGACACCATGAACTAAATGGCCAGGTCACATTGACCCCGAAGGCTCAGAGAAGATTGGGGGAGGGGACCCACTGGAACAGCTGTTGGGAGACAGATGGTAGCCTCCCGTCAAGGCCATCCAGCGTGTTCTTTAACGTGCACAGAGTATGGCTATCCCACACACGGGGCCATGGTTTAACATCCCATCCGACGGAGG
The DNA here is from genome assembly GCA_038380435.1 of Ryuthela nishihirai. Classification (NCBI taxonomy): domain Eukaryota; kingdom Metazoa; phylum Arthropoda; class Arachnida; order Araneae; family Heptathelidae; genus Ryuthela; species Ryuthela nishihirai. Next base: position 31,787,250 of record JAWZYU010000019.1, on the reverse strand, counting down.
GTGGCCTTTCCAAGCCCTTCGGTGTCCCCTACTGACCGTGGGCAGGGCGGGGAATTTTGCGGAAAAGGGGAAGGAAAATGTATGGAATAGAAATATAGATGGGAATTGAAATGTAGCCAAACACATCAAGTTTTGTCAGATATATCAGAGTGACAGTTCGATGTGACTTCCAGGTGTACCAAGACAAATATCCTATCTATAACGAATTTCTTCCCAGGTACGACGAAGAGTGTCTTTCTTAACTTCTGTAACTGCACCTGTAATTCTTGACCGTACACCATCAACATTCGCCGGTAAATGTTGAAAGAACACTTTGTTCTAGTAAGTCGAGGTGGCCATCATACCGGACCCGCTCGGTCTACCCACTCATTTGTAAAACTGCTACCTCTGATAAGACTTCATGTGTTTCACTTCATTTTTGTATATTTGATTTATGTCTACCGTTTATCAGTGAATGTATACATCATCTCAAAGTTGTAAACTTACTTTTGAAACAGCAAGTATTATTCCATTGCGTCAATTATAATTAAATAAATTGTTAAAACGTTAAATAAACGTTTGAAAAGTATTATTCCACAAATATTCTTGTTTGCATTCCTAGAGTACGAATGAAGGATGAAGAGGGAAGCAGAAAGCGAAGATAGCCCTCCCAAAAGATCAAAAACAGAGTTTGACGCCACTTTAAAGCAGAGATTAGGAAGAGCATTCAAGGATTTGTTTGTGGCAATCGAAGAATTGTACCCGCACACACGTCAGTTGGTTACCATAGACCGATTATCAAATCTAGGCACACAAGAAATGACGCCGGTAACTACTGCCGTGATTCGAAAAGCCCAGAATTTGATCCCCATCACCCTAAATTTGAGTAGAATTAATCATCCAGTCATCATTACTTCTCTCCCAGAATATATGTCATATCAGCAGGCTCTGATGTCCTCATTCAAAGAACTGAATCTCAAAACCAAAGAGTTGATTTTAGACAACAGTCGTTTGGATTTAAATGTAAGAGAATTTATTCCGATATCCAAAGCTTTTATTTCTGTAATCAATGAGGCGATTACAAGCGACGAAGAGCGGAATCAGGCAGGTGGATATACCATGATCCACCCAGGTGTACTGACCCTTCACATTCAAGCTTTATATGCAAAGTTTCAAGATTTGATATCTGCATCCGAAAAATTCATGATGCATACCAAATCCTTATTTTCTGTAGCCCAAGCGTTGATTCCTGCAATAGGCACTTTGACAGCTAAGCACTGCACGTATGCAGAAATCGGATCCATTACAGCAGAACTCAAATTTCTGTTGCAGTCACTGTTACTGTTTATCGAATCCATTATAACTGCAATTACAGTGTTTACTGTAGTGACAAATGCTTTGGAAAAGGTAAGAGCTATCACCGATGATGTGATAGATGCTGTCTTTGGAACTGATGATACAGAAACGGGAGGATCAAGTGAAGATGATTGCAATCAAGATGATGATGATGATGAAAACTCTTGTCCAGGATATGATGACAATATTGACAACCAATCAACAGATAATGGCGGCTATTATGAGGATGATGACGAATATGGCAACTATTTGCCTGATGATTTCCTTTATCATCCAAGAGATGATGATGATGCTGGTGATAAGATAGGCCAGGTGAATATGTCGAAGTTCACTGCATGAGAATAACGGTAAGGATGTTAATTTTTCAAAAAGAAACTAAGCACTCGTAAAAAGAGAGTAAGTTAAAATCGGAATTACCCACTGCCCAAACAAAATATTAGAGAATTTCCGTGTTACTGCAATGTCAATCTGACTTCGAAGCTCTATAACTTCTAGGAAATGTATTTAATAGAAAAATAGGACTGAAGATAAATTTAAAATTATAATCAAGTCGATCTAAATCTCGATTTTGAATAGCATTCGTTGATTGTTTAGGGTTCGGGATGCTGGAATATTTAACAATATTATTATTTTGTTTATAAAATCATTCCTAATTGTCTAATATTGAAATAATCATTATACAGATTTCTAAAAGGCATATTTATTTTATTAAATAATTTCAAACGATTCATATTATTTAAACTTTATTTAATTTCTGAGGTAGTCTCATGACGCATTACTGTTGTGAAATATTATAGCTTCCATAACTCTTTAAATAATAAGCGAATAATGTTGAAAAACGAGATTTAAATAGATTTGATTACGATATTTAATTTACGTTCAGTCACGTGTTTTCAACAAAATGCACAATTTTAAAAGTTTAACAGTTTCAAAGCTAGATTCCCATTGATCTAACATGTACATTAATATTCTGGTAGCGCACTGTATAGTACAGTACTGTGCAAATTAGTTGGGACAATAGGAAAATGCAGTAACAAATACACAACTACAATATTTATTTGTTTAACATTGTAGTTAATAGTGAATGTGACCCCCCTTAGCTTTAATTACTTCTTTCACACTCTCAACCATTGATGCCACTAGCTTTCCACACATCTCCTTCACTTCAGGGTCATGGTACCACACTTTCATGACACTTTCTATCATTTTGGTTTTCGTCCTGCAATCCATCTTAGATATGCGCGCTTTAATAATGGCCCACAAATTTTCAATGTGGTTTTGATCGGGTGAATTTCCTGGCCACTCCAATACCTTCAAATGTTGCTGGGTAAAGAAGCTCTTAGAATTGTGGTATGGAGCCAGATCCTGTTGAAATACCTCATTGCTGTTAGGAAACAGCTTCTGCACTGTTGGGACCATTTTCGCCTCCAGAATGCCTATGTACTTTTCGCTGTCCATCATTCCTTCAATGGGGTGAAGCGTCTGTGGCCCGGAAGCTGTGAAACATCCCCAAAACATGACCTTGAGTGGGTGTTTGGGGGATTGCTGGATGTGGCCGGATCGAAGAGGTTCTCCAGGCGAGCGGCGGACGAAATTTGACCTATAGCCATGCACCTCAAAGTGGATTTCGTCGGAAAATACCACTTTTTCCCCAATTCTTCACAGTCCAGTCTCGATGTTTCTTTGCCCAGGATAGCCCCTTTTGCTTCATAGCGGGTCAAAAGCTACTTTTTGGAGGAGCGTCGAGCCAGGTGGCCACACTCCAGAAAGCGATAACGTACGGTGAAAACATCTATATTAACCCCATGAAACACAATCTCCCTTTTGATATCTCTACTTGTCTTCTTCGGGTCTATGATACTAATTCTTCAAATAGACTATCATCTCTAGGGGTGGTTTTTCTTTTTCTTCCACAATGTCCTTTACGGGACGTGTCCACGGACCCTGTCTCCTTATGCAGCTTCATGATGCTTGTCCCAACTAATTCGCATAGTACTGTAACTAGCCGATTTACTAGCATTGCTCGGATCCTTAACATAAGTAGATGAAGCTCTGTAAAATATATTGTAAATGACACTCCTCATGTCACAAGCTTTTATTTCACATACAATTCGTTAGGATAGACCCTCCCCCCCCCCCCCGAAATTTCCTCCATTATTTTTGGGGAAAAAGGAAGTATGGAATACAATTTGTGATCACTACAGTTTCACTTCAGGTCAGTGGTAACTCAGATAGAAGAGTTCAATGACTTCCAAAACCTTTTTTTGAAAAAAATGTGACTAAATTTAAAGATATCAATCAAATCTTCTTCAATCTCTATTTTCGACAATATTCGTTGAGTTACGGAAATTGGAATATTTAACAGCAAAATGCCAGTCTCAATAATTGCTCTGAAAAATTAATAAAAACAAATTAAATCGGAAACAAGCAATCGTTATTTTAAACTTACTAAAATATCCCAGAGTATTTTTAGCAGTTTTTGTAATAATTACGTTAATTTCCATCAATTTTGAAGGGTTTTTTTTTTGGCAGAATTTGTTGAACGATTCAGCTTCCCTAACTCTTTAAATATCGAACGATATTATTGGAAATCGAGATTCAAATAGATTTGATTCAGATCTTTAAATTGTATTCAATTGCATTTATCCATGAAAAGCTTATTTAAGAAGTCACTGAAGTCTATTGATATAACATGGAATTGTACCTAATGAAGTGCCAAGAAGTACATGTAGCTGTTATGAGTAAGTTGCTGGGTTGTTTTAACTGTGAGCGGCACTTTTAGCACACAATGAGCTAAATGGTCAGTTCATAAAGACCTCCAGGGTTCAGAGAAGCTATTAGGAGATGGATGATAGCCTTCCGTCAAAGCCATCCTCGTGCTCTTTAACGTACAGTCGCTCAAAAAAATATCCGAACACTATGGTTGATTACAGAATTCATAAAAAATATCTGGCAACGTTTTTTAGAAATTAGTGATCTGGCAACCTTCGTGTCACGTGACACGAAGGTTGCCAGATCACTAATTTCAAATTTTTTCTATTTTAATTTCTAATTTTTTCTGAATTCTGCAATCAACCATTGTGTTCGGATACTTTTTTGAACGACTGTACACAGGACGTGGCTCCCCTGCACATGGAGCCACAGCTTAACGTCCCATCCGACGGACGACGGCCTTTCCAAGTCTGTCGGTGTCCCCTTTCACACCGAGGGCTGAGTGGGGATTTTGAAAATATAAATCTCAGTGCTGGCACAGGTGGGACTCGAACCTCAGTACTACAAATTCGAGAATGGCGAGATACCAATTGAGATACCACCCCGCTCTCCCCCCACACAAAATGAAAGATTGGTATTAATTATGAGAAAACTGCATTTTGTATTGATCAATAATTCTGGCTTAAGGAAATTTGCCTATCAGTGAATCAAATGAACTTACGAAAATGCTTGTGCCTCTATTTCCAACCCTATAACATTTGTGTTTTTTTTTTATAGTTCTCCTCATTGTTCTGACTATACAAATTTAAAGGAACTAAAAATGGTTTAAAAGCCTTCCATCTACTAATACACAGATACAAAACATCTTGTAAAGGGAGCTTCTTTTTGGATGAAAATTAAGATCCGTTTTTAGGGTATGTTAAGTAAAGATCTAGATTAGTGTTTCTGAAGTATACTCACAAGGTGCCAAAGGCAAAGAGTAACGTAAATTCTATCTATATACGGTATATAGAGAGAGACTTTTATTTTCCCGTGGTTTTATCGTGATTCCATGGGGACTAAACATTTTTAGTTCGATGCTTTCATCAGAAGAACACATTTTTCGTATTCTTATGGATTTATCTCGGATATTTTCCTTTGTTTCCAGACCAAAATCCATTCTTTTAAATTAATCCGCAACTGTAAGAGAATTAAAAATATCTTCCAAAAACAGAAAATCCTTAAACTCTTCAGTAACATTTCTCTGCTGCCCTTTACCAAAATATTTGCTCTTCCACTATAAAGTAATTATATAGGTGGTCAGTCCATCCAGTGTGGGAGTTCGAACTGTTGAGAATTTCTTCGTTAACTTCCACCTACCCTTGGGAAGGAAGGATACACCAATGAGTTTCGGAAGGTAGCCATCCCGTCGGATCGGACGTTAAGCCGTAGCCTCGTATGTAAAAGCCATACCTTGTATACGTTAAAGAACCATTGGATCGTCATGACGGTGGCTTTCATCTGTCCCTTAACAGTTCTCTATTGGTCCCCCCCCCCCAGCGAAGACTAGGGGGTTGGAATGGCTCAGTCGATATCAAGCCAGGTTCTTAAACTGCAGTTCACAGGTCGAGTCCCACATGGACCAGCGTAGGTCAATAGGGAACACCGATGGATTTGAAAAATCCGCCGGCCGTCGGATGGGACGTAAAGCCGTGGCCCCATGTGCGGAAGAGCCATACCCTGTGCACGTTAAAGAACACGCTGAATGTCCTTGATGGGAGCTACCAACTGTCTCCCAACAACTGTCCAGTGGGTCTTCCCCCAACTTTCTCTGAGCCTCAGTGTCCTCGTGTGCCCATAATATGAAAAAAAAAGTGCCACTCAGAGATATAATCACCTACCCAGACATTGGGGTCCTTGAGACTTGGACATTTAGTACATTGCGTGCAAAAAAGTGCCGCTCAGAGATAAAACAACGCAACCATACTCTGTCACTGAAGTCATACTTCAAATTTCAGCGGTTCATATTCACTCCTTTATGGTCTGAATATTTATCCTGTTGAGTAATAAAACCGTAATAAAATTGCTTCATAAATGATGAAAATATCTCTTGATCTTTTCTTATAAACGCTGTAAATTTTGCAATATTTGATAAATTTCAACTTATCCTAGTAAAATGTTTCAAAACCTTTATATAGTGATTATATGCTTAACAACATTCTTATGTTTTATGTTATTTTCTCGTTCCAGCTCCCTGACGTCTAAACTGACCACTTCGTGAAAACAACCAGCCAGTATTTCGAAAATGAAAAACGCTTCTTAAATTTTTCGACGTGTGTGTGTGTGTTGAATTAAAAGATTGACAATTAAAACATGACAAGACATTATTTTTCACCGATTTATTTTGTAAAATTCGAGAATCCGATACTTTGGAATAAAGAGATTTAAATTGTCAGTTTGTGTTTTGTTTGTATTTTGCTTACAACTTTTTGAACACGTACAGTCGCTCAAAAAAAAATATCCGAACACTATGGTTGATTACAGAATTCAGAAAAATATCTGGCAACGATTTTTTTTTTTTTTTTTTTTTTTTAGAAATTAGTGATCTGGCAACTTTCGTGTACTGTACACAAAGGTTGCCAGATCACTAATTTCTAAAAAAAAAAAAAAAAATCGTTGCCAGATATGTTTTCTGAATTCTGCAATCAACCATAGTGTCTTTTCTCGCACAAGGCTTAACGTCCCATTCGACAGACGGCGGTCTTTCCAAGCCCATCGGTGTCCCCTAATGACCTTGGGCAGGGCGGGAAGTTTTGCGAAGATAAATCTCAACGCTATCCCAGAACGGCCTCGAACCTGGGAACTAGCAGATTACGAGTCTTGCGCGCTATCGACTGAGCCATCCCTGCCCCACTGCAAATTAGGAATCTGGACGTTAAAGACTTAGACAACCTTCGCCCCCAGAGCTGAAGAATGCATGAGTTCAATTTAGATATTAAAATTGCCTAGTTGGCGCATCGATGACACCCATATATCATATATAGCTCGATAGAGCTATCAACCATTTATCAATCAACCATCAAGCAATTGATATCTCAATCAGCTAATAACCATGAGAACAGCGAATGAATCAACTGCGCAGTCTCATTGTCTCTTAATATTTCCATGCACATTTTGCTACTGGATCAAGGGATAGTAGCTCACTTGGCAAAAAGGCGAGGGTTGCCTCTGTCGGTTGTGCGCCAGGCTCGTAATTTGCTGTTCACAGATTTCAGTCCCACTGGGCCGACTTGGAGAATTTTCTTTCGCCCATCAGATGGAAAGCTAAACCGTGGTTCCGTGTGCTGTTAAACTGTTTACCTTGCACACGTTAAAGAACATGCTGGATGTCCTTGAAGGGATGCTAGCATCTGTCTCGTAATAACTATCCAGTGAATCATCTTCCCCAACTTCCCCTGAGCCCTTGAAGTCATTGTGACTAGCCATTAATCCCAAAATCCTGGGCATTCAACTCAAAAGTATCTCTAAGAGATAAAAAAAATCCGACTTTAAAGCCTGTCCAGTGGATTTCCTTTCCCATTTTTTTCAGAGCGCTTCTGTTCTTTGTCACCTTACCATTCTGTTGAAAAAACTGCCGCTCATTGGTAAAATAGCAGATCTATGTTATAAAAATATATGTATTATAATTTTTTGGGTAGCACGCTTGACTACTGATGTAAGGGACCTGGGTTCGAGCCCCGGATTAGGCATGGATGTGTGTGTCGTTTTTCTGCTGAGGTCCTGCCATCCTCTCAGATCTCCTACTGTGGCATATAAACTGACAGGCTCCTGTCAGACCTCTGTGGCAAGCAGCTGCTTGAGGGGGTATTTATTTATTTTATTTAATAATTATTCATGTAAATTTCTTACGTTGACTATTGCATTTATTACACGGCTCCTTTTATTTCGAATTCATTAAAACGCGTGAATGAAAAATCAGCTGTTTTCGTTTAGCTTGAAACATAAGTTTTTAACTTGCCTTAACTAAAATCATTTTTGCTGGTTAAACTAAGTTTGTCTTGTAGTTAAGGAAAATTCATCTAAAGGATTAAAGTAAGTCAGCTCATCTTGATCGGTTAACGTAATTTAACCTTTTAAGTCACTTGATTTATTATAATGATTTCGTTCCAGTTAGCTTAAAATGTTCTTTTTTTTTGATTAAAGCAATTTTATCTTAATGGGAAAAACGAATATACAGGGTGAGTGACAATTCACGTCCATTAAGCAGGTATGTTACCTTTTAGGCTGGGTTGTTCTACCTCTGAAGGGGTACATTTTTTTAGGCACAAGTGGGTAGATGGGGAGGTCACAAGGACGGCTCAGGGAAAGTTGGGGGGCGTGGACAAATTGGTTTGTTTACCTCTGAGCGGCATTTTTCGCGTAAATGGGATAAAATAGCAAATCATAAGGACACCAAAGGCTCGAAGACGGCTAAGGAAGAGGACTCTACTAAGGAAGAGGACTCCACTGGATAGCTGTTAGGAGACAGAATCCCCCCTTTAAGACTATCCATCGTGTTCTTCAATGTGAACAGGGTACTTTCCTTCATGCTCAACGTCCTATCTGACGAACGGTGGCCTTTTCAAACCCATCGGTGTCCCCTTTCTCACCGGGGACTTTGGTAGTTAGCGGAGAAAGTTCTCAAAGCAGGTCCTGCTGGGGATCGAATGTGGGAACAACAGATGATGAACCTGGCGCTCTACTGAGCCAATCACTTCTCCCCACAGACCAATAGCGTAGCGTAAATGATTTCTGGGAAGACTGCGACTGCGTGGTCGGAGCAGTTCTCAGTTCAGAACGTCAACAATTCTCATAGTTTCTGAATGAGAGATAATTAGAAAAACATTGGCCTATAAGCTATGAGAACTGTCCAGGCATCAACTGCGCATATTCGTTGGCTCCCCATAGTGCTCTCAGTAGTCACTCGCACTACGCAGAACAAGGGACTAAAGGATTAAAGTAAGTCAGCTCATCTTGATCGGTTAACGTAATTTAACCTTTTAAGTCACTTGATTTATTATAATGATTTCGTTCCAGTTAGCTTAAAATGTTCTTTTTTTTTGATTAAAGCAATTTAAGTCCGTCTCTTATAATTCTGATGAACAACTCGAAGCATACATGTCGCTTTTGGCGAATATTCGATTTCAAAGAGAAGGAAGCTATTCATTTTCCGACTTTTGGCCCTTTAAATGTGGTTGGGTTACTTTACCTCTGAGCGGCACACAATAGGCTAAATGGCCAGGTCACAAGAACCCCAAAGGTTCAGAGAAAATTTGGCGGAAAATTTGGAGGGGATCCAATGAACAACTGTTATGAGACAGATGGTAGCTCCTGTCAAGGCCATAAAACGCGTTTTTTAACTTGCATCTGGCTCTCCCGCCCAAAAGTATGGCTCTCCCGCCCAAGGGGAAAACGCTTAATGTTCCATTCGACGGACGGAAGCGTTTCCAGGCACATGGGTTACCCCTTCTGACCGTGGGCAGGGGGGAGGGTTTTTTACGGAGATAAATCTCAACGCTGGCTCAGTTGGGACTCGAACCTGAGAACTGCAAATTACGAGCCTGGCCAACACCTCCTACAAGAGAAGGCCGTGCAACTACGACACAGAAAAATGATCACGTCTAGACATCACCTCCTACAAGAGAAGGCCGTGCAACTTCGTCACAGAAAAATGACTATATCTAGAGCCCCTATATACCAGGCCGACCTATCCGCCATTCTTATGCCAACTGGTGACGTGACTTAGTGTTGTAGTCAATGCAGCAGCAGTGTGCGCCGCAGTTTTTCGAATCCTTAGTATATAAAAAAAAAACAATTATTATCGGAAGATATTCATCTGCGAATTGTCTAAACAGCTATAGGATCAATTGCACAGTGTTTAAATTCCAGGCTGATCCAATTAAATTTAAAAAAAGTGGGTTGAAAGAATTCGACCGGGAACGTGCATTAGGCTTACAGCGTTATATAATATATACTTCTGATTATTGCTTCTGCATTTTAATGTTAATTTTTGTTATATATCGATTAGTAATATGTAGATGAATGATAGCTACATTTAAGTTAGTAGTCATTCATCGTTTACGATTAAGTTTAGTTTGGTTACTATCATAAAATATGCATGCGGCAAACTTCGATCGTGACGGCCGTAACCCTCCGCTTCCCGTATGGGCATACCGAGATCGGCGACTACCGTAGTCGCTAAACGCCGATCATCGCTGGTCAGTTTTTTAATCAGTTTTCTGTGACGTAGTTGTATGGCCTTCTCTTGTAGGAGGAGTTGACTTGGCGCGCTACCGATTGAGCCACCTCCGCCTCCTTTTAACAATGCTAATTTGAACTAATGGATGATTACAAAAATGCTAAGAGTAATATGTTTTTAATACCTATACAACATAAAGATAATTTCTGATTTATCTCTTGAATTAAAAAAGCTGCACCTTTTCCACCTCCTGTTTGAAAAGGAGAAAAATCATTAATCTCAGTGTAATTAATCACTCTTTTTGACCATCACACTTCATCACAGAAATTCACCTTCGTGGCACGAACAGATCTATTCCCTATTCGTTTATATTTTGTTTGCATTTTGCCCATTTTGTGACTCTAACGACGGAATTTCAAATACTCTGGAGAATTTGAATCATAATATATCCTTAGTACTTAATCCAACTAAAAAGAAATTTTTTAGATTATCTCTCAAAGCAAAAATATGTTTCTACCACCCCAACCATTCGGTAGGGGGGAAATCATTGCTGTCGGCGCAAATCTCTCGACTTTCACGCTCCACTATTAAAATTTGAAATTTCCAGCATGAATACATCGTTTGTAATATTCATTGAAAGTTTTATAACTTCCTACTTTTTCCATCGTTAGAGGGCGCAATTAAAACTTTTGGGAGATTCGGAAACTATGAATCGTAATATTTCATCAAAGCCTATGCAGCAGAGATAGAATTTTTTTAATCTCTACACCCCCCCCAAAAATTTGAATGTTTACAAATGGACAGACAAAATACAAGCTAATGGACATTTAAAACGTAGCTACTTTTTGAAAGCGATCTAAAAATATTAAAAATTAAACGATAAACACAAAAAACTAAATTAAATGATAAGCATATGTTTTAATTGAAATGTTATTCAGACTTGCTGCGCAAATATTTATCGAAACTTTCGTTTACAATTTCAGGATGAAACAGGAGGCTGAGTACGACGGAAGGCCATCGACAAAACTGAAAATTGAAGAGGAGACGATTTTCAGACGAAAGGTAGAAGAAACTGTTGATGCATTGTTTCTGGCAATTGAAGAATTGCATCCAGACACTCATACCATAGAGACTGAAGTGCCGAATCCGAAATTCAGAGCAATGACATCAGCAGTTAAGTCCATGA